>BSBN01000474.1:0-1352870 GCA_027924645.1 Cunninghamia lanceolata | reverse complement strand
GATAGAAGAATTAGAATGGAATAAATATTAAAAATATTTATTTAGATTGAGACGTGTCATTTTTAGGCGTATACAGAAACAGTGGAAGAGCAGCCTATGTTGAAGAAGAACCCATTGAGTTAGATGACTCCTGTTCTGTTGGTAAACCTGAGAAAGGAGAATCATTGGTCATGAGGAGAGAACTATTTCAAATAGAGGCAATTGAGGAACCATCACAGAGGAAAAGTCTATTTAGAACTAGATACAAATTCGGAGGTAAGTGTTGTAAAGTTGTAATTGATAGTGTTAGTTTAGATAACCTAGTTTCAGAGGAGATGGTGACTAAGCTAAAGTTGGAAAGATTGAAACACCCTAAGCCCTATCAGATACCATGGATTTGGGATGATCATAAGGTACTGGTAAGTGAACAATGTCTGGTGAAATTTCATATTGGATCTTATCATGATGAAGTCTTGTGTGATATTATGCCTATCGATGTTTGTCATATCTTGTTGGGTAGACCTTGACAGTATGATAGAAAAACTATACATGATGGGAGAAAGAATATATATACTATATCAGCAAATGGGAAAAGAATTACTTTGATTCCTTTAGAAGATGATCCTAAAGATGTGGTATGTGGAAATGCTAGAATCTGTTTGGTAGATGGAAGGAACTTTTTGGATGGTTTGAAACAGGAAAGTATGTGTTATGCCTTGATTCCTAAAGTGCCTGAGGTAGTGAAGAATGAAGCTGAACCTGATAAAATAAAGGAGTTGTTGACAAAGTATGAAGACATCATATCAGATAATGTACCTGAAGGATTACCACCTATAAGGAGTATCAGTCGTCACATGGATCTTATATCAGGAGAAAGTTTGCCTAACAAAGAAGCACACCCGATGACACCAACAGAAAATGAAGACCTAAATAAACAAATACAAGAGTTGTTGAGAAAAGGTTTGATCAGAGAAAGTTTTAGTCCTTGTGCAGTACCTGTAGTGCTTGCACCGAAGAAGGATGGAGAATGGATAATGTGTACCAATTCCAGAGCAATAAACAAGATCATAGTTAAGTATAGATTTCCTTTACCTAGGATGGATGATATCATGGATTGTTTGAGTGGAGCAAGATATTTCACAAAGATGGACTTGAAGAGTGGATACCATTAGATCATAATCAAAGAAGGTGATGAATGGAAGACTACTTTTAAGACAAATGAAGGATTGTATGAGTGGTTAGTGATGCCTTTTGGATTGACAAATGAACCTAGTACCTTCATGAGATTGATGAATGAAGTCTTGAAGAAATTCTTGGGTAAGTTTGTGATTGTGTACTTGGATGATATTCTGATATTCAGTAAGACAAAGAAAGAACATTTGTGGCATATTAGACAAGTTTTGCAGAGATTGAGAGAAGAGAAATTACTGATAAACATCAAGAAGTGTAGTTTCATGAAGGAAGAATTGGTATATTTGGGATTTGTGATTTCTGTGAAAGGATTGAAGATGGACCCTGAGAAAGTGAAAGCAATTATTGAATGGCCTACACCGGAGAGCATTGGAGAGGTTAGATCATTTCATAGATTGGCTAGTTTCTACTGGAAGTTCATTAGAAATTTCAGTTCAGTTTGTAACCCTATGATAGAGACAATGAGAGGTGACAGAAAGGATTTCAAATGGACATCTAGAGCAAATAAAAGTTTTGAGTTTTTGAAGTAGAAAGTGACAGAGCAACCTATTGTACCTCGCACACATGCCCCATTTTGAAAAATAGGGACCCCCTCTTTTAAATTTAGCCTTGAATGTCAAATGAGTCTTTCATCTCCTAAGTAATCAAGGGGTCAACAAGTACACTTTTTCCATATTAGAAGGATGATGTTGAAAATCATTTCAAAAGTCTGCTAAGTCAGGGCCTTTGTATTTCTTCTAGTGGCTCTGAATAGACCTTTGCACTAAATCTGGTCCTGACCGAGATTTACGCTAAATTGCTACCTGACTGACCTTTGCGCTAT
Source organism: Cunninghamia lanceolata (assembly GCA_027924645.1). Taxonomy (NCBI): domain Eukaryota; kingdom Viridiplantae; phylum Streptophyta; class Pinopsida; order Cupressales; family Cupressaceae; genus Cunninghamia; species Cunninghamia lanceolata. The sequence continues at coordinate 1,350,877 of BSBN01000474.1, read as the reverse complement.
AAACCTTCGTCACCGACTCTAGTGTTGTTTTCCTCCTGATGAACTTTAGCTCTAAAATCTATCATCTCTGACTTGCACTGCATTGTTCGATCACTGACTAAGTCGGAGCACATCAAAATCCCCGCCGGCCTGAGGAGCCTTAAAACCCTGTAGAGTACATGTAACTGAGCTTGTTGTCGCAGTGCTAAAAGTGTCGTCCTCCGACCAAGTCCAATGCACCTTGAATTCCTTCCAAATCGAAGCCCATCAAAAGCTGCGCAACCCTAATCTATTGACTAACACTATGTACGTCTTGCATTTATGATGATTAAATAAGGGAATCAAAGGAAGATTTCTCATCATTTGGATTCATTCTCTAGATTTGAACAAATATCTTTGGAGCTCCAGCTAATTTATCAAACATTCCCATTGCATCACTTGCAGATTTGATCGAGTAACCTCCCTCCTCACCTACAAGTTCCAACTGGTACAGCACACCAGGTAGGAGCTAAACCTATATCTAGGGTTTTCCTTTCATGTTTAGCATTCATTTCCTTTCAGCTTGAGCATAAGTGAATCCAAACGCAACTAGGGCTTCATATCTAAAAATTGTTTGTTTGTCTCAAACCCTAGTTTCTAAACTTCAAAGAAATGTAATGTTGATCCCCGTAAGAAAAATAAAGCAATTCGCAAGACTTAGGAAATTTGAACACATTTGAACCTATCTCTGAATTGGTTGAATGACTGGATTTTGCACCAGAATTGAGATCAGCCGACCTACAAATCTTTGATTCATCCAGTTGGTCGGCAGTCGTGAAAACCCACACCAAAGCTCCAAACAAATTTAGTGCTGGAAACCTCATCCTCCGACTTCACGTTCTTCGTTGAGTTAATTGACTTAGTCAGTAGGATCCAAAAGCCCCGCAAGAGTCTGAAAATTGTTTTGCACTGAAATCATCTTGTGCTAACTTTGCGCTAAAAGACCCCGTCTCTGACTTGGTTGAACGGCTAAGAAATCTCCGCTAGTCAGCAGCTACCAAAACTCCCGCTAAAAACAAAGAAAGTGACTTTGCGCTAAAAGTAGCTGCATTCAACTTCACACTAAAACATGCATTCATTAACCCAGTTGGTTGACTCCAAATCCCACGCAGGTCTGACAAGGCCAAATCCCGCGCAAATATAATGAAAGCTGTCTCAATTATCTTACACTAAAAATCCAACCGACTGACTGAATGACTAACTCAAGTCGGTACCTTCAGAAATCTGCGCAGGTTGGTTGACCTCAAAACCCACACAAAATGTTGAAAACATATGAGCACTTAAAAACACAGTCAGTCGGATGGACCCGATTTCCCCGCTAAGGTTGGTAGACCTCAAAAGTAGCACTTTTCTATTTACAGGTCAGTTGACCCTAAAATCAACGCAAATGATGAAAAATATTTGTTTTTAAGGAATTTTCAAAAGGAGAAATGTTTGATGGGATATGATAATGATTGTAAATGATGAATGATGATGTTTTACATGCTTTAAATGAGATCTTGTAGTTTTGAAATGTTTATTGCATGCATTTATGCTGAATTGAAATAAAGATAGGTTATCAAATGGATGTAATTATGGTAAATATCAAATTCCTATCTTTCAAAGAGCATGTCCAGTAACTTAGCAGATGCATTATAAAGTCATTAGATTGTGATAAGGTTGAAAATATTGTGATCATCTTGATAATAAGGAACTTAAGCTTAAGATTTAGTGAAAATCTCTCAAGGTATCAAGCTTATAAGGTCTAGTCCTGTAGGTTAGATGACTGCACGAGCCCAAATCATGAGGTACAAATTCAAAGGCATCCCCCTGGAGACAAAGATCCATACTGGATGGAGTGATGTAGGAGACACCGACCTGGGTCACATAGACCTAGATGACTTCAGACTAAGAACCTTTGGTCTAAATCCAACACCCAAGGCAAAGAAAGTAAAAGATAGTGGGATTGCACAAGTTGCTGCCTTCCCTACATCTGTGCAATGTGTAGAACTTATAGTGACTTGTGTAGACAGATATGATGTCATGACTAGAACAATCCAAACTACCAATGGAGACATCTTAGTTGATTTGAGTCCACCTTCCTTGGCTGAAAGTTTTGACATCCCATGGCATACAGTAATGACTATTCCAGACAAGGCAGCATCAGAGGCCACATATAAGAAGGATGAAGGAGAATGCAAGAAGCACATGAATGAAAATTGGGCAAAAGGTAAAAGGTCTGCCCTGAGCAAATTCCCTCAAATACTATATAGAAGTGACTTCCATAATGAAATAGGGGATTTGGTAACCTTCCTTAGTAGAATTTATGGATTACCTACGGCATCTACTTTTGAAGGGTGGATGTTTGTCATAGTTGAAGAAATACTGAAAGGGACTAAGTTCCACTGGTCCCAAATTCTTAGTGATAAAATTCATGAGGCCTTTAGCAACTTCAAAGAGAAAAGATTCTTTAGATGGACATCCTATTTTGTCTATGCACTAGTAAGAAGAAATCATTATGCTGGGTTGTCCAAAATAAGAGAAGTTGGAAATGATGAGCAGACCCAAGTCAAAGTATATGAGTGTTATCCTCAGCTTACCTCATCTCAATCTCTGATGCATTTCAAAAGGGTGAATGATGCTTTCACAATGTATATAGCTAGATTGCTGCAAGGTAACACAGCCTTGAGGATTTCCATAGAAGCCATGAATGAAGTAACTAAATATGGAAGGTGGTATATCCAATTTGAAAAGTTCACATATCTAAGGGTGTAAGGTTTCATTGGGATTGCTTACAGACTCCCTAGTTATCCTAATGATAAAACGGTGCTCCTAGAATTAACTAGGTAATTGATCCCTTGTGTTGAGAACCAATGTACAGTTTCTTGTCATATTTGGCAAAGGGAATTATGCATGTCCTTCATTGGCATTAGCTGAACATTCTGACAAGGAACTTCAACTTCTCAATCTCCACTACTATAATACAAGGGATCACTTTGATCCAAATAAAGTGATGGAGAAGTTTGTAAGCAAAAAGTTGTTTCATAAAATGCATATAGAGGACCTTTGGGCCAATTGCATGGATGATTAAGAAGTAATTAAGAAGGCTCATTCCAGATTATCTTTGGCCTTCATAAGGAAGTTCCACATCATAGCAGTACTTGACTAGTTGGAAGATGACGAGAATGTCATGGTTAGAGGAGCTTGGGAAGCTCAATACCACCAGCCAATCCCTCTACCTAATTGGGCCAATGCCGAAGAGAGTTCTCTTGATATCATAATAAAAGAGCCTAATAGACTAAGCAAGGCATGGGTCAGAGGTCAGATAGCTTCTTTGGAAGGACAAGGAGTATATCTTACATAGACATCACTAGAATCAGATAGAGAATCTGGAGGAGAGGAGGATAAACCAATAAACATAACTGATGAGGTAGAACCTCCCCAAAAGTAGAAATCTGATAGTGAAGAGCATACACCATTGGCAGAAAAGGCTAAGAAAGTCAAGAAACCTTCTGCAAAGCCTCCTAAGAAAGACTAGCCTCCTTCTAGAACAAGAGCCTCCAAGAAAAGAGATATACCAAGTGGTCCTAGAGAAGGCTCCAAAACCAAGAAAGTCAAAGTAAAAAAGGTAAGTGAAGATGGTACTTCTACTCAAGATGATACCAGTTTTCCAACCTCCCCATCTGCTGCTACTCTAAGTGTAAGCACAGCTACCTCCGCTTCTATAGCTACTACTGTTGCTTCTACTTCCATTGCTTCTACTGCTACTGCACCTGCTTTACCTATGACATCAGCTACTATTGTTCAAGAAGCTACCCTTGCTGCTACTTCACCTGCCACTAATGTTTCAACTATTTCTTGCTCATTAGTAGTATCCTCTAATGCCCCTAGCAGTCCTATTTCTTCCATTGCTGCCACCTCGTGTTCTTCTACTACTACCACACCTTTACCTTCCATCTCTTCCACCCAATTATCTACTACCACAACACTACCTCCCATTTCTACAATTCTTTCACCTTCTCTTCCTTTACCCTCACTGTCTATTTCTTCACCCATCATCATTTCCACCGTTTTGCCAACTTCTCCCATCTCACCAACTTTGGGATCTGCTATGCTAGGTAATTTGACAAAAACAGATTTGGCTACACTACCCATATCATCTTCCATTCCTATCTCTCAGATATCTATGGATTCAACCTCTTTAGTCATTCCATTACTCCCGGGAATTGACAAGGTATGTGTAGAGTTGGGTTTACAAGAGCCAGAAACAGAAGCATTGCCTGAATCCGATAAAGATGTTGTTGAGGCAAGTGATGAAATCCCAAATGAACCTCTAGCTGAAGCAGTTAATGTTGAAGTCATTGATATTTCTGACAATCCTCTGAAAAAGGGCCAAGTAGAAGAGGTTTTCAAGTCAGCTCAAGAAAATGTAATGATAAACTGGAGAAATCTAGCCGATGAAGGAGACAAGGAAATGAATAAGGATAAAGAGTTAGGACAAGAGCAGGGATCACTTGAAGAGCCCACCAAAACTGATAATGAGAAAGCCACCGAATTAATTAAGTCCTCATCACCTGAGTGGTTACAAAATAGAGTGGCATACCTCAAGCTACAAGTGGAAATAATGCAATTAGATTTGAGCACAATCCTATCATAGGCTCAAAGGCCAAAGAAATAGAAGAAAGCAAAAGTACAATCAAGAATTTATAAAGATGAGATAGGATCTAGAATTGCAGAAATAGCTGTCCCACTAGCTAATACAAATAGAGAGCAAGTCAAAGCTAAGGACTATGTCATCTCAACGGTTGATCTAGGACCAACCACCCATGCTCAGAAAGTTGATGAGTTTAAGGGATCAGTCACCTCCATCTTGGAGAAATTGGATAAAGATGAGCTATTGAAGAAAGAATTGAAACAACAAAATGAAGAGCTCTGGACCTGCCTCCAATTCCTAATCAAACCAGTTGATGCAGGAGGAGATATAAGGACAGTGCCTACTTTCTTATCTACAGATGAAATGCCAAAACTTGGTGAGGTAAGGACCAAGTCACAAGGGACTGAAAATTGGTTAATCAGAGTATTTGAGAAGGGATATGAAACTATTGATGCTTCTGCCCAAGCCATAAGAAGTTGGTTGAGCTTCATGAGAAATGGAAGGATCTACACGAGGAATGTGATTCCTTCGACAAATATTACTCCCACATGTTTCCCCGAATAAAGAGCATTAGAGATTTATCGGCCCAAACTCTGGTAGTTGAGAATATTCTAACTGGAGACAAGTTGTCTAAGGCTATCGAGTGGTATCAACAGCTGCATTTGAGAAAAGAAACTTTTGAAAATAGAAAAGAGGCCTATAAGCCAGCAGATGAGGAACTTTAATCACTCATATATGATATTAATGATTCTTTGAAGGATTTCCTAGAAGAGGCTTATAATGACTATGCACCTTATGATGTTGAAAAATGCAAAGGCAAATTACACAAGGCCATTTTTGAGAGTACTGAGCTAGCTATGGAGGACATATTTGACAAGGTTAGAGACCTCAGAGCTGAATTTAAGGCATTCCACAAGGCTGAGGCAGAAATAGAAAAGATATACAACAGATTCAGTCGGGAGCTGGAGATGTTTGAGTATTGGGTCAATCATCTGAAGAATCTAGATCACTTGGAGATCAATCTCGCACTTGAGGCATGGCTTAACTACTGTAACAAGCTAGCTGAAGAAGACAAAATTAATTTGGATGAAGAGTCTTGATATTTTTTTGAATATTTTGGAATGCAATCCCGTCATTATTATAAATTGCTATATTTGGGACAACATGTGACTCTATTTTGTCTCTTTTATGCTTTAAAAATGATCTTTTCTATTAATATATTGAGTTGGGTAGTCAAAATGACTAGATTCAATGTATCTGGGGGCTATTTTTCATCTTTTTCATAAAAGACAAAATGTAATCGAGGATTTGATATGAGCTGTTTCAAGTTCATTTATTGATGTAATCTGGAACGTCGGTGTTGAGTTAATCTCCACTGTTCATTGAAAAACTTGATATGCTACTTTCCTATATAAAGGGCTGCCATTTCCACTATTTGTAAGAGAGAATTTGATGCCGAATTATTGGCATTCTACCATTTGAAGTAATACAAAGCAAATTTATGCAGTGTTTCTAAGAATTTGTGTATTGTATTCCTTATTTGGTTTTCATGGTTCATTTCTTGCTCTCCCATAGTTAGTTAGTTGTGCTTCTATAATGTTCATGGTTTGCTGAAGTATCTGATGCATACTCTAAGTCCATACTTTTGGTTATTTGCTGATGGTAGATAGCTGTGTAAAGTTAGTCTAGGATAATCATTTATGCTAAAGTTCAATTGCATTTCATAAGTTAAATCATGTCATTTATTGGGTATTTAACAAATGAATGTAATCTGAAAATCTGTCAATTTCCATTAAAGATAGCATCATTTTCTATAGTGTTGTAACATCAATTTTCAGTTTGGTAACTCAGAAAATTGGTTAAGTTTCAGAGTATTTGTCTACTTAAAGTAACCCATACATTGTGAATGTCACTTAGGATTTCTCTAAAACCCTAACCTCTTTTGCATTTTCTTTAAAAACCATTGTTACATTAGAAATTTCAGCAGCATTTTACATTGTCTTATCAGCTGAAATTCATAAAGGATTTATGTGTATTCGCTCTCCCAACTCAAGAATATGTAGATTGCATGTAAGACCCCTTGTAGTTACAGCTAGAACATACCAACTAAGAGATTCCAAGCAAGCTAAGACCTAGCTGTATTATCCTTGGAGTAGTCTTACCTAGGGTAGGATACTTTTCAAGAGAGGTGTGAGACCATCAATCACACCTATGTTGCTATGTGCTAAAACACTCATCAACACAACCTGTTTTGGCATTGTTGGATTTCAATAAGATATTTTAAGTTGATTGTGATGCAAGTGGAAGTGCAATTGGAGCAGTGTTAAGTCAAGAAGGTAGACCTATAGCATATTTCAATGAGAAGTTGAATGATGCAAGGAGAAGATATTCAATTTATGATCAAGGTTCTATGCCATAATTCAAGCCTTGAAGAAGTGGAGACATTACTTGTTACCTAAGGAGTTTGTGTTGTATACAGATCATCAAGCTTTGCAATATTTGAACAGTCAAGGTAAGTTGAATCATATACATATGAGATGGGTGGAGTTCATGCAGAGTTATACTTTTGTGTTAAAGCATAGGAGTGGAAAATCAAATAAAGTTGTTGATGCCTTGAGTAGAAGAAGAAACTTGATGACAGAGATGAGAGTTGAAGTGTTGGGTTTTGATGAATTGAAGAACATGTATGAGGGAGACACTAATTTTGTAGAACCTTGGAAAGCATGTAAGGAACCTGTTGTGACAGATAGAATTAAGTGGTTGGAGTATTTCATTCAAGAAGATATGTTATTCAAAGGAAGTCAGTTGTGCATACCTAAAATTTCAATGAGGGATAATTTGATCAAGGAGAAGCATAGTGGTGGATTGGCAGGACACTTTGGCATTGACAAGACAGTGGCTTTGGTAACTGAAAAATACTTTTGGCCTTAGATACATAAGGATGTTCAGAGATTTGTGCAGAGTTATAGAGTTTATCAAGTTGCAAAAGGGCGTAGTCAGAACATTAGATCGTATAAACCTTTGATAGTTCCAAAGAGACCTTAGGAAGACATAAGCATGGATTTTCTAATGGGATTACTTAAGACACAGAGAGGACATGATTCAATATTTGTAGTGGTTGACCAATTTTTAAAGATGACTCATTTCATACCTTGTCAGAAGACAACTGATGCAATGCATGTAGCTAACCTATTTTTCAAAGAGATTGTGAGATTGCATGGATTGCCTAAGAGTATAATTTCAAACAGAGATACAAAGTTTGTTGGATACTTTTGGAAGACACTTTGGAAGAAGATGAAGACAAATTTGAAGTTCAGTTCTACTTTTCATCCACAGATAGATGCACAGACAAAGGTAGTGAATAGGAGTTTGGGAAACTTGTTGAGTTGTTTGGTTGGAGACAAAGCCGGAAGTTGGGATTTGATTCTTTTACAAGAAGAGTTTGCATACAATCATTCAGTAAATAGGAGTACCAGAAGAACACCTTTTGAGATTGTTACTAGAATGAATCCTAGAGGAGTTACAGAATTGAGGGATATCAGTATAGAGGAAAAGAGGAGTGCCAAAGTAGAAGAATTTGTAGACCATATGGGGATAGTGCATAATCAGATAAAGAAACATTTGGAGGATATGAATAGCAAGTACAAAGAGAGGGCTGATGAGAAGAGAAAACATAAGGAATTTGAAGTTGGAGATGAAGTGATGGTGTACTTGAGAAAATAAAGATTTCCAGTTGGGACTTATAACAAGTTGAAGATGAAGAAGTTTGGACCTTGTAGGATACTCAGGAAATTTGATTAAGGAAATGCTTATGAAGTAGAATTACCAGAGACATTAGGTATTTCACCTATTTTAAACATTACAGATCTTTATCAGTATCATGAAGCAGAATTTAGTGATAGCATGGAAGAAGACTTAATAAAGCAATTACCACAACAAGCACCAAAATAGATAGAAGACATTTTGGACAGCAGAGTTGGATGTAGCACTAGAGGAAGACAATACAAAGAATATCTTGTGAAGTGGAAAGACAGACCAGAAGAAGATTCATCATGGGTTTCTCAGGCTGAGGTGGAGTGTCTTGGTTCTCCCCTAGCCTCAGCAAAGTGAGGGACTCACTTTTTCAATAACCCCAGATGTCTAATACAAGAGCATCAGTGGTTCAAGAGTAATCTTGCATCAACCAAAAATATTTGCATTTCAGTTCTTTCATTTTCCAGTTCAGTTCAAAGTAGTTTAGTCAGAAGTAGTTTCAGCTTGTGGTCTGGTTTTAGCAATTCACATCTTGCGGATCTAGACTTAGCATCTACATTTATTCATCTACATCATATCAATGATTCAGAGCATTTGGATCAGTTACCAGAAAGATATCACTATTAGAAGATCAAATGTTTTCTTAGAATAGAGCACTCTAGCAGTTCCTGATAATCAGCTGAAGGAGAAGGCTTGTGGATCATTCCTTGACTTGCAGATCTCAATGACACATCATTCAATGTCCTGTGGTTCATGGCCGACCTTATCCAAGGGTCTGCACGTTGTTCCATTCATTTGAGGAAGTGTTTTATGCATTTAGGTTTGACCTATCTATGAACATGTTACAACTCTTCATTGGAGTTTGTGACCTTCCTTAGCTGACGCGGAGGAATCTTTTGGTCTGGAAATGATATATATTGATGTAATAGATCCTTAGGAAAGCATCTATTCACATAAGAAAGATATGATAGTTTAGATTTTGTGCAAAGGGAACTTCAAAGCATTATCTTGCGCATGTATGTAATCATGCCTGTGAGCCCTAATTGTAAGCCTGCATGTTGCCGACTAGATTGTATTTGAATTCTTGGATATATTGAATGACTGAATCTGCAATTGTTCCATTTACTTTGAGTTGTTTCTATTGTGTTTACTCTTGCTGCACAGTCTAGATTGTTCATTCTGTGAACCCTCCTATCGTGACTGCACCATATATATATATGTGTGTGTGTGTGTGTGTGTCTCATATTATAAGTTTAATTTTAAATTAAATCGTGCACATGTTCAAGCTCTGACTCTTGATTGAAATCGTGTGTACATGTGTGAATTGAATGTGTATTAGACACATGCTGATGTCTTAGCACCTAGATATGGAGATTTGTAGTATGCTGGTGATCCTAGACATCATCATGAGGTATTTAAAAACCACCTATATCACATACATACTTGATTTTAGGTACACATATATCTTTAACTTTTTACATACACACATCAAGTACAAGTTTTCTAACTAAATACACACATGTATATATACATGTACATGTCATATAGGTTCCAGGATCAGGTTTTCAGACTCTTGTGCATGCTCATCATCTACATGATCCAAACCGTGGATGTCAGGTAATTTAGAGATCTATCAAGTATTAATTATTTATTTAAAATTAAAACTATATATATATATATAATTTTATGGTGTTCCATGTGCAGGGCTTGGGTCAGGGATCAATCCAAGGCTTGGGTCAGGGATCAAGACAGATCTCGAGACATAGTGAGCCTCAATCCATTCACCAAGATCTATCTAGACATTTATGGGTTGTTAAATTACATTAGTCACATGTTTTATATTTGTACATTTGGACTTTATGAGTATATTTTAGAGACATTCTTATGAGTCACACGCATTTTTATATTTACATTTGGACATTATGAGTATGTTTTATATTTACATTTCTAGACATTATATATATATATATATATATATATATATATATATATATATATATATATATATATATATATATATATATATATATACGTGCTTATGTTTTATATCTAGAGATGTTCTTAAATTATGAGTCATGTATGTTTTATATTTTAGTTTTATATCTTGGACATTTGGACATTATTGATTTATGATGGAATTTATTTATGATGAAATTTACATAGATTTTTCTTACAAAGATACATGTATGCTAGTACAATTTACAGTTGCAATATTAATATAATAACATTATAATTATTTATTTATATCTAGAGACGTTCTTAAATTATGAGTTGAATATATATTTTATATTAAATAGTTTTAAATATCTTGGACATTTGGACATTATTGATATAATAATGTAATATAATTCATTATTTATAATAATTATTTAATTGAGATATAATTTGTTATAATTTCATAACTTTATACTGACATACATGGATGTGCCTGATAGGTCTCTAGATGGATAACTATCTTCTTGGAAGAAACTTTATAACTATCAACTCTGATCAACAATCATGGCCATTTATTGTTTCTAAAGAAATGGATGAAGTAGTACAGATAAACTTTATGGTTGTAAAGCAAATGCTAAGAAGATTTGAACAATTCAAAGATATACATTGAAAGCCACCATCAAGAATATTATTTAAGAATTGAGATATAATTTGTTATAATTTCATAACTTTATACTGGCATGTGGATGTACTTGATAGGTCTCTCTGGATAACTATCTTCTTGGAAGTAACCTTATAACTATCAACTCTGATCAACAATCATGGCCATTTATTGTTTCTAAAGAAATAGATGAAGTAGTACAGATAAACTTTATGGTTGTAAAGAAAATGTAGAAAGATATCTTAGCATTTTCTTTACAACCATAAAGTTTATCTATACTACTTCATCCATTTCTTTAGAAATAATAAATGGCCATGATTATTGATCAAAGTTGATAGTTATAAAGTTACTTCAAAGAAGATAGTTATCCAGAGAGACCTATCAAACACATCCACATGTCATAACAAAGTTATGAAATTATAACATTATATCTCAATTCTTAAATAATATTCTTGATGGTGGCTTCCAATGTATACCTTTGAATTGTTCAAATCTTCTTAGCATTTTCTTTACAACCATAAAGTTTATCTGTACTACCTCGTCCATTTATTTGTTGATAATATGTGCCTTCAACAACGACTGATCTAATGTGATAAGATTGTCCATCACCATCTATCATTGATTCTAACAATTTAGATTTTGATTGCATGCATCTTAGAATATAGTAAGCTACACCTTTTGTATTGTCAGGTTCTGTAAACACAACAAAAATATCTCTTATATACACACCACAAGTAAACATGTATGTACATTATCTAGATTCAATGTAAATCATTCAAATATTTATAATGACTCTTGACTTAAAGGTAGAATACAAATCAAAATTGTATAAGTTAAAATTTAATTTAAATTTACATTTAAAATTTACCTATAACAATTAAATCTGATACACATTTGTAATCTGCTGAATATAGAGGATCATAGACATCTACAATGTCACTATCTTCGAAAGGAGGCATTGATACTATTTGTTTCATTTTCCATTGTGAAACATATCCATCTCTAATAGTCTCACATTGTAGAATATTTTCATTGTTCTCAATGCAATCTACACAAAAACATGATTTTTCTCACTTGAATAGCAAGAGGCTTGCTATGTCCTATAGTCATGACTCGATGCAAACTTCTAATACCATTAATTGTTTGACAATTATAAGGATTTAATTGATCAATATCTGTGTATGAATAAATTCAAGCTCATCCAATTAAGACTAAACTTCTAAATTTACTTCTTTAATATTTATTTAATTTCAAGCATCCAATTAAGACTTGTGTAAACAAGTATCTGTGTATTAAAACAAATTCAATTAATTCATGTACTTGAATTTAAATTAAGTTTTCAAATAACATATTCAATTTACATGTACCTTTAACTTCCTAAAAATAGCATTTGTTGTGTATTGAGTACGAGCACCAAAATGACTTTTGCACCATTCAACAATTTCATTTGCATTCCATATGGTGTTACCTGCAAGTTCATGTCAAGGTGAAGTATTCAAAAATTTTAAATTTACATAAATTTCGTATGGTACAAATTTACCTGCAAGTTCATATTGGTGAAGTGCACACTTCACACATGATCCTGCTCTATCGTGCTCTCCTTTTCCATGTCCACTCTCAAAAAAATCCCACAAAAACTTTCTATTATGTCTAGCATGTTGTTGCATTAACCAATTAAATTCTTTTGTAGACTTAAATTGTCATGTATTTAGTTATATAAACAACCATTTGAAAACAAAAAATTAGTTAAAACTATATGTATATAAGTAATTGAATCAAGTCTTAAAGTTATAAATTTAAATTTAAAAATTAAAAAATAAAAATAAAATCAATACTTACCAGCACATCCATCAGACCAAATCCAGTGTTGTAATGCACTTATGCCACACCGTCTCAAATCTTCAAAAAACATTCCAAAACAATGTGCTACATAACTTCTATCATGACTCATATTATCACTGATATAAAAGTGAACCTCCTTGATGATAATTCGTTCATCTTTGCTACTTTCTTCACCATCTATGAGTAACTCAGTATGTCTATAGCAAACTTGTACAAAGATTGCAACTTGCTCTGAATGATAATATTGATTTTAAATCTCAGTTTGAGGACTAAATGTATATTTCTCAGACAAATCTACAATAGAAAGAATACAACCTGGTGGAAAACAATTCTTTAAGTCATGAAATTGCTTAGCCTACCATCTTGCACTGTGACAATGTTGGATATGCGGATATATGATGTTACAAAATTTAGAGTCCATAAATTCATTGTAGGGCAATTCACTCTATCTAAAAACATTTTTTTTGGACTCAACTCATGACTTCATTAAGTATTTCTCATATTCAAATCTCTTCCAAACAATTGGCATTGAATAATCAGTATTCTCAAATGGTATTAAAAGTTTCCTTAAATTTTCAAAATCTATACATGTATTTTTTATACACTGTATAGTGAATTCATCTGAATCTTCTAATTTTTCACATAAGATAGACTTTACAAATTGTGTTGTTCTTCCAGGGATGACTACATTTGGATTAACTATTGCCATAACTTTTTTTTATGATTGTAGGTTAGATGAAATTCAACATGATTTCAACAACAACAAGTTTCACGTACTTAAATTTATACGTACAAAACATGGTCGTAAACTCTCAAACATCCTTTGACAAATCTTCACTTGTGAAAATTCTTGCTTGAATGCTTCAAAAAGTTCACTTTGTGTTGTATTTATAAAATGTTTTATATGATAAATTTGTGTACCATCTTCGCCTTTTAGTTGTATAGTTTCCTTTCTATTGGAAGAAACATGGGAGTGGTTGGTCTAATATCCAATTACTTTTTGTTTTACATCTTCTAAAATTCTATCTTTCCAAGGGAGTCGACAAATATTTACCCAATTATTTTCAATGTTTTCATCTAATATGTTTTTCTTGATATATCTTTGAATAGTTCTCCTAGATACATTTACTACTTTGGCAATTGATTGAACTTGTCTTCTATGTGATATTTTTTTACTAGAAATTATAGTTATCAATGCTCTACATGCAACACTTAAATCAGTAGCTTGACTCTTGGTTTTAATAGAATCCAATGCTTCTTGCAAGTTTTCAACTACTGTCTGATTTAATAAATCTAAAGATTTTTCTTATTATCAACCCCTAACAACTCCAAAATAGGGGTCATTTCTTTTCGCCTAAATAACTTTGCGCATAATTGTGCTCTTCCAATTAGAGATTTATCTTCAAAAAATTCATCCCAAATTCTTTTAGAGTGAAGTTTTATTGTGCTTTCAAGTAACATATGTTCAGGTGAAATCATCTTGAAAAGAGAATCCTCATCCATTTCCATTAAGATTTTTCATTCCATACAAAAAGTTTCTATCACTAGTACCAATTTCTTCTTGTACATGTTCATTAACATGCTCTTCAACTTGTTCATCAATAATTTCAATGGGTTGTTCTTGACAAGATGATCCTAAAGTCAAATTCCCCCTATTTAGTTTTTTTTTAATCTCTTTTTCGATCATACAACCTTGATCTAGTTCTTTTATTCCCCATCACAAATTGTTTGTTTTAATTCACCTACACACACAAACACATGCATGTGCATCCCAATAAATTTAAGTCATGGAGTTTAATTTCTACATGATTTTAATCTATCATTCAAGACCAATATATGTGAACAATAAATACACTCATAAAATTTTAAAATTAATCAATGACAAGTTGAGAATCATTGTACCTTGAAAATTTGTAGCCTCTCTTGCCAAAAAAACTCTTTTGCCAAAAAAACTCCTTCTATGTGCTTTATCCAAATGCTTGAATTGAAAAAAAATAAAATTTGAGCCTCTATTGCAAAAAAAATACTTGTATTTTCTCCTAATGCTTGAATTGAAAAAAATAAGCCAAAATGACCCTATATTTATATGAAGTTGTTTGAATTTCAAAAAAAAATAAAGAAAGAAAGAAATCCGACTGACCAAATTGTGGGGCCGACCGGAAAAGTGTACATTCAGGTGAATCGAACTCGCTCGAGTCAAACTCGAGCAAGTTCGATTCACCCAAATACATCTATGTGGCATCCTACTTGGCAGCCACCTCCTCTGTTTTTAGAATTTTATAAAACTCTCAACTTGAACTAAATATTTTTTTGGTCAGAATAGATTATTTCAAAAAACTAAAAATACCCTTTTGTAGAGCTCCGAGTCTACAATCAAAGTATATTTTTTTTTTTATATTTTGATTAGTTTTAATATGTTTTTGTTTTAAATTATTGCAAGTAGGTTGTTATAATCAAAGATAGCACTGATTAGAAGAAAATATATATATATATAAAACCACATCAATTTTTTTTTAAATTATATGGTGCACTGGAGGAAAGAATCCTCTCCAAAAGGGTATAATTGGTTTTTTGAAAATGATAAAAAAACTTATACAAAAGTTGACATGGAATGAAAACTACCAAATTCTGGTAAGTTTGACTTTAAAATATTATTACGAGAAAAATATGCATTGAAAACTATTCTTTTCCATGCACTAGATATTGAACTAATCTATTTAGGAAAACAAATTAGGGAAAAATAAGATTGTTTTTTTTGTTTGTGATGTGGACTCGACGTCACTTTTTCCTGAAATTTTTAGCAATTCAAAATCTGCTCTTAAATTTATAAAAAAATATCAAAATAATTTTTTTAATTTTTTTGAAAACATAAAATTCATCATGAGTTCTACATTTTGTCACAAAAGTAGGTTGAAATTCAAAACACAAATGCCACTTTTATGAGGTCAAAGTTGAAAATTTTTGTTTGTGTTGGTTGATTCCTTTATAAAAGTGTGACACGGGTTTGTTGCTTTACCCTCAAGCGAGCCTTTCCTTTTCTTACTTCTCTCTTCTTCCTACAACTTCTTCTTGTTTCTTCAATGAGCCTTTTCACAATCCAACAACATACCCTCTCAACATATCTCCCAACAAAAACCTCTCTTTGATACAATTTGATGTAGTCAAGATCAAGGAACCTTCTCAAGCAACCCAATATTGCAGCTAACACAACAATATCCTTAATCACAACAACAAATTCATAAAAAAATGAACAATTAATCTGAAATTTATTTGATTTACAAGAATACAAGCATTACAAAAATATTAGCAGTACAGTTACAAACTCTCCATTAGTCATTTCTTTTGTATCTTACATGTCGTCTTCTCCTAGGTTCTGCATCACTTCTCCCTTGGCGCTCGTTTCCAATCCTTGCTACTTCTTTTGAGAAGATATCTCACTCTTAACATGATGCAGAGTGGCACAAGGGAAGGTATCAACACAAGATAAGTTTGGTTTGTTCTCCTTAGCCCACTCACCCACTTCACTCCTTCAATCCAACACAATCAAAGGCACATTCAAGGCATATGAAGGATTTGATGTCCAGACTATTGTCCAACCCCTAAGGCTTCTCCAACACCTTAAGATAGGTCAACAAACACCTCCTATGCAGTTGGTTTGATTCCCAAGTTCCCAAAACTCTCCAACCTATACTTCGACTAGTAAGGCTACTAGCCCTCCAAACTACGTTTTCTCAACAAAACTTGACAAAATCCCAAATGACTAGGCAAACAAATGATGGTTTTAGATACCGTCTATGGAACCCTATCAAACTCCCAAGTCTCCTGTTCCAACTCTACTCCAGCAATCCAGAACACTCATTTGGTCTTCTAGGCCTAATTGATCAATTTAGGCTAGGTTACAAAGCAAGTGCTCAAAATTGGGTGCATAGGTCAGGGGCAGGAACTTGGAATGACTCTACCATCCCCAAACAACACAAATCCACCATTCATTCTCTCACTCTATCAGACTTTTGTCATTTACATCACCAAATTGCATAATTTCAGTCAAATACATAGAGATATTTGACCTAGGGCATCACCTTAAAAATAGAAGACTGTATTTCCCAACAAAAAGCTTTTGGAATCAAGTAGTATACACCCCTAGCCTACATTTCACTGAGTGGCATGAAATTTCATCAATGGGAATGCATTCTAGGGCCAAATTTGTGGGACAACCCTAGAAAACAGGGTTTCTAGACCAGTCCGGATTAAAAATGTAATAACTTTTCACTACGACTACTTCAAAACCTTAAACTAGTTGCATTTGAACCCTGACTCAGTCTAGTTTCAGAAAAAGTATATTTACTCACTTGGAAAATCCGTACAGGCCATACAAAGCAAGAAAAATAGGGAAAAATAGTTAGTTTTCTTGATTTTTGTGCCCAAATTCTGTACAAAAACTTTCTCCTCCATACTGGAGCAAGATGTCCTCCATATCAACCTATCCAGGTCAGTATACAATTTCTACAAATAGTTTTAATAACCAAAATGAAGTTGCAACCGGTCAATGTGTCATTGACACCATTGACAATGCTTGACACTATGGCATTTTTGGCCTTAACACAAAGAAACTGATTGGTTTAACTTGTGTAATGGATCTCAAATGACCAACATACTCCCTAAAACATGACAAAACACAAAAACAATAAAAAAAACTCAAAAACCAATCCTTAGACCTTCTAGGCCTGATTGGCACAACAAGGGTCCAAGTGGACTAAGCATGATTGAGGTTTATATGGTCACCCCAATCATCTTGACCACACATAAAGGGACCATAAAATCATGGCTAAAGTCTTATTGCAAACAAAACCACAACTTTCAAAAAAAAATGCAAACAAAGTGACTTTAGGAACCAAGGTGCTCCTAGGTGCCCTACACCATACATCCACTATCAAAGAGAACTCAAGTCTCTTGAGTTGGAATGTTGTCAAATGTGAAACCTGCCTTCTCAATGTCTACCCTGCTCATCCAAGTGGCATCCTCTTGAGGTTTGTTTAACCACTTCACCAAGTAGTCATGATAGGTGTGCCTCCTGGTTTGTTTTGCAATCCTCTTATCCAAAATGCACTCATTCTAATTTGGAGATGAAGGAATGAGTTCTTGGAGTGTCTGATTAGTTTGATCTTCTTCAATAGCAGTCTAAGGATCAGTTCCTTTATAGGGATAAAGGTCTGAAACATTAAAAATTGGAGACAAAGCAATGCCATCCAAAAGTCTAATTTTATAGGCATTTTCTCCACATTTCTTGAGCACTTCACAAGGCCCAATCTTCTTCATGAGCAGCTTGGTATGTTTACCTGCAGGGAGCCTCTCCTTCTTCAGATGGACCATTACCAAATCCCTTTCTTTGAACTACAAATCCCTTCTTTTCCTATCAGCAAACTGTTTGTACTTCTAAGAAGTGGACAGCAATTTCTGTTGTACTTGTTCATGGACATCTTTCATGACTTGAGCAAAGTCTTCAGCCAATGCACTGCTATTTTCTAGTCCTTTAACCTCCCTAAGTTCCAAAATACCCCTTGGGTGAGTGCCATAAACAATTTGGAAAGGAGATAGGCCGGTGCTTCTATTGACAGTGTCATTGTATGAGAACTCTGCCTGAGCCAAAATTGAATCCCAACTAGCACCCTGCTACTTTGTTAGGCATCTTAGGAGGTTGCCAAGAGACCTATTAATCACCTCTGTTTGTCCATCAGACTAAGGGTGATAGGCAGATGATAATGACAAGTTTGTACCTAGTCTCTTCCAAAGTGTCCTCCAGAAGTGTCCTATGAACTTGGGGTCTCTGTCTGAGATGATTGACAAAGGTAAACCATGTAACCTAACTATTTCTTTGAAGAAAAGACCTACTATGTGTGAGGCATCATGTGTGGTTTTACAAGGGATGAAGTGAGCCATTTTTGAGAACCTATCTACAACCACAAAGATGCTATCATGTCCATTCTTGGTCCTAGGCAAACCAAGTACAAAGTCCATACTTATGGAATCCCAAGGCTTTGAAGGAATAGGTAGAGGAGTGTATAAACCTGCATTTGATGTATGCCCCTTTTCTCTTTGGCAAATTTGACAAGTTTCAACAAACTTCCTTACATCGGTTGGCAATTTTGGCCAAAAATAGTACCTCTTAACCAATTCTAGGGTCTTATCAATACCAAAATGACCTGACATGCTACCACAGTGCTTTTCCCTGATTATATTCTCTCTAACAGACCCTCTTGGGATACACAACATGCTACCCTTGAAAAGATATCCATCTTGTAACAAAAAATTAGAAAAATTAGTGTTATACCTTCCTGTCATGGCCTTGCAAGATAGGTATGGCTCTTTGAAGTCTTCATCTGCTACATACTGATCTTTGATGGCATGAATACCTGTACTTTCCAACTGTATGGTCTGCACAACAAGATTCCTCCTACTTAAGGCATCGGCTACCTTATTGGCCACTCCTTTCTTGTGTTTTATGGAGAAAGTGTATGCTTGGATGTACTCCATCCACTTGACATGTCTGTGGTTTAACTTCTGCTGCCTGTTCAAGAATCTCAATGCATGGTTATCAGTAAAAACTATAAATTCCTTTGGCAATAAGTAGTGTCTCCATTTCCTCAATGACTAAACCATGGCATATAACTCTAGATCATAGGTGGAGTAGTTTTGTTTTGCCTCATTTAACTTCTCACTAAAGAAGGCTACTAGCCCTCCAAACTAGGTTTTCTCAACAAAACTTGACAAAATCCCAAATGATTAGGCAAACAAATGATGGTTTTAGATACCCTCTATGGAACCCTATCAAACTCCCAAGTCTCCTGTTCCAACTCTACTCCAGCAATCCAGAACACTCATTTGGTCTTTTGTCTTGCCACTTCAGCATTTTGCTCTGGATTCAACTTGTATGCTGCTTGGTTTGGTAGGGTGGATCCAGGGATGAGATCAATGCAATGACTAATCTCCCTCTTTGGTGGAAGAGCATCCTTACTCTCATCGGCTATCACATCATGAAACCTTTCCAACAGTTCTTCCACTTCCTTTGGTCCAATCCTCCTAAGACGTTGCTGCACTTTGGCCTTCTTGGGATTCACATCCTTGGGCTTGAGGACTACTGCAAAACATGGCACTTTCTCTTCCTTGAGGTTAGCCAAAAACTCTTTTTCACCTACCAACATAACTGAACTAGAAATGACCTTCTCTTTACAATCATCAATCAAAGGAGTCATTGTAAACTTTTCACCATTTTTGGACAAATAAATCACATTTTGCTTACCATCCTATTGGGCACTTGTGTCATGTTGCCAAGGCCTTCCAAGAAGAAGGTGGCATGCATCCATATCCACTATCTCACAAAGAACTTATCATGGTATTCACCTATCTTGAATTCAACCCAACATTGCTCTTTCACCACAATTTGTTGTTCCTTGGTTAGCCAAAAGACTCTATAGGGGTTAGGATGAGGCATTGTTTCCAATCCTAACTTAGTCACCATTTCATTAGAAGCCAAATTTTCAGAAGAACCTGAATCAACTATTACCTTGCACACTTTACCTTTCACCTTGCAAGTGGTTCTGAACAAGTTGTTCCTTTGGAGCTGCTCCTTGGTGGCTGGCATGATGAGTGATCTATTAAACATGATGCATTCTCCACTCTCAGGTGCTGTAGACTTGGAAGAGGCTATTTGGTATGATGTGGTGCTTTGACAGTCCTCTTCTTGAAGGAGTTGCACTCTTCTATCTTTCTGATTTGCAGCAGTGTTTCTAATTTTCTCCAGGCATCTAAAGGATTGATGTCCAATCTGATTGCAAGAGAAACACCTTCCAGTAAACACATTGGGACCTCTGCCCCCACTTCTTCCTCTGCCATTACCTCTCCCTCTAAACTGACCCTTATCAGCACTATTTCTGTCAACCTGTCCTTGGCTGCCTTCTTGTGATCTGCCTTCTTGGTATCTAGGAAAGTTATCTCTATTTTGAAATCTGCTCCTACCTCTAAAATTCATATTACCTCTGCCTCTGCTGGATGAATCACCTTTTATCCTTTGTTTGTCCTCAATCCTCAATGCCATTTGAAAGCACTTATGGACTGTCTTTGGGTTAAAGAGGGTTAATTCATCTTGAATGGAGAACTTAAGGCCATTAAGATACCTTGCAAGCTTCTGTTTTTCATTCTTAGGCATCTTGGCTTTCAATGTCATCTTGTGAAACTCCTCTGTGTAGGTGCTCACGTCCATGTCCTTCTGTCTCAAGTTGTGCAACTTTTTGTTTAAGTTGACCTCATAATCTTCAGGGACAAATTGCTTCTTGATTTTAAGCACCATCTTCCTCCATGTAGAGATAGGGTTCCTATCATCTTCTATCCTCTCATTTTTAATAAAGTTCCACCAACTCAAGGCTAGCCCTTTCATTCTTGATTTGGCAATCCTCACTTTCTGATTTTCTGCCACTTCTTCACATTCAAAATAGTTCTCCATTGCCTCAATCCAATCAAGGCACTCCTCTAGGTTCATCTTACCAGGAAACATAGGTAAGTCCCCTTTAGTGTCCTTTCTACTCAACTTTCCAAGTGCATCTAGGAATTGTCTTTCTGACATGCCTCCTTGTGGCTCTTCCATAGGCACTTCTTCTTCTTCATCTTGATCCTCTTCATCTGAATCTAAGATGACTTCTAGCTTCTTCTTCTTGTCCTTGTCTTTCTTCAACTTTTCTATCTCAGCCTCCATCCTTTTGTTCTTGGCTGCTTGCTCTCTCACTATCTTTGCCAATTCGGCATTGGTCACTCTTGAAGGGACTTCCTCCTCTTCTTCTCTATCTCCCATCTCTTTTGATGGCTCTGATACCACCTGATGCAGAGTGGCACAAGGGAAGGTATCAACACAAGATAAGTTTGGTTTGTTCTCCTTAGCCCACTCACCCACTTCACTCCTTTAATCCAACACAATCAAAGGCACATTCAAGGCACATGAAGGATTTGATGTCCAGACTATTGTCCAACCCCTAAGGCTTCTCCAACACCTTAAGACAGGTCAAAAAACACCTCCTATGCAGTTGGTTTGATTCCCAACTTCCCAAAACTCTCCAACCTATACTTTGACTAGTAAGGCTACTAGCCCTCCAAACTACGTTTTCTCAACAAAACTTGACAAAATCCCAAATGACTAGGCAAACAAATGATGGTTTTAGATACCCTCTATGGAACCCTATCAAACTCCCAAGTATCATGTTCCAACTCTACTCCAGCAATCCAGAACACTCATTTGGTCTTCTAGGCCTAATTGATCAATTTAGGCTAGGTTACAAAGCAAGTGCTCAAAATTGGGTGCATAGGTTAGGGGCAGGAACTTGGAATGACTCTACCATCCCCAAACAACACAAATCCACCATTCATTTGCTCACTCTATTAGACTTTTGTCATTTACATCACCAAATTACATAATTTTAGTCAAATACATAGAGATATTTGACCTAGGGCATCACCTTAAAAATAGAAGACTGCATTTCCCAACAAAAAGATTTTGGAATCAAGTAGTATACACCCCTAGCCTACATTTCACCGAGTGGCATGAAATTTCATTGGTGGAAATGCATTCTAGGGCCAAATTTGTGGGACAGCCCTAGAAAACAGGGTTTCTAGACCAGTCCGGATTAAAAATGCAATAACGTTTCACTACGACTACTTCAGAACCTCAAACTAGTTGCATTCGAACCCTGACTCGGTCTAGTTTCAGAAAAAGTACATTTACTCACTTGGAAAATCTGTACAGGCTGTACATAGCAAGAAAAATAGGGAAAAACAGTCAGTTTTCTTGATTTTTGTGCCCAAATTCTGTACAAAAACTTTCTCCTCCGTACTGGAGCAAGATGTCCTCCATATCAACCTATCCAAGTCAGTATACAATTTCTACAAATAGTTTTAATAACCAAAATGAAGTTGCAACCGGTCAATGTGTCATTGACACCATTGACAACACTTGACACTATGGCATTTTTGGCCTTAACACAAAGAAACCGATTGGTTTAACTTGTGTAATGGATCTCAAATGACCAACATACTCCCTAAAACATGACAAAACACAAAAACAATAAAAAAACTCAAAAACCAATCCTTAGACCTTCTAGGCCTGATTGGCACAACAAGGGTCCAAGTGGACTAAGCATGATTGAGGTTTATATGGTCACCTCAATCATCTTGACCAGACATAAAGGGACCATAAAATCATGGCTAAAGCCTTATTACAAACAAAACCACAACTTTCAAAAAAAAATGCAACCAAAGTGACTTTAGGAACCAAGGTGCTCCTAGGTGCCCTGCACCATAACAACTTTCAAAACTTGCCAAGATTCCCCTCAACCACAACATGAGGAACCTTGCACAAATTTCATTCATCCCTTATATACATCCCGCGTGCAAAATTTCAACCATTTGATAAGGGGCAATTCAACCATTTGCACATTATAGTTATGAAACTGAGTAGTTACAAGTCTTTTAACCTCATTCAAACACGTATAAATCTACATACAAGATGGTTTCATACTCCTTTCAATAGTGGAGCAAATTCTTTGAAGAAAACAAGAATTTTATTGGCGATTGCAAGTCACAAGGAACTACCAACTAGTTGAAAGAGTCACTTTTATCATTAAGACCCTTGGAAAACTTTATCAAGATTTTGGGAGGCACTAGGAACCTATCGGATTGTTCTGATGTTCCAGGAATGACTAAATTCTTTGATTTCTTTATCAAATAGACTTGTACCCAATAGTCAAGGATTTCCACTCCATGTGGAACTACCTGATCGCAAGAAAGCTCTTGTTCTCTAACTTAAAATCCTTTTTGAAACTCCATCAGACTTTGGTGACGTATCTAGAATGTTGTAGCACATTTCACATGTTCTAGGAACTGTTCAAAGTTTCAATTTCCTTTTCAATGCAGACTCTATCAGATTTTTTGTAAGCACTTGGAACTATTCCAAGTGATAGGGTTTTTCCTCTCCACATGAAACTCTTCAATTTCAAGAGCTTGCTTTAACTTTCTTAAGTCATCAAAGTTTAGGAAAGCATTAAGAACATCACTGTCTATTTTCAGTTCATTAAGAGCTTTACCAGCATCTTCCGGTCTACACCCATATGAACTTCTTCAAAGATTACCAATGCACTAGGAACCATTCCTTGTGGTCAGACATTTTCACCTTAGTAGGAACTGAGCAACAAAATGGAACTGTTGGGATTTTCCAAGTCAGCAAGAACAATGTGATCAAATGGAACTCCAATGAAAAACTAAGTGTTGAAGGACTCATTAGCATTTTGAGAGAGAACTAGAATTATCAGGTATTTCTAGTGTTCTAGGAACATTGAAAGTTTGATTTTGTTCTTGAACAGGGCTAAAACTTCGATCACTCATAAATTGACCATTTTTACCTAAACTTCACCAAATTTGAATTGGAGATACCCTTTTGGTTCTTCTTCAAGGTAAACTCTTCACTTGACCAAACTTCAACTTGAAATTCCCCCTAAAGCAAAAGCACCAAAAACAACTGTAAAACAACAGTGAAGAAAATAAAATTGGAAATTTTTTTGGGTGACATAGGATAGCTTGTGAACTCAGATGCTCCTACATCAGAATGAAAGAACCAATTCAGAAAAATTACAACAAAACCTGATAGAAGCCAATATCTTAGCAAAGATAGTGCAAGACAAATTGAGGGAAGAGAAAGAAAAGGAATAATTATGGGAACATAATGTGGAGGAAGAGAGAAGAAACGATGAAAAATTATATTTGGAGTTGAGGAAAGTAGAAAATGAATAAAGTCTTCCCAAATTAGAGTATTTGAATTTAATAGAAACATAATTATTCATATAAAACATAATGTTTGGGGGGAAATAATGTAAAATATTGATGATTTCAATAAATTCTTCCAATTTATTGCCAGTCTACTAGTAGAATTTTAGAAGCTCAATCTATATGTTACTTAAAGTAGAAAAGTGATGACTTCAAGAGAGAATATAGCAAAGAAAATTTTGGAAACAATCTACACAATCAATGACAATGAATTGGCATCCAAATATTTAATTTGTAATGGGATTGATGGCTCAATAAAGGCATCATCTATCATTTAGAAGTGTATGAAGCTAGGTGAAGCACATAAAATTTTAAATGAATCTTCAATGTTGTTACGAAAGTTGCATGGAAAGGTATAAAAGATCAATCAACTTGGTTTTCTGATATCTTTTGACAAATCAAACCAATACATTACAAAGGATGCTTTGAAAGGAAGATGGAGAATAGAACGAAGTAAGATAAGGATCAGTTTCCTTAAAACCTAAATGAGGCAAACTATTTGAATTCCATCAAACCATTGATAACCTTGAATGCAAGTTTGAATGATACATTAAAGGAAATCTCCACTCTTAGATATGAATTGTAAACAAATTTAGAATTTAGTTACTATGAGTTACAACAGATTACACTTCCAACAGATGAACAATGGAGCATGCTACAAAAGTTGATAAAAGCATTTCATATTATGAGTTTCCAACTAAGAATTGTGTAGAGTTCTTTTTCAGTAACACATTGTAATACTTTTATGTATTCCTTCATTTGAAATCAATATAAGACTCAAATCTATTTATGTGTTGAAATTATCTCTATTATTTAATTGCTTACTTCAGCAAAACTCTAGTTTCAAGATACACATTAAACATTTGTTGTATATGATAATGCTATTAATTAGTATGCATTTAGTTGAATGCCTATAAAACTTTTCATGCAATAATAATATGAAAATAATAATAATATGTTAATTCTTAAATGGAAATTAAAAAATGTGTAAAATTTAGATTCTAAAATAAAATAAAATTTGAAAATAATGTATAAAATCTAGATTCTAAAATGGAACATTAGAAAATAATATGATAATTTATTATTTTTGAATGGAAATTAAAAAATGTGTATCAATGATAGACACATAAAATATCATCAAGAATAATTTGGAATATGAAATACTGTATAGATACCTATGGCTAAGCACATGGAAATGGGGGACAAAGGGGGGGTCAAAAGTGGCCACATTTTTCCTAGAATCAACTAAACCTAAACTTGAATGAGTAATTTGAGATGAATGCACTCAAAATTTGAAGATATGACAAGAACAAGAATTGTAGTACACTCTAAAACTAGTTTCTATACTACTAAAGTTTTTTAAAAATAGCTAAGATTAATAGAGTGAAATATTGTACACACACAAAAGTGTTCTTGTTTTTCTCACTAAAATATAACATAGTGTCTGCTGTGTGCCCCCCCTTTTTTGTTACATTTAGTATTTTAAAAACTGGTTGGTAGAAATATACTAAAGAGTGAGTATTACACCTGTGTATTTTTTATATTATTATTGAATATATTTTTTATGATTTTTCAAAGTGGATGCATCCTAAAAATTGTGTTTGTGAGTGTGTGTGTCACATAACTTGAACAAAAATAATTGAAAATGTAATTTTTTGAATGCATAAAAAATGAGGTATAGAACAATCCTATATAATTTTAAGTTTTGATAAGCAGATCAAAAGTTATAAAGAAAAATCAATATATATGTGATTGAGGAGTATGAAGACACTGTTCAAAAAAAATAAAAATAATTACTTTAACTTATTCAAAAAATTAAAAAAATAATATGGTTAGAAAGCCAAGAATTAACTTGTCATTTTGGTGGTAGTATCATCAAATTTTGTTATGGAATGAATAAATTCGACAGTGTTGAAGTTAAAAAATATCAATGACTATGAAAAACATGTCTTTAGGAGGTATCATAGAGGTCCAATCCTTAGGCTTGATCATCCAAGCCTATCCCAAGCCTAAAAAGGTGAGACCAAAATTTCAAAAAATATATAATGTGATTGCATTCTTTGAATCACAATTTATATCTTTCAAGAATTTAATTTTCCATAATGCGACACATGATACCAAAATACATAACTATGACCATGGATACATTCAAGCCCTTTAGGCTTTAAGTGGCAAACAATTTACCTCATTTTAAATTTTATTATTTCATAATTTGCAGGTTAATGTTTCTCTATAATAAATGTCAAGAATTTTTTAAAGATACTATCAATTAATATGAGAAGTATAACATTAAGTTGTATATATAAAAATATAATTTGTATGAGAAAATACAATCAAGCAACCAATAATAAAAAGTTTTAAGGTCTTATATATGGTCAACCAACAAGATAGTCAGGAATTTAAGGGCGTTAGACATACGTGACTACTATAGTCAATAAAGCAAAAAAAATACAAAGCAATAGAGAGAGGGAGAAATAAATAAATAGAGAGATAGAGAGGGGGATAGAGACAAGGAGAGATAGAGACAGATGGAGAAATAGAGAAATAGAGGTGGAGAGTGACAAAGATATATATATATAGAGAGAGAGAGAGAGCTCTATCTCTCTCTCTCTATCTATTTCTATCTCCCTCTCTAGATCATGTAGAATGAAGTTCTCATTAACCTTTAACAAATGTGTTAGAAAGTGGTGGAAGTGTTGATTTATCTTTATTTTCCCATTATTCCTATTTATTTGAGGAAGTTCCATATGTATAATTTTGTATTGTAAATATTCCTTTGGGACCCAAGTAGAAGATGTTCAAATATGTTTAAATTCCTTATCATTCATAATACCTTTATTCTTTTTGTTTTCCTTGACACATGAGTAATTTTATTTTCATAAGAAGCTCCTAAAGGCATAAAAATATCAAACCCTTTATGCTTATTAGTTGTAGGTTTTAAAATTTTAGGTGGTTTGGCTCTTGCTTTGTCAAGTTATTTAAAATAAGAATGCGCACAAGTAACTTTAGAATTTATCACTATAGACCCAATTGGTCTTATAAATTTCCAATTTTTCTCTCAGTTGTTCTTCCTTATGCCACTTGATACATTGATCTAACATAGAAGGCATTTCTTTACATTTCTCTATCCAAGGTCTACCAAGTAAAATATCAAATCTCTTTGAAGAAGGATTAATGTGACACAAAATTTGTACCATTTTTAACCAACCTTTAAAGGAAGGATAACATGTCCCATAGTTTTATTCACTATGTCATATTATCATTTCTATTAGACTTTATAATGTGCATAAGATTATTGTTTTTTATTAAAATAAGAAAGGAAGAGGGTCCCTGTCCCTTGCAGAGCTTTAAAAACAGTGTCCAACATATAACAGTCTATCAAAAAACAACACAACAACCAGCCTAGTAACATAGCTAGACAAGAACAGACAAAATAGAGATCAAACAACAAGAAAACAACATAGAAATAGCATAAGAAAACACAGCCGAAGAAGATCTCTTCCTACTATTATCAAGCAGGACATCCCAATCCTTTTTCATGGTCATTAGAGTATTCTCCCATGAAGAGGTTCCCAAGAATATCTCTTCTTCATGCTTCTTAGTCTTCTTCTTAGACCCCTACATATCCTTATCTTGTTGGAGCTTGCATTTGTTAAGTTCAACCTGTAGAGTGACAACCCCTGCAACAACCTACTTCATCATATCATTAGTGAACTTAGACAAATCATCCATGCCTTTTTCCACTTTAATCAACCTATGCTGGCAGATTTTCATCCTGTCATACATATGGCCCAACCTTCCTCACAAGATGGGTATTCCATTCTGTTATTGTGTATTTCCTCTAATAAATCAACTTTGTTTTCAAGGTTTCTAACAACATTGCATAATCCTTGAGCTCACCCTTATCATCAACTTTATTAAGATCACATTCAAAAACACCAACATCAGTATCTACATCATCAAATTCCTCCTCCATTGACAATAGAAACCTAGTTTCTTTCTCTTCAACAATAGGAGTTTGATCATTACCACCTTCCATATCCAAGTAGTCATCCTCAAATCCCTCTCCATCCCTCTCAATATCTTTTAGGTTGTCAGTATTATGATCTTCCCCAACATGCTTAACAACCACCTCCTCCTTAAATTGTTCCTCTTCCATAACCACATTCTGATCATGATCATCAAACAAGGAGTCAGAGTAAATATCCTTAATAATGATCTATTTGTTCTTGGAACCCTTATCATTGTTCATTTTCTATTTAGAATTCTCAACATTAGCCTTAGCTAGATGGGCAGATCTTCTCCCAACATTAATAATGTGGGAATAAACATCCTCCATGGTAGCATTAGGATTGAAATCAGCAAAACTAGTATCCAAATTGACTCTAACAGTTGAAGATTTAATCCTAACCTTATTCATAGGCTTCTTCTTCACAGAAGAATCACTACCCACACCTTTTTCCTTCAGAGATAAAAGGATATTATCAAGAGAATATTGAACCTTCTTGTTAGCAGCAAGATTCTTGACATTGACATTGGGAGTTAATGACATAGAGGTCTTTTCATCAAGAAAGGAATTTTTCTCAAAAATGGAGTCCACAACTTTGCCTTTTTGATTACTAACATTCTTCCTTTTATTCCCACCCTTCACCACAGGAATGAAGCTATCACCCTCAACAAAGGAGCCTTTTTTTCTGGTAACACCAGGGAAACCCTTAGGTTTAGTAATGGAGCTTTGGGGAGCAATATTCTTGACAGTAGAGACAAATTCACCCTTCCTAACAGTACCCTTACCCTTACAAGATGGACTAGGGTTATTGTTATTAGTAGGATTTAACTTAATAGGTTGGGATCCAGCATTATGGTTAAGCATCGGGGTCACAAGAACATTATACTTATATAAAACATGGATTAACCCCTGATGCAAAGGAGCATTTGCACCTTCTTTTTATATAGTTTTCCAAAGAGGAAATAAAAAAATGGAAAGCTAATAAGATTTCCATGACGAAGATGATCTAATAGGGGAAAATGATACCTGTGAATAGTAGCATACCTTCTCTCTAGCATGAAATATCTCATCAAGTGGTAGCTCACCATGGACCAAGGGGATGGAAACTCCATTTTGTCATATCCATTTTGAAACCTAACAAGAGTCTCATCACCCTCCAAGAAACTCTAGATGAACTGTTTGTACCAACCTTTCCCAATTCTTTGAACTTTCTTTCTATTTGTCCTCATACCAGTAGCTTTTGCAATCAAATCCTCAATTACTATGAAAGTGATCCCTCCCACTGCAACCTCTCTATTTTTCCAAGAATTAACAAACTACATCATCAAGGTCTCATTGTTGCCTTGCAAGGCCTGGACAAAAGAGGCTAATCCCACTTTTTTAAAGATACCCCAAAGGTCAACATTCTTCATAAGTGAGACATGGTTCACAGGTTCAAATTTGTGGAGCTGCCCACCCATCTTCACAATAGGTAACTTAGAGATCAAATAGTTGCAGAGAAACTCAATAAAATCCTTTAACCACGCAAAACAAGCAATGGAGAGATAAGTGTGGGAATTATTAAAATAGAGGCCTTTTATGTGTCCAATCGTATTACAATCATTAAAGTAGCTCATATCAGTTAGGAGGATGACATGAACCCTATAAGGAAAAGAATCATTACTCTTCACCTTACAAAACCATCTTTCCTCGAGAAGAATGAAGCAAAGATAAATATGTAGAGAGTGATTAAATATGATCATAATTGTATTAATCATATTTAAAATATCGATCATATCTTTAATTCCTTTCATCATGAATGGTCATGGTCATAGACCTAGGGAGGTCTTCCATATTCAAACAATACCAATCATTAAACTGAAGCCTAAGATTAGCAATATAGTCAAAGACCATATTTCCCTCCCTAAAAATATGGTGAATATTTAAAGAATTAAAATTCTTCAAAGCACTTCTAATATCTTCAGCATAACCTTTTATTTTCCAAGGGGGATTAGAAGAACTATTGACCATGTCTATAATCAATTTAGAATCCCCTTAGATTTCAATATGCTAAAAATTATAATGTTGGATTCTTCGAATACCCCACCACAAAGCATTCACTTCAGCTTCATTATTGGTTTTCCATCCAATCCCTTTAGCATAGCTTTCAATCAAGGCTCCTTTATCATCCCTTAAAATGGCTCCTAATGTAGAAGGACCTACTTTCAATAATATTATTGTTGAATGATGATTAAACATGAATTATGCCATGCAAACATTAAATTGACATGATAGAAAATGATTAGTATAGATTTTCAAAGTTTGAAGAACTTTCTACTTTCTATAAAGGATTATTCAACACACACACTCTCTCTCTATCCTCTCTCCCTCTCTATCTTTGCCCCTCTCTATCTCTATCTCTATCTCTATCTCTATCTCTGTCTCTCTCTCTCCTCCCTCTCTCCCTCTCTCCCTCTCGCTATTTCTATCTCTCTATCTCTCCTTTTCTCCCTCTCCATATCTCCATCTATTTCTCCCTCTATCTCTTTATCTCTCTATCCTCCCTCTCTCTATCTCTCTCCCTCTCTATCTCTATCTCTATCTCTATCTCTATCTCTATCTCTATCTCTATCCCTATCTCTATGTCTCTATATCTCTATCTCTCCCTTTCTCTATCTCTCTATATCCCTATTTATCTCTATCTTCCTCTCTATCTCTCCCCCTCTTGCTAACTCTCTATCTCTCTATCCCTCTCTATCTCTCCCTCTCTATATATATATGTCCCTCTCTTTAACTCTATCTCTCTATCTCTATCTCTTTTTCTCTACCTCTCACTCTCTAACTCTAACTCTTCTCCCTATGCTTATATTTTTTTCTTAACAATCTATATAACATGCTCACATTACAAAACATGAGCGCATTATATATGTATATGTACATATTATACACACACATATATAAATACATATATACACATGTATAGATACATCATCTATGTAGATTGAAAAGCATATACATGAATATCTATATATAATGTGTTTTCTTAACACTGTATAATGTGCTCGTGTTATATAACATGAGTGCATTATGTGAACTTTTACATAACTTGCTCACATTTTCTTCAAAATTTTTTTATTTGGCCACTTTTTCCCCCCATTTTGGTGCACTCACCCCTACTAAATGCTAAATATCTTTTAATTACGAAATCATCAAGTCTCACTTTGACCATGAGGGCCATCTGTTGATAACTGAGAGGGGGGGGTGAATCAGTTATCCTAATTATTTCCTCTTTTGAACTTTCTTATTAATCAATGCAGCATTGAATCAAACAAACAAACATTACCATGAAATGAGAAACACATGACACAGTATTTTTGACGTGGAAACCCTGTTAAGGGAGAAAACCACGGGGTGATTAACCCAAAGATTATTCTCTGTTAGAAGAATAAGGAATTACAAAATGGTACTTGCCAATTAGGGCTCACTGCCCGAGCACACTGCTCACAAAGAGGCACATTGCCTCCAAGGAGACACACTGTCTACAAAAGAATGTTGTACAATACTTGAACTGATTGGAAGCATCCACATATGTTGGAGTTTAGTTCCGGTTAGGCTCAGTACACTGATCTACTGCACTTCATCTTTCCTCTTCTCTTTATTCTGCTTTCCTTTCACATACCAAATCTTTCCTACTACTTCTGCTCTGCTCTGCACTTATTCACATATATCATCATCGCTACAACAACTCTCACAACTAAATCCATCGTGCATATATATCCACACAAGTAATTTCATCACCTTTCTAGTCGGCATCCGGAACAATCTATTTTCTCACAAACTCTGTTCTGTCGGCTGAATCCTTGCACATCAAGTAATGCGGATCAAGCATATACTTGTAGATATCATTAATCATGTTAGCCAAACATGATTCATGCCTTCACAACCTTTACCATCAACAGTAACACATCCGAAAAATAGTCTGATGTTCTGTCAGTCAGTTCTTCCTTTGTTCTCACTATCACTCAGGAATCCGGTACTCAACTCTTCATATCTTTTTCCTTGTCCATCACCGGAGGCTAAATCCTTGGAATATACCACTCAAGGTAGTCCTCTTGACTTCCCCAAATCCACACTGCACCAAGATACTTCCTCTGAGAGATCCGGACCAATCTGTCGGACCTTGCCACATGCTCTGTTCTTGTTCCCTGGACCACAACAATCTTCATTCTGACTTTGGGTAGAGACACACCATGACTTGCAGATATGTGGGATGACCTTTGTTGCCATCAATGACAACAACCATGAATCCATATAGTGTCTCTTGCCAACAATCTCCCCCTTTGGCATTGATGGCAACACTTAGTGAAAAATGACTAAGTGTATACACTATGCTCCCCCTTGGCTGATGCTCTATCTTTATATACAATTTATGGAACTCCCCCTTAGTTGGATTCCTCATTTTTCACTGCTCCTCACTCCCCCTTTGACATCAATGGCAAAGGGTAGGGTCCGTACACAAAAATTTTCAAAAATTTTACTATACCTGGCTGTATATTACATATTCACAAAAACTGAAGAATGTCTGCAAAGGATGTCTTCAATTGGATGAGTTCTATAGCCCAACTTTGCTTCATTCTATCCAAAATTGAAATGTGACCACTCAACAAAAACACAAAAGCTTCTGCCCTCTTAAGATCTGTCGGATCATTGGTTTGGGCGGTAGTCTTGGCATCACTTATGGCCTCATGCATGGTCTCTAACTTAGGGATAATAATCCTTCTAAGTTCTCCCATCCTGTTAATTATATTCTTTCTTTCCTTTTCAAAGTTCTTTATTGTATTTGTGATTGCAATAGTTTGACATTCTTGATTTACTATGGAGGAAGAGAGAGGATCAAAACTTTGAGACAAACTCAGTAGTTTGTCATGTTCCTCTTTTATTTTCTTCTCAATTTCTGCTGTTGCTTTTGACCAGGAGATACAAAATTTGAAAATGTCACCGCCATCCTTAAGAGCATTTTCTAAGCTCTTTATTCCAATACTCATATTTCTCCTATCATTAGAGATTAATCCTAGTACCTCTGAGAAACTCTTATCCAAAAACTCCTTCCGGACCTTTTCTTCAGCTAATTTTTCTAGGGATTCAAAATGTGTACCAACATTGCTGACTAAGGTTTTGAGATTACCGGAAGAGGAGGCTGTGGGATCTTTCTGGACCGATGGCATAATCTTTTCAAGCACTCCAGAAGCAGCCTCTATCAACTCACAGTCTTCCATATGAGACTTTAGGAGTTTTTCATTTGCCTTAGCATTTGCAAATGAAGCTATCTTCATTGTCTGCACCGGAGAGAGGGAATCAAAGTTGAATGGACCTTGTAGAAGCTCCGGTTCATCAATCTCTATTGCTTCTTTGCTCAGAAATTTTTGGACAGTTTGTGTAGTGTCTCTTGCCGGAGATAGATGTTTCTTCTCTTCTGCAGTCTTGGAGCTGTCCTTTGGAATTTTCTCTTTCTCCACATTCTTACCACTATCAGTTGTGGTTTTCTCTGTTGGAGTCTTCTCTTTCTCTGCACCCTTGGTACTATCAGCTTCTTTTTCTTTTACCGTTGCTTCTTTCTCCTATAGTTTCTCTTCTTCTTTGGATCCAGAGACTGTAGGGGAAACCGGAGGAGAAATGTTGGTTTGTTCAGGGCCCATCTCTTCTGTTGCTTTCTTAGAAGTTTCTTCTGCAGCACTTGTGGATGAGGGATCAGTACCCAAGTCCTCTACAATAGGAAGATTAAACCTTTTGAAGGCCTTCCAGAGGATCTCTTCTGTATCTATGGCCACCTTGTTAGTCTCACCAAGCATGAGTTGATTCAACCTTGCTTTACTCCTGAACTCATCTTTGCAGTCTTTGAATATTATGTTCATTGTCTTGGGATCAATTTGAGGATATAGCTGAATAGCTATCTGCTCCCGAATCTCAAGATTTTTTGCCTGGGCATTGTTCTTTCTTATTTCTAATTCCTTTTCTAGGCTTTTAGGAATTAGAGATATAATCTCAATGAAAGCCTTATTGTATATGTTCAGATACTTGATTGTGGCTTCCTGTAGGATCTTTTGGTCAGCCTCATTGTAGTCATCATAGAATTTGGTCATTGGTTGAAGGTTTCCATCCACAGTGACTGACTTGATTACACTCTCTAGAGACAGGGTGGGCTTTTCAACAAATTCCTCTGCCATTTCTTCCTTGTCTTGGCCTGTGGAGGGTTTACCGGATCCTTTCTTCTTCTACTTCTTTATTTCTTTTACCCCCTCATCTGATTCTATTTCCTCTTCATCTTTCTGACTTGTATAAGCCCTTGTGGCTTTTATTTTAGACCTTTTCTCTCCTTTACCGGATGTCTGACCTTCCGGTTTAGATATTTTTGAGCTTTTGGTTCTGACAGGTGTAGATCCTTTTGATGATCTGGTCCGGGTTGAGGTTTCCACCAGAGCACTTTTCTTGCTTTTCTTTTCTACCTCTTTCTTTTCTTCCTCAGCCTTTCTCCTCTTTTCCTGGTTGGCATCAAGTGCCTCCTTTGGGATGCCTAGGCCTTGGGCAATATGTTCAACTTCTTTTCTTACTTTCCTTTTTATCTCAAGTTCTCTGAGTTCCACATGGATCTTCACACTCAGCTCCTCAAAGGTTCCAAACCTTTCTACTTTTGGATCTTTGGGTTGACTAAGCATGTGTTGAACATGCAGTTCCACAATCTGTTCATCAACCTCATACCCCATGGGCATGATCCAAACTGTCCTTGGCTCAACTGCCTCCATTAGGCACTGATCAGTATCAACCATAAAGCAGACTGAGTCTTTGTATTTTTCAACAAGAGACTGGGGAATTCTTTCTCTTGCTTGCATCATACTCTGGAAGTTTTTGAAGTATCCCCACAGAGCTGTATTTCTTGCTTTGGCATCCCCAAGTCCATGTAAGTAATCTCTGATCTGGACTACTACAGGTTTGTCATTCTGCCATACCCATCCACTTGATCCGGGCAGCTCATTCATGAAATAGAAAAATAGACATAATATAAGTGTACCATACTTGAAAGAATTCTTTTTGTCCTTTTTGATCTTTTGTATATTTTCCATTAATTGACTTAAAAGAAGTTCACAGAGGTCATAATCTGCATTCTTCCTTAGCATCTCATAGGCAGTATATACTGCAGTTCTGGATACAGAATTCTCCCTACTAGAGTGATAAATCTTGTATCCTATTATCATGGATGCAAACTTGATATCTGGGTCAGAGATATCTTCAATGGCCATTGCCCTCTTATCAAATTTTGATCCGGTGGCCTCAGTTACAATGTTATTTTTGATGGATTTGAGGATAGGTATCCCTCCGGAAGAGTATAGACCAGTCACTACCCTAATTGCCTCTTTTGTGATCTTGCAGGGTCTATCCAGCCATAGGAAGTTGTCATGCATCCTACTCAATACATACCGGACCCATTCATCTTCTTCAAAGCAGGGGAAATGAATGAATTGATCAAACTGTTTCTTCTGGATACCCTTATACTCTGGTTTAAGCTCAAAAGCATTGTCTATTAGTTGTTTGTGATAGAAATCTCTCAATTTGAATTCCCCAAATTCCTCAATACTTGCATGTATGTAAACCCTAATGTCTTCTGTGTGTAAAACGCCATGAGGAACACTAGAGAATGCTCCTAAGGGATCTACCTCCAATGACTTGTATGGGTGTTTCTTAAATTCAGGTCGGGGCCTATCTGAGATCTTTACTATATTTGAAGTAGCCATTTCTCAAAAGATTTGTAGTAAGATATCAAAAACGGAAAATACCTTATGCGCCTTCGGTTACACGAAGTGGTTGGATTGATTTCTGTATGTAATGACTTCTGCAAGAGATCTTTGGTGAACTTGATGAATCTTGTTGCAGAGCTCCACTTTTCGCTTCTTCTTGAGTGCAGAATGAGCAAGTGATTTATGAGAAATCCCTTTTATTGCTCCGCAAACCCTAATATCTGATGGCAATAAATGCTTGACCTACATTATTCCGGTTTGCCTTATTCAGATAACTTTGAAGAACTGGATCAGTCCTGATCTATGAACATCATGTGGATCTTCCAACCATGAACAAATCAAGATGACACATCACAAGGACATCCCAAACACTCTGTCCAATCCGTAGAATAAGACAATGCACTTCCGGATCTCTCTGGACCTTTTTTTTGTAATCCTCTGTCATTCTGGAGCATCTCCTGGAATAGGTCTTACTTGATCAATCACAACTTCTTCACATCTTCATGCGGACCTCTGAAATCTTATCTGGATCATCTCAAGACTTATATCTACAAACCCTTTACTCCGCATCTTGTGCCACATCCGGTACCACTTGATTGGCTGGGGGAACAGGATTTTCTTTGAGTCTCCCCCTGAGCCAGAGCTCACCTTTTAATTTCTGGAAGGAATATCAACACCAGAGTCTGGTGCAGATCCAACCTCTATATTCTCTGAACTTTTCTTCACCCAAACCTTGTTCATCTGATTCCTAACTTCATCCGCGTTCATCTTTTGTTTACCCTTGTCTTGATTCTGATTATACACCAAACCTCTTTTGTCCTAATTCTTGCTTCTGCAGACCTTTGCATTATGACCGGACCTATTACAGATTTGGCAAATAACATTTCCTTGCATATTTGACTGATAACCTCTTGATCTGCATTGATTAGCCATATGACCTACTCTATTGCATGCAAAGCATCTACCATTGAATGATTTGTTTATTTGCATATTTCTGCATTCATGAGACTTGTGTCCATACCTTTTGCAGTTAAAGCACTGTCCGGAGAAGGATGAATTAGTCTGATTCATTCTCTTTCTGCACTGATTAGCTTTGTGACCAAAGTGATTGCAGCTGTGGCAGTATACATTGAAGGATGGATATCTTTGAGCATTGGGCTGTCTTATCGGAGGTCTTCTAGGCCTATTCCTTGGATTTTCTGATCCAAAATTCTTTTGACCGGATCCGGAGCTTTCTCCTTTCTCATATCCCAAACCATACTTGTCATCTGCCCTCTTTTGACTTCCAAGAAGAACTTCAAGTTGAGCAGAACTTATCTTGAATTTCTCTTTATATTCATTTGCTGTTTGAAGATCTCTTTTGAGAGAGACAATTTGATCCTCAAGTTTTTCTTCATTATCTTTGGCATCTTCAAGATCAGATTCAAGATGTCTGATAATCCTGTCCATCTGGTGGCAATCTTCTGATTTCTCTTTAAGAGATTGTCTTAGATTATCTTCATCTTTTCTTTTCTCTTCAATCTCTTGAGTAAACTTTATAACTCCTGATTCCATTTCATGTCTTACCATAATGACTTCTTTTGATAACTTTTCACATAACTTGGTTTTCTCAGTTAATTCTTCATTTGTATTACTTTCTTCACTTTGTCTTGCCAATTGTTGGAGTAGCTCCTTTCTCTTTTTCATAGAGAGACTTAATTTGTCCTTTAGTTCTCTCATGAATTCATTAGCCTGTTTGAGTCTTTCCTTTAATTCATTGACTTCAGAGTTTGACTGTTCAAGATCCTCAAGGGTAGTCTTGAGTTGTTCCCTTAAACCATATGCATCCATTTGAACTCCTAGATCTTCCTCAAGCTGTTAGGCTCTATTAGGAGGAACTTAGCTCTGATACCAATTGTTGATAACTGAGAGGGGGGGTGAATCAGTTATCCTAATTATTTCCTCTTTTGAACTTTCTTATTAATCAATGCAGCATTGAATCAAACAAACAAACATTACCATGAAATGAGAAACACATGACATAGTATTTTTGACGTGGAAACCCTATTAAGGGAGAAAACCACGGGGTGATTAACCCAAAGATTATTCTCTGTTAGAAGAATAAGGAATTACAAAATGGCACTTGCCAATTAGGGCTCACTGCCCGAGCACACTACTCACAAAGAGGCACACTGCCTACAAGGAGACACACTGTCTACAAAAGAATGTTATACAATACTTGAACTGATTGGAAGCATCCACATATGCTGGAGTTCAGTTCCGGTTAGGCTCAGTACACTGATCTGCTGCACTTCATCTTTCCTCTTCTCTTTATTCTGCTTTCCTTTCACATACCGGATCTTTCCTACTACTTATGCTCTGCTCTGCACTTATTCACATATATCATCATCACTACAACAACTCTCACAACTAAATCCATCGTACATATATATCCGCACAAGTAATTTCATCACCTTTCTAGTCGGCATCCGGAACAGTCTATTTTCTCACAAACTCTGTTCTATCGGCTGAATCCTTGCACATCAAGTAATGCGGATCAAGCATATACTTGTAGATATCATTAATCATGTCAGCCAAACATGATTCATGCCTTCATAACCTTTACCATCAATAGTAACACATCCAAAAAATAGTCTGATGTTCTGTCAGTCAGTTCTTCCTCTGTTCTCACTGTCACTCAGGAATCTGGTACTCAACTATTCATATCTTTTTCCTTGTCCATCACTGGAGGCTAAATCCTTGGAATATACCACTCAAGGTAGTCCTCTTGACTTCCCCAAATCCACACTGCACCAAGATACTTCCTCTGAGAGATCCAGACCAATCTGTCGGACCTTGCCACATGCTCTGTTCTTGTTCCCTGGACCACAACAATCTTCATTCTGACTTCTGGTAGAGACACACCATGACTTGCGGATATGTGGGATGACCTTTGTTGCCATCAATGACAACAACCATGAATCCATATAGTGTCTCTTGCCAACACCATCCTCATCCTAGCCTTTGTTTGCTTTTGTCTACATACTTCTAGTTAACTGCATCTCATTCTCATTACTGCCACAATATGTGTTATTCATTGTGTCATATGTGTTGGTATTGTTTAAAGTGTTGTACAACCCTCTTCTTTCACATATGGACCTCTAGATTCTCAGTAACATTTCAAAAGGAAAACTCTAGATATCATATCTAGTTGTATACATCCTCAAGAAATTTTCTAAATTCTTGCCAAGTTTGTTTCTTATCTTTGATTCCAAGAAGCCCAATGCACTGAAAACTCTCTCATCCTCTACTAATCCTAATATCATGGTTTGACATAGACCAAAAAAAATGAAATATTCTAATATTGAATCATATAATCTTTTTCTTTGACTTAAGGTTTCTCAAAGCTTTATTACTAATCCATCTTGGAAGGGACTCTCCATGAGTTTAAACTATTCCATCATTGATGTTGCAAAATGGGTTAATTGCTTTGTAAGCTTAGATTTATTTATAATTTCTTCTATATGTTGTCCATTGAATTCTAAACTTTTGAATAAATGATTGGCCAAGGTCTTTATCTTGTTATGAAAATTAGATGGTTGACAACTAATCCAGTATTGAGGATA
Organism: Cunninghamia lanceolata; assembly: GCA_027924645.1. Classification (NCBI taxonomy): domain Eukaryota; kingdom Viridiplantae; phylum Streptophyta; class Pinopsida; order Cupressales; family Cupressaceae; genus Cunninghamia; species Cunninghamia lanceolata. The sequence continues at coordinate 1,310,793 of BSBN01000474.1, read as the reverse complement.
CACAACAAACATGGCTTCAACCAGTTCATCTCAAGGGAGTCATTCTCCAATCTCTAAGAAAATAGATCTCATAATATCCTTTAAATTAGTACTTACATATTTAACAATATTTTCAAAAGTTTCCCTTGTAATGGGTTCTTCTTTGGCAGTGCACCTAACCCTAGAAAAATAGAGCATTGGTATCCCATATCCCCATACAAAGACACATAACTCTTGGCTTGCATTAAACTGTAAAAAAATAGTAGTAGTATTCACATTTGTAATCATGTGCCAACTATTGAATTTTGGACTTATGAATGACTACTCTGATAGATATAGATTATCAAGGGTCATGCATATAATTTTACCTAGCTTTGTATATTTTGGAATATACATAGTTCTTTTTTGGGATTTTTTCACAAGGATGTTCATTTCCTCTACCATGGGAAGAATATAATATATAGTTAGAAATGTCTCTATGCCACTTCACCTATATAAGAGGCCAGGAGCTTTGTTTACTATGAGGCAATGTTTGTACATTACTCCAATCAAGGATTGATATTGTATAAAAACTCTTTGTGGTGACCCATGCAAGGAGATCCATCTGGTATCAACATCCTTAAGAATCTTGTTTACTATATTTATTCCCTCAAAAAAATGTTGAAATTCCAAAAACCATTTGGGACTTCGACAAAAGTAAATTAGTGGAGCTAACGAACTAGATCTTCAACTTTTTATACTGCAAAAAACTTGCTCACAATTTTAAATGCCAAATTCATTCTATGGACCTTGCAATAAATGACAATCATGTATAGTGAACAATAAGTCTGTATCTTTACAGAAAGACCATTCATATGACCTTGCATTACTAAAACTCCATCCAACCCTACACACACCAACTTTTTGGCAGTTGTATAGTCATGCATACCTCCAATTTCATTCAAAGATTTCTTAACTAGTTTAAATAGATTATGCAATGTTGTATTCTCCTTTATTTTATGAATAGAGAGTAGATGAAGTTGTGGACATGATTTTCTATAGTATACACATGCATACATACCCTACAAGTATTATCTACTATTGTAACTTCAACTAAAGATAATGCAATAAAATTTGACTCTCTTATTTTTTCATGTACATCATGTTTTTCCACCTCAGCAAGACAAATTTCCCATTCCTATCAATTGTTTATTGACCAATGTGTGTTAGGAAAGTTAGGAACACCTATAAAAGATAATAAACTATTATATTCTGGGTAGTCTATCATAGGATGCCCTCTAGTCAAAATATGAAAATAAACACTCAATTGAATAGTTTTTTCATTTGTGTTTCTCCCATCATCTTTCCAAATTGAGCTTCAATTGTACCTCCACATGTAGCAAGCTCCACCTTTTTTATTACACTTGTCATATTCCATGGCATGCTTAACATGAAGATATTCTTCCTTTGTTTTCAATATTATCACTGATTTATCTTTTCCATCTATGATTTATTTTTCATAAACTTTACCATGTTTTTCCATGATGTCAACTTTTAGCTGCAACTTCTTGTTCCTACCATATTTCCAACTACAAATCTTACACTTACATTCTATGGGAGGTTCATCTTTTTTTACATTCTTCATCAGTTTAATGAATAGGTACTTTGACACCCAATCCATCTAAAAATTCTTTAACAAATCCCACCCATGCCCCATTTTTTATTTGTCTTTTCTTTTCCCCTTCCATGTAGGATCTGTATTTTCATTATCACTTGTTGAGGTGGATTTATTAATATTATCATTCCCACTATCTTAGGACTCCTTTGGAACATCATTTTTGACATTGTCATCCAACTCATGTTACAATATTCCTATGAGGTATTTCCCTTATTCATTAATAGATGGTACAAATCCTGATGTTGTAGCTTGATCTAATGGACCACAAACATTGCTAAAGTAAAACATTATGTTTCTATGTTTTGATGAGCTCCCTTTACCACTTTCAAGAAATTGGCCCCTGCTCAATATCTCTCACAAATTGGAAGCTACAAAAAATGTCCTTGTGTTTAATATCACAACTCACCATGAAAGACTCAACACTAATAGTTTTTTATACCATTTGTATTATGAAATAATGAAACTAAATAGACAAAACCAACAAGAAAGTTTAATAGAATATAGATCCCTCGGGCCTAGGTGTCTCCCTAATCAATATCATATGTAAAAATGAAACTAAACTAGAAAACAAATAAATAAATAGGAGTCTTATATTATAAAACAATAAAGAAATTATCACTTGCCTTTCACTGACTCACTAATGCTTGTAGTTGTAACTTGTCTATGATCCAAATTGAGAGTAAAAAAAATGTGTAAAAGATTAATTTAGAGTTTCAAATATATTTATATGAATTCATATTTGGCGAATCCTGTGTGATGGTAAAACAGTGGAGTGATGCAGAGTGGAACGCAACAGAGGCAACCTAACAGGAAGGAGTAGCCAACAATACAAACAGCATGACAAAATTCTCTATCGGCTGAACATCATCATCATATTTCCTAGAGACACCAACAGCATCATCACATTTCAACAGCATCATCATATTTCGGATGATCGCAAATATCCTCCTGTCGATTACTATTTACCTCCTCCGTTTGTCGCCTATCATCATCATCATGATAATCAACGGGCGCAAACATCCTCCGGTTGCACTGTTCATCGGGTGCCAAATACAAGCGGCATCATCATGATATTCAATATCACCTTCGTCAGCAGGATATCCAAATATCCGGTTGTCCAAATATCCTGATGACGTTCCACTTCAACAACTTGCCTTCGATGCTTCACTGCCCGACGATACAAGCAACAGCATCATGATATTGTTCATCCGGTTCTTCGAAACCTCCTGATGATGCTAATACAACTTCCTGCCTACGCCGATACCTTTCCACATAGCGACAACGGGATAAACCCGCATAGAGGGATTTCTTAATATCCTGATGACGATGACGTCATATCCTGATGACGATGACGTCACACATCATCCTGATGAACTCTTCAACACTTAGCCAAAAAACTCAACTTTCACACCCGCATCCGTTAGCGATATGCGGATGATGACCTTCCCCGAGAGATGATCCTGACTGCGATATATACACTGAGTATATATCCAACTCAAAACATCATGATGCACCTGCAACATGCAAATTTCACCAACTTCATGACCCGATCCTGATGGCGATGGATTCGCAGATGATGTTGCGGCTCGTTCCGACTGGAAACGCACATGCAGACTCCTGTGTATCCTTCCACTGCATGAAACACTCACAACCGCATAATTTCACAAAGATCATGTGACGACCGGGCCGGATCACCTCCAAACCAAAATCTAACAGTTTATCTTCTAGACCTAGCACATGAGGATGCTAGGCTGATTTACAGCATGCTTCTAACAGATCTCCTGAACAATGCAATGCATAAACAGAAAACACAAATGCAATCTAAGCTATGATACAGGACCATTCCACCGATTTGCAGGATCAACCGGTGGAAGGGTTGAAATTGGTCATTAGCTTGCAAAACGGAAAGGAAATCAACCCAGATGCAAACAGATAATGCAAAAGACGAGATCTTATTCAATTGAAATTCAATGTCCTGAATACAGCTTCACAATGTCTGAACTGCTCTCCTGAATATCTACTCAACACCAGTACATCAATATCAAAACTATATGTCTAAACCCTACAGATCGAAGGTATATATAACAAATCCTTCGAGTACTACTAACAACACTTCCCAGCGGCTGGGAGCTTCCAAGCGGCTGGGAGAGAGGACAGCTCAGACTCTCTTATCCCGATCTCTAACTGCCTACACTTACTCCTATGCTGAACTATTACATAGCATCGGTCACAGTGGACCTTATTACATGATAAGTCAAACATACTAAAAATAGCCTACTACCCTGTCATCATGCGGATAACTATCCGATATCCTGATCATGTATGTCATCATGCGGACCTATATCCTGATCATGTGCGGGTGCTCCTGCACCATACTCCCCAAAAGAAGAAATCTCAAGTCCACTTGAGATGAGAGTATCAAGGTCGGCACCATGTTTCTGTATCTGTTCGGCAGTCATCCATACTGCTTCAGAAGTCGGCTGTCCCTTCCAAGAGACGAGGTACTCCAAGTACTTCTTGTTCCTGGTCTGTTTGACCACTCTAGTGTCCAAAATCTGCTGTATCTGTGGAGGATCATGTGGAGGAATGTCTTCAGCAACTGTATCCTGTAGGATATCCTGATCTGCATCTGGATTAGCCTTGTATGGAGTTAAGTCACATACATTGAAGATAGGAGATAAACCAAGATCAGGTGGTAGTTGGATCTTATAAGCATTCTGTCCATGCTTTTGCAAAATCTGACATGGTCCAACTTTCTTTTGCATGAGCTTAGTATACTTCCCCTTAGGGAGCCTGTCTTTCTTCAAGTGAACCCAAACCAAATCTCCAACAGCAAATTGAACATCCTTCTTCTTCTTGTCAGCATACTCCTTATACTTTAAGGTGGTTTGCTGGAGTTGGGTCTTAACCTGATCATGAACTTCTTTGATTGCTTCAGCAAAAGCTTCTCCATCTGCACTAACAGGATCTGCTGTAGGTAGTTCTCGCAACTCTAAAATACCTCTGGGATGCATTCCATATACTACCTGAAAAGGCGATTTTCCTGTGCTCCTGTTGACAGTATCATTATATGAAAACTCAGCTTGAGACAGAATATTGTCCCACTTCTCTCCATGCTGTTTTGTCAAGCATCTAAGTAGATTCCCTAAGGAACGGTTCACAACCTCAGTTTGTCCATCCGTTTGAGGATGATATGCAGAGGAAAAAGATAAATTGGTTCCCAGCTTCCTCCATAGGGTTCTCCAGAAATGACCCACAAACTTCACATCTCTGTCTGAAACTATGCTCAAAGGCAACCCATGAATTCTGACAATTTCCCTGAAGAATAAATCTGCAATATATGAGGCATCTGCAGTGGTTTTGCATGGAAAGAAATGTGCCATCTTACTGAACCTGTCCACTACAACAAAGACACTGTCAAATCCTCTCCTGGTCCTTGGTAAACCTAAAACAAAATCCATACTGATACTTTCCCATGGTCTGGAAGGAATGGGTAAGGGCTGATATAACCCTGCATTAGTTGACCTGCCTTTAGCCTTCTGACAAATTACACAGGTTTCTACAAATTTCCGGACATCTGTCTGTAACTTAGGCCAGAAATAATGCCTCCTGACCAGATCAAGAGTCTTGTCTAGACCAAAATGACCTGCCATCGCTCCACAATGTTTCTCCTTGACTATATTCAACCTCATAGAACATCTGGGAATACACAACTGTCCACCCTTGAACAGCAATCCATCTTGGATCAGGTATTCAGAGAACTCAGCATGGTATTTCTCCCCAAAAGAAGTACAGACCTGATATATTTCTCCAAAATCTTCATCAGACTCATACATGGTCTTGAGTGAGTCAATGCCAACACTCTCTAACTGAATCTGATTTACTGTGAGAACTCTCCTGCTTAAAGCATCTGCAACTTTGTTCTTAACCCCTTTCTTATGCTTCAAGGTAAAAGTGAAAGCCTGTAGTGTTTCTACCCACTTCATATGTCTGTGGTTCAGCTTCTCCTGACTGTTGATGAAACTCAAAGCTTGATTATCTGTGAAGACTATGAACTCCTTTGGCATCAGGTAATGCCTCCATTTCTTTAGGGACTGAACTAAAGCATACATTTCCAGATCATATGATGAATACCTTTTCTTAGCATCATTGAGCTTTTCACTGAAAAATGCAATTGGTCTACCCTCTTGACTGAGTACTGCTCCAATGGCCATGTGACTGGCATCACACTCTACCTGAAAGATCTTATTGAAATCTGGAAGTGCAAGGACTGGCTGCTGTGCCACCTTCCTCTTCAATGCCTCAAAGGAATCATCTGCTCCTTGAGTCCAAACAAACCTGCACTTTTGTCCTCCTTTGATGGTATCCAACATGGGTGCACAAATATGACTGAACCCTCTGATGAACTTTCTGTAGAAGGTTGCTAACCCATGGAAACTTCTGACTTCATTCATGGTCTGTGGAGTTGGCCAATTCAAAATGGCACTCACCTTCTCCTTATCCATCTGCAGCTTGCCTTGTGAGATGACAAAACCTAAATAGGTGATCTCCTGTTTCATGAACAAACACTTGTCCAAGTTTATCATCAGCTTCTCTTCATGTAATTTCTTGAGAACCAGATCTATATGCCTGAGATGCTCTTCTCTGGTGTTACTGAAAATCAGAATGTCATCTAAATAGACTATGACAAACTTACCAATAAATTCCTTCAGAACCTCATTCATCAGCCTCATGAAAGTACTAGGGGCATTAGACAAACCAAAAGGCATAACCTTCCATTCATACAAACCTTCATTTGTTTTGAATGCTGTCTTCCACTCATCACCTGGTCTAATCCTTATCTGATGGTATCCACTCTTCAAGTCTATTTTAGTAAAGTACTTAGCATTTCCCAAACAATCAAGTAAATCCTCAATTCTGGGGATTGGAAACCTATACCTGATTGTGATCTTGTTGATGGCTCTGGAATCTGTGCAAAGCCTCCAAGTGCCTTCCTTCTTAGGTGCTAGTACAGCTGGTACTGCACATGGACTCAGACTCTTCCCAATCAGACCTGAATTCATCAATTCTTCAATCTGCCTGGCTACTTCTGCATTCTGTTCTGGGGTAAGCTTATAAGCTACTTTATTTGGAAGTGTAGACCCTGGAATCAAGTCTATGCAATGACTGATATCTCTGATAGGTGGTAGGGATCTTGGCATTCCCTCTGAGATAACACCTTTGTACTTATCCAATAACTCTTGGACAGCTGGGTCTATCAACCTTGGCTTCTTCTCCTTCTTGGCTTCTTGCTGTTGTTTCTTATTCACACTCATACAGGGGATTAGGGCATATGCAACTGCACCTTCTGCTGCTACTTCTTTCATAAACTGTTTGCCTTCCATCAGCATGACCTTCACTTCTTTGCCTTTAGACTTCTCCTCTTTCTCCTTCAATGGGAGTAGTGTTACATCTTTACCATCTTTAGTGATTTTGTAGGTGTTTTTAACACCATCATGCTGTGCCTTCAAATCATATTGCCATGGTCTACCAAACAAAAGGTTGCAAGCATCCATCTTGGTGATATCAAACAACAACTTATCTTTATATCCACCAATCTGGAATTCTACCCAAGCCTGCTCTTCTACAGTTGTCTGCTGACCTTGAGTAAGCCATGAGACTTTATATGGAGATGGATGAGGCAATCTCCTAAGCTTCAGCTTCACCACCATTTCTTCAGACACAAAGTTCTCAGTAGAACCAGAATCAATCAAAACTTTACAAGCCTTACCTCCTGCTTTGCAAGTGGTTCTGAAAAGGGACTTCCTCTGAGGGGCTTCTTTATCAGGTACCTTCATGGTAGTTACTGTTCTTCTCATCATCAGGGACTCTCCACTTTCTGGATATCCATAATTCTCAGGACCATTCACACTCTGAAAATCATTAGAACTTGTCCTACTCTGATTATCAGGTTCATTGACCAGATTTGTCCTCCTTTCACCTGCTGAGCTTGTGGCCTTGTCTGGACATCTGCTGGCTATATGGCCTTCTTTGTTACAGTTGTAACACCTGATGGATCCTCTGCCTTGGGATCTTCCTCTGTAAGGTCTTCTACCTCTGAAGTTTCCTTGCTGACTGAAATTCTCTCTCTGACTCTGGCTATTGTTGCCCTTGCTATTGTCTTGACTAGACTCTCCTTGATATCCCTGTCCTTGTCCTCTGCCTCTGAAAGGACTTCTTCCACCTCTTTGTTGTCTTCCTCTTCCTCTGTTGTTCTGATCTTGCTTTCTCTTCAGCTTTTCTTCCACCTTCAGTGCCAACTGAAAACTTTTCTGCACTGTATCTGGGTTATGCAGACTCAGATCTTCCTGAATATTAAACCTCAGTCCATTAAGGTATCTGGCTACCTTTTCTTCTTCACTTTCTTTCACCTTGGTCTTCATACAGAGTTTCATGAACTCTTCTGTATATGAGCTGACATCTAGCTCCTTCTGCTTCAGGTTCTGCTTCCTCTTGTGTAACTGGATACTGTAATCCAAAGGGATATAAGCCTCCTTTACCAACTCCATCATCTTCTTCCATGTGGCAACTCTACGTTTTCCCTCCTGCACTCTATCATCCTGAACAAAGTTCCACCATGTCAAGGCAGCTTCTTTCATCTTTGACTGTGCTATCTTCACTCTCTGCTGTTCTGGTATCTCCTCTGTCACAAAGAAATTGTTCAGACAGTCTATCCATTCCATTACTGAATCAGGGTCCATCTTACCTGTAAACACTGGCAAGTCCAGCTTCACATCCATGGTTCTCCTCTCCATGGCCTTGAGGGCGTTCAACAGCGGTCTCTGGTCTGCAGGAACGACCTCCTCGCTCCAATTAGGGATATCCTCTTCTTCCCTATCATCTTCTCTACCAGAACCTACTCTGCTCCTCAACTTTGCTAACTCATCTTTCAACTCCTGATTCTGAGCCTTCACGGCCCTGCTTTCTGCAATCTGCTTCTTCACCAGAACTGCCAACTCAGCGTTGGTCATCTTTGTTGGGAACTCAGATGTTCCTTCTTCGTCTGACATCCTGCTTATCTTTTCCAAAAGATCCTAACCTTTGCTCTGATACCACTATGATGCAGAGTGGAACGCAACAGAGGCAACCTAACAGGAAGGAGTAGCCAACAATACAAACAGCATGACAAAATTCTCTATCGGCTGAACATCATCATCATATTTCCTAGAGACACCAACAGCATCATCACATTTCAACAGCATCATCATATTTTGGATGATCGCAAATATCCTCCTGTCGATTACTATTTACCTCCTCCGTTTGTCGCCTATCATCATCATCATGATAATCAACGGGCGCAAACATCCTCCGGTTGCACTGTTCATCGGGTGCCAAATACAAGCGGCATCATCATGATATTCAATATCACCTTCGTCAGCAGGATATCCAAATATCCGGTTGTCCAAATATCCTGATGACGTTCCACTTCAACAACTTGCCTTCGATGCTTCACTGCCCGACGATACAAGCAACAGCATCATGATATTGTTCATCCGGTTCTTCGAAACCTCCTGATGATGCTAATACAACTTCCTGCCTACGCCGATACCTTTCCACATAGCGACAACGGGATAAACCCGCATAGAGGGATTTCTTAATATCCTGATGACGATGACGTCATATCCTGATGACGATGACGTCACACATCATCCTGATGAACTCTTCAACACTTAGCCAAAAAACTCAACTTTCACACCCGCATCCGTTAGCGATATGCGGATGATGACCTTCCCCGAGAGATGATCCTGACTGCGATATATACACTGAGTATATATCCAACTCAAAACATCATGATGCACCTGCAACATGCAAATTTCACCAACTTCATGACCCGATCCTGATGGCGATGGATTCGCAGATGATGTTGCGGCTCGTTCCGACTGGAAATGCACATGCAGACTCCTGTGTATCCTTCCACTGCATGAAACACTCACAACCGCATAATTTCACAAAGATCATGTGACGACCGGGCCGGATCACCTCCAAACCAAAATCTAACAGTTTATCTTCTAGACCTAGCACATGAGGATGCTAGGCTGATTTACAGCATGCTTCTAACAGATCTCCTAAACAATGCAATGCATAAACAGAAAACACAAATGCAATCTAAGCTATGATACAGGACCATTCCACCGATTTGCAGGATCAACCGGTGGAAGGGTTGAAAGTGGTCATTAGCTTGCAAAACGGAAAGGAAATCAACCCAGATGCAAACAGATAATGCAAAAGACGAGATCTTATTCAATTGAAATTCAATGTCCTGAATACAGCTTCACAATGTCTGAACTGCTCTCCTGAATATCTACTCAACACCAGTACATCAATATCAAAACTATATGTCTAAACCCTACAGATCGAAGGTATATATAACAAATCCTTCGAGTACTACTAACAACACTTCCCAGCGGCTGGGAGCTTCCAAGCGGCTGGGAGAGAGGACAGCTCAGACTCTCTTATCCCGATCTCTAACTGCCTACACTTACTCCTATGCTGAACTATTACATAGCATCGGTCACAGTGGACCTTATTACATGATAAGTCAAACATACTAAAAATAGCCTACTACCCTGTCATCATGCGGATAACTATCCGATATCCTGATCATGTATGTCATCATGCGGACCTATATCCTGATCATGAATTCATATTTGGCGAATCCTGTGTGATGGTAAAACAGTGGAGTAAAAATGTGGTGAATCCCATGTGATTGTAAAATGATTGATATAAATGTTGGGCAATTCGGACAATGATAAAAAATATATGTTGTGATTTTTAGGGTGATTATGGACCTATGGTTAGCATGGCATTATAAATGTATTGGCAAAATTATTCCTTATATAGAGTGAAATTTTAATGCTATTGGTGAATATGTCGGTTAATTAAAACATGCCTCCAAAATTCAAGGCAATTCCTTGTTACAAATGTTTAGCAATTGTGGAAAAAATATTGCTGGTGCAGTCACGGTAGGAGGGTTCACAGAATGAACTGTTTGGACCATGCAGAAAGAGTAAACACAACAGAAACAACTCGAAGAAATAAAGAAAATGTAGATTTAGTCATTTAGTATATCAAAGAATTCAAAATAGAGATCCACCAGCAATATGCGGGCTTACAATTAGGGCTCACAGGCCTGATTACATACATGCGTAAGATAAGGCTTTGAAGCTCCCTTCACACAAAATCCAAACTATCAGCTATCACTATATCATGAACTTGATAACTACTTTCCTAAGGATCTATTACATCTTTATATATCATTTCCAGACCAATAGATTCCTCCACATCAGCCAAGGAAGGTCACAAACTCCAATGAAGAGTTGTAATGTGTTCATAGATATGTCAGACCTAAATGCATAGAACACTTCCTCAAATGAATGGAACAACGTGCGGACCCTTGGGAAAGGTCGGCCACAAACCACAGAACATTGAATGATGTGTCAATGAGATCTGCAAGTCAAGGAATGATCGCAAGCCTTCTCCTTTAGCTAGTTATCAGGAACTGTTAGAATGCTCTGCTCTAAGAAAAATAGTCAACTTTTGATAGCGATATCTTTTTGGTAACTGATCCAAATGCTCTAAATTCTTGATATGATGTAGATGAATGAATGTAGATGCTAAGTCCAAATCCGCAAGATGTGAAATGCCAAAACTAGACCACAAGCTAAGAACTGCTATTGACTAAACTACCTGAACTGAACTGGAAAATGAAAGAACTGAAATGCAAACAAACTAAAATGCAAATGTTTTTGGTTGATGCAAGATTTCTCTTGAACCAGGGATGCTCCTACATTAGACATCTAGGTTTATTGAAAAAGTGAGTCCCTCACTTTGTTGGGCCTAGGGGAGAACCAAGACAGTCCACCTCAGCCTAGGAAATCCAAGATGAATCTTCTTTCGGTATGCATTTCCACTTCACAAGGTATTCTTTGTATTGTCTTCCTCTAGTGTTGCGTCCAACTTTGCTCTCCATAATGCCTTCAATCTTTTCTGGTGCTTGTTGTGGTAACTACTTCTTCAAGTCTTCTTCCATGCTGTCACTGAACTCTACTTCATGCTATTGATAAAGATCTGCAATGTTGAAAATAGGTGAAATACCCAATGTCTCCGGTAATTCCACTTCATATGCATTTCCTAAATCAAATTTCCTGAGTATCCTACAAGGTCCAAACTTCTTCATCTTCAACTTGTTGTATGTCCCAAATGGAAATCTTTCTTTTCTCAAGTACACCATCACTTCATTTCCAACTTCAAATTCCTTACGTCTTCTCTTCTCATCTTCTTTCTCTTTGTACTTACTGTTCATGTCCTCCAAATGCTTCTTTACATGATTATGCATTGTCTTCATATGATCTACAAATTCTTCTACTTCTGTACTCCTCTTTTCTTTTGTACTGCTATCTCTTAATTCTGCAACTCCTCTAGGATTCACTCTGGTCACAATCTCAAAAGGTGTTCTTCTTATAATCCTATTCACTGAATTATTGTATGCAAACTCTGCTTGTGAAAGAATCACATCCCAACTTCTGGCTTTGTCTCCAACCAAACATCTCAACAAGTTTCCTAAACTCCTATTCACTACCTCTATTTGTCCATTTGTCTGTGGATGAAAAGTAGAACCGAACTTCAAATATGTCTTCATCTTCTTCCAAAGTGTCTTCCAAAAGTAACCAACAAACTTTGTGTCTCTATCTGAAACTATACTCCTAGGTAATCCATGCAATCTCACAATCTCCTTGAAAAATAGGTCAGCTACATGCACTACATCAATTGTTTTCTTAGAAGGTACGAAATGTGCCATTTTTAAAAATTTATCAACCACTACAAATATTGAATCATGTCCTCTCTGTGTCTTAGGTAATCCCATTACAAAATCCATGCTTATGTCTTCCCAAGGTCTCTCCGGTACCGTCAAAGGTTTATACAATCCAATATTCTGACTACTCCTTTTTGCAACTTGACAAACTCTACAAATCTGCACAAATCTCTGAACATCCTTATGTAACTAAGGCCAAAAGTAATTTTCACTTACCAAAGCTACTGTCTTATCAATGCCAAAATGTACTGCCAATCCACCACTATGCTTCTCCTTGATCAAATTATCTCTCATTAAACTTCTAGGTATGCACAACTGAATTCCTTTGAACAACATATCTTCTTGAATGAAATAGTCCAACCACTTACTTCTATCTATCACAACAGGCTCTTTACATGATTTCCAAGGTTCTACATTTAAATCAGTGTCTTCCTCATACATATTCTTCAATTCATCAAAACCCAACACTTCAACTCTCATCTCTGTCAACAATTTTCTTCTTCTACTCAAGGCATTAGCAACTTTATTTGATTTACCACTCCTATGCTTCAACACAAAAGTATAACTCTGCATGAACTCTACCCACCTCATATGTCTCTAATTCAACTTTCCCTGACTATTCAAATACTACAAAGCTTGATGATCTAAATACAACACAAATTCCTTAGGCAACAGGTAATGTCTCCACTTCTTCAGGGCTTGAATTATGGCGTAGAACTCTTGATCATAAACTGAATATCTTCTCCTAGCATCATTTAATTTCTCACTGAAATAGGCTACAGGTCTACCTTCTTGACTTAACACTACTCCAATTGCATTTCCACTAGCATCGCAATCAACTTGAAATACCTTATTGAAATTCGGTAATTCCAAAACAGGTTTCTCTGTTACTTTCTGCTTCAACAACTCAAAGCTTTTATCTATTCCAGATGTCCACTTGAAATCTTTTATGTCACCTCTCAGTGTCTCTGTCATAGGGTTACAAACTGAATTGAAATTTATGATGAACTTCCGGTAGAAACTAGCCAAACCATGAAATGATTTAACCTCTCCAATGCTCTCTGGTGTAGGCCATTCAACAATTGCTTTCACTTTCTCATGGTCCATCTTAAATCCTTTCGTAGAAATCACAAATCCCAGATATACCAATTCTTCCTTCATGAAACTACACTTCTTGATGTTTATCAGCAATTTTTCCTCTCTCAACCTCTGCAAAACTTGTCTAATATGCAACAAATGTTCCTCTTTTGTCCTACTAAAAATCAGAATATCATCCAAGTACACAATTACAAACTTACCCAATAATTTCTTCAATACCATATTCATCAACCTCATGAAAGTACTCGGTGTATTTGTCAATCTAAAAGGCATCACTAACCACTCATACAATCCTTCATTTGTCTTAAAAGAAATCTTTCATTCATCTCCTTCTCTGATTCTGATTTGATGGTATCCACTTTTCAAGTCTATTTTTGTGAAATATCTTGCTCCACTCAAACAATCCATGATATCATCCATCCTAGGTAAAGGAAATCTATACTTAACTATGATCTTGTTTATTGCTCTGGAATCAGTACACATTCTCCATTCTCCATCCTTCTTCAGTGCAAGCACTACAGGTACTGCACAAGGACTCAAACTTTCTCTGATCAAACCTTTCCTCAACAACTCTTGTATCTGTCTATTCAATTCCTTATTCTCTATCGATGTCATTCTATGTGCTTCTTTGTTAGGCAAACTTGCTCCCAGTATAAGATCCATGTGATGACTGATACTCCTTATAGGTGGTAATCCTACAGGTACATTATCTGATATGATGTCTTCATACTCTGTCAGCAACTCTCTTATCTCCTCCGGTTCAGTCTCTCTCTTCAATATTTTAGGCTTCTTAGGAATCAAAGCATAACACATACTTTCATATTTTAAACCATCCAAAAATTTCCTTCCATCTACCAAACAGATTCTAGCATTCCCACATACCACATTTTTAGGATCATCTTCTAAAGGAGTCAAAGTAATTCTTTTCCCATTTGCTGCTATAGTATATGTATTCTTTCTTCCATCATGCATAGCTTTTCTATCATACTACCCAACAAGATATGACAAACATCCATAGGCATAATATCACACAAGACTTCATCATGATAAGATCCAATATGAAATTTCACCAAACATTGTTCACTCACCAGTACCTTATGATTATCCTGAATCCATGCTATCTAATAGGGCTTAGGGTGTTTCAATCTTTCCAACTTCATCTTAGTCACCATCTCCTTTGAAACTAGGTTATTTGAACTACCACTGTCAATTACAACTTTACAACACTTACCTCCTGATTTGCATTTAGTTCTGAATAGACTTTTCCTCTGTGATGGTTCCTCATTTGTCTCTACTTGAAATAGTGATATCCTCATCACCAATGATTCGCCTTTCTCCAGATTGCCAACTGAACAAGGTGATTCAACAAGTTCTTCTTCAACATAGGCTACTCTCCCACTATTCTCTATCTTCTTGCTTGTACTACCTTAATTACATTCAAATGCTCTATGTCCTTCACCTCCACACTTGAAACAAGTACCTCTGAATGTCTTCTTATTAAATCCTCTTCCTTCTCTTTTGTATCCTTCATTCTGGTATGCACTAGGGTTTCCTCTCTGGTAAAAATTTATGTCATCTCTCTGGTAAAAATGTTTGTCATCTCTCCGGTAAACATTGTTATCTCTGTCATCCTTTCTAATGGGGCTATCAAACTTGTTCTTCTCCACAAATGATCTATCATATCCAGAAAATGATCTTCCTTTCTAAAATTTACCTCCTCTACCTCTCTATCTCTGATCATGCTTCTTATTCAATTTTTCTTCAACTTTCAGGGCAAACTGATATGCTTCTTCCAAAGATGTCATCTTTACCAAACTTAGTTCTTCTTGAATGTTTAATCTTAGTCCATTGATATATCTAGCCACTTTCTCCTTGCTTGCTTCACTATGTCATGTCCTTATGATCATCTTATGAAATTCTTCAGTGTACTCCTTCACAGATGTCTCCTTTTGTCTTAGGTTTTACAATCTTTTCAACAATTCCAACTCATAGTCAGTAGGTATGAACTGATTTTTCAACTTTGTCACCATCTAGTTCTGTTTCTTTCCAACTAAACTTCTTTCCACCATATAGCAGCATGTCCTTTCAATTTTGTCTTTGCAAATTTCACCTTCTTCAGATCTTCAATCTCCTCATATTCAAAGTATTCTTCCATGTCATTTATCCAGTCAATCAACTCTTCAGGGTTCAAATTACCAATATAGTTCAGAACATCAACTCTAGGTATCTTTCCAATCTTTGAAATAGCTCACAACATCTTTATCTGATCTGATTCTTCTTCTTCATCACCTCCTAGGGTTTCACCAGTGTGTTCAACAGATTGAAATTCTTCCTCATCATCACTTTCAAAATTAGGTCTCAGTGTCAATCCTCTTCGCCTATCTTCTTCAATAGCATCCAAATGAATTCGCATTGTTCTCATCAATTCCATCATCTCATCCATTCTATTATCCATTGTACCAATAGGGGGAACTCTTCACTGCAACATCTTCCTAGGATCAAGTGCAAACTACCTCAGGTTCAATGATTAGGCTACAAGCAACACTACCTCTCAATCGGTGATCAGTTGCATACAAGTAACTTGCCTTGGATCGGCGGTCTGCTTACAACAAGACCTTACAGAATACCCTTCACCAATTCACTCCAAAGAATTGAAACTTTCTCTCTGATACCACTTGTTGCTATCACGGTAGGAGGGTTCACAGAATGAACTGTCTGGACCGTGCAATAAGAGTAAACACAACAGAAACAACTTGAATAAATAAAGAAAATGTAGATTCAGTTATTTAGTATATCAAAGAATTCAAAATAGAGATTCATCAACAATATGCGGGCTTACAATTAGGGCTCACGGGCCTGACTACATACATGCGCAAGATAAGACTTTGAAGCTCCCTTCACATAAAATCTAAATTGTCAGCTATCACTATATCATAAACTTGATAACTACTTTCCTAAGGATGTATTACATCTTTATATATCATTTCTGGACCAATAGATTCCTCCGCGTCGGCCAAGGAAGGTCACAAACTCCAATGAAGAGATGTAACATGTTCATAGATAGGTCAGACCTAAATGCATAGAACACTTCCTCAAATGAATGGAACAACATGCAGACCCTTGGGGAAGGTCAGACACAAACCATAGAATATTGAATGATATGTCAATGAGATATGCAAGTCAAGGAATGATCCGCAAGCCTTCTCCTTCAACTAGTTATCAGGAAATATTAGAATACTCTGCTCTAAGAAAAATAGTCAACTTTTGATAGCGATATCTTTCTGGTAACTGATCCAAATGCTCTAAATTCCTGATATGATGTAGATGAATGAATGTAGATGCTAAGTCCAAATATGTAAGATGTGAAATGCCAAAATTGGACCAAAAGCTGAGAACTGCTACTGACTGAACTGCCTGAACTGAACTGGAAAATGAAAGAACTGAAACGCAAACAAACTGAAATGCAAATTTTTTTAGTTGATGCAAGATTTCTCTTGAACCAGGGATGCTCCTGCATCAATTGCTTATAAATGCCTCATTAATAAATTGACAATGATTTAACATGAATTTGATTATAAACTATAAAATTCAGGTGATTTGGACCCCTAACAATTACAATATATTCATCAAAATAAAATTGGTCAATCTGAACTATTTTCCAATTGGTGAAGATTCACCACTAAAAAATCAGTGTCGGTGACTTAGAACATAAAGGTACAAATTCTTCTTATTTTGTAACTATAATGTAACATACATATTTGTTCATATCTTCACATTGGAAAGATGACTAATAAATGCATAGTTGTAGGCAAACTAGTTTGATGTGTTCACCTCTTTCTAGTCATAAGAATCCTGATTTGATTTGGGGCCCAAGGTTTAGAATCCCTATGGTTGTGGAGTGTAGCTAGTTTTTGGTGTGTTCCTAATGACTTGGCATACCATGAGGTGTCATCTTGGTTGTTGTGTCATTTGTTATGTATGAAGACTACAAAAGGACTCTAAATGATGCAATGAGAAAATTTTATGAATTCAATGTTGTAGTCTATCTAGAAGGTGTATTGGACCCTAACAAAGCTTTGGTAGAAATTGCATGTCATTTGGTTAAGGCATCTTTGGCATGAATGTTTTTGTCTCTACAACTTGTGTTGTACCACTACACAATCACGTGTGGCATTTGCTAGGAAGTGTATATGGATCTTTGTGTTCCCTAAAGCATTTAGGAGGTGTTCTAGTGTAACACAAACCTAAGAGGTGGCCCCCCAATTGCCACAAGCCATGAGAATAGCCTAGGTCTTACCACTAGAACCTAGTTTGGTGAATCCTCCTAGATTAGTCACCCCTCTTTGTGAAGCAATAATCTTGATTGGATTGAGTCTAGAAAGTAGATGCATAGCCTTGACTTTTTGATGTTGCTTAGTGAATTATTTATCTTGTTGTGGGAGCTAATTTTTTCTAATGACCCTATATATAGGCATAGATAGTTCTAGGTGAAGTTAGTTTCTAGAATATAACGTGTCTTTGCCATAATAGATTATTGGTGCAGTCACGGTTAGGAGGGTCCACAAAGTGAACTATCCAAGCCGTGCAGCTAGAGAAAACACAACGGAAACAACTCTAAGATATAAAGCAAATGTAGATTTAGTCATTCAGTATATCATAGAATTCAAATACAAATTAGCTGGCAACATGCAGGCATACAATTAGGGCTCACAAGCTTGATTTCATGGTTACCGAATATGCACGAGATATAGATTTGAAGCTCCTTCGCGAGAAATTCAAATTGTCAACTATGAACCAATGATCAACTATCCATCACCCCTTTCCTAGGCATCTAATACATCAATATATATCATCTTTGGAACATGCGATTCCTCTGCGTCAGCCAAGGAAGATCACAAATTCCAATGAAGAGTTGTAATGTGTGTACATGGATAGGTCAGACCTAATCATGTAGAACTCCTCCGCAAATGAATGGAATGATGTCCGGATCTTAGGGAAGGTTGGCCATGAACCAAACAACATTAAACGATGTGTCATTTAGCTCCACAAGTCATGAAATGCTCCACAAGTCTTCTTCTTTAGCTGATTGTCTGAGACTGTCTGGATGCTCTGTTATGAGAAAAACAATCAATCTTCTAATAGCAATATCTTACCAGTACTTGATCCAAATGATCCAAGATTTGGATATGATGTGCATGAATGTGTCTAGGTACTAATTCGAGCTCCACAAGGACTGAGATGCAACTGTTGTAGAATGTGGACCAAAATATAGAAACTATTATTGACCGAACTAATTGTACTGAACTGAAAAAATGAAAAGAAACAAACTGAAATGCAAATGTTTTTGATTGATACAAGATTTCTCTTGAACCAGGGATGCTCCTACATTAGACATCTAGGGTTGTTGAAAAAAAGTGAGTCCCTCACTTTGCTGGGGCTAGAGGAAAACCAAGATAGTCCACCTCATCTTGAGAAATCCATGATGAATCTTCTTCTGATATGCCTTTCCACTTCACAAGATATTCTTTGTACTATCTTCCTCTGGTGCTGCGCCCAACTCTGCTAACCAAAATGCCTTCAATCTGCTCCGGTGCTTGTTGTGGTAACTACTTCTTCAAGTCTTCTTCAATGGTGCCACTGAACTCTGCTTCGTGATACTAATGTAGGTCTGCAACGTTGAAAATAGGTGATATACTCAATGTCTCCGGTAGCTCTACTTCATATGCATTACCTGAATCAAACTTTCTGAGTATCCTAC
Organism: Cunninghamia lanceolata; assembly: GCA_027924645.1. NCBI lineage: Eukaryota > Viridiplantae > Streptophyta > Pinopsida > Cupressales > Cupressaceae > Cunninghamia > Cunninghamia lanceolata. Next base: position 1,291,449 of record BSBN01000474.1, on the reverse strand, counting down.
ATGGTCTAAACTTCTTCATCTTCAACTTGTTATATGTCCCAACTGGAAATCTTTCTTTTCTTATATATACCATCACTTCATCTCCCACTTAAAATTCTTTGTCTCCTCTTCTCATCTACTTGATCTTTATACTTATTGTTCATCTCCTCTAAATGCTTCTTAACATGATTATGCATTGTCTCCATGTGTCCTACAAATTCTTCTACTTTTGCACTCCTCTTGTCTTCCATGCTGATATCTGTCAATTCTGCAACTCCTCTAGGGTTAGTTCCTGTCACAATCTCAAATGGTGTCCTTCTAGTACTCCTATTCACTGAATTATTATATGCAAACTCTGCTTGTGAAAGAATCAAATCCCAATTTCTTGCCTTCTCTCTAGCCAAACATCTCAACAAATTTCCCAAACTCCTATTCACTACCTTAGTCTATCCATCAGTCTGTGGATGAAATGTTGAACTGAACTTCAAATCTATCTTTGTCTTCTTCCAAAGTGTCTTCCAAAAGTATCCCAGAAATATTGTGTCCCTGTCTAAAATTATTCTCTTAGGTAATCCATGCAATCTCACAATCTCCTTCAAAAATAGGTCACCTACATGTACTGCATCAGTCGTCTTCTTACAAGGTATGAAATTTGACATCTTTGAAAATATGTCCACCACTACAAATACTAAATCATGTCCTCTCTGTGTCTTTGACAATCCCATTATGAAATCCATGCTTATGTATTCCCAAGGTCTCTCTGGTACTGTCAAAGGCTTATACAAAGCAGTATTTTGACTACTCCCTTTTGCAACTTGACAAACCCTACAATTTTGCATAAAATTTCCTAATGTCCTTATGTATCTGAGGCTAAAAGTAGTTTTCACTCACCAAAGCCACTATCTTATCAATGCCAAAATGTCCTACCAATTCACCACTGTGTTTCTCCTTGATCAAATTGTCTCTCATTGAACTCCTAGGTATACATAATTGATTTCCTTTGAACAACATATCTTCCTGAATGAAATAGTCCAACCACTTACTCCTATCTGTCACAATAGATCCTTACATGCTTTCTAGGGTTTTTCAAAATCAAGATCTTCTTCATACATGTTCTTCAATTCATCAAATGCTAACACTTCAACTCACATCTCTGTTAGCAAGTTTCTTCTCCTACTCAGTGCATCTGCAACTTTGTTTGATTTTACACTCCTATGCTTCAATACAAAAGTATAACTCTGCATGAACTCTACCCATCTCATATGTCTCTGATTCAACTTTCCTTGACTGTTCAAATACTGCAAAGCTTGATGATATGTATACAACACAAACTCCTTAGGCAACAAGTAATGTCTCCACTTCTTCAAGGCTTCAATTATGGCATAGAACTCCTGATCATAAACTAAATATCTTTTCCTTGCATCATTCAACTTCTCACTGAAATATGCTACTGGTCTACCTTCTTGACTTAACACTGCTCCTATTGCATTTCCACTTGCATCACAATCTACTTGAAATACCTTATTGAAATCTGGTAATGCCAAAACAAGTTGCTCTGTCACTTTCTACTTCAACAATTCAAAACTTTTATCTGCTCTTGATGTCCACTTAAAGTCTTTTCTATCCCCTCTCATTGTCTCTATCATAGGGTTACATACTGAACTAAAATTTCTGATGAACTTTGGGTAAAAACTAGCTAATCCATGAAATGATCTAACTTCTCCAATGCTCTTCGGTGTAGGCCATTCAACAATTGCTCACTTTCTCAGGGTCCATCTTCAGTCCTTCCGTAGAAATCATAAATCCCAAATATACCAATTCTCCCTTCATGAAATTACACTTCTTGATGTTTATCAATAATTTCTCTTCTCTTAGTCTCTGCAATACTTGTCTCAGGTGCCACAAATGTTCTTCTTTTGTCTCACTAAAAATCAAAATATCATCCAAGTATACAATAACAAACTTACCAAAGAATTTCTTTAAAACTTCATTCATCAACCTCATGAAAGTGCTCGGTGCATTGGTCAGTCCAAAAGGCATCACTAACCACTCAGACAATCCTTCATTTGTCTTAAAAGCAATCTTCCATTCATCTCCTTCTCTGATTATGATCTAATGGTACCCACTCTTCAAGTCTATCTTTGTGAAATATTTTGCTCCACTCAAACAATCCATGATATCATCCATCATAGGTAAAGGAAATCTATACTTAACTGTGATCTTGTTTATTGCTCTAGAGTCTGTACACATTCTCCATTCTCCATCTTTCTTTGGTGCTAACACTGTAGGTACTACACAAGGACTCAAATTTTCTCTGATCAAACATTTCCTCAACAACTCATGTATCTGTCTATTCAATTCTTCATTCTCTATCGGTGTCATTTTGTGTGCTTCTTTGTTAGGCAAACTAGCTCCAGGTATAAGATCCATGTGATGACTGGTACTCCTGATTGGTGGCAATCCTTCAGGTACATTATCTGATTTGATGTCTTCATACTCTATCAGAAACTTAGTTATCTCCTTCGGTTGTGATTCTTCAGTCTCCTGAATCTGTTTCAGGCTTCTTAGGGATCAAAGCATAGCACATATTCTCATGTCTTAAACCATCCAAAAAATTTCTTCCATCTACCAAACAGATTCTAGCATTCCCACATACTTCACTCTTAGGATTATCTTACAAAGGAATCAAAGTAATTCTCTTTCCATTTGATGTTATAGTGTATGTATTTTTTCTCCCATCATGTATAGCTTTCATATCATACTGCCATGGTCTACCCAACACGATATGACAAACATCCATAGGAATAATATCACACAATACTTCATCATGATAAGATCCAATATGAAATTTCACCAAACATTGTTCACTCACTAGTACCTTATGATCATCCTGAATCCATGCTATCTGATATGGTTTAGGGTGTTTTAATCTTTCCAACTTCAGCTTAGTCACCATCTCCTCTAAAACCAAATTATCTGAACTACCACTATCAATTACAACTTTACAACATTTACCTCTTGATTTACATCTAGTTCTGAACAAACTTTTCCTCTGTGGTGATTCCTCATTTATCTCTGCTTGAAACAGTTCTCTCCTCATGACAAGTGATTCTCCTTTCTCAAGTTTGCTAACTGAACTAGGTGATCCAATAGGTTCTTCTTTCACATAGGCTTCTCTTCCACCATTCTCTATTCTCTTGTTTGTACACCCTAGATTACATTCAAATGTTCTATGTCCTTCACCTCCACATTTAAAACATGTTCCTCTGAATGTTCTCCTATCAGGTCCTCTTCCTTCTCTTCTATATCCTTCACTCTGGTATGGACTAGGGTTTCCTCTGCGGTAGAAAATTCTATCATCTCTCTGGTATAGATTGTTATCTCTACTATGCATTTTTATCTATGATCTTTCTCCTCCAGAAAATGTTCGACCTCTTTGAAATTTACCTCCTCTGCCTCTCTGTCTCTGATCATGCCTTTTGTTCAACTTCACTTCAACTTTCAGGGCAAACTAATATGCTTCTTCTAATGTTGTCATTCTCACCAAACTCAATTCTTCTTGAATGTTCAATCTTAGTCCATTGATGTATCTAGCCACTTTCTCCTTGCTTGCTTCACTCTGTCATGTCCTTATGATCATATTATGAAATTCTCCAGTGTACTCCTTCACAGATTTCTCGTTTTGTCTTAGGTTTTGCAATCTCTTCAACAGTTCCAACTCATAGTCAGCAGGTATAAACTAATTCTTCAACTTTGTTACCATTCTATCCCACTTTGTAATCTTTTCTTTTTCTCTTCTATTTCTATCCAACTAAACTTCTTTGCACCATATAGCAACATGTCCCTTCAACTTTGTCTTTGCAAATTTCACCTTCTCCGAATCTTCAATTTCTTCATACTCAAAGTATTCTTCCATGTCATTTATCCATTCAAGCAGTTCTTTAGGATTCAAATTGCCAGTATAGTTCAGTACATCAACTCTAGGTCTTTTCCCAATCTTTGAAATAGCTCACAACATCTTGACTTGATCTGATTCTTCTTCTTCATCATCTCCTAGGGTTACTTCATTTTGATCAACGGATTGAAATTCTTCATCATCATCACTTTCAACATTAGGTCAAGGTGTAAGTCCTATTTGCCTATCTTCTTCAATAGCATCCAAGTGAACTCGTATGGTTTTCATCATCTCCATCATCTCATCCATTCTTCCATCCATTGTTCCAACAATAGGGATTCTCCTCGGTGGCATTCTTCCTAGGGTCAAGTGTAACTGCCTCAAGTTCGCTGATTGGGCTACAAGGTGACAACTGCCTCACAATCGACGATCGGTTACAACACAAGTAACCTCTCTCAGCTTCGGCGATCTATTCACGACAAGATCTTACTGTATTCCTTCGCCAACTTTGCATAATTCACTCCCAAAGATTCAAACTTTCACTCTGATACCACTTGGTGCAATCATGGTTAGGAGGGTCCACAAAGTGAACTATCCAGGCTGTGCAACTAGAGAAAACACAATGGAAACAACTCTAAGATATAAAGCAAATGCATATTCAATCATTCAGTATATCATAGAATTCAAATACAAATTGGTTGACAACATGTAGGCATACAATTAGGGCTCACAGGCCTGATTTCATAGTTACAGAATATGTACGAGATATAGCTTTGAAACTCCTTCGTGAGAAATTCAAATTATCAACTATGAACCAATGATCAACTATCCATCACCCCTTTCCTAGGTATCTAATACATCAATATATATCATCTCCGAAACATGAGATTCCTCTATGTCAGCCAAGGAAGATCACAAACTCTAATGAAGAGTTGTAACGTGTGTACAGGAATAGGTCAGACCTAATCATGTAGAACTCCTCTGCAAATGAATGGAATGATGTGCAGATCTTAAGGAAGGTCGGCCATGAACCAAACAACATTAAATGATGTTTCATTTATCTCCGCAAGTCTTCTTCTTTAGCTAATTGTTTGAGACTGTCTGGATGCTCTATTCTAAGAAAAAAGATGATCTTCTTATAGCGATATCTTACCAGTACCTGATCTAAATAATCTGAGATTTAGATATGATGTGCATGAATGTGTCTAGGTGCTAAGTCTAGCTCCACAAGGTCTAAGATGCAACTACGATAGAATGTGGACCAAAATACAGAAACTGCTATTGACTGAACTGACTATACTGAAGTGGAAAATGAAAAGAAACAAACTGAAATGAAAATGTTTTGATTGATGCAAAATTGCTCTTGAACCAGGGATGCTCCTGCATCAATTATTCTTTAGCTGGAGGTGAAATACAAAATGTTGAGTACATGCATAGCTATATGGCACAATTTTTTTGGCACTAGTGCAGTAAGTGCTAAGCATGATTTCACTTCTAGAACTCAATATCTCTTGCCACCACCTATCATAATTACACTACAAGGGTTTTTTCTATACATAAACATATGCATATGTATGTAGGGATTCCTAAGGGGTTTTTTATATGCCTCCATTTGCACTACATCACAAATTATTTCTTCCTGGAAGGTATGAATAGAATATGTGAAGTAACATTGGAGAGTGAATACAATGGGTGTTGCAGGAATTAAGCCACCCTAACTTATAGGGTTGTGGATGAGGCATAGTTGGCAATTTCAATCTATTAATGATTTCTAAAGAGATTAGATTCTTCATACTACCACCATTGATCTTGAAGTATAGAGGTTTCCCTTTCATCCACATATGTGACCAAAATAGTTTCTTTGCTTCAACTTCTTTAGGTAAGAGTATAACATCCCAACTAGAATATTAAATAAAATAAATACAATAAATGCAAAAATCTAATTTTTTTATAACAAAAAAATCCTAAAAATAATATATTTGCAATTTCAAAGTACAATAAATAATTTTAGTTCATGGTCACTTCACATGCGACTTACAAATTTTACACTTTATCAAGAACAAATAATAGATGGTTGCACATTCCTTGCGACTTACAATTTTTATCATTTTCATTTACATAATAAGTAATGTTTCTTGTTCACAAGTCTTCGACAATCAACTATAGGATAGAGAGAGAGAGCATCACCCTGGTGCTTTTCCTCCAACCACAAACTGGCAGTCCCCCGCACACCTTCCTTCTGGAAGTGGCCCTTCCCTTTGTGAGGGTATAGATAATGAAAACCAATTGATTCTTTGTGCCATCTAAGAACTACTGTACTGACCTAACTAAAAACAATCGGGCTTACAACTCTAATCTAGCTCTAGCTATGTATAACCCACTTTGACTGTTCAACTATTTGGTACACAGTGAACCGACAATGCAAGCAGTGACTTTTGCAAATTACTTTGGCCAAAGTTTCATATAATAAGTCGTATGTTCACACACTCTTTTCTCAACTTGGAGACAACATTATTTTATATCATCAATTAATAAATCAACATACTTTGACTTTCTTATTCACTATCAGTCTAAAAGACATAAAATATACCATTTTACTATAAGTCAACAAGACATGTATAAGGTGAGAGCCTAGGTGACTTAAAAATGCATGCATTGAGCCCCTCTTTGCATCCTTGCAATCTTAGGTCTATGAAGACCTGTCAATCTACTCAATGGCTTGTCAACCCATTTCCTTTCTCATAAATAAATTTAGTATACATTCTCATGGTATACTTGATTCTATTATAAAGTCATTGATTTTGATGACTATAGACTTCTAAGACTCTTGTCATTAAGATATGATTTCCTTAGTCTATGATTATATTCAACTAATATCATGTCGAAGAAATAATAAACTTCATATTCCTTCATATTGGATATATTTTCCACTTATATTTCAAAAAGAGAATTCCAAAAGATAAGTAGTTTCATTCTCAATGAAAAACTATAAAAGATTGACCCTACATTGCCATAGTAAGGTAAGTGTATGTCACAATAATCTATAGGCTAATCTTAGCTTAGAGTTGGATAATAATAATCCTTTTTAAACTAGGACAAAGAACTCTCAGTTACCTATTGTTAACAAAAGATTAACACTTATAGCAAACTACCTCTACATGCATAAGTTAAATAAATTCTTTTGCACGTTTAACAAAATATGAATCTTATATAACTAATATCTTTAAATAAGGACATCAACCATTAACAAGCTATAATATTTTATAAACATCCAAGGTGATGGCACCTTCCAATATCAGACTGTTACGGCTTTAGAATGGATACTATGAAAACATAACACTATAATTTATGTCTTACACAAGACACAAGAAAAAATCTAAGTTCTCAGTTTTCTACAATCTTACTAGTAAGCTCTCTTCAAATAATATGGTATAAACTCGATCAACAATGCACACCGAACTATCAGTCTTAAATGGCTTCTAAACATTGTTCTCTCAAATAGATGTTTGAATGAAATAACACATAGGATGGTTGATTAAAATAGAGTCATAGCTAATACTTAGTGCCTGACCAGTATGTAACATTCGGCCTTCTGCATGGGATTTGTTTGCATACAAGATAACCTTAAAAAGAATATATAAAGAATGACTGCATGTCGGCTATTTAACATAGTCAATCGACCATATTACAAACCGTATAGTTTGCATGGGTATACATAATATTAAAAGAGTGATATATATATATATATATATATATATATATATATCATAACCTGCAATCAATGATACTCACAACTTTCTATAGGTATTTATCCTTAATACTAAACTTGCAAAAACCAATATAAGGTGTAACCATAGACAACTATTGTCTCATGCAAACCCGCGGCCTCTTAAGGCACGCCAGATAAAGATTAAGAATGATAAAAACTTACGCATATAGAGTAAAGCTTACATATACACGGTATACTAATGGTTCATTCACATACCTGCAACTTTTGTTCAAGAAACCAATATTCTTCTCTTGTCATGTTCCCCCTCCTCTCCTTTTATACACAAATGGTAAGAGAAATTATCTCCCCCTTCTCTCCATAGATCATCCTTAATACAAGACAATAATTTATTTTCCAAAACTCTATCACTGTCGGTTATATAAGTCTTTTATACATTACTATCTCCTTCTATTTCTCAGCCATCTACGGCCTCAAAGAGATAGAAAAAGGGAGTATGGAGCTACCACTCCTCCCCACTCCTCCTAATATCTAGGGTAAAGCACAATGGGAATCTTCTAAAGACTTTACTTCTTTTTCGCAAGCTAGACATTAAATTTAACAATGACTAAGCTTATAAATAATTTAAAATAAAAACAATAGTACACCTAATTCATAGATGTCACTGATGTATTCTTTTGAATGCGTTAATTATGCTATTCACAAGCATAATATTGATGATGGAGTCTTGCAAAGTTGACTTAGGCCTTTACATCAAGACTAGACTTGATTGGTCAATTACTCATGTTGTCTTGGCATTCAGAGACGAACACAACCTTACTGATTTTTGACGTAAAAGATTAAGTCATCGACATGATGATAACAATATTAAACAAGTATAGAATGTTCACAACATTAAAATATTACTGAGGCGACCAACAACATAAAGAATAAGACTTATTCCAAAATTGACATAACCTCTAATGTGAGAGTGTGTGTTTCCAGATGACACAATGATAATTGTATTCACACGATCTAGCACCCTCTCCACGGTGATACTCTCTCTCCTCATCTTGGAGGGGAAAAAAACATTGTTCCTGCATCCACCTCTGTCGCACACAGTAGTTAAACCATCACATTATTTAACCACATGTATAATAATAATGTCGTAAACAATTATTCTTTGCATATAAAATAATATAAATCAAATGCATTTTCTATTCTAACACAACATTACTTTAATCATAATATTTTCACTGACTATCTTGAAATAAAAATGATAAGTATGTTTTAGAACAAGGTGTGACATATCTCCCCCCTTAAAGATCATCATCCTCGATGATTGTGTCCATAAAAAATATGACAAATATGTTATTTTATATCAACTTTGCATAAAAAAAAATGGAAACTTCTGATAAAAATCATTGTGATCCTCCCAAGTAGCATTTTCCTCCGAATACTAGTCCCATTGGACCTTGCACTAAGTAACCTCTTTGTTACGCAGGAAGAGCTTGCATACCTCGAGCACTTTAAGAGGCTCAATCATGACCACTCTTAGGTCCTGTACTTGGAGAGCATTCCAATCAAGTATATGATTAGATCCTAACATATATCTCTTCAAATAACATACATGGAAAACATCATGCATTCTAGCAAGAGTTGGTGGTAGATTTATCCTGTAAGAAACCAGATTAACCAATTCTAGGACTTCAAAAGGTCCCACATATCTAGGTACTATTTTGGAAAACTTTCCAAACTTAATTGGGCTCATTTGTGGTTTGAATCTCAAGAGAACTTTATCTCCTAATGAAAAATTGTCGAGGTGTACACTTGAGATCAATATAGCTTTTTTGTCTATCATTTTATTCTGCCAATCTTTTTCTAGTCAGCTTTACTTGATCTTCCATTTCCAATAACATTTCTGGCCCAAGGCAAATCCTATCTTCTAGCTTATCTCAGCTTATAAGAGTTTAGAACTTTCTGCCATAAATGCTTCAAATGGAGTCATCTTAATTGCAAAATGATAAGATTTATTTTATGCAAATTCAACTAGTGGAAGGTACTCTTCCTACTTATATTGTTGATCCATGCAATACATCCTCAACAAATCCTCTAGTATTTTATTAACTCTCTTAGTTTGACCATCTATCTTTGGATGATAGGCTAAGCTTATATTCAATTGTTTCCCTAATGCTGAAAACAAAGTCTACCAAAACCTTGAAGTTATCTGAGCATCTCTATCCAAGATTATATTTTCAAGGATTCCATGCAATCTAAAAAATTATTGCATGAATTTCTTAGCTAAAATGGGTGCTCCATCTATAAGGTTACCAGGTATGAAATGGGCTACCTTATAAAGTTTATCCACTATTACAAGAATATCATCATGCTTATAACGTGACATAGGCAATCCCTAGACAAAATCCATACTGATTACCTGCCACTTCCATTTAGTGATATCATGAGGATACAAGAGCCCTGTAAGGTGTTGCTGTTTAGCCTTAACGCGCTGACATCCAAGACACCTTGCCACAAATCTTATGGCATCATTCTTCATTCTTGTCATGCCCAAGCCGTCTTACTTGAACATGAACCACAAAAGTTAAGTTATTTTCAAATTTCATTTATTAAATAGCTTAATCAAGTTTTAGAAATATTAAATCACAAAGATCAAATCAAATAACTGATATACATTGTCATACATTCAAATGAGCAAATTTGTGCATTATACAAAACTTTTGTATCAACCACCATATTTAGAGATCAAGTTTAAATCATCCTTGCAAAGCTACGTAAAACAATAATAGTAAATTCCAAGGTACAAGAAAAATAGTGTTACAATTGATCCTTAGAGAGAGATTACAACACTCATATCCAAAGGCAAGTATACCACATCACCCATAGGTTAGCTTTCAACATATAAACCTTACAACTACTTTAAATGCAACACCGAATTGGAAACATAAGTGGCCAATATACAAATCAATCCCTATGAAATGAATAACTAATAATTACCTTAAATTTGTTCAGTTACCTTATGCCATTCATATAATGCTTGTCTTTGCAATGGTAACTTGCACAAGTCCTTCGACATGAATCTACACAACTAGATATTAGTCTCACAAGATCAACAATAACGTAATAGATATCAATGCACAAGGTGATCAGACTACAAGCCCTAAGGGGCTAACCTAATGCCTCAGGGGCTCATCTCAACCTAACAGAGTTGAATTGTGGTCTCTAATTATAGTGGTGATACTAATAATAACAAGCTCTTACTATTGCACTAATTAGATCCAAAATTTATTTAATAAATCCAATTAAAGTATCAAATTTCTCAGTTTCACTATATATAGGGGTTTAAGGTTAGACTTTAACATATCCTTAGGGTTTCTTCTAGGTTTTACTTAACCAAATCAAGAGACATATCAATAGAACCTTCAGGAAGAAGTCTTATTCTCTCCTACATAGACACAAATTGTTACATCAATTCAAAAATACATATTATCATACCTACCTCATTTAACCAACCACTATCCTTAAGGGTTCATTATTCTCAGGACTCATCAACCATTATAGTCCTAAACTCAAATCATGTACTTGTTTTATCACATAGCATTACTAGAATTTAGAGTAACATAACCCTAAAACCTATCGATTAACTAAACATATATACTTGAACGCAAATCTATAAAAGTATTATTACTATTATAACGATCAATGTACTAAGTCAATCAATAGTATATGTAAAACAACACATAATAGGATAACTTATCAATATTAACAATAAAATTTGTTATTCCATATTGTTGATGGTGTTTTTAGCACACAACAACGTAGGTGAAATACAGGTATCTCACCTCTCTTGAAAAAGGTATCCTATCCAAGATAGGACTGCCCCAAGGATAATACAGCTAGGTCTTAGCTTGCAGGAATAACTTAGTTGGTATGTCTAGTTGTGCCAACAAGGGGTTTTACTTTTGATAATAGGGTTTGTTAAAGATAATAGAAATGCAAGTGCAGAAACCCTATGATACTTTCTGTAGATTTAGAATAAGGGTGTTTCTTGAAAACCTAAATCTAACAATTTGTTGTAAAGAAAATGCAAAAGAGTAAGGGTTAGAAAGAAGTCCTAAGTGACATTCACAATGCAAAGCTTATCGATGATAGACAAACATTCTTAAGTTAACCACTTTCTGTTTTACTAAGCTACAAGAATGCTACAGTGCTACAGAAAATGATGTTATCTTCAATGGAGACTAAAGATTTTCAGATCACATTTGTTCATTAAATACCCAAGTTATGGTGTGATTTAACTTATGAAATGCAATTGAACTAAGCTCAAATCAATGGGTCCATGCTAACTATACATAGCAACTCACAGTTAGAAAGCAACTAATAGTATGGACTAGAATTTTCATTAGATATCTTCAATAAACCATCAACATTGCAAAAACACAATCAACTAATTGCAAATCATGAAACGAACCATGAAACCAAATAGATAACACAAATAGACAAATTCTCAGAAATACTGCAGAAACTTGCTTTGTATTAACTTCAAATCGCAGAGTGTTAACAATTTAGCATCAATCATCTGTTACCATGAGAGAAATGGTAGCCCTTTATATAGAGGAGTTTCCATACTGAGTTTTTGAATGAATGGTGGAGATTAACTCAACACCAACGGTCCAGATTACATGGCATTTAATGCAATACAACAACTAAATTGCATTTTCGGATGAATATTGATCTTGTAGGAAAAAGACAAAGTATAGCTTCCAAATACATTGAATCTAGACATTTTGAATACCCATTAAGTTGTATATAGGGAAAAGTCAATTTCCAAGACATAATAAAGACAAAATAAGGTCACATGACCCTCCAAATATAGGATTAATTACATATGATGGGATTTACATGTGACTCTACTACTCATCTTCATCTAAATCAATTTTGTCTTCTTCTGCCTTCTTATTGTTGTATGTTACTAGTGCTGACAGAGCTAGATTGATATCTGTTGGATCTGGGTCCTTGATGTAATCTACTCCAAACCTCAAGCTCTCAATCTCTATGGAAAACTTATAGTACATAGCTTCTCTCAATTTTATTCCCCTCTTAAATGTCAAAAAGGCAGCCCAGAGATTACTGACTTTATGCAATCTCTCAATGTATTGTTAAGACCAGTATTTATGCAATCTCTCAATGTATCATTTATCTCATATATTACCTCCATTATTTTGGTCTTTTTTGTATCAAAAATACCCTTTCTTAACTTCATCTGTTCATGCCATTCCTCAGGTTTCTTTAACCTATCCTTTGTCAAAATATTTTCTGTCAAAAGGACCTCCTTCGATAGTCTCCTCATGGCTTGTATTCTTAGGAACACGTGAGAATAGTACTCATCATATGGTTCACATTCATCATGCAAATCTTCCCATTCTTCTCTCAAAAGACAAAAATCTTTATGCAACAAAGATGCGAAGGATATTACTTCACAACCTTCACTGTATACTTTAGTGAACCATTCATGTGTGCCTGTAATAGTGGTTTTGATATCATCAAACTTAGTCAATTCTTCTTTAGATACCAGGGCAGGAGCTGCTCTCAGTTCTTCATCAAAATTCAATGGCTTCATCAAGAACTGTATGCATGCCCGAAGCTCTTCGTTCTATTGTTTCAACTGTTGCTTTGTCATTTCATCCTTATTCAATTGATCCAAAATCATGGACATTGTCCCCTTGAATTCATCTATCTTTTGTCCCTAAGTGGCCAATCCCAAATTGATAGTGGTAATAGTGTAATCCTCGGCCCTTCTCCTTTGTTTGCCTCTACAGGAGGAACAACCACTTCAGCAAACCTAGCTCCTGTTGCATCCTTATGAATTCTTGACAGGATCTTGGCTCTTTTCTACTTTTTAGGTTTCTCTACTCTGGCCAAGAGTGCATCCAAGTCAAGTTTCATTATTTCAACCTGTGGGGATTTATTTTCTAACCTCTGTTGTAACCAATCTGGTGCTGAGGAGGAAGAATCTTTAGGAGAGTCAATGTGACTGTCTCCTTTATTAGGTGATCCCTCATGAATTTCTAATTCAGTTCTATCTCCATCATCCCCTTCATCATCCGACAGCTCAATATTTTGTAGATTTTCCAATACGACTTGTTGAGCAATCCCCAACACTGTGTATGTTGTGTCTTTATCTACTGGGATATCAAACACCTCAACTACCTCCATTGTTGTAGCTATTTCTATGGTTACCTCCTTTTCTTGAGACTCTAACTCTGCACATATTTTTTCAATTCCTCCTAATTGCGAGACAGCTAAAGGAGCAGTCTCTGAAGAGGAAATATCGAATGTGTTAAAGAATCACTTATAACCAACAAGGAATGAGTAGCTAGGGACGGCAAATAGGCATGGGATAAATTGGACAATGAAGCAAAACCTAGTGAAGGTGGTATGAGAGGGCGAGAGGACATAGAAGAGATAGTAATGGGTGAAGAAATAAGTGATGGGAGAGAGAAGAAAGGTGCTAAGATTGTGGAAATGGATGGTAAGGACATTTGAGCAGAGGCAGAAATGGATGAAATAGATGGCAAGGACATGGTAGAGATGGGAGGTGATGAGGAAATCAGAGGGATGATGGTAGAGGAAGTAAGTGAAGAGGAAGAACTAGGTATGCATATATTTGTTGTTGTTGAAGGTAATGTTGATGTGTCTGGAGCAGAGAGAGTAGATACGGTGACTTGTGGGGGAGAGGAGGCAATGGCTGCAATAGTTGGAGATGGAGAAACTATAGGGGTAGCTAAGGTGTTAGTAGAGGTGGTAGTAGATACATCTATTGCTTGTAACTTTAGCTTCTTAGACTTTGAACTCTCTCCTTTACCACTGGGTATATCTTTCCTCTTTGTTGTCCTAGTTCAAGTGGTAGGAGGAGGATCTTTCTTATGTGCCTTGGGAACAGTCTTCTTAGCTTTCCCTTTTTCTACCAATAGCACATGTTCCTCACTATCGATGTCCTTTTCTACTTCCTGTTCTTCTACATTGATCACCTCCAGAGGTTGACCTTCTTCATCTCTTGATTCCTTCTCTAAATCTTCCTCTGTGTATGTCAATGCAACACTCGTTTGTGTCAATACTGCAATCTAGCTCCCGACCCAAATTTTGTTGAGTTTGATTGGGTTCCTCATTGCTTCATCCAAATAACTTTCTTTTGCATTGGCCCAATTTGGAGGAGGGATAGGCTGACTGAGCAATGCTTCCCATGGACCTCTCTGAACTACATTTCCATCTTCTACTACCTAGTCTGGCACTTGTATGATACAAAATCTCTTTATATGTTCCAAGGACAGTCGAGAGTAATTTCTTCCTATTACCTCATAGTCATTTACACAATTTGCCCAAAAGTCTTCAAGGTGATCCTAATGAAACAATTTCTTACCAACATACCTTTTGATTATCCCATGTGGATCAAATTATTTTCTCCTTATATATAGATGAAGATTTAGAAGCTACAATTCTTTCTCTCAATGTTCTGATGCTCCTAAGTTTATGTAGGTATAATGGCCTTTACCGAGTAAAATTGGGAACTTAATGTTAACCCTATGTAAGTGTTTTATCCTTTCTATACATGTGAGGAGTTGCATCATTAACTCAAGAAGCACCACCTTGTTGGTTGGATACCGAGGTAGTCTATATGGTGCACCAGTAAAACCCTAAACTCTCAAGTATGTGAACTTCTAAAATTGCAAGTACCACCTCCCATATTGCTGCACTACATTCATTGCTTCAGGAGTAATTCTAAGTCCAGTGCTATTTTGGAGAAGTCTAGTTATATGCATAGTGAATGCATCATTTACCCTTTTGTAATGAACCAATGACTGTGAGAATGTTAATTGTGTATAGAATTCATAGACTTTTAATTGCTGATCACTATTTCCCACTTCTCCTATTTTGGACAATCCTGGATATTCATTATTTCTTGCTAAGGCATAGACAACGTAGGAGGTCCATCTGAATGTCTCTCTCTCTAAAATTTGCAAAGGCTTCATGCATGTTGTTACTTAGGATTTGAGCCCAATGAAGTTTCTTAATCCCATGAATTATCTCCTTAATGAGGGAAAACATCCATTCCTTAAAAGGTAGAAGCAATGGGAAGTCCATAAATTCTGCTCAACAGTGTTACCAAATCCCCAATTTCATCATGAAAATCACACCTATATAGTGTGTGAGGGAGTTTGGTTAAAGTGGACCTTTTGTGCTTCATCCAACCTTCATTGATTTGTTTCTTGCACTTCTCAACATATTTCTTGTATGTGTGTTCTTTATCTTTCTTGTCTAGGATGGAGAGCACTAGGAAGACGGGTATTCCAAAGGTTTCTGCCAAGGAGAGTGAACTCAAATCTACTAGAATTTCTCCACTTGTGGTCTAAATGGTTCTGGTTAGAGGAGCATATCTTTCTGCACATGCCACAATGAGTTGTGGACATTGTGCAGAAGTAGGATTCTTTACTAAAGGAGTGGGGTTTGGCCCAAATACTATGAGCCTAAAATCCTCTAGGTCTATGTGCCCTAGGTCTGTATCTCCTATGTTGTTCCATGTAGATGTTATTTTGGTCTCCAGAGGGATTCCCTTGAACTCATACTTCATTGTGTTCACTCGGGTAGACATTTAACCTGCAGGGCAAGACCTAATGAGTAAAGATTGTAACAGAGTTGTCCTAGATGTTCAAGATCTAAGTTTTGAATGAATGGTTACTATTCTCTATTCTTAAGTCAAGTTTTCTATTGAATTTCACACAAAGTCCTTTTAGAATACCTAAGTCTGCAATCTACATGCTATCTTACTTCATAACACTTAATACACGAGTTATGCAAAAGATAAATGAAAACAACACTTTAAAAGTCCCTTTTAACTCATGAACTAAATGCAATTTCATTGAAACTTTAACTCAAAACATGAAAATCATCTTACTTTTACCTTCAAGATGCCTTTCTTAACAAAACAGACTTAGTTGCCTTAGAAATTTTCAATAAAACTGGCTCTGTGATCATTTTGTGCTAATTTGGGAGGGTACTGCCTAAAGCACTGGATTTAGTCTTGACCGACCAAGCACTAGATTTAGGATCTACCGACTAAAGTCAGTGCATGGGATTCTCAGCGCAGGTCGGTAACTTAAGATTTTAGCACAGGCAGAATGGTAAGACGAATGGTGTTGGTTTTGGTTCAGGCTAACTAATATGTAGTTATGAAGTCAGTCAGTGTCTTTTCTAGCGCAGGTCCGTTGCAAGAAGTTTCAGTGCTAAAGGTATATGGATGCACAGGTGGGATTTAACGTCACCACTAGCTTGCATGGGTTTCAAGGTGGACTGACTAAAGTCAGTGGAAGCAACATACAACGCAAGTTAGGAAATGATTTTGGTGCAAAGTCTTTGGATGCATGCTAATGGGGTTTTTTAGGTCCTACTGACTTAGCGTGATTTTTGGTAGTGACCGACTAAAGTCAGAGAGAGCAGTTTTCGGTGCAAGTTAGTCAAGGGCCAATTTAGCCCTAAGTTACTTTTAATCATTCAGAGAGGAATTTCTAGGGCATGGACTTAGCATTGATTTGATGGGTCTTGGACATAAGTTGGTTGAGGTAAGTTTTAGCGCAAGTCTGTCGATCGCAATTTTAGTGTTGGGGCTTTCTAAGGACAAATTTGACAGTCACGACATAGGTACCTTACACGACTTTTGAGGGGTATTGTCAAAAGGTGGTGAAGAGTCATTCCAATGCAAAGATAGTGAGATTCATTTGTAACGCATTGCAGGCTCTAGGTTTTGACAGGAAATTCAAATGGGTATTTGCAGAGTCATAACAATTTCCAATTTTGTCTATGTGAGAACTAAGCCTTTAATTTGCAAACTAGGGTTTGATTTTCTTTGGGGGTTTCAAGGATGTGTTCCTAACAAATCGAAGCTACTTCATATTTACAATAAAATGAACAAAACCCTCTAAACATTACTATAAAAATCAAAACCCTAATTTCATTGTTACTCCCGAAAGCCAGAAAAGATAAACAACATTCAAATGAGATACCCTACAGGAGATCAAGAAATATGATACGATTCGTGGCCCTAACCTTGTTTTCAAAAAATGGTAGAAAGTTGTAGAAGTGAGAGAAATGGGTCTTCAAAAGCCGCCCTCGATTGAATCCCTCCCGTTGCCTTGAATTGTTAATCATTGTTGATAGAGCTCTCAAGAATTTGTCAAATGCATAATGAGCTAATAATGGATTTGAAAACCCTTTAATACTTCCCAACTTTCTCCATTAATGCCGAGTACCTTGCGACAACTCAGCGTGCACTTGGGCAGGCAAATGCATGGCTTAGCTTGAATTTTGGCACTGGCTGACTTGCATGGATTTGGGGTCCATCCGACAAAAGTCAGTAAGTTGTAAATTTAACACAAGTCAGTGATTGAGAGTTTTAATGCAGAGCCAGTGCCTTAAGGATTTAGCGCTAAGGTCAGCATGATGCAATTCTAGCGAAAAATTGGTACTTCAAGTTTTCAACGCAAAGATCTACAAGAGGTGAATTTAGCGCCAAGTTAGTGATCTAAGGTTTTAGCGCTAAAGCCTGTGGTGCAAATGTTATGGCGTAGAGGACCTTATGAACCTTGAATTTTGATGGCAAGGGACTTCATGATTTAATGACTTGACCTCTAATGCAACCCAAACACTCTCTATCAAAGGAAATTGAAACCTTGACTTTAGATGGATCATTTGGTCATGAAAATTGAACATCCTAAGACTAACAGAAACTAAGCCGACATTCTAAGCCAAAAGAAAGAAGGGGGATCCCATTTAGTGAAATGGGGCATGTGTGCAAGGCACAACAAATGGTGACTCTGCTGAGGAAATGCTCCAGAGCATTTCGATGATAAACTTTAGTTTTTGAACCCAGAATCCCTATGTTTCCCACATGTTGAATAGGACAACATGATACCATATCATAGAAGCAGAAGTCAAAAGCATAGTGCAACCATCCATATCCTGAAAGCCTGAGTGTGTGTAGTTGCATTAATTCCTATCCCTTAGCCCCTAAGATCATCCAAGATCCTTCACATTAAGTTATGTAAGTTGACACACATCTCATCCACCTTGACATTGCCCTGCTAGTAGTCATGCATCCATAGCCCCAATAGAGCTGTCTTGTAAACCCATTAACTCAATTGAGTTGCAGTGTGTTCTTGGTGTAATTGGATTTTTTTTTGACTTTATTGCTGGTAGGGTACAATGCAGTACTGCTTACCCTTCCCATTTTGCTGACAAAATTCACAATGGTGGTAGAGATGAGTCCTTTAGATTTTTCACTTAATACGATATCACCCAAAATCCTTTAGCTACTTTAGGATCATTAAAAGTGTAAGAGATATATGGCTAGAAAATACTTCAAGTGCACCAACTAATGACTCATTTCCTACGAACATACATCATACCATCCAAGTATAACCATGGAACCCATAGGCAGACCTAAGTAGAAAACCAACTTCTCAAAGAAATATTCCAAATTACTTACCCAACAAAGGACCACTTGCTGGTCTGCACAGCTGACACCACATTTGAGAAGTGGAGATCCCCAACAAAGAAAGTGCATAAGGCAAAAGCAAGGAGAGAAAAACAACAACTGACCTAAGCAAAAGAAAACACCTAATAGCTACGGAAAGCAAAAGTAGAAAGTAGAAATTAACTTAACAACAACCTAATCTAACCAAAACAGACAAGCAACCTAACTATATACACTAAGAGAAGGCAAAGATGCCTCTTAGGCCTGGAAGTAGTGCTTCATAAACTACCCATTGACAAGCAATGGGAGCTCCTCACCAGTAAGGCTCTTCAGTCAGTATGTGTTGTCTCCAAGAATCTCATAAATCTGATAGGGACCTAGCCAAAGCTTGTCAAACTTACCGTGCTCACCTCTCCTCTCGTGGGCTTTGTCCCAATACAAGACTAAGTTAGAAATGTGGAAGGCCTTGATTTTAACCCTCTTATCGAACCACCGTTTCACTACACCTTGATGTTTGGAAAAGTTTTCTATGGCAGCATCATGTTTTTCTTCTAGGTGTAGTAATTGGGCCAAGCGAGATGACATTTGATCATTTGGTTCCAAATAGTCTTGCATGAATTGCAACACAGGAATTCTCAAATGGATGGGAAAGATGGGCTCAATACCATAAACTAGGTGATAGGGTGACGTTCCTAATCCAGCTTTGTGCCTGACCCTATCTACCCATAAAGCAAACCTAAGATGAGTATGCCAATCTCTGGGATTCTTATCAAGTAGTCTTTTGATGACCTCGAGTAGGTTTTTGTTTGTTGATTTAGCCACTCCGTTTCCTTGAGGGTAATAATTAGATGAAAATTTTAAAACAATCCCAATCAAATGCCCAATTGGAAAAGTGTAATGAAGAAAATGTAGGGTCGTTATCACATACCAAAGAAAAAGGACATCCAAACCTTGTGATGATGTGTTTTTTAATGAATTCAATCACTACCTCAGTGGTGCATTGTTTACATGCAAGAGCCTGTGACCATCTTGTACAATAGTCAGTAGTGGTTAGAATATACATGTGGCTCACAAAAGAGGGTGGGTTGATCATACCAATGAAGTGAAGGCCCCACTACACGAATGGTCATACCTCCACAACTGGTTGTAGCGGCATAGCAGCATTTTGTTCTCTCGTTGCAGCTATCTGACATGTGTGACAAGTTCTAACATGTGTGTGTGCATCTTTGAACAGTGTAGGCCAATAGTACCTTGCTCGCAAAATCTAACTGGCAGTTGAAAGAGCCGACCCATGGCATGTCCCAAACTTTTCATGGAAAATGATCAATACCTAATTTACTTTTGTTTTATCTAGACACCTCAAGTAGATACCTTAATGGATCTTCTTATACATGAATGATCCTTTGATCATGAAGCTATTACTCTTTAACCTGAGTGCTCTCTTTTAGACTGAAGTCAAGTGGGATGGGCAGTGTTGATTAAGAAGATAGAATATAATGTCTCTGTACCATTCATCTTTGGAAATATCTTCTAACATATACTATTGAGAAACTAGGCCTGGATCAGTTTCGGCCATCATTTTTGTTAGTACCTAGCCCCTTACAAGTTTCATGGGTTGTATTTCTATATCAAACTCCTACAAGATTATGACCCACTTTCCTCATCTAGCTCGCTTTGCATCAATAATGCCTTAACTGCAGCATCAAGTACAATTGCAATCACTTGGCTTCTTAAGATGTAATGACAGAACTTTTTCACTGCTTTGACTAAGGCATATGCTTGTTTTTCCACATTCAGATATTTCAATTTTGCATCTTTCAAATGGGTGCTCATAAAAGCAATAGGTCTTTCATCATCAACAGCTCTCTTTTGTGTCAACATTGTTGCACACATATGTTCAGAATTAAAGGAGTATATGCAAAATGGTAGTGAATAATCAAGACTTACTAGTACTGGGGCATTGGCTATTACATGTTTGATTTCTGCAAACGCATCCTTAGCTTCTGGAGTCCATTCTATCTTAGCATCTTGTTTCAACATAGCATTTAGTGGGAGAACAATCTCGGCAAACCCCGTGATGAACTTACGAACAAAATTGATCTTGCCAAAATATGACTTAAATTCCTTCTTACTAGCTGGGGGCTGGATCTTCAGAATCACTTGGACTTGATCAGGGTTGATTGATATACCTTGGTCATAAATTACATGTCCAAGCAACTTTCCTTTAGTTACTCCAAGGATACATTTCTTGGGATTAAATGAAATCCCATAGTCTCAGCATCGCTGCAGGATTTTCCTTAAGTCTGCCACATGATCTTCCCTTTTCTTCAAAAATACAGTGAGATCATCCACGTATATAATGATGCATTTTCCAACCAATCCTTTGAAATCTATGTCCATTGCGCATTGGAATGTAGCTCCTACGTTGATTAATCCAAAGGACATAATGCTGTATGCATAGATTCCCCACTTGCATGTGAAAGATGCCTTCAATATGTCTTCTGTTGCAAGTATGAGGTTAACCAATGTTGTCATTGATGTCAACATACTCATATTGCAATGATAAGAAGGATTGGATGAGCTGTGTGCTGAGGATATTGAGAAAATTAGTCTCAACCAGGAACAGTGAAGAACAGTGATGAGAAGAAGGCAAAAGTACTCAATAGGTTGAGGTTAAGAGGATACGGATTAAAGGGTTTGTAGATATGAGTCTTAAGATGTTCTAGTTAAGACTTCAGAGGTCCACATGAAGATCTAAAGAAGTTATGATCGACAAGTAGAACCGGTTTAGGGAGATGCTCCGGAGTGACAGAGTGTTACAAAAAGGTCCGGTGAGATCTGGAAGTACATTGTCCTATTCTGCGGATTGGAATGAGTGTTTGGGATGACCTTGTGATGTGTCATCTTGATTGGTTCATGGTTTGGAGGTCTGAAAGCACCTCTTTCAGTATGTCAGTGGCAATAGACTGTGTTCTTGAAGTTCCGGATGAAGGAGAGAAGAGATTCTTGTAAGTAGAGGAAGTGTGGATGTACCTGATCATTCAGGCAAGCTTGTGAAGGTTCTTGGATCATGTTGAGATTGTGTTGTCGGTCTGTATTAGTGTTAGAGCCTGGAATTGGAGATATACTTCCAGATGAAGATGTTCTTGTTCAAGCTGGCCGACCAGATGGGTTATTCATATTGCGAATGTTCTTATGGATAATTGCCGACTTAGATGATTGTTCCTAAGTCAATGCCTTGTATAAATAAAGGTTTGTGAATTCATTTCGAAGTGTGTCATGGAGCGGATGAGTGTGGTATAGTGAAAGAGCGAAGGGCAAAGTAGAAGCATCTCAGGCTTAAATGGAACTAATCCAGGCATGGTAAAGATGTCAATCTCCAGTTCAAGTTTTTGATTCTTATCACTTTGTAGACAGTGTGTCTCTTGTAGGCAGTGTGCCTCTTTGTGAGCAGTGTGCTTGGGCAGTGAGCCCTAATTGGCATGTGCCATCCATTTTTCTTATTCTTCTAACAGAGAATAATCCTTGGGTTAATCACCCCGTGGTTTTTCCCTTAACCGGGTTTTCCACATCAAAATCTTGGTGTTTCATGTGTTGATATGTATCTGCTCTGGTGTTTATGTCTTATGCTTACATGAATGATTAATTGCTATGATATTGATTAACAAAGTAGATTTAAGTGTCTGAATTGAAAGTGAATTAAGGATAACTGATTCACCCCCCCTCTCAGTTATCAATAATTGGTATTAGAGCCAAGTTCCTCTAAAAGGAGCTTAACCGCTTGAGGAGATCCAGGATGTCATCATACAAGAAGGACAGTCCGAAGTTTGATGGAACCAGCTTCACTCTTTGGAAAGGCCGCATGAAATGTCACTTGGAGTGTATGGTAAAGGCGTACTTGTCCATGGTTGAAAAAGCATATAAACCTCCACAAGGTGGTCCAACAACTCTAAATGAAATCACAGATGCTGAAAACAATCTGCGGACTAAAGAGGCTCTTCTAAGTGCATTAACCGACTCAGAGCTCTCAAATGTTATTGATCTACCAACTGCCTATGAGATCTGGGTTAAACTGGAACTTCTGCATGAAGGAGATGAGTTTGTTAAGAGTGCAAGGTTGCAAAGTCTCAAAGGGAAATTTGAAAGATTGAAGATGAGAGATGATGAAAATATCACTACCTTTATGCCAAGAGTGAATGAGCTAGTGTGTGGAATCAGGAATGCTGGTGGAGTTTTGGATGAAAATGAGATTGTTTGCAAAATTCTTAGATCCCTTCCTGCTGCCTACAAAATCAAGGTTGTTGCCATTGATGAATTCAGAGCCCATACAACTGTCACAAGAGAACAATTGGCTGGCAAACTGGCTGCATTTGAAATGACCGAGTTTGGAGATGATCCACCCAAGACTGAATCTGCATTCAAAGCTAGTGCCTATCTGAAAGGCAAACAAAGATTTGATCTGGGAGAAAACTCTTCAAGGAAGCTGTCATGGTATGATCAAGCAAGAAAAGACATGGAAGAGGAAGAAGTAGAAACAGCTCAACTTGAAGCCCTCATTGCAAAAAGACTGCCAAGGGGATCTGGTAAGTATGAAGGAAAATTACCCTTTAAGTGCTTCAACTGCAATAAGATTGATCACTTTGCCTCAAGATGTCCGGAAAGATCCACAAGATCAAATTCTAACAGACAAAGGTTCCAAAAGAATTGTTATTATGTTCATGAAGAAGCTGATAATGAAGAAATAACAGATGATGAATCAGAGATAGGAGACAAATCTGGAAATGAATGGGTGCTCATTTCCATCAAGGAAGAAGATCCAATATTCCCTAAATCTATCAATCATAAGGTTATAGAAAGACCTTTGGTTGCCCAAGTTGAAGAAAAGGATGATTGGGTTATTGACAGTGGATGCTCTCACCATATGACAGGTGACAAGAACAAGTTCTTAGATTTGGAAAGGTATGAAGGAAGAATGGTAAAGTTTGGTGACAATTCTACTGGTAGAATCAGAGGTAGGGGAACTATTTCTTTTGATGGAAAGAGCAAAACTGGTAATGTACTATATGTTGAAGGATTGAAGCACAATCTTCTTAGTGTTGGTCAGTTGGTGGACAAAGGCTATGATCTCAAGATCAAGAATGGAAGATGCAGGATCTTTGAAAGCTCCGGAATTGAGATTGCATCTGGTACTCAAACAAAAGGTAATATCTTCCATCTGGTTGGTTCTAATAAAAGTTGTTTGTTTGTTCAAGTGGATCAGAGTTGGTTATGGCATAGAAGGATGTGTCATGTAAATTTTCATAACATCATCAAAATAAGCAATACTCAGGTTGTAAGAGATCTTCCAAAATTGGTGAAACCTACAAATAGTTTGTGCAAAGAATGTCAGCTAGGTAAACAGAGCAGAGTCTCTTTCAAAAGCAAGGGTCAGTCCTCTACCGGATTATTGGAATTAGTTCATACTGATCTATGTGGTCCGACAAGAATCAAAAGTATGCAAGGTGATAGATATTTCATGTTGCTGAGTGATGACCATTCCCGGATGATGTGGGTTACCTTTCTAAAAGAGAAATCAGAAGCCTTTGAGAAGTTCAAAATCTTCAAAGCTATGGTAGAATATCAAACCGAATTGAAACTGAAATGTCTGAGGTCTGATAGAGGTGGTGAATTCACATCCGGTGAATTCATAGACTTCTGTGAGAAGCATGGTATAAAGAGACAGTCGTCTGCTCCTAAGACTCCACAGCAGAATGGAGTAGTTGAGAGAAAGAACCAGACCATCCAGGAAGCATCTAGGACAATGATGATGGAAGCAAATGTTCCTCGGATGTTTTGGAGAGAAGCTGTCAGCACTGCAGTCTATACTCTCAATTGAGTTCAAATCAGAAGCAATACCGGTAAGACTCCTTATGAACTTTGGTTTGGTATAACTCCTACTGTGAGATATTTCAGAGTATTTGGTAGCAAGTGTTACATCAAAAGAGATGAAGATCTAGGAAAGTTTGATGCTAGAAGTGATGAAGGAATTTTCTTGGGATACTCCACTCAAAGCAAAGCATACCGGTGTTACAATAAGAGACTGAGAAAGATAATAGAAAGTACAAATGTGAAGGTTGATGAAGGAATTGAGAAGCCCTCAAGGTTTTATGAGTATGATGAAGATGATCAGAATGATGTTCTGACTCAAGGAACTCAATCCTCTCTTGAAGGTCAAATTCAGACTGATCCGGTAAATCAAGAAGAAGAAGTTTGTCTGGATGAGCCTGATCAAGAAACAGTAGTACAAGAAACTCCCAAAGTTCCAAGGTATGTAACTCTAAATCACTCTGAAGATCAGATCATAGGTGACAAAAGTAAAGGGGTACAAACAAGGAGGAAAATTGCTCAAAATTCAGATGAATGTTGTCTGATTTCAAAGATTAAACCTAAGACAATAAATGAAGCCTGCAATGATGAAAATTGGACCAAAGCAATGGAGGAAGAGTTGATGCAAATTGAGAAAAATCACACTTGGGATCTTGTTCCTAGACCTAGAAACAAGAATGTGATTGGAACCAAATGGGTCTTCTGGAACAAACTGAATGAAGTTGGTGAAGTAATCAGAAACAAAGCCAGATTGGTCTACAAAGGCTACTCTCAAATAGAAGGAATTGATTTTGAAGAAACCTTTGCTCTGGTGGCAAGAATTGAAGCAATCAGATTATTTCTTGCATTTGCTACCTTCAAAGACTTCAAGGTATATCAGATGGATGTCAAGTCTGCCTTCCTAAATGGTGATTTGGAAGAAGTATACATTGAACAACCGGATGGATTTCAATTGTCTGATCAAGATGATATGGTCTGCAAGTTGAAGAAAGCACTATATGGATTGAAACAAGCCCCAAGAGCATGGTATGAAAGGTTGGATAAGCATCTTGTGTAGATTGGTTTCAACAAAGGTACTACTGACAGTAATCTATATTTCCAAATAGATAATGAAAACATCTTGATTGTTGAAGCATTTGTTGATGATATCATTTTTGGAGGAAGAGACAATATGTGTAAAACCTTTGCAAATCAAATGAAAAGTGAGTTTGCCGATAAGGGCGTGGTTCGGTGGTTAAGTCGCTCAGTTGTAGTGGCGGCCACCAGAGTTCAAACCTCCGCTGGGCCAACGAGCTCGCAAGGCGTTATGCCTTCGCTGGGCCAACGAGCTCACAAGTTTGAAGTGTTCTTTCTTGGGGATGAGGTCCCCCGTGTTGTGGCCTCATCGGTTCATAGCTCCGAGAAAAAGCATTGTATGGACCCGGAGGGCGTGTCGCACTAGCGTCACTGGTCACATTAAAAAATTTTCCAGGCGCATTTAAAAAAAAAAATGAAAAGTGAGTTTGAAATGTCAATGCTTGGTGAAATGAATTTCTTCTTGGGTCTGCAAATTACCCAGACAAAGAAAGCTATCTTTATCTCTCAGACCAAATATGTGAAAGAACTGTTGAGAAAATTTAGAATGGAAGATTCAAAGCCAATGAACACTCCCATGGTAACCGGATGTAAGTTGAGAAAAGATGATGACTCTCCTAAAACAGATCAAACCAAGTACAGATCAATGATTGGAGGCCTATTGTATCTCACTCAAACTAGACCAGATATTATGTAGGCTGTTGGTCTTGTGGCAAGATTTCAAGCTGATCCCAGAGAATCTCATGTCATGGCAATCAAAAGAATTTTTAAGTACTTGAAAGGAACAGTTGAGTATGGTCTTTGGTATCCTAGAGATCAGGATTTTTCTCTTCATGCATATACAGATGCAGATTGGGCAGGAGATGTGGATGATACGAAGAGTACAAGTGGAGGAGCATTCTTTTTGGGAAAAAGATTGGTTTCTTGGTTGAGCAAGAAACAAGAGGCAATGTCTCTATCTACAACTGAAGCAGAATACATTGCAGCAGCAGGTAGTTGCACTCAAATCTTATGGATGAAGCAGATGCTAAGAGATATTAAAGTAGAATATGAGGAGCCTATCACAATTTTCTGTGATAATTCAAGTGCAATAAATATTTCTAAGAACCCGGTGTTGCATTCTAAGACCAAGCACATATCTATCAAGTTTCACTTTCTGAGAGAACAAGTGAACAAGGATGAAGTTAGATTGGAGTATGTACCCTCCAAGGATCAGATTGTAGATATTTTTACTAAACCTCTTCCCAAGGACTCTTTTGAGTATCTCAGGGAGAAGTTAGGGGTCATGGCCCCTCCGGTGATGAACTAGGATGCACTGATGTGCATCAGTCTGGTGGATATCACAATCATATCTTGTGATCCAGATTGATGATGGGGAGCTACTACTAAGGGGGAGCAGCTGTTATGATTCTGATGTGTTAGAATTGCAAGTATGAGCCCTTTGCCATTGATGTCAAAGGGGGAGAGAAGACATGTGAAAAACAAGTGGTTGATGATCAAAGGGGGAGCAGTAAAGGAAGAGAAGACATGTGAAGAGTTGTTGCTGATAGGGGGAGCTGTGACAGAAAGGAGAAGTTCTTGTCTTGATGGTTTTTCACATCATATGTTGCCATCAATGACAAAGGGGGAGATTGTTGCAAGTATGAGGTTAACCAGTGTTGTCATTGATGTCAACATACTCATATTGCAGTGATAAGAAGGATTGGATGAGCTGTGTGCTAAGGATATTGAGAAAATTAGTCTCAACCAGGAACAGTGATGAGAAGAAGGTAAAAGTACTCAATAGGTTGAGGTTAAGAGGATGCCGATTAAAGGGTTTGTAGATATGAGTCTTGAGATGTTCCAGTTAAGACTTCAGAGGTCCACATGAAGATCTGAAGAAGTTATGATCGATCAAGTAGAACTGGTTCCAGGAGATGCTCCGGAGTGACAGAGTGTTACAAAAAGGTCCGGTGAGATTTGGAAGTACATTGTCCTATTCTGCAGATTGGAATGACTATTTGGGATGTCCTTGTGATGTGTCATCTTGATTGGTTCATGGTTTGGAGGTCCGGAAGCACCTCTTTCAGTATGTTAGTGGCGATAGACTGTGTTCTTGAAGTTCCGGATGAAGGAGAGAAGAGATTCTTGTAAGTAGAGGAAGTGTGGATGTACCTGATCATTCAGGCAAGCTTGTGAAGGTTCTTGGATCATGTTGAGATTGTGTTGTCGGTCCGCATTAGTGTTAGAGCCCAGAATTGGAGATATACTTCCGGATGAAGATGTTCTTGTTTAGGCTGGCTGACCGGATGGGTTATTCATATTGCGAATGTTCTTATGGATAATTGCCGACTTAGATGATTGTTCCTAAGTTGATGCCTTGTATAAATAAAGGTTTGTGAATTCATTTTGAAGTGTGTCGTGGAGCGGATGAGTGTGGTATAGCGAAAGAGTGAAGGGCAGAGTAGAAGCATCTCGAGCTTAAATGGAACTGATCCAAGCATGGTAAAGATGTCAATCTCCAGTTCAAGTTTGTGATTCTTATCACTTTGTAGACAGTGTGTCTCTTGTAGGCAGTGTGCCTCTTTGTGAGTAGTGTGCTCAGGCAGTGAGCCCTAATTGGCATGTGCCATCCATTTTTCTTATTCTTCTAACAAAGAATAATCCTTGGGTTAATCACCCCGTGGGTTTTCCCTTAACCGGATTTTCCACGTCAAAATCTTGGTGTTTCATGTGTTGATATGTATCTGCTCTGGTGTTTATGTCTTATGCTTACATGAATGATTAATTGCTATGCTATCGATTAACAAAGTGGATTTAAGTGTCTGAATTGAAAGTGAATTAAGGATAACTGATTCACCCCCCTCCCAGTTATCAACATCTTCATATTCCACCATTACTTGGTTATAACCTAAATAACCATCTAGAAATAACATCATTTGTGAGCCATTGACTATTTGCAGCACTTCGTCCAGGGATAGCAACAGGTAATTATCTTTTTTGTGAGGCCCTATTCAAATTTCTGAAGTCGACACAGAGTTTGATCTCCCCATTTTTCTTTCCCACTGGTACTAGGTTTGCTACCCAGGCGGAATGCCTAATGGGAAATATAATTCTGGCGGACAATAATTTTTGTACTTCTTTGAAAATTAAGGGTTTGAACAGAGCATTAACTAGTTGTTGTCTTTGCCTAAAAGGTTTTGCTCTTGGTTTAAGAGGTATCATATGAGTTATGATTGAGGTGTCATACGTCTTGAGATCCTCATAACTCCAGGCTATGACTTCGAGGTAATCCCTTAATGCACAGGTAATTCATGTCCTTTCTTCAGTGGTGCTAGCTTTCCCAATTGAAACATTCTTCATATCTTGAGGAGTCCCCAAATTGTAAAGATCACATTGCACACCAGGGTATTCTCCCTATTTCTTCTGGATTCCAAACTTATCTGAATCAAATAGCCATTCTAACTCTACCATCCCTCAAGGAATAGTGTTCATCTTCAAGTTGAGAACTCCTTCTAAATGCATTTTAGTAGGCTCCAACTCCTCCTTGTCTATTATCTGAGCAATAAAAACATCTGATGAAGTGAGAAAATCAATAATGTGCTTGTCATCTTTGAAAACCTAAAAATTTGTGATGTTATCTGGTACAAAGGGAGTCGAGACCAATTCTACAGTAAATTTCTTTAATCCCGTCATGGACAGCAACTCCAGAGAGCTAGCTTCCTGAGCCAAAGCATCAACAACATGATTATGTCTATGTGGGATTAGCTAGATATTAAAACCATCAAAGTATTCACTCAAATCCCATACATGATTCTGATATCTATTCAATCTCTTATTGTTGCATGAATACTGCCTTCTCACTTGTTTGACAACCTATTTAGAGTCACCAAATACCTGAATAATTTTAACTTTTTTCTGAAGTGCCATCAACAATCCATGCACCAAAGATTCATACTCTGTCATGTTATTAGTACAGGAGAATTGCAATCGATACGCTACTAGATATGAATTCCCTGTGGAACTGATCAACTTAAAACCTGCACTGAATCCTTATTTACACCTAGATCCATCCAATCTTAATGTCCAAATGTGGGATTCATTGCCCTTAACACCGTATGTAGTTTGTTCTTTTTTATCTAACTGAGATTCTTGACCAACCGCATCTATAGAAGCTTGATTTTCCTTTGGGATTGCTGGAATCTTTAAGTGTTTTCATACCTGCCCTACTACCTCATGACAGAGTGAATGTAAATTCAGAATGGGAGGCATCATGAATGCGACACCAGTTTGGCAATAACAATTCATCCATTTGAATCTTCTGCCCAACAGCCAATTGGTCACTCATAAATTTAGCCATGAAATTTATGAATCTTTCAAATATTCCTAGTTCTTCATCATCAAAGGAGGACTCTTGGACTGACTGCACACATGCCTCTATGGTTTCTTGATATTTTGTAAGTGGAGGATCAGGGAATTTACTGCATTTCAACTTAAGTATTTCTTCTACTTGATTAACTTGGGGAAGATAAACCCCCAGGTCCACTTCTAAAAACAAAATCTCATTGGTCTAATTGTATTATGTGATCATATGCTTCATTTTTGGCTCTCTTTCAATACGAATCTGATTTGCCAGTCCTTTCTATGTTAGCCACATATGGGAAAAGTATATTGCCATATAACCGTTCAAAGTTCTAGACCAATCCCTACTTAAAAGCATGTCATACTGGTCAGGGATATCAACCACTTGAATATCTATATATTGTTGCACCCTAAGATCTGATGCCAGTTGCATATGAATCCAATTGAACTCGCCCATCACATTTACCTCAGTTTTGTCAAATTGTGTAACTTTTCTGGAAGACTTTGCTGGAGTGAGACCCAATGCTTTGCATGTTGACAAAGGTATCACATTGGTAAAAGCCCCGGAGTCTACCAGACAGTTATGGAGGTTCTTCCCAAATATCCTAAGGGTCAAAAGGAAAGGTGGACTCTCTCTTTTATCTTTATACAATGTGACCTTCTGTTCAGCATCCGTTACATGGACTCTATCTTTCCCTTTGTCCACATTGTCCTTTGGTGGAATTTACTTTTGGGAAGGATATATCCCGACACTTGCTCCCAACTTTCAACAGTTCAAAGACTATCAGGCTAACTTTCATTTTCTTGAGCTCATCGGCAACATATTGTCCTAACTTGGCTATTTCAATCTTTTGGGAATTTTCTGCTATGGATCCCTGATGCATCGGCTGGGGTGTTGCCCTAGGAGGCTTAGGATTATTAGAAGCCTTACGGTCAGGTGGAATCTGATAGTTGTTTAGAAGGATTGAGGTGGTGAAAGGACCTTTTGGCTTATTGCTTCTAAGGTTGTATGGAGTCTTGTTATACTATTGATAAGCATGTACCTCCTCACATTCTTCCTCATCAGGTTGATTTTCATCTTGGAAAGGAAATGTATAACTATCAAGTACAAGGGTGGTGTCATACCTCTGAGTTGGAACAAGCTCATACCCTGTCGAGGGAGGATTCTCTTGTGCTTCTGCCTTCTAGATCTCCATCTGAAAAATACTAGAGGCTATTTGGAACTCTGGGCAATCCAATTCAGAACGAGCATGTGTTGTGGATCCTACACCATGAGGACAACACTACTTTGGCCAGCATCACTCGACCGGGTGGACGACTTTCAGCATTTTGATTCTCCAATGGTGAAGGGACTCCACCATTGTTTGGTTGGGTGTTCCAAGTTTGGTTTTGTCATTGAAAATTTTGATTCTAATATTGATTCTAATTTTGATTTCTTTGTTGCAAGTAGGCATTTTTATTTATTAGATGTGTAACTTCAGCGGTGAGTTTTTTCATTTGTTTCACTAACTCTCTGATGTCATCTTTGTCATCCTTGGCCTTTGCAGCTTCAGCTGATTGAAGGAATGACATCAAAGAAGGACGTAATTCTACCATGGGATCTCTAGGATGAACAACTAGGGCCTGAGTTGCTACAGGGTCTGGGATAGGATTCATCATAGGGGTATGATTAGCTAGGGTCTAATTGATCATAGGTATCTGGTTTGGCATGGCTGCACGACCTATGTGGTTTAGTGGGCCTGTTGTTGTCTATCCCAATTGTGTGTTCACCGTGATAGCTTTAGCATATGCCTGAGCTAAAGTGGTCAGAGTTGGGTTAACTCTTCTCACAAACATGGAAATAAGTCTATCCAAGGTTGTATGGTAAATAGGCAGGGTTGCCGCTTGAACAAGGACATAGGGAGCTTGTAAATGGTTGTATGCCTTTTGAAATCGGTTATTGAAAGAACTTATTAATACTCCGTCAGCTCTACAAATTTCCACAAAGGACCTATAAAGGTCAGCATGAGTGGTGGGCATCCTGAAGTGATCCAAAAAATGCATATTTCAAATTCAGCCACAAATTTATGGAAGTTGAAGGGAGATTAGCGAACCAGTAATAAGCCTCATCCTACAATGAGTAGGGAAACAATCTGTAGACCACATCCTCATGTTGTACCTGAAGCATGAACATACTGCTCTCAAAGATCCTAATGTGTTCATTAGCAGTCCTATCCGGGTTAGTTGTGCAAAACTTTGAGTAGAACTTATCAGGGTTTTTGGGCACATCATGATAAGCATTGAAATTAAGTAGGGACTGGTTATTAGCAGCAAAAAAGGCCATGGATGGGAGATTGACTGGGACTAAAGCTGGGTTTCTTGGAGCAAATTGAGCCCTTGAAGTTCTAGGTACTCCTTGATCTCTCCTAGTTCTTCTAAATTCAGTCAGAGACATCAGTTCTTCTCCAGCTGAGTTGGACCTGGTATGTCTTTGCCTGGTCCCCAGACTTGTTGATTTTGTGGAGGAAATGTTGACTTGGGGCCCTCCTTTTAGCACAAATTCTATTGATGGTGTTTTTAGCACTCAACAACGTAGGTGAAATATACGTATCTCACCTCTCTTGAAAAAGGTATCCTATCCAAGATAGGTCTGCCCCAAGGATAATACAGCTAGGTCTTAGCTTGCAGGAATAACTTAGTTGGTATGTCTAGCTATGCCAACAAGGGGTCTTACATTTGATAATAGGGTTTGCAAAAGATAACAACAATACAAGTGCAGAAACCCTATGATACTTTCTGCAGATTTAGAATAAGGGTGCTACTTGAAAACCTAAATCTAACAATTTGTTGTAAAGAAAATACAAAAGAGTAAGGCTTAGAAAGAAGTCCTAAGTAAAATTCACAATATAAAGCTTATCGATGATCGACTTTCTATTTTGCCAAGCTACAAGAATGCTACAGTGCTGCAGAAAATGATGTTATCTTCCATGGAGACTAAAGATTTTCATATCACATTCATTCATTAAATACCCAAGTTATGGCATGATTTAACTTATGAAATGCAATTAAACTAAGCCAAATCAATGGGTCTAGGCTAACTATACATAGCAACTCACAGTCGGCAAGCAACTAGTAGTATGGACCAGAATGTTCATCAGATATCTTGAATAAACCATCAACGTTGCAAAAGCACAATCAAGTAATTGCAGATCACAAAGCGAACCATGAAACCAAATAGATAACACAAATAGACAAATTCTCAGAAATACTGCAGAAACTTGCTTTGTATTAACTTCAAATGGCAAAGTGTTAACAATTCGGCATCTTTTGAATGAACAGTGGAGATTAACTCAACACCAATAGTCCAGATTACATGGCATTTAATGCAATATAGCAACTAAATTGCATTTTCAGATTAATATTTGTCTTGTAGGAAAAAGACAAAACAATGCTTCCAAATACATTGAATCTAGACATTTTGAATACCCATTAAGTTGTATATAGGGAAAAGTCAATTTCAAAGACATAATAAAGACAAAATAAGGTCACATGACCCTCCAAATATAGGATTAATTACATATGACGGGATTTACATGTGACTCTACTGCTCATCTTCATCTAAATCGATTTTGTCTTCTTCTGCCTTCTTATTGATGTATGCTACTATTGTTGACAGAGCTGGATTGATATATGTCAGATCTGGGTCCTTGATGTAATATGCTCCAAACATCAAGCTCTCGATCTCTGAGGAAAACTTGCAGTACACAGCTTCCCTAGATTTTCTTTCTCTCTTAAATGCTAAAAAGGCAGCCCAGAGATCATTGACTTTTTCAAGTTTTCCAACCATATTTAGTGGTGAATCCCCGTGAATGACCTAATATAACTTGTATTTAAACTGTTGTTCATCTATAGGGGTCAAATCATTAAGACTAGTATTTATGCAATCTCTCAATGTATCATTTATCTTATATATTACCTCTATTATTTTGGTCTTTGTTGTATCAAAAGAATCTTTTACTTTATCAAAAATACCCTTTCTTAACTTCATTTGTTCATGTCATTCCTCAAGTTTCTTTAACTTATCCTTTGTCAAAATATTTTCTATCAAAAGGACCTCCTTGCATAGTCTCCCCATGGCTTGTATTCTTGGGAACATGTGAGAATAGTACTCATCATATGGTTCACATTCATCGTGTAAATCTTCCCATTCTTCTCTCAAAAGACAAAAATCTTTATGCAACAAAGATGCGAAGGATATTACCTCACAACCTTCATTGCATACTTTAGTGAACCATTCATGTGTGCCTGTAGCAGTGGTTTTGATATCATCAAACTTAGTCAATTCTTCTTTAGACAGTAGGGCAAGAGCTTCTCTCAGTTCTCCATCAGATTTCAATGGCTTCATCAGCAACTATATGCATGCTCGAAGCTCTTTGTTCTGTTGTTTCAACTGTTGCTTTGTCATTTCATCCTTATTCAATATAATCCAAAATCATGGACACTGTCCCCTTGAATTCATCTATCTTCTGTCCACGAGTGGCTGGTTCCAAATTGATAGTGGTAATAGTGTAATCCTTGGCCGTTACTTCTCATTTGTTTGCCTCTGCAGGAGGAACAACCACTTCGGCAATCCTAGATCCTATTGCATCCTTATGGATTCTTGACTGGATCTTGGCTCTTTTCTACTTTTTAGGTTTCTCTACTCTGGCTAAGAGTGCATCCAAGTCAAGTTTCATTATTTCAACCTGCGGGACTTTATTTTCTAACCTCTATTGTAACCAATCTGGTGCTGAGGAGGAAGAATCTTTAGGAGAGTCAATGTTACTATCTCCTTTATTAGGTGATCCCTCATGAATTTCCAATTAAGTTCTATCTCCATCATCCCCTTCATCATTTGACGGCTCAAT
Organism: Cunninghamia lanceolata; assembly: GCA_027924645.1. Classification (NCBI taxonomy): domain Eukaryota; kingdom Viridiplantae; phylum Streptophyta; class Pinopsida; order Cupressales; family Cupressaceae; genus Cunninghamia; species Cunninghamia lanceolata. Next base: position 1,256,158 of record BSBN01000474.1, on the reverse strand, counting down.
ATTTTGTAGATTTTCCAATACGGCTTGTTGAGCAATCCCCAACACTGTGTCTATTGTGTCTTTATTTACTGGGTTGTCAGACACCTCAACTACCTCCATCTGTGGTTGCCTCCTTTTCTTGAGACTCTAACTCTGCACATATTTTTTCAATGTCTGCCAATTGTGGGATAGCTAAAGGAGGAGTCTCTGAAGAGGAAATAATCAAATGTGTTAAAGAATCACTTATAACCGACAAGGAATGAGTAGCTAGGGAAGGAAAATAGGCATGGGATAAATTGGCAAATGAAGCAAAACCTAGTGAAGGTGGTACGGGAGGGAGAGAGAAAATGGAAGAGATAGTAATGGGTGAAGAAAGGCTAAGTGATGGGAGAGAGAAGGAAGGTGCTAAGATTTTGGAAATGGGTGGTAAGGACATTTGAGCGGAGGCATAAATAGATGAAATAGATGGCAAGGACATGGTAGAGATGGGAGGTGATGAGGAAATTAGAGGGATGATGGTAGAGGAAGTAAGTGAAGAGGAAGAACTAGGTATGCTTATATTATTTGTTGTTGAAGGTAATGTTGATGTTGTGTCTAGAGTAGAGGCAGTAGATGCGGTGATTTGTGGGGAGAGGAGGTAATGGTTGCCCTAGCTGAAGATGGAGAAACTATAGGGGTAGTTGAGGTGTTAGCAGAGGTGGTAGTAGATACATCTATTGCTTGTACCTTTGGCTTCTTGGCCTTTGAACTCTCTCCTTTACCACTGGGTTTTCTTTCCTCTTTGTTGTCCTAGTCCGGATGGTAGGAGGAGGATCTTTCTTCTGTGCCTTGGGAACAATCTTCTTAGCTTTCCCTTTTTCTACTAACGGCAGATGCTCCTCACTATCAGTGTCCTTTTTTACTTCTTGTTCTTCTACATTGATCACCTCCAGAGGTTGATCTTCTTCATCTCCTGATTCCTTCTTTGAATCTTCCTCTGTGTATGTCAATGCAACCCCCGTTTGTGTCAATACTACAATCTGGCTCCTGACCTAGATTTTGCTGAGTTTGATTGGGTTCCTCATTGCTTCATCTAAAGATATTTCTTCTGCATTGGCCCAATTTGGAGGAGGGATAGGCTGACTGAGCAATGCTTCCCATGGCCCTCTCTAAACTACATTTCCATCTTCTACTACCTGGTTTGGCACTTGTATGATACAAAATCTCTTTATATGTTCCAAGGATAGCTGGGAGTAATTTCTTGCTATTACCTCATAGTCATCTACACAATTTGCCCAAAAGTCTTCAAGGTGATCTTGATGAAACAATTTCTTACTAACATACCTTTCCATTATCCCATGTTGATCAAAGTGTTTTCTCCTTATATACAAATGAAGATTTAGCAGCTGCAATTCTTTCTCTGAATGCTCTGCTTCTTCTAAGGTTATGCAGGTATTATGGCCTTTACCTAGTAAAATTGGGAAATTAATGTTAACCCTGTGTAAGTGCTTTAGCCTTTCTACACATGTGAGGAGTTGCCTTGTTAACTCAAGAAGCACCACCTTGTCGGTTGGATACCAAGGTAGTCTATATGGTGCACCAGTAAAACCCTAAATGCTCAATTATGTGAACTTCTGAAATTATAAGTACCACCTCCCATATTGCTGCACTACATTCATTGCTTCGGGAGTAATTCTAAGTCCAGTGATGTTTTGGAGAAGTCTAGTTATATGCATAGTGAATGCATCATTTACGCTTTTGTAATGAACCAATGACTGTGAGAGTGTTAATTATGTATAGCATTCATAGACTTTCAATTGTTGATCACCATTTCCCACTTCTATTTTGGACAATCCTGGATATTTATTTTTTATCACTAAGGCATAGACAACATAGTAGGTCCATATGAATGTCTTTTTCTCTCTGAAATACACAAAGGATTCATGAATGTTGTCACTTAGGATTTGAGCCCAATGAAGTTTCTTACTCCCATGAATTATCTCCTTAATGAGGGCAAACATCCATTTCTCAAAGGTAGAAGCAGTGGGAAGTCCATAAATTCTACTCAACAGTGTTACCAAATCCCCGATTTCATCATGAAAATCACTCCTATATAGTGTGTGAGGGAGTTTGGTTAAAGTGGACCTTTTGTGCTTCATTCAACCTTCATTGATTTTTTTCTTTCACTTCTCCACATCTTTCTTGTATCTTTCTTGTCTAGGATGGAGAGCACTAGGAAGACGGGTATTCCAAAGGTTTATGCCAAGGAGAGTGAACTCAAATCTACTAGAATTTCTCCACTAGTGGTGTAAATGGTTCTAGTTAGAGGATCATATCTTTCTGCACATGCCACAATGATTTATGAATATTGTGTAGAAGTAGGGAAAGCAACAGCCTCTGCAATGCCGTTATCTTTGACCTTCTTTGCTAGAGGAGTGGGGTTTGGCCCAAATACCCTGAGCCTGAAATCCTCTAGGTCTATATGCCCTAGGTCGATATCTCCTATGTTGTTCCATGTAGATGTGATCCTGGTCTCCGAAGGGATTCCTTTGAACTCGTACTTCATTGTGTTCACTCGGACAAACATTTAACCTACAGGGCAAGACCTAATGAGTAAAGGTTGTAACAGAGTTGTCCTAGATGTTCAAGATCTAAGTTTTGAATGAATGGTTACTATTTTTTATTCTTAAGTCAAGTTTTCTATTGAAATTCACACAAAGTCCTTTCAGAATACCTAAGTCTACAATCTGCATGCTATCTTACTTCATAACACTTAATACATGAGTTATGCAAAAGATAAATGAAAACAACACTTTAAAAGTCCCTTTTAACTCATAAAATAAATGCAAATTCATTGATACGTTAACTCAAAACATGCAAAACTGGCTCTGTGATCATTTTTCGCTAATTTGGGAGGGTACTGCCTAAAGCACTGGATTTGGTCTTGACTGACCTAGCACTAGATTTAGGATCCACTGACTAAAGTTAGTGCATGGGATTTTTGGCATAGGTCGGTAACTTAAGATGTTAGCGTAGGTAGAATGGTAAGAGGACCGGCGCTAGTTTTGGTTCAGACTAACTAATATGCAGTTATAAAGTCAGTTCGTGTGTTTTCTAGCACAGGTCCATCGAAAGAAGTTTCAGCGCTAAAGGTATATGGATGCACTAGTGGGATTTAATGTCACCACTGGCTTGCGCGGGTTTCATGATGGACTGACTAAAGTCAACAGAAGCAACATACAGCACAAGTCAAGAGACAACAATTTTGGCGCAAAGTCTCTAGATGTGTGCTAGCGAGGTTTTTAGGTCCTACTGACTCAACGTGATTTTTGGTAGTGACCGACTAAAGTCAGAGAGAGCAGTTTTCGGTGCAAGTCAGTCAAGGGACAATTTAGTGCTAAGATACTTTTAATCATTCGACAGGGAATTTCTAGGGCATGGACTTAGCACTGATTTGATGGGTCTTGGACATAAGTCAGTTGAGGTAAGTTTTAGTGCAAGTCTGTCAATCATAATTTTAGCGTTGGGGCTTTCTAAGGACAAATTTGATAGTCGCGACTTACGCTGTCTTGCACGGATTTTGAGGGGTATTGTCAAAAGGCAGTGAAGAGTGATTCTGATGCAAAGATAGTGAGATTCACTTGCAATGCATTGCAGGCTCTAGGTTTTCATAGGAAATTCAAATGAGTACTTGCAGAGTCATAACAATTTCTAGTTTTGTCTATGCGTGAACTAAGCCTTTAATTTGCAAACTAGGGTTTTATTTTCTTTGGGGGTTTCAAGGATGCATTCCTAACAAATTGAAGCTACTTCATATTCACAATTAAATAAACAAAACCCCCTAAACATTACTGTAAAACTCAAAACCCTAATTTCATTGTTACTCCTAAAAGTCAGAAAAGATAAATGGTATTCAAATGAGATACCTTACAGGAAATCAAGAAATATGATACGGTTCATGGCCCTAACCTTGTTTTCAAAAAATGGCATGATGTTGCAGAAGTGAGAGAAATGGGTCTTCAAAAGCCACCCTCGATCGAATCCATGTCGTTGCCTTGAATTGTTAATCATTGTTAATAAAGCTCTCAAGAATTTGTCAAATTCATAATGAGCTAATAATGGATTCAAAAACCCTTTAATACTTCCCAACTTTTGCCATTAATGCTGAGTACCCTACGATAGCTCAACGCACACTTGGACATGCGAATGCATGTCTTAGCATGACTTTTTGTGCTGGCTGACTTGCACTGATTTGCTGTCCATCTGACAAAATTCAGTAAGTTGTAAATTTAATGCAAGTTGGTGATTGAGAGTTTTAGCGCAGAACTAGTGCCTTAAGGATTTAGCGCTAAGGTCGGTAGGATGTAATTCTAGCGCAAAATTGGTACTTCAAGTTTTCAGCACAAAGGTCTGCAAGAGGTGAATTTAGCGCCAAGTCAGTGATCTAAGGTTTTAGTGCTAAATCCTGTGGTGCAAATGTTATGGCATAGAGGACCTTTTAAACGTTGAATTTTGATGGCAAGGGACTTCATGATTTAATGACTTGACCTCTAAGGCAACCCAACAATTCTTTATCAAAGGAAATTGAAACCTTGACTTTAGATGGATCATTTGATCATGCAAATTGAACATCCTAGGACCAACAAAAACTAAGCCGACATTCTAAGCCAAAAGAAAGAAGGGGGGCCCAATTTAGTGAAATGGGGCATGTGTACAGAGCACAACACATATGTATTCTATGATTCTCTAAGAACAAGATGAATTCAATGCTAATTTAAACTACAACTAAGATAAAATACTTAACCTTCTAATCTTGATTTATCATAGCTTAGTTTATACTATCAAGACAATGGTAAGATTATTTAACATAATGATATCAGAAACCTATATTCTATTTTGAACTTAAATATCACATTGATTGTATTATTAATATGAGGTACTTGTTCAAGTTTTTTTGATGTATAATACACTTTTAAACAAAAGAGAGTAATACATTTTTAACTGCCTACCATCATTAACATTTCCATAACTTCTATCTAGTTTATCCAAAAGATAAATAAAACAATCTTTTATGTCATAACCTTATACATATTTATATCAGTTTCTAAATAGAAACATTAAAATTTCAAAAGGTAAAAGAAAGTAAACCATTATTGATCAAGTTAATAAGTTTGCATTCAGCAAACATTGAATAATTTAGAAGACAACATAACAAAAAGGCAACAGAATAAGTAAGGTCTTTGGGCATAACAAAATTCTAAGAATGGTAACAATTTACTGGTAAAGCCAAACAAAGTATAGGATGAAATGCATGGACCCTCAAATCTTGAAGCAAAAGACAAAATCTTGACCAATTATGCGCTAGAAGCGGCTAGGTTTCTAGATTCAATATATTTACTAAACGCTAAGGAAGCATAGGAGAAGAATTATTTCTTTGCTACCATGGTGCAAATTTGGCAATTGCATATGGTTTGTTAACATGCCCATGGAATGACCATTAGAGTATGCACTGATTGCCACACTACAAAAATGCTTTACCCCAAAAATTGATGCAAGAGAAAATGTTGTGAGAGAAGAGAACCATTTCCATCATTCTACATAGAGATGATATTCTTGAGTTTATTAGCAATGCTAAAATTAATCAAATAGAAATAAAAAGTCATGCACTATAACAATCAATTGGTGGGAATTAATGGTGAAGCTAAATAAAGCATTCTATAGAAATATGCTTACTATAATAATTGCAACCAATGATAATGAAGGGACATTCATCAAGTCATAGAAGAAGGGGAGAAGATAGCAAAACAAAAATCCTTTTAATCACCTTGCATACAAAATACATCGTCAAGGCATAGTTCTGCACACTCCAAAAATAAAGAAATAATTTTTTTTTGGAAGAAATCTAAAACAAAAGCAGTGTCACTACAAATACTGCTAAGCCTATATTCAAAAATGATCTACAAGATCCAAGAAAAGTTACTATCATAGAAGGATTTAAAGTGGAAGTTGCATGCGCCCTGGTGAACATGCATAAAAAATGTGGAATCAAGACAAAAACATGTGTTCAAAAACACAAGTCTATGGTCTCAAGGGATCTATATAGTAAGACTTGTTGAAAGGTTAAAACAATTGCAATTTCCACATGTAATAAGATATAAGTGTAGTTTGGATAAACACACAAACTGACAAGCATATTGCCTAAAGAGAAGGCATCTTAATGAATACCAAGGTTGTAGGATATTGCACAAATTAATGCTTAGGCAAATTTGCAATAAGTGGGTGCCCAGACAAGGAACACGAAATAAAGTATACTCACTGCATGAGGAAGATACAAACGTCCATAGAAGTATATTTACAAAGGGTCCCTATACAGTTTTGTAGTTAAAATTATGGCTACAGACATATATGCATGATGTGAAAAATAATTACAATCAAAACAATAATCTATTCCATGTTCAAGCCAATCATTCAAATTCTTACACTTTTAAATGATCAAGATCAAATAATAGAATCAAACTTGTCTAGAATATCAAGAATGAAATCTAGATATATAAGATAAATCCATTATATCGAACTAGAGACTATATTCAAGAAATCTAATTTTTTCTTCTTGCAAGAGCAAATAAACATACCTAGATTTTTCTTTTGAAGCTTGTGTTAAAAGTCATTCTCGAATTTCTTAATCTCCAAACCCCCCATTACTTTTCTCCAAAAAAGAAATTATGTACTCTAAGAACTTACGATCATAAAGAAAATGTTGACTTTTAACTTTCTTTTCTTATTGTTTACTATCCTCCTCCTATAATTAAAAGGCTCTCTTAAAAAGAAAAAACAAATGATTCCTACTTTAACCTCACATCTTTCTTTAAAAAAAAAAAACAAATCCTTTCCTTGTAGGATAAGGATTATATATCATAAAAACTTTATCTTCATTTTTTTTAAATAAAAAGTAAATTCTTTATTTTCTATAATTATAATTATAATTATTATTTTAACCTTTATTTATTTATTTATTTTTTCTTTCTTTATGAACAAACAATTTCCTTTACTTTATTATTATTGAAATATTTAACATTATAAATTATCTAATTATAAATAATTTTAATTATAATACATAAATGTATGAATATTATTTTCTTATTTTCTACCTACAACACATCACTTTTAAATGATATTATAATTAACAATTCTACATACATAAATATATTTAATGAGGTGAGAGTCTAATAAGTTATAATCATTGAAATCAAAGCAAATCTAAACTCACCCCTCAGAAGATCTCATGGTATATGTACTCTTACCTTCAAGTGTGAAAAGATGAATCTAGATCTTCAAAAGAGTCGTAGGAGTCGAGTGGCCCATATCAAAAAAGTGATCAACCGGTCATTTACAACCTGCAATCACCACTCTTCCTACATCCACAATAAACATATCTATATGTATTAATTTTGAGGTTGAGACATTAAATCAGACACTTCAACAATAAAATGTTAGGATCTAAAGTCAGTAATATATGTATCAGCTAGATAATTACCAAATCTAACGTCAAAACATTTGTAATATTATTATATCCTTACCTTTGAATTAGTCTATCATTATATCTATTAGATAAGGTTCGGAGGGGTCTTACACTCTCCCCTCCTAAGAATGGACTTCCTCCTGGAAGTCCTCAAGAGTATCGAATCCTCAGGTATCTTCAATACGCCCAACAAATGTTAGATATAAAAGCAATACATTGATATAATATTAAAGGAAAGGTAGTGAGATGTCGATCCTTTACTTCGAAATCCCAACCTAATACAAAGTACAACAAAAACATAGAATTCACTATATCATCATTTTCCAATAAGCATATTCCATAGTTACTAATTAATGACTCCAATTATTTATTTAATAGATATCAAAAGTACTAATGTTTCATGACTTATTGTGAAAGAAATAACTTTAAACAACTCTTATTATTACCAAAATTCAAGCATACAATACTTCATCTCTGAATCCATTTCATCTTCTGCATTGTCATCTACCCAATAAACATGTTTATATCATTTCTAGCAATACACAAGAACATTATCCTTTATAACATTTCATCATAACAACTATTACCAATTACACATCATAGATCTCAACTACATACACATAACATCACGTATACACCCAATGGGATGAGGAGGATCGGTGCCAAGTAGAACCATAGTACTGCAAGGGAAAGATGGTCTCAGGGTCCTCTCAGAGGACTCCTCCATACATTTCCCGGGTACCTTCCTCTTGTTTGTGTAAGGGGGTTAGCCTCCAAAAGAAAGTACAAAATAGACCACAAACATGTAACTAGGGGGGAATGGATTACGATCATCCCATACCGGTCCCATTTGCAGCCCCCATCCTCACAATAAAAATTCCCTAGGCCATCTACTCCCCTATACAACCTATCAGGGACCCCTCCTGGATATAGTAGTTTACACATTTCGCATTACACCACACAAGCTAGTAGCCATAAACACTTATAAAGCCTCAAAAACAAGAAATTTTCAATAATAAAATTTTGAATAAAATCAACCAATAAAATATCAAATAGAAAAAAATTCAATAGTAGAAGAAAAATGATAATTCAAATTTTGAAACTAAAATTCTTAATAAAATAGTCCTTGAGGAAATGAGGACAAATTTCACAATTTCAATAATTCAAGAAACTCAAAAATTTTAAATCTAATAGCTTAATAAAACAAAGAAAAGTCACAATATCCAAACTAACTTTTTTCAACAATTTTCATCAATTATTACATCACAATCACCATGTGACTTCAAACAAGCCACCTAAGGGAGGATGGGAATGATGTCTCAAACCATATAGATCTCAAAGTTACCATATCACAATACACATGTCCCACATAACCCGGGACAACTATATCAAATATCTATGGATTCCATAAGTAATATTTGAGTTATCATTATATGTCCAGCTATAAGAAACTGCAACTGATATTCATTTCCACTAAGGTACCATAACTGAATCATCATGAATAATCAATCTCATGAACCATAGGCACACCCCGATCTTGTTAGCTGTCGTTGCACCAAAAGATCAACCTCTTAATGCCTGATACAACCACTTGACTTAACAAGCACGAGAGGTGGTTAAGCCATTGTCGCAAACCACCACAACGCAACGCTGAACAAGGAGACCAAGGGCCACACCTTGCAACAATCCCCCCCAGTGTAAGTGCAGGGTTTGAACCTGTGACCTCAACTCTGATACCAATTGTTAGCTACCGTTGCACCAAAAGATCGACCTCTTAACACCTGATACAACCACTTGACTTAACAAGCATGGGAGGCGGTTAAGCCATTGTCACAAACCACCGCAACGCAGTGCTGAACAAGGAGACCAAGGGCCACACCTTGCAACAGATCCATCCTCAACCCATAAATACTCAACAACACACATGAACCGCTAATGGGTCTATAACGAGGGGGAGCAGAGGGGATTCTAATCCAATGTGACTATGAAGGGGTTGTGTCCCCACATCAGCCCATAATGGGTTACATCCCAGAGGAGATCCACACCTCATTCAACCCCACACATGGGAGGCTCTAAACCCCCAATGGGGTAGATCTTCTCCCAACAACACAATAACAACATAAATGAATCACTAGTATGATCCATAAAGAAGGGGGAAAGAGGGGATAATCATCCCTCTCAGGGTAAAATAATACCCCAAGAGAGGCTCCACACCTCTCTCAAACCCCAACACTGGGAGGCTCTCATCACTCACGGAGGGCTGCTCCCATTACAACCCAATCCCCACAAAAACAACCTCAACATAAAGAAGACACAATCCAACATGCAACTAGATCTATGCAACCACAAAAATTTCACAACTAGGTATACATGTGTGAATCGTTACTAATGTCCACAATACCCTTCCCTCGAGTTGGATACACTATATCACAACTAGGGACACCATGTACACAAGTTCACCAGTATCACCACAAAATAAGACAGAAATTCATATATGTTTGACATAATAATCTATTAATATCAAAGAACTTACTACCATAGTGATTCATCAATGCACATTTACATGTTGAAAATAATTTACTAGACATTCCTTCCAACAGTAGTCAATCAGGAATTACCTCTTCTTACCATAGTGTGACCTAAAAGGGCTCTAGAGTTTTATAAACTTCACTCTGATACCGAATGTCATGCCCAAGCCGTCTTACTTGAACATGACCAACAAAAGTTAGGTTATTTTCAAATTTTATTTATTAAATAGCTTAATCAGGTTTTAGAAATATTAAATCACAAAGATCAAATCAAATAACTGATATACATTGTCATACATTAAAATGAGCAAAGTTGTGCATTATATAGAACTTTTGTATCAACCACCATATTTAGAGATCAAATTTAAATCATCCTTGCATAGCTACATAAAACAATTAGTAAATTCCAAGGTACAAGAAAAATAGTGTTACAATTGATTCTTAAAGAGAGATTACAACACTCATATCCAAAGGCAAGTATAACACATCACCCATAGGTTAGCTTTTGACATATAAACCTTACAACTACTTTATGCAACACCGAATTAGAAACATAAGTACCCAATATACAATTCAATCCCTATGAAATGAATAACTAATAATCACCTTAAATTTGTTCAGTTACCATACACCATTCATATAATGCTTGTCTTCGCAACAGTAACCTGCACAAGTCCTTCAACATGAATCTGCACAACTAGATATTAGTCTCAAAAGATTAACAATAATGTAATAGATATCAATGTACAAGGTGACGAGACTACAGGCGCTAAGGGGCTGATCTAATTTCTCAGGGGCTCATCTATGATGGCCTTGCCTACGTACACACAGCGCAGAGGCTTCGTAGTTTGTAGGGTGAACTCTCAACTTAATAGGGTTGACTTGTGGTCTCTGATTACAGTGGAGAAACTAATAATAATAAGCTCTTACTATTGCACTAACTAGATCTAAAATTTACTTAATAAATCCAATTAAAGTGTCAAATTTCTCAATTTCACTATATATAGGGGTTTAAGGTTAGACTTTAACATATCCTTAGGGTTTCTTCTAGGTTTCACTTTTAACCAAGTCAAGAGACCTATCAACTAAACCTTCAGGAAGAAGTCTTATTCTCTCCTACATAGACATAAATCGTTACATCAAATCCAAATTATGTATTATCATCCCTACCTCATTCAACCAACCACTATCCTTAAGGGTTCATTATTCTCAGAACTCATAAACCATTATAGTCTTAAAGTCAAATCTTGTACTTGTTTTATCACATAGCATTACTAGCATTTAGAGTAACATAACCCTAAAACCTATCGATTAACTAAACATATATACCCGAACGCAAATCTGTATAAGTATTATTACTATTATAATGATCAATGTACTAAGTCAATCAATAGTATATGTAAAACAACACAAAATAGTATAACTTATCATTATTAACAATGAAATCTATTATTCCATATGTATTCTATGATTCTTTAAGAACAAGATGAATTCAATGCTAATTTAAACTACAACTAAGATAAAATACTTAACCTTCTTTTCTTGATTTATCATAGCTTAGTTTATACTATCAAGACAATGGTAAGATTATTTAACATAATGCTGTTTTTTTAATTCTAAATAAAGAAAATAACATTTCTAAAATCAAGCTAAGGCATGATATCGACAAATTTCTAAACATAATTATCTAAAAGATCTTCATAAGGTCATAAACCTATATTCTATTTTGAACTTAAATATCGCATTGATTGTATTATTAATATGAGGTACTTATTCAATGTTTTTGTGATGTATAATACACTTTTAAACAAAAGAGAGTAATAGATTTTTAAATGCTTACCATCATTACATTTCCATAAATTCTATCTAGTTTATCCAAAAGATAAGTAAAACAATCTTTTATGTCATAACCTTATACATAGTTATATCAGTTTCTAAATAGAAACATTAAAATTACAAAAGGTAAAAGAAAGTAAACCATTATTGATCAAGTTAATAAGTTTACATTCATCAAACATTGAATGATCTAGAAGACAACATAACAAAATGCTGAGAATGGTTACAGTTTACTAGTAAAGCCGAGAAAAGTACGGGATGAAATGCATGGACCCTCAAATCTTGAAGCAAAAGGCAAAATCTTGACCACTTATGCGCTAGAACCGGCTATGTTTCTAGATTCAATATATTTACTAAAAGTTGAGGAAGCATAGGAGAAGAATTATTTCTCTACTACCATGGTGGAAAGTTGGCAATTGCATATGGTTTGTTAACATGCCCATGGAATGACCATTAGAGTATGCACTAATTGCCACACTACAAAAATGCTTTACCCCAAAAATTGATGCAAGAGAAAATGTTGTGAGAGAAGGGAACCATTTCCATCATTCTAAATAGAGATGGTATTCTTAAGGAGATTATTAGCAATGCTAAAATTAAGCAAACAGAAATTAAAAAGGCACACACTATAACAATGCATTGGTGGGGGTTAATGGTGAAGATAAATAAAGCATTCTATAGAAATATGCTTACTATAATAATTTCAACCAATGATAATGAAGGGACATCCATCAAGTCATAGTAGAAGGGAGAGAAGATAGAAAAAAAAATCCTTAATCACCTTGCATACTAAATACATCATCAAGGCATAGTTCTGCACACTCCAAAAATAAAGAAAAAAAAAATTGGAAGAAATCTAAATCAAAAGTAGTGCCACTACAAATACTCCTAAGCCTATATTCAAAAATGATCTACAAGATCCAAGAAAAATTACTATCATAGAAGGATTGAAAGTGGAAGCTACATGTGCCCTGGTGAACATGCATAAAAAATATGGAATCAAGACAAAAACATGTGTTCAGAAACACAAATCTATGGTCTCAAGGGATCTGTATAGTAAGACTTGTTGAAAGGTTAAAACAATTGCAATTTCCACATGTAATAAGATATAAGTGTAGCATGGATAAACACACAAACTGATAGGCATATTGCCTCGAGAGAAGGCATCTCAATGAATATCAAAGTTGTAGGATATTGCACAAATTAATGCTCAGGCAAATGCAATAAGTGGGTGCCTAGACAAGGTGCATGAAATAAAATATACTCACTGCATGAGGAAGATACAAACATTCATAGAAGCATATTTACAAAGGGTCCCTATACATTTTTGCAGTTACAGTTATGGCCATAGATATATATGCATGATGTGAAAAAAATTACAATCAAAACAATAATCTGTTCCATGTTCAAGCCAATCATTCAAATTCTTGCACCTTTAAATGATCAAGATCAAACAATAGAATCAAACTTGTCTAAAATATCAAGAATGAAATCTAGATATACAAGATAAATCCATTATATCAAACCAGAGACTATATTCAAGAAATCTAAATTTTTCTTTTTGCAAGAGAAAATTAACATACCTAGATTTTTCTTCCGAAGCTTGTGTTAAAAGTCATTCTCTAATTTCTTAATCTCCAAACCCCCCCTTGCTTTTCTCCAAAAAGAAATTTTGTACTCTAAGAACTTACGATTATAAAGAAAATGTCAATTTCTAACTTTCTTTTCTTATTGTTTCTATCCTCCTATAATTAAAAAAACTCTCTTAAAAAGAAAAAACAAACAATTCCTACTTTAACCTCACATCTTTCTTTTTAAAAAAAACAAATCCTTTCCTTGTAGGATAAGGATTAGCTATCATAAAAAATTTATCCTCATTTTTTTAAAATAAAAAGTAAATTATTTATTTTTTATAATTATAATTATTATTATTATTATTTTAACCTTTATTTATTTATTTATTTATTTATTTATTTTTTCTTTATGAACAAACAATTTTCTTTACTTTATTATTATTGAAATATTTAACCTTATAAATTATCTAATTATAAATAATTTTAATTATAATACATAAATGTATGAATATTATTTTCTGCTTACAACACATCACTTTTAAATGATCTTATAATTAACAATTCTACATACATAAATATATTTAATGACGTGACAGTCCAATAAGTTAGAATCATTGAAATCAAAGTAAATCTAAACTCACCCCTCAGAAGATCTCGTGGTAGATGTACTCTTACCTACCAATGTGAAATGATGAATCTAGATCTTCGAAAGAGTCATATGAGTCGAGTGGCCCTAATCCCAAGAGTAATCAACTGTCCACTTACAACCTGCAATCACCACTCTTCATACATCCACAATAAACATATCTATATGTATTAATTTTGAGGTTGAGACATTAAATTAGACATGTTAACAATAATACGATCTAAAGTCAGTAATATATGTATCAGCTAGATAATTACCAAATCTAACTTTGAAACATTCGTAATATTATTCTATCCTTACCTTTGAATTAGTCTATCATTATATCTATTAGATAAGGTTCGGAGGGGGTCTTACAATTCCCTTCAAAAAATACAAGGGTTTCACATCAGTCAACAATCTTTTCACTCCAAGGTGACCTGAATATGGCGCAGAATGTGCTTCTTTCCACACAATTCTTCTTAAATCTCCCTTATTTGAAACATAATTTTGGCTATTATATATCAATAATCCATCAAGTTCAAAATAAAATCTATCATACCCTGTGTCTTGAGGATTTTCTATTAGAGCTTTCAGAATATGCTCATAATATTCATCTTTGGCTAAATTCTTTAATACCTAAGCTCAGAAATTGCAATGTACTAACACTATTGTTGTAATTTGCATTTTAATACTCAAGGCATCAACCACTCAATTTTATTTACCCTTAATATAATTAATCTCAAAATCATAGTTAGAGATAAGTCCTAACCATCTTCTCTGCTAGGCATTAAGGTTTGGTTGCAGGAAGATATACTTCAAACCTTGATTGTCAGATTTTAGTTCAAATTGCTTTCCTAACAAATAATGCCACCAAACCTAGAGAGCATGTATAATTTCTACTAATTCTAGATCATGAGGACCATATTTTTTCTCATAGGGTCACAACTTGCTAGATTCGTAGGCCACGACTTGTCTTCTTACATTAGCACTCCTCCCAACCCTTCTCCTGAAGCATCGATCACATCAATAAAATGAACCTCTAGGTCTAACACTCTAAAAATTGGTGCGAAGTCAAATTTCCTTTGAGAATATTGAAGACATCTTCACACTTATCTGACCATTTAAATCATTTTCCTTTCCTTTGCAAGGAAGTGATGGAATGGGCAATTCTAGAGAAATTGAAGAAAACAAACTTTCTGTAACATCCTGCTAATCCCATAAAGCTACATACTTCATGAAAAATTTTAGTTGTAGGCCATTCCAAAATAGCCTATCTTTGAGGCATCCACAAAAATTCCCTTATCCAATATGATGTGGCCTAAGTACTGCACTTCTTTCTGAAAGAAAGTGCATTTGGATAGTTTTCCAAAAGCTTGTGCTCTCTGAGATGTTGTAGAACTATCTACAAGTGTTATAGGTGTTCTTCCTCATTGTGAGAATAAATTAGAATATCATCTAAAAACACCAGAACAAATTTATCTAGATAATCTTTAAAAACACTATTCATCAAATCATGAAGGTTACTGGGGCATTGGTCAAACCAAAAGGTAAGGCTATGAACTCATAATGCTCATACCTTGTTTGAAAAGTTGTCTTAGGAATGTCCTCTTCTTTCAGCCTCAACTAATGATAACATAACCTTAGGTCAATCTTTGAAAATACAGTTGCGCCACGCATTTGGTCAAAGAGATCATTTATGGATGGTAGACGATACTTGTTCTTAATCATTGCTTTGTTAAGAATATAATAGTCTATAAAAAGGCATAGAGTGTCATCTTTCTTCTTGATAAAGATCACCGACACTCCCCAAGGTGGCACAATGGTCTAATCAACCCTTTTGATAACAATTCTTGAAGTTGAGCCTTCAACTCCATCAACTCAGTGGCAATCATCCAATAAGGTGCTTTTGGACATCAGTTTGGAGCCTAGAATAATATCAATTGAAAAATCAAAAACCCTTTTCGGGGGCAAACCTAGAAGGTCTTCAGGAAAAACATCCTGAAAGTCATGAAGATAAGGGTATGCCTATATAAACGTTTCCTTAGATTTCTCCTTCCCTTCTTCTTTTACCTTGTCCATCTTAACTACAAACATCTGACAACCTTTACACTTTTCTCTTTTCAATTGCATCATGGAAATTTGTCTGGTTTTCATTTCACACTAAAATCCTTGGATAAGGACAACATTACCAACATCATCTAAGCATTCTACTATTTTGGAGAAACAATCAACTTTTGCCCTATGCTGCCATAGCCATTTCATCCCTAAGATGACATCATAAGACCCTAGAGGTGCTACATACATATTGACCTCTTTAGAAAATAGTAGGTAATGTTAATATGGCTTTAAACAAACATTGCTCTACCCAAGCTTTTAACTGGTTTGCAAGCTCTACTGATTCAAGGACATCGAAGCCCAAAAATTTTATTATTTTATTTTGGATTTTGGCTTGCAAATTTTGAGTTTATAAATTTTGTTGGGTCACAAATACCTTTTTAGGGATTATTGTAATAGTTTTTAAGTGAAATCTAGATAAAAATATTATAAATAAAGTAGATGAAATGGAGCGGGTTATTAAAAAAATTAGTTAGGGTCTGGTTTTTGAAGAAAAGTGGGAATTCGTTGTGAAGAAAACAAGTCAATTTTCATGAAAATACTTACTCTCTAGAACAGAAAATGAAGGCTATACAATAAGAAAAGAAAATAGGACAGTCACATCTAGATTTAGGGGAGTGAAAACGATACCTTTGTATGGTTTCTTGTTTATGATTTGTGTTGTGGTTTTGGTCATTTTGTTTCCAACCAAGATATTCAAGTGATTTGTTGCTCTACAAACCTTTCTTTAGTTATGTGCTCTACCTTAGCATTGTGCGGTACATTCATCAAGTTTAGTTTGTGAAAGAAGGGCATTGAGTTGGACTTTTAGGGCCATAATTGCTTCGTTATTAATAAACTCAAATACATAATCTAACCTTGTAAAGCTTGAGCCCTGTCTTGGCTCCTTAATTTGAATGAGTGCATTAATAAAGTGAGAATGCAAACTTATGTTGGTAGTGTATTGGCATCATTCTCTAATGATGTTCACCGATTATTAGTGTATGTAACTTAACCACCGCTAGTGCCTTGTAAATATTTGTATTTGGGAGACAAGAATTTGATTGTTTTGGGTTACCTGGTTATCAATTTGGTATCATAGTGTGGGTTTGAGAAAACTCTGCATCATTTTTGGTATCAGAGCGAGAAGAAAAAGAAGAGAGAGAGAGAGAGAGAGAGAGAGAGAGAGAGAGAGAGAGAGAGAGAGAGAGAGAGAGAGAGAGAGAGAGAGAGAGAGAGAGATGAGAGAGAGAGAGAGAGAGAGAGAGAGAGAGAGAGAGAGAGAGAGAGAGAGAGAGAGAGAGAGAGAGAGAGAGAGAGAGAGAGAGAGAGAGAGAGAGAGAGAGAGAGAGAGAGAGAGAGAGAGAGAGAGAGAGAGAGAGAGAGAGAGAGAGAGAGAGAGAGAGAGAGAGAGAGAGAGAGAGAGAGAGAGAGAGAGAGAGAGGAGAGGAGAGAGAGAGAGGAGAGAGAGAGAGAGAGAGAGAGAGAGAGAGAGAAATAAGTGAGAAGAAGAAAAAAGAAAAGGAAGAGAGAGCAAAACATATAAAAATTCAGCAAGAGATTTTAGCCATAAGAGAGGATTTTGCAAAAGCAATGCAAAATATGGAAGAAAAAATAAAGAGTATAATAATTAGTGCGCGATGTTGGGATATCACCATTAGAAAAATTGTCAAATGGCTGATACAGGAAATTGTTGAGAGGAGAAAGAAGCAGAAATTGAGAAGAAATATTAAAAAATTAGTCAAGATGCTGGAAGAGCTCCAGCCATCCAAGGAAGAGGAAGAGTCCATTGTGACTCAAAAATTTATTTCTGACAATAATGTTGAAAATATGTTTACAGGTGCAGCAAATGAAGCAGTTGAAGATGTTGAAACAATGAACCAGCAGAACGATATATTGACTAAATAAATACAAATGATTGAAGAAGAAGCACACAAAAGGATTCAAAAGGAGAAGGTGATAAATGATAATTTGCACAAGACTACGAAGATGCAGTGAAAGCATGATGGAGAAAAAGAATTTCATGTTGTAGTCATAGTTGAAGTTGAAACCATAAAAAAAACAAAAGCACATGGTTACATTGTACCAAGTTGGCCTTGGTTAACAACAAAGACTAAAGCAAGTGCAGAGAAAAACAATGCGCAACAAAACAATGCAAATTTGTTGAAAGATTGGAAGAAAAGAAAGAAAAATCATATTTGAGCCAGAGCTCAAATCTCTCCACCTGGAGAGTATGATGTAGGGGTATCAAAGCCTGAAAATTTTATTATTTTATTTTGGGATTTTGGCTTACAAATTTTGAGTTTATAAATTTTGTTGGGTCACAAATACCTTTTTAGGAATTATTGTAATAGTTTTTAAGTGAAATATGGATAAAAATATTGTAAAGAAAGAAGATGAAATGGAGTAGGTTATTAAAAGAATTAGTTAGGGTTTGGTTTTTTAAGAAAAGGGCGAATTCGTGTGAGGAAAACAAGTCAGTTTTCACAAAAATACTTACTCTCTGGAACAGAAAATGGAGGATATACAATAAGAAAAGCAAATAGGACAGTCACATCCAAATTTTGGGGAGTGAAAATGATACCTCTGTATGGTTTCTTGTTTATGATTTGTGTTGTGGTTTTGGTTATCTATTTCTAGACAAGATATTCAAGTGATTTGTTGCTCTGCATACCTTTCTTTATTTTTGTTCTCTACCTTAGCATTGTGCAGTACATTCATCAAGTTTAGTTTGTGAAAGAAGGCGTTGAGTTGGACTTTTGGGGCCATAATTGCTTCGTTATTAGTAAACTTAGATAAATAATCTAACCTTGTAAAACTCGAGCCCTGTCTTGTCTCCTTAATTTGAATGAGTGCATTAATAAAGTGAGAATGCAAACTTATGTTGGTAGTGCATTGGCATCATTCTCTAATGATGTTCACTGATTATTAGTGTCTGTAACTTAACCGCCGCTAGTGCCTTGTAAATCTTTGTATTTGGGAGACAAGAATTAATTGTTTTGGTTACCTAGTTATCAGTTTGGTATCATAGTGTGGGTGTGAGAATAATCTACATCATCTACTATCCACGAATTTGACATGAAACCATCTCTCCTAGACATCTTATTAAGTATACTAGGGTTCACAAAATTTTTAGTTGCTCTTGTACCTATAAGAATAGAAATTGAGCTTTGAAAAGTGTACCTGAAGTTTCAATAGGAGTAAACCTGATACTCAGTTTGGCAACTATCTAAAGCAACATGAAATCTTTACTGGAAGGTTGTTTGCTGTGAAGGTAAAGGATTTCCACGATATGAATTTCCTTGGCTCTATATGGATACTGATTAGCATAGTGATCTCCTCCACATGTATAACACCCTCTAGAAGGACCTTTCTTACCTAAAGATCAATTGGAATTATCATCATTCTTTCTAGGATTAAAATCCTTGTTTCCATCCCTGGGTTCACTTATGTTATATATGGAACTTTTACCATGGTTTCTCTCTGGTTTCCTGATTTCTACTTCTCTTTTTGAAATATGTCAAAGAATGACTCCAGTTAAATTTCTTTCAAGATTTTTCTTGACATGCTAAGATAGATTTAAGATTTTGCTCCTACTTGATGGCTTTCTCAAAGACTTGATCCATGGTTGTGGGTCCATGGACGTCTACTTCTCTGCCTATCTAAGCATTAAAACCTATAATAAATTTCCTTATCCTAAATCTCTCATCCTTCTGATATTGTGGCACATACTTCACAACCTAGTAAATTTTTACCAGTATTCAGTGATGGTCATATCTCCCTGACGCAGATTTAGAAATCTATCAATTTCTGGTCAAAGTATAGTCAGGGCAACCACCTTTTCCTGAATATGACCATAAATTGTTCCCAAGTTAGACTTAAGGAACTCAACCCTAATTCCATTTCCCTATTCATCCACCACATGGATGCTTCTCCTACTAATTGGTATACTCCCCATACAACTTTAGTGATCTCAGAGTAATTTGTTATCTCAAAATACTTTTGTTGATAATTGAGAGGGGGGGGGGTGAAACAGTTATCTTAATTAATTTAACTTTCTATTCTTCTTCAATAACTATTGCAGCATTAAAACAAATAAGCATCCATAACCATGAAATCAGAAATAGAATCAATACACATAACACAATGATTTTGACATGGAAAACCCTGTTAAGGGAAAAACCCACGGGGTGACTAACCCAAGATTGTATTCTCTGTTAAAAGAATAGAAGTACAAAATGGCACTTGCCAATTAGGGCTTCACTGCCTGAGCACACTACTCACAAAGAGGCTCACTGCCTTGCAAGAGACTCACTGTCTACAAGGTACAAAGAAAGTAACAAGATACTTGAACTAATGGGAAGCATCCACATATGCTAAGGTTCAGTTCTGATTAGGCTTAATACACTGATCTACTACACTTCATTCTTCCTCTTCTTTGGTGCTGTTGTCCTGTCACATACCAGACCTGTAATACTGCTCTCACACTTCTCTCTAATTTTCTTTGCAATTCACCACACACCACACACACCTTCTCATTGAAATCCATTTGGTATATATATCCACACAAAGGATTTCAACAACTTTCTAGTCGGCATCTGAAATATTCAGTATTTTCCCAAACTCTAGTCTGTCAGCTAAATCCTTGCTTACCAAGTGATGCGTATCAAAGAGATGCTTATAGAAGTCATCAATCATGTCATCCAATCATGAATGATACCTTAATAACCTTGATCACCATCAATATCTCATCCGGATTAAGGTCTGATGCTCTGCCGGTCAGTTCTTCCTTAATCTACTATGCCAAACAGGAACCCAATACTTAGGTGCTCATATCTCTTCACTCTTTCATCATCAGAGGCTCAATCCCCTGGAATCTATTAGTCAAGGTACTCCTCTTAACTTCCCCAAGTCCACACTTTACTAAGATACTTCCTCTGAGAGATATGGACCTGACTGTCAGACCTTGCTACATGCTCTGTTCTTAGTCACCGGACCAAAATACTCTTCAATCTGACTTCTGGTATAGACACACCATGTCCTACGAATGTGTGGGATGGACCTTGTTGCCATCAATGAAACACTCATGAAGCCACATAGTGTCTCTTGCCAACAATCTCCCCCTTTTGCATTGATGGCAATACTTAGTGAAAAATGACTAAGTGTCACACTACACTCCCCCTTGGCTAATGCTCTGTTCTAATGTACACTTTACCAGAGCTCCCCTTTAGGTAGATTCCATATTTTTCACTGCTACTCACTTCCCCTTTGACATCAATGGCAAAGGGGTAGAATCCGCACACCAAAAAATTCCCAAAAATCCAACTATACTTAGTCGCATAAGTATATATACATGTTATACTTACATAAACTGAAGTATATCTGCAAAAGTTGTCTTCAATTGGATGAATTTTGTTGCCCAACTCTGCTTCATCCTATCCAAAATTGAGATGTGACCACTCAATAGGAATGCAAAAGCTTCTGCCCTCTTTAGATCTGTCGGATCACTGGTCCGGGCTATGGTCTGAGCATCAGATAGGGCCTCATGCATGGCCTCTAACTTAGGGATAATTATCCCTCTGAGTTCACTTAACCTGTTTATTTTATTTTTCTTCTCCTTCTCAAGATTCTTAATTTCATTTATGACTGCAAGAGTCTGGCACTCTTGATTTATTATGGAGAAAGTAAGAGGATCAAATTTCTGGGATAAACTTGACAGTTTATCCTCTTGTTCTTTCACTTTCTTCTCAATATCCATTGTCACTTTAGACAGGATAAACAAAATTTATATATTTCTCTGCCATCTTTAAGAGCACTTTCTAAGCTCTTTATCCCAATATCCATAACTCTCCTATCATTTGTTATTAGACCCTGCACCTCAGAGAACCTCTTTCCAAAAAAAATTTCCAGACTTTTATCTTCAGTTGACTTTTCCAAAGAATCAAAATGTGTGCCAATTGAATTGACAAGAGATTTTAAGTTACCAGATGAAAAGGTCTAAAAGATCCTCTCTGGAAGGATGGCATGATTTTCTCCAATGCTCTGGATGCAATTTCTATTAGCTCACAATCTTCCATGTGAGACTTCAAAAGTTTTTCATTTGCCTTTGCATGGGCAAAGGATGCTATCTTCATAGTCTGAACTGGGGAGAGGGAATCAAAATTGAATGGTCCTTGAAGTAGCTCCGGTTCATCTAATTCCATCATTTCTTTTGTCAAGAAATCTTTGACTGCTTCTACAGTTGTCTCTTGCCAGAGACAGTGTTTTCTTCCCTTCTACAGCCTCAACACTGGTCACTTGTGGTCTTCTCTGTTTGACCTTCTTCTCTTCCCTTCACCTCTCTTCTTGACTAATTTTCTCTTTCTGTTCTTTCTTCTCCTTTAGATCCAGAGTCTGCTGGGGAAACTGGAGGAGAGATGTTTGCTTCTTTAGGGACTTCCTCTTCCGGAGCAGAGGAATTTAGATCCTCAATTTTCTCCTCACCTTCCTATGTCTCTTCTACAACTGTCTCAGTAGATTCTCCTTTGTCATCCATGGTAGAGGGTGGTGCAGGAGCACCTACCTGACAGCTGGCCTTCATGAGGCAGTTAGTAGTTTAGGGTCATTGTTTGTGTTTCCAAGAAGGTCTGTTAAGACCAGTTGCATGTAATAAGGTCAAGCTGATCATGATAAGATCATGCTGACCGGGCTTTTGCTATTTTTAGCTAGTTAGTTATAACAGCTGTCATGATGTATGTTCGGTGGGATCTCCCAGCCGCCTGGAGAGTTCCCAGCCGCTTGGAGTTGGGTCAGTAGTACTCGTAGGGAAAGTCTTTATAAGCATGAGATCGGTTGATGTTGGACATACAGACAGATATCATCGATCGAGCTTGAGTGAGACTAAGAGAGAGATTGATCATATTGTAGTGCATCTTTGAAATCAATAAAGTGATCCTATTTGTGTTCTTGCTCTGGTTGCATTCCATTACTTGATTGATCTGCTGGTTTGAGAGGGTGTCATGGATTTCCTGATCCATTCCACCGGTTGACTCATCTGATCGGTGGAATGGTAATGTACAGTAGGTTAGATTGTAGTTTGTTTTCTGTTTACATGCAGGTGTGCAGGATCGCGATCGACAGATGCTGAGAAGCCTAGCATCCTCATGTGCTAGGGCAAGTTGATAAACTGGAGTTGGAAGATCACCCTGAGGTTGGATCGGGTCATCCCTGGTGGATCGGCGAAGTGAGATTTCGCTAAGTGAAGAAGTCTGTTAAAACGGCATCATCAGGATATTTCTGCAAATATCCCTGCAGACAGTTCGGATATCGTCATCCGGATAAGTGGAGAAGATCGGCATGATGTTGTCGATTGCATGAAGTGTGAGTTCGTCGGGGTGATCATCAGCAGGAGGAGCCGAGAGGAGTGCATCAGCATCAGGATCATCATATCGGGAGTGCCAAACAACCGCATATCGCGAGTAGATGCGGAAGAGAAAGTTCGTGTTTTTGGCTAAGTGTTGAAGAGGTCATCAGGATATTGGGTGACGTCATCGTCATCAGGATATGACGTCATCGTCATCAGGATATTGAGATATCCCCCCTATGCGAGTTCATCCTGCTGTCGTTAAGTATCGGCATCGGCAGAAAAGTGTATTAGCGTCATCAGGAGGTTTCGAAGAGAACCAGATAAAGTAGATCATGATGCTGTTGCTTGTGTCGTCGGGTAGCGGGAGCATCGAAGGTAAGCTGCTGAAGGTGAACGTCATCAGGATATTTGGAGCAACCGGATGTTGAATATCCTGCTGACGAAGGTAGTGTCGGAGATCATGATGAAGACGCTAGTGTTCGGCGCCCGATGAACAGTGCAGCCGGAGGATGTGTGCGCCCGCTGAACATCATGATGATGATGTTAGAAGGAAAAGCGGAGATGAACAGTAGTCGGCAGGCGGATGTTTGCGATCGTCTGAAATATGATGATGCTGACTGTGTAACGCAGAACATGATGATGCTGTTGGTAGTTCTAGAGAATATGATGATGATGGCGAAGATGATGATGATGAGGTTGGTCTGCAGACATTCATGCTACATGCGAAGGTTATAGTGTGGATGCCTCTGCATCATAGTGGTATCAGAGCTCAGCAAAAGGTCTGGGCTGTTGTGTGTTGATTCTGTCACCGAAAGGGCAGAGGTAGAGATAGAGTTGAGTTGTGTGTTGATTGTGAGGTTGACAAAATGCCTCCTAAAGGTAATGTACTGCAAGGGAATTGCAGGAAATGAAGGAGAAACATGCTAGAGAGATGAGGAAGATGAAGGAGCTTGCTGAAGCACTTCAAGCCAGGCTGACAGCCCTGGAAAAGAACAAAAAGAGGAAGTGGAAGACAGTGAGTTTGAAGAAGATGCAGATACTGTTGAAGAGTATGAAGAGGTAGCTGAAGATCTGGATGCTGAAGACCAGAGATTGGCAAAACTGTTAAAGGCAGTGCAGAGTGAAAAACCTAAGGTAAAGGTTGATGTTTCCAAGTATACTGGAAGCTTGAATGAAGATGAGTTGTTTAGATTGGATTGCTGCACTGGATAATCACTTTGAATGTGAAGATGTTGCTGAGGATCAGAAAGTCAAGATTGCAAAGACCAAGTTAGGAGGTCATGCTTTGGTATGGTGGGATTATGTACAATCTGAGAGAAGGAAACAAGGGAAGTCTAAGATCACTTCATGGGATAAGATGGTAGCAAGGATCAAGGGAAAATTCTTGCCAAGGGATTATGAAATCCAGATGTTTAAGAAGCTACAATTTTTAAAGCAGAAAGACAGGGATGTGAAATCATATACTGAGGAATTTTATCTGTTGAGTATGAGATCTGGTCATCATGAGAATGAGGTAGAAAAGGTGGCTAGGTACTTGGCTGGTTTAAGGTTTAACATACAGGATGAGTTAGTTTTTAGCTAACCCTAAGAATGTGGAGGATTGTTATCAAATGGCAATCAGGATTGAAGAAAAGCTGAATAGAGGACATGATAAGTCCATGAGAGGAAGAGGAAACAATAGGGGAAGAGGAGCAGCCCCTGCACAAAAGCAAACCAATGAGGTTCAAGAAGACACTGGTAAAGGACAGGACAGTCTGATTTCAGAGGTGGATGGAAAGGTAATAGAGGAAGATTTGGAGGTGGTAGAGGTTCTACTACATTTTCAGGAAAATGTTACACCTGTGGAGAGTTTGGTCATCCATCCTTCAAATGTCCAGAAAACAAGGGTTCATCATCTAGAAATGATAGAAACTAGTGACAAGAGAGTACAACTTGTGCAAGAAGAGAAAGTAGAAGAAAGTGCACAGAGTTCAAACAAAGGTCCTGAGAATTTTGGCTATCCAGAGAGTGGAGAATCATTGATGTTAAGGAGAATTAGTTGGCAGGCATCAAAGGATATGATGCAAAGAAGAGCTCTTTTCAAAACCACATGTAAGAGCAAAGGTAAGGTATGTAAGGTTGTCATTGATACTGGTTCAACAGACAACATGGTATCTCAGGAGATGGTTGATAAACTGAAGCTGGAAAGGATTCCACATCCACACCCTTACAAGACATCTTGGGTGAGTGATAGGCAATCACTTTTTGTCTCTGAACAGGCATATGTGGATTTCCAGATTGGACCATATCAGGATAGAATCTTGTGTGATATTTTTGCCTATGGAATGTTGTCACCTACTGTTAGGTAGACCATGGCAATTTGACAGAAGGGTACTGTATGATGGGTATGCTAATACCTACACCATCAAGAAGGATGGGAAGATCATTAAGTTTGATGCCATTGCAGGCAAAAGCTGCAGCACAGAAGGCAGCTCAATCATTTTAATGGGAAAGAAGGAGTATGTGCAGATGCCTAGAGGAGCAGGCATAAAGGCAGTTCAGGACACTGCAGAGAAAGGAGTTGTTACAGACAACAAGCTGAAGAAAGTTTCAGTTGTGACTGACAGAGGTCAGCAGCAGGTTCAGAAACAGGGGTGCAAACAGCAACCAATTCAGAGGCATGACATGGATGTTGTCATAGTTGGGACTATTGCTTGTCCTATGAAGATTGAAAGGAAGATACAGTTGAACACCACAGAGGCCGTTCAGAAAGAGGTTCTGGTCAGACAATCTGACAAACACAGGGTATGTGAGAAGCAGGCCTACATCAACAGGCATGATGATTTACTTGCCAGAAAGCAAGTTACAGTTCCGAAGTCTTGAAGCAGCCAAGAGACAGCAGCAGACAAAGCTGGAACAGGTCAGACTATTGACAAGGCAAAGTGTAGAGGTGGAGGACTTCCACATACTAAACTCATGGGACATGAGTTCTTTTCTGTTGGGGAGTATGGTGCAGGAGCACCTACCTGACAGCTGGCCTTCATGAGGCAGTTAGTAGTTTAGGTCATGTTTGTGTTTCCAAGAAGGTCTGTTAAGACCAGTTGCATGTAATAAGGTCAAGCTGATCATGATAAGATCATGCTGACCGGGCTTTTGCTATTTTTAGCTAGTTAGTTATAACAGCTGTCATGATGTATGTTCGGTGGGATCTCCCAGCCGCCTGGAGAGTTCCCAGCCGCTTGGAGTCGGGTCAGTAGTACTCGTAGGGAAAGTCTTTATAAAGCATGAGATCGGTTGATGTTGGACATACAGACAGATATCATCGATCGAGCTTGAGTGAGACTAAGAGAGAGATTGATCATATTGTAGTGCATCTTTGAAATCAATAAAGTGATCCTGTTTGTGTTCTTGCTCTGGTTGCATTCCATTACTTGATTGATCTGCTGGTTTGAGAGGGTGTCATGGATTTCCTGATCCATTCCACCGGTTGACTCATCTGATCGGTGGAATGGTAATGTACAGTAGGTTAGATTGTAGTTTGTTTTCTGTTTACATGCAGGTGTGCAGGATCGCGATCGACAGATGCTGAGAAGCCTAGCATCCTCATGTGCTAGGGCAAGTTGATAAACTGGAGTTGGAAGATCACCCTGAGGTTGGATCGGGGTCATCCCTGGTGGATCGGCGAAGTGAGATTTCGCTAAGTGAAGAAGTCTGTTTAAAACGGCATCATCAGGATATTTCTGCAAATATCCTGCAGACAGTTCGGATATCGTCATCTGAATAAGTGGAGAAGATCGGCATGATGTTGTCGATTGCATGAAGTGTGAGTTCGTCGGGGTGATCATCAGCAGGAGGAGCCGAGGAGTGCATCGGCATCAGGATCATCATATCGGGAGTGCCAAACAACCGCATATCGCGAGTAGATGCGGAAGAGAAAGTTCGTGTTTTTGGCTAAGTGTTGAAGAGGTCATCAGGATATTGGGTGACGTCATCGTCATCAGGATATGACGTCATCGTCATCAGGATATTGAGATATCCCCCCCTATGCGAGTTCATCCTGCTGTCGTTAAGTATCGGCATCGGCAGAAAGTGTATTAGCGTCATCAGGAGGTTTCGAAGAGAACCAGATAAAGTAGATCATGATGCTGTTGCTTGTGTCGTCGGGTAGCGGAGCATCGAAGGTAAGCTGCTGAAGGTGAACGTCATCAGGATATTTGGAGCAACCGGATGTTGAATATCCTGCTGACGAAGGTAGTGTCGGAGATCATGATGAAGACGCTAGTGTTCGGCGCCCGATGAACAGTGCAGCCGGAGGATGTGGGTGCGCCCGCTGAACATCATGATGATGATGTTAGAAGGAAAGCGGAGATGAACAGTAGTCGGCAGGCGGATGTTTGCGATCGTCCGAAATATGATGATGCTGACTGTGTAACGCAGAACATGATGATGCTGTTGGTCAGTTCTAGAGAATATGATGATGATGGCGAAGATGATGATGATGAGGTTGGTCTGCAGACATTCATGCTACATGCGAAGGTTATAGTGTGGATGCCTCTGCATCAGAGGGTTCATCACCTAAGTCCTATATAACAGGAAGATTGAATCTTTTAAAAGCATTCGGAGGATATCTTCTTTTTCTTTTTGCCACTTTGTTAGTTTCTCCAAGCATAAGTTGATTCATTCTAGCTTTGCTCCGGAACTCATCCTTGCAATCTTTGAAGACCATGATTCTTTGCTTTGGAGTGATGGAGGGATAAAGATGGATAGCAATCTACTCCCGGATTTCTAGGTCTTTTGCCATGGCATTGTTCTTTCTTATTTCAAGTTCCTTTTCTAGACTTTTAGGAATCAAAGATATAATTTCAATGAATGCTTTGTTGTAGATGTTTAAATATCTGACTGTAGCTTCTTGCAGGATCTTCTAATCAGTTTCACTATAATCATCATAAAACTTAGTCATTAGTTTCAAGTTCCCATCCACAGTGACTGATTTGATTATATCATCAATGCGGAGAGTAGGCTTTTCAACAAATTCTTTTGCCTTCTCTTCCTTGTCTTGGCCGGTAGCGGGTTTATCAGATGTTTTCTTCTTCTTCTTCATTTTCTTGACTTCCTCATCAGTTTTAGTTCTTCATCATCCTTCTGACTTGTATAGGATCTTGTTGCCTTTTTATTTGTTCTTTTCTCTCCCTTTCCGGATGTCTGGGTTTCCAGTTTTGATGCCTTTTGGCTCTTAGAGGTGGTAGGTGTAGAGCTCTTGGAGGATCTGGTCTGGGAAGGGGCTTGCACTGGATCACTTTCCTTTCCTATATCTTGTTTCTCTTTTCTCTGCCCTTTCCATATTCTCTCTGTTGGCATCAACTGCCCTCCTTTGAAATTCCATGTCTCTTGGCAAATTCTTCCACTTCTCTTCTCACTTTTCTCTTGATTTCAGGTTGTCTTAGTTCAACTATGAACTTTTCCACTCAACTCTTGGAAGGTCCCAAACTTTTCTGTCTTAGGGGTCCTTGGGTTGACTCAGCAGGTGTTGGATGTGTAGCTCTAGGATTTTCTCATCAACCTCATACCCCATTGGCATGATCCACCACTATTCTAGGTTCCACTGCCTCCATCAGGCATTGATCAGTGTCCACCATAAAGCACACTGTATCCTTGTACTTCTCAACCAATGATTGAGGGATTCTTTCTTTGGCTTGCATCATACTCTAAAAGTTCTTGAAGTAGCCCCAGAGTGTTGTATTATGTGCCTTGGCATCACCAAATCCATGCAAATAATCTTTGATTTGTATGGCTACTAGTCTGTTATTTTGCCATATCCAACCACTAGTTCCGGGGTAGCTCATTCATATAATAGAAGAATAGGTAGAGTATCAAGCCACCATACTTGAATGAATTCTTTTTAACCTTCTTAATTTTCTGCAAGTTCTCCAACAGTTGATTCAAGAGAAGCTCACAAAGATCATAGTCAGCATTTTCTCTTAGCATCTGATAAGCAGTGTAGATTGCAGTTCTGGGTACTGAATTTTCCCTGCTGGAGTGATATATCTTGTAACCAATTATCATGGAGGCAAACTTGATATCTGGATTAGTGATATCTTCTATAGTCATTGCTCTCTTGTCAAATTTTGATCTGGTAGCCTCACTCACAGTTTGGTTTTTGACGGATTTGAGAACAAGTAACCCTCCGGATGAGTGCAAACTGGTTACTACCCCTAATAGCATCTTTTGTGATCTTAAATGGTCTATTCAACCACATGAAATTGTCATGCACTCTGCTCAAAACATACTGGACCCATTCATCTTCTGCAAAATAGGGCAAATGGATGCAATGTCCAAAATGCTTGTCCGGATAGCCTTGTACTGAGGTTTGAGTTCAAAAGCATCATCTATTAACTGATTGTGATAGATATCCATTAGCTTGGATTCCCCAAATTCCTCAATGTTTTGCATGAATATATGCCCTAGCATCTTCTACATGCAAAACCCCATGCAAAATGCTTGAAAAGGCGCCTAGAGGATCAACCTCTAGGGATTTGTAGGGATGTTTCTTGAATTTAGGATGCGGCCTATTAGTGATCTTCAAAACATTAAGAGTATCCATCTTTCAAAAGATTCAGAGAGAGGTTTTCAAGAGCGGAAAATACCTTTTACCGCTTCTAGGGTTCACGATATGAGCCAGATCGAGTTGCTTGGATGAATCAATTTCTGTGGTTGATCTTTGAGAGGTTTGAGATAACTTATTGCAGAGCTCCTTCTCTCTTCTTTTCAAATGCAAATGTGCAAATGATGAACCAAAGAACCCTTTTATTTCTACGCAAACCCTAATTCCATTTTGTAATAAATGCACAACCTAAGTTATTTTGGTTGCCTTATTTTCCTTGTTCTGAGAGAGATCTTTCTGGAATCACTGGTATGCACTATTAGCTATCTATCTACCTTTCCCCAATCATTCCACTTATCCACAGATCAAGATACCTCAAGTTTGAGTCATACCAGATCTAACTATGAGAAATCATGTTCTTACCAGATGTCTGTTAAACCTGATCAATCTAGGAAGATTAACCTCTTCTAAACTTCTTGTAGATCTTCCATATCTTTACCAAGGCTCATTTAGATGTTTCTCTGAGAACCCTTTAATCCACAACTTTCCATGTGCCAATTTTGGGGCACCAATTGACTGGCTGGGGAACCTGTTTTCTTTTGAGACTCTCCCTGAGCCAGAGCTCATCTATTTAGTTTCCAGAAGGAATATCAGCACCAGATTCTGGTGCGGATCTATCCACAACATTTTATGTACTCCTCTTCACCCAAATCTTGTTCATCTCCCTTTGAATTTCATCCGCATTCACTTTTCCCTTTCTTTTTGTCTTGGTTTTGATTATGATGCACCGGACCCTTTTTGTCCTGATTCTTGCTTCTGCAGAATTTGGCAATATGACCAGATCTATTGCAATTGTAGCAAACAACATTTCTTTGCATATTTGACTGATATCCCTCTTGATCTGGCACTGATTAGCCATATGTCCCATTCTATTGCATGCAAAGCATCTACCATTGAATGAATTGTTCATTTGCATATTTCTACACTCATGAGATTTGTGACCATACCTTTTGCAATTAAAACACTGTCCAGAGAAGGATGATTTAGTCTGATTCATTCTTCTTCTACACTGATTTGCTTTATGACCAAAGTTATTGCAATTGTGGCAGTATCCATTGAAGGATGGATATTTTTTAGCATTTGGTTGCCTTACCAGAGGTCTTCTAGGCATGTTCCTTGGATTTCCTGATCCAGAGTTCTTCTAACCGAATTTAGAGCTTTCACCTTTCTCATATCCCAAGCCATGCTTGTCATCTACCCTCTTTTGACTTTCAAGAAGAACTTCAAGCTGAGCTAAGCTTATCTTGAATTTCTCTTTGTATTCATTTGCTGCTTGAAGATCCCTTTTTAAGGGTTTCAATCTGATTCTCAAGTTGTTCTTCATTATCTCTAGCTTCTTCAAGATCAGATTCCAAATGCCTGATTATTCTATCCATTTTGTGGCAGTCTTCTAACTTTGCCTTGAGAGATTGTTTTAGATTATCTTCAGTCTTTTCTTTTCTCTTCAATTTCTTGGGTGAATTTCATAACCCCTGATTCCATTTCATGTCTTACCATAATGACCTCTTTTGATAGCTTCTCACATAATTTGTTCTTCTCATTCAAATCTTCATTAGTATCATTGGCTTCGCTTTGACTTGCTAATTGCTGAAGAAGTTCCTTTCTCTTTTCATAGAGATACTCAGTTTCTCCTTTAGTTCATTTATGAAATCATCAGCTTGTTTGAGTCTTTCCCTCAAGTTGTTGACTTCAGAGTGAGATTGCTCAAGATCATCAAGGGCAGACTGAAGTTGTTCCCTCATACCATACATATCCATTGGTATTCCCAGATCTTCCTCAAGCTATTAGGCTCTATTCGGAGGAACCTTCCTCTGATACCAATTGTTGATTTTTGAGAGGGGGGGGGTGAATCATTTATCTTAATTAATTTAACTTTCTATTCTTCTTCAATAACTATTGCAACATTAAAACAAATAAGCATTCATAACCATGAAAGTAGAAATAGAATCAATACACATAACACAATGATTTTGACGTGGAAAACCCTGTTAAGGGAAAAAACCATGGAGTGACTAACCCAAGATTGTATTCTCTATTAAAAGAATAGAAGTACAAAATGGCACTTGCCAATTAGGGCTCGTTGCCCGAGCACACTACTCACAAGAGGCTCACTGCCTACACGAGACTCACTATCTACAAGGTACAAATAAAGTAACAAGATACTTGAACTGATGGGAAGCATCCACATATGCTAAGGTTCAGTTCCGGTTAGGCTTAATACACTGATCTACTGCACTTCATTCTTCCTCTTCTTTGGTGTTGTTGTCCTGTTACACACCGAACCTATAATACTGCTCTCACACTTCTCTCTACTTTTCTTCGCACTTCACCACACACCACACACACCTTCTCATTGAAATCCATTTGGTATATATATCCGCATAAAGGATTTCAACAACTTTCTAGTCGGCATCTAAAATATTCAGTATTTTCCCAAACTCTGGTCTGTCGGCTGAATCCTTGCTTACCAAGTGATGTGTATCAAAGAGATGCTTATAGAAGTCATCAATCGTGTCAACCAATCATGAATGATACCTTAATAACCTTGATCACCATCAAAATCTCATCGGGATTAAGGTCTGATGCTCTGTCGGTCAATTCTTCCTCAATCTACTCTACCAAACAGGAACCCAATACTTAGGTGCTCATATCTCTTCACTCTTTCATCACCGAAGGCTCAATCCCTGGAATCTATCAGTCAAGGTACTCCTCTTGACTTCCCCAAGTTTGCACTTTACTAAGATACTTCCTCTAAGAGATCCGGACCTGACTGTCAGACCTTGCTGCATGCTCTGTTCTTGGTCACCGGACCAAAATACTCTTCAATCTGACTTCCGATATAGACACACAATGTCCTGCGGGTGTGTAGGATGGACTTTGTTGCCATCAGTGACAACACTCATGAAGCCACACAGTGTCTCTTGCCAACAAATTTTCCATCTCTATCAACCAAGCCTCAGCTACATCTCCACTCACAATTCCATCAAACTTAGGAGGTATAACTTTCTTCATATCTTGGGCTAACTTGTTGGTAAGATAAGTTTTTGCCTCACTATGAGTCAGAGAGTCTTGTTTACTTACTCTTGGCTCTCTATGAAAAATAAATTCTTCTCTTTCTTCAGAGTGGTGTTCTTGATTGTTTTCTCCCCCTCTAACTTCATGTTGTAGGGTTTCCAATCTTTCTTTTGTTTCATTTAAAACTGATAGGATTTGATCTAATTTTGCCATGGGATCCCGATTGATTTCCAGTATGTTCCATAACAATACTTATCCACACCTAACATTTACATAAAAATATATAAAAACATTGAACTTTTGATATACTAATCATAAAATTATAAGTTCATAAATACAAAAACTCTGAGATGCATCACATATACATTTGTTTATACAAAAAGCCATTTTTTTTACTTTATTCTCTTAATGGATTATTACATCCTTATTCAAATACAAAACTTTTCTATTTTTCATGTATAAAAGGTGTCTACATATCACTTTCTAATAGAGGAATTTCCTCAAGTTCTTCCTCCTCATCAGAATCGACTAACACAAACTTAGAGGGTAGGTGTACTAGTGAGTACTCAATCAATACCTCTTTTCCTATTACAGGCGCGTCCCGACTACACTCGAAAGACATATCACAGTGGGCAAATGATTTACTAATCTTAACAATAGTAGGGATTGGCAACCTTTCTACTACCTCAATCTGTCTCCTCCTCTCTAGGTGGATATGTTTGAGTTCATTGGCTAGTGTTTCAGAATTAGTGAGTCAAGCCCCTTCTGCGTAACTCATTGGTTCCTTCATTTTTGGCTTAGGAGATGGCTCTTTCTTAATAGTGACCTTAGGCATATTCCTAAGTTTTGTTTTCTTATCTCGCTTTATTATCCTTCTCTTTCCTATCATTCTGGCACAAGAACAAATGTTTATCATTAGCATATCTTGCCAATCTGTGAAATCTCACAATGAGATCCTAGGTCCAAGTGTTGAACCTGGTAGCTCTGATACCATGTGTAACATGCCAACTAGAATATTAAATACAATAAATGAAAAAATCTCATTCTTTTATAACAAAAAAATCCAATAATAATACATTTGCATTTTCAAAATACGATATATAATTTCAGTTTATGGTCGCTTCACATGCGACTTACAAATTTTACACTTTATCAAGAACAAATAATAGATGGCTGTATTCCTTGTAACTTACAATATTTATCATTTTCATTTACATAATAAGTAATGTTTCCAGTTCATAAGTCTTCAGCAATAAACTGTAGGGGAGAGAGAGAGAGAGAGAGAGAGAGAGAGCATCACCCTAGTGATTTTCCTCCAACCATAGACCAGTGGTGACCCTTCCCTTCACAAGGGTATAGATAATGAGAATCAACTAATTCTTTGTGTCATCTGAGAACTCGTGGAGTGTCCTAGCTAAAAACAATCGATCTTACAACTCTAGTCTAGCTCTAGCTATGTATAACCCACTCTGACTGTTCAGTTATCTGGTACACAATGAACCAATAATACAAGAAGTGATTTTTGCTTTACTTTGGCCAAAGTTTCATCTAATAAGTCATATGTTCACACACTCCTTTCTTGACTTGGAGACAACATTCTTTTATATCATTAATTACTAAATCAACATACTTTGACTTGCTTATTCAACATCAATCTAAAAGACATAAAATATACCCTTTTACTATAAGTCAACAAGACAGGTATTTAAGGTGAGAGCCTAGGTGACTTAAAAAAGCATGCATTGAGGCCCTCTTTGTATCCTTGAAATCTAGGGTCTATGACAATTGGTCAATCTAGTCAATGGCTTGTCAACCCATTTTCGTGCTCATAAATAAATTTGGTATACATTCTCAAGGTATACTTGATTCTATTATAAAGTCATTGATTTTGATGACTATAGACTTCTAAGACTCTTGTCACTAAGATATGTCTGCCTTAGTCTATGATTATATTCGACTAATTTCTGATTGAAGAAACAATAAACTTCATATTCCTTCATATTGGATATATTTTCCACTTATATTCCAAAAAGAGAATTCCAAAGGATAAGTAGTTTATGTTGAAAGGCACAAGACAACTAAGAGGGGGGGTGAATTAGTTGTATCAAAAACTTTAACTTCTTTAAAAAAAATCACTTTCACATTCACTTACTTTAACTCCTTATTCTATCGTGAAGATTAAACATGAATAGAAGAATCAAAACATAAACACATCAACACCATACACACATGAACACTAGATTTTTACGTAGAAAACCCTAAAAGGGGAAAAAGCACGGTGAGTGTTAACTCACAATATAATGTAGTAACAATACCGAATAACATACGATAGGGTCTCTTGGACTTTTTTGTTTCAATTCATTAGGAAGTTTGGGTTCAATGATAAAATCTCTCTTCTCATTCAGAAGGTTGTTTCTTCTACTAAATTCTCAGTTCTGGTTAATGGGGTCCCTAGGGGTTTTTTCTCTTCTTCGAGAGGACTCTGCCAAGGGGATCCTCTTTCCCCTTACTTCTTTATCATGATGGTGGAAGGCCTTGGGAGACATATTCAAGCTAATATCTCTTCTAAAGATCTCTTGGGCATCAAACCTGCTTCCTCCCTTTCCCCTATGTCTGTGCAGCAGTTTGTTGATGATACCATTCTTTTTGGCATCTCTTTTGTGATTGAAGCTCGAAGTTAGAAGAATATTTTAAATAACTATGCCCAAGCTTCTGGTCAAAGCATAAATTTCCAAAAGAGCAATGTGTATTTTTTTAATACTCCTAATGATCTCCAGCAAAAAATCATTAATATCCTGGACTGTACTGAACCTGATCTTCCTGCTACTTACCTTGGCCTCCCCCTTATGGTCAAAGAGGTGTCTCAAGGTTTCTAGAATGGAATATTGGAAAGAACTCAGAGGAAATTGATTGGCTGGAAAGGGAAATTACTCAGTAGTGCGGGCAAATTACAGCTTCTTCGTGCCTCCCTGCAAGGTATACCTACTTACTTCCTGTCTCTTTTCAAGATACCTAGTTCTTTTGCTGACAAATTGGAATAGATTCAAAGAAAATTTTTATGGACGGGGATGGAAGACAAACAAAGAATGTCTTTGGTCAGCTGGGAAAAAGTGTGTCTTCCTAAATCTCATGGTGGTCTCAATATTAGATCCATCTGAAACATGAATAAAGCCCTCCTTTCCAAAATCAACTGGAACCTGATTCATAACCACAAGGATTGGGGGGAAATCATGTAAGCCAAATAATTGGCCCAGCTTTCTCGATTAGGAAGGGTTACCCCAGGGATCTGTTATCTGGAATAAAATGCTGAAATCCATAAGCCTTCTTAAGCAAGTGGTTAGATGGAAATTGGGAAATGGTATGTCTATTAATTTCTGGAATGATATTTGGATAAAAGATAAGGCTCTTATTACTCAGGGGGATTATGGAGCTATTGCTAGCATTGCTACTCAGTTTTTTGGGGATAAAGTTTGCAATTACATGGCTAATAATAATGGCAATAGAAGCTGGAAAAACTTATTGGATTGTTGTGCCCATCGCCCTGATCTCACTCCTAGAGTTCGGGCTGTTCAACACTTGATTCAGGGGATCAGAATCCCTCTCTTCCCTCGTGAGGATGAGCAGTATTGGTGGCCGGATAAGAATGGACGCTTCTCTGTCAAGTCTGCTTACCATCTGTTGGTTCCTGAGGTTCATAGAAAGGAGATATGGAGAAAAGTTTGGAATCATAAACTTTTACCAAAAATCAATATGTTTTGGTGGGCATCTGTTCATAACAAAATTCTAACCCAAGACAACTTACAGAAAGAGAGGGTTTACTTTGGTCAATAGATGTTCTCTGTGCTGTGTAAAGGAGGAAATTATTTCTCATCTATTCATACACTATGATATTGCCAGGGAAATCTAGAACATAATCTTAGGAAATTTTGGCATTCAATGGGTTTGTAATTCTAATATTAAGGAAGTTATTACCAGTTGGTATCCTACCTTTTCTCATCCCTGGCTTATTGAGTTATGGAACCAAACTCTGCCCTGTTTGGGCTGGACTTTATGGAAAGAACGTAATCACAGAATTTTTAGGGATACTGTTAGAGATGCCTCTCAGGTTCTTCACTCTTTTGTTAAGACTCTAATGGAAAGTGTCACTAATGCCCATATCCGTATTGCGGAGAAACCTCTGACCCATGAAGAGGAGCAAATTGTGGCTAATTGGAAGATCCTAAATCATATTCCTATTCATAATAGTTCCAAAAGGTTGCAGAGGCTTAACACTAGATGGAGTCCCCTGAAGCCTAACTGGCTAAAACTAAACTTTGATGGGGCTTCTAAGGCGGATGGCAAAGCTAGTGGTGTAGGGATTATAAGGAATGACAAAGGGTGGATGGTTGCTATCTATGCTGGCGGGTTAGGCTGTCAAAGCAATAATTATGCTAAAGCAATTGCTCTTCTATGGGGGATTAAATTGGCTATCTCCCTTGGTATTAGAAATCTGAATATTCAGGGGGACTCCAAAATGGTTATTGATGCGGTGAACAATGTGTCGACCGTTGGTATTAAGTTGAAAGACATTATTATGGATATTCAGATCCTTCTGTAGAAGATTCCCAAGGTGGACATCTCTCATATTTATCGAGAGGGTAATGGGGTTACAGATGCCTATGCCGAGCTTGGTCAACAGTATTCAAATTGGCGATGTTGGCGCCAAATCGACTACATCCCTTTTAACATTAGGGATCTTATTCAAAAGGAAGTGACGTGTCAAGGATGAGTCAGATTTATTGGAAAGATAGATCACTTGGTCAGTTCTATTGGAGGATGCTGACGTGCATCTTGAAGTACAGGATTTTTTGTACTTTCTTGATTATTGTTATTTTTGCCTAATTATGCCCCTCTGGTAAGGCAAGCAGCTTACTTGCTCATTATAGCATATGCAGTGAAATTATGATTAAGCATGGGAAGATTAAGCGTCATCCTTGTAAGGCGTTCCTTATTAATGATAATGTGTGTTGTTTCATTACCATTATCATTATCCTTGATCAAGGGGTTAATGTTACCCTGCAAATGAACTCTATGGAAATTTGGGGTTTTCGTGATTTCTGTGAGTCCAACATGGGTGGCGATAGAATCCGAACGGAACCCATTTATTGTTGCGAGTTCAAAGACAATCTGGTGGTCTGGCATTATTGTAAAGAGGGTGGGATTAGTCCCTATTTGGAGCAGCTCAATGGGTATGATGAAAACTTATCTGAATAGTTCGCTAGGTCTTGGCAAAACTAGCGTGTCTCTGTGGGGGGAATTAGTTTCGAGATTTCTGAAAGTGTTATTGCTATGGCAACTAGCATGTCTACTCAGGGGATTAAACTACAAAGGAAAACCAAAATTGCAGACCATTCAAGCCAGAAGCTCGTTCTTGGAGACGGTGAAGCACTCATACCCTATCAGGGGGGATTCGACTGAGCCAAGCTGCTTGAGCCTTGGGATGGTGTGTGTTTTCTCCTTATGAAGTATTTCACTCTATAGGGGCGCTTCACCAAGTTCTATAACTATCATCTTCCCCTTCTGAATCACTTTAGATGCAATGCACATAATAGCTTTCCTTTTTATCTTTTATCTTCCCTTGAGCATTCTGTTCTTAGGGTTAGAGCTAAACTGGCCAAGAAACCTACTAAGAAACCCATCCCCCTTCATCAGGGCCTCATCCTCTATCTTTACAACTTCCATCTTGCCCTAGAGCCTTCTAAGGAAATTCAGACTAATAGTGGGGAAATATCTTCAAACCCTGGTGATACTGCTGTTGTTGAAAAACCATGCCCTTCCCCTGCTTCTACTAAGACAAAAGAAGTTTCTTCTTCTACTCCTGAGGAGATTCCCATAGATACCCCAGGCTCTACTATTAGTACGAAGTGCAAGAAGAGGAAGACACAAGCTGGTGAAGCTGGCACTGTGGGGACTACTGTGGGGACCCCTAAAAATCCCTGTAGGACCCCCGTGGGATAAGGTAGCAAGTCTCATCTGTCTGCAAAGAATATTAAGGAGGGCTTCTCCTCAGGAGTTAGGCGGTCTGGGCGAATTGCTGGCAAACCTCTTCTCAAGGCCAAACTTATTGATTATTCTGAGAGTGCTTCTGACGAATCCACCCAGGGTGATGAGGCTAAGGATATGGATGTTCAAGAGATCTCTGAGGATGCTGATGGTAAGCAAGAGTATAAAGAGATGGGGGCTACTGCTGACGATGCTGAGGATTCTGTGGGAAATGCTGGCAAAGTGGAACAGATGTTCGTGGAAGAAGCCGATGAAGAAATAGAAACTGGTGCTGGCTTTGGGTCTGAAATTGTAGTTCTGATGGGCTGCATTGAGAAGCTGGAACAAAATCTTTCCACTATGCTCAGGAGTTCTATCTTACTCAATATTTCTGTGTTGTAGAACCTTGGGGCTACTGTTACTACTGACACTGATGAGAACTCTACGAAATTGGATGATCTTATTAAATCCATGGTTAAGTAAGGAGAGAATCTTCCTCCTTAGTTTTTGCTTCTATATTGATGATACTCTGCTACTCCGTATTAACTATCTTAATCTGTAGTTGCTGTTTATATTGTTTATACTAGGAAAACAGAGTTTGATGTATCTTTTTTGAGGCACTTTTGTGCTGGCTGCCTTTGTGGCTCTTTTGCTTTTTGTATGGGTTCAGCCCCTTGGTTAGCTTCCTTATATTATCAAAAACAAAAGAGGCTCATTGCTAAAGGGCTCACTACCCAAATGAAAGTCTCATTGCCAAAGGGTGACTCACAACCAAAGGGTGGCTCACTACTAGGATGGGTGGCTCACTGCCATGAAGTGATATAGTAGCATCTACAACATGCCTGAGTTTAGTTCCATTGAAGCACAATATATCTCCTCTGCTCTGCTCTTCTTTTACAACTCACACTTTATCTTCGCATCTTCACCCACTTTCTACCCAACACATGAATTCATTACATAAATTTATACCAGTCATCAACCTTGGAACATTCATCAAGGTTGGCAATACAACATACAACCATTGGAACTATCTCCAAGGTCAGCATACATACATAAATTAAATTGGGTCTGAACTTATACAAACTTGTGAATCAAATGAATGAAAGAGTAACACTTCATGGCTTAGCTTAGACCCAAATACATCGTCACACACTTGAACACACTTCTACAATACATGAATCACCTCCGCAACAAGTGTAAATAACCAAGTCAGCCAGAACTAGTGCAAACATCAAGAATACTTAAATACATGCTTCCAAGAACTTAATTATAGCTTGTGAATCAAGCACACACCTTAAATACATTCTAGAGATATCCACAAACAACATAGAATCACAGACTACTTCTCAACAAATATCACTTGAAGACAACAAATATCACTTGAAGACATATCACAGACTACTTCTCAACAAACAATATCAAACTCTGCTAATCAATAACTTGCTTTCTAGAGCACCAAATCACAAATACTTTGGAATGAAGATAGCTAATGAAATTATAAACTTAAGTCTAAAACTACAAGACCAAAATCCAACCTGCAGAGAAATGCGGAGCAAAATACTTTCTCCTTGTCACTCTACAAACATTGTCAGGCACAATCTTCAAACTGGTGAATAGAACTTTTTTTGCACAACGATTTAGACTACCAAATTCTAGATTTAGCATCTTCAAACACTTCTTTAAACATATCCAAATCTCACCGGTCTTCAACATAGAGGAAATGCGGAGCAAAATACTCAGACAGTGTTCTTAACATGACAACTCAATCAATCAACAAATAGCAATATCAGAAGATACAATTGGCACCAATTACAACACAAACATGTTGACATCAATGACAACACTAGTTAGCACATACTTGCAGCAATCTCCCCCTTTGTCATTGATGGCAACATATGATGTGAAAAACATGTTCCATCATCAAGACACAATTCTGCATCAGAACTCCCCCTTTATTTTTGCACATTTAAACTCTTTCTCCCCTTGAGTTTTTCACATGATCTCTCTCCCCCTTTGACATCAATTGCAAAGGGAATCACATCTCTTCTATTGCACATACTTGCACACTACTGCTCTAATCAGGCTAAAATCATTCTTTACTCCCCCTGAATGCAACAATCTGTTAGATCTAGGGCACACAACTGAGAGGGGGGGTGAATCAGTTGTACAAAAACTTGCTTCTACTTCAAACACTTGATTCTTCTTGTTAGTTAATAGTATTCAATTAACCATCCATGAAAGCATAATGCATAAACACAGGAGCAGATAAACATCAACACATTGGACACCAAGATTTTGATGTGGAAAACCCGGTTAAGGGAAAAACCACGGGGTGATTAACCCAAGGATTATTCTCTATTAGAAGAATAAGAAAAATGAATGGCACATGCCAATTAGGGCTCACTACCTGAGCACACTACTCACAAAGAGGCACACTGCCTACAAGAGACACACTGTCTACAAAGTGATAAGAATCACAAACTTGAACTGAAGATTGACATCTTTATCATGTCTGGATCAGTTCCATTTAAGCCCGAGATACTTCTGCTCTGCCCTTCGCTCTTTCGCTATACCACACTCATCCGCTGCTCAACACACTTTGAAATGAACTCACAAACCTTTATTTATACAAGACATTGACTTAGGAACAATCATCTAAGTTGGCAATCAACCATAAGGACATTTACAAGATGATTAATACATCCGGTCGGCCACCACAAGAACATTCGCAAGATGAACAACTTCATCCGGTCAGTTAGTCTGAACAAGAACTTCATCCAGAAGAATATCTTCAATTCTGGGCTCTACTACCAATGCGGACCAACAACATAACCTCAACATGATCCAAGAACCTTCACAAGCTTGCCTGATTGACCAGGTACATCTGCACTTTCTCTATTCACTGGAATCTCTTCTCCTCTTCATCTGAAACTTCAAGAACATAGTATGTCGCCACTGTCATACTGAAGAAGGTGCTTTCGGACCTCCAAACCACGTACCAATTGAGATGACACATTACAAAGACATCCCAAACACTCTGTCCAATCCGTGGAATAGGACAATGCACTTCCGGATCTCACCGGACCTTTTTGCAACACTCTGTCACTCCGAAGCATCTCCCGGAACCAGTTCTACTTGACTGATCACAACTTTTTCATATCTTCATGCGGACCTCTGAAATCTTAACTGGATCAACTCAAGACTCATATCTACAAACCCTTTAATCCGCATCCTCTGATCCTCAACCTATTGAGTACATTTGCCTTCTTCTCATCACTGTTCCTGATTGAGACAAATTTTCTCAATATCCTCAGCACACAGCTCATCCAATCATTCTTACTAATGCAATATGAGTATGTTGACATCAATGACAACATTGGTTAACCTCATACTTGCAACAATCTCCCCCTTTGTCATTGATGGCAACATATGATGTGAAAAACCATCAAGACAAGAACTTCTCCTTTCTGTCACAGCTCCCCCTATCAGCAACAACTCTTCACATGTTTTCTCTTCCTTTACTGCTCCCCCTTTGATCATCAACCACTTGTTTTTCACATGTCTTCTCTCCCCCTTTGACATCAATGGCAAAGGGCTCATACTTGCACTTGTAACACATCAGAATCATACCAGCTGCTCCCCCTTAGTAGCAGCTCCCCATCATCAATCTGGATCACAAGATATGACTATGATATCCATCGAACTGATGCACATCAGTG
The DNA here is from genome assembly GCA_027924645.1 of Cunninghamia lanceolata. Taxonomy (NCBI): domain Eukaryota; kingdom Viridiplantae; phylum Streptophyta; class Pinopsida; order Cupressales; family Cupressaceae; genus Cunninghamia; species Cunninghamia lanceolata. The sequence continues at coordinate 1,213,284 of BSBN01000474.1, read as the reverse complement.
CATCCTAGTTCATCACCGGAGGGGCCATGACCCCTAACTTCTCCCGGAGATACTCAAAAGAGTTTTTGGGAAGAGGTTTAGTAAAAATATCTGCAATCTGATCCTTGGAGGGTACATACTCCAATCTGACTTCTTCCTTGTTCACTTGTTCTCTCAGAAAGTGAAACTTGATAGATATGTGCTTAGTCTTAGAGTGTAATACCGGGTTCTTAGAAATATTAATTACACTTGAATTATCATAGAAATTGTGATAGGCTCCTCATATTCAACTTTAATGTCTCTTAGCATCTTCTTCATCCATAAAATGTGAGTGCAACTACCTACTACTGCAATGTATTTTGCTTCAGTTGTAGACAGAGATATTGCCTCTTGTTTCTTGCTTAGCCAAGAAACCAACCTTTTTCCTAAAAAGAATGCTCCTCCACTTGTACTTTTCTGGTCATCCACATCTCCTACCTAATCTACATCTGTGTATGCATGAAGAGCGAAATCCTGATCTCTAGGGTACCATAGACCATGCTCAACTGTTCCTTTCAAGTACCTAAAAATTCTTTTGATTGCCATGACATGAGATTCTCTAGGATCAGCCTAAAATCTTGCCACAAGACCAATAACCTGCATTATATCTGGTCTAGTCTGAGTGAGATACAATAGTCCTCCAATCATTGATCTGTACTTGGTCTAATCTATCTTAGGAGAGTCATCATCTTTGCTCAACTTACATCCGGTTGCCATAGGGGTGTTCATTGGCTTTGAATCTTCCATTCCGAATTTCCTCAACAATTCTTTTGCATATTTGGTCTAACAGATAAAGATGCCTTTCTTTGTCTGAGTAATTTGTAGACCCAAGAAGAAATTTATTTCACCAAGCATTGACATTTCAAACTCACTTTTCATTTGATTTGCAAAAGTTTTACACATACTGTCTTTTCCTCCAAAGATGATATCATCAACAAATACTTCAACAATCAAGATGTTTTCCTTATCTATTTGGAAATATAGATTACTATCAGCAGTACCTTTGTTGAAACCAATCTGCACAAGATGTTTATCCAACCTTTCATACCATGCTCTTGGGGCTTGCTTCAAACCATACAGTGCTTTCTTCAACTTGCAGACCATATTATCATGATCAGACAATTGGAATCCATCCAGTTGTTCAATGTCTACTTCTTCTTCCAAGTCACCATTTAGGAAAGCAGACTTGACATCCATCTGATATACCTTGAAGTCTTTGAAGGCAGCAAATGCAAGAAATAATCTGACTGCTTCAATTCTTGCCACCGAAGCAAAGGTTTCTTCAAAATCAATTCCTTCTATTTGAGAGTAGCCTTTACAGACCAATCTAGGTTTGTTTCTGATTACTTCACCAACTTCATTCAGTTTGTTCCGAAAGACCCATTTGGTTCTAATCACATTCTTGTCTCTAGGTCTGGGAACAAGATCCCAAGTATGATTTTTCTCAATTTGCATCAACTCTTCCTCCATTGCTTTGGTCTAGTTTTCATCATTGCAAGCTTCATTAACTGTCTTAGGTTCAATCTTTGAAATCAGACAGTATTCATTTGAATCTTGAGCAATTCTTCTCCTTATTTGTACCCCTTTACTTTTGTCACCTATGATCTGATCTTTAGAGTGATTTAGAGTTACATACCTTGGAACTTTGGGAGTTTCTTGCACTACTAATTCTTGATTAGGCTCATTCAGACAAACTTCTTCTTCCTGATTTACCGGATCAGTCTGGATCTGAATTTTAGAGGAGGATGGAGCTCCTTGCACCAGAGGATCATTCTGATCATCTTCATCACATTCATAGAATCTTGAGGGCTTCTCAATTCCTTCATCAACCTTCACATTTGTACTTTCTATCATCTTTCTCAATCTCTTATTGTAACATCGGTATGCTTTGCTTTGAGTGGAGTAACCCAAGAAAATTCCTTCATCACTTCTAGCATCAAACTTTCCTAGATCTTCATCTCTTTTGCTGTAACACTTGCTACCAAATACTCTGAAATATCTCACAGTAGGAGTTATACCAAACCAAAGTTCATAAGGAGTCTTACCAGTATTATTTTTGATTTGAACTCGGTTAAGAGTGTAGACTGCAGTGCTGACAGCTTCTCTCCAAAACATCTGAGGAACATTTGCTTCCATCATCATTGTCCTGGAAGCTTCCTAGATGGTCCGGTTCTTTCTCTCAACTACTCCATTCTGCTGTGGAGTCCTAGGAGCAGACAACTGTCTCTTTATGCCATGCTTCTCAAAAAAGACTATGAATTCACCGGATGTGAATTCACCACCTCTATCAGACCTTAGACACTTCAGTTTTAATCTAGTTTGATTCTCTACCATAGCCTTGAAGATTTTGAACTTCTCAAAGGCTTCTAATTTCTCTTTCAGAAAGGATACCCACATCATCCGGGAATGAACATCAATCAGCAACATGAAATATCTATCACCTTGCATACTTTTGATTCTTGTCAGACCACATAGATCAGTATGAACTAATTCCAATAATCTGGTAGAGGACTGATCTTTGCTTTTGAAAGAGACTCTGCTCTGTTTACCTAGCTGACATTCTTTTCACAAACTATTTGTAGGTTTCACCAATTTTGGAAGATCTCTTACAGCCTGAATATTGCTTATCTTGATGATGTTATCAAAATTTACATGACACATCCTTCTATGCCATAGCCAACTCTGATCAACTTGAACAAACAGACAACTTTTATTTGAACCAACCAGATGGAAGATATTACCTTTTGTTTGAGTACCGGATGCAATCTCAGTTCCGGAGCTTTCAAAGATCTTGCATCTTCCATTTTTGAACCAGAGATCATAGCATTTGTCTACTAACTATCCAACACTGAGAAGATTGTGCTTCAATCCTTCAACATACAGTACATTACCAGTTTTGCTCTTTCCATCAAAAGAAATAGTTCCCCTACCTCTGATTCTACCTGTAGAATTGTCACCAAACTTTACCATTCCTCCTTCATACCTTTCTAAATCTAAGAACTTGTTCTTGTCACCTGTCATGTGGTGAGAGCATCCACTATCAATAACCCAATCATCCTTTTCTTCTACTTGGGCAGCTAAAGCTCTTTCTACAACCTTATGATTGACAGATTCAGAGGATATTGGTTCTTCTTCCTTGATGGCAATAAACACCCATTCATTTCTGGATTTGTCTCCTATCTCTGATTCATCATCTATTACTCCTTCATTATCAGCTTCTTCATGAACATAATAACAGTTCTTTTGGAACCTTTGTCTGTTGGAGTTTGACCTTTCAAATCTTTCCAGACATCTTGAAGCAAAATGACCAATCTTATTGCAGTTGAAGCACTTAAAGGGTAGTTTTCCTTCATACTTACCGGACCCTCTTGGCAGTCTCTTTGTAATGAGGGCTTCAAGTTGAGCTGTTTCTACTTCTTCCTCTTCCATGTCTTTCCTTGCTTGATCATACCATGACAGCTTCCTTGAAGAGTTCTCTCTCGGATCAAATCTTTGTTTGCCTTTCACATAGGCACTGGCTTTGAATACAGATTCAGTCTTAGGGGGATCATCTCCAAACTCAGTCATTTCAAATGTAGCCAGTTTGCCAACCAGTTTCTCTCTCGTGACAATTGTATGGGCTCTGAATTCATCAATGGCAGCAACCTTGATTTTGTAGGCAGCAGGAAGGGATCTGAGAATTTTGCAAACAATTTCATTTTCATCCAGAACTCCACCAGCATTCCTAATTCCACACACTAGCTCATTCACTCTTGGCATAAAGGTAGTGATATTTTCATCATCTCTCATCTTCAATCTTTCAAATTTCCCTTTTAGACTTTGCAACCTTGCACTCTTGACAAACTCATCTCCTTCATACAGAAGTTCCAGTTTAGTCCAGATCTCATATGCAATTGGTAGATCAATAACATTTGAGAGATCTGAGTGATTCAATGCGCTTAGAAGAGCTTCCTTGGTCTGTAGATTGTTTTCAGCATCTGTGATTTCATTCAGAGTTGTCGGACCACCCTGTGGAGGAACATATGGTTTTGAGACCATGGTCAAGTATGCTTTTCCCATACACTCCAAATGACATTTCATGTGACCTTTCCAGAGAGTGAAGTTGGTTCCATCAAACTTCGGACTATCCTTCTTGTATGACGACATCCTGGATCTCCTCAAGTGGTTAAGCTCCTTTCAAAGGAACTTGGCTCTGATACCAATTGTTAGATCTAGGGCACACAACTGAGAGGGGGGTGAATCAGTTGTACAAAAACTTGCTGCTACTTCAAACACTTGATTCTTCTTGTTAGTTAATAGCATTCAATTAACCATCCATGAAAGCATAATGCATAAACACAGGAGCAGATAAACATCAACACATTGGACGCCAAGATTTTGACATGGAAAACCTGGTTAAGGGAAAAACCACCAGGTGATTAACCCAAGGATTATTCTCTGTTAGAAGAATAAGAAAAATGAATGGCACATGCCAATTAGGGCTCACTGCCTGAGCACACTGCTCATAAAGAGGCACACTGCCTACAAGAGACACACTGTCTACAAAGTGATAAGAATCACAAACTTGAACTAGAGATTGACATCTTTACCATGTCTGGATTAGTTCCATTTAAGCCCGAGATACTTCTGCTCTGCCCTTCGCTCTTTCGCTATACCACACTCATCCGCTGCTCAACACACTTTGAAATGAACTCACAAACCTTTATTTATACAAGACATCGACTTAGGAACAATCATCTAAGTTGGCAATCAACCATAAGGACATTCGTAAGATGATTAATACATCTGGTTGGCCACCACAAGAACATTCGCAAGATGAACAACTTCATTCGGTCAGTTAATCTGAACAAGAACTTCATCCGGAAGAATATCTTCAATTCCAGGCTCTACCACCAATACGGACTGACAACATAACCTCAACATGATCCAAGAACCTTCACAAGCTTGCCTGATTGACCAGGTACATTAGTACTTTCTTTATTCACTAGAATCTCTTCTCCTCTTCATCTGGAACTTCAAGAACACAGTCTGTCGCCACTGTCATACTGAAGAAGGTGCTTCTGAACCTCCAAACCATGTACCAATTGAGATGACACATTACAAAGACATCCCAAACACTCTGTCCAATCCACGGAATAGGACAATGTACTTCTGGATCTCACCGGACCTTTTTGCAACACTCTGTCACTCCGGAGCATCTCCCAGAACCGGTTCTACTTGACCGATCACAACTTTTTCATATCTTCATGCGGACCTCTGAAATCTTAACTGGATTAACTCAAGACTCATATCTACAAACCCTTTAATCTGCATCCTCTGATCCTCAACCTATTGAGTACATTTGCCTTCTTCTGATCACTATTCTTCACTGTTCCTGATTGAGACTAATTTTCTCAATATCCTCAGCACACAGCTCATCCAATCATTCTTACTAATGCAATATGAGTATGTTGACATCAATGACAACACTGGTTAACCTCATACTTGCAACACAATCATCTCAAACCACTACTTGCTCCCCCTGAGAGGTAGCCTCTAACATCAGTCCAAAAGGAGAAATGTACTTTGAAGTGCACTGGACTGATGCATCTTCTTAAGCATCTATTCAAGGAAGGAGGAGAAATAACCCCTAATTTTTCCTAGAGATACTCAAATGTGTCTTTTGGAAGAGCCTTAGTGAATATATTAGCAACTTGATCTTTTGTAGGCATATACTCAAGCTTCACCTCATTCTCTGCAACTTTCTCTCTCAAAAAGTGGTACTTAATTGAAATGTGTTATGTCTGTGAATGCATCACTGGATTCTTTGAAATATTTATGACACTTGTGTTATCACAAAGAATAGGAATTAGCTCATCATACTCAACTTTGATATCCTTCAAGGTCAGTTTCATCCATAGCACATGAGTGCAGCATGATACTACAACAATATATTATTCCTTTGCAGTAGACAAGGACACTGATTCTTGTTTCTTGCTATGCCAAGACACTGCCCTATCTCCAAGGAAGAATGTACCTCCACTTGTGCTTTTCCTATCATCAGCACATCTGGCCCAATCTGCATTTGTATAGGTACTTAGGGAAAATTCATTGTTCTTAGGATACCACAAACCATGATCCAGAGTGCCCTTTAATTATCTGAATATCCTCTTTATTTCCATCACATGTGATTCTCTAGGATCTAATTGAAATATGGCCACAAGATAGACAGCATGCATGATATCTAGTCTGGTAGCAGTCAGGTAAAGCAGTCCTCCAATCATTGATCTATACTTTCTTTGATTAGCCTTAGGAGATTAATTATCCTTGCTCAATTTATAGCCAGTAACCATAGGATTGTATACCAGTTTATAGTCCTCCATTCCAAACTTCTTTAACAATTCCCTGACATACTTTGATTGAGAAATGAAAATGCCTTTATCAGTTTGATTGATTTGCAGTTCAAGAAAGAAGTTCATCTCACCACACATAGACATCTCAAATTCCTTTTGAATTTCATTTGCAAAATTCTTGCACACCTCTTCATTTCCACCAAATATGATATCATTCACATAGACTTCAATATTAATCAGGATTTGATCTTTGCTTGCCTTGATATACAAATTACTATCTGTGGACCCTTTACTGAAACCCTGCTGCAATAGATACTTATCTAGTCTTGCATACCAAGCTCTGTGAGCTTGCTTCAATCCATACAAAGCCTTCTTCAACTTGCATACCATGTCTAGTTTGTTTGATAATTGGAACCAATTTGGTTTCTCTATGTAGACCTCTTCTTCTAGCTCGCCATTTAGGAAGGCAGATTTCACATCCATCTGATATACCTTGAAATTTTTATGTTCTGCAAATGCCAAAAATAGTCTGATAGTCCATTCTTGCCACCAGAGCATAGGTCTCTTCATAGTCAATTCCTTCCATTTGTGAGTAGCCTTTACACACAAGTCTTGCCTTGTTTCTCACAACTTCTCCAACTTCATTCAGTTTGTTCTAGAAAACCCACTTTGTTCCAATCACATTCTTGTTTCTAGGTCTAGGGACAAGTTCCCAAGTCTTTTTCTTCCTAATCTACATTAATTCTTCTTCCATTTCCTTAACCCAATGTTCATCATTGCATGCTTCATTTACTATTTTAGGTTCCACCTTTGAAATTAGACAGAGATTTACTTGTTCTTCTGTAGTCCTACTTCTTATCATCATATCTTTCCTTTTACCACCAATAATATGATCTTTAGAATGATCTCTTTCCACATACCTAGGAGTTTTAGGAATTCTTTTCAGAGCTTTTGCTTGAACTTCTTCTTCTAGAGCAGCTTGCACTTCAGTCTAAACATCCTTTTCTTTGTCTTTTCAACCTTTTCTGTATCAACAAATCCATCTGACTCATATCCATCTGGTTGAATATCTTCATCTACCTTCACATTTGCACTTTCAATGATCTTTCTCGGTCTTTTGTTATAGTACTGGTAAGCCTTGCTCTTAGTAGAGTACCCAAGGAATATGCCTTCATCACATCTAGCATCAATTTTTCCTAATTCTTCATCTCTTCTGATGTAGCATTTACTTCCAAAAACTTTGAAGTGTTTGACAGTAGGAGTTCTACCATACCACAACTCATAAGGTGTCTTTGTTTCTTTTGCTCTGATTTGTACTCTATTCTGAATGTAGACAGTAGTGTGTATTGCTTCTTTCCAATATACTTCCGGTAGGTCTGCTTCCTTAATTATTGTTCTGGCAACTTCTTGAATAGTTCTATTCTTCCTTTCAATCACTCCATTTTGTTGAGGAGTCTGAGGGGCAAATAAATGTCTCTTTATTCCATGTTCTTCACAAAAAGCATTGAACTCACTTGAAGTAAACTCACCACCTCTGTCAGACCTTAGGCACTTGATTCTCAAATCCAACACATTTTCAACCATAGATTTGAATTCCTTGAACTTATCTAGTGCTTCTACTTTTTCTATAAAGAAAGTAACCCAAGTCATTCTTGAAAAATCATCAAGAAGAAGCATGAAATACATTACACCTTGCATACTTCGTAGTCTTGTAGGACCACATAGGTCTGTATGCACCAACTCCAACAAACTGATAGAGGATTGTTCTTTGTTCTTGAACGTAGTCTTTGTCATCTTCCCAAACTGACATTCTTTGCACATAACATTGGCAAGCTTCACAATCTTAGGTAGGTCTCTTATAGCTTGAATAGTGCTTATTCTCACCAGATTATTAAAGTTAATGTGACACATTCTCCTATGTCATAGCCAACTTTCATCTGTCTTAGCCAACAAACAACAATTTTCAATACCTTTCAAATGATAAACATTACCATGAGTCTTCTTACCAACAACAATTAAGGTTCTAGAGATTTTCCTTATCTCACACTCATTGTCCTTGAACACAAGATTATACCCTTTGTAACACATTTGTCCAACATTTAGAAGATTATGCTTTAAGCCCTTAACATAAAGAACATCATCTATATTATGCTTGCCATCAAAGGTAATTGATCCTTTTCCACAAATCTTACTAGCTGCATCATCACCAAACCTAACTAGTCCTCCATCATATTTTTCAAACTTAACAAACTTACTTATATCTCCTATCATATGATTTGAACATCCACTGTCAATGATCCATTCATCTTCCTTTTCAGCATGAAATGCAAACAACTCTCTTGGACTTCCTTGCTTCACACAACTTGCAAGATTAGCAGAAACAGGTTCTTCTCTAAGTGCAATAAACAAGCATTCACTACTATTACCATCATCAGAATCAGGTTCATCATCAGTTATACCATCATCATCTCTAACATAGTAACTCTTTCTTACCATTTTTCCTTTACTTTCACTATTTTTGAACTTCAAAGCTCTGTCAAGACATCTTGAAGCATAGTGACCAATTTTACCACAATTAAAACATTTGAAAGGTAACTTACCTTTAAACTTTCCTCTGTTGGCTCTTTTCATTCTACTTGCAAGTTTGGCCTCAATCTCTTCAAAATTTTCTTCATCTGATTCCACAGCATATTTATCTAATCTAGCAGTCTTTTCTTCATTGGCCTTAAAGGCAGTCTCAGTTTTCACAGGACCATCGGTAGTACCAAATTCTCTCATCTCAAAAGTAGTCAGTTTACCAAGCAATTGATCTTTTGTAAGCTTACCCATATCAAACAATTCTTCAATGGCAGATACCTTGTGAATATATGATTTGGGAAGAGTTCTGAGTATCTTATCTACAACATCCTCATCTTGTAACTTTCCACCAAGACCCTTTATGTTGTTGACAACTTCATCAATCTTTTGTATGTAACTTGTTATTTTCTCATCTTCAACCATTTGCATGGTTTCATATGTGGTCTTCAAGTTCTGCAACTTAGCCTTCTTGATAGATTCATCACCTTCATAGATGTTCTTCAATTTTTCCCAAATCTCATGAGCAATTTCTAGATCCACAACTTTCACCATTTCAATGTTAGATAGGGCATTTAATAACGCATTTTTAGATTTGTGATTAGTCTCAAAATCCTTGATCTCTTCATCAAACTACAGACCACCTTTAGGTATTGTGTATTTATCTTTAACAGTCTTCCAAACATTATAACTAATAGAAATAAGATAACTTTGCATTCGTACCTTCCAGTAGTCATAGTCAGATCCATCAAGCTGAGGAATGTCTTTCTTGTGTGTCATCCCTGATCTACCTTAAGTTGTTAGGCTTTCTTCCAAGGAACCTCGCTCTGATACCTATTATTGAAAGGCACAAGATAACTAAGAGGCGGGTGAATCAGTTGTATAAAAAACTTTAACTTCTTTAAACAAAATCACTTTCACATTCATTTACTTTAACTTCTTATTTTGTCATGAAGATTAAACGTGAAGAGTAGAATCAAAACATAAACACATCGACACCATACACACATGAACACCATATTTTTACATGGAAAACCCTAAAAGCGGAAAAACCACAGTGAGTGTTAGCTCACAATATAATGTAGTAACAATACCTAATAACAAAAGAGGCTTACTGCCAAAGGGTTGACTGCCTAGGGCTCACTGCCATGAACTAATATAGTAGCATCTACAACATGTCTGAGTTCAGTTCCATTGAAGCACAATATATCTCCTCTTCTCTGCTCTACTTTTACAACTCACACTTTATCTTCGCATCTTTACCCACTTTCTACCCAACACATGAATTAATTACATATATTTATACCAATAATAAACTTGGAACATTCATCAAGGTTAGCAATACAACATACAACCATTGGAACTATCTCCAAGGTCTGCATACATACATAAATCAAATTAGGTCTAAACTTATACAAACTTACGAATCAAATGAATGAAAGAGTAACACTTCATGGCTTATCTTAGACCCAAATACAACTTCACATGCTTGAACATGCTTCTACAATACATGAATCACCTCCGTAACAAGTGTAAATAACCAGGTTAGCCAGAACTAGTGCAAACATCAAGAATACTTAAATACATGCTTCCAAGAACTTCATTATAGCTTGCAAATCAAGCACACACCTTCAATACATTCTAGAGACATCCACAAAAAACATAGAATCACTTGGGAGTTGACAAATCCAATTGCAACAAATCTCACTTGAAGACAACAAATATCACTTGACATATCACAGACTGCTTCTTGACAAACACTGTCAAACTCTGCTAATCAAAAACTTTCTTTCCGGAGCACCAAATCACAAATCCTTTGGAATGAAGATAGATAAGGACTTTATAAACTTAAGTCCAGAACCGCAAGACCAAAATCCAACCTGTGGAGAAATAAGGAGAAAAATACTTTCTCCCTGTCACTCTACAAATATTGCCAAGCACAGTCTTCAAACTACTAAATAATTTTTTTTCTGCACAGTGATCTGGACCACCAAATTCTAGATTTATCATCTTCAAACACTTCTCTAAAACATATCCAATTCTCATACTCCGGTCTTCAACACAAAGGAAATGCAGAGCAAAATACTCAAATAGTGTTCTTACCATGACAACTTAATCAATCAACAAATAGAAATATCAGAAGATACAGTTGGCACCAATGACAAAACAAACATGTTGACATCAATGACAACACCAGTTAGCACATACTTGCAATAGTTTCATTCTCAATGAAAAACTATAAAAGATTGACCCTACATTGCCATAGTAAGGTAAGTGTATTTCATGATAATCTATAGGCTAATCTTAGCTTAGATTTGGATAAATAATAATCCTTTTTAAACTAGGATAAAGATAGTACAAGATAACTCTCAGTTACCTATTGTTAATAAAATATTAACACTTATATCAAACTACCTCTACAAGCATAAGTTAAATAAATTCTTTTGCATGATTAATAGAATATGAAGCCTATATAACTAATGTCTCTTAACAAGCACATCAACCATTAACAAGCTATAATCTTTTATAAATGTATCCAAAGTGATGGCACCTTCCAATATCAGACTGTTACAACCTTAGAATGAATATTATGAAAACATAACACTATAATTTATGTCTTACACAAGACACAAGGAAAAATATAAGTTCTTAGTCTGCTACAGTCTTACTAGTAAGATCTCTTCAAAGAATATGGTATAAATTTATATACTTTATCGACTTACTCAGTTGATAATGCACACCTCACTATCAGTCTTAAATGGCTTCTAAACATTGTTCTCTCAAATATATGTTTGAATGAAATAACACATAGGATGGTCGATTAAAACAGTCATAGCTAATACTTAGTGTTTGGCCAGCATGTAACATTCAGCCTTCTGCACATGATTTGTTTACATACAAGATAACCTTACAAAAAATATATAAATGTTATGTCATAAAATGTCCCCTAGGACTTTTACCTCCTAGTTTAGCTCCTAGGTCCCCTTAGATAAATCATGCATGTGTAAAACTTGTCCCGGAGCAAATTCCCCTGAAACCCATGTCAAATGGGGCTTAGGGGTCCACTCTAATGCTTAATCAAGACCAAAAATAGGCCTCTGGATCTGGCCACCCATGCCCTAGTCCAAACCTATTTTACTAGGACCCAAATTTTGAAGTGTCAGTTTATGACCGTTAAAAGGTTTCCCTTTGTCGGCCTTTTCAATTTGAATTACGAATGTTAGCGGGAATGCATATATAAACATATTTAAACTTCATTTTCCTCCGAGTTGATGAAGGTGAACTAATGATTATCAAGCAAAGAGCATTCAAGGTATTCATTGTGTTGTAGAGCAAAATTGTGTTGTGTTTGTATGTGTTTGTTGCAGATTTGGCTCCATCAACTCATTTCCTCGTGATTTGAAGGCACTTCATATCCATGAGGGTTTTCACCTCCTAGGTCAATCTATCTTATCATTTGGTTTTTCCTCTTTCAACCAAGGACATGCACTCTATCTAACAACGGTGTTGGAAGGGTTGAATGCTATTTCTAGGGCTTGACTAAGGCAAGCTCCTAAACACCACAACCCCCAACCCCTCTCTTATGATTGCAGGTTACATGTGCGGAATCTTGCAGAGAGGAGTTGCAGGAGATCAATGCATAGGATAAAGATTCAGTATTTGAAGACAATAGTAGAGAATATTCCTTTCTGGACAAGGGTGCCCGCCTCTGTGTCCTCTAGATTCTTGTTGTCAAAAACTCTGAAGCAAGTTGCATTCTTCATCACCTCACAGTTCCAGATCCGTAGAAAAAGTGGTTTGCTAGACTAGGGCACCAGCCCTAGTGTCCCTGAAGTTTCTTCTTTCCAGAATCCAAATCTTGGTATGTTTCTAATTTGCATTTAGTGCCTTCCTGTGTGATCATTTGTCATGTTTCATCTGTCTATATACTATTTCATATAATTAGGGTTTAAGGCATAATCAGATTAGGGTTTAACAAATTTATCAATATATTCCAACTTTCCTTATCATCTCAAAGTGACAACAAACCTTTAGTTGAGTCCTCTTGTAGGAAAAGTGACTTAACTTAGTTTATGTCCTTGAATGATTATATGTGAAAGGAGGGTTTGATTAAATTCATCTAAAACACTACTTACTCATCATTCCCACTTTTCATATATAACATTTTATTAAACCCATGTTTTTCCTAAACTTACATCTTGCTAAGTGTTGTAATCAGATTTGCATTCATTCATATCATATTCATCATCATACATTTGAAAAACTTGCATAAATTTGAAAAATTGAAAAAAAAAGGCAATTTTTGCTTGCATTAAGGCATAGTTTGCACTATTTTCCTTGCATATCATTGAAAACATTTAATTTTCTGATATTTACATCAGATCTGAGATAAATTACAGCATTTCATTTTTCATGATCATTTACCTTGCATTTGCATATCTCATTTGCTAGGGTTTTTCTTGAAATTTTGCATTTTCATATAACCTAGTAATTTCAAAAGCTAGGGTTTGTAATTAAAATATTGTTTCAGATTTTATTAGTCATTTTAACACTCTTTCAAATATGATTTTAGACTATATTTTTGTTGTATTGTGTATTTTTGCATTTACATTTGCATTATTAGCACATTTACATTGAAAAAAGTTGAAAAAAATTGAGCATTTTAGGTGCATAAGCAAGCATAGTTTTTCTTTGTTTCATTGCATTTGTCATAAATATCTATCATTACAGATCTTGCATTCATTTTCAAGCATGTATTCATCTTGTTACCAAATTGTGCTTGGGAGCCCAATTTGGTTGAGTTGTAGTAGTGGTTTTCTAATGCTTTCAGGAAACAAAGTCACTTCATTGGAAGGGGTAACAAAAACAAACTTAAGTGCATAAGGCATCCAGTCAATATCTACCATCTTGATGGAGGACCAGTTCGAAGATCATGATACCAAGATCATTTAACAGCTCAATTAGAGCTATTACTTGATCTAGATAAAATGAAATAAAGGCACCCCCGCAAGGTAGGGGATATTCAAGGGATGACATGATAAATTGAAGCTAAGTTGTTCTTTGCAGATCATGTTTCAGATGTGTTCATTGCAGTCTATTCATTGCAATTTTGTGTAGTTTTCAGAAAGGTCCATATAACTTGTTAGATTTCCATGAGTATAAACATATTTTTCATACAATAATGTTCAGTTCATGTTATGTATTTTATTTACAAAAGAAGTTACACATAAGTCATTGCATGAGATGAAATAACTGATATATTCAAAAGAGAAGTGTTTATATGATCCCACACAAGCCATGGGAGTAATTGTGTCTGCTAAAATGTACAATAACAAGTACAAAGCATGAAAAGAAAGTATGTAAAAACAAGATAGGCCCTGTCATTGCCTGAGTGAATGATGAATCCCATTGTCTGAGTCTGCATCAGCATATCTCAAGTTGTCCAAGTAACATCTCTGAGAGAAGACCTGCAGGGGAGGGAGAAAACTAATGTTAGAGCTTGGAGTACTACTATGCTTCTATATGCAACAATTCAAAGTATACTTGCTATTCTACATCTGACTAGAAAAATAGAATAGATAAATTGAACATCAGATGTAGAGGAATGAAATAGGAGGAAGAATATTAGATCAAACAATCAAGAGAGAGGCTTCAGCCTCTATGTTTTTATCTAACATGTTTGTTCACTGTGCAGATACAGGTACTTGAAGACCAATCCTTAATGGTTGTCTTGAAACTATTATAGCAGTCATGAATGAAGGAGTAGCAATGTATCACTGAGGTACATGCAATGAGAGAACCATCAGAAGCAGATGTAGAAGGTTTTACCTTGAAGGACAGCAATCACAAGATGCATATAACTCATAATTATCAACATGAAAGTGAGAAAGAACAACAGTTTTAGCTATGTCTTGCAACAGTCATAAGCATAGCAAGAAAATAGTCAGCATGACAAGAGAGGCTCAGTCTGGGCAGTGGAAATAAGACAAACATCTATCACCTTTTATTTTGAATGAGGTGTAAAATTGCAATTGAACGTTTAACCATTGAAATAAATGATATTCAAAGTAACAAGATGGACAGTGATGCAATATTATCATGACATTGTGATATTCTATGACATCTATGTAATTATGGAACAAACTAAATGATAGAGGAGCAATCCACATGGATAGGGACAATTATGTCCATCATGAAGTACTGTCAAAGCATTAAATAACAATCAAAAGATGCCAAGAAGATGATTTATGATAATGCCGGTGACTAGGGCCATAAATACACTATGATATGGTCATATAAAGATGAATATTCTAGTGACAGTGATATCAAGCTTCAAAGGATAAAAGATGCATGTTTCCTTGTAAAGATAAAGATAAGAAATCATGCCAAGAGCTTTCAATAAAAGACAATGGTATATTCAAATGTCAAAGGGGAGAGATTGGAATTGACAAACCAATATTCTTGAAGCCTTATATAATAAGAACAACCAGACTGATTATTGACAGAGTCATCTTCACAGGTGAGACACAGTGCCAGAGCAAATATAACTTCATCATTAATAATAGTAGTGTCCAGATTGGAGCTCTCATATAGCCAAGATAGTAAGGGCATAGTCACCCATTCATGTCTTTAGATGCAACTTTTATGAAGGTTAGTCCAAATCTCATGATGTTTATGCATTGAAGCAACATTATAAAAATAATAGTGATTCTTAGCTCAGAAGAATAGAATGCATATCATCATTCACATTGAAAATCATGACAGACATGCATTGTTGAGCAAGCAACTGCAGGATAGTGACAGTCCTATGGAGACCTGTTTAAGGGCAGTCATAGAGGTTTAAGGATAGAGATTACTATGAGCAGTCTCACGACTAGCCAAAGAAGGCGACAACATGATAATGTTGGTTTCTCAAAAATAGGTCTCCATGATCTAGGATCCCAAACCAAGTATCATTCCAAAAGATCCAACCATGTTTGAGGAAAACAATATCTTAGAGGTTTTAAGGATAGAGGCATAAAGGGTAGTAGTTTCCATCAACAAAGTGTCGTGATTAACAAAGAGGCATGGTTATTTTACAATATAAAGTGAGGAAATGAGCTTTCATGATAATCAAACCTAAAAGGACATGGAGAGCATCTCAAGAAATCTACATAACCAAGAGCAAAGAAAAGTAGTCAAGATTTCATGTATAGAGCACACCCAGCATATAGAGTTCACACAGCATACAGGATTCTTTTACCACATCAAGAGCTTAAAACCCTAAGTATGGTGACACCCAGTGCACAAACCTATAGAATGCATATAAGAAAGCAAAGAGAGGGTTTATGTATTTCAAACGCTAGCTAACCAAGGGATTCTTTCCAGAAGAATAAAGGAGAAAATGAAGCATTTCTTTCACAGAGCATAAAGAGCACAGAGAAATTACAACACTCAGCAGTTCTTTCACAGAAATGAAGGGAAAGAAAACTTTAGTTTCATTTTTCCTTTCTTAGGGAAGTCATTAAGAGAAAGTAGAACCTTTAAGGAGGAACTAGGTCAAACATTATTTCCCTCTCAAGAATAAAGGAAAATCTCAAGCACATTGGTTCTTCATAGTAGCTTTCATCATTGCTTGCACAAAAGAAAGAGAAATCACACAGCAAGCAAGCATTCCTTTCACAAAAAATAAAGGAAAAGTTGATATTTCACTAACGGCATGAAGGTATGAAGCTCAAGAAGAGTTTCTTCGAAACAACAGAGCATTATTTTGTAAAGAATGTTATAGAAAGCCACGAAGATAGAGGGTTGTGAAATACAAACCCTAGTTCCAGCATTACGTTCACAGTGAAGCTATACAAAGAAATCTCAAGCTTAATAGCCCTTCTTCATTTCCTTCAAAAATAGAAGTAGAGAAAGTAAAAATCCTTCAAGTTTTCTAAGTTCTTGCATTTTAAAATACAACAAAGTAGGGTTGAGAGTAATCTTTCAAAGAATGGAGGAGCCATAAAGAAATTACAGAGCCTTAAAGTTTTGCCAGTCTTCTTCACAGATTTCAAAGAAAAGTCTCACTGTTATAGCCATACAAGGAGTACTTACCAGAAAATAATGCACAATGACTACCATTCCAGAGGAGATAGAGCAGTTTGAAGCCTTGTTGTAGGATGAAAGACGCAGGAAGTGAAACCCTTGCATGGCGGTGTAGCAGAGCCAATAGAAAAGAAATGAGTGAGAAAAATGAAAATATCTTTTAGGATTGAATGCTTTTTGCTTGAGATGCCCTAGCCCATGGGTTTGTGGGCTTTTTGACTTATTTTTAAAAATCATTACCATGCAAAAAGGCTTGAGGTCAAAATAATCATATTCATAAAACCTCGTTAGTCATGTCAAGGGAGCCCATGATCAAAGAGCAATGGTGTGTTTTCTATAATGTTAAGGTTATGTTAAAACCTCAAGTCAAACAGAATAATTATAATGAAGGTTGGAAATGGAGTGATGCATGTGGTGGCTTGGGAGTCATAAGGAGATGATCATTGTTTTCCTTATTTTTTGAATATTCTGCAAACCTTAGGATCAAATAAACAAATGATTTGACCAAGGTTAGTGATTCGCAATGAGAGCTTTTTGACCCTAGTTGACCAAGGCCAATTTTTGCTTATTTTCATGAGTCAAGAGGGCAGGTTGAAGTATTTTTTGCATGAGGCAAGGGGAGGGGTTATTTTTGCCTCTAAGGTTTATTATTTTAATATAACCCACCTCATATTTTTGCACAAGTAATAGGCAAAATATTGTAATTTAACAAGTATTAAACGCAATGATATTATAAGTTGCTTTAATACTTGTTATGTAATAAACATAGGAGAAGAGCATTCATTACATAGCATTTATTAAATCAATCGCATTGATTTGCATTTAATAACTATTAAAATGGTTTATTTTTTTCTCTCAATCATGCAAAAATAGGAAGGAGAGTTGAACTGAGGTACAAGGTCATGCAGGAGACATAGTTGGAGTTTTCTTTTTGACTGAGGGTCAAACATGACTTTTTTGGGAGTTCTTGGGTCAAGGACCTAGAACCACTTGGAGTTTTGAGCTATTTTTGCTCATCCTAGAGGAGTTTTGGGGCCTTAATTTTAGGCTTTTTACTTGTGCTCGCCCAGCAACTTGGAGTTGCTTTTTTGGACTCATTCATACAAATTTTAGAGTCCAGTTGAGCTGGAGTTGACTTCCCTTTCACTTTTGGGGACAGTTTTGTATTATATGGAAAAGGCTTATGCTTTTTTCCTAAGTTCTTGCTTTGTGGCCTTTGCATATTGCAGAGAAGAGATTGCCTTGTAACTTAGCCATTTTTACAATTTTTAGTAGCAACAGTTCATTATTTCTAGCAGTTTATTATTTTTTTTGCAGAGATTCCTTCCATTTTCTAATACAATCAAGGGTTCTTCTATCCAATTTCAAGTGTCTTGTTATTTTGTGAGTGATTTGATAGGAATTTTCTATGTTTTGCTTCAAAACCTCTAAATTATTTGTCTCAGTTATTAGATGCAAGTATACAAATTTTAGTTTATTACAGGTCACAGCTTGTATAAGAATATTCATGCCTTTCTGTGAAATACTTATGTAGTGAATTTGATCAATTTGGATTGTTAGAATAGGTTTATTAGAGAATGTTTGTGAGTTATATTGTAGTTTTAAATCAAAATATTGGTGCATCACCCTTTTAGGTAGATTTTTCTACTCAGTTTTCAATTTATGCAAGTTTTCTTCTATCTTTTTCCTCCATCAATTTACAAATCTAAAGGGTATTTAAGGGGAGCTGACTCTTTCGAAGGTTCATTCTTGAAATGGACAAACCCACAGTCTAAGAATGTTCCCATGTTGCATGGGATTGCCAAGCTTGTAAAGCCTTAGTATTCAGGGCGCAATCCTTTATGACAACAGTTTTTGGTACGCCTGATGGGACTTTGAGTAGAGTTTTAGGCCACAGTAACACATTTTTTCTTTGTTGTTTGGTATGTATAGCAAGGTTTTCATCCTTTTAGAGGCAAAAAATAGTATACTTGGCACGTCAAAATTCTAATTTTTGTAGATCTAGTGAATTTAGCACATGCGAAAGGTCCAAACGAGAGGAAGTTCAACCATGTTTGAGTATCTACAGCTGTCACCTCCAAGGAGAAGAGGCAGAACAGTAGTAAAAACACCCAATCCAACAGGGAAAACTCAATCTACTCCTCCAAGTCTCAGGACTGCAGAGTTTGATCAGAGAAATTTGGTGATAAATTTGCTAATACAGACTCCACAAACACCTCAAGCTCCACCAATGGTGAGAAGACATCCTTTTGTACAATTCAATACCAGTAGCCCATTGTTGCTTGCAGCACATGATGACATTCTAGTGGTAGCCTCAAGAGGCTTACTATTTTTCATAGGTGAAGACCAGACTACTCCAATTGAGCATATAAAAGATGCGGCTACGTTGTGCTTGGTCCATCACATAACACAAGAAAATGTTGCAGTGAGATTGTTGGCTGCATCTCTGAAGGGTAAGGCACTCCAATGGTTTAGGGGATTGGCTGTAGGTTCTATTACATCATGGGACCTATTGGGGGATGCATTAAATAAACAATTCAAAGAGAAATCTGACAATTTGTCGTTAGTTGAACAACTCAACACAATAAAGAGAGCTCCACAGGAGCATATGGTTGATTTCAACTTCTGTTTCTAGCAGACTTGGGATAGAATACTAGCAGCGGTAAGGCCTACTGAAGAACATGCATTTTTGTATTTTCCTAGAGCTCTAAATAGTGATATAGCAGTAATGGTGTAATCAATGGGTGGTACAACACTACTAGGTGTTTATGCAATTGCCATAAGAGCTAAAAACAACCTGATTCAGGCTGGTAAAATAGCTCCAAGGCTATCAATGCCTATTTTTCCAAAAATACAGCCATCAATCCCATCACAAATCCCACCTCTTATTGTTGTACCTGTTGTACAAGCACTTAATTATCAAGTTTCAGCCCAAACAAATGCTACCCCAGCCTCATCTCAGGAGGCAAAAAGACAAATAGAGTTGTTACAAAAGCAAACTGAGTTGTTACAAGGTCAAGTAGAGCTGCTGCAAACTATTGGTAAGGAGTTGATAAGTATAAAAAAGTAGCCAAATCAAATTTATAGACCATATCAGTCCCCTTACCAGAATCAGCAGCAAAATAACCAGCAAAACCAACAAGGTAACTAGCAGAACAGACCTTCTTATCATCTTGAAAACCAAAGCCAAAGAAGGAACTTCAACACAAGGCCTTATCAACCTTACAACCAGCATGCTGCCAGCTCATCTAGAGAGTTAGTACCAGTGCAAAATAATAAGGCACAGGAGTATGATTGGTGTTACCCATGTAACCAACCGCACAACTGCACAACCTGCTCAAACGGCATGATTAATCAAGCCTCAATGGTGTAGAATAATGTTGTTGTCCAGCAAAGTACCGTGCATGAAGTTTCAGAACAGCAAGCTTATAATCCTGAACAACAACAATTAGATGCAGCATTCATGAATTGGCAGGGTGAAAAGTTTTGTAGGGTTAATCATATGCAAGCGCAAAATCAATCTGCTCAGTCCATAGCAGCTAACATGAGAGACAAAAAGAGAGCTATAGATATTGGACATCAAGCTAGAAGAGGCCAAAATTAGGCCCAATCAAACCAACAAGGTGTTGTCGGTCCATCACAACAGCCAAATATTCATGTTCTACCAAGAGGGCAGCCTATTCCAAGCCAAAACTAGCCCAGAGTGTAGCCACAGCAAGTACAACAGCAAGTTGCTCCTGTTGTTTCAAAAGGACAACCAAAGGTTGGTTCATTTTCTTTTAATATCATTGATTATATGAAGAAGGCAAATGTTACCATGTCTATGTGGGAGTCATTATCCCTTCCAGGTCAAAAAGATTTGTTGCGGAATGCATTATCCAATGTTTCCTTGACCAATGAACCAATTCAAAGTTAGCCTAGAGACCATAATAGAGTTGTGCTTGCAAATGACCCACCATCCTAGAAAGAACAACAAGTACATGAGGTCAAAACAACACCATTTTATGTGTCTCTGATAATTGGTAAACACCTCATGCATAACTGTATGATAGATTCAGGTGCTAGCACCTCAGTTATGTCAAAATAGATAGTGGATAAGTTGGGACTGACTTATGAACCAATGTCCAAACCTGTAACTTAATTAGATGGTTCATTAATTAACACCATTGGAGTCATAAGAAATTTAGACCTCACATTACATACATGCCCAAATTTTGCAATTCCTCAGGATATATATGTAATAGACCTACCCCCATACTTTGTTTTATGCCTTTCCAGGGATTTCATAGAAAAGTTAGGAGGATATTTATCAGTTGATTGGACCCATATGTGTTTCAAGACTAGGTATGGTACAAGGGTAACCATAAAATTTGAACCCCTTGCCAAAGATCACTTAGAACCCTATGTCCCTAGTGTTGTTAATTCTAACCTCACCTTCCATGAGGAAGAGCAACTTGTTGTTCATGAGAATCATACCCCAATCGAGAGCATTGCAGACCTATTTTTAGATGAATGGGCATCTAAAAACCATGAAGAAGATCCTTATAAGTAGATGGAAGAAGCTGGATTGGGAATCTATATGATTCATGAACAGAATCAGGTTGTTCCTAACCTTATGAAAGGTGAAGAACAACATGAACATCCATCTGAACATGTGGTCAATGGCCTTGTTACTAATTTTTTGTTCACACTAAAATTAGTTTGACCTAAATGCAGTTATTCAGAAGGGATAAAAGAAAATTTTGAAGTTATGTATTTAATGAACAGTTGATATCTTGACAAAATAGAGATAGACTTCAGATGACAGGATGACCCATCAGTCTAATCAAGACTGATGAGTCATCATGACAAGAGAATCAGATGGCCAATGTATCAATTGTTCATGAAGTACAGTTGTTTTAACAGTGTGTTATCTTTCAGGAGTTATAAGTTAGATTTATTATTCAATTAATTAGATTTGAAATAAATAAAGAAAGATATTTGTATTGAACTGTTATTTCATGTCATGTTTTGAACTTACATTCAATATCTGTTACTTTATCCTATGCATTGATTGAAAAAGATATACACATTTATCAAGTACACATGATAAATTAACTGATTATGTTCAAAAGAAGTGTTCAAATGTGTCCCACACAAGCCATGGGAGTAACTAGACTGAGCAATTGCAAACATGCAAGCTATAGATCTAGATGATAAAAGAAATGAAATAAACACATGATAAAATTAAACATCCATCATTGCTTGAGAAAGAATGTTGTTTTGCTAATGCTGGTCTTCAGTCTTCAGTCTTTATCTTCAACTCCCATCATCAGTTGAACCTGCAAAAAAATTGGGGACAGCCCTGTTAGCGCTCTAGATGTTTAAAGTTATCATATGCTTTTATCAAGCAGATATATCTACTTATCACATCATGCATTGCATATGAAAGATCAGATCAGATAAGTGCTACAAATCAGAAAAAATCATGAAGAGGATTAATCAATACCATCAGGTATATTTTATGCTAACTTGTTTGTTCACTGTGCAGGTATAGGACAAGTAATGTTGCTGATTTGAAGAGAAATAAACATGTGGATTAAATGTGGTTCCCACAAGGGTTTGAGCCCAGCATGTTTTCTTTTTTTCATTTGAAAAATAGTATCAGAAAGGACAGGATGCATCATTCAAGTTAAATCATGCATCATTAATCAACTTACAAAGAAGCTATGTCATCATGACATTCATTACAGTTGATTGAAACAAATCAGATTAATTTAGAATGCCTGAATCAAGTTGGCAAAGTGCAGAAAATAGAAATGCAGTCATAAAAGGCATTTACATCTTTCATATCACTATTAGAGTACTTTATCGCTGTCTTGTTTCTTATCACAAACCAGACTTAAGAAATGACAGAAGAGTGAATAGAGATAAGTATAGTCATCAAGTATAGTCATCAAGTGGAGACATGATCACATATGTTAAGCATATTTCTATTGCATATCAGATGGAAGGAACAGGCTACAGGAGCCTTTATTGTTATGCATATGATGTTCAAAGAAGAGGACAAATGACATAATCAAATTGATGCATGCCTTTTCATTCACTATCATATAAATGTTCACATTACCATCTGGTGATGAAAAAAGAGTGATAGAATAGTGCTACAAGAAACAGACTTATGCACATGAGCTACAAGATACATCAAAGGATTCATCTGATTATAAGCATGGAACAGTAAGCAAATATCATGTTGCAGGTATTCACAATGATCAAGTACAACCAAGGTAATTGATATAGGTGTGCTTCTGAGATCAACTAACAGACAAGGGCAATGAAATCAAGTGAATGCCAGTCTAAAAAATGTACAGGTATATACTAATGAGGGACAGCCTGAAATTTAAAAGTGACAATCATAGCATTCAGATGACAGGAGGCCATGGCAAATAGATACAAAAGGATAGATGAAATATGGAGATGAATTGTTGTTCGTGATCAGAACAATCAAGATACAAGTTTATCATGGAGAGCATATGATAGGTAGCCACCAAGTGACATGTTATTTAGATACATCAAGAAAGGATCATCTAACTGGTATAATTACAAATGAAAGTATATCAAGAAAAGAAAAATGAATGCAACAGTCTCAAAAATGATGTACAAGTATTACTACTTCTGACAGGAGAATAAATGAAATCTAGAAATAGCAAACCAGGTGATCAAGATAGCAAGACATAATGCCCTGACTGGTGATAGTCAAGTATTATCATTCACATTTATGTGTTAGGTGTTCATTGATCATACATCATGTGTCTAAATGATACAGTGATGACATGTATATGTCATGTTCAAAAAAAAGAAGATAAATAACATACTGAACATGCTACAGAAGGAGGAATACAGATACAAGAGATAAAACAATAAAGATTCATTATATGCCATGTATATCCTATAGTATGACTTCTGAGAGAAATACAAGTTTTCTTCATTTCTGGTCAATATAGTGATAACAAGCATTTACCAAAATTGGAAGACAGAGGAGTGCAGAAATGAAAATATTCATGCCTAGAAGAAAAGAAGATACCACAGTATTACAATGAAGTTCAAATATATGTAAACTATTAAAAGGTGTTTTGAAACCCTAGCCAAAGCTCTCCCACATACAGTCAAATGATGCATACAGTGAAAGTTCTATCCAAGTCGTGACTAGAAAGATGGGTTTGTATGCATTTTGAAGAAACCCTCATTTTCATCAAGCCTCAGTTTCATCTCATGAGCCCAAGTGAAGGAAGAAGAGTTACAGAGAAGTCTTATAGCCTAGTCATACCATGAAGAGGAGAAATGATAAATACCCTTGTAGATTTATGGTGAAACCCTAGCATATTTTCTACATTTACAAAAAAGCAATGATGCCATAGTGTGTTGTTGGTATGGCCATGCCTGGGAACAATTGTTTTAGTCAAAACCCTTGTCGCAGAATGAAACCCTTCATCATTTTTACAGAAAATAGTCAAAAGAAAGCTCATAGCATGTGTTTGCAGGTGGTCGTGCATGGGAAATGCATTTGTATGCATTTCAGGAGAAGCCCTCATTCTGTATGCCAAAGAAAACCTTCGAGATTCATGACAAGATGTTAAAGATAGACTACATGAAGTGACCATGGCCGCGGCCATATAAAGAAGAAAAGCATTCAAATACCCATATAAAGAAAGGTCAAGACTCTTGTCTCCCTTATATGCAATGAAAGAAAAAAATTGACAGTATAGAAGAGCTACCTTTGAATCCAGAGAGTAAGACTTTAATGGTTGCGGCCTCCTATTGATAGGTATTTATCATTTCTTACATATTTCCTCACATTTTATCCAACATACGGAGAGCAATAACACACAGAAAGCAATAATATATCAAAGAAATGCTACAAAAGCAACATAAAGAGCAGAAATGGCTGTGACCATGAAAGAAGCCTCACAGAAAGAAAGAAATACTAGTTAAAAATGAAGGATACAATGCTTACCACCTCTTGTCATTCCTCAATGCAAGGAATCATGATGAAAGACAAAGAAAAAGTTGAGAGATAGAAGCCATGAAAACCAGTCAAAACCCTAGTGCAATGGAGTTGTAGAGCGGCGGCCAGCAAAAAGAAAAGAGTGAAAGTGAATAAAAAGTTTAGGGTTCTTCCTTGTTTTGTTCAAAGCTTCTTTCCCATCTTTTTTTTTTACTTTTAAAATGCAAATTATTACTATATCTAAAATGTCGACCGGGGTCAACAATTCTAATGATGCTTTCCTAGCAATGATCATAAGGAGTGGCCGACAGTGGGGATGCCTTGCATATCAAATGATGGTCGGTAGTAATAAGGGTAAGGCTTATGCCTTATGTATTTCAAAACAATTTTTCCTTCCTTGGAGGTCGAATATCATGTGGCCAAACAAACACTCATTTTTCCCCATGGTCAACATTGCATGGTCTAAAGATGTTCCTTGCCATCATTTGTTTGGAGATAGGACAAGATTCCCTTCATGTCACATGTATCATGCAGGATGACCGAATAGGGTCAAAAGATATGATCTCATGCCTTATAAAATTATTATCAAAAGGTCAAAACAAGAAGTACATGAAGGCAAAATACAGTTTAAATTTCAAGGTGGCAGAGAATGTGTCAAATAGGATATTTTTTGCATGAAAGAGGTTTGGAGAGATAAGGTCTATTTTGACATGGTAAATACACATTGCAAGATGGAAAAAGACTTAGGATTATATTTGCATGATGGGTGTATGTGGCAGAGGGCTATTTTTTTTTTGCATATGATGATTGGAGTTATAAGGCAGAGAAGAATATTTGTTTTCTTTTGAATCAAACATGGAGTTATAAGTGTAGTATAAAGTGCCTTATTCATATGTATTTGGAGAAATAAGGGTGTATTTTTCCCCTAGAGCATATTGTCAAGCAAGATGGTGTTTTTTCTCACAAGGAGTAATAAGGAGATGGTATTTGTCTCTAAGTCCTATATTTGCTAAAATCATGCAATTTAGGCATATGTATTTGGAGTGATAAGGAGTTATATTTTCATGCATGATTTTACAAATTTATTAATTGTAAATAAATAATAAAGTAATATTTTCCAAATTACTTTATTATTTTTCACAAATTGTAAAATCAAATAATTACAAGTTGTAACCAATAATAAAGTAATTATTTTATTACTTTATTATTTACTCAAAATCGTTTTTGCTAAAGAAAAATCATGCAAATTGATTAGTTGAGTTATCTGGGCCACCTAGGAGGTTTTTGCATGATTTGGGGAGTATTTTTAGGGTTCTTGGTCAACTTTTTGGTCAAGTATATGGAAAAGACCAAATTGGAGCTATTTTTGCTCAATTTGTGGCAGTTTGGGCCCCTATTTTTGAGGATTTTTGAGGTTGCTCGTGGGAGATTATTTTTAGAGGCAGCTAGCTGCAGTTCATATTTTTTGCATGCCTCTTGTGAGAGCAAAGCCTATATATTGTAAAGAAAAAGCTTGTTTTGCTAGTTCTTGCCTTTTTGCTCTTATACACTTTGAGAGAAGAAGGTTTTGTAGCTCAATTTTTTTATAGTTTTATTGAGAGATCAGCAGGTTACAGGTCCCATTTTTATCTCCTTTTGCAATATTTCCTTTGTTCTTTTAAAATCAAATAGTTACCTTTCCATTTAATGCTAGTTGTTTGAAGTGATTTGATGAAATTTTACTGTGTTTTACCATTAAACCTTTAAAATTATTGTCTCACTTTTTGCTTACAATATTAAACATAGTGCTATTGTAGGTCTCAGGTTGTGTTAATGAAAATAATCCTTTTGTGTTGTGAAAAATCAATTTTCCTTCATAAGAAGCCTATTTTCAAACCTTCCTTAGAAACTTTTTTGTGATATTTATGCCAAGATTGGATTGTGTGTCAGATTTTTGAGTTGTATTGTGAACCAGATTGCATATTCTTACCCATTTTAGGTGCATCACCAAATTTTCACAGTTTTTATTTCCTTATAGTTTCATTATTACCCTTTTCCAAAACAGAAAATCATACATTCCAATAGAATATTTTAAGGGAACCAACCCACAATCTGAAGGTCTAATTTCATTATAGGGCACCCACAACCTAAAATTAGTCCCATGTTACATGGAATTGCAGTGTTTTTCTAGCCTTGCATATGGGTGCAATTCCCAGTGATAACAGGCCTATGGCAACTGTATTTTGATGGTGCAAGGAGCAAAGTAGGTGCAGGAGGTGGAGCTATGCTTATTTCACCTGAAAATAAAAAATATTATGCAACTTTCAGATTTACTTTCAGCTATTCAAATAACACAATAGAATATGAGGCACTCATTCATGGATTAGAATTAGCCAGAAGGAAAAATATTAAGTGTTTGAAGGTGTATGGTGATAGTGAACTTGTTGCAAATTAGGTAAGGAACTTGAATGTCACCAAAAATGACTTTCTTAAGTCATATAAGCACAAAGTATGGAATCTGATTGAAGATTTTGATGCTTTTAATCTATTGTCTATGCCTAGAAATCAGAAGAAATAGGATGATATTAAACTTGCAGCCATGGGGGCTAAATTTGATATACCTAAGGAAATTAGAAATACCGAACAACAGCAGTATGTGAAGGTGGTTGTGAGTCCATCAGTGCCTGATAATAAAATACATTGGCAATTTTTTGAAAGTGATGATCAAATAGCAAATTTTCTCATAGAGGAAGCTGAGTTTTCAGCTGGTAACCAGTGAAAATTGCAACAGTAATTTGAAGACCAGATTGTGCAATTAAAAATAAATAAGCTGCCGAAAGGCCTAGTACTTTAGAATCAATTTTTAATTTAGATGACCAGTTAATGAAAGAAAAAGCCATCATACTTATCAAAGAGGAGCACTATGAATCAATTGAAATCTTCAAGTTCAAACTAATCAAGTTAGGAAAGGTATGTACAGTTGAAGATAAGCATGCTTTTGTGTTATTGTGCCAAGAATTTGATGATATTTTTGCATGGGAGTACAAAGACCTCAAAGGTTTTAACTTCGAACTAGCTCAGCACACTATAGAGCTAGAACTAGGGGCAAAACTAGTGAGGCGAAAGCAAAGGCCTCTTAACCCCAAGCTGGAAGTCATGATGAAAATAGAATTAAATAAATTGATTCAAAGTAGCATCATTTTCCCAATCAAACACACTTCCTGGGTCTCTAATCTGGTTCCTGTTAGGAATAAAAATGGAGAGATCAGGTTGTGTGTTGATTTCAGGGACCTAAACAAAGCATCATTGAAAGATCACTACCCGCTACCCTTAATGGAGTAGATTTTGCAAGTAGTTTCAGGTGCTGAAAGGTTTTCTTTATTGGATGGCTTTTCAGGGTATAACCAAATTTTGATTAAGGAGGAAGACTAGTACAAGACAGCATTCACAACCAAATGGGGTACTATGGATTATCAAAAGATGCCATTTGGATTGTCCAATGCTGGAGCAACCTTTTAGAGAGCCATGGATATGGCTTTTCAGGGCATAATGAATAAGTTTGTTTTGGTATATCTAGATGATATTACTATTTTTTCTAAGGATGCCAAAGATCACTTTTCCCATCTTAGACAGGTGTTTGAAAGATGTAGAAAATATGGAGTTTCACTCAATCCGAAGAAGTGCATCTTTGTTGTCCACGAGGGTAAGCTACTAGGTCATATTGTTTCCAAACCTGGGATAACAATTGATCCAAAATGAGTAAGTGTTATTTCAGCCTTACCCCTGCCAGCCCATAAAAAGGGACTGCAAAGTTTCTTGGGTAGAATCAATTTTGTTAGACGGTTTATTCCAAATATTGGAAGCTTATTAAAGCCTCTAACAGCCATGTTGAAAAAATACATTGGTTTCAGCTGGACTAAGGAAGGAAAGGACAACTTTGAAGACATCAAAGCAACTATAGCAGCAACTCCAGCATTGATTAACGTTGATTTTTCAAAAGATTTTATTTTGTATGCATATGGAGGAGTTGATACCATCTCTGCTATGCTGACTCAGTAGAAAAGGGAAGGCCAAGAGCAACCAATAGCCTTTTTCAACCAAGGTTTAGAAGGCTATGAGCAAAGGTACACATTTGTTGAAAACCACATACTTGTTGTCATAAGAAGCCTTAAAAATTTTAGGCACATGTTATCTAATAACAAAATTCAGCTAATGGTTGCCCATCCAAGCGTGAAAGATTTTTTATTGAGAAAAGATTTAGGAGATAAAAGGGCTGGTTGGATAACTAGAGTAATGGATTATGATGTTGACATCAAAGTTACCAGGCTGATTCAGGGAAAAGGACTATGTGAATAGCCAGCAAAAATAGTAGAAAGTGAGGTAAAACTGCCAGAAAAAGTTGTTTTGATGGTTGAAAATGATGTTGTACCTACTATTCCAGCCAACAATACAAGTTGGACGCAAGAATTGATTCACTATTTGCAGACCGAAGAATGCCTAGTAGGGCTAAATGTAGCAAAAAAGGAGGTATTACAGGCTGCAATCCATTCCATATGTTATTTTGAATGATATTCCGTTTAGAAAGGACTACAATGGAGTGCTTTTAAGATGTGTTGAAATAGATTAGATTGATAAGATATTGCATGAGTTCCATAATGGACCAGCTAGTGGTCACTTTGCTGCCTGAACAACAGCCTTAAAAATTATGAAGGCTGGATACTATTAGCCATATCTTTTCAAGGATGTGCATACATGGGTCAGAAAGTGTGTCAAATGTGCAATATTTGTAGGTAAAGAGAGGTTGGTAGCAATGCCATTACAACCTATTTTAGTTGATCAGCCCTTTACAAAGTGGGGCCTTGATTGCATTGGGGCACTTAATCCACCTTCAAGTTCTGGTCACAAGTGGATATTAACAACAACAGACTATTTTACTAAGTGGACAGAAGGAGTAGCCATGAAAGAGGCTAATGAGAGTGTTGTTTAATTTAACTTCTATGAAGATTTAATAGCTCGTTTTGGTATGCCAGATTCAATCATTTCAGATAATGCCTTAGCTTTTGTTGGCATAAAGATAACAGACTGGGCTACCAAACATGGAGTATACTTAAGTACCTCCTCAAATTATTATCCTCAAGGAAATGGGCAGGCTGAATCCACTAATAAAAATCTCATTGGGATCATCAAACGGACAATAGAAGATAATCTGAGAGCCTGACATTCAAAGTTGAAATCAGCCTTATGGACTGATAGAGTGACTCCTAAAAGGTCAACAAGTCAATCTCCATTTGTGCTAGTTTATGGAAGGGAACCTAAGTTACCTATTTCAACTTAATTACCATATAAGTCTTATAAAAGAGCTTGAATTTATGGAAGCTAGTCCTATGGAAGTAAGGCTAGTCGAGTTATTGGAGCTAGAAGAGACAAGGAAACAAATAGCTCAACAATTGGAGATGTATCAGATGCAAATGAAGAGAACATTTGACAGGAGAGCAACATTCAGAGTTTTCAAGGAAGGAGACATTGTTCTCAAATGGGATGAGCTAAAAAGTAGACCTGGTAACCACAACAAGTTTGATGCTATGTGGATAGGCTGATTCATGATTGTTGAATGTAAGTACCTCAATGATTTTAAGTTGGCTACAATGGAGGGAGAGGTGCTACCTATCCTAGTTAATGGGATTCACCTCAAACACTTCTTTTGAGAAGTAAAGGGTTGCAATTGTATAATAGTAGAATAAGTTTTTTAGTTTAATAAGTGCTAGTTACACAGTAGTTTCATTTTAGTTTTAGTTTTTCAAGAAGTGTTAATGCATAGCTGGCTACTCCTGTTTGGAGCCAGCATTGTTTTATTTTAGTTTTGTTTCTGTTGTTGTTGCTTTCTAGCAGTTGAGTTTTCAAACAGTTTTATGAACTTGCAAGGGCTAAGAAAGACTCTGCCACCCAATGGACATACTAGACAACTGGCCTTCAGAGTTTTAGCATGCAAAACTGCCATAGTGGTTGCCAAAAATGTTACCAATTGTGCTTGGTAGCCCAATTTGGTTGGGCTATAATAGTGGTTTTCTAATGCTTTCAAGAAACAAAGTCACTTCATACGAAGGGGTAACAAAAACAAACTTAAGTGCATAAGGCATCCAGTCAATATCTACTGTCTTGATGGAGGACAAGTTCGAAGATCATGATACCAAGATCATTTAACAGCTCAATTAGAGCTATTACTTGATCCAGATAAAATGAAATAAAGGTGCCCCAGCAAGGCAGGGGATATTCAAGGGATGACATGATAAATTGAAGCTAAGTTGTTCTTTGCAGATCATGTTTCAGATGTGTTCATTGCAGTCTATTCATTGCAATTTTTTGTAGTTTTCAGGAAGGTACATATAACTTGTCAGATTTCCATGAGTATAATCATATTTTTCATACAATAATGTTAAGTTCATGTTATGTATTTTATTTACAAAAGAAGTTACACATAAGTCATTGCATGAGATGAAATAACTGATATATTCAAAAGAGAAGTGTTTATATGATACCACACAAGCTGTGCGAGTAACTGTGTTTGGTAAAATGTACAATAACAAGTACAAAGCATGAAAAGAAAGCATGTAAAAACAAGATAGGACCTATCATTGCCTGAGTGAATGATGAATCCCATTGTCTGAGTCTGCATCAGCATATCTTAGGTTGTCCAAGTAACATCTCTGAGAGAAGACCTGCAGAGGAAGGAGAAAATTGATGTTAGAGCTCGGGCTACTATCTCTGCTTCTATATGCAACAATTCAAAGTATACTTTCTATTCTACATCTGACCAGCAAAACAAAATAGATAAACTAAACATCAGATGCAGAGGAATGAAACAGGAGGAAAAATATTAGATCAAAAAATCAAGAGAGAGGCTCCATCCTCTATGTTTTTATCTAACATGTTTGTTCACTGTGCAGATATAGGTACTTGATGACTAATCATTAATGGTTGTCTTGAAACTATTATAGCAGTCATGAATGAAGGAGCAGCAATGTATTACTGAGATACATGCGGTGGGAGAACCATCAGAAGTAGAAGGTTTTACCTTGAAGGATTGTAGTCACAAGATGCATATAACTCATAATTATCAACATTAAAGTGAGCAAGAATAGCATTTGCAACTATGTCTTGCAACAACAGTAATAAGCATAGCAAGAAAATAGTCAGCATGACAAGAGAGGCTCAGTCTGGGCAGTGGAAATAAGACAAGCATCTATCATCTTTCGTTGTGAATGAGGTGTAAAATTGCTATTGAATTTTTAACCATTGAAATAAATGATATTCAAAGTAACAAGATGGATAGTGATGCAACATCATCATGACATTGCGATATTCTATGACAGCTATGTAAGCATGGAACAAAATAAATGATAGAGGAGAAGTCCACACTGATAGGGACAATCATGTACATCATGAAGTATTGTTAAAGGATTAAATAATAGTCAAAAGATGCCAATAAGATGATTTATGATAATGTCGGTGACTAGGGCCATAAATACACTATGATACAATCATATAAAGATGAATATTCCAGTGACAGTGATATCAAGCTTCAAAGGATAAAAGATGCATGTTTC
Source organism: Cunninghamia lanceolata (assembly GCA_027924645.1). Lineage (NCBI taxonomy): Eukaryota > Viridiplantae > Streptophyta > Pinopsida > Cupressales > Cupressaceae > Cunninghamia > Cunninghamia lanceolata. The sequence goes on along the minus strand of BSBN01000474.1, from coordinate 1,180,723 downwards.
CTTGTAAAGATAAAGATAAGCAATCATGCCAAGAGCTTTCAATAAAAGACAATGGTATATTCAAATGTCAAAGGGGAGAGACTGGAATTGACAAACCAATATTCTTGAAGCCTTATATGATAAAAACAAACAGATTGATTACTGACAGAGTCATCTTCACAGGTGAGACACAGTGCCAGAGCAAATATAACTTCATCATTAACAACAATGGTGTAAGTGTCCAGATTGGAGCTCTCAGATAGCTAGGACAGTAAGGGCATAGTCATCCATTCATGTCTTCAAATTCAACTTTTATGAAGGTTAGTTCAAATCTCATGATGTTTATGCATTGAAGCAGCATTATAAAAATAACAGTGATTCTCAACTCAGAAGAATAGAATGCATATCATCATTCACATTAAAAATCATGACAGTCATGCATTGTTGAGAAAGCAACTGAAGGATAGTGACAGTCCTATGGAAACCTCTTTAAGGGCAATCACAGAGGTTTAAGGATAGAGATTACTATGAGCAGTCTCAAGACTGGCTAGAGAAGGGGACAGCATGATAATGTTGGTTTCTTAGAAATAGGTCTCCATGATCTAAGATCCCAAACCAAGTATCATTCCAAAAGATCCAACCATGTTTGAGGAAAACAATATCTTAGAGGTTTTGAGGACAGAGGCGTAAAAGGTAGTAGTTTCCATCAACAAAGTACCATAACCAACAAAGTGCCATGATTAACAAAGGGGCATGGTTATTTTACAATATACAGTGGGGAAATGAGCTTTCATGATAATCAAACCTGAAAGGACAGGGAAAGAATCTCAAGAAATCTACATAACTAGGAGCAAAGAAAAGCAGTCAATATTTCATGAATAGAGCACACCCAGCATACAGAGTTCACACAGCATATAGGGTTCTTTTACCATAGAAAGAGCTTACAACCCTAAGTATGGTGACACCCAGTGCATAAACCTATAGAATGCATATAAGAAAGCAAAGAGATAGTTTATGTCTTTCAAACCCTAGCTAACCAAGAGGCTCTTTCTAGAAGAATAAAGGAGAAAACGAAGCATTTCTTTTACAGAGCATAAAAAGCACAGAGAAATTACAACGCTCAGCACTTCTTTCACATAAATGAAGGGAAAGACAAACTTTAGTTTTATTTTTCCTTTCTCAGGGAAGTCATTAAGAGAAACCAGAACCTAAAGGAGGAACCAGGTCAAACATTATTTTCCTCTCAGGAATAAAGGAAAATCTCAAGAATGGTGGTTCTTCATAGTAGCTTTCATCATTGCTTGCACAAAAGAAAGAGAAATCACACAACAAGCAAGCATTTCTTTCATATAAAAATAAAGGAAAAGTTAATATTTCACTAACGGCATGAAGGTATGAAGCTCAAGAAGAGTTTCTTCAAAACAACAGAGCATTATTTTGTAAAGAATGTTATAGAAAACCACGAAGATAGAGGGTTGTGAAATACAAACCCTAGTTCCAACATTATGTTCACAGTGAGGCTATACAAAGAAAACTTGAGCTTCATAACCCTTCATCATTTCCTTCAAAAATAGAAGTAGAAAAATTACAAACCCTTCAATTTTTCTAGGTTCTTGCATTTTAAAATACAGTAAAGAAGGAGGGTCGAGTAATCTTTCAAAGCATGGAGGAGCCATAAAGAAATCATAGAGCCTTAAAGTTTTGCCAGTCTTCTTCACAGATTTCAAAGAAAAGTCTCACTGTTACAGCCATAGAAGGAGTACTTACCAAAAAATAATGCACAGTGACTGCCATTCCAAAGGAGACAGGGCAATTTGAAGCCTTGTTGCAGGATGAAAGATGTAGGAAGTGAAACCCTTACATGTTGGCATAGCAGAGCCCATAGCAAAGAGATGAGTGAGAAAAATGAAAATATCTTTTAGGGTTCGATGCTTTTTTCTTGAGATGCCCTAGCCTGTGGGTTTGTGGGCTTTTTGACTTATTTTTAAAAAATCATTACCATGCAAAAAGGCTCGAGGTCAAAACAATCATATTCATAAAACCTAGTTAGTCATGCCAAGGGAGCCCATGATCAAAGAGCAATGATGTGTTTTCTATAATGTTAAGGTTATGTTAAAACCTTGAGTCAAACAGAATAATTATAATGAAGGTTGGAAATGGAGTGATGCATGTGATGGCTTGGGAGTCATAAGGAGATGATCATTGTTTTCCTTATTTTTTGAATATTCTGCAAACCTTAGGGTCAAATAAACAAATGATTTGACCAAGGTTAGTGATTTTCAATGAGAGCCTTTTGACCCTAGTTGACCAAGGGCGAGTTTTCCTTATTTTCATGAGTCAAGAGGGCGGGTAGGTAAGTGTACAAAGATGAGGGACCAAAATGGGGTCTTAAGATGCCACTTTTTTTTTTCTGAAATCAGGAAACATTAATGTTGGATGAGAAATTGAAGATAGCTACGTTCAAAATTTGAAGATGGAACAAAAACAAGAGTCGTAGTGCTCCAAATCTAGTTTCTAAACTACTAATTTTTTTCCAAAAATGTTTGAGATTAAGGGGTTCAAAAGGGGGAGCACACAAATTGGTCCTGTTTTTCTCAAAAAAACATAACATAGCATCTGGTGTGCTCCCCCTAAAATGTTAACTTTTTTTTAGTATTTCAATAATCACTCTAGTGAGAAATTAGCTAACACCATGTAATTTATCCCTGATTTTTCTGATAATTGTTTAATGAATAATTGATTTTTTAGTAATTTTTAAAGTGGACACATCCTGAAAAATAGAAATTTGAGTGTGTTCCCCCCTAAAATGTTTGAAAACTAATCGAAAATTGAAAAAAAAAATTGAATACGTGTAGAATGGAGTCTAGTTTCTAAAAATGTAACTTATTTCAAAATTTGATGAATGATTAAAAAATACTCAAAAATACTAGATACTGGTTTTTGACAAAAAAAATGGACACACTAACAAAAGAATTCAAGATGAAACCCTTAACGTACTCAAAATGTGAAAAAATTATATGGTTAGATAGCTAACAGAGAGCTTAAGATTATGGTGGTATTTTTTTTAGTTTTCATCGAAAAAAGTGCCATCCTAATGGGGAGTACGCTCCAAATTATCTCTAGATTTTGCTAAAAACTAATAAAAACATGCCAAAGAATGCTGAGCATAACTGGCTATACACATGCCAATTGTATTTTCTTCAAAGTTTCTAAATCCTTTTCAACAAATCCATTTTTTATATATCTTGCAATCATTGTATTCCATTACAAAACATCTCTTTGAGGTGTTACGTCATACAATGGGCATGCCTTGTCTATGCTACCACACTTTACATACATGCCTACAAGGGTAGTTGCACGTCCTATCATCTCTCTCACTCTCTACTTCCCTCCCCTCTCTATGTCATACCCTCTCGCTGAGTCTCTACTTCCCTCCCCTCTCTACCTTCTACCCTCTCTCTCTCTCTACTTCCCTCCCCTATCTACCTCTTTCTAAGTCTTTGCTTCCCTCACCTCTCTACCTCCTACATTCTCTCTCACTCTCTTCTCCCCCTCTCTACCTCCTACCCTCTCTCTCACTTTCTACTTCCCTCCCTTGTCTACCTCCTACCCTCTCTCTTAGTCTCTGCTTCTCTCCCTTGTCTACCTCCTACCCTCTCTATCTTCTTCCTTCCCCTATCAACCTCCTACGGTCCTCTCCCACTCTCTACTTCCCTCCCCTCTCTACCTCCTATCCTCTCTCTCACTCTCTACTTCCCTCCCTTCTCTACCTCTCCTCATCATTCTTCCCATCCAATGAAATTTCATAAATTATCTTGTTTCCATTTCATCATCCCAATTTATATCCTCGTCCCTCTTTGCATGTCCTAGTTTTCTTGTTTCCATATTCTTTGTCGACATGCGAGAGGAGAGGGAGAGAGAGGGAGAGAGGATAGAGATGGATGGGAGAGAGAGGGGACAGATAGGGTGATAAGGAGAGAGAGAGAGAGAGAGAGAGAGAGTCCTAGTTTTTTTTTTTGGAGAGAGAGAGAGAGAGAGGATTGGTCGGGTTTATGAGTTTAGGGTTTCTTAAGTTTAGGGTTTAGTGTAATTATTTAGGGTTTAGGGGTTTAGGGTTGCTCGGGTTTATGGTTTAGGGGTTAGATTTTAGGGGTATTATTTAGGGTATAGGGGTTTTCAAAGAGAGAGGTTTAGGGTTGCTTAGGTTTAAGGGCATATTTAGGGTTTATGAGTTTAGGGTTTCTCATACCTTTAGGGGTAAATTATTTAGGGTTTATGAGTTTCTAGGGTTGCTCAAGTTTAGGGGTTAGGGGTTAGGGTTAAAGGGGAATTATTTTATAATTTCCCTCCAATACTCCTAATCATAATGCATTAGTCCACCCATCTCCTAATCCATCAATCCCTATCATCCATCCACCATATAACTCACCATCTAATCCACCATCAAACATTCTAAGCTCTAATCCATCAACCCATGACCGCTTGAAAAATTTTCTCCAAAGAGTATTTACAAAATCTAAAAATAAAAGTAAAGATATGGATCCATCCAAATCCACTAATCCAATTTCATCCCCCACTAACACTCCCAATCCTAATCCATCTGGGCCTCGTGTATCTATTCACTCGATCCTAATCCTAACCCCACAACATCTTCCATCATTATCCATCAACTATATGCATATCCTAATCCATCAACCCATGAAGCCATGAAGGATGTGACCCAAGGACTATTAGCAAGGAATCTAAGAACATCATGTACTCAAATTCCTATCCTTGAGCCTAACAAAGAACCTCCTAATAACATGTCTACCACTCCAACACCATCATCCACTCCTATGTCTATCCATTTCATTGAAGAGTCTCCTACCATAAGTCCAAATCAAACCCCATCATGTAGCCATGTTTTTAAACATCCAAAGATTATTGATCCCATCACATCCATCTAAGAAGCCCAATAGCTATACATTAAGAGTCTAGTCCAAAGCACGTGGAAACACCAACAACCCATCCTAATCAAAATCCAAACATCCCATCTAATCCCATCTTAGTTCCCTTACCATCTCATGGTCAACCCCTCTGTACATCGATCCCATCATTGATCCTCCAACATCTCCTAGTGAACCCCCATCACCACCTCTTACTCCCAATCCAATGAATATCAATGCATCCCCACTTACCCTATCCATATCTAATATCACGCTATCCATGCTTATCCTCCCTATGATCAAGATCTTATCCATGAGCAAGTAACCCACATTATTCCTATCCATCATCCCATTAGCCCTATCCATCATCCCATTAGCCCTATCCATCATCCCATTCTAGTCCTATTCATTATCCATCAATATCCCATGATGAGACACTTGGTCCCCAAGAAAACATAGATAATCAAACAAATAACTTGGATCCTATCAAATCACATCCCAATGAGGATAATGATTTAATCAAGATCCAAGAATTCTACATCCATTTCCCATTGATCCTCCATCATCCCCTATCAAACTATATGTTTAGGTGTTTATCCTGGTTGCTCGAGTTTAGGGTTTAGGGGTCAAGGGCATTATTTGAGGTTTACATGAGTTTAGGGTTGCTCAAGTAAACAGGGTTTAGGTTTTAGGGTTAGGGTTTAGGGGAATTATTTAGGCTTTATGGGTTTAGGGATGCTTGAGTTTAGGGTTTAGGGTTTAGGGCTTAGGGGTTTAGGGTTACTCAAGTTTAGGGGTTAGGGTTTAGGGTTTAGAGAGAGATAGAGAGAGGGGACCAATAGATATTGGAAGAGATAGGGAGATAGAGGTTTAGGGTTGCTTCCAGGGTTTATGGTTTAGGGGTTATGGGTTTAGGGGTTAGGGGTTAGGGTTTAGGGGCATTATTTAGGGATTAGGGTTTATGGTTTAGGGGTTAGGTGTTAGGGGTTAAGGTTTAGAGGTTTAGGTTTATGGTTTAGGTAGAGAGGAGAATAGGGAAATATAGAGGAAACTGAGCCTGGGAGAGATATCTTTGTCTCCTCTATCCCTCTCTCTAACTATACCTACCTCTCTATCTCTCTCTCCCTGTCTCTCAATCTTGCTCTCTCTTTTGATCCCCTCTCTCTAACTCTACCTTTCAATCTCTCCCTCCCTCACTATCTCACTCCCCCTCTCTATCACTCTACCTCAAATCTATCTCCCTATGTCTCTGGAAGTTGTATCTCTTGATCTCTTTCCCTATCTCTATCTCTCTGGACATATGGATCCCTATCTCTATCTCTATCCCTTGCTACCTCTCTATCCTCCTCTCTATCTCTCCCCATCCCTCTACGTCTTGAAATCTCTCTCCATATCTTTCCCTATCTCTATCTATCCACATAACTCTATCTCTTAATATATCCCTCTCTACCTCTCTCTTTGTATTTTCCTATCTATCTCTCCCTTGCTAGATCTATCTCCATATATCTCCCCTCTCTCTATATATATGTATCTCTATCTTTCTCGTCTATAGACCCCTTTGTCTATCTCAATCCCCCTCTCTACCTTTCCCCATCTCTATCTCCACCTATCCCTCTCTATCTCTCTACTTTCCCCTCTTTCTATATTTTTTCCTTTCACTAACTCTATCTCTATCTCTCCATCTCTTTCTAGATGTCCTCGGGATCTCTCCCTATCCATGTCCATGTCCCTCTCTATCTCTCCATGTCTCCCAGTCCCTCTCTATATATAGGATAGAGAAATAAAGAGAGAGAGAGAGAGAGAGAGACTCCCATGTAGATAAAAGGTTACATTTGTCCCTCCTAGTATAGAAAAGTTCTATTTCATGAACCACATGGATATTTGAGTCTAGGGATACTCTTGGACCATCACTTGATTACCTATTTGATGCACTACATGTATAGTTACAATATATTTTATGTGAGAACATGACATCCTAGACCATGATTTTGGCACCAACATTGAGAAGGTTATGATTTTTGCATGCATGAAGCTTTATGTTTTCATGCTTCCCAGAATGCGCTTGCATTATAATGTGAGTGCATTCTAGGAAGCATGAAAAATAGGAAAAAAGCATGTGGGATCCGTGTTTCAGACCCCACATGACTGCTATTCCTACTTTTCATGCAGTATATCGGACAAGAAAAAAATTTTCATGTTGTTTGACTTATTGAGAATCATTTTTATATCAATCCACCACCTTTTTTTGTTTTTTCAACGTAGAAGAACTGATTTTGCATGTTTTTGGAGAAAATTTGATTATTTAAACTGAAAGTTCATGTTTCATGTGTGATATTGTTTCAAAGCTAATTACCATTGATAAATAGATTGAATTTGATGATATATGTTTGTTTTTCCATAAATTTCACTAATCCTATTCTAGAGCTATATAGAATTCATAATCAAACTTGTGAAAAAGAAGAATTTGAGGATTTTGAAGCCATATTTTGAAGAATTGGTCAACTACAATATTGAATTCTAAGGTATGTTCAACTTATGTCCATTTTAATTCACATATATATGTTTTTATGTTCTTTATGTCTTTATGTTCTAAGATATATATGTGTCTAGGTATATTAGTTAGTTCAATCAAAGAGACTCCAAATTACTCATGTTTCCACCTTGTTTCGGCCCTTCATGCCCTCATTTCACCTATTTTCAGCTATACAAGAGAAAAACAATATCAAATACTTCATAAAATAATTTTAGTGAACAATTGTTTGTCATACTCATATTCATGATCAATGGAGCCAAAATTGATTCTGGAAGACTCTTAATTTTTCCCTAGGATAATATAGAAGGATTTATTCCTTAATATGCATAATGATTCATTCAATAGAACCATGCAATGGCTTGAATCTTAGACTATTCTATGCCCCCTATTATGAAAATCCTACTTGTCTCTATTGATCATTTAGACATAATTGTTAGGTGTCCTTTTGATAACTTCTCCATGCATGTTTCATAGTATGAATTCTCTTGGACAAGGTTGGAGGATGTGGAGACCTCTTTAGTGTCTTAGGCTAGGACATTCCTTATGCACCTATTCATGATGATTTGTATGCACATGACACAACAATATTTCAAAATTTCCTAATTGTCCTTTGTTATCACATGATGGTGGTTACCTTGATTTGATTATATACCTTTCAATACCCTAAATTACAAAGATTAGTTTAATGATTTTTATGATAGTCCTAGGTATGTCTCCAAATATTTATGTTTCTGAGATAGCTCTAGCTAATGTCCACTTGTTTCCAACTTCTTAGACCTGCAAGAAATAATTCCAAGCATTATATTCATCATAAATAAGTCACTTTTAGTCAATAGAAGCCAAAATACATCCATTTGCAATCATAGATTAGTTAAGGACAACTAGGTGGTAAATTTGTTGCCATTGGCAACTTCACAAATTTGGTGTCTTATCTTGTCCTCCTTGGTTTTCTCCATGGATCTCCATCATTGTCTTCATGATTCGTATAATTCATCATGTCATAGTGGCTTCATCATTCCATAATTATCTAATCACAATAACCCTAGATGGCTATCCCTAGGACTACTCTATGAATTGCACACTATGTATTTCAGCAATTTAGATTTCCTTCATATGTGTTTCAATGGTTTGCAGTGTTAGGACAATCGTATGTGAAACTTATTGAACATAATTAAACTCCATCACACCAACTCAAATGAAATCAAACTCAATCCAAATTTCAAGAATATGACTATCCTTTTGAATAAATTAGTTATGGCATGACAAACCTTTATGAGCATTTGGTCAATCTTCTTCAAACTTTCACCTTTTGTCTATATTGAAAAATCTCTAAAATAATCCTCTTAGAACCTTACAAATAAAGTTATTATCATGTACATGAAGTGATCAACAGTAATGGTTGTCTCTAGAACTAGGTGTAATAGTCTTAGATAGTTAGGACTATTATGACTACCCTCATAGCTGTGACAGTCTTATTTGGATCTGAATATGATAGTCATGTCTCCATGCAATGAACTTGTCTAGGATATCTTTTTGCAACACCAATCCTCACCTTCATTCTCATTGCACAGATCAACAACACTCCTGAGCAAGGCATTTGTACCTATTCATGATTATCCTAAGTGTTGGTTATGACAATAGATTGTCTCCTTCTTCATAGTGGCCTTTATGGCAATTTAGCTTATGCACATGATTATCTACTTGAGTTTGGCATTTCCATATTAATGAGCCTTGACTTCAATAATTGTCTTGGCATGCCCACATTTCCCATGCGGTCACGACACGCAACACACATGTCATGTCCACATTTGTCATGTGGTCATGACACAAAATATCAAAAACTTTTCCACGTGTCCCTAGAAACCCCCTCACATGTGTCAGCGTGCTCGATGGCAATACACATAAGGCGTAAACATGTCAATCATATTCGGGGAAGTACGTCTACCTACGCAATCCTCTGCATGATGATAGCTGACTAGGGGGTTATGCGACGCGATGTGATCTGCTTCTAGGGTTAGAACAGATTTAATTCAAACCCTAAGTTTCCTAGGCGAAAGGGATGATTTCAACTGAATCAAAATCATACCTTAACTCTAATGCAATAATAAATTTGAATATAATAATGCATCCAATGGTATGATGGTCTCATGATGAAATGGAGTGAGAAAATGGAAGTCACAAAAAATGCCATAAAAATAAAACCCTAAAATCTGGGAAAAATTTGATAGCATAATGCATTTTCAATAATTGAAATAAATATTTTAAAAGAATTTCTCATGAAAATAATTAAGGAAAAAATTAAATAAATAAGTATAAAATAAAATTAAGTAATTCCAAGGTCAAATTAAATATTCACCACTCCTCAAAATATAAAATTTGAATTTAAATAAATGACCAAATAAAAAAATCAATAATTAAGTCATTTAATAAATATAATCGCAACAATTATAGTTATTAAATAACTTAAGTTACAAGAATAAAAGATAATAATTTAAAACATCCCTTCAGAATAAAATCAATTAGAAGGCTTCCCCAATAAATTAAATTAAAAACCATAAGAAAATAAATAATGAGGAAGTCCAAAATAAATAATTTGCAAAGGGATAAAGTATCCCAAGTTAAATCCAAAATTTCCATTTCCACAAAAAATAAAACCCACTTAAAGAGAATTAAACCCATCCCCAAGGGATATCTAAAGCAATTTAAATAAGACACTAGGGAAGGCCCAAATAAATCAAAAGGGCTTAAAAGTAAAAGAGAGGGAACTTAGTTTCCCGTGCACATGAGAAAATAAAAGAATAACTAAATTAAAAACTCTAATATCCCACTCACTCATCAACTAAGCCCTAACCATTATTTTATTTGTTTCCTCAATGAAATGCCCTAACCCTAAAGTCTTACCTCTTCTTTTGTTTTCTTTCCACTCTCTTGTTTTGTTTTCTCCATTTTTGTTGCAGGTAGGATTTGTTGATGGAAGTGGCAGCCAAGGGTATACCTCTCTGAGGTATATTTAATGTTTATATATCCTATGGTTTCTCTTTGTTTTTTGAATGAAAATATATTCATCTGTATATATCTACACATAATATATATAGATGATATGTTTAAGATCTAAGAACATTGTTTTATTTTGAAAACACAGAATGCTAAGAAAGTAGGGAATATATATATATATATTGGCATATATTATACTGTTAAATGGGGTAGTGGAGGAACGACTTGCAGGTTTGAGACTGTAGGGAGTGTGGTGGCAAACAAGACCGACGGCCATACACAAACCCCACCGCGGCCAGTTTAAGTGACACAAAGGGTGTACTAAGGGGGGATAGGGGGTGGTCCTCCCACCCACCCTCCACCGTATGGTGGGAGGTGGGTGGGGGGATCGTCCCCTCCACCCTTCTCTAAAAATAGTGTGGGGCTAGGGGCGGCGGCTATGCCGCTGTCCCCATGTATTTTTTTTCCTTTCTTTGCTAAAACAAAAAAAAAACTTCAAACCCTCTGCTGGTTCAAGGATTCGGCCTATTAAAATCAGTCCCTTCTTTGTTTACTCGGCATCAATAAATACTAACTCGTTTGCTATGTGTTAATATGATTTGTTAATTGATTTCAGTATGAATATATATGTGTGTGTGTATATATAAACACTATGTATATATACATATTTTATTTCTTTTGATGACAGCCTTGAGTATATATATATATATATATATATATATGTATGTATGTATATATGTATGTATGTATATATAATACACCCTAAATATATATATACATAGTCAAATAAATAGGATAGTAAAACTAGATTTGTAATTCATATTAACTCAGTAGTATATTTTTTTTGAAATAAAATTAAACAGAATACCTTTTTTTATAGCAAACTGAAAATTCCAGATTTCTTATCTTCCTTTTTTTTTAAAAATAGAAACACAATAATGGGAGTAATACACATTTATGTTGTTCTAAAACTCATTTCAACAACATTGATTTATTTGCTTTCCTATTTTAGCATACAACAAATTTCAAACTGTAACATATATATTTTCTTGAATGAAAGAAAAGCAGCAAGCTATATTTCTTTTTCACAAACTTTCCAATAACCAACTAAGCACAATAGCAAGTTAATAAACATATATTTTCTTTGAAATACATAACAGGAAATTTATATGTTCTTTAGCAACTTTCCATAAACACATAAGCACAACAACATAACATAATGAACATATTTTTTGAATATATAATAAAGAGTAACTCACATTAAAATTTCCTTACAACATCAAATACAATAGGGAGTAATAACTTTACAACCCCAAACATTAAGGCCTCCAAGGCCATGGCTCACAAACAGCCATCTAAAATAAGGCAAATAAGATAAAAAATGGACTTCTCCAAAGCTCCATTTCTCCAATAAAAACCTGCAATAATACAAACACAAAATGGGGAACCAAGGCCACACAAATCACCCTCCTCCCTATGATAGACCCGCTAGTGGGTCACCCCCTAGCTAGGGAGGTAGAAATCACACGGTTTCACAATCACACCACAACAATGAAATCACCAAATACACAAAAATTACTCCCAAGGATTTGCACATAACAAAACTCAATAAAATGAGTTTGGAGGGGGTAGGGGAGTGGACCCCTCAACTCAAGAGGACACCCCAATAACTCCAAAAATCACAAAATCTCAAGGCCTCAAGCCAAAACAAATTTTCCATCGTACTCCAAGAATCACTATGGCACTCATGCCAAAATCAGAATGCTCCCAAACTCCATAGAATGCACTCAAGGCTATAAATAGTACAACACTAAGGAGGTGACCTCGAGAAGGTTCACTCTCCCCCACCCCATATGAGTTGAGCCTTTCCTCAAATGGAGGTGCTCTTACCAACACCCAAACCCACACAAAAATGAAAACAACACCAACACATAAATTTCCAACACATACACAAAAATAAAACATGCATAGGGAAATGGCTATTGCCATGGAGCTTACCTTCCAAAGCCCAAAAATGGAAGCATGTTTGAAGAAGATCCCACACTTCTCCAAGCTTCCAAGTCTCCAAGATTTCTCCAACACTCCCAAAACCTCCAAAAATAGAAAGAAATTGCAAAAAGTAAGAACCCCCAACTCCTCTCCAAGAGGAGATAAAATAGGCCTTCAAATTTGGCCTTGAGGAATGAGAAGGTGACACTTGTCACCTTCTCCTTCCTCATCCCATGCCACTTGCAAGGGAGAAGGAGTGTGAGGGTGACAAGTGTCACCCTCTAATCCATTCAAACCCTCACCTTATCCACTCGTGCTCTTACACATGTGTGAGAGACCAAGTGGACAGGTGGCAACTCTCCTCAAAGCTCCATGAGGATAAGGGATGCCACATGGCATCCTCTTATTCTCCAAGAGAGCCATCTCCCTCCAAGATGCTCTCACATGTGTGTGAGAGTCTTGGAGGGAGATCCCACACACTTGGGGGTCTTGAAAACCTCCCAAGTCTTCTTGGTGAAGGAATCCCCAAACTTTGGGAAGGAAGATGGGTCTTTCCCAAAGCATGACTCATCTCCCATCCTTAGCCATTTCAAAATTCGTCACATTTACTAAACCCAAGTTTAGAGTGACTAGAAGTGAGTTACCCTAGGGTTTAGTAAGTCCAAATGGACCCTAGACCCTAGGGTTACCACATAGGGTAAGTTTGGAACTCTAATAAACACTTAGGGAGGTATAAAATCACTTTAAATGGCCCATAAATAAAATAACACCAAATGGTGTAAATCAAAAATATAAATTTACAACACATGATATAAATTAATTTAAAAAGGGTAAATTAGGCCAAATAAATAAATCAAGCAAGTACGGAAACATCATCCGATCAAACGTGATCCTCATCCCCCTTGGGAATGGAGTGGTTTTACATGGAATTACATATGTGTGAGAACTACCTCCAATTTCTCATGGCCTGGGAATATAACATGTGCAACTAGATCAAGCGGTCAATCACATCATGGATAAATCATAGCCGAAGCAGCAGAAATTAAATTCATATTTTTGCATACAACATTAATCATTCACATCATAATTAAAATTAAAATTCCATTTCCTATCTAATATCTCATAATCATTATCAAATAATAAATCCACATAATGAACTCGTAATCGCATCAATAATCATCATCAAATGTATCTCACATGTCTACCATCATAATAGCATCAAAATATGATCTAATCAAATCACCACATGACTAATCAATGCTAATCCAAAAATTAGGAGATATAGTCTAAATCTTCATAATGGAAATCAATAGTCTCTAAATGTTAGGTAATGTCACCAACTAAAATGTAAAATGATCAAAATAGGGAAGTGAAATAAATCGGCCTCACATGTCTCAATATCCCTTCTTCACCCTCTACACCAATCCAAAGTATAATTTTGTCACTACTATTCACAACATCTTTCATGAGATTGTCTTCCTTTTTGCCATTGTTGTGACAATTAAGGCATGACTAGGGAGTAGTTGAATGACATCTCTTCTTAATTAAGATAGTCTTCTTCCTTATTTCACAAGCTTGTAGGATCTCATGAGACACTTGACCCATACTTCACTAGAATAATCTTGACGTGTGGAGAGATTTATTCATAGATTTGTTCAAAAACTATTATGATCACTCATAAAGAATTATCATGTTGTCCTCATACTTGTGTGTGTGCTTCACAACTCATTGGCGGCCTTGCCAATCCATTCTCACCATGGCTATGAGAAACTAATTGATGTTGCTTTGGATCCAATATGACCTATGTATGGTGATTAAGACAGATAACACCCAACACAACCCTTAGAGTATGGATGGTTATGAAGATGTCCATTTTCAACTATTATAGAAGAGATATGCATAGCTGTCCCATCATTCTCAGTGATTTTGGTATGACAACCCTTTCCCTTACCTTCTAGTTGCCTTCATGATAATCCTTCTACAAAGTTTAACATCTTGTGATCATGTTGGCTAATTCCCTGATGCTAAATAGGCTCACCTTGGGTAAATGTCTCGTGACAATCGTGAGGGTTAATGACAGTCATCTAGGGATTGTCCTATGGTTGTTGGTAATTCTTTATTGTAACATGATAATGTGTAAGGAAAGCACAGGTGTGGAATACAACTTCCCTAATGTTAATTCAAAGAGGATAATATAGACAGGTAACGTTTAATTCAAATACATAGATGAACATACTAGAAAAATAGAATAAACATGCAAGATAACAGAGAACAACACCAGATGTATGTGGGAAAACCCTTTCAGGTAAAAAACCCACCACCACAAGAGAGACAATCTTTATTTACAGTAAGCTTAGAAAGATTACAATAAAGATCCCAGCCTTCTCGTTCAGGTATCAATTCTCAAATCATACAAAACAATTCACTTCCACTGTACATCTACAAAATGAACAATATGATCGAATCTCATCATCATCAACTGACAACCTCACCAAATCTGTATATACCACAGTCTTCAAGAGCAAAACCATTTTAACTTCTGCCCTAACTGTTCATTCCAACTAACTCAACATCGTTGTCTTCCTTTCGTCGCATAACTGCCATCTGACTATTCACATTCAAGAGGACTCATTAGTCCCACATGCACCAAACATCGTTCATAGCCATAATATATATACATGACCACAAGAATGTTAACTGTTGACACTTATGCCGACAAGACCAACCAGTCTACCATTCACCGTCCATCGGGAAGACTCTAGCAATCAAAGAGATATCTCCAAATAGCGTCGATGGTTATTTTCTTGCCGATGTCTAACCCTTCAATCTCCATCGGAGTAATGAAGACCGTCGGAGTGACATTTCAAAAATGCAGCGATAGTAATGGTCTTGCCGATCCAAGCCTTCATTGGAAAGACACAAGACTATCGGAGCAACATCTCAAGGCTGGGCCAATAGTGGTTCTCACGTCGACGTCAACAACCCTATGTCGATATACATATCATATTGGTATGATACACATCGATTGGAGAAGCTAGAGCATGTCAACCCGATGGCTATGAACAAAACCAATGAAATGAATGAATGAGGTTCCAAGCAGTAATTTGAGACATTAGGTCTCTTCAATCTCCCACTTGTCGAAGAGATTACTGATACCTCTTAATCCTCATTCAATTACTGAGAATTATGGGCCCGAAGACCCATTTCATCTGAACACCATTTGAACTTGGTCGTGCTCACTAGTTTAGTCAAGGCATCTGCAACATTATCCAAAGTATCAACCTTTTCCAGCTTTACCTTTTTGTCTTCCACCATATCACATACAAAGTGATATTGGACATCAATATGTTTTGTCCTAGAGTGAAAAGTAGGATTTTTTGCCAAACAGATAGCACTTTGACTATCACAATGAATTTGTATTTGCCCTGCATCAAAACTGACATCAGAACACAACCTCTTCAACCAAATAGCTTCTTGGCATGCACGAGTAGCTGCCATGTACTCTGCCTCTGTTGTGGACAAAGCGACTACAGCCTACCGCTTGCTCATCCAACTGATAGCACCACCATTTAACGTGAATACATATCCACTGGTGGATCTTCTATTGTCAATGTCCCTTGCCCAATTAGAAACAACATATCCCTGAATGCTGATAGATTTCTGAGATCCAACTGAGTTTCCATGATAGCAAATAGCATAATTAGAAGTTCCCTTCAAATACCTCATGACTCTCTTCACAGCATCCCAATGTGATTTGCCTGGATTTGCCATAAATTGGCTCAAACTCCCACTGCCTGGGTAATGTCTGGTCTGGTATAGACCATTGCGTACATTAAACTGCCAACAACACTTGCATAAGGCACTTTTTTCATGTCGTCAATTTCATTCAAAGATTCTGGACAATCTTCAACAGATAGTTTCGTTCCCTGCAAAACTAGAACAACTAACTATTTGAAATCAGACATATTAAATTTATTAAGAACATTGGTAATATATTTGCGCTGGCTGGGCCAAAGCTTTCTACTAGATCTATCCCTTTTATTTCCATTCCCAGAATGTACTTTGCTGCCCCCAGATTCTTCATTTCAAATTTTAAGGACAACTGAGATTTTAAATCTGAGATCATCCCCTTACCATTGCCAATGAACAACATGTCATCCACATACAATGCAATTATAAGAATCTGATCACCATCAGTTTTATAATAGACACAATGATCAGATTTAGATCTCACATATCCCAAAGATTAAACATACTTATCAAATTTCTGATACCATATTCTGGGAGATTGCTTCAAGCCATAAAGAGATTTTTTAAGTTTACATACTAGATGTTCTTTACCTTTTTCCACAAAATGCTCTGGTTGGGACATATAAATTTCTTCTTCCAGGTCCCCATGAAGAAATGATGTCGTCACATCCATCTGCTCAATTTCAAAGTCATATGTTGCTGCAAGTGACAACAAAAATCTAATGGATGTCATCTTAGCTACAGGAGAAAAAATTTCTCCATAATCTATACCTTCCTTTTGGGAATACCCCTTAGCAACTAGTCTTGCCTTGTACTTTTCAATACTACCATCTAGACCATATTTCTTTTTAAATACCCACTTATAGCCCACAGGTTTTCTACCTTCAGGCAAGGGTACCAGATCCCAGGTTCCATTTTTCTCCAATGATGACATTTCGTTATCCATGGCTTCCAACCAAGAATCTGAATCAGGTAAACTAATACCTTCTTTCACAGTCCTAGGTTCATCAATATCAGTAAGTAAAGCATAGGCACAACTTGAATCAAGTACTGAAAATCCATACCTATCTGGTTGCCTTCTTTCACGTGTAGACCTCCTCAATGGCTGAGGTGCAGGTTCAGGTTCTTGCTCTGGATCTGAATCTTCAGAGCTACTCAAACTCACTTCTGAATCATCTACACTTGGTGCTTGTTGTTCTTCTTTTACAGGGGTCAAAGGAATATTAACAACACTCTTTTCTTTCTTTTCTTCTGTCTTCTCCGACTGAGGATCAATAACCAAAGGTTTCAGCTCTCTAAAAATTACATTCCTGCTGTAAATTACTTTTTCAGTTTCAGGATTCCAAAGCTTGTACCCTTTAACACCGACTCCATAGCCAATAAAGATACATTTGACTGCCTTGTAATCCCACTTAGATATTTTTACCTCAGGAATATGAGCATATGCCTCACAGCCAAAGACACGAAGATGTCTTGGAGAGGGCTTCTTTCCAGACCATGCTTCCAAGTTACCTTAGGAATATGAGCATATGCCTCACAGCCAAAGACACGAAGATGTCTTAGAGAGGGCTTCTTTCTAGACCATGCTTCCATAGGTGTCTTATCAACCAATGCCGAAGTAGGAGAATGATTCAGCAAGTAACAAGCTGTAGCAACTGCCTCAGCCCAAAATCTTTGTTCAAGACCAGCATAACTCAACATACTTCTTGCTTTCTCCATCAATGATCGATTCAACCTTTCAGCAACTCCATTTTGTTGTGGAGTATCAGGTGTAGTCTTATGCCTTTGATTCCATGATCAAGACAAAATTTATCAAAATCTGCATTGCAATATTCACCACCGTTATCCATTCTCAAACATTTTATTTTTCTACCAGTCTGATTTTCCACAAGATTTTTAAAATCTTTAAACCAACTAAACACTTCTGATTTATTTTTCAAAAAATATATAAATGCCCTTCTTGAATAATCATCAATAAATGATACGTAGTATCTTGATTTAGACAGAGAAGGAACATCAACTGGACCAAAAACATCAGAATGTACATAGTCCAGAACACCAGAAGATTTATGAGAACTAGAGTAAAAAGAAACAAGGTTCTATTTTCCATATATGCAATGTTCACAGAAATCAAACTCCAGATTACAATCAATCAGCCCATCTACCAGGTTTTTATTTTTCAAGGTTTTTAAACCTTTTTCACCTATGTGACCAAGTCTATGATGCTAGAGCATTGTTTTCTCTATAGGAAGTTTAAATTCCATAGAATTTGCATCATGTGTTACAATAGTAGCTTTTTCAGATTTTATAGACATTATTACAGCACACTGGTTTAGCATCTAACCTATACAAAGTTCCAATGTGTTCACCCTTTGCTAATACAATAGAACCTCTAGTCATCTTACAACCACCATTCACAAAAGTAACTTGCACTCCAACATCATTAAGCTTACTAACAAAAAGTAAATTTTGAGCCAGACCTGGTATGTGCAATACTCCATTCATTCCCTTTATTCTGCCATCCAGGAACTAGATTCTGACTCTCCCTCGGCCAACAATTTCCAGTGTCAAATCACTTGCCAGGAACACCTTCCCACTAGCATACGGTTCATACTTAGTGAACCATTCTCTGTGAGATGTCATATGAAAAGACGCTCCTGAATCCACCAGCCATACATCTTCAGACGCAGGCATTGCCAAGGCAGCAATGAAGGCATCAGCATCACTCTGAGAAGAATTGGTGTCAGAGAAGTTCTTCTTCTTCTTCTTCTTCTCCTCTTTGCAGTCTTTTCTGATGTGTCCTTTATGCCCACAATTCCAACACTTCACCTTGGACTTTTAACTAGGAGATTTCAATTTCCCCTCTGATTTGGACTTAGACTTCTTATCCTTCTTCTTGTCTCTTTCCTTTGATCTACCTTGAATGGACAGGGCCTCTTTGGCCATCTCTTCAGATTTCCTTCGCATCTCTTCAGATAACAACGAGGCAACAACCTCTTCAGTTTTAAACGTGTTTTTTCTACTTCCAATAGCTATCACAAGATGATCCCATGAGTTAGGTAAGGAACACAATAGAAGCATACAGCGGTCCTCCTCTTCTATTTTTACACCTACAGAAGTCAACTATGCAACAATAATATTAAACGAGTTCAAATGATCTACTATAGATGCTCCTTCATCCATCTTCAGAGAGTACAACTTCTTTCCAAGGAAAAGTTTATTCACCAAGGTCTTGCCCTAATAAATATCTCCCAACTTCTTCCACAAAAGGTTTGCAGTCTTCTCTTCATGGAAGTTCAATAGAACAGTATCCGCTAAACTTAATCTTATCGGTCCTCTAGCTTTCCTATCTACCACGTCCCAATCTTCTTGCTTCATGCCTGAAGGTTTAGTCCCAGACACAGCAACCCAAAGATCTCTATCGACCAGCACATCTTCAACCTTAAGTTTCCACAACTCAAAGTTTGTGCCATTGAACTTTTCAATGTCTATTCTTCCTGATGTCCTTGCCATCTTATTTAACAAAATAGACCTCTACAGAACTCCCACTCATAGAACTGACACAAAAAACTCAACCTACCAACAAGGATAACACAACTGGCTAGGCTCTGATACCACTTGTAAGGAAAGCACAGGTGCGGAATACAGCTTCCCTGATGTCAATTCAAAGGGGATAATGCAAACAGGTAACGTATAATTCAAATACACAGATGAACATACCAGAAAAATAGAATAAACATGCAAGATAACAGAGAACAACACCAGATGTACGTGGGAAAACCCTTTCGGGTAAAAAACCCAACACCACAAGAGAGACAATCTTTATTTACAGTAAGCTTAGAAAGATTACAATAAAGATCCCAGCCTTCTCGCTCAAGTATCGATTCTCAAATCATACAAAATAATTCACTTCCACTGTACATCTACAAAATGAACAATATGATCAAATCTCATCATCATCAACTGACGACCTCACCAAATCTGTATATACCACAGTCTTCAAGAGCAAAACCATTTGAACTTCTGCCCTAACTGTTCGTTCCAACTGACTCAGCATCGCTGTCTTCCAATCATCACATAACTGCCATCTGATTGTTCACATTTAAGAGGACTCATTAGTCCCACATGCACCAGACATCGGTCATAGCCATAATATATATACATGACCACAAGAATGTTAACTGTTGACACTTATGCTGACAAGACCAACCAGTCTACCATTCACTGTCTATCGGGAAGACTCTAGCAATCGGAGAGATATCTCCAAACAGCGCCGATGGTTATTTTCTTGTCGCTATCCAACCCTTCAATCTCCATCAGAGTAATGAAAACCGTTGGAGTGACATTTTGAAAATGCACCGATAGTAATGGTCTTGCCGATCCAAGCCTTCATCGAAAAGACACAAGACTATCGGAGCGACATCTAAAGGCTGGGCCGATAGTGGTTCTCACGCTGACGCCAACAACCCTATGCCGATATACATATCATATCGGTATGATACACATCGATCAAAGAATCTAGAGCATGTCAACTCGATGGCTATGAAAAAAACCAATGAAACGAATGAATGAGATTCCAAGCAGTAATTTGAGACATTAGGTCTCTTCATAATGATCACATAAATACCTACCAAGTGTAATGATTATGACTAGAATCTTGATGATAGCATGTGTGAGTTTTAATCACATCATAATAGTCTATTAAACACTTAATACAATCCCCATCTTTGTTTTGTAATAGGATTGGAGGTTTATAGGATGACTTTTATAGTAGATTTGTTGACAGTCCCACGAGCCTTGTATAGTTGTTTTCATTTTAGAGCTTAGACAAATACTTTAATAGCATGCAATATATTTAGTCCTCATAATGATTATCCTTACTAAGACAACATCTTGATGACCTCCCAGATCCACTTTCCTCTTTTATTCATAATGATATTATTCACAATTAGGGTTTAATTAATTACCCATGCCCCATTTGAAAATACTCTCAAAGGGATTCATTAAAGTCATGATTTTTGTCTTCACACGTCTTCCTCTAGACTTTGGGACAATAGTTATAACTTTTTTCATGGGTCAAGAAAATGAACTACAAAATGATTTTTCAGAAGTTATGAACCTTATGCATGTCTAGGATAACCTGGGCATCATAAAAATGACTTTTTATCAAATCTACAATAGCCATGAACATGAAGAACAAGTTGCTGATTTGGTTGAGAAAATGGGTATAAATCAAGCTAGTCTTTCACCACAACAAGAGGTGCATGATATTTGTGCATTTTGATGAGTTCAAAAGTATTTTAGAGACCTCCAAGATACTATCCTAGACCAAGAAATGCTCACACAAGAACATAAGCAAGAATTAGGGGAGTTTTCTCGTGATCTTGATGTTGTCAATTCAAGGAATTTGAGTGCTTTTTGGGACAATTTTTTGGTCTATCATATATTTTAATGATTTTTGTCCTATTTATGATTCAACTTTGATCATGGTCTATCATATCTTAATAAACAAGGATAGCAATGAATTTCATGAAATTGGAGCTCCTAAAGTGATGCAAATCACCAAACAAGATAACTTATTTTGAATTTTTTCATTGTGACCATTATTCATTGTCATTATAAGGGTTCTAATTATCATTGTCTTATAAATTCATCATGCTTGTAGAAATCATCATCATGCTGAGGAAACGAGCAAAGACTCTAACACTAGAAGAGCATGAAGCTAAGAATGAGAGGAAAAGAGAAAGAATGAGGCGAATTTGGGAAAGTAGGAAATTATCAACCATACAAGAAGACATTCCACCATTGCCAATTGAAGTGGAACATGAAACATCTAATGAAGCTAAGAGAGAGATGGAATTGGCGGCACAAAGGGAACTAATGCAAAACCTCCGTACAACGAGGAAAGTGAATCTCCAAGTTGGAGGCACTCCATTGTCCACAGGTCAAGTTGAAGGAACACCATCATTATCTTCTCGAATTGGAGACACTCCATCTTTCACAGGCAAAGTAGAAGGTACATCTATATTTTCTTCTCAAGTTGGTGGCATGCCATCATTCACACGTCAAGTTGAAAGTATGTCATTTTCATCTTTTTCACCTCTAATTGAAGGTATGTCATTTATCCCATCTCAAGTAAATATTGAAGAAATTCTTAATGTTGAGTCTACTTTACTAATTAAAACACCTCCTAGAATTTTGCATAGGAAGCCTAAGTTTCTAATTGATATTGATGAGATTGTATTGGTCAACTCCAGTCTGTTTGACCGTGCCAAAATTAAATGCATTCTTGCAAAATACTTTAGTTTCATGCAGTGGAAAGGTGCTAGGAGTGACATTTTGCATTCCATAGCTCGTGGGGCCAAACAGACTGCCAACACATCGGGGTGGGTGAGTAAATGCCAAGGGAAGTCTCATTTCATGTACCAAGCATCCTAGTCATTTGAGGCAGCAGGCTACCGACAAAGTCCCTGAAGATCCCTAAGACAAAAACTGTCAAACTTTGATGAAGTAATTCTCAGAATTTGTGGTAGATAGGAACATTTAGTTTGGACCTACAGGTACATGTGGGGTCCATCCACAATAACCTCTCTCAGTTTTGGTCAACTCCAATCCGTTTGACCGTGCTGAAATCAAATGCATTCTTGCAAAATGCTTTAGTTTCGTGCAGTGGAAAGGTGCTAGGAGTGACATTTTGCATTCCATAGCTTGTGGGGCCGAACGGACTTCGCCAACACATCAGGATGGTCAGGTAAATGTTAGGGGATGTCTCATTTCATATGCCAAGCACCCCAGTCGTTCGGGGCAGCAGGCTACCGACAAAGTCACTTAAGATCCCTAAGACGAAAAACTACCAAACTTTGACGGAGCAGTTCTTAGAATTCGTGGCAACTGGGAATGTTTTGTTTAGACCTATAGGTGCATGTAGGGTCCATCCACAATAACTTCTCTTGGTTTTGGTCAACTCCAATCCGTTTGACCGTGCCAAAATCAAATGCATTCTTGCAAAATGTTTTAGTTTCATGTAGTGGAAAGGTGCTAGGAGTAACATTTTGTATTCCATAGCTCGTGGGGCTGAACGGACTTTACAAATGCATTAGGGTGGGCTGATAAATTCTAGGGGAGGTCTCATTTCGTGTGCCAAGCACCCCAGTCGTTCGAGGCAGCACGCTACTGGCAAAGTCACCTAAGATGAAAAACTACCAAACTTTGACGGAGCAGTTCTCAGAATTTGTGGCAACTAAGAATGTTTTGTTTGGACCTACAGGTGCATGTGGGGTCCATCCAGAATAACCTCTCTCAGTTTTGGTCAACTCCAATCCGTTTGATTGTGCCAAAATCAAATGTATTCTTATAAAATGCTTTAGTTTCATGCAGTGGAAAGGTGCTAGGAGTGACATTTTGCATTCCATAGCTCATGGGGCCGAATGGACTTCACCAATGCATCAAGCGGGTGATTAAATGCTAGGGGAGGTCTCATTTCATGTGTCAAGCGCCCCAGTCATTCGGAGCAGCAGGCTACCGGCAAAGTCCCTTAAGATCCCTAAGACAAAAAAATTGCCAAACTTTGACGGAGCAGTTCTCAGAATTCGTGGCAGCTGGGAATGTTTCATTTAGACCTACAAATGCATGTGGGGTTTGTCCATAATAACCTCTCTCATTTTTGGTCAACTCCAATCCATTTGACCATGCCGAAATCAAATGCATTATTGCAAAATGCTTTAGTTTCATGCAGCACAACCTTACCATGAGCCTTATTTTTTGATATGCTTGTTGTGAGGCCGAACAGATTGTGCCAACGCGTCGGGGTGGGTGGTTAAATGTTAGGGAAGGTCTCATTTCACGTGTCAAGCATCCTCAACCTTATTTTCATGGAAATTTCTTGAGTCATAGGGTCTCTAAGATGGCATAATGATAGTCTTTCATGACTGTGACAGTAGTAGATACTCTTTTGAAACCTTCTTTTCTCTCACATTCACCCAGTAACTTCACCTTTTTGACACATCCTGGCCTTGATAAGGAGAAATTTATCATATTCATACATCTTTCAAGTCAATCCCCCTATGGATAGAAACCTTATGATTTCATGATAGTCCCTTGATTGTCCATGCTTTTGATTGTTTTGTGCCTTCTTGACTGTGTACGATGGTAGGGTTTGGAAAGATGGAAATTTGTTGTTGAAATTCACAACATCTTGATGGTATTGTGACCATGATCTCCTCATATGACATGAGAAGAGATATTTCATAACCTTGTTGTCCCATAACCTTGCCGTCACATAACCTTGATTATTATGATTAGAAGCATGGAAACAAACCCTACAAGAAACAAAGAAATGATTAGATCTCAATATGATCATGAGATACCCAAGCATCTGTATTACTCTAAATCATAAAACCTCTTCATTTATAAAGATTGATCTGAGGGTTTGGTGAGTTGCCATTGGCACCCAAACCCTAGGCCTTCATTAGAAATCCTTGAATGTTAATTATTGTCATTATGCTTCTTTCTTATTAATTCTTACTAATTAGGGTAATCATATAGAAATATATAGTATCTCATGTATTCTTACAAAATGCATATGGGAATTTTATCAAATGTTGTAATTGCATTGAATGATGCCTCAAAAAAATGTGGTCTATTGTAATTTTGAAAAATGTTGTAGTTGCAACTGCCCTAGAAGACATGTATGCAAAATGCGGAAGCATAGAGAAGGTGGGTGAATTGTTTGACATGATGCCTCAAAGAAATGCGGTCTCATGGAATGGTATGGTTGCAGGATATGCAAATAATGGAAGAGCATTTCCATAACCTTGGTGTCCCATAACCTTGATTATTATGATTAGAAGCATGGAAACAAACCCTACAAGAAACAAAGCAATGATTAAATCTCAATATGATCATGAGATACCCAAGCATATGTATTAGTCTAAATCATAAAATCTCTTCATTTATAAAGATTGATCTGAGGGTTTGGTGAGTTGCCATTGGCACCCAAACCCTATGTCTTCATTAGAAATCCTTGAATGCTAATTATTACCATTATGCTTCTTTCTTATTAATTCTTACTAATTAGGGTAATCATATAGAAATATATAGTATCTCATGTATTCTTACAAAATGCATATGGGAATTTTATCAAATGTCGTAGTTGCATTGAATGATGCCTCAAAAAAATGTGGTCTATTGGAATTTTGAAAAATGTTGTAGTTGCAACTGCCCTAGAAGACATGTATGCAAAATGCGGAAGAATAGAGAAGGTGAGTGAACTGTTTGACATGATGCCTCAAAGAAATGTGGTCTCATGGAATGGTCTGGCTGCAGGATATGCAAATAATGGATTTGTCGATAAGGCTTTAGAAACTTTCAAGCAAAACCAATTGGTGGGTGTAAAGATAAAATCCACAACCTTTGACTACATCCTCTCTGCTAGTGCCAAACTAAGATCTTTGGAACACAGTACATGGACATCCATCAAATCATAAAGGATATGGGAATTTTGTAAGATGTTGTAGTTGCAACTGTCGTAGGAGACATGTATGCAAAATGTGGAAGCATAGAAAAAGACAAGTGGATTGTTTGACATGATGCATTAAAGAAATGGAATCTCATGGAATGCCATGATTGTAGGATATGCACAAAATGGTTTTATTGATAAGGCTTTAGAAACTTTCAAGAAAAAGAAATCAATGGGTGGAAGCACATGGGAATTTTATCAAATATTGTACTTGCATGGAATGATGAATCAAAGAAATGTGGTCTCATGGAACATGCCATTATTGTAGGATATGCACAAAATGGATTTGTTGATGTCTTTAGAAACTCTCAAGCAAAAGCAATAGGCGGGTGTAAATCCAAATTCCACAACCTTTGACTGCATCCTCTTTGCCTATGCCAAACTGAGATCTTTGGAACATGGTACATGGACATCCATAAAAGCATAAAGGATATGGGAATTTCGATAGATGTTGTAGTTACAACTACCCTAGAAGACATATATGTAAAATGTTGAAGCATAGAAAAGACAAGTGAATTGTTTGACATGATGCCTCAAATAAATGTGGTCTCATGGAATGCCATGATTACAGGATATGCATAAAATGGATTTTTTGATAAGGCTTTAGAAACATACAAGAAAAAGCAATTGATAGGTGTAAATGCCAAAATGGGATCTTTGGAATAGGGTATGGACATCCACCAAAATAGATTGTTTAGAACAGCATATGGACAACCATCAAAGCATAAAGGATATAGGAAATTTGTCACATGTAATTTTGCAGCTGCCCTTGTAGACATGTATGCAAAGTGTGGAAGCATAGACAATGCACGTGAACTGTTTGGCATGATGCCCCAAAGAAATGTCACCTCATTGAATGCAATGATTGCAAGATATGAACAAAATGGATTTTTTGATAAGGCTTTAGAAACTTTCAAGCAAATACGATTGGTGAGAGTAAATTAAAATTCCACAACCTTAGCCAGCATCCTCCTTACCTATGCCAAAATGGACATCCATCAAAGGATAAAACATATGGAAATTTTGTTAGATGTTGTAGTTACAACTGCCCTTAGATACATGTATACAAAGTGTGGAAGCATAGACAAGGCACGTGAACTATTTGGCATGATGCCTCAAAGAAATGCTGCCTCATGGAATGTAATGATTGCAAGATATGAACATTTAATGGATTTTTTATAAGCATTTAGAAAGTTTCAAGAAAATGCAATTGGTGAGCACGTAAAGCCAAATTCCAAAAACTTTATAAGTGGTATCTTTGGAACACGGTATAGACATCCATCAAAGCATAAAGGATATAGGAATTTTGTCAAATGTTATAGTTGTAAGTACCCTGCAAGACATGTATGCAAAGTGTGGAAGCATATACAACGAATGTGAATTGTTCAAGACATGATGCCTCAAAGAAATGTTGTCTCATGGAATGTAATGATTGCAAGATATGCACGAAATGGATTTTTTATAAGGCTTTAAAAACTCTCAAGCAAATGCACAAAAGTAAATTTCAACCAAACGCAAATTTTGGCACATCTAAAACCAAATTGCACAACCTTATCCAACTTCCTCCTTGCCTATGCCAAAATGGGATCTAGGGAACATGGTGTGGACAACCATCAAAGCATAAATGATATAGGAATTTTGTCACATGTATTGTATTTGCAGCTGCCCTTGTAGACATGTATGGAAAGTGTGGAAGCATACACAAGGCACGTGAACTGTTTGAAATGATGCCTCAAAGAAATGCACAGTCCCACATAATGCAATGATTTCAAGATATGCACAAAATGGATTATTTGAAAATGAATTATAAGTTACTTTCAAGCAAATGCAATTGGCACGTGTAAAACCAAATTCATGTAACGATAATTGATCATCATATTAAATATTTAATATAAACTATCATATACATAATGTCATGAACATAACATCTAGTTTACATACAAAGCCATATAGGCATGTCCAAACAAAGCCATACAGGCATATATACAAAAATACACATCGGTAACGTACAAAAGTATGTACATACAAAGCCATCTAGGCATACAAAAAATGTCCCAAAAACTAGTTTCCTATAGACTTTTATCAAATAATCGACAGCCCGTTCTTGACCATGAAGATGGAGAGGCAATCTGTGACTCATCCTCTCTTTGTCGTCGAGTAGACCTCTTCGACTGTTCAAGTTCATGCAGCTCCACCTGTTAATACAATCAAACAATATGCACATTATTATAGAAAATGTGCATGAAATATATAACATCACATATGTAATCGATCACTTACCACCATCTGATGATCACTCTCCATCTTGTCTCTAGCTTCTTTGTCCGTAGTTGGACGGACTGGAGTTGTGACCTCCTGTGAGAAGCATCAAGAAGCAAAATTGACTAAACATAAATGTCACTTATGTACATCAAATGACATGAGATAAAACAAGAAATACAAAATTATGATATTTTCATGTTATTGGCTCATACCTCGGTCAAAGGATTTGAAGACATCATGGCTGCAGCAATGCCTATCTGCACTGACTCACGAAGATGAGGAGTCTCTACATTTAGCATCTAAAAATCAAGTTCAAGATTATTCGACCAAAATAAATACATGTAACATTATTTTAAAAATACATAATGATTAGAAATGGTTAAATTTACCTCCGTAAAAGTGGTGGATTTGTGTCCAAGGGACCAAGGAAACCATGGAGGTGTCGATGACTGTTGAAATCATCAAATTGTCACAAAATAATATTACCATTGACATATCTACAATAATTACGATCATGTGATAAATTACATACCTACTGACTTGACCTCCTCTCATAACCCACCAATGGATGGCTAACGAAGGCAGGATGAAGACTCTGACCCTAGAATTTTATTGTGCAGACAATTACATACGTGTTATTTTTGACTTATAATATAGATAATCATATAAAATTAATTACAAATAAAAATAAAAATATATTAAATCAAGATGAAACTTGTAACAAATTACCTGAGAGTCAATACCAAATGTAGTCTGTAAGAGATCATCGGTAAGAACAATCTCATCCAATATGGTTGTCTCCATCATTGGATGTTGCTCCTGTGTCGCAGCATCCTACCATGCGTCCTGCATTGCAGCATCCTACTGAGAGTCCTGTCATGCATCCTATGTCCCATAATCACACAGGTTCCCACATGAACTACACAAATGTGGGGACACATGACGTCTATTGCTCTCACCCTCATCAGCCTGGGTAAGATCATCGGCATGCTGTGATAGAGTTTGGGTGAGAGTAGTCAATGAATGTAATGTCTCCACCTCAACACTCTCCTTCAAAGTCGAAGGGAGTGACCTACGTTCTAGTCTCAACAGGGGTACAGGTACATGGTTTTCATCTCGCTAAGCCCTGAGTCTATCTTGGGCAGAGCCACCACCTCTACCCTGGAACTCACAAATGTTAAAATAATTGGGAATCGTCTTGAGGACGAACTCGCAATGGAGTTTCCTCATGAATTATTGTGGTACCTCATCATTGTTGCATGGGCGCTCATTGAAGACCATGTACCATCTATCCCAAAAGTTTTAGGATATTTCTTCATTCCTACACCAATGAATAGGAAATTGTTTGCAACTTTCTTCTAATCTTTGGTCGGTTTTGAGATTAATAAATTGTGCACATAATTGAGATTTTGTAATTTTTTCATTCTTGACTTGTTCATATGACAACTTGTCGGCATAATATTGCCGACACCTCTCCCTATAGTCTTGGAATTTGGTGATATGTTTTGTCACCAAATCAGTGTGGGAAACAATCTCCTCTAGTCACTTTGCAAGTGCCCTCCTACGATTGGTGGTTCCACTTGGATTGTTTAGCGTTTGAATAATAGTTTGAAGATGTTTCTTATTTTCTTCTATTATCTGTAGGTAGTTTTCCTGATTATCCCTTACATTGTGAGGAGGTGAAGGTGGGTTTTGAGGGTTTGGAGGGTTTTGGGGGTTGTTTTCACCCTCCTCAGCTAGATTTGGGTTTTCTCTTGCCCCAATAACTGTAAATGTAATATAAAAACAAATCAAACATTACAAAACTTAAAAATTCTTCTCAAACTAACAAAAATCAGTCAAACCCTACCTTCTTCCTGTGCTAGACCCTCCAAATTTGCTCGACAATGTCTTTGGCAGCGAGGTGGCATCATGAATTTGTTGTTCTCTCTTACACTCACTTGGAGAGGCTTCCCTTCAACACGAACGTGCTTTGAACTTATCTTTTTTGCTGTTGTTTCTCTCAATGGCCGTGGCTGTATGACGAGAAATGGCTTTTTTTTTTCTTTTAAGTAAACCAAAACGTGAGCGTGTTATAACGTGCACACGTTTTAAAACACGTGTGCATTATAACGCAAGCGCGTTATAACGTGCACATGTTTTAAAACACGTGCGCATTATAACGCAAGTGCGTTATAACGTGCTCACATTTTTTTTACTTTTGGACCAAAAAGTCCCATGGTGGCGACTTTTTGGTCTCCCATCTCTTTGCATTCACCCAGGTTGAAGTATTTTTTGCATGACGCAAGGGGAGGGGTTATTTTTGCCTCTAAGGTTTATTATTTTAATATAACCCACCTCATATTTTTGCACAAGTAATAGGCAAAATATTGCAATTTAACAAGTATTAAACACAATGTTATTATAAATTGATTTAATACTTGTTATGTAATAAACATAGGAGAATATCATTCATTACATAGCATTTATTAAATCAATCACATTGATTGCATTTAATAATTGTTAAAATGGTTTATTTTGCCTCTCAATCATGCAAAAATAGGAAGGACAGTTGAACTGAGGTACAAGGTCATGCAGGAGACATAGTTGGAGTTCTATTTTTGACTGAGGGTCAAACATGACCATTTTTGGGAGTTCTTGGGTCAAGGACCTAACCACTTGGAGTTTTGAGCTATTTTTGCTCATCTTGGAGGAGTTTTGGGGCCTTAATTTTAAGATTTTTACTTATGCTCGCCCAACAACTTGGAGTTGCTTTTTTGGACTCATTCATGCAAATTTTAGAGTCCAATTGAGCTGGAGTTGACTTCCCTTTCACTTTTGGGGACAATTTTGTATTATATGGAAAAAGCTTATGATTTTTTCCTTAGTTCTTTCTTTTTGGCCTTTGCATATTGCAGAGAAGAGATTGCCTTGTAACTTAGCCATTTTTACAGTTTTCAGTAGCAAGAGTTCATTATTTCCAGTAGTTTATTATTTTTTTTGCAGAGATTTTTTCCATTTTCTAATACAATCAGGGGTTCTTCTATCCAATTTCAGGTGTCTTGTTATTTTGTGAGTGATTTGATAGGAATTTTCTATGTTTTGCTTCAAAACCTCTGAATTCTTTGTCTCAGTTATTAGATGCAAGTATACAAATTTTAGTTTATTACAAGCCACAACTTATGCAAGATTATTCATGCCTTTTTGTGAAATACTTATGTAGTGAATTTGATCAGTTTGGATTGTAAGAATAGGATTATTGGAGAATATTAGTGAGTTATATTGCAGTTTTAAATCAAAATATTGGTGCATCACCCCTTTAGATAGATTTTTTTGCTCAGATTTCAATTTATGCAAGTTTTCTTCTATCTTTTTGCTCCATCAATTTATAGATCTAAAGGGTATTTAAGGGGAGCTGACTCTTTCGAAGGTTCATTATCGAAACAGACAAACCCACAATCTAAGAATGTTCCCATGTTGCACAGGATTGCCAAGCTTGTAAAGGCTTAGCATTCAAGGCATAATCCTTCATGACAACACCTCTATCATTTGAAAATTGGGCATAATTTAATGTTTTAGATTGAAAATTGGCATATTTACTAAATTACACATTGTGTATTTCAACAAGCATATCTTGATCATTTGGTTTGTTCTATTAGTTTGTGCATTGAGTGTTGTATGATTTTACATGAGTTGTATAACCCGCTGCCCTAATAGAAACATCCCTCTAAGGAGAATTCTTAGATTAATGGGTTCTAGTGCTCCTGATAGCTACAGTGTACCAACATCAAAAAATCCATTGAACACCTACTTTACAAAAGGAGAAACACAAACTTTGCAAGATATCATACCTCCTACAACTACAATGGAAGAACAAACATTTCATGATTTTAAAATCCTATTCGTGTGATAACACATGTACCTGAGGAGAAAATTCAACAACTTGATAAATAATTATCTAATTTTCAAGCATTTATTGAAAAAGAAAGGATAGTGGAAGAAGTTGTGCCTGTTGTTCATAATTTAAGAGAGTTGTTAAAAGAAGGACAAGATGGTGTTAACATGCTCCATGGCTTAGCACATATAGTGAATCATAATGTTATGCTTGTGGAGAATTGTGTGAATGGCATTAATAATATGTTATCGCTGACTCACACACAAGTATCGACACCTATACCGACTACCAGAATATCCACTTTCACATCATCAATTCTCACTACTAATGCACAAGCTTGTAGTAATGCTACCACTAGTATTGGAGTATCTAATGGTATTAATTCACAGAATTACAAGGCTATGTGATTCAATTATCAAAACTTAGCACCTAGGGTAACTTCTTATATGAATAATCACTCTCAACCACCTCTCCATTCCACTTATTCTCAACTACCTCTCCATTCCACCTATTCTCAACCACCTTTCACTTACAATTGTTCTCAACCACCTTTCGTTACCACTCATAGCCAATCACCTCAAAACTTCATGACCACAGCTTCTAATTCTTCTCAACAACAAACTAAATCTCCTAATGATGCCCTCTTAAATCAACTTTTGCAAGCCATGACTTATGTATAATAGAAGGTGACAAGCTTGACTAATTCTTCCCAACCTACTTTACCAACATATCATTCTCGTAGTCCTTTATCTTATACAATCCTACGAACTCATATGCCTGAAAATTTTGAGACACCTCGCTTTAAAAAATATGGTGGTAAAGATGATCCTAATACTCATGTGGCAGCATTCATGGTAATGTGTAGTGATTTCTTCTTTTAAGAGGACTTGCTAGTGAAACTCTTCACGCGATCTCTCAAAGATACGACTTTGGAATGGTTTTGCTCTTTACCTCTGAACTCAATAAACTCTTTCTCACAACTAGTTGATCAATTCTTACAACACTTCCAAGCAAACATT
This sequence comes from Cunninghamia lanceolata, assembly GCA_027924645.1. Classification (NCBI taxonomy): domain Eukaryota; kingdom Viridiplantae; phylum Streptophyta; class Pinopsida; order Cupressales; family Cupressaceae; genus Cunninghamia; species Cunninghamia lanceolata. The sequence continues at coordinate 1,147,881 of BSBN01000474.1, read as the reverse complement.
GGACCTTCGTTCTCTTTGATTGACTTGGTTCATTGTAAACAAGGTTCAAAAGAGAAATTGATAGAATTCATTAGTCAATATCAAGGTATCATCTCGCAAATACAATACCCGATTAAAGATGAAGATCTCTGAAAGGTGTTTATGACAAATTTACAACCTAACATCCATGATAAAATTCTCTTGATGAAGTATAGCTCTTTTCAACATTTATGCACAACCCTTCGTGATTACCAGCTTTCGTTTAGACAGTATGAAAATCAAAACTCATCGGCTCAAGTTGGTCAATCCACAACTGGACCTTCACAAAACAACTTTAAGAGGAATAACAAGAGTTTCATCAAGATTAATGGACAACATTTAAATAATTTTCAATCACAAGTGTTTGTTATTAGTAATCCTAAATGAGCACCATTTTAGTTCAAACAACAATATCGACAGTTTACTCCATTATCTGAATCTCTTCAATCAATTATGAATCGAGTAGTAAGAAACAATCTTTTGAAGCTTCCTCATGTGAAACCATTTGATAGTAACAGGATACAAGGACCTAATTTTGATGCTAATGCTTTTGTCAATATCACCGATTAGCAGGACATGATATTGAACGATGTATGCATCTGAAACATAAAATTCAAGACTTCATAGATTCTAATATAATACATGTAATTGGAGTGAATGACAATGGAAATAAGTTGGTTGCCCCTCTGAATCAAAATTTACAGACTTTTACAAATCCATTTCCTAGGCATAGCAACAACAATATGGTAGAGAAAAATACAATAGAGCAAGAAGATGACTATTTGGATTATGATGAAATAGTTGGTATGATAGAAGTGGATAAGGAGAAGATTGAAGATTCACCTCATCCAAGAGGAAAAGGTATATATGCTGATGTTCCTCCACCGTTATCCCTTCAAGGATCGGGAGTCAGCCAAAATGTACCGAATAAGAAAATTGAACAACTGCAACAAGATATTATGATACAAGAAAAGGTTTCCACAGTGGAAAACATCTCATTCCATTGTGAAAGGATCATTCATCAAAATAAGAAAGCAAAGGATCAAAAAAGAACAAGGCAGCTATCATCAATCAGAAATAACAATGATTCCCCTCTTCACAAGCAATAAAAGATTTCAAATATACATGGATTTGAGAAACAAGTTGCACCGCATGACCTTTCTGGAAATAAAAATCAATCAGGTATGAACTACTCACTTTTTACAAAACTTGATGGAGCACCTTTCTAAGTTGCTAACAAGTTTAAGCTCCACTTAAGAATATGTGTGTGTGTGTGTGTGTGTTGTTTAGGTCTCCTTTGATGACCCTTGATACTCTTGTAAGGTCAAAGATATTGGGAGATTGCCTCTGTTGTGACTATTCTTCTATTTGTTTCATCATTCTTCTATCTTTCCTCTCCTCTATTTTATTATTGTGTGTTGTGCCTTAGGGGCATACCGTTGCGGAGGGTGTTTTGGGGCATCCTCCTATGTGGTGTTCCTAAGGCACTTGTTCTCCTCTCTCATTTTTATTATTTACCTTCTTCAATGATTCTACCTAGTTGGCAGATGACAAAAACAAACAAATACTGATACGGACTACGTGTCCCTTCAGTAAGTAAGCAAAAATGGATCTAGTCCATATATGAAGATGGGGTTGATCTATATATATACATATATATATATATGTATATCTGATGCTTGACTAGTAGAATCACTCTATATGATGTATCATCTTATGACATTTCTTGTGACTAACACTTTACAATTCACTCAATCTACTCGTGTACACATTGAATGGTATCTCACCTTGTTGCTACACTCGGTTCTGAGGTACCTACAGTATAGCCCAACGGTTATACTCAGCTCCAAACCCGTGAGTATAGCCTTAGGCCTTGATGTGATTATTTACATGCATAGCTTTCACGATTTGATCTTGTTGTTTATCTTAGCATATCTTATCAATGTGTTTGTGGGAACATTCAGCGATCGTAGGCACATGTCACCTTGGGGTCATGGGCTTTTCGATAGATCTTATTCCCTTGTGTGTTTTCTCTCTACCTTAATGTGTTGATATCGGTAACCGACATCAACCACCTTAAGGTGGGGGCATATATAATGATATATGTTTGATGATTTTGGCACTAATGAAGCATGTTTGTAAGCCCTCTCCGCGAGGCGAGATGTTGTATCTCTTGAGCTAGTGCACATCCTTATTTAAATTGCAATAAAAAATCCCTCTCCACAAGGTAGGATAATGTATCTCTTGAGCTAGTGCGTATCCTTTTATACAAAGCCCTTTTGCGGAAGGCGGGATGGTGTATCTCTTGAGCTAGTGCACATCCTTTTATACAAAGTCCTTATTGGGAGGCGAGGTTGGATCTTGAGCTATCCTCCCTTAAGTGTGTCTTTGGCGGTTGTTGTGGCATAAGCCCAACTGCCAGGTGTGTCTACAACGTGTTTTAGATGGTGGAACTTAGCAATAAGCTCCTTCCATCGCTCATGTTTGTCATGTTTAAGACATATAATATGTCTATGGCATACTATACGGTACTCGTGTATTCTATGTGTCTTCTTTATGTGTCTTCCCCTATGTGTGGTATCAAGGGTGTAGCAATGAGCTTTCCCCACACTCGGGTTTTGTTTGGCATGTTTTCCCCCTAGTGTAGTATCAAGGGTGTAGAGATGATATCCCCCTACATTTTGGATTTTTGTATTGCGTATCTTTGGCAGTTTCAAGGGTGTAGCGATGAGCTCCCCCCACCCCTTAGTTAGGATTTTACTTCATATATGAAAATGTTATATCAATGTATTCATCATGTTATGCATGACTACTCTCATGTCTTCATCGTGCTTTGTGTGCTTCCACTATATTCTCCATGTTTTGTGTGCTTTCTATTGTCTTCATTGTGTCTTATGTATCTTCAATGTGTCTTCTAGTGCTTACCTAATGCTGGGGGCTAGAAATAGTTCCTCAATCTTTTTGTATGCCTTAGCTTCATGTGCTTGGCCTGTTTGATGTGTTTTCAACTGTACTTTAATGCACATACAGGTCGTAAGATCATACATACATTAAAGTGGGGGCTAAATGTTATGTCATAAAATGTCTCCCTAGGACTTTTACCTCCTATTTTAGCTCCTAGGTCCCCTTAGATTAATCATGCATGTGTAAAACTTGTCCCAGAGCAAATTCCCCCAAAACCCATGTCAAATGGGGCTTAGGGGTCCACTCTAATTCTTAATCAAGACCAAAAATAGTCCTCTGGACTTGGGCTCCTCACCCTAGTCCAGACCTATTTTGTTGAGACCAAAATTTAAAAGTGTCAGTTTATGACCATTAAAAGGTTTCCTTTTGTCTTTCCAATTTGAATTACAAATGTTAGCAGGAATGCATATACAAACATGTTTAAGGCTTCATTTTACTCCTAGTTAATGAATGCAAACTTATGATTATCAAGAAAAGAGCATTCAAGGCATTCATTGTGTTATAGAGAAAAATTTTGTTATGTTTTTATGTATTTGTTAAAGATTTGGCTCCATCAACTCATTTCCTCATGATTTAAAGGCACTTCATCTCTGTGAGGGTTTTCACCTCTAGAGGTGATATCTACTTTGTGTTTTAGTCAATCTATCTTATCATATGGTTTTTCCTCTGTCCACCAAGGACATGCACTCTATCTAACAATGGTGTTGGAAGGCTTGACTTCTATTTCTAAGGCTTGACTAAGGCAAGCTCCTAAACACCACAACCCCTAACCCCTCTCTTATGATTGCAGGTTACAGGTGCAGAATCTTGCAAAGAGGAGTTGCAGGAGATCAATGCAGAGGTTAAAGATTCAAGATCTGAAGAAAATAGCAGAGAATATTCCTTTCTGGACAAGGGTGCCTGCCCTTGTGTCCTTCAGATTCCCATTGTCAAAAACTCTGAAGCAAGTTGCAGTCCTCATCACCTCACAGTTCCAACTCTGCAGAAAAAGTGGTGTGCTAGACTAGGGTGCCCACCCCAATGTCCCTGAAGTTTTTGCTTTCCAAAATTTGAATCTTGGTATGTTTCTAATCTACATTTAATGCCTTCATGTGTGATCATTTGTCTTGTTTCATCTGTCTGTATACAATTTCATATAATTAGGGTTTAACAAATTTATCAGCATATTCCAACTTTCCTTATCATCTCAAAGTGACACCAAACTTGTAGCTAAGTCCTCTTGTAGGAGAAGTCACTTAACTTGGTTTATGTCCTTGAATGATTATATGTGAAAGGAGGGTTTGATTAAATTCATCTAAAACACTACCTTACTCATCATTCCAACTTTTCATATATAACAATAAATAATGACTACCTATTAGCTATTTAACACAGCCAATCGGCCATATTACAGATCGTATAGTTTGCATGGGTATACGTAATATTATAAGAGTGATATATATATATATATATATATATATATCATAACCTGCAATCAATGATACTCATGACTTTCAATAGGTATTTATCCTTAATACTAAACTTGCTTGGAAAACCAATATAAGGTGTAACGACAAACAGCTATTGTCGCATGCAAACCCGCAGCCTCTTAAGGCACACCAAATAAAGATTAAGAATGATAACAAATTAAGCATATAGAATAAAGATTACATATACATGGTATACTAATGGTTCAATCGCATACCTGCAACATCTGTTCAAGCAATCGATATTCTTCTCTTGTCGTGTTCCCTCTCCTCTCCTATACACGAATGGTAAGAGATATTATCTCCCCCTTCTCTCCATAGATAGTCCTTCCTTAATGCAAGATAATAACTCATTTTCCAAAACTCTCTCTCACTGTCGGTTATATAAATTCATTATACATTACTATCTCCTTCTAATTCTCATCCATCTGCAGCCTCAAAGAGCTAGAAAAATGGAGTATGGAGCTACTTCTCCTCTCAACTCCTCCTAATATCTAGGGGAAAGCACGATGGGAGTCTTCTAAAGACTTTACTTCTTTTTCACAACCTAGACATTAAATTTAACCATGACTAAGCTTATAAATAATTTAAAATAAAAATAATAGTACACCTAATTCATAGATGTCATTGATGCATTCTTTTGAATGCTTTAGTTATGTTATTCACGAGCATAATATCGACAATGGAGTCTTGCAAATCCGACTTAGGCCTTTACCTAAAGACTAGACTTGATTGGTCAATTACTCATGTCATCCTAGCATACAGAGATGAACACAACCTTACTGATTGTCGACATAAAAGATTAAGTCATCGACATGATGATGATAATATTAAACAAGTACAGAATGATCACAACATTAAAATATTATTGAGGCGACCAGCAACATAAAGAATAAGACTTATTCCAAAATTAACATAACCTCTAATGTGAGTGGGTGTGTTTCCAAATGGTACAATGATCATTGTATTCCTGTGATCTAGCACCCTCTCCACGGTGATACTCTCTCTCATCTTGGAGGGGAAAACAAACAATGTTCCTGCATCCACCTCATTCACACAATGGTAGTTAGTTCATCACATTATTTAACCACGTGCATAATAATAATGTCATAGACAATTATTATTTGCATATAAAATAATATCAATCAAATGCATTTTATATTCTAACACAACATTACTTTAATCATAATATTTTCAATGACTAACTATTTGTCCTCTTGAAATAAAAGTGATAAGTATGTTTGTTTTAGAACAATGTGTGACAAAGAGGGTTGTTTCTTGTGTGGCATTGACTTAGATGTTGGGATTTGTGTCAATGATTCTATTTGAGGGTTTCATATAAACATCTCCAACTTATGTCATTGTGAGAATGTTCCTTTATGCATGGCACTCCACACTGGAGTTACTACAACTTTTGTGCTTGTAACACCACTTATCGGTCTTGGACTTTTTTTTTTTTTCAAAGGTGGTGTCTTCTTTGGTGCATTATAGTTGATTCTCACTTGAACTTCTAATTGAATGCCTTAATTATTGCCACATATAATTATGCTTCCCCCATCATTTTGCAATCTAGACTAGGTTGCTAGATGAAGGCCACTGAGGTATTTAAGGACTTTGTGTTTTTTTTACTCAAATGAGCCTAGCCTGGTATAAAACTCATGGAAGGCATCAATATATTCCTGGATAAATTGGCCATGTCCCTCACACAATTATGACCACTATATGTAGTGCTCTGCATAAACATCTTCAAGATAAAACTCATCCTTGAAGGCTTCTAGGAATTGCTCCCAAGTTGGTTCAAATTTTCCATATGACTACTCTTCTTCCTAGAGTGCATGGGCTTGCCAACACTTCTTGATAGGTGTAGAAACCTTCAAAGGGAAAATCTTTATCTTTTTCTCATCAGTGAAATCATTCATGGAAAAGTAAGATTATATCCAATCAATCTAGTTATTTATAGAATTTTCATCAATCTTACCCTCAAATATTAAAACAGATAAGTTTAGGTGACTTGACCACCAAAGGCTCTGCTTGATGGTGGGACTGATGGAACCAACCTTTAGAGGACCACTAAAAACTAGTTGAACAAGAATTTTCATTTATCCAAGATGGATTCTCCATCTTTATTTCGATTATTTCTTTTATCTCCTCTTTTGTAGGCTTAACCATCTTAGAACAAGTTGGTAGATACTCTAATGGTCCTCATGATTTGACATCAAAGCCTAGGTACTCTAAATGTGTTCTATAAGTCATGCAAGAAGAAGATGAAGCTTTGATACCACTAATTTAGGGCTCAGGTTTTAGAATCCTAGTGGTTGTGGATTTCAACCAATTGCTAGCATGATCTTTGTGACTTGGAAGATGACCTAGCATATTGTGATCCTTGTAGGTGCTAACTTGGTTAGCACATTGATTGTTTTCTTTAAAGACTACAAAATGGAACTCCAAATGATTTAGTGATAAACTATGTGAATTTGATGTTTTGGTCTAGCCAAAATGTGTATTAGACCCTACTAAAGTTCTAGTAGAAACTGCAAGTCATTTGGTTGAGGCATCTTAGTCACAAAAGTGTTTGTCTCTCTATAAAGTGTGTTATACTATTACAGGAGCATGTGTGAAATTTTCTAGTGAGTGGGTACGGATCTTTGTGTTTCCTAGATCATCTAGGAGGTTCCCTAGTGTACCACAAACCTAAGAAGTAGCCCCACATTTTTCACAAGCCATGAGCATGGCTTGGGTGTTTTTGCAGGTACCTAGTTTGTTGAATCCTCCTAGATCATCATTGCTTGCCACACTATCTATAACATGTCTATTGTACCTTATTCATTTATAATTGTGAATATAAGTAGCATACATATTTACTAAATTATTCTACTTACATATCTCAATTATGTGTTGGTTTACTAAGCTTCTATTTTCCTTCACATAATCTATAAACCTATATTTATCAAGCTCAATTTGTCACATAGGCCACTTGGGATCTAGATCATTTGTAGCACCATTTTTTACAAAGTATGATGGTAAAGGGATCCATTATGGCATTCAAAATACTTCCAAGGAATGTGCCTTCCTTATTTTCATGAATACCAATTGCTTGCTAAGGTGTTCCCATCAAGCTTGAGTGGTCATGCACTTAGATGGTTCTAATCATTGCCTCATGCTTCTATAACTTCCTTTAAGGATTTGGCTAGTATTTTCATGAAAATTTTCATTACCATATCATGTCTAAGTCATTGATCATTCAACTCATGCAATGCAAACAAAAGGAACAAGAGCTAATTAAGAATTATATTTTTAATTTCAAGGTATGGCTACTAATATGTTATCTCCATTATGGGATGATGAGATTCAAATTATGTTTATGGATGGATTACTTCCAATATTTTAGATCCAAGTATATTACATGCATCGTTACTCAATTTTAGATATATGTAATACTATGTGTAAGTGTAAGCATGTCTTATTAGAAGATCTAGTTTTATATCAGTGTATTTATAGCACGTCCACCTTTTTCCATGAGTTAACATCTTTGTCACATTCAAAAAATTAGGAAAAAGAGGATGTACTTGATCATATTGATTATGATCATAATGTAATTTCTAAACCAAAGCAATTTAGAGAATTGACGACATTGAAAGAGCCTCCACATATGGTATTAGAACAATTTATAAAATACTATCTCATTACCTTACCTCTTGTCAAACAAATGGACAAATTTAATCTTGCACCACACAAGGCTAAGTACTTTTGTTCCTATCATCACACACACGTAAATTCTATACATAGATGCATATAATTCAAACACGAAGTTCAAGATCCTATTGATAATGAGGAAATAAGCATAGAGCCTAGAGCATACCCACAACTACCTCATTTGATGAGGTTGATCAAATGAAAATAAATGATGTGCTTCAAGAGATTGGTCATGTTCACCATAATACATTCCATGTTGAAGTTACACATGAAACAAAAGATAAGCCACTTAATATACAATAAATTACTAATGTGTTTATAAAGGATTATAAAAAAGAGACATGTATGTGATACAAGAAACAAATCATGAAGCAGGAAAATACAAGAATCAATAAACATTATGATGATACATTTTGGGATGAGGATGGTGATGATGATCCTCTTAGATTTTTTGGATGATATATGAGAACCTTCTATACCTCTATGTACCTATATTTCTTGTTTTCATTTTGGATTTCTCCTTATTTCTTTGGTCTATTTTATTACATCTTGTTTGATGTGCTTTACACACCCACTTCACTTTATATATCTTGTTACATGCTTACCCTCCCCTACTTGGGGGACATTTGTCTCTTCACATTTTCCATTCCTTTATAGGTCTTTATTCCTATTATTTTTTACATCTTCTTTATTCCTATGTTTGGTTTACCCTTGTCTTTGCCTCTTTTTTCCACTTTGGTTGCTCAAAGTTTACCTACTAATTTCCACTTCCCCTTGTGCATTTTTATACTTACTTCATCTTTTGATCTTAGAATTTTTACTTTACCACTTTGATTTCTCATGTTACCTTGTTACCTCTCATTAAATGCTTGTTATACATTTATATTCTTACTATGACTCTTTACTTATGATTCTCATGCTTGTCCACGTTCATTATCATGCCCATGCTTATGGCATTTTCTATACTTAGACTACATCCATATATTTAATCTTTTATCCTATATTTCCATATCTTTACATCAAAGGCAACATGTCTTCCCCTTAGCATTTGATCATCCATAGTCATACCTTTACATTGAGGGCATCATGTCTTGTCCCTATAATTTAATCTTTCATTGCCATATCCCTTACATCAAAGATTCCACATTGAGATTTTATTGTTACATCTTTACATTGGGGGCCATTATTCCTTCCCCTATATCATTTTTTCCTATATTGCCTCATTATACTACCTATTTTGAGTAGGGGCATCTTTCACTCCCTACCCATTTCCTATGGTATCATTGCTTATTCCATTTACATTTTGGGACATCATGTCATCCCCCTCCATTACCCTGAGATCACATTCCTAGACCTATGTTACCACTAAGGACTTGTTTCCTTTCCTCAACAATTGTGTAGTCATGCTCTTAGAGACAAATTGGGGGCATATGTCTTTTCTAGTCTCATATGTGCTTACACAATTGTTTCTATCCATTAAGGGTCAAATAACCATTTTCATCACCCATGTTGGGGGAAACCTTATACCTAGAGATACATCTCCATCCCATGTGCTTAACACACTTATCATTTGGGATGTTTTATGTGCTTATTACATGATGCATTTATTATAATTACCACTTTACATGGTTTACATGCTTAGCTTATAATTACATTTCATGATTTTTTTTCCTCTCCTCCAATTCCTTACATCTAACGGATTCAACCAACTAAAGGGGGCATATTCATCAATAACACTCCAATATTGAGATTGTGCACAATGATAGATGCTACAAAGAGACTCATCACTGTATCTAGATGGAGATTTACCACATAGCATGGCATGTTATAATTTATGCCACATGTCAATGTGTCATATCATTTTCCATATAATTAGAATTTCTAATGCAATAGGGTACTCCCCTCATGCAAAAACATAACACAAAATCACACAGCACATATAGGAAATTCTCTGCCCACAAATTAAACTTCATCCAAACAAAGATTGCAACAAGATTTTTATTTTATTCAGTTAAATCCATTACATCAACAAGATGAAACAAAATCACACCATGACTATTCAAGTTGTATCTACAGCCTTCCTCTGTTCTGGCACTCTTCCTTGGAGCCTCTCCTCCTCTAAAATCTGCAACAAAACTAATTAAATGCTTCTCACATCCTCCATCTTCGGGAATGAATCTTCCTCATGATCTTTGTTCCATCTCCACAATATCTGCCACTGGGAATCTTTGTTTCTAATGGATTTCTTGAGTAATCTGCTACTCTACTATCCTGTCAACACATGGACAGCCACCTCCATCTCTCTGTTTTGGTGAAGCTACCACTTCTCTCATAAGAACCTCCACCCTCTATTATATTTACCAATAAAAGGCATTTTAAATCTACCCCAACAGCAAATGCTTCCTCCTCATATTTATATTTTCAATTCACTTATCAATTCCCATGGTTGGGCATTTCTTCTCTTGTTTCAAGTGCCTACTGTTAGCTACAACCAAGGCATCCCATTAATTTACATTAATGCAGCCTCTCTATGAGGCATCTCACTCCTCCCCTCATATTCCTTCTACCTTAGTGCCTTTCAACTCTCTGCTTCCCCCTTCTTTCATTCTAAGCGCCTCTTTTCAAACATAGTGTTTCCTCTTCTTTTTTCTTTCTTTGAAGATGAAAAGTCTTCAACATAATGCAACTAAAATTTAATACCTCTTTTTAGAGATATTTTATCCTTTGAATTCTCTTCAAATTTTGTTTTGAAAGATGATTAAAACTACCTCAAATCCCACATTTGGCTGCTCCATTTTAAATGTTGTTTTAAAATCAGATTTAATAATTTATCTCAACACCTCTACTAACTTAAAGAATATAACAATTAAAACCATGATTATCTCACACTTCCCTTCAATAAGGCATTTTGATTCTCCTCTAGGTTGAATTATTTTTATGACTAGCGAAATGTGGAATCTGGTGCCAAGGCCGAAAACTAACTTCAGCCATAACTTTTTTCCAGAAGCTCGAAACCTCTCTGAAACTAACAAGGATGAGAATCTTAGCATTCCTAAGACTTTCTCCAAAGTGTTTGGTCTCAACCATCATGAAACTTGAGATATTAATATTTTTCCAATTTGCCAACATAAGTCAAAAAACATTAAAATATTCAAAACCTCAAGTATTTGCTCACAAAAACTTTGTGTATAATTCTAGGATGGAATCAAGAATCTTCCTGTCAAAGGATTTACCATGAAACTTCACCAAGCTCCCGGAACAATTGTTTTACAGAAACTAACTTCACGTGCGTCGGGACTAAATTCAAACAACATTGTCAAACTGCCTCCCTGACTAGGCCAAACACACATAGTGCCAAGAAAATCCATTAGAACCCAACAAACCAAACAAAATTGAAAATAAAACTTGCAATTGTTTTTGGTTGATGCCAGATTGCCCATTCGCCTAAATGCTCCTGCATTAATTTCCTAACCCTACTCCTTTTCATCTCATGCTTTTCAATTTCTTAGACAGTTAAACAAATTTTCAATTTGTGCCTATTTCATTTGTGAGACAAAAGCTACTCATTGCATATTCTTTGTTTGTTTTAGGTTCCCATGTATTACGCATTCCAAGGACAATGTACACATGGAGATATCTAGTGGGGTACATTACCTTATATGGACCATGTATCCTATTCATGTCTAAGTATTTATTTTCATGCATGTTTATGAGTGCTCTTTTACTTTGAGATACACGACCGTCTTAGGACTCACATGCACCTCAAAGTGGGGGAAAAATGTAATGGTGGAATTTGTATAACCATGCCAATTCCCATTTAGTATTAAGTCCATTTTGTTGGAAATTAAAGTGTCTCAAACTTTGCAATTTCCTGGCATTCATTATTTGATTATGTATTTATTTAATTGCCTATGTTGTAGTTAATTTTTCTCATCTGGATTTTTCATTTAGTGTGAAGTGGCATGTTGAGATGTCATCCCACTTGGAAGATGGCTTGGATGGACAAGTCAACACTTGAAAATTTAGGTGTCCCATTTGAGGTGGCAACAATATGCCATGTGTCAGCATCTTGTGACTTGTGTAAGAGGTTATGATAGATGATGGATTCTATAACATGTAAGAGCTGGAAATAGAGATTCCTATGACAGGTGAAGACAAGTTTCATGAAGCATCTTTGCATTTGAGAAGGAAATCCTAGGCGCCCAAGTTTGACTATGACAAGTTGTAAGAGGAATATGCTATTATTAGTCAGTTATGACAGATTCTCTTACAACTGTAAGTGATGTCATGTATGACAGATTCTATGACATCTATAAGATGTATAAGAGCATTTGTCATAGTCTATTCTTGGATGGAGCGCCCCAACTTTGGAAAGTCAAACTTACAAGTTATCATGGATGTAAGAGGGTCAAGTGCATGTTGTACAAGTATCCAAGGCATTGGTAAATGGACCATGAGGCCAAGTTGGACACCCACCTCTAGAAGCTTCCCATGTTTCCTTGTAACTCTATAAATATGGGTGCTTGGAGTAGTGTATGTATGGTTCATTTACAGGTGTTGTTATGCTGCCAGAATTACTCCAGTAATCGATATTTGTGAACCCCTGAAAGAACTTGCATTACAAGTGTGTTGTAATCTTCTTTGGATTTGATATTTACATTGTGCAGGTTTTGAAGTGTGGGGTTTTTCACTTGAAAGGATTTTCCCCACGTATATCTTGTGTTGTGATCATTGTACTTATTTTTTATGTGTTGTTACCTTTCTGTTAATGTGCATCTCATAATCTGTAACTATAAAAGATTAAATTTTTCATAACTTTCTTCATTAGATTAGTGTAGGAAGTGTGTTATGCGTACCTTGTTTCCTTTCATATTTTGAGAGAATGACTTAATACAATTACATAACAACAAATGGCACAATATTGTGCAAAGTTGGGCTCTCATTTCTTGATCCCTTAGCTACCTCATATACACACATTCCCATATATCTAACCATACATTCTCCATTCCTACACACATTACGATAAAATTAACATTACTACATACTCCGAGCATGCATTCTCTACCTAATATTGCCACTTCCATGCCCTAGGTCAATCCTATGGATGTGAGATTAGTCACACACTCATTGATCTTTAACCCCTAAAATTCAAAATTTTAAATTTAAATTTGGCTCCCGCATATTCCTTTCCTAGCCTAAGCTAACTTGGTACATGTTTCACATGATTATTAATATGCATTTGTATTTAAATCCATTAAATTGCATCCATTTATCATCCATAATAATAATTAATTGTCATTCACATACAAGGAGCATTCATTAGAAGAATACAAATCAATTGGTGCACTAAGAGAAATAACACTTATTCTAAAATCATCATCTAGGACATTTGCACATTTGATTGTTGCGTGTGATCTTTAGCACGATTGTAAAGCTAGTCTCTCTTAGGGTTTGACCTAGGATAATTTATCCCCTAGTGATCTAGTACCCTCCTTAAGGTGTTTCTAAGCATTGCCAATGCTTGATAACTAGGAAGAAGTATAGAATTGAGTGAATCAAATAGAAAAATTACACAATTAATAGGAACATATCTATGAGTTATAAAATAGATCCATGACCACAAGAATGATCTAGAGTCATAGATTTAAATTGAAAAAGTTAAAATTTGATGTAGAATCCAAGACAAAAAGAAGATATTACCTATTTTATGTACCAGATCATCAAAATCTATGCTACATAAGATTCAATACATCACATTAGTTATAGAGATAAGTATCAGTATCCATCACATTTAATTTCCTAGGTTGGCATTTAATTCTAATTTATCTACTCTCATAGCTATCATTAATTAATGTAAGTTAATTTATGTTTATGTGTATGCATCTTATTGGATTAGCCTAGATTAAGTTTATGGAAAGTTAATTTTCTTTTATAAGGTCCTAGAGACATATAGTTAGAAATTGACTTGAGTGTTTACTTACTATTTTTTCAATTATAACTATTGGAACATTACAAAAAATTCATAAAAGAAATTTCCCTTAATCCTACATAAATCTAGGCTAATTAAACAAATAAAAATACTAAGCTTATAAATTAACTTAGATTTAATTAGGTAGTTGGGTTAATGAACTGAAATGTTACTTTTGTAAGAAATTAAATGCAATGGATAGGGTGCATAGTTTTGGGAATAATAATGGAGAACTAAAGTTGATGTTACACAAAATTCAGTTACCAAGATATAGAAATGAATGTTTTTAGATTTTATGATGAACAAAATAAACCTAACACCTAATGTCTATGAATTAGCCACAATATTAAAAGAAGAATAATCATATTCTATATTGATTGATTGAACAAAATTGAGCCATTGAGCCACCATACAATAATAAAGTACAAATATATAGGCCTATTAGATGAGTTAGTTAGGATGAGACACATTCAATAGGTCATGAGTTAACTCCCAATTAGGAGATGAGTTAATTCAGTCAAGTGAGATAGGGTTGGCCTTTGATTAGACAATGATGCCATAGGCTAACTTCCATCAATCAAGAATTGATGAGGTAGTGGTGGCACTTGATGACCTCAAATCAAGGGTGCCATGTGTCTTTATTAGTTACCTAGGTGAAGAAAGATAATATATCCTATTATCCTAAGTAAACTTAATAAATAGGTGCATTATGACACTTAGGATATAGACTAGCCTAGGTGAAGTATAATATTACACCAACAAATGTTCTCAATTGAAACTTAAATGTCTTGGATCTTGAACATTCTCAAAAATCTTTGTTGGTTGAATGTGAGCCCCTCAAAATCAAACCTAAGCACCATAAGGTTGATTTGTTGCATGGAACTGAATTGTGGCCCATGGGAATGGTCTAATGGGAAGCTAAAGAAAATGTCCCTTTACCTTCCCCTTCCTTGTGTCTAATTTTTTTAAGGCAGTGTTTATAAACACTTTAGAGGAGATTGTGAGATCACTAGGGTTGTGTTCTCCTAGGTCAACCCATTATCAAACTAGTTTTATAGCTTTCAACAAATGATTGAAGATAACATGAGTAAAATTGCAAGTGGCCTATGTGATTCTAATGTAGATTTATTCTATTTAAACTCCAAATTGAAATGTTCCTAGAGTAAATGATCCTTTTACTCTAGGTGTTCTCTTGATTTATCCTTATGAATTAATTGCATAAATGGATGACTTCAAATACCAAAACATAATGTTCAATTAGTCACACCAATATGTCTTTAGTTAGCTCACAAATAGTAACAGGGGGCAAGAATTCTAGAATTTGAATTTTAAAAATGGATTTCGGGGTCAATCTCAAACCACTTAGGATTGACCCAAGACAGAGAGATGAAGATATTGGGATTAGCAATAATGGAAGTGCGTGTAAATAAGAACAAATTGAATATATAATAGATAGAAAATGTATTGGAATGGGTACAAATAAAGATGAAATAAGATTGAAAGCCTAAAAATAGGTGTAAATAATTTTTTAAAAGATAAGAATAAGTGTCAATTTGTGAGCCAAACTTAACACAAGAGTGTGCTACTTATCAACATGTAATTATATTAAAATACTCTATCAAAGTAAACTTAAAACTAAACAAAAATTAACATAAATATACAAATTTTACCATTACAAACATAAATATTATTACCCCAAAAGGCATAACCCATAGTGACAACAGGGAGAGAAGCATCTCATGTCATGACCATGAAAGGAAAAGTGAAAAAAAAACTATTTAGAACAAACATTTATTTTTTAAATAAAAAAACATTAAATTTTTAAAATTATATTTAAGATATCTTATACTAGTTATCAATAATTATTAAATTTTAAACAAATAAAACTAAGTTTTAAATTATCATTAATCTTTACACGATTATATATTGAAAAAAAATCTTAAAACTATAATTCATAATTAACTAAAAAAGGACTATCCCCACATAGATGAACATTGTTTTTTTTCAAATGCTTTGTTTTTTATTAGCCGATAGGCTTATATGTAGGAGCTTTGCTCCCCAGAAATTTGTCATCCTACTTGTCTGCTCCTCCTAGAAAACAACTGTTGTTTTTCCTTCTTTCTGGCCATTCCTATTTAATCTTGGGTAGTTTTCCACTCATGATTTTTTGTTTGTTTCTATTTACTAGAGCCTCCTCAATTTAAAAAACAAAAATAAGATAGAAAATGAATGACAGATTAAAGAACGCTCACATTTAAAAATTTGTGCAGTTTTATAATTATTTTTCCCACTATTATGATCTTCAACCTGTGTTTCTTACTGCACGGTAATTTATTTTTCACGCGGATGCTACCAATTTCTTATTTTATCTTCCATATCATTTGCTTAAGTGAAAGAGAATTATAAACAACGTTTCCATATTTTGTCTTTTTAACTCTTTCATAAATGAATCGTTCCTTTTCATTTTGTTCTCCTGTTAAAAAAAATTTACATGGATATAGTGAGTTATTTACTTCAATTAATAAAATAATAAATAAAATAAAATAATAAATAGAATTTTTTTAAAATAAAATAATAAATAGAATTTTTTTAAAATAAAATAATATTTACTTACCATGTTAATTATCTTGTTTATTTGTTACAGTATTTTTAGTCAATAGTTAGTGGATAGATATTCTCAATCACTGTGGAGATCATAATAGTGGGAAAAATAATTATTAAAACTGCACAAATTTATAAATGTGAGCCTTTTTTAAGCTATCATTGAATGACAACAAACCAGGGTTAAAAAGTATCTGTGAATCTGAGTTTAAAACAACATTTGAATGGAAATCATAAACTAGAGTTAAAAAGAAACATTTGACATTGGAAATGAATTATATTTTGGCTGACAAACAATGGTGGAGGAAAAAATGAATTAATTACAAATCTCGATGCTTTTGGTTATTTTATTCAACATTGGGCAAACGATGGTGAAGAAAATGAAGCGGTTGAAATTTTATTACTGTTAATGATGTACATCACTCCCATTGCCACGTTATACTTCCATGCCATATTTTTTGCACTTGCCTCCTTTTGGGCCTGGAAATGTGTAGGCTTTCATAGATAAATGGATTCATTCTGGCGTGAAAATTCTTTCCCTGTCTATCAATAAAAACAACACTTCCCAGCAACAACACTCCCCAGGTAAGTCTGTATTTTATTATTTTATTATGGTTATTTTTCCGATATATAAAAAGTTGTTCTTTGGTCCAGGTAAGTTTTGGAGACCATAAAGTTTTTTCAGTATACTCTATGCTTGTTCGCTATAGTTGTTTAAAATTCTACATTGTCATTGTTTAGTGCTTACCATTAACAAACAAAGATGGCTACATACAAACAAGTCTACTTTCTACTATAGATATACAACTTAATTAATGATCTTTTTTAGCATAGCAATACATGAAGCTCCCTATACTCTTTTTGCTTCCGTTTGCATTTCTACATTTCTCATAGAATTCTTTGTGTAACCTTTTAGCTTAAAAGTGATCTTAGAAATTACCTTGCATTTTAAGATGTCTTATTTCTAGCCTTCACGCTTCAAATTGAAAATAATGACGATTAGAAACCTGTGACTATATTTTGTAGCTTGGGAAGGGATCTCGGAATGGGGCTGGCTATGTTGGTATCTTATAGTTATAGGGCCTGTACATAAATTTTTAAAACTAAGATATTACAAGTACATATTAAAAAAATAATGTGTTTTTTTTTCAAATTGATTATTTTGTTCATTCATTGTTAGAGTGTACATCCATTTTATTCATAGTTTTTTTTTGCTTTGTTTGAATTTTATTTTGAAACAAAATGTTTATATGAAATTGGGAAGAAAATTTTGGTAAATCCTAAATAGCTAGAATAGTGGCAATCATTTAGAGACATCGACAAAAGAAGAAGATAAGCAATCTAACCTCATATTGGAGTATGAAAGGAATGTTTCGCTTAAAGAATGAAATGTAATTCTCAAGAGCTCCATATCTCTAATCTTTCCTTTCCTTACCAGGGAAAAATATTTCCTTCCACAGAGGAAGAATCTCCTTGCACATAACCTAAAGGTTGTACCTATGCCAATGAATGGGTACACGATTCAATTAAGAGGTAATGCAATTCGTCCCACATAAAATTTTGGAAGGAGAACCAATTCAATTTCTTAGGTAAACTTTAGTTATATTGTTATGTCCTAAATGGGATTAATTGTCTACAGTTGAAACAATTACTTGCATCCTATTTCCATCATGACAAATTCATCCATAATCAAAACAATTTGTCAATTTCTTGTTGTTCATATGTGTTTTCATTGATGTCAACATAGCATCATACATTGATGCCAACATAGAATACACTGATGTCAACATTATCATAAGAGTAAGAGATTATTCATGGTTGGATGTCATGCTCCTAAGAAAGAGAAATCTCATCATTGGAAATCCTAAAAGTTACATTCCTAATCAAAGCAGAGAATCAAAGTAGAGTTGAGTTTGAAGCCTAATCAATATGAATTAGAATCTATCAAGTTGTGTTGCTGATGCTGAGAATGTGTTCCTATTTTGAAGCATGTTGTATGATCATCCCTACTAATCCTGAGTTGTATATGGTGATGCAAAGAAGACTTGGCCTCCGGAAGCAAATTGAAGATAGTGTGGGTTCTGTGAAGATGTTTCTAGCATGACAATGGAATGCTCTGCATTCCTCTAATTTTGAATCTATGGTTTTTTTATTAAAGAGTTAAGTTGAGTATGATGTAAATATGCTAAATCATAAGTTTTAGAGTGTTTGCTCTTCTATAGTGAAAGATATAAGTGACTAAGTTCCGGTTCAAGCTCTAACAGTGTAATGTGATGTTGAAAAGTGAATGGAATGCTCTGCATTCCTCCGCATTTGCAGATATGGCTATACAGTTCTGGATTTATGTTCAGAGAATGGTAAATGTGTTGCTTCCAAAGTTACATATCATCATTCCCTATGTAGTGAAAGTTATGATTGATAAAGTACCGGTATGTGCTCTAACAGAATGGAGCAATGTTGAAGACCTACTGGAATTCTCTACATTCCTCCAAAAGTAAATGATTGACCTTGTAGTTTTGTGAACATGTTCTTGAATGTGCATTTCATGTTTCTTTCCTGTTTCAAGCTTCTTGGTGGTCCACAACTCAGTTTTTCAATTGACAGCATGTTGAAGTGTGTTCTAGATAACAGTGTGCTCTCAGAGTTAATGATTGAAGGTGTCTGGCACAATTTTTTGATGTACAGTGGCAAAGAAGTGTTTGGGGATGTTGTATGAGTCATGTGGACTCATCTGGAAGAGTTTCATGAAGATCTTTCTTGTTTCTAGTATTGCACAAGGTTTTCTAGCTAATATGGTTGTTACTCTACAAGTTTTCATGAGCTTACCTTAAAGCTATCCTATTTTCAAATGGGCGGAGTGTGCAAAGGTAATTCCTTGATGTTTGAAGTTGTGAAGGATGTTTTAGACCTGGTTAAGCAAGTGTTGGGGTCTGAAAGGCTTGAGTCTTATGTTGGTGTAACATGTTGTCCTAATTAGACCTATCTTCTACATGTTTCATATTGTGTATTGTATGGTCGACCTGTAAATGTACTTTTTATGTTTAATCTGGCTGACAAGCTATGTAATCAATGTAATATCATGTAAATATTAGATCAAATTGAATGCAAAGGATATGATTGCAAGTTGATGAACAAGGTTCGCAAGCAAATAAAAGTAAAATAACACATTTTTATGTGCGACTATGAGAGAAAGAGAAGATGTTGTTGATGTTGTCTGAATTCATCTTGAAGACTTATTTGAGACAGTGATCAAGTATAGGGTGTGCCTGACTGATCAAATCTTCAAAAGATAGTGTGTGAAGAGACAGAAGTGCAATCATCAAGTGTGAGCTTCAAAGGTAGTTTTCAGACAGTTGAAAGATTGTCATACTATAATTATTTCTGAGTTTGTTCTCAGATTAGAGAGTAGTTGCTTGCTTGGGTTAAATCCCCTAAAACAAAGTCATCAAGGACTAGAAGCTTCCTTAGGAGTAACCCTAAATCAATTAAGGTACCTAGGGAGTAGCAGTTTCCTTGGGTTAAAGCCCCTAAAACAAAGTTATTATTTGAGCTTCATATATTGTGAGTTAATCTTCACCGTGGTTTTTCCCTTCTAGGGTTTTCCACATATATCTGGTGTTATGTGTTGTTGTGCATTGTGTTAATATTTCATATGTTGTGATGCTTAAGTTCTGATCTGCTCCAATTAAGTTGAAGTTGTTAAATTTGAATAATTGTTTAGATACCATATCACCCTCCCCCCCTCAGTATCCTAGTGTGTCTAACAATTGGTATCAGAGCCAAGTTCCTCTAAAGGAAGCTTAACCACTTGAGGAAGGTCTAGGATGCCATCAGGAGGATCCAACAAGATTCCCAGGTTTGATGGACCAAATTATGCTTTTTGGAAGGTAAGGATGAAAGGCTACATCAATTCACTAGGCTATGGAGTTTGGGATTCTGTCAAGAAAGGTTACACTATCCCTACTTCTATTCTAACAAGTGCAGATGAAATCAAGAAGTATGATAATAATGCCAAGGCAATATTTTCTATCATGAGTGGATTAACTGATTCAGAACTTTCAAAGGTAATAGGTTGTAGCTTAGCTCAAGAAGTTTGGAATAAACTTAAAGGAGATAAGAAAGTAAAGAAAGCCAAGATGCAAATACTCAAGAACATATTTAAATCTCTAAAGATGTCAGAAGATGAAAATATTGTTGGTTTCATGCTCTGGGTGATTGAAGTAGTCAATGGTATCAAAGGTCTTGGTGGAGGAATAAAAGAAGATGAGATTGTGAAAAAGGTTCTAAGATCTCTTCCCAAATCTTACAGTTCCAAAGTATTTGCTATTGAGGAAACTGTTGACTTGGATACATACTCCTTAGACCAAATGTTTCAGACCCTCACTACTTTTGAGATGAGAGATTTTGACAGTGATGTTCCAAAGAAAGAAGCTACTTTCAAAGTCAGTAAAAAGATAAAGGATGAGACTACTGATGAAGATGAAAGTCCTGATGATGCTGAAGCAAACTTTGTAAGAACTTTGAAGAAAGGGTTTGGCAAATACAAAGGTAAGTTACCCTTCAAATATTTCAATTGTGGAAAGGTTGGTCACTTTGCTTCTAAATGTCCTCTTAAAGAAACTAGGAGAAGTAATAGAAATACTAAATTCAAAAGGAGTTTGTTTTCCATAGAAGATAGTCGTTCCTCAAAAAATAAGGATCATGATGATTCAAATAATGAAATATTTATCTTGGCCATGAGTGTTGGTGACAAAAAGAATGAGGTTGGAAAATGTGGAAAAATTGATACCTTGCAAATAGTTCAAAGCAATGAAAAATCAATGGTTGTATGGACTACCTTCTATGCAAAAGAAGAAATCAAATCTTGGGTTATTGATAGTGGATGTTCAAATCATGTATGACTAGTGACAAAGAGAATTTTATCATCCTTAAGAAGTGAGATGGTGGAGCTATTAAGTTTGGAGGTAATGAGTCAGCTCAAATTTGTGGAAAAGGTGTCATATCTATTGATGGAAAGAACAGGACTGAGGATGTTCTTTATGTCAAAGGCTTACAACACAATCTTCTCAGTGTCAGTCAGATGTGCAGAAAAGTTTACAATCTTACTTTTCATGCCAATGGTTGTGAAATCAGGAAGGTAGGATCCAAAAGGCTTGTTGCAGAAGGTATCAAGACTTGTGGTGATATTTATCACCTGAAAGAGGCAAATGGAAGATCATGTCTATTGACTCAATCCAGTGAGTGTTGGTTGTGTCACAAAATAATGGGACACAAAAACTTTGATAATATGGTCTTAGAATCAGCTCAACTCATGCAGTGAGAGATATGCCTAAGATAATCAAGCCTGCAAACACTGTATGTAAGGAATGTCAAATGGGAAAGCAAACAAAGACAAGTTTTAAAAGCAAGGAGTACTCATCTTCAAAGCCATTGGAGCTGATTCACACAGACCTATGTGGACATACAAGAGTAAAGCGTCAACAAGGTGAAAGGTATTTTATGTTACTCATTGATGATTATTCTAGAATGACTTGGGTTACTTTCTTAAGAGAAAAATCTAATGCTCTTGATAAGTTTAAAGTTTTCAAATCTTTGGTTGAAAATGAAATAGATACAAAGATAAAATGTTTAAGTTCAGATAGAGGAGGTGAGTTTACTTCAAATGAATTTAAAAAGTTTTGTGAAAATCATGGTATTAGGAGGCACCTATCTGCTCCTAGAACCCCTCAGCAAAATGGGGTAGTGGAAAGGAAGAATAGGACTGTGCAAGAAAGGTCTAGGGTAATGTTGAAAGATGTAGATCTGCCTGATGTATACTGGAAGGAAGCAATTCATATTGTTGTCTATCTAACTAATAGAGTGTAGTTAAGGGTCAATAGCTATAAGACCCTGTTGGGTGAATATTTTGTCTTCAACTAATTGAAGGCAAAATGGTTATATCGACCACAGTGTAATGAGATAAATCTCTCCTCTCATCAAGGGGAGGTTCCCTATCACTTATCACAAACTTATTTAAACTAAAAATTAACTTGGGTTGCGACCATGTCATCCATTTCTCCTTTTTTAGAAATGATGTTTACAATATAAAATAGCACTTTCACAAAATGAATCTAAATAACAAAGAAACCCACGAGAGCACAAAGTCTGTCATTGCTCTTTAGTGATTGACAATTTAGAACTAAGTAGGATAAAATGCAGCTCAAAGTCTTCACTTTTACCCAATTTGATATAACAAGTTTGAACACAATAGTTTACAACATAAAGTCTCTAAACAATTCCATTCCCATAAACAAACACAAACTCCCATAATGAGAAAAATAGCACAAAGTCTATTCAACCAAAACAAGAACACTCCTCTAAAATTTCAATAAACTCCACGATTCCAACAATGATTCAATACAATGTAACACCAATGACATAAGAACACTGATATCATAAAACAATGTGATTCAACTCAAACTTTGATACTCAAATTGTCTACTCGTATTGATATTCACTTGAAAATATGATAAACATAAAAAGCTTAAAGTCTTGAAATGTTTTCCAATTCGATGGAGTTTCTTTACAATAGATAAAAGATGATATTTACAATAGAGGCCCTCTTTATTTATAGGGAGGAGCCTGGAACAAAAAGAGGAAATTTACAACTACTTTGACTTATTCAACAAAAGAGTCCTATTTGACTTAGGACTTCCTTTGTCTTACATGTAATTACATTTTGGAAAATTACATGTGGATATGTCCAAAACAAAATTCAAATGACATGTACAAGAAAAATAAACTAAGGCACTAGCGTCCTCCGTCATTCTTCTTTAGAAAATTCTGGTACATGGCCTGTATCGCTGCCATCTCGCATGCATCTGCTTTAGCTGTATTTTCTAAGATAGTGCGGGCCCAAAGAATTGCATCCTTTACCGCCTTTATTGCATTTTCATGCTTGTCCAGATTGTCCTTCAAGTTCTCCAAAGTTGAATGTTGATCATATAGATTATCCATGGAAAGTACTGAGGGCACCTCCTCTTCGAATTTCCTTTGAACCATCTTTTCGAAGGAACTTACCATCTCCTCTACTGAGAGGAATTTATGGTCTTCACATGTGAGGGTGCATGGAAGTTCTTCCAACCTGTGTAGAAGTGTGACATCACTATCTTCACTGGTTTCTTGAGCTTGACATAGATCTTCAAGTAAAACTTTTATTATGTGGAAACGATGAGCTAGAGTCTCGTTGATTTTGAGATATGAGTCCCTATTTGCAATGACCCTGATGGTGATCAAATTCTTTATCTTAATCTTTTTCATATCTATCCACTCCTCCAAGCTCTCTTCTTGATCTTGCAGCTCTTGTGAGAGTAAGTCAACCAGGTTGTCTAGCTCAGCTTTAGCTTTATCCATCTTCTCTTTTCTTTCTATAGTGGTTTTTAGCAGAATTCGCCCTTGAGCTTTTGCTTTTTCAACCTTCTAGATCAGGGGATCTTCTACAGTCACTACCATGGGTTCTAAAATTTTTGATGACTTTACTATCTTTTGAAGAATAGCATCAAGTTGTTCTGCTTTGGCCTTGTACTGTTCTTTCTCTTTTTTGACTTCATCATACTTTTCAAGTAAAGTGTTGGCAGTAGTTTGAAAATCTGCTTTTATGCCCTCATGAGTTAACTTGCCCAACTCAACTCCTGAAATGACATAATTATTCATGTCAAAATTGTCAACAATGGCATCTTCTGGAGGTTTAGCAATCTCTGCGTATCTAATTCCTTTCTCATTGATAAGCCTAGAAATAGTCTTAGGCTTCTTCTTCGCAGTCTTTGCTTTTACAGGTAACAACTTTTCAATATCAATCTCATCAGGCGAAATAGCCTATGTCTTCCTCTTTGGAGTATATGCAGACAACCATGGGGGAAGAACAGAAGCACCAACAACTGGAGATGATTCTACTACTTGTTTTGTTGGATCCATATTTATTCTTGTTATAGTCACAATAGGACTGGTGTTGGTAAAAACCACACCTGTATCAACAATCTTCTCTGAAGCATCCAGAAGATTTTCTAAGACAGACTGTTCACCAATGTCAAAAGATAGAGAAGATAAACTTGGGATGGAACCAGAAGAATCAAAAATGGTCCCAAAACAAGTTTATATAGAAGTAGGGGTATTATCAGAAGAAACAACAAAGATAGGTGAAAGAGGTACATTTGAAATCACTAGGACACTACCAGAAACTGGAACATGAGGAGGAGGCGTACAAACTTGTGTTCCTGTGGGAAGATCTTTCTCATGGGATTGAGGTGGATCACCAAGTTGTTCCTTTTCTGCATCTTCATCTTCATCTTCTTCAGTTTCATCTTCTTCATCAAATTTATCAGATACTATTATTTGTTGAGCATCCTTAGGCTTCTGAATATTTTACTCTTCAGCCTCAACATCTTCAATCTCCATTTGATCAATGTTAGTATCTTCAACACCTGATTCAATGATATTGGAAGTTTCTGCAACTTCCTCCTTCTTCCCTCCTTTGGACACAAACTTAATTTTTGGTTTGTGTATCTTAGAAGAAGAAGGGGCATCACTCTTGTTTTTGGTTCTGTTCTCTGCCTTATTACCTGTCTGTTCCTGTGCTTTAGTCTCTGACCCTGTGAGAAATTCTTTCAATTTAATCCCTTTACTTTCCAACCACACATTTGTGTTGGCCAGGATTGGTTGAAATCTTTTCCTTATGGATGTTTCTTCTTTGACTGACCATTTCACCTCTAGGAGAGGTGAGACTTCAACATTCTCTGTGTTATATTTGGGATCTAGAACATCCCCATCATCCTCCATTCCATCTGGAATATCAGCGAGGTCCAGCTCTTCAATCTGACTCAGGTGAAGTTTGCAGTAGTCTAGCTTTCTGATCTCATTTTGTGTCCTGAGATCAGCCCAAATATCTTCAACCATTAGTACATGGAAGGTTGACTTCCTTTTGATCTTATCTTGAACTCCTCTGAAGTCAAAATGGTCTCTTTTCTTGTAAGTTCTCATGGTGACCAGTTGTAATTCAGAATCAACTATTTTTGCTTTGTTAGCTAATTGAATTGAATACCTTCCAATTTCAACAGGGAACTTTGTCCCTAACTTCTTCAGCTCCATCTGTTTATTGTGCACTACAATCAGCTGTTTGCATAGCTCCATGAGAACAATATGGTCACTAGGATACCGTGGAAGAATATAAGGGTAACCAGGACAATATCCTACCCTAAGATATGTGAAACTGGGGAATTGCGGGTATAAGCAACCAAAAGAATTCACTACCTCCCAAGCTTCATCTGAGACTCTTTTCTGAACAAGTTCATTATCCCATAGGCACATGAATACTGAAAAGAAGGCATCATTGACCCTTTGAAAATGATGAATTGATCCCTTCAGATTTATTTGAGGGTAATACTCATATACAGGGACCAACCTCCTGTCACCAACCTGAGTCAAACCTAGAAAGCTTCTCATGCTAGCAGCAGCATATACAAGATACGAGGTCATATAGAATTTGAATGTTGTATTGACCTTCACCAATTGCTCATGCAATGCATTACTAATATGCTCTTCCCAGAATATTCTTTGTGTACCTTGAAGAATTACCTTGATATAAGTGTACATCCATTCTTGGAAATTGGAAGAAGAGGGGAGTCCTCTAATGCGACTCAAAAGAGTAATCAAATCACAAACTTCCTCTAAAAAGTCACTCCTAGGAAGATCTTTTGGCCATCTGGTCAAATTACTTCTAGGGATTTTCAACCATTTGTTGTTGATGTACCTTCTTGTGGCTTCCACATCTGTGTCATAATCCTTTTGCCCCTGAGGAAAGTCAATCAATCCAATGTTTTCAATGGGTGGACACATGAAGATTTTGTCTAGGAATTATGCATCCAATCTCATGATCACATTCCCGTGAGAATCTGTCACAACCCTAGTGTCCCTGTTGTAATGGCTGGCTACCTGAAGAATGAACTCGGGATTGGGTACAAAAACTGGAAATGATGCAACCAAATGAATATTACTAACAATGATTTTTTGCATAGGTTTGGAAGGATTTGTCTGTTTTATTCTTTCCACAAGTTCTGCCATGTCTACATGTCCAATTTCTGTATCCCTGATTTTGTCAATATTTGACTGCACTGCCGTCACCGAAAAGACACCTTGGTACTTGTACTTCATGATTTTTGCTTTGGACGAAGATGGCTCCGACATTAGCTCTGAAGAGAACTCTGAGATTGATATCTACCACGAACACTAGTTGAGAACTACAAAAGTCCATGATCTCGCAGTTAGGGGAAAAATGGATAAACTGGGATAACTGCGATTCGATGATCATGGACAGGAAAGCATGCGTTGAAGGGCTTGAGTGAGCGCAAATCAAAGTGAAGGGCGAAAGCGGGCTAACAGGCCTTGAAAGGTGAATTTTCCCAGTGTTGGGAAAAATTCAGGAAAATATGCATGAGCAGTCAAAATGACCACTCCTGCATGAGGAAATACTTGCACATGTGTAAAGTTGGATATTTTAGCCACTTGTGCATGTGTTTGGGAAGAATTTCATTCTTTATTATGCAAAGTCGGTGAAAAACACCAACATTACATGTGTTTTCTTTTTGGAAGAATGTTTTACAGGTAAGGGCAGTTAGAATGACTGCCCTTACATCAGGGTATTTAGCATCTTTGAAGGCATATGCATGGTCGACTAATTGGACCGCTTCTATAGGTATGTTGAATTGCAAGTGCATGATGCTTTAGCGGCAAAAAATGCCGAAACTACGTGTAAGGGAGAGTTGTAAGTGTTCGAGCGGCAAATAACACTGACTTTGCATGTTGGTATTTCAATCTTTTGTGTAAGGGCGGCGGATTTCACCACCCATACACCTTGTAGTCGGATAAATCTTTAAAATGCCTAAGTGGCAAACAAATGTTGACTTTGCATTTGCTTGCAAGCTTATGGAAGTATTTGATCAGCAATTGTAGCCATCATGACACCTTGTGAGCACGCAGAGATCAATCTTCTCATGAGACGAAAACTTGGCAAACACTCACCAGAGAATATCGGCCAGAGGAGGTTTCAAAAAAATAGGGTTTTATAAATGACACAAAAGAAGAAAGATATATATAAAAAACTATGATTTTGTTTTGAACAATTAACAAACAATATAATCCTCGAAGGACAAGGGTTCGATCACTTTCAACTAACAAGAAATAAAAAATTTTAACAAGGAAACGATAACGAAAAACACTTACCTGTTAAAAGGAAGAAACCCTAAGTGTGCCAACGGCAACTTGAAATCCATTATAATCTGAAGGCGCGTGATCCAACATTTTAAGAGGGGATTCACGAATTGACTGGGAGGTTTTGGAATAAAAGAAATGATGAAAAATAATGAGTTAACATATTAAAAAGGGCTGAAAGACATGATCTTAATGCCAACACAAGTGGCAATTAATGCCACTGGAGTTCGCAATTTGATATGCTTGGGCGGCGGGAATGACCGATCATGCATGTATTAACCAACATGCGAAGATGGAGGAAAAGACTGCTCCAGCATGTTAGGAGTTAAAAAGGGTCATGCATAAGCAATGATTCGGACCGCTTTTGCATGTTAAAACAAACCTAGTAAGATATGTGAAAGCAGCAGAAATAGCTGACTATGCATATCAAAGAATCAAAATACATGTAAGAGCAGTGGTTTGGGCTGCCACTACATGTAGTAACAAAACTTTTTCTAACACCCCAAAATGTCCAATAATTGATATTTTGGTGAGTTTACGACCACAACAAGCTTCGCAATTTTTGAGAAATCGTGGTGGGGGAATGTCGCAAACTCTCCTAGGATGTCAGATGACTTCACTTGAGATCAAGAGAATCTTGTCTCAATCAACGAACTTAGAGTGTAGATTACGAAACGGACAAGTTTCGTAGGGGTTGTCTACAAAACGAGCATAGCTGATTTTGATAACAATAGTTGGCTCTAACTGGAGAACTTCCATAAATCAAACTTTGAAATGATCGGAGGGAGGAGAATCCAATCTCTAAGTGCCTTCATCCATGCCATTAGGCTATAGAGTCAACCTAAAAAGAAAAAGACACAAAAGACTAAACAAAAACACAAAAATAAAAACACAAAACTATACAAATGTACAAATGAACTTATCTGATACTTCAAGGATTGAAGTGTTTCAGATGTTGCCCACTGTGAGGCAGCAAGAATGGTGTTCCATCCTGATACTCCAGCAAGAAACTATTCTCACCACAAAACTGATGAATGGTGAACGGACCTCTCCACAAGGAATCAAACTTTCCATGCATTCCTTTTGGTTCCCTCCTCTTGTCCCACAACAAGACTTGATCTCCAATCTGAAACTCACGAGTCCTTACTTTCTTGTCAAAGAGTTTCTTTACTTGACTTTGATGCTCAGCGATATGATCCACTACCATAGTTCACTGCTCCTCAAGTTCAGTTAGGTACATGATCCTTTTATCAATAGAACTATCAAAAGTTCTATCTTCCACTGCCTTTGCCAACTTCAGTGCTAGCAACTCCAAGGTAATTGGTGTCTCTACATTCAGACCATACAAAAGATGAAATGGAGACACACCTATTGCCCTTTTGGGGGTAATCCTATCTACCCATAAAGCATCAAACAACACTTTATGCCAAGTTCTCTGATTCTCATCCACCAGTTTCTTGATAACAATAACCAAATTTTTGTTACTTGATTCTGCCTGACCATTTCCTTGTGAATAATAGTCTGAAGAGTGGGAAAGAATGATCCCATGCCCGTAGCAAAAGTTAGTAATCTCATGGGAAGAGAAACAAGTAGCGTTGTCTGCCACAATCTTGTTTGGGACTCCAAACTGGGAAATAATGTTGTCCTTGAGGAAATTGCATACCACTTCAGAAGTAGCATGCTTAACTGGGATGGCTTCCACCCACTTGGTAAAATAATCTGTCGCAGTGAGAACATAGTTGTGTCCCGCACTTGATTATGGGTTCACAGCACCAATGAAGTCAATGCCCCATTGCTGAAAAGGTTCTTCAATCACCACCGGCTTGAGAGGTAGTGCAGCCAACTTAGGTTTCCCAACAAACTATTGACACAACTCACACCTACGTACCCAATTGTACGCATCTTGAAACAGTGTGGGCTAATAGTATCTGGCTTGCAATATCTTGTGAGCTGTCACGGGTGCAGAAAAATGTCCTCCACAGGCCAAATTGTGGAAAGACTCTAAAAGTCTACTTTGTTGCACTTTATCCACGCAACGGAGAAATACTCCATCAAGGCTTCTTTTGTACAAACCATTGTCCCATAGGACAGTTAGTAGCCTTCAACTTAACAGTTCTTTTTCTCTTTATAAGATAGATGGGCAGGACACTCACCATAGGTAAGAAAATGAACGATATTTGAATACCACTCATCAATAGTAGTGACAAAAAGAACAGTTGGTATATCTTCAACTTCTTCTTCTTCATCCCCTGTCTCATTTGGTACATTATCAGCAATCAATTGGCACAAACCTCTACCATGCACAAGCTTAGTTGGTTTTATATTAAGATCAAATTCTTGGATCTTAGCAATCCAATTGCCTCTTTTTGTTCTAAACTCATGTTGAGTTAGAATAGACTTGACTGTTGTATCAGGCACCAAAACAACAGTGTGTGAATTCAGAATATAGAACTAGAAATGCTTCACCGCTTTGACCACGACATAAGCATGCTTCTCCATATTCAAATATTTCAATTCATGAGCTTTGAGAGGAAAACTCATAAATGATATGGGGGACTCCACACCTTCTTCATTCTGCTGAACCAGAATAGCTGAAAGTGTATGTTTAGAAGCATAGCTGTAAACTACGAAATCTTTGGTAGAGTCAGGACAAACAAGGACTGGAGCATGAGCGATAGCTCTCTTGATATCCTCAAATGTCGCTTTACCTTCCGCACTCCAACAGAAAGTAGCCTTACCCTTCATCATGTTGACGATGTGACGGGTTTTCTCTACAAATTCAGGAATGAACCTTCACAGAAAATTCACCTTTCCAAAGAAAGAATGAACTGTAGTCTTACTAACAGGTAGAGTAAGACTTTGAATAGATTTGACTCTTTCTGAGTCAATTTTAGTGCCTTCTCAGGATACAATGTGACCGAGAAGTTTACCTTCTGTAACCCCAAAAACTGACTTCTTAGGGTTGAGAGAGATACCGTTTTGCTGACATCATTCCAGCACTTGTTGTAAATGGTGTGCATGATCATGACGGTGTTTGGAGAAAATAGTCAATTCATCAAGATACACCACGATGAACTTCCCCATCTCATCTCTGAAGGCAAGGTCCATCGCTCTCTGGAATGTGGTGCCAGCATTGATCAGACCAAAAGGCATCCTGCGATATGCAAATGTGCCCCATGGTGTTGTGAAAGCAGTTTTATACTGATCTGCTTCATTGACCTCCACTTGATTATACCCTGAAAAACTGTCTAACATAGATAGCATTTCTGAACTAGTTACTGTTTGCAACACTTGATCCATGATGGGTAGGGGGTAGTTATCTTTTAAGGAAGATTGGTTGAGATTCCTGAAATCAACGTAGATACGGATTTCACAGTTCTTCTTCCTTACAGGAACTGTGTTCGTGATCTAGGTGGAATGATGAATTGGAAAAAGTATCCTTGCATTCAATATCTTTTGAATCTCAGAAAGGATAGTACCTGATATTTTGGGGTTGTATTGCCTTTGTTTCTGCTTGTGAGGCAATGACCTAGCTTTGAGGGGAATTTCATGCTGAATTTCCTTAGGCTTGAAGGACTTTAGGTCATCATAGGAATATGCCAAGACATCAATGTAATGGTGAAGGAGTGTAATGAATTTGAACTTCTCATCGGTAGTGCAACATTTCCCAATGTTGACCATTTTGGGATTTGCCTCCGAACTCAAATTTACTTGCTCAAATTCCATAGAGGAACTTGAATCCAGTGATTGTTGTTGCTTGCTATATCTATCATGCTTATCAAATAGCTTCTCAAGGGAAACCAAACCTTTTGGAATCTTATTCCCTTTCAGTTGAAGAAACTCTTCACCAGTTTGTGAATCTATTTCGGAAACGTATTCCCGTGGTGGAGATTCACTACCTTCAAAATAGAGCTCATCAAAGCTATCCATCTTTTCTAAGAAAGCAATGATTTGGTTATCACCATTGAACACCTGCCAATGGTCAGCATTATCAGGTACACTTGGTCAGAAGACCAGTTCAATAGTGTACTTGTTTCCTTTGAAATCTATATGAGGAACTATGAGAGTGGCGGAGACAGCTAATGAATCTGCACGATCATTAAACTCTCTTGGCACTGCAGAAATGTTGAAAGAATCAAAACCTTCAATGCAATCCCACACTCGATTGCGATAGTGTCTCAATCTTTCATTTTTGGTTTGATACAAATTTCTCACTTGACAAACCACTAATTCAGTGTCTCCTTAAGCATGAATATTTTTAACACCTCTAGCATGAGCAGGTTCTAATCCAAGCAATAGTGACTCGTATTCAGAGGTGTTGTTGGTATTGTCGAATTGCAACTTGTATGAGAAAGATAAGATATCACCTTGTGGAGATATCAAAACAACTCCAGCTCCAGAACTGGTAGAGGAACAACTGCCATCAAATTCTAAGACCCAGACCTCATTAGAATTTGATTTTTTGGAATTTCTTCGACCAGAAGATTCTTCTTCATCAGTGAGGGAAGAATCTGGCATTACTATACCCTCACCTGAACTTTCATCTGAATATTCTTCTGATTCTCCATCTAAATTATTTGAGCTTTCATCTGATGAACTATTTCTTGTCCACTGAAAATATTTGAATCTTCGAGGATGGGTAACTATTTCTTGTCCACTGAAAATATTTCTAGTTCATCTGATGAACTAGAAATATTTTCAGTGGACAAGAAATAGTTACCCATCCTCGAAGATTCAAACAAAATTTGAGCTTTGGGATTAGCCGTTTGGGTAACAATGTATTTTGCCTCTTTTTCAAGAAGCAACTTTTGCATGACACCTTTAACAAGTATTCTTGCTTTAGATAGATCCATATTGAGCTCACCACCCACATCTTTATAGAAATTACGCCCAAGCAAGATGCCATAAGAAGCTGGAACATCAGCTACTAGGACTGTCATCTTAATCCTCTTGTCGGGAAAGGCTGCAAATGCAAATTGGGCATCTTTGATTTGACCCAATAATGGTACTTGTTTATTTTCCATGGAGAAACATCTCCCAAAGGTCTTAGTTAAAGTGAGGCCAAGGGAGTCTGCTACTTTGGCGGGCATAACATTATTAGAGGCTCCAGAATCTATTATGCAATTGCTCAACTTGTGACCATTTACCAATAGAGAAACATAAAAAGGTTCTATTTTTTCCAGAGGCAACAAGGGGAGTAGTGACAAGATTATTTTGGGTAGATTTGTTCTTTGAGGAATCATGGGCAACTTTTGGAAAATCTTGTCCTGTAGGGACAGTCTTGTTTTTAACGTATTTAGCTAACCTATCAAACTGTTCAGGATTAGCTTGTAAATACTCAACTTCAGACATTTGGATTTTGGTCTTCCTAGCATGATCTATTATATCAAATAGCTGAAATGAACTAGAGACAGAGGAAGGTAATCCATCATTCTGAGTTTTATTAGGGGTAGCACTGGTCTGAGGGGCAGAAGTAAAAGATACAGGATTGTTAGATGTACTTACTTGCTTATTGCCCACTGGGTCCTTTGACTGAAAAGGCAATGGAGTTCCTCATTTAGCAATTGAGATCATTGGTTGAGGTTCTTCTCTCACTTTTCCTTTATCAACTTGTTGAGTTGACTGATTTTGGGACCTAGTGAAACAGCATATGCTCCATCATACACTTCTCCTTCTTTTTCGACTTCATCTTGGTAATTCAGAAAGCCAATGGTAGAGTCGCCAGCTAATTCTTCTTCTCCTTCTCCTTCTATAAAAATATTAGCATCATTCCCCTGGTCCAACTCAGGTTGGAAAGAATGATCATGTTCTGCTTCATAATAGCCAACTGCTAAGTTGATCGGCGCTGCTTCAATGGCAAGCTTCCCCTGTGTAGGTGGAAGATGATTGGGTTGCCCTTGATTTTTAGCAGCGTTACCTTGATATGAATTGTTGGGAAATGTCCTCCTTGGTATATCCTAATAAGAAGGAGGGGCAGGCATACCTTGTGACATTTGCCTTTTCAGAGCTAGCAATTCATTTGCTAACTTTTGCACCATAGGATCC
Source organism: Cunninghamia lanceolata (assembly GCA_027924645.1). NCBI lineage: Eukaryota > Viridiplantae > Streptophyta > Pinopsida > Cupressales > Cupressaceae > Cunninghamia > Cunninghamia lanceolata. Next base: position 1,113,885 of record BSBN01000474.1, on the reverse strand, counting down.
GTGGTGCTTGTGGAAGAGTTTTCAGTAGAAGAAGAACCTTTATTTCTATTAGAATCTCTTCTTATCTTACCTGCAAGGATAAGATCATCTTCAACTTCAGTAGCCAAAATCTGAGCTGCTGGAAGATCCACAGGACCAGCCCGTCTTAGCAGAAAACTCACTTCAGGAAGCTGAGTATTAATGAAAAAGCATTTGAGATTTTCTACTGTTGGTTGAGTGGTTGCAGGAATTCTGTTTCTCAGCTTATTGAACTTGGCAATGAAGTCTCGCATAGGTTCATGAGGCTCTTTCTTCATTTGTGTAAGCTGAGCTAATAAGGCATGTACATCTCCTGCAAGTTTGAACCTAGCCTCAAACTTGGTCTTGAGAGTGTTCCAATTGGTTATAGTCTGAGCTTGAAGATGATAAAACCAATCTACATCAGCACCTTGCAGTGTTTCCACAAAAAGTCTTACTGCTACATCTTCATGCTCAACACCTATCACACCACAAGCTATGCAGAAAGCTACAATGTGTTCATCAAGATGGACTTTCCCGTCACCATAGAACTTGGGAAAATTCTTTCTTGAACTATGAGGTAGTTCAAGCAATGGTGGGGTTAAATTTAGAGGACCAAAAGTATTACCCCAAGGGCCTTGAGCTGATATTATGCACTGGTTAAAAGGTGGGATAACAAACCTTTGTGGAGTATGAACAGACAAAACTCTGCTAGCACTAGAACTAGAAGCTTCACCTGGTATTGGAGACCTGGCATTGGTAGGAGGAAAACTCCTGGTTCACTGAAGGTGAGGTTGTAGAGGCAAAAGAACAAAATTATTTTGCTGCATCAACTCAAATATAGGATCAATAATACCTTGAGCTCTCTTGCTTCTTGTACACCGTGAATCTGCCAGAATGTAGTATACTCAACAAAATTTTGCAACAAATGGAAAAGAACTGAAAATGCTTCAACTCGGAGTGTGAGGCTTCAAGTTCCGCGTTCCTTCCCCGATAGAGTCACCAAAAATTGTTGGGTGAATATTTTGTCTTCAACTAATTGAAGGCAAAATGGTTATATCGACCACAGTGTAATGAGATAAATCTCTCCTCTCATCAAGGGGAGGTTCCCTATCACTTATCACAAACTTATTTAAACTAAAAATTAACTTGGGTTGAGACCATGTCATCCATTTCTCTTTTTTCAGAAATGATGTTTACAATATAAAATAGCACTTTCACAAAATGAATCTAAATAACAAAGAAACCCACGAGAGCAAAAAGTTTGTCGTTGCTTCTTTAGTGATTGACAATTTAGAACTAAGTAGGATAAAATGCAGCTCAAAGTCTTCACTTTTACCCAATTTGATATAACAAGTTTGAACACAATAGTTTATAGCACAAAGTCTCTAAACAATTTCATTCCCATAAACAAACACAAACTCCCGTAATGAGAAAAATAGCACAAAGTCTATTCAACCAAAACAAGAACACTCCTCTCAAATTTCAATAAACTCCACGATTCCAACAATGATTCAATACAATGTAACACCAATGACATAAGAACAATGATATCATAAAACAATGTGATTCAACTCAAAGTTTGATACTCAAATTGTCTGCTTGTATTGATATTCGCTTGAAAATATGATAAACATAAAAAGCTCAAAGTCTTGAAATGTTTTCCAATTCGACAGAGTTTCTTTGCAATACATCAAAGATGATATTTACAATAGAGGCCCTCTTTATTTATAGGGAGGAGCCTAGAACAAAAATAGGAAATTTACAACTACTTTGACTTATTCAACAAAAGAGTCTTATTTGACTTGGGACTTCCTTTGTCTTACATGTAATTACATTTTGGAAAATTACATGTGGATATGTCCAAAACAAAATTCAAATGACATGTACAAGAAAAATAAACTAAGCCACTAGCTTCCTCCGTCATTCTTCTTTAGAAAATTTTGGTACATGGCCTGTATGGCTACCATCTTGCATGCATCTGGTTTAGCTATATTTTCTAAGATAGTGCGGGCCTAAAGAATTGCATCCTTTACCGCCTTTATTACCTTTTCATGCTTGTCCAGATTGTCCTTCAAGTTCTCCAAAGTTGAATGTTGATCATATAGATTATCCATGGAAAGTACTGAGGGCACCTCCTCTTCAAATTTCCTTTGAACCATCTTTTCGAAGGAACTTACCATTTCCTCTGCTGAGAGGAACTTATGGTCTTCACCTGTGAGGGTGCATGGAAGTTCTTCCAGCCTGTGTAGAAGCGTGACATCACTATCTTCACTGGCTTCTCGAGCTTGGCATAGATCTTCAAGTAAACCTTTTATTATGTGGATACGATGAGCCAGAGTCTCCTTGGTTTTGAGATATGATTCCCTATTTGCAATGACCCCGATGGTGATCAGATTCTTTATCTTAATCTTTTTCATATCTATCCACTCCTCCAAGCTCTCTTCTTGATCTTGTAGCTCTTGTGAGAGTAAGTCAACCAGGTTGTCCAGCTTAGCTTTAGCTTTATCCATCTTCACTTTTCTTTCTACAGTGGTTTTTAGCAGAATTCGCCCTTGAGCTAACAGACGCTCCACAATATCTCCTACCACCCTTCCTCTGTCTTGTGCTTTTTCAACCTTCTGGATCAAGGGATCTTCTACAGTCACTACCATGGGTTCTACAATTTTTGATGACTTTACAATCTTTTGAAGAATAGCAGTAAGTTGTTCTGCTTTGGCCTTGTACTGTTCTTTCTCTTTTTTGACTTCATCATACTTTTCAAGCAAAGTGCTGGCAATAGTTGAAAATCTACTTTTATGCCCTCATGAGTTAGCTTGCCGAACTCAACTCTTGAAATGACATAATTATTCATGTCAAAATTGTCAACAGTGGCATCTTCTGGAGGTTTAGCAATCTCTGTGTATCTGATTCCTTTCTCATTGATAAGCCTAGAAATAGTCTTAGACTTCTTCGTAGTCTTTGCTTTTACAGGTAATAGCTTTTCAATATCAATCTCATCAGGTGAAATAGCTTGCTTCTTCCTCTTTGGAGTATATGCAAACAACCATGGGGGAAGAACAGAAGCACCAACAACCGGAGATGAGTCTACTACTTGTTTTGCTAGATCCATATTTATTCCTGTTAGAGTCACAATAGGACTGGTGTTGGTAAAAACCACACCTGTATCAACAATCTTCTCTGAAGCATCTAGAAGATTTTCTAAGACAGACTATTCACCAATGTCAAAAGATAGAGAAGATAAACTTGGGATGGAACCAGAAGAATCAAAAACGGTCCCCAAACTGGTTTTTACAGAAGTAGGGGTATTATCAGAAGAAACAACAAAGATAGGTGAAAGAGGTACATTTGAAATCACTGGGAAACTACCAGAAACTAGAACATGAGGTGGAGGCGTAGAAGCTTGTGTTCCTGTGTGAGGATCTTTCTCAGGCGATTGAGGTGGATCACCAAATTGTTCCTTTTCTACATCTTCATCTTCGCCTTGTTCAGTTTCATCTTCTTCATTAGATTTATCAGATACTATTGTCTATTGAGCATCCTTAGGCTTCTGAATATTTTGCTCTTCAGCCTCAACATCTTCAATCTCCATTTGATCAATGTTAGTATCTTCAACACTTGATTTAGTGATATTGGAAGTTTCTGCAACTTCCTCCTTCCCTCCTTTGGACATAAACTTAATTTTTGGTATGCGTATCTTAGAAGAAGAAGGGGCATCACTCTTGTTTTTGGTTCTATTCTCTGCCTTCTTACCTGTTTGTTCCTATGCTTCAGTCTCTGACCCTATGAGAAATTCTTTCAATTTAATCCCTTTACTTTCCAACCACACATTTGTGTTGGACAGGATTGGTTGAAATCTTTTCCTTATGGATGTTTCTTCTTTGACTAACCATTTCACCTCTAGGAGAGGTGAGACTTCAACATTCTCTATGTTATATTTGGGATCTAGAACATCCCCATCATCCTCCATTCTATGTGGAATATCAACGAGGCCCAGCACTTCAATCTGACTTAGGTGAAGTCTGCAGTAGTCTAGCTTTCTGATCTCGTTCTGTGTCCTGAGATCAGCCCAAATATCTTCAACCATTAGTACATGGAAGGTTGACTTCCTTTTGATCTTATCTTGAACTCTTCTGAAGTCAAAATGGTCTCTTTTCTTGTAAGTTCTCATGGTGACCAGTTGTAATTCAGAATCAACTATTTTTGCTTTGTTAGCTGATTGAATTGAATACCTTCCAATTTCAACAGGGAACTTTATCCCTGACTTCTTTAGCTCCATCTATTTATTGTACACTACAATCAACTGTCTGCATAGCTCCATGAGAACAATATGGTCACTAGAATACCATGGAAGAATATAAGGGTAACCAGGATAATATCCTACCCTGAGATATGTGAAAGTGGGGAATTGTAGGTACAAGCAACCAAAAGAATTCACTACCTCCCAAGCTTCATCTGAGACTCTTTTCTGAACAAGTTCATTATCCCATAGGCACATGAATACTGAAAAGAAGGCATCATTGACCCTTCAGAAATGATGAATTGATCCCTTCAGAGTTATTTGAGGGTAATACTCATATACAAGGACCAACCTCCTGTCACCAACCTGAGTCAAACCTGGAAAGCTTCTCATGCTAGCAGTAGCATATACAAGATACGAGGTCATATAGAATTTGAATGTTGTATTGACCTTCACCAGTTGCTCATGCAATGCATTACTAATCTTCTCTCCCCAGAATATTCTTTGTGTACCTCAAAGAATCACCTTGATATAAGTGTACATCCATTCTTGGAACTTGGAAGAAGAGGGGAGTCCTCTGATGCGACTTAAAAGAGTAATCAAATCGCAAACTTCCTCTACAAAGTCACTCCTAGGAAGATCTTTTGGCCATCTGGTCAAATTACTTCTAGGGATTTTCAACCATTTGTTGTTGATGTACCTTCTTGTGGCTTCCACATATGTGTCATAATCCTTTTTCCCCTGAGCAAAGTCAATCCGTCCAATGTTTTCAATGGGTGGACACATGAAGATTTTGTCTAGGAATTCTGCATCCAATCTCATGATCACATTCCCATGAGAATCTGTCACAACCGTAGTGTCCCTGTTGTAATGGCTGGCTACCTGAAGAACGAACTTGGGATTGTGTGCAGAAACTGGAAATGATGCAACCAAATGAATATTATTGTCAATGATTTTCTGCATAGGTCTGGAAGGATTTGTCTGTTTTGTTCTTTCCACAAATTCTTCCATGTCTACATATCCAATTTCTGTATCCTTGATTTCGTCAATATTTGACTAGACTGTCGTCATCAGAAAGACACCTTGGTACTTGTACTTCATGATTTTTGCTTTGGACGGAGATGGCTCCGACATTAGCTCTGAAGAGAACCCTAAGATTGATATCTACCACGAACACTAGTTGAGAACTGTAAAAGACCATGATCTCGCAGTTAGGGGAAAAATGGATAAACTGGGATAACCGCAATTCAATGATCATGGACAGGAAAGCATGCGTTGAAGGGCTTGAGTGCATGCAAATCAAGGTGAAGGGCGAAAGTGGGCTAACAAGCCTTGAAAGGTGAATTTTCCCAGTGTTGGAGAAAATTCAGGACAATATGCATGAGCAGTCAAAATGACCGCTCCTGCATGAGGAAATACTTGCACACGTGTAAAGTCAAATATTTTAGCCGCTTGTGCATGTATTTGGGAAGAATTTCATTCTTTATTATGCAAAGTCGGTGAAAAACACCGACATTACATGTGTTTTCTTTTTGGAAGAATGTTTTACAGGTAAGGGCGGTCAGAATGACCGCCCTTACATCAAGTTATTTAGCAACTTTGAAGGCATATGCATGGTCGGCTAATTGGACCACTTCTATAGGTATGTTGAATTGCAAGTGCATGATTCTTTAGTGGCAAAAAATGCTGACACTGCTTGTAAGGGAGAGTTGTAAGTGTTCAAGCGGTGAATAACATCGACTCTGCATGTTGGTATTCCAATCTTCTATGTAAGGGCGGAGGATTTCGCCGCCCATACACCTTGCATTTGGATAAATCTTTAAAATACCTAAGCGGCAAAAAATGCCGACTTCACATTTGCTTGCAAGCTTATGAAAGTATTTGATCAACAATTGTAGCCGTCATGACACCTTGTGAGCACGCAGAGATCAATCTTCTCACGAGATGAAAACTTGGAAACACTCACAAGAAAATATCAGCCAGAGGAGGTTTCAGAAAAATAGGGTTTTATGAATGACACAAAAGAAGAAAGATATATATAAAAAACTATGATTTTGTTTTGAACAATATACAAACAATATAATCCTCGAAGGACAAGGGTTCGATCACTTTCAACTAACAAGAAATAAAAAATTTTAACAAGGAAACAATAATGAAAAACACTTACCTGTTAAAAGGAGGAAACCCTAAGTGTGTCAACGGTAACTTGAAATCCATTATAATCTGAAGGCGCGTGATCGAATGGTTGAAGAGGGGATTCACAAATTGACTGGGAGGTTTTGGAATAAAAGAAATGACGAAAAATAATGAGTTAACATATTAAAAAGGGCCGAAAGACATGATCTTAATGCCAACACGAGTGGCAATTAATTCCATTGGAGTTCGCAATTTGATATGCTTAGGCGACGGGAATGACCGATCATGCATGTATTAACCAACATGCAAAGACGGAGGAAAAGACCGCTCCAGCGTGTTAGGAGTTAAAAAGGGTCATGCATAAGTGGTGATCCAAACCTCTTTTGCATGTTAAAACAAACCTAGTAAGATATGTGAAAGCAGCAGAAATAGCTGACTATGCATATCAAAGAATCAAAATACATGTAAGAGTGGTGGTTTGGGCCGCCACTACATGTAGTATTTCTAACACCCCAAAATGTCCAATAATTGATATTTTGGCAAGTTTACGACCACAACAAGCTTCGTGATTTTTGAGAAATCGTGGCGAGGGAATGTCATAAACTCTCCTAGGATGTCAGATGACTTCACTTGAGAGCAAGAGAATCTTGTCTCGATCAATGAACTTATAGTGTAGATTACGAGACGGACAAGTTTCGTAGGGGTTGTCTACAAAACGAGCGTAGCTGATTTTGAGAACAACAGACCCCTTATGAGTTGTGGTATGGAAGACCTCCCTCTGTCAGATACTTTAGGATCTTTGGCAACAAATGCTATATCAGAAGAGGTGAAGAAGACCTAGGAAAGTTTGATTCAAGATGTGATGAAGGAATCTTTCTTAGTTACTCAACTAGAAGCAAGGCCTATAGATGCTACAACAAAAAGTTGGGAAAGATGATTGAAAGAACAAATGTCAAAGTAGATGAAGACTTTTATCAATTCACACAGGATTCAAAAGATACCAGATCTGATATATTTCCTTGTATTGAAGATGAAGAAGTAGAAGAAGTGAAACAAGAAAAGGAACAAGAACCTGAATAGATACCTAAGACTCTAGCAAAGTATGTTCAGAAGAACCACTCAGCAGAACAAATCATTGGAGACAAAAATGAAGGTGTGCAGACAAGGAAAAGGTTTTCCAAGACACATGAGCAAGCAAACTTGTGTTTATTATCAAAAGTGGAACCTAAGACCTTTGTTGAAGCCAGCAAAGATGATAGATGGATAAAAGCAATGGAAGAAGAACTGGATCAGATTGAAAAGAATTAGACATGGGAATTGCTTCCTAGACTAGCCAATAAGAATGTTATAGGAACAAAGTGGGTATTCTGGAACAAGCTGAATGAAAAAGGTGATGTTGTGAGGAACAAAGCAAGATTAGTATGCCAAGGATATACTCAAATAGAAAGCATTCATTTTGAGGAGACTTTTGCTCTAGTAGCTAGGATGAAGGCAATCAGAATGTTCCTTGCTCTTGCTTCTCACAAGAACTTCAAGGTGTATCAGATGGATGTCAATTCAGCATTTCTGAATGGTGGTCTAGAGGAGGAGGTGTACATTGATCAACCAGATGGTTTCCATATATCAGAAGATCTAGACATGGTATGCAGACTCAAGAAGGCTTTGTATGAGGTCAAGCAAGAACCTAGGGCTTGGTATGTAAGATTAAACAAGTACTTACTTCAGTAGGGCTTCAAGAAAGGTACTACAGATGGCAATCTTTACATAAAGGAAGAAGACATGATCTTGATAGTTGCAGTTTATGTTGATGATATTATTTTTGGAGGAAATGATAATATGTGTAAGAGGTTTGTAGAGGAGATGCAAAAAGAATTTGAAATGTCCATGATTGGTGAAATGTCATTCTTCCTTGGTCTTCAAATTTCCCAGCTAGATGGCAGTATCTTTATTTCTCAAGCTAAGTATGTTAAAGAATTGTTGAAGTTTGGTATGGAGGATCAAAGCCAGTTAGTACCCCCATGGTCACTGGATGTCACTTGAGCAAAGATGATGAGTCTCTGGAGGTGGATCAGACTATCTATAGGTTTATGATTGGAGCACTATTGTACTTAACTACTTCCAGACCTGACATTATGCATGCAGTATGTGTGGTTGCCAAATATCAAGCCAATTTTAAGCAAACACATGAGAAGGTAATGAAAAGGATATTCAAATACTTGAAAGGAACTCTTGACTATGGTCTATGGTACCCAAAAGGTAATGACTTTGATTTGAGTGCATACATTGATATTGACTGGGCTGGTTGTGTTGATGATAGAAGAAGTACAAGTGGCGATGCTTTCTTTCAAGGAAGTAGATTGGTTTCATGGCAGAGCAAGAAGAAAGATTCAATGTCCCTATCTACTGCAAAGGTAGAGTATATTACAGTAGCCTCCTGCTGTACACAGATGTTATGGATGAAGCAAACTTTGAAGGATATCAAGGTATTGTATGATGAGCCTATTCCTATTTTGTGTGATAATACAAGTGCTATCAATATCTCTAAGAATCTAGTGATGCATTCCAGAACCAAGCACATAGAAATCATGTATCACTTTTGGAGAGAGAAGGTTGCAAATAAGGAAGTGAGGTTGGAATATGTCCCAACTAAGGATCAGATTGCAAACATTTTCACAAAGGCTCTTGCAAAGGACACTTTTGAGAATCTCTGGTAGAGGTTAGGGGTAATTTCCCCTCCTTCTTCTTGCTAAAATGAAAAATGGTGCATCTATCCAAGGGGAGTTCATGCTCTATCTTTATCTTGGACTAATGATGGCTACCTCTCAGGGGGAGCAGGTAGTGGTGACTGATGATAGGGGGAGCTTGCAAGAAAATGTTTACAGATATATGATTATTGATGAAAGGGAGAGAATGAGCAGGTATTGGATCCCTTTGTCCTTGATGTCAAAGGGGGAGCATATGTTGCCATCAATGACAAAGGGGGAGATTGTTGGCCATATGTGTTGTCATTGATGTCAACATAGCAGCATACATTGATGCCAACATAAAATACACTGATGTCAACACTATCATAAGAGTAAGAGAATATTCATGGTTGGATGTCATGCTCCTAAGAAAGAGAAAGTTCATCATTGGAGATCCTAAAAGTTACATTCCTAATCAAAGCAAAGTTGAGTTTGAAGCCTAATCAATATGAATTAGAAGAATCAAGTTGTGTTGCTGATGTTGAGGATGTGTTCCTATTTTGAAGCATGTTGTATGATCATCCCTACTAATCCTGAGCTATATATGGTGATGCAAATAAGACTTGGCCTCCGGAAGTAGGTTGAAGATAGTGTGGGTTCTGTGAAGATGTTTCTAGCATGACAATGGAATGCTCTGCATTACTCTAATTTCGAAGTTATGATTTTACGATTCAAGAGTTAAGTTGAGTATGATGTAAATATGCTAAATCCTAAGTTTCAAAGTGTTTTCTCTTCCACGGTGAAAGATATAAGTGATTGACTTCTGGTTTAGGCTTTGACAATGTAATGTGATGTTGAAAGGTGAATGGAATGCTCCGCATTTGCAAATATGGCTATGTGGTTCTGGATCTGTGTTCATAGGATGGTAAATATGTTGTTTCCAAAGTTCTAGACCAGTAATCCCTCCGCAGTGAAAGTTATGATTGATAAAATATCGGTATGTGCTCTGACAGAATGGAGCAGTGTTGAAGACCTACTGGAATGCTCTACATTCCTCCAAAAGTAAATGATTGACCTTGTAGTTTTGTGAACATGTTCTTGAATGTACATTTCATTTTTCTTTCCTATTTCAAGCTTCTTGATGGTCCGCAACTTAGTTTTTCAATTGATAGCATGTTGTAGTGTGTTTCGGATAACAGTGTGCTCTCAAAGTTAATGATTAAAGGTGTGTGGCATAATTCTTTGATGTGTGGTGGAAAAGAAGTGTTTGGGGATGTTGTATGATTCGTGTGTGGACTCATCTAGAAGAGTTTCATGAAGATCTTTCTTGTTTCTAGTATTGCACAAGGTTTTCTAGCTGATATGGCCATTACTCTTCAAGTTTTCATGAGCTTACCTTAAAGTTGTCCTATTTTCAAATGGGTGGAGTGTGCGGAGGTAATTCCTTGATGTTTGAAGCTGTGAAGGATGTTTTGGACCCAGTCAAGCAAGTGTTGGCATCTGCAAGGCTTGAGTCTTCTATTGGTGTAATGTGTTGTCCTAATTAGACCTATCTTCTACACATTTTTAATATTATGTATTGTATGGCTGACCTGTAAATGTACTTTTTATGTTTAATCTGGCCGACAAGTTATGTAATCAATGTAATATCATGTATAAATAGTAGATCAAATTGAATGCAGAGGATATGATTGCAAGTTGATGGACAAGGTTCGCAAGCAAATAAAACCATGTCAAGCCAACAAAATTTAATACAAGAACATTTTAAGAACTATTCAAGATTCATTAACAATGATTGAAAGAAGATTAAACCTCGATAATTCAAGGGAAAGTGAGGAGGATAACAAATAAATTAAAGAAACAAAAAAAAGAGTATCATGAGAAATTAGAAACCATGAAGAAAGATGTAAGAAGTCATAACGAAGATAGTGGTGAAAACCATAAGAATTGAAAGAAGAGCATCATAGAGAAATTGAAGAAAAATGAGAGTTTGAAATGTTTAAAGAAGAGTAGGAGCAAGGTGAAGCCGACATTGAAAGTACAAGAGATTATGGTGGAAGAAACAAGAAAGGATTGTATGAAGCATATTTAAGGATTCAAAGAAGAAAAATATGAACAATGTGAATAGAAGTGTGATCAAGGATTTGAATAATCTAAATCAATAAGTTAAAAATTTGAAGACAAGAGTAGGTTTAAGAATTTGAAAATAAGAACAAATATTCGAGTACTCTTGAAGAAATCATGAGACCCTCATTTATTCCCAAAAGAAGGAAGCAAAGTGAAGAAAAAGGTGAAGAGTTGAAAAAGAGAAGATCTAATCTTACCAGATTTATCTCTGTTATTTAATGGGAATTTGTTGAAAGTCCTTAGAAACTTTTTTGTAAATGTAATTGGCAAATGTAAGGCAAGATTCCACAACCTTTGGCCAACATCCTCCCCTTGTGCCAAAATCCAAGCTCTAAAACCCCTGACAGGCTCTCCTCAAATTCTTAAACCTACTCTTGTCTTCAAATTTTTAACTTATTGATTTAGATTATTCAAATCCTTGATCACACTTCTATTCACATTGTTCATATTTTCTTCTTTGAAAATAAGAACAAATATTCGAGTACTCTTGAAGAAATCATGAGACCCTCATTTATTCCCAAAAGAAGGAAGCAAAGTGAAGAAAAAGGTGAAGAGTTGAAAAAGAGAAGATCTAATCTTACCAGATTTATCTCTGTTATTTAATGGGAATTTGTTGAAAGTCCTTAGAAACTTTTTTGTAAATGTAATTGGCAAATGTAAGGCAAGATTCCACAACCTTTGGCCAACATCCTCCCCTTGTGCCAAAATCCAAGCTCTAAAACCCCTGACAGGCTCTCCTCCCCTGCCTAATCCCCTATATTGATATTTATCTATACCTTCCTTTATAATTAAAACAATCTAGAAAAGTAAAATTCATTGACAATTACACATTAGTAAGATGAAGCACACTAAACTCATGAGTGAATGAACCTAATCTAATTAAAATATGGTATTATCTTTAATTTAACTAGAAAAGGCAAATCTAGACATTAAGACAATAGTCACCCTACCACGTCCACAAATATGTCATTCACGTATATTAACCACCTTCAGATGAAAACTTCATCTTACCACTATTATCTTTTCTCATTTTTATTTTCCTCATTCACTACGCACAAGCAAATAAATTTAAAGCGTAGAAAGCCAAAGCTTATACAAATTGCTTATAAGTTGTATATCCTAATGACAGAAGTGTTCAAATAATAGTAGGCAATGATTTTTTTAATTTTAATGTTATGATCATAGTTGGAGCATTGGCAATTGATTAATAGTTTGCAGTCACAGGCAACTTTTTTTCCTAACTTGAAAGTTCAAGAAAAAGCTATGGACACTAATAATTATGTTACTTAAAATTGTTGTTGTAAGTAAATATGTAGAGATTTTTATGATTAATGTTCTCCATCAGTGTGATCTGATCTATTATTAAAAAGAAGATGAGATTGATTCTAAAAATATCATTATAGTACTTCCAGAAACACTTTTAAGTGCTATTAAACTTAAAAAATCATATCTACTAATAATTATATTTCTTTTATTATTTATATGTATTTTAAACTATTTTTAAGTTAAAAACTCATTATCTCACCCAACAATTAAACTAGTAGTTACATAGTGTATGTGTGCAACGGATCTAGGATAGGCTATTTGCATGGGAGAAAAGTAGTATTAGATAGTTTTACAGATCCATAGAAATGTATTACTTAGCAAATGTTTTGTGGAAAATGTATGAAACTTTTACAATTTGGCATCAAAACATAGTAAAGAAACTATTAAACAAATCAATAGTCTTGTATTTTTTACAAGGAGTGTATAGATTTGGTGAATAATTCAAAAAGTTACAAATTATAGTAATTGTTTTACACACATTTTGTAGTAAAGTAGTATTAAAACATAGTAAAGAAATTTTTAGAGTAGGGAAAAGTGAAATTTCTTACAAAGATAGTATTTTTTTTCCTTAAAAAAGAGCATATAGATTTGGCGAGTATGTACTTTCAAAATTGAAAATATAAATTATAGTAATTGTTAAACAAAAAATTTGTAGAAAAGTAGTATTAAAACATGGAAAATAAAACATTGAACAAAATGGATCATTTAGAGGGGGAGAAAGTGAACTTTCTTAAAAAGATAATCTTTTATTTTTTACAAGGAGCATATGAAAATACAACTTATAGTATTTTGTTTACGAATATTTTTTCTGTTGTATCAATAGAACACAAATCATTTATCTGATGTACATCTCATTTCACCGTTCTTGGCAACACACTTTACAATAGGGGTTATGCTAGCACTTTGTTAATCTATCATCTTAGATTAAATAATGATTGTTGGTGATTAATATTCTATAAAATTGCATCTTGACCTTAAACTAGGCTATGAATATTGTTTCTGTTAATGATATGGCATGTTGCAAAAAACAATTCCAAACTGACTATGCAATTGTTTCTTTTCTTTAATATAATTATATATTTAGTTACAATGTCTTTGCACTTTACAAGATACAACAGACAATGTTTAACAAATACTATTTACATTCACCCATGATATACACAAATGTTTGAACATTGTCGTTTGGTTCTTTCGGTAGGCAAAGATATGTAGAACCAAATGACATGCTGAAAAAAAAATAGAAAAGAAAGGAACAAAACAAAGCATACTATAAGGAACATATCTCTTATCGTCATCATGTACAATGTGTATGTTGGCAAACACAAGTAGAGTAACGGCAGTTGGCAACAACACATATCAATCACTACAAAGTCCACTTCTAGAAAATCTCCAAGATCAGACTATGATTCAAGGTACATCAAGACAAAATTTTAGTGACCTCAATACTTTTATTATAGAGGCAACAAGAGATGTACATGGGAAAAAACAAAAAACATAGGAAATAGGTTGCTTATATGAGAGTTTGCAATACATCCCTTGCCAAACTACAATACAAATAGAAACATTTAATCCCACACAACATCCACTAGAAAAAATGCATGTAGGAACAAGTACGTCATCAACAACCATTGTAAAAAATCCACCTAGAAACAACACACAACAATTACCATGTACTCTACTCTCAAAAATATTTCAAGACCAAACTACGGTGCAATGTGGAGTAGTGATGGAGTCAACAATAGATGTTCAAACAAAAAAAGGAAAACAAAAATAGTCGAATGAATTATTTTATAGCCAACATAAAAAAAAACTTCTTGTAGGCATGCACAACGTGCAAATCAGAGAAATTTAGTGTCAACAAATTCGTCATCGACAACTGATGGATTTATTCCAAATCTAAACAACGATGTTCAAGAAAACATGCTTAGTCAAACTTTGCAATACTTCCCTAATCACACTGCAACACAAACTAAAACATCAAAAAACTTTTCGAGTAGAGATATCCTTCCTCCAAAATACTTACAAGCAATGTGAGAATTTCACGAGAGAGTGGATGAAATATCAAACTTGCAAACATGCTCAATTTATAAAGAGAGGTACATTGGCATGTACAGTCGTGTATGTAATGCAAATACATTTTGTACTAGATGCTTCACATAAAAATGGGCACATCATTTATCTATAGAGAACAACTTATACCTAGGTGAATAGCCAGAAATGCTAAAGGTACTTACTCAGGTGGAAGAGATGCTTATAGAATGAGTAACACCACTTCTACAAGTTACTCATACTCGCGAGGGGCAGTACAAATATAGTGGCCACACTATAAGCTTCCCTCATGATATTACGACAATAGCAAATGATACTCTTATTTAGAGGGGGGAAAAGTGAATTTTCTACATTCAACAATTCTATATGCTCCTTGTAAAAAAAAGACTAGACTCAACAATTACAACTCGTTAATGACTTCGAAAGTCTATATATGCATATTTCAAAATTTATCATGCGATTTGTGGTTTCAAGGAAAGCTAGTTGCATACAAACAGGAATATCTCATAGACTTCTCAATCAATTCGAAAGTCTATATATGCATCTTTCAAAAAAACATTTCTAGATGATAGGATAAAGAGCATTTATTTATCAATTTGCTTTTAAGAAATTTATAATTAATTCTTGGGCCCCTGAAGGATAAGCTTTTGTACACTTACATAAAAAATGCATATTACAAATAATGTTGATTATATATTTATGTATACTTATTGAAAATCACGAGAGCATTACTTAACTCCTAAATTCAATGCTTCCCCTACAAATAGCCTATTGGCATAATCAGTGCGCATTCACCTCGTGCAACTGCTAGTTTATTAAATGTTATTGGTTTTTTTCCCACTAAAATTAGAACATGACAATTTAGAAGATGAAAAATGCAAATGGGCAAAGGAATTTATCATAGAATGTGTTCGGATAGATGTAGTACCTATCTTTCTTTTGTTCTTTTTTTTTAGTAAGATGAATATTTAGTTTTTAGTAGTAGTTTAAAAATTGTATTTCATATAAATAATTGGTTTATTGTGTCTTGTTTGTTAAAAATGTAAGGACATGTTAGTATGATATTTACGTAAGATCAACACTTATTTTTAATAGAGGTTGTGTTTTGCATAAACAACTGGTATATTGTGATGTAAGCGCAAGATCAACACTTAGTTTTTAGTAGTGGTTCAACAATTGTGTCTCATATAAACATGTAGTGACAAATTAGCATTGTCTTTTCCCAAGATCAACACTTAGTTTTTAGTAGTGGTTCAAAAATTAAGCCTCATATAAACATGTAAGGACAAATTAGCATGGTCTTTGCGCAAGATCAACACTTAGTTTTTAGTAGTGGTTCAAACATTGTGCCTCACATAAACATGTAAGGACAAATTAGCATGGTCTTTGTGCAAGATCAACACTTAGTTTTTAGTAGTGGTTCAAAAATTGTGCCTCGTATAAACATGTGAGGACAAATTAGCATGGTCTTTGTGCAAGATCAACACTTAGTATTTAGTAGTGGTTCAAAAATTGTACCTCACATAAACAACAGGTTCATTGTGTGTACATTGTGTGTGGACAAAATGTAAGGATACTGGTTCATTGTGTGCACATTGTGTGTGGACAAAATGTAAGGATATATGAGCATGGTCTTTGCACAAGATCAACACTTAGTTTTTAGTAGTGGTCCCAAAATTATGCCTCACATAAACAACTAATATATTGTACACGGACTGTTAAAAAAATAAGGACATATTAACATGATCTTTGTGCAAAATCAACACTTAATTTTGAGTAGTGATACTCTCATGTTCAACCCATTGCCCACTAATTTGCAAGCCAACTTCTTTGCCAACTTACCTAAACTCATATATATAAAGTTAAATAACTTTTTGTCAAATTTATTTTAACTTAAATAAAAAATACAACTCACGGGATAATTAAACTCTTCCCAAAATTTAGGTTTCCCATAAATGATGTGATTCAAACTGTATGCATTTAATATAGTGCAAGGTCTCTTCGATTAGATAATATGCCTCTTAAGCAAGAGCTAGTCCCATAGCTAAATGTGAAGGTTATATATATTCGTGGGTGCCTCTCTTCATCCTTTACTGAACTAGGATACTGTTTCTCGTCTTGTTGCTTTCATTAGACCAATAAAATCACATGTCTGGGAACCACTCAGGTATTGTGAAGTCGTTGTAAAGTCTCTTGTCCTCCACAAATGTCATATGATACTTTTGCACTCTTAATATCATATATAGACTCATCATTCTGTAAAACACAGTACACTGTGCAGTTTTTTTTCTGTAACTCTCTGAGTTGATTATCATAAATATAAAATTAGTTTAGTTATTCTTATACATTATTTAGTTTAATGGTCAAAGTAAATTTTCACAAATAAAATTAGGAAAATTGTTTATTATTTTTTTTGGTGTCAATGAAGTATTAATTGTTATTGACTGTTTCACCATAATTAATCTATCAAATTGAACATTCTCCATACACATATTTTTAGAGAAAAGTGTAGCAAAAAAGTGAAATAAGAAATGAATAAGTGGTGTTCTAGAATAAAGTTTGAGGGCATATTTAGGTTATTATAAAAGGTCAAATTCTTATTAAATGTATTTTATATAAATATCAAATAGTTTAACATCAAACAATTAATGACATTTTTATATCACTCAGTTTAGAAGTGATAAATAATTATTCTGTATTTTTAACTAATGAAATGTTTAATGTTTAAGAATAGTCAATTAAACCTGAAAGAGGTTAAGTTACAACACATTGTATTGTATGTCAACTCTTTATTTGAAAATGAACCTTTATATAAACAACCAACATATTGATTACAAACTACAGACAATTCACATTGATTGATTAAATCCACATACACAAATTTAATTTAAAACAGAATTAAAAAACTTAACCTGTTAGTAAAATTAAACAGTTCACAATAAGTCATTTACTAACTTTTAAAAAAATTACAATAACATATTGTACAAATAAAATCAAAAAACATATTAAAGTATGCAAACTAATAATTTCAATAAACCTATTAAAATATATACCTCAAGTTTATACAAACTAATTATATGATTAAACCGGTAGGAAGAAAAACTAAGTATAACTAAACTAAACTAAAAGAACGATCAGTAGTGATTGATAAATAATTTCACTTGCTGAGCCTCTTTATACACACCATAAATCTCTATTCAATGTAAAGAATGCCTGTCTAATTTCACTCTACTTAAACATCATTCATTTCAATGGTATAGAGGGGTGAAACCATATCTACCATGTTTACTGATATATGGAAGCCACAAAAGTTTAACCTTTCTTGTACACACCATAAATCTCTATTCAATGTAAAGAATGCCTGTTTAATTCCACTCTACTTAAACATCATTCATTTCAATGGTATAGAGGGGTGAAACCATATCTACCATGTTTACTGATATATCGAAGCCACAAAAGTTTCACCTTTCTTAAAAATCCATGGTTTGATTTAGATTCATCAGAAATATGAAGTTTTTGTTTCGATGGAATGCTACTGGTAAGCTGCTTGAACCGATCGACATGACAGGGGATTCTAAGAGGGCCAGGGTGACGGAAACCATATGCTTCCTCTGCTGCCTGCAAAAGCTCATGAAACACAGGATGGCACAGATAATCCACAGGAATACAAAATCTCTCTTGCCCTTCTCCCACATAAACTGCCAAGCAGCCCTTGGGAGGACAATCTACCTTTTTCCCATCACCATTAAATCTCTTATTCTTTTGGCACCCATCACTCTTCATCTTGATGATGAATCATATAGTATGATTCCAAACGTGAATGGATCTGAAATGTCGATAGATCGGAAAAGTCGATGGATTTGAAATGTGGATGTTCAAATAAATTTTACACAGTTTAATCCAGAAAGAGTTTTTATAAGCCCATTGACAATTAGGCTCTAAAAACTGAGATTGGTAAAATGAAACAACACTGGCTACCAACTTCTTCCTGATGGTATAAGAGCTTTATTTAGGCAATCTCACCTAATTCTACACGTTTTGTTAATACCCAAAAGTCCGACTTACCTAATTGCAGTAGCAGAATGATGGGATATCACACTGACACCATTGTACAGCTTCACTGCGTTTCATAAGGCATGGATCGAGTAAAGCAGGACGCGACAACAAATCTACAGTGTTTTAATAGCTGTGACTGCTCATTGTAAATGTTCCACGGAATAACAGGACTATATTCATGCACGTGATTGACAAGAAAAACTAAAAGAAAATATCGAATTGTCAAATCGAGAATGAAATCGAAGGGGCAAAACAGAATAATGGTGCGAAGATTGGTGACATAATGTCTGGTTGGCCATGTTGATGTTGCGTTTGTCCATCGAATATCAGGCATGAAAGTGGTGGCATGAGTAGTTTGTGGATAACGTAACGGCTTTGTCCACAGGGCAATAAAGCAACGTGAAATGTGTGGCATCACTTTCTGCTGCTTCTTGGGGATCAAATTTTGACACGCTACCATTTGCACTTGTTTAACGGCCTACACCATAAAATCATCAGAAGTTTCACCAAAAGTCAAAATGTCTGCTCCTAATTATCATGTGTAGGTAGGTAGGTTATTTTTAAATATCAAACTGTTTTTTTTATTATGGTAAGTTGTAAATAAGGGTGCAGATCTCTTTAACAAAAAATTCCAGCGGGCAGCAAAACAGGACCAGCAGGCCATCAACAGTAGACGAGCAGCACACTAACAGAAATAGAACATATTAAACTGTTAAAACAGTTAATTTTTGGGTAATAGAAAAAGGATAATTGTTTATTGTTTTTTGGGATATAGGAAGAACTTAAAATTGTTATTGAATATTTGATTATGGAATCGTTCAATGTTTAAGTAAAGAAAAAGGGTGCGATTGAACTTTCTTTAAAGATCCACCCTTACATTCGACTACAACCATATAACATTTGTAAATATAAATTTACTATCTACATTGTGTCCTTCCATTATGGGTATATGTATTTTATCCTTGAGGATTCAAATATGTCACATTTTAATCATTTCACATGATTTAAAAGTTGGATTTTGTAAGATTGTAAAGTGCATCCCTTGTACTTTTTGTTTTTGTTTTATAATTTTTTGTGTGGGCTCTTTAAGTATATTGTCAACTAGCACATGTTTTTAATTGATTTAATATTTCTATTTACTTAGATCTAGAGTAACATTCAAAAACATCTGCTCAGAATAATTCCATTTTTCATATCACATCTTATTTTGTGGGGTTCAAAATTGCACGTGTGGTATTAACCCAATTAAATGTTACAAGTGTGATCTTGACCCACTTTGTCCATTTTCAAAAATAATTGTGGTCCCAAGATGACTTGGTCACAACTAACCATTATTTGTTGATGCTCACACCAAATGTTCAAATTGTGTGCCTACAGCATGTATAAAAGGACATTACCTCTAGGTCATTTCAATCATCCTTGGATCTCATAACTCTACCACAACCACTATCACAAAGGATTACTCAACATTCAATACTCAATCTCTTGTAATAGCTACCTCATCCATATCAACCCTTGCATCAGCAAATAGAAAAACCTCATTATTGCACTAGGTCGCTCCCAACACTCATTTCATTGCACATCGTTGTATTGGAGTCTTAAGCACTTAGTGTCATCATAACCGCAACAGTGTTACTTGTATTTGTTGTTTGGTGCATCTTCCAACTTTAACAAAATCCTTGAATTGATCAGCGGGCCTTAACTAGGTGAAAGGTGGGAAGCCAGTTGTCTTCCTCTCCTACTATAGCAAGTTTCAAGGGTGTTCTACAACACCACCAAGTTTCTCCTTTGCACATGAAAGTATAGACGATTCTTTATTACAAGTATCGAAGATCTAAAGACCTCAAATTTAGATTTGCATAGGAACAAAGTATAGTTTAAAAATAACATCATGAACATTTTATAGAAATCCTAGCTAATGTGTTATAAGAAAGCATAATATCTGTCACATCCCTAATTTTGATTATGTTTTACTTTTTACTTTTATGTAATTAGTAGATAATTTTGCATGGATTAATGATTTGACATTTAGTGAAAATGTCAGGAAAAATCAATAATATTATGAGTTTTCAAATTAATATGCATGAAAATTTAGACATGAACATATCATGTCAAGATTATTTATCTAGAAGATTTATGGATTTACTAACGATGCACTAATCCCAGTTTGGTGAATGCAAGTGGTAATCAGGAAACATGTTTCCACCCTCCATGAAAGAGGGGGAGAGGATCATCAGAGAGAAGAGAATAGATGTATGAGAAGGAAAAGTCAATGTCATCTAAGTCTTGTATTTATTGTTTAGTGAACCATTGTTGAGACTGGGTAAGTTGCAATTATCCTTGTTGGTCAAGAGTTTGAGTTATGACTCGACGGTTGTCGATTAGATGTCAAGATTTATTGGCGTTGATTTTGTCAAAACCAAGTCGAGATAAAAATAAAATAACCATTGACAAGATGT
Source organism: Cunninghamia lanceolata (assembly GCA_027924645.1). Lineage (NCBI taxonomy): Eukaryota > Viridiplantae > Streptophyta > Pinopsida > Cupressales > Cupressaceae > Cunninghamia > Cunninghamia lanceolata. The sequence continues at coordinate 1,092,811 of BSBN01000474.1, read as the reverse complement.
GGTCAATAGATGTTATTTTTTCCATATGTTGTGATTTTAGTTATGTTAGTATAACATTTTAAATTAGAAATTAATTATCCTATTTTGATAATTTCTATTAAGTCATCTGTTTTGGCAACGTAATCATTCTTGATGTTTTTCTTGAGAGAAAAATAGGGGAGATAATCGAGCAACCCTACTCTCGTAACCTTGTGGATGTTAGTAACCATGTAAGTAAGAAGTAGATTTTTTTTTCTTTATTTAGTGGTTATGATATATATATTTAAATAATGGTTTGGAGAAGTCTAGAGAGGAAGTCGATAATCTTTTCTATGAAAGTGGGAAATAACCCCATGTTCACTAATAGGGTTGTTCAATTTTTCCTCTCATTCCCTAACTGCTTTAGAGAAGTGGGGAAGGTGCCATCATGGAAATCATTGTGGCATCATTATAGGAGTGGAGAAGGTGGTCGATACAAGAAGTTTTAATTATCATAAAGAGACAGATTGTTCCGCATGCATATACGAAGAGACACAAAAAGAGCAAGTTTTTGTTGGCGGAGATGAGGAGAAAATAGCATTTTTAGAGCCTGTCGAGGAAAGAGATAGAGAGAGATTGTGGAAGAATTTCAAGAAGTTACATACTTCTCAACCTCTTAGGTTCTTTCTTGTATATTTTAAGGATATTTAAAATAGAATCTTTTATAAATATTCGACACAGCAGTTTTGCAATAGGGAGACTAGAGTGATAGACTATTATTAGTGTGCCTTTGGTTAAACTGATGTCCAGTATTGTGTATACAATAAGTCGTCGAGTATACTTTCTATTGTGGCATCAAAAGATGATATATTTACATAAAATGTGTTGTATACAGACGTGTTTTATAGATATATTACAGTATTTAACCAAAACTGAGATGAACGACATGTTATGTTTACACCTTAGCCACTATGTTAGTTATTGTTGTGTTTAAACCAAGTGATAATTATTAAAGAGTCTTTGTATTATAATTGTGGTTGGTTTACCAAGATTCCTTGTGTTCGAGACCAACTGTGAGACAAATCTTTTAAAGAAACTAAGTGTTCTATATATTTAACAAGGTTAAGCGTAGATTATTTGCTAGTACAATCTTGTAACATAGGTCATGATAATATTTTTTTTAAGATGCCAATAGTTTGGTTGGTTTTGAAATACCATAAAGCTGGTGGTTTAACGCTTGTATACACTTCTTGTATAGTTAAGCCATACAGCTTGAATGGCCAAAAAGATTCAAGTGCAAAGTGTATGTTGAATAAAGCCTTACAAGCTGAAAGACTGAAGTTAACTGGTGAGAAATTCACCAAGAGAAGTAAATTTTTGGTCACGTCGAGGGTTTGTCAAACTCTATTTTTCTGTTATAAGGTCGAGGAAGAGCCATGACAGGAAGTAGTATCCATCATTTAACCATCTTAACCTGATATTATATCTATGAATGAGTTCTCTCTTTTTCAAAGATTGGAGTCTTTATGACTAAGTCAACAGAGACAGATGAATATCCCTTAAAGACTTATGTATACAAGTTATATTGTTTGTACGTAGAATGTGTTGTGGTAAATAATATTTTAATTCAGAGATATCTATGATAACAATATCTTTGGATATGTATATAAAGTTAGAACTTTAAGTTATTCCTTAGTATAAAATATGGTAAATGATATCATTTTGGTCTAAAGGAATTTTTAGTGAAGATGACATTTTCCATAATTCAAGTTTGTGTATTCGAAAAGACTATTATGTCATCAATCCTAGTATAGACTTAAACTTGTCAAAGAGAAAGATTGATTATGTTTAAAGTTTATCTATGAACTGATAATATATATATAGTTATATGATATGAAAATACTAAACGATTCAAGAGGTTAAAAATAGACCAATGAATATTCTTATAATCTATTATCGGGAGATTGTCAAATTTTAATGATTTAACATGTTCTTAACTCAAACGTGTTTAGAGATCTTAGAGTCTCTTGAATTGATATTATATTGTTCAATTATATTGAATGGTTGACAAAGAAGGTCAAGAAACCACAAGTAAGTTGTTTTTACTAAGAGTATGAGTAACTCTTCGGCAATAAGTAATGTTTTCTCGTTAGAATCAAAACAAGACTTATAGATCATATAATGTTATCTATCTTGAGATTTGAGTAGCGTGACAGGAAGTCATAGACTCTTAAGGTTGAAAGAATGCAACTAAGAACTCATTAGAGAGTTGTAACCACTAAACCTATACAAAGTATACTAAGTAACCTAGGGTATATAGTTAGAGTCAAGATTGACTATGAGTAAAGCATAGTTTTAGAAATTTTTAATCAAAGTGTTCTAAAAAGCCAAACTATAGGATGAGATAACTCCCAAGTCAAGTCAAGAGTGTATGAACATTTGACTACATTTGTTGTAAACATTTATTTATATTAAAATTTTGGCCAAATTAATGCATTTGTCTCTGCATGAATTAGTTGATTCACAAGTATCCATATGATGTAACCCATCAGGATGATCATACTTAGCTAGAAGATAGTCTAGAGTTGTATGGTCAAATGTGTTACGTAGGACACAATACTAGGACTCAAATGACAAAAACCTGTTGGTTCCATATTTCTACACTCTTCATGAAGGGTAGGGCCACTTCCAGTTGGAAGGTGTGTGGGGGACCATCGGTCTGTGGTTGGAGGTAAAGCAGACAGATAATGCTCTCCCTCTAAAGAAGAAGACTCGCCAAGACTTGAGTGACAGATATCAAGATTCCAGATGCGGTATTCTTTATTTATGATAAATGAAAATATTCAAAAAAGATATGATTTTATTTATTTATGATTATTCAAATAATATGTTTAAATGAAAAATTTTATTCATATTTTTCATGATTGCATTTAATTTCTTAGTAATTAATTTGAGTAATTCCTAGTAATTTGTGAAGGATTGTTACAATATCCTAGGTGGTCTTTTTCATATTGGAAATCAAAATTTAGAATGGATGGAATTTTTTTCCATGTATCAATTATTTTACAATTTACGAACTAAAAATTCCTATCAATATATATAAGTCGTATGGTGATTCTATTAGAAATAACCAAGATCAACTAGTAAAACTAAGAATACTTCCACAAGAAAGATTGCACATATAAGCCAAAAATGATATTAACAAAAGCTAAGTAAAAGATGTACATAGTGCCTTATTATATAGGCATGAATGAGGCAATGCCATGACAGGTGCCCCTGTTAGATTTAGGACAGACAACTGAGAGGGGGGGTGAATCAATTGTCACCAAAATCCTGATCCTTATTCACTTAAAAACTTTCTTATATTTCAACAGCATATCAATGATTCAATCATGAAAGTATAATGCAATAATTCAAGTGCAGAAACAAATTCAACACATATAACACCAAGATTTTAACATGGAAAACCTGGTTAAGGGAAAAACCATGGGGTGACTAACCCAAGATTGTATTCTCTGTTAAAAGAATAAGAAGAATAAAATGGCACTTGCTAGTTAGGGCTCACTGCCTGAGCACATGCTCACAAGAGGCCCATTGCCTACAGGAGACACACTGTCTACAGAAGAATATGAGTATTACATACTTGAACTGGAGATTAGCATATTCACTATGCTTGAGTCAGTTCCATTTAAGCTCAACACCTCTGCTCTATTTTTCGCTCCTCTTCACCACCACCTTCTCATCATGACCACAAGGATACTTTTGAATGACTTTGCAACTCTTATTTATACATGACATCAACTTTGGAATGATCATCAAAGTCGGCACAACATACAATTATTTTATTACAGATCAATTACAAAAATACAACTTGACTTATTACAAAAACTTCATGCGCATCACTACACTGTTGACCACACATAGCTGGGACTTCAATCTTCTTCAAGGAACATGCCATGCTTCGCAAAACATCTTCAAGATCATCCACAACATGTGCAAATCATCCAGTCGGCCAAGACTAGGAAGAACACCATCACCCGAAGGTAAATCTTCAATTACGAGCTCAATCTTCAATGCAAACCGCCAACACGAACTAGACACAATCTAGAGACCCCCACAAGCTTGATTGAATCACCAATAACATCCGCACCACTTTTTCTTACTGTAATCATTCACATCTTCATCCGGAACCTCAAGAACACAGTCGACCATCACTGTCACATTAGAAGGATTGCTTGTTTACCTCCAAACCACAAACCAATTAAGTTGTTAATTCACATTAGCCTCCTAAACATGCCACCAGATCCGTAGAACATGATCATATTGTATTTTCAGATCTCACCGGACCTATTTGTGTCACTCTGTCACTTCTAAACAGTTGCCAAAACTGGTTTTACCCTCATGTCCATAACTTCTTTACATTTTCATGTGGACCTCTCAAATCTTGACTAGATCATCTTCAAACACATATCTACAAACCCTTTGATGTGCATTCTCTGATCTTCATCTAGCTGGGATCTTCACTTCATAGAGCTTCACTATCTTCACTATTCTTCTCTGTTTCTGATAGGACTAATTTTCTTAATATCCTCAGCACACAACTCATCCAATCCTTGACATTAATGCAATAGGAGTATGTTGACATCAATGACAACACCGGCTAGGCCCATACTTGCAACAATCTCCCCCTTTGTCATTAATGGCAACATATAATGTGAAAAATTGTTTTAACCATCAAGACAAGAACTTCTCCTCACTGACTGACATAGCTCCCCTATCAACAACAACCATTCACATGTCTTCTCTTCCTTTATTGCTCCCCCTTTGATCAGAAACCACTTTTGTTTTTCACATGTCTTCTCTCCCCCTTTGACATCAATGGTAAAGGGCACATTTTGCAACCACTTCTCATACTTCAAAATCATACTAACTACTCCCCCTAAGTAGTAGCCTCCTAACATCAATCCGGTTCACAAGATATGACTGTGAGATCCACCAGAATGATGCACATCAGTGCATCTTAATTCAGAACCGGAGGGGTAATAACCCCTAACTTCTCCCTGAGATACTCAAAAGAGTCCTTAGGTAGAGGTTTAGTAAAAATGTTTGCAATCTGATCCTTTGAGGGCACAAACTCCAATCTGACTTCATTCTTGTTCACCTATTCTCTCAAAAAGTGGAACTTGATGGATATATGTTTTGTGTTTGAATGCAACACTGGAAATTTTGATATGTTTATTGCACTTGAATTATCACAGAAGATTGTGATAGGTTCTTCATACTCCACTCTGATATCTCTTAGCATTTGCTTCATCCACAATACTTGAGTGCAACTGCCTGCTGCTACAATATACTCTGCTTCTGCAGTGGACAGAGATATTGCCTCTTATTTCTTTCTTAGCCAAGAAACCAATCTTTTTCCCCAAAAGAATGCACCACCACTGGTACTCTTCCGGTCATCCACATCTCCTACCCAATCAGCATTTGTATATGCAGAATAGATTACTGTACTGGATATAGAATTTTCCCTACTTGAGTGGTAAATCTTGTAACCAATTACAATTGATGCAAACTTGACATCTGGATCAGTAATATCATCTATAGTCATTGCCCTCTTGTCATATTTTGATCTGGTGGCTTCTGTTACGGTTTGATTTTTCACAGATTTGAGTGTAGACAACCTACTAATTCAATGCAATCTGGTTGCAGCCTTGATGGCATCTTTGGTTAACTTAAATGGACTCATTAACTACATAAAGTTATCATGCATCCTACTCAAGACATACCGGACCCATTCGTCCTCTTTTTACGCCTTAGGGTTTGATGTGGCTGTTGGAGTGAATTTCTGCTTGATTTTGATCTTCAACTTTAAGTTGAATATTCTGTAGGATCTCTTCTCAGATCTCTTCTCTCTTCTTTGTGAATGCAAAGTATTGTAAATGATGAATGAAGAACTTTTTATCCTTGTACAAAAACCTAATTCCCCATTGTAATAAATGCACACTTTAAGTCATCCGGTTACCCTATTTTGAGTGAATTTTTATGAATCACTGTGCAGATCTTCAAATCATTATCCAAGTGAGTTGACAACATAACTTTGGCCTTTCAAAACATGCCTCTAAATCTGCAGACCATAAAATTGCATTTTCAGATCATATTGGATCTGTTTGTGTAATTCTATTTTTATCAGATAGCTGTCGGAATCAGATTTACTCATAACTTCTTCAAATCTATATGTAGACTTCTCAATTTTAACTGAATGATTTTATATGAACCTCCAAAAGCTCTTTAATCTGCAACCTCATATTCTTACTCAATGTGCCGAATTTGGGAACTTACTAACTGGCTAGGGGAATTTGATCTTTTCTGCAGCTCCCCCTAAGCCAGAGCTCACCTTTTAATTTTCATAAAGATTATCAGCACCGGATTCTAATGCAGACCCATCACCAACATTCATCACACTCTTCTTGACCCAAGTCTTTCTCATCTCCTTCTAAATCTCATCCGCATTCACTTTACCTTTGCCTTTGTCTTATTTCTAATCATGTTTCACTGGACCTTTTCCATCATTATTTTTGCTCCTGCAGAATCTAGCTATATGACCGGATTTATTGCAATTGTAACACACAACATTTCCTTGCTTATTTGATTGATATCCTCTTTATCTGCACTGATTAGCCATATGCCCCATTCTATTGCATGTAAAGCATCTACCATTGAAAGAATTGTTCATTTGCATATTTCAACATTCATGAGATTTGTGACCATACCTTTTGCAATTAAAACATTGACAGAGAAGGATGGATTATTCTGATTCATTTTGCTCTTGCACTAAGTTGCTTTATGACCAAATTTGTTGCAATTAAAGCAGCTTCCATTGAAGGATGGATATCTTTGAGCATTAGGTTGTCTTACCAGAGGTCTTCTAGGCCTGTTTCTTTGTCTTCCTGACTCAAAATTCTTTTGACTAGATCCATAGCTTTCACCTTTCTCATATCCCAAACCATGCTTATCATCTACCCTCTTTTCACTTTCAAGGAGTACTTCAAGTTTGGCTAAGCTTATCTTAAATTTTTCTTTGTATTCATTTGCAGTTTCAAGATCTTGTTTAAAAGTGTCAATCTGTCTCTCAAGTTGTTCTTCATTGTATCTGGCTTCTCCAAGATCAGATTCAAGATGTCTAATTATTCTATCCATTTTGTAGCAATCTTCTATTTTCTCCTTGAGGGATTGTTTTAAGTTATCTTCAGTCTTTCTCTTCTCTTCAATTTCTTGGGTAAATTTCATAACCCCTTATTCCATTTCAAGTCTTAGCATAACAACTTATTTTGACAGCTTTTCACATAGCTTTGTTTTCTCATTCAAGTCCTCATCAGTATTATTGGCTTCAATATGATCTGCTAATTTCTAAAGTAGTTCCTTTTCTCTTTTTCATGGAATTACTGAGTTTTTCTTTCAGCTCATTGATGAAATAATCAGCCTACTCTAGTCACTCTCTCAAATTATTGACTTCAAATTGGGATTGATCAAGATCTTCTAAGGCAAATTGCAATTCTTCTTTCATACCATATGCATCCATTGAGATTCCCAGATCCTCCTCAAGCTGTTAGGCATTTTTCTAAGGAACCTTGCTCTAATACCAATTGTTGGATTTAGGACAGACAACTGAGGGGGGGGGTGAATCAATTGTCACCAAAATCTTGATCCATATTCACTTAAAAACTTTCTTATATTTCAACAGCATATCAATGATTCAATCATGAAAGTATAATGTAATAATTCAAGAGCAAAAACAAATTCAACACATATAACACCAAGATTTTAACATGGAAAACCTGGTTAAGGGAAAAACCATGGGGTGACTAACCCAAGATTGTATTCTCTGTTAAAAGAATAAGAAGAATAATGGCACTTGCCAATTAGGGATCACTGCCCGAGCACACTGCTCACAAGAGGCCCACTGCCTACAAGAGACACACTATCTATAGAAGAATATGAGTATTACATACTTGAACTGGAGATTACACCTTCACTATGCTTGAGTCAGTTCCATTTAAGCTCAACACCTCTGCTCTACTTTTCACTCCTCTTCACTACTACCTTCTCATCATGACCACGAGGATACTTTTGAATGACTTTGCAACTCTTATTTTACATGACATCGACTTTGGAATGATCATCAAAGTCGGCACAACATACACTTATTTTATTATAGAGCAATTACAAAAATACAACTTGACTTATTACAAAACCTTCATGCACATCACTACACTGTCGGCCACACATAGCTGGGACTTCAATCTTCTTCGAGGAACATGCCATGCTTCGCAAAACATCTTCAAGATCATCTGCAACATGTACAAATCATCTGGTCAGCCAAGACTAGGAAGAACACCATCACCTGAAGGTAAATCTTCAATTACAAGCTCAATCTTCAATGCAGACTGCTAACACAAACTGGACACAATCTAGAGACCCCCACAAGCTAGAAGGATTTCTTGTGGACCTCCAAACCATGAACCAATTGAATTGTTAATTCACATTAGCCTCCCAAACATGCCACCAAATCAAAACATGATATTGTATTTCTGGATCTCATCGAACCTATTTGTGTCACTCTATCACTTCTAAATAGTTGCCAGAACTAGTTTTACTCTGATGGCCATAACTTCTTCACATTTTCATGCGGACCTCTCAAATCTTGACTGGATCATCTTCAAACACATATCTATCAACCCTTTGATGCGCATTCTCTGATTTTCATCTAGCTGGGATCTTCACTTCATAGAGCTTCACTGTCTTCACTGTTCTTCTCTGTTTCTAATAGGACTAATTTTCTCAATATCCTCAGCACACAACTCATCCAATATGTTGAATTTTTTCCCAAACTAGATATTTCCTAGTTATCCCTACAAGGTAGCCATCATTGATCAATAGGATTTCTGGGCCAAGGGCCAACAGTACAGGAGATAGACTCTATAAATATCTCTTCTTCTTTAGGCTCTGCAGAACCAAGGGGGGTATTCCCTATTCAACATCTATAACATATGCCTGCGGAGATTACTGGGATGTTGATACAAAGCAGATAAATCCTCTCTTATGCAGACCAAAACTGTAAAATAAGTGTTAAGAGGTTAGCTTTGGGCCTATACTCAGTTGTGAATCAGAGGATTTCGGTCCTAAAACTACTCCTAATGTCCTAAAGGTTTATGTTTGAAGTTTAAGTTTATTTTTGTATTTGGATGCAAGATTGGGATCTTGGGTGTAACCTCAATACAAGACCAGACTGGTGCCTATCCAGGGCTCGGAGTCAATAGATATGTGTGTGTGTGTGTGTGAATGTTTACCATAGACTTAAAACAATAATCAGATTTCAAGGGGTTTTTGTAATATCTGCCTTATAGACACTACCCAAAACTAAGTATTCAGTTATTTTTGCTTACAAACATCCTCACTGCAATATATTCTTCTCAACACTTAACCTAAAACATTTAATCTACTCCTTGAGCAAAAGTAAAAGATCAAGTATTCAACATAGCAAACCCATATCCTAGAATCTTAAACACCCCTTAGCTGTTTGGATTCAGAAGAATAACACATTCAACTTGGAGACAAATAACAGAATACATGCAAATGAAGCATTACTCATTTAAATCAACATGAAACTGATAAATTCTATGCATAAAACATTCAACATACAACTCATAAACTCACAAGGCACAAAACAGAGCCACCAGCGAAGTTATATCTTATTACAACACAAAAATTTGCCAAATCTTCAACAACCTAAAATGAGTGACATAGTTTGCAATTTATAACAAGACTATGTATCCAGCAATAATTACATGGCAATTCAAAAATTCTGCCAGATACATAGCACCCAAAAATGGCGCCCAAAACATTTAAAGCGCAGGCAGAACGGGAAAGAGAAATAGGTGAGTTCGGGGAATGTGCAGCCATTTGGAGATTTTCCTTACAAATCTGGTAGGTTGTTGTCAATCATCGACCCATACCATTGCATTTTGCCATTAATGGCCCAGCTACCCGCAGCTCCCTTTGAAATACAACAGCGAATGCATAAGAAGTTTTCCCGCCTGAAATGCGGCCACAAATACAAAGAAATCCTTCATTGCTGAGAGTTTAAAAGATGGCCGTCGATCCTCCTCCCTTCACTGAGATTTGCAGCCTCAAAACACTTAAAAAAGTTGTTCACCAGTTAGAACGTGCCACATAGGCACCCTGGGCTTCCATCGCTAACTTTTCCCCCACCTATTTTCCTTTAAATCCTTGCATATGTGGCAAAAAATGAGATTGTATATACATGCAATCATTTGCATACAAGGCGGACCCCAAGACATTATGAAACAAATTTGAACCTGCATTCAGGTCCGAGCCTTGTATGTTTCTCCCTTTGCACATCAGCATATACAACACACCTTACATACAAGCCACGGACTTCAAATTATGATGAAGCATATCACAATCGCTTTGAAGTCCAACTTGCATCCTAAGCCTTTGCATCTTCACTTTGTATATTGCATATACAAACGCAATATACACTCTGCGGGCTCCAATTATTTATCAATCGGATTGGAAAGAATTTGAAATCCATGCCTTATATCTTCATTCTCTTGTATATCAGGATATACAATGCCAAATACATGCAAGCTGCAGACGCCAAATTTTATTCGTTGCATTTGACTCCTCCTTTAGGTCTAGACTATATATTTTTTCTTTGTATATCAGCTTGTATGTGCAAACATACAATGCAGATATACATACAAGGCGCGGACTCCACGTTTTTATGAGTCGGATTAGAAGAACCTTTGAAATCTGGCTTGCATCTTTGCTTTTGCATCTGTGCGCCTACATGTTGACTTGTATATTTGCTGCCAATGTACATTTGCACTTGTACATTTGCATGCATCTTCTAACATACAATCTGCTTTGTATGTTCCTTTGTATGTTTTCAATGTATATCAGATGTACATTCACCTTCATACATGCCAATATACATTAACCCTTGCACATTCCCTTTGTATGTCTGTCTCTTTGTACATCGCCCTTGTATGTTTCCTTATGCATCTGTGATGTACAACCCGATATACATTCTTCTTTGCATATCCGCGGGCCCCACCTTTTGCATGTGCAATTGCCTTTGTATCTACCCGATGTACATTCAGCCCTGTATGTTTCCTTTGTATGTGACGAATGTATATTCAAACATACAAACAAAATATACATGCAAGCTGCCACATACAAGTAGGGAATATTCTAGGAATCTGCGACAGATTCCTCATTGCATATACAAACCCGATATGCATTTAAAATGCATACAATCACATTTTTTCATTTTTTTGAAAGCCGATTGACATTTTTGGCCTGCCAATGTTCATTTATACAAAGACACATACATACGATAGATTTCACTGCTGCACAAAATGATTTTGGACTCAGCATCTTTTTCTCAAGCACGACGGGAAAAGGCAGTAAAGTAATGCATAAGGGCCGATCAACCAATGAGCACAAAGGCATGAGAATAGAACTTAAGCAACTAGGAACCCACTACAGGAAGTCAACAACAAAATAGAAGATACAACGCAGAAGGCTGAGGAAAAAATAAAATCCAGGGCATCAAGGGTTTGAAAAAATAAAAATATGGGCTTGCAAACTCGATTCAAAACCCTAACCCTAGGTGAGCACCACCACTGGCTTCGACTGGGGACGTGCAGGCGCAAGGCTACAACGAGAACCAGACCACTCCGGGATAGACTAGGCAAAAACACAAAATGTAAAACACCCGACTATACAAGGCATGTACAGACTATTTACACCTAATTCACAACGTACACACAAGCTATTCATTCATGAAAAATAGGGCTTTAGGAACTGATCGTGCACAGGGAATTCCAGTAGTTCGCCATTTAGGGCCTGGAGAAAGTAGGAATTGTCTCCATGGGTATTGCTGATTTGATATGGGCCCATCCACAAGGGCTCAAATTTACCATGTTTGCCCTTATCCTGGTTCTTTGTATTCTAAACAAGGACCAAATCACCTATCTGAAACTTCCTTTCTGTAGCCTTCTTATCAAACAAATATTTTACCTTTTGTTGTTTCTTGATGTTTGTCTTCTATGCCTCTCTTTTGATTTCATCCAGTGCAACCAGTTGATTTATCCTTTCATTCATTGAGTCCTTAATCTCTTCATTATTTTCTTGTATGAATTTATAAACTAGTAGGAGATTATTCATAGGCAATTTAGCTGATGCACCATACACTAGCTTGAAAGGTGATTTTCCAATCGCTTTCTTCACTGTTACCCTGTCAGCCCACAATGCCATCTTTAACTTCAAATCCCAAGCCTTTTTGTTCTTATCTACCATCTTTTTAATGATTTTCATGAGGCTTTTGTTACTTGATTTTGCTTGACCATTTCCCTGTGGATGATATGGTGATGCATATGACAAATTAATCCCATAATTGTTGCAAAAATCAACAAATTCACCAGATCTGAAACACATGGCATTGTCTGTGACCACTTTGATTGGCACTCCAAACCTGATAACAATATATTCCAAAATAAAATCCATCACCACCTTGCTTGTAGCTTTCTCAGTTGGAATGGCTTCAATCCATTTGGTAAAATAGTTGGTAGCAACCAAAATCCAACTATGTCCTCCACTTGATTTTTCTAAAATTTCCCCTATAAAATCAATTCCCCATTGCTGAAATGGAGCCTCCACAGTTACAGTTCTAAGGGGTAATGCACCTTCATATTTTAGTTTTATTGAGAACCTTTGATAGGGATCACATTTTCTTACCATCTTTTGTGCATTTGAGAAAAGAGTTGGCCACCAATAGCCAGCTCTATTAATTTTGTGAGCTGTTGTCTAGGCAATATAGTGTCCACCACACATTCCTTTGTGCATGTCATTTAAAATGCCAGTAGCTTCATTTTCATCTACACACCTAAGTAATACACCATCAGGATTCTTCCAATACAACTCTTCTTGAATAATGATGTATTTGATTGCATGTAGCTTCAAGGTCCTTTTCTGAGTATCACTGACATGGGAAGGACAATTCAAATTCTGCAAATAATATACAATGTCCTTGTACCATTCAAATTCTGACATATTAACAATTTTATTCTGAACTACATTCACTTGGCATGTTTCCAGATTTGACTGTGTCATCATTTTAGTCAAACCTTGTCCCCTTACCAATTTTGTAATTTGTATTTCAATGTTGAACTCTCGTAATTTGTTTATCCATCGGCATCTTCTTCCTGTCACTTCCTGCTGAGTAAAAATGTCTTTAACTGCTGCATGGGGCACATATGCAACTATCTGTGAGCCTACTAGATATGGCCTGAAGCTTTTGACTGCTTTAACCAATGCATATGCCTGCTCTTCCATGATATCATATTTTAACTCAGCTGCCTGCAATGACATGCTAAAGAAAGCAATAGGCTGTTCAAAACCCTCTTCATTTTTTTGTAATAAACATGCAACAACAGTATGAAAAGAAGCAAATGAGAATAACTAGAGTGGCTTAGAAAAATTAGGAGATTTTAACACAGGAGCCATCTTTATAGCCTCTTTGATGTTTTGAAATGATTTGATTGCCTCACTCTCCCATTTGACAGTCTCACCCTTCTTCAGCATTTTAGAGATGTCCTTTGTAATCTCTGCAAAGTTGGGGATGAATCTTCTAACAAAATTAATCTATCCAAAGAAAGACTGAATGCCTTTCACTATTTTGGGAATTTGAATCCTGTCAATTGCAGCAACACTTTCAAGATCAATCCTAACTCCATTCTTGGAAACAATGTGTCCCAAAATCTTTCCTTCCACTTACCCAAAAGAACACTTCTTTGGGTTAAGTGAAATGCCATATTCCAGTGCTCTAATAAAAAAAAATTCTAGATGCATGCAATGTTGCTCCTCCTTTTTTGAATAGGCAGTTAAATCATCTTGATATACAGCCAAGGTTGAGTCAATCAATCCTGCAAAAGCAACATCCATAGCCCTCTGAAATGTGGCACTTGCATTTGTTAGTCCAAATGGCATTCTCACATATACATAGGTTCCCCATGGAGTGGTAAAGGCAGTCTTGTATTGTTCAGATTCTTTTACCTTCACCTGATTGTATCCTGAAAATCCATCCATCATGGATAAAAGCTGACAACCAGTTACTTTCTGCAACATAGCCTCCATGTTGGGCAGTGGATAATTATCCTTTAAAGAAGATACATTTAGATTTCTAAAGTCCACACAAAGTCTTATGTCACCATTCTTCTTTCTAACTGGGACAAGGTTGGACACCCAAGTTGAATGTCTGATAGGCACAATTATTCCAGCCTCCCTAAGCTTCATGGGTTCTTCTTGCATTTTTGGAGCCAAAGTTGGGTTGATAGGTCATTGTTTTTGTCTGAATGGCTTAGCTTTAGGTTTCAAAGGAATCTCATGCTGGAATAGGTCTTCTCTATAAGCCTTTAGGTCCTCATATGACCATGCAAAGACGTGCTTATATCCTTTCAACAATGCAATCAGCATAGTCCTGATGTGTGGCTTAAGTTGTTTGCCAACATATACCTTTTTGGGGGCCTGAGATGTCCCCAAGTTTATTTCCTCCAAGTCATTCTTGTTTGTAGGAGATGCCTTTGTAACAAACTGGTCTCTATCGTCAAATGCTCTTTCTAAAGCAACCAGCCCTCTGGAGATTTTATTTGTTTTAAGCTGAATTACTTCCTTCCCCAAAAGAGTTTCTTTTCCATCCACAGCTTCTACAAAATTTTGAAAATCAATCTCTTGGTTCTCATATTCATCTATGCAGTGTAGGAAGCTCAACAAATCTTTATCATCATCAAATACTTGCCAACTGCATATATTTTCTGGTATTGCAGGTCTAATTTTAACCTCAACACTTGTAACATCAGACAGAGTAATATCATCCGGCCTTATGGCTACATTAGCTAAAAAATCTGTCATGACATTTTTTGATCTTTCTATCCAGTTTATTGAGAAAGCATCAAACAATTCAATTGTATCCCACACAGCATGCTTATACTGTTTTAACCTTTTATTTTTTGAAGCATACTTATCTCTAACTTGGGAAACAATTAATTCTGAATCTCCAAATACTTTTATCATCTTAATTCCATGCTTCAGAGCAACATTCAATCCTAGTTACAGAGCTTCATATTCTGCAATATTATTTGTGCAGGCAAAATTTAACAGGAAAGAAAACTTTAGAAGCTTACTAGCTGGAGACAAAAACACAACTCCAGCACCAAAACCTTCCTTTGAGAAAGCTCCATCAAAATACATAGTCCAGAGACCCTGTTGGTCAAGATCTTGAATGCAAGTATCTCTTCCTTTACATCCTTGATCATCTGAGACAACTCTAAAATTCTCACAGTCAGTGTCCACAAAACAGATGTGCTCTTTTGAATCTTGATCCTCAACTGTTTCTAGTGGCCTTTCTTCTCTAACCATTTTGACGTCTTTTCTATTCATTGGAATCATGGCATATGATAGATCTAACTGCATACATCCTCCAATCAATGTTGCTCATCTTCTTGACAATGACATACCATATTGTGGCTTGATGCCGACCACTGTTATGTTCATTCTGTATGTCTTTTCTGGATACGCTGCTAACCTAAAATCCACATCCTTCATGATTCCAATAACTGGTACCTCCCTAGCATCCATTGCATAGCATTTTCCACATGCTTTATCTATCTTCAATCTAGCTTGTTGCATGATAGTCAGAGGCATAATATTTGTTGAAGCTTCTGAGTCAAGCACACAATTCCTGATTGTTTTTCCATTAATAACAAGGGAGACATAAAATGGCTCAACCTATGATGGACATTTTGTCATTGACACCCCCAAATAAACTTCAAGAACCTCATCCTCATCAATACACAAGGCTTGTTTCTTACCTTGAACCTCAACATTTTGCTCGGCTTGATTAGCTACTCCTGAGATTAGAGATAATGCCTTATTTCTGAATTCTTTAACTTTCATCATCTCCATCAACGGAACAGAGATCTTTACCTGAGACAAAACCTAAGTTATGTCAAAGGGAGCATAATTTTATATAACAGTTGTAGCCTGGGCTGTGGTTTTACTCTTATCTTGAGCTGATCCAGCTTTAATCTTTGCGGCCTTCTGACTGTTATCTTGGACCTAAGAATCCTTATTTTGATCCTCCCTTTGGGGAATTTTATTTTCTAGTCTTTGAGAATCATGACCTGGTTTGTGCTTAGAGTTCTTCTTATTACTGTTCCATTGCATCTTTTGTAGTCCAACCACTTTATGATTATGCGCTGGTTGATTCACAAAGGTGCTTTTTGGTTGACGTGGATCGTCTACCTGAGTTTTACCTCTAAGATTATAATTGCTCTTGACCTAAGCCATTGCTGTAGCTGTGAGAGCTCTAATTTATTCATCAAAAGGTCTCCTCGAGTTATTCAGAAATATAAGTGAGTCCTGAGCATACACATAATTATCTTCATCATCTTCATCATAGAAAATCTGTTGGCAGACCTGGGTTCCATAATTTGTGCTTTCATCAGCATCATAGGAAGAACACTCCCTATTTGTGGACAACATATTAACATTATCATCCTCCATACAATGTGGCTCATTGCATCCATCATAGGCAACAACATTATTATATAAAGATTGAGCAATCATACATTGCGACTGTGAGTGAGGCATTTGACATATTATGCACCATGGGGTGTCATCAACAATATGAATAGCCTTCTTCAAAGGATCAGGAGTCTCCTTTGCATTTTGGGCCTTTTGATTGGTGTTGTTGTTATGTAGGAGAATGGTTTTACCATTATGCCAATTAGTGTTATATGGCATATCACGCAATGATGGTCTATTTTCTTGTCTTTGGTAAACCTGCCTGTCAGGACCTATTCCCTTTTCATTTTTAGCAAGTCTATAACTTAAGTCCTTAACAACAGTTGTCAATTTATCTAATTTATCCTCAGAAGTAGATGCATTACCTTGAGTACTTTGAGACTTATTTGGATTTTGTAGAATCTTCACATCATCCCTTATGTTTGTCTTACCAGATGCTTTCCTATTATTTTCAATATTTGTTGCAATCCTGAAAGCATCCTTGAGGCTAGTAGGACCCTTATCTCTTAATCCATAGGCTTTTTTGGCATCAAAAGCATTTATGTACAGCACCATGCACATTGGCTCATTAGGTCTTGGTGGTGTTCACCTAGGGTTAGGGTTTTGACTTCCAATTTGCAGGTTCCTGTGTGTTTCCTTCTGACCCTTAGTGCCTTGGTTTAAATTGTTCCCCAGCCCGCATGCACTGTTTAATTGTTTTTCCTGTCGCATTTGAGAAAATTGTTAAATTCTATGTATGCAAAGGTGAAATGTGTGTTGGAAAACTTGTGAAATCTCCCCTTGGTCCCTCGAAATTGATAAAAAATGGGTCAGATGCATTTCTGAATGCATATCGAGTCACTGTTTCTAGTTTCTAAATGTTTCTATCAGTAGCCGAGAGGGTCTCATATTGCCAGTGCCGCGGGTCTGCCAAGTGTCGAGCCCCAGTTTATTGCCGCGCTTTTATTTTTGAATGTAGCTCTAACGCGGAGTATGCCACGTTGCAGAGGCTATTTCTCTTTTGTTTCTAAGTAACTTGCTGCGGATGGCGCCACGTGTCAGCTTCCGACAGAGTTCTGCCAAAGTTTCAATGAAGTTTCTTTTAAGTTTCTATGTGTGCGCGGGAGGCACCACGTGGAGGCACCCAAGTGACCCTAAAGGTTTCACAGTTTCTACCAAGTTTTAAAGACTCTTAATGTTTCTCAAAGCAACGCGGAGCTTGCCATGTGTCGCTGTCCGCTTGAGTTTCAAAAAGTTTCTAAGTTGCAGCGGATCTTGCCAAGTGTCAGTCTCCGCCGGTGTTTCAAAGACTCTTTAAATGTTTCTATTATGTTTCAAGTTCCTCTCCACAAAAGACTCCACGTGTCATCAGTCGAGACACTCCCAAGAAGTTTCTAAGCAGGGGCAGAGGGCGCCATGTGTCTCTAGTGGTTGCTACGGAAGCTGACAAGTGTCAGCGTCCACGTAAGTTTCTTTTTTGTATCCCGCGATGCTAAGTGAAGATGGTGGTGGGTCCCAGTGAGTGTCTCATGTGTCGCGAGTGATGACAAATGTCACCTTCCGCATAAGTTTCAAAGCGGCCCCTTAAAGTTTCTGAGTAGCGTGGAACCCGCCAGGTGTCAGCTTCCGTTGAGGTTTCAAGGTAGACTCTTTTGTGTTTCGAGAGAAGCGCGGAGTTCGACAAGTGTCGACACCCACGTGAGTTTCAGAAAGGGTCTCAAGGGTTTCATTTGTTTCTCAAGAGTGGCACGGAAAGTGACATGTGTCAGCTTCTGCAGGAGTTTCGCGGAGGGTCCTAATGTTTCATGAGAAGGCAGCAGAGCTTGACAAGTGTCAGCCTCCACGGACTTGCCCCTATTTCTCTCTTATGAAGGCTGCTGCGACAGTTTGTGGGCCCCATTTTCAAAGTGCCTCTAGTTTTAAATGTTGCGGGTTGCGACAGTTGTCACTCGCGGGGGCCACTTAGGTAACACGACACAGTTTTAATAGATGTTGTGGAGCCCGACACGTGGCTGCCTCCGCATAAGTTTCAAAGAATGGGTCTTAGTGTTTCAGAGACACTGCGGTTGCCGCCATGTGTCCCTTTCTCAAAGGCAAAATGGAAGGAGCGATGGGACAGCGATAGAAACTGCAAATGTCTACGTGGCACGGTATCATTGGCTAGTGACTTTTCAATGTTTTTGGGGCCATTGATCTTAGCAGCTGGGTTTTTGATCAATGGCCACATTTTGAATCTACAGCAAGGGTTTTTTCCCATGTATCTGCGACTATTTTTAGGCGGGAGAACTTCAGAGGCTTGTTACGGCTGCGTTTCTGAAGGACTGTGGGTAGCTGAAACATTTATGGCAGATTGTGGTGGCGGTATGGGTCGAGTTGATAGCTCAACCACCCGAATTGATGGGGAATGTCCCTGAGTGGCGGCGCATCTCCTGAGTTCACCTGCTCCTTCCTCTTAGTCCCTCTGCCGCATTCAATTTTGAGCGCCATTTTTCTAATACTGTGTACCTGGCAGGATTTTTGGCCTCCCTTGTAATTAATTTGTTCTGTACACAGTTTTGCTATAAAAAAAGCAGACTGTGTCACTCATAAAGGTTGTTGAAAACTAGACATTTTGGCTCTGTAATGAAATACATCTGGTTTTGGTTTCTCTGTGCAGAAGATCTTGTGAATTTATGAGTCTCATGTTTTATGTATTGTGCATAGACTTACTGGTTTCACTGTTGTTTTAGATGAATAATGCTATACTGCATGTGTCTTGTTATATGTCTCCTATATTGAATATACTCTTCTTTTGAATCTAGACATCTAAGGGGTGTCTTGGGTTCTAGGATATAGGTTTACTCTATTGAATGCTTGATCTCTCAACTTCTGCTTAAGGAGTAGATTAAAGTGTTTTTAGATTGAGTGTTGAGAAGAATATATTGCAGTAAGGATATCATAAGTAAAGATAACTTGATACTCTATTCTGGGATGTATCTGTAAGGCAGATATCACACAAATCCCCTTGAAATCTAGTTTTAATATGTTTATGCTAAACATTTACATGTGTAGGTCTATGACTCCAAGCCCTAGATAGGCACCAATCTAGCTCTGTGTTGAGGTTATACACCAGGTCCAGCTCTGCATCCAAACACCAAATCAAAATCAAACTCCAAAACAACCATTAGGACAGTAGAATTAGTTTTAGGATCCCAAGTCCTCTATCTACAACTGAAAATAGGCCCAAAGCTAGCCCCTTTGCTCTTATCTTGCAGTTTTGGTCTACCTACAGGAGGACTTATCTGCTTCATGTCAGCATCCCAGCCTTTGTATGCATATTCTCATGGATGTTGAATAGGGAATACCCCCCTAGGTTTTGCAGAGCCTGAAGAAGAAAAGGAGATAAAAATAGAGTCTATCTCCTATACTGTTGGCCCCTGGCCCAGAGATCCTGTTGATCATTGATGGCTACTTTGTAGGGAAATCTGGGAGTAAGCATCTAGTCTAGGAAAAAACCAACAGAAATTGGCAACTCTACTGGGGAGCTTGTGTAAGAACCCTAATTTTTAAAAGAAAATAGTTCCTAGCAATAGGTGGCGATTCCAAACCAATCTCCCAACCGGTAAAGTAAAAATTTGTATGCAAGGGAGAAGATCCCAGCGTAATACTCTATTTGAAGAGTTACCCATAAAAATGATGTATAGAAAAAAGGGGACTGTTCGAGCCAGTCAAGATGGTTCTCCTAGCCCCAAGAAAAATGATTTTATTCAGGATAATCCAAGATCCTCAAAGAAGACAGTACCTTATTTTTCAAACACTGAGGCTGAAATCCAGAGTGTGTATGAAAGATAGCAAGGTAATGGTTTGAGAATAAGGTCAAAGGTGTTCCAAGAACATCCTTTTCATGATTCTCCTGACAGATTTGAAGAGGTTGAATCCCTAAGAGATGATGATAATGATGATCAGAATATGATAAAACCATCCTCTTCTATGCCTAGAGAGGAAGAACTAGCTGATGAAATTAAGAGCTTAAGGGCTGAGTTAGAATAGCTGCAAGCAGTAAAAATCAGAGATGATATGAGACAGAAAGTGCAGGCTTTGAGAGTTGCTCAAAATGATTCAATTCCTACCCTCCAAAATGCAAATATGCAAAGAAATCAACAAAAAAATGAGGTACAATATCATTAAAATAATGATCAAAGACAAAATGTAGACAATGCCAGAGTACCATTAAATAATGTGAGATATCAAAATGTAAATAGAAATGCAAATGCTAATCAGTTTGAAAGGCACCCAATGCAGTTGGAGAGATTCAGACAACTTGTTTTTGATGGCATTCCTGGTTATCCAAACCCTGTTGACAAACATGTGAGGCTGCAAGTGCCTAAATTTTCAGGAAACAATACTGTCTTAGGAGAGGATCATTTAAAAGCTTTCCAAAATGTCATGGATAACTTTGAGGTTGAGCATGA
The DNA here is from genome assembly GCA_027924645.1 of Cunninghamia lanceolata. NCBI lineage: Eukaryota > Viridiplantae > Streptophyta > Pinopsida > Cupressales > Cupressaceae > Cunninghamia > Cunninghamia lanceolata. Next base: position 1,071,755 of record BSBN01000474.1, on the reverse strand, counting down.
GGATGTTTTCATGAAATCATTTATGCAATCCTTAGTTGATGAAGCCAAGGAATGGTATAAAGGTCTACCTAACAGAAGCATTTCATCATGGGATGATTTCAAAAGGATGTTTAAGGAGCAATATGGTGACAAAATTGACCCTAGCTTTTTTGTAAATGAGTTCACTAGTATCACTAAAGGGTCAAATGAACAGGTTGTTGATTTCAATGCTAGATTCATGAAGGTATTGAACAAATTGCCACAGGACTTGAGGCCTAATGAACCTATGTGCATAGTGTTGTACATAAATGCTTTTGATGCCAAGACAGCTTATGGATTAAGAGACAAGGGTCCTCACAGCCTCAAAGATGCCTTCAATGTTGCAACAAATATTGAAAATAACAGAAAGGCATCTAGTAAAACAAACAGAAGGGATGATGTGAAAATTCTGCAGAATCCAAACAAACCTCAAAACACTCAAGGTAGTACATCTGCCCCTGAAGATAAAATAGATAAATTGGCAAATGTTGTTAAGGACCTAAGCTATAGACTGGCTAGAAGTGAAAAAGGGATAGGTCCTGATAGGCAAGCTTACCAAAGACAAGAAAAGAGACCATCATTGCATGATATGCCATATAATACCAATTGGCATAATGGTAGGCCTGTATTGCCACATAACAACACAAATCAAAGAGCTCAACATACCAAGGAAACTCCTGATCCTTTGAAGAAGGCTGTTAATATTTTTAATGATACTCCATGGTGTATAATATGTCAGATGCCTCATCACAGTCACAATGTATGATTGCTCAGTCTCTATATAACAATGCCATGGCCTATGATGAGTGCAATGAGCCTCATTGCATGGAAGATGATAATGTCAACATGTTGTCTACAAATAGAGAATACTCTTTTCATGATGCTGATGCAAATGCAAATGATGAAACTCAGGGCTGCCAACAGTTCCCATATGATGAAGATGATGAAGACAACTATGCCTATGCTCAGGATTCACACAATTTTCTGAATAACTTGAGGAGGCCTTCTGATGAAGAAATTAGGGCCTTCACAGCTGTAGCAGTTGCTCAAGTCAAGAGCAACTACAACCTAAGAGGTAAAGCTCAAGTAAGTAGCCCACATCAGCCAGAAGGCATTTCTGCAAATCAGCCAGTACACAATCATAAAGGAACTGAGACACAAAAGAAGCAATGGAACAATAATAGGCAAAATTTTAAGCAAAAAACAGGCTATGATCCCCAAGGACTAGAAAATAGAGTTCCCCAGGTTGAGGATCAAAGTAAGAATTTTCAGACCAAGGATGATAGTCAAAGAGCCATAAAAACTAAAGCTGGATCATCTCAGGATAGAGGTAAAACTGTGGATCAGGCTACAACTGTTATTCAAAATTATGCTCCATTTGACATCATTCAGGTCTTGTCTCAAATAAAAGTCTTTGTTCCACTAATGGAGCTGATGAAAGTTGAAGAATTTAGAAATAAGACTGTATCCTTGATTTTAGGAGTACCATGTCAAGCCAAGTAGAATATTGAGACTCAGGATAAGAAGCAAGCTATGTGTATTGAAGAGGATGAGATTCCTGAGGTATATCTAGGGATGATCATGACAAAATACCCTTCACAAGTGGAGCCATTTTATGTATCCTTGGTTATAAGTGGAAAAGTAATTAGAAATTGTATGCTTGATTCGGGAGCATCTACAAATATCATGCCTTTAGCCATTATGCAGCAAGCTGGATTAAAAATAGACAAGGCATGTGGGAAATGCTATGCAATGGATGCTAGAGAGGTACCTGTCATTGGAATCATGAAGGATGTTGATTTTAGATTGGCAACATATACTGAAAAAATCTATAAAATGAACATAACAGTTGTTGATATCAAGCCACAATATGGCATGTTTCTGTCAAGAAGATGGGCAGCACTGATTGGTGCAAGTATGCAACTGGACCTGTCATATGCCATGATCCCAATGAATGGCAGGGATGTCAAGCTAATCAGAGAAGAAAGATCATCAGAGACAGTGGAGGATCAAGAATCAGAGGAGCATATATGTTTTGTGGACACTGACTGTAAAAATTTTAGAGTTGTCTCAGATGATAAGCAAGATAAAAGAGAAAAATTTTGCATTCAAGAGTTGGACCAGCAAGGTCTTTGGACCATGTATTTTGATGGAGCTTGTTCAAAAGAAGGCTCTGGTGCTGGAATTGTTTTTCTGTCTCCAACTGGTAAGCTTCTCCAATTTTCTTTCTTGTTGAGGTTTGCATGTACAAATAATATTGCAGAGTATGAGGCTCTGTTATTAGGGTTAAATGTTGCTTTGAAGCATGGAATTAAGATGCTCAAAGTGTTTGGTGATTCAGAGCTTGTTGTGTCCCAAATTAGAGATAAGTATGCATCAAAAAATAAAAGGTTGAAACAATACAAGCATGCTGTTTGGGATACAATTGAATTGTTTGATGCTTTTTCAATAAATTGGATAGAAAGATCAAAAAATGTCAGAGCAGATTTTCTAGCCAATGTAGCCATAAGGCCAGATGATATAACTTTGTCAGATGTTACAAATGTTGAAGTCAAGCTTAGGCCTGCAGTGCCAGATAATGTATGCAGCTAGCAAGTGTTTGATGATGATAAGGATTTACTAAGATTTCTACATTGTATTGATGAATATGAGAACCAAGAAATGGATTTTCAGAACTTTGTGGAAGTTGTAGATGGAAAAGAAACCCTTTTAGGGAAGGAACTAATTCAGCTCAAGACAAACAAAATCCCTAGAGGGCTGGTAGCTTTAGAGAGAGCTTTTGACAATAGGGACCAATTTGTTACAAAAGCATCTCCAACAAACAAGAATGATCTGGAGGAGATAAACTTGGGAACATCTCATGCTCCCAAAAAGGTATACATTGGCAAACAGCTCAAACCACATATCAGAAGTATGTTGATTGCATTACTGAAGAGGTATAAGCATATTTTTGCTTGGTCATATGAGGACTTGAAAGCCTATAGAGAAGATTTATTTCAGCATGAAATCCCTTTGAAGCCTAGAGATAAACCATTTAGACAAAAATAGAGGCCTATTAACCCAACCTTAGCTCCAAAAATGCAAGAAGAACTTATAAAACTTAGGGAGGCTGGAATAATCGTGCCTATCAGACATTCAACTTGGGTGTCTAACCTTGTCCCAGTCAGAAAAAAGAATGGTGATATAAGGTTGTGTGTGGACTTTAAAAACCTAAATGTATCTTCTTTGAAGGATAACTATCCATTGCCAAATATGGAGGCCATGTTGCAAAGAGTGACTGGTTGTGAACTTTTATCTATGATGGATGGTTTTTCAGGGTACAATCAAGTGAAAGTAAAAGAATTAGAATAATTTAAGACTACTTTCACTACTCCATGGGGAACCTATGTATATATAAGGATGCCATTTGGACTAACAAATGCAGGTGCTACACTTCAAAGAGCAATGGATGTTGCTTTTGCAGGGCTGATTGATTCAATCTTGGTTGTTTATCAGGATGATTTGACTGTCTTTTCAAAGAAAGAAGAGTAGCATTGTATGCACTTGGAGCAGATTTTCATTAGAGCACTAGAGTATGGCATTTCTCTCAACCCAAAGAAATGTGCTTTTGGGGTTGTGGAAGGAAAATTGCTTGGACACATTGTTTCCAAGGATGGAGTTAGGATTGATCCTGAAAGGGTGGCTGCAATTGACAAAATTTAGATCCCTAAAGCAATAAAAGGTGTGCAGTCCTTCTTTGGACAAATAAACTTTGTTAGGAGATTTGTTCCTAACTTTGCAGAGACCACAAAAGAAATTTCCAAGATGTTGAAGAAAGGTGCAATTGTCAAATGGGAGGATGAAGCGACTGAATCATTCCAGAACATAAAAGAGGCTATAAAGATGGCTCCTGTGCTAAAGTCTCCTAAGTTTTCTAAGCCATTTCAGTTATTCTCATTTTCTTCTTTCCATACTATTGCTGCATGTTTATTGCAGAAAAATGAGGAAGGGTTTGAACAACCTATTGCCTTCTTTAGTAGGTCATTGCAGGCTGCTGAATTAAAGTATGACATTATGGAGAAACAGGCATATGCACTGGTTAGAGCAGTCAAGAGCTTCAGGCCTTATTTGGTAGGCTCACAAGTAATTGCATATGTACCTCATGCAGCAATAAAAGATATCTTCACTCAGCAGGAAGTAACTGGAAGAAGATGCAGATGGATAAATAAGTTGCAGGAGTTCAACATAGAGATACAGATCACAAAATTGGTAAGAGGACAAGGGTTAGCAAAGCTAATGACACAGTCAAATCTAGAGGCATGCCAAGTCAATGCAGTCCAGAATGAGAATGTCAATGTATCAAAATCTGAATGGTATAAGGACATCATATATTACTTGCAAAATCTGAATTATCCTTCCCATTTCAGTGACAGTCAAAAGAGGACCTTAAAACTACATGCAATCAAGTATGTTATTGTTCAAGGTGAGCTATACTGGAAGAACCCTGATGGTGTGTTGTTGAGATGTGTGGATGAAGATGAAGCTAACAATGTTTTGAATGACATACATAAAGGATTGTGTGGTGGACATTATACTGCCCAAACAACAGCTCATAAGATCCTTAGGGCAGGATATTGGTGGCCCACTGTCTTTTCACATGCACAAAAGCTGGTAAGGAAATGTGACCCTTGCCAAAGATTCTCAGGAAAGTTAAGATATGAAGGAGCATTGCCCCTTAGAACTGTAACTATGGATGCTCCATTTCAGCAATGGGGAATTGATTTTATAGGGGAGATTTCAGAGAAATCTAGTGGAGGACATAGTTGGATTCTGGTTGCCACTGATTACTTCACTAAATGGATTAAGGCTATCCCTACTAAAAAGGCTACAAGTAAGGTGGTGATGGATTTTATCTTGGAGAATATTATTATCAGGTTTGGGGTACCAGTCAAGTTAATCACAAATAATGCAATGTGCTTTAGATCAGGTGAATTTGTTGATTTTTGCAATAAATATGGAATTGACTTGTCCCACACATCACCATACCACCCACAAGGAAATGGTCAAGCAGAGTCAAGCAACAAAAGCCTAATGAAAATCATCAAGAGGATAATGGATAGAAATAAGAAATCCTGGGATTCAAAACTGAAGTTGGCATTATGGGCTGATAGGGTGACAGTGAAAAAAACCACTGGAAGGTCACCTTATGAATTGGTGTATGGTGCAGCAGCTAAGTTGCCTGTGAACAATTTCCTGCCAGTTTACAAGTTCATACAAGAGAATGATGGGGAGGTTAATGATTCAATGACTGAAAGGATCAATCAGCTAGTTGCACTAGATGAGATGAGAAGGGAAGCACAGAAGACAAACATCAAGAGACAACAAAAGGTGAAATATCTGTTTGATAAGAGAGCTACAGAAAGAAAGTTTCAGAAAGATGATTTGGTCCTTGTATGGAATGCAAGAAACCAGGATAAGGGCAAGCACGGTAAATTTAAGCCCTTATGGATGGGCCCATACCAGGTTTGCAATACTCATGGGGAGGATTCTTATATCCTCCAGGCCCTAAATGGTGAGATGCTGGAATTGCCTATGCATGGTCAATTCCTCAAATTTTATTTTGCATAAGTGGTTTTCCTCTGTGCACATTTGTAAAAAATATGTATATATTGTAAATATCTTGTACAATTGGTGCTTTTTTGTGTTTTGTCTAGTGTGCCCGGAGGTCTGGTTCTCACTGCAATCTTGCGTCTGCACGTCCCCAATCGGAGCCACTGGTGGTGTTCACCTAGGGTTAGGGTTTTGACTTCCAATTTGCAGGTACCTGTGTGTTTTCCTTCTTACCCTTAGTGCCTTGGTTTAAATTGTTCCCCAGCCCACATGCATTGTTTAATTGTTTTTCCTGTCGCATTTGAGAAAATTGTTAAATTCTATGTATGCAAAGGTGAAATGTGTGTTGGCAAACCTGTGAAATCTCCCCTCGGTCCCTCGAAATTGATAAAAAATGGGTCAGATGCATTTCCAAATGCATATCGGGTCACTATTTCCAGTTTCTAAATGTTTCTATCAGTAGCCGAGAGGGTCTCATATTGTCAGTGCCGCGGGTCTGCCAAGTGTCGAGCCCCAGTTTATTATCGTGCTTTTATTTTTGAATGTAGCTCTAACGCAGAGTATGCCACGTTGCAGAGGCTATTTCTCTTTTGTTTCTAAGTAACTTGCTGCGGATGGCACCACGTGTCAGCTTCCAACAGAGTTCCGCCAAAGTTTTAATGAAGTTTCTTTTAAGTTTCTATGTGTGCGCGGGAGGCACCACATGGAGGCACCCGAGTGATCCTAAAGGTTCCACAATTTCTGCCAAGTTTCAAAGACTCTTAATGTTTCTCAAAGCAACACGGAGCTTTCCATGTGTCGCTGTCCGCTTGAGTTTCAAAAAGTTTCTAAGTTGCAGCGGATCTTGCCAAGTGTCAGTCTCTGCCGGTGTTTCAAAGACTCTTTAAATGTTTCTATTATGTTTCAAGTTCCTCCCCGCGAAAGACTCCATGTGTCGTCAGCTGAGACACTCCCAAGAAGTTTCTAAGCAGGGGTAGAGAGCGCCATGTGTCTCTAGTGGTTGCTGCGAAAGCTGACAAGTGTCAACTTCCGCATAAGTTTCTTTTTTGTATACTGCGATGCTAAGTGAAGATGGTGGTGGGTCCCAGTGAGTGTCTCATGTGTCACGGGTGATAACAAATGTCACCTTCCGCATAAGTTTCAAAGCGGCCCCTTAAAGTTTCTGAGTAGCGCGGAACCCGCCAGGTGTCGGCTTCCGTTGAGGTTTCAAGGTAGACTCTTTTGTGTTTCGAGAGGAGCGTGGAGTTTGACAAGTGTCGACACCCATGTGAGTTTCAGAAAGGGTCTCAAAGGTTTCATGTGTTTCTCAAGAGTAGTGTGGAAAGCGACATGTGTCGGCTTCTGCAGGAGTTTCACGGAGGGTCCTAATGTTTCATGAGAAGGCCGCGGAGCTTGACAAGTGTCAGCCTCCGCGGACTTGCCCCTATTTCTCTCTTATGAAGGTTGTCGCGACGGTTTGTGGGCACCATTTTCAAAGTGCCTCTAGTTTTAAATGTTGCAGGTTGCGACAGTTGTCACTCGCGAGGGCCACTCAGGTAACACAACACAGTTTTAATAGATGTTGCGGAGCCCGACACGTGGCTACCTCCGCATAAGTTTCAAAGAATGGGTCTTAGTGTTTTAGAGACACTGCAGTTGCCGCCATGTGTCCCTTTCTCAAAGGCAAAATGGAAGGAGCGATGGGCCAGCGATAGAAACTGCAAGTGTCTACATGGCACGGTATCATTGGCTGGTGACTTTTCAATGTTTTTGGGGCCATTGATCTCAGCGGCTGGGTTTTTGATCAACGGCCACATTTTGAACCTACAGCAAGGGTTTTTTCCCATGTATCTGCGACTATTTTTAGGCGAGAGAACTTCAGAGGCTTGCTGCGGCTGCGTTTCTGAAGGACTGTGGGTAGCTGAAACATTTATGGTAGATTGTGGTGGCGGTATGGGTCGAGTTGATAGCTCAACCACCTGAATTGATGGGGAATGTCCCTAAGCGGCGGTGCATCCCCTGAGTTCACCTGCTCCTTCCTCTTAGTCCCTCTGCCGCATTCAATTTTGAGCACCATTTTTCTAATACTATGTACCTGGCAGGATTTTTGGCCTCCCTTGTAATTAATTTATTCTATACACAGTTTTGCTATAAAAAAAGCAGACTGTGTCACTCATAAAGGTTGTTGAAAACTGGACATTTTGGCTCTGTAATGAAATACATCTAGTTTTGGTTGCTCTGTGCAGAAGATCTTGTGAGTTTATGAGTCTCATATTTTATGTATTGTGCATAGACTTACTGGTTTCATTGTTGTTTTAGATGAATAATGCCATACTGCATGTGTCTTGTTATATGTCTCCTGTATTGAATATACTCTTCTTTTGAATCTGGACATATAAGGGGTGTCTTGGGTTCTAGGATATAGGTTTACTATATTGAATGTTTGATCTCTCAACTTCTGCTCAAGGGGTAGATTAAAGTGTTTTTAGATTGAGTGTTGAGAAGAATATATTGTAGTAAGGATATCATAAGTAGAGATAACTTAATACTCTATTCTGGGATGTATCTGTAAGGCAGATATCACACAAATCCCCTTGAAATCCAGTTTTAATATGTTTATGCTGAACATTTACATGTGTATGTTTATGACTCCAAGCCCTGGATAGGCACCAATCTAGCTCTGTGTTGAGGTTATACACCAGGTCCAGCTCTACATCCAAACACCAAATCAAAATCAAACTCCAAAACAACCATTAGGACAGTAGAATTAGTTTTAGGATCCCAAGTCCTCTATCTACAACTGAAAATAGGCCCAAAGCTAGCCCCTTTGCTCTTATCTTGTAGTTTTGGTCTACCTACAGGAGGACTTATCTGCTTCATGTCAGCATCCCAGCCTTTGTATGCATATTCTCATGGATGTTGAATAGGGAATACCCCCCTAGGTTTTGTAGAACCTGAAGAAGAAGAGGAGATAAAAATAGAGTCTATCTCCTATACTGTTAGCCCCTAGCCCAGAGATCATGTTGATCATTGATGGCTACCTTGTAGGGAAATCTGGGAGTAAGCATCTAGTCTGGGAAAAAACCAACAGGTCTCATGTGAGGTGGTAATTTGTTCAACACTTTAGTGAATCTAGCATTAAAATCTGCAACCTGCTCATTTGACCCCTTAGTGATACTAGTGAATTCATTTACAAAAAAGTTTGGGTCAGTCTTGTCACCATACTGCTCTTTAAAAATCCTTCTGAAATCATCCCATGATGAGATACTCTGGTTAGGCAGAATTTTATACCATTCTCTAGCTTCATCAACTAAGGATTGCATAAACAATTTCATAAAAACATCTTCATGCTCAACGTCAAAGTTGTCCATAACATTCTGAAAAGCCTTTAGATGATCCTCACCTGACACAGTATTATTTCCAGAAAACTTTGGCACCTGCGGCCTGACATGTTTGTCAATGGGATTAGGGTAGCAAGGAATACCATCAAAAATAAGTTGCCTGAATCTATCCAGCTGCATAGGCTGTCTACCAAACTAATTAACATTAGCATTCCTATTTGCATTCTAATTTCTCACATTATTTAATGGTACCCTAACATTGTTTACATTCTGTCTCTGATCATTCTGTTGATACTAGATTTCATTTCTTTGTTGGTTTCTCAGCACATTTGCATTATCAAGTGTGGGAACTGAGTTATGTTGAGCAATTTTCAAAGCTTGTACCCTCTATCTCATATCATCTCTAATCTTCACAGCCTGCAAGTATTCTAATTCATCCCTCAGGCTCTTGATTTGTTCAGCTAATTCTTCATCTCTAGGCATAGAAGAGGATGGTCCCATTCCATTTTGGTCATCATCATCATCCCTTGGGGATTCAGTTTCTTCATATCTATCAGGAGGATCTAAGAGAGGGCATTCTTGAAAAACCTCTGACCTCATTCTCAATCTATCACCTTGTTGCCCTTCAAATACATTTTGGATTTCAGCTTCTGTATTTGAAAAATAGGGTGGCTGATGCTCTGAAGATCTAGGATTATCTTGGATATTATCATTATTTCTGGGAGAACCTTCTTGACTGGCTTGAACAGTCCCTTTTTTCCTGTACATCATTTTTCTGGGTAATTCTTCAAACAGAGGATTACACAGGGATCTTCTCCCTTGCATACAAATTTTACTTTACCAGTCGCGAGATTTTGTTCGGAGTCACCACCTACAACTAGGAATTAATTTCTTTTAAACCAAGGTTCTTATACAAAGCATTCCCCAGTAGAGTCACCAAATCTGTTGGATTTTTTCCCAAACTAGATATTTCCCAGTTATCCCTACAAGGTAGCCATCATTGATCAATAGGATTTATGGGCCAGGGGCCAACAGTACAGGAGATAGACTCTATAAATATCTCCTCTTCTTCTTTAGGCTCTACAAAACCAAGGGGGGTATTCCCTATTCAACATCTATAACACATGCCTACGGAGATTACTGGGATGTTGATACAAAGCAAATAAATGCTCTCTTATGTGGACCAAAACTGTAAAATAAGTGCAAAGGGGCTAGCTTTGGGCCTATACTCAGTTGTGAATCAGAGGATTTCGGTCCTAAAACTACTCCTAATGTCCTAAAAGTTTATGTTTGAAGTTTAAGTTTTTTTTTGTATTTAGATGCAAGATTGGGATCTTGGGTGTAACCTCAATACAAGCCCAGACTGGTGCCTCTCCAGGGCTCGAAGTCAATAGATATATATATGTGAATGTTTACCATAGATTTAAAATAATAATCAGATTTCAAGGGGTTTTTGTAATATTTGCCTTACAGACACTACCCAAGACTAAGTATTCAATTATTTCTGCTTACAAACATCCTCACTGCAATATATTCTTCTCAACACTTAACCTAAAACATTTAATCTACTCCTTGAGCAGAAGTAAAAGATCAAGCATTCAACATAGCAAACCCATATCCTAGAATCTTAAACACCCCTTAGCTGTTTGGATTCAAAAGAAGAATGCATTCAACTTGGAGACAAATAACAAAATACATGCCAATGAAGCATTACTCATTTAAACCAAAATGAAACTGATAAATTCTATGCATAAAACATTCAACATACAACTCATAAACTCGTAAGACACAAAACAAAGCCACCAGCGAAGTTATATCTTATTACAGCACCAAAATTTGCCAAATCTTCAACAACCTAAAATGAGTGACACAATTTGCAATTTATAACAAGACTATGTACCCAACAATAATTACATGGCAATTCAAAAATTCTGCCAGATACAGAGCACCCAAAAATGGCACCCAAAACATTTAAAGCGCAGGTAGAACGGGAAGGAGAAATAGGTGAGTTCAGGGAATGTGCAGTCGTTTGGAGATTTTCCTTACAAATCTGGTAGGTTGCTGTCAATCATCAACCCTTACCACTGCATTTCACCATTAATGGCCCAGCTACCCGCAGCTCCCTTTGAAATACAGTAGTGAATGCACAAGAAGTTTTCCCGCCTGAAATGCGGCCACAGATATAAAGAAATCCTTCGTTGCTGGCAGTTTAAAAGATGGCCGTCGATCCTCCCTTCGCTAAGATCTGTGGCCTCAAAACACTTAGAAAATTCATTCACCAGTTAGAACATGCCACGTAGGCACCCTGGGCTTCCATCGCTGACTTTTCCCCCACCTATTTTCCTTTAAATCCTTGCATATGCAGCAGAAAATGAGATTGTATATACATGCAATCATTTGCATACAAGGCAGACCCCAAGACATTATGAAACAAATTTGAACCTGCATTTGGGTCCGGGCCTTGTATGTTTCTCCCTTTGCACATCGGCATATACAACACACCTTACATACAAGCCATGGACTTCAAATTATGATGAAGCATATCACAATCACTTTGAAGTCCAACTTACATCCTAAGCCTTTGCATCTGCACTTTGTATATTGCATATACAAATGCAATAGACACTCTGCGGGCTCCAGTCATTTATCAATCGGATTGGAAAGAATTTGAAATCTAGGCCTTGTATCTTCATTCTCTTGTATATCAGGATATACAATGCCAAATACATGCAAGCTACGGTTGCTAGATTTTATTCGTTGCATTTGACTCCTCCTTCGGGTCCGGACTGTATATTTTTTCTTTGTATATCAGCTTGTATGTGCAAACATACAACGCGGATATACATACAAGGCGCGGACTCCACGTTTTTATGAGTCAGATTGGAAGAACCTTTGAAATCTAGCTTGCATCTTTGCTTTTGCATCTGTGCGCCTGCATGTTGACTTGTATATTTGTCGCCAATGTACATTTGCACTTGTACATCTGCATGCATCTTCTAACATACAATCTGCTTTGTATGTTCCTTTGTATGTTTTCAATGTATATCAGATATACATTCACCTTCGTGCATGCCAATATACATTGACCCTTACACATTCTCTTTGTATGTCGGCCTCTTTGTACATCACCCTTGTATGTTTCCTTATGCATCCATGATGTACAACCCGATATACATTCTTCTTTGCATATCCGTGGGCCCCACCTTTTGCATGTGCAATTGCCTTTGTATCTACCCGATGTACATTATGCCCTGTATGTTTCCTTTGTATGTGGCAAATGTATATTCAAACATACAAACAAAATATACATGCAAGCCGCCACATACAAGCAGGGAATATTCCAGGAATCTGCGACAGATTCCTCATTGCATATACAAACCCGATATGCATTTAAAATGCATACAATCACATTTTTTCATTTTTTTGAAAGTCGATTGACATTTTTGGCCTGCCAGTGTTCATTTATACAAAGACACATACATACGATAGATTTCACCGCTACACAAAATGATTTTGGACTCAGCATCTTTTTCTCAAGCACGACGGGAAAAGGCGGTAAAGTAATGCATAAGGGCCGGTAAACCAATGAGCACAAAGGCATGAGAATAGAACTTAAGCAACCGGGAACCCACTACAAGAAGCCAACAACAAAACAAAAGATACAACACAGAAGGCTGAGGAAAAAATAAAATCCAGGGCATCAAGGGTTTGAAAAAATAAAAATATGGGCTTGCAAACTTGATTCAGAACCCTAACCCTAGGTGAGCACCACCACAATCCTTGGCATTAATGCAACAGGAGTATGTTGACATCAATAACAACACCGGCTAGGCCCATACTTGCAATAGCCTCGTGATGTGACACATGCATGTAGACAAGTGTCCTATAGGTGTCAACCTTTGGATCACTTGGAATGTGCAAACCAACAACCTTTGGTGATAAGTGTTGGATAACTACAAAGTGCCTTTTGAGGTGAGATGGAAAGTCTTCCAACCTCAAAAGGTATGAACATGAGGTTTACCAAATAACTAGGTAACCTCAAAAGGCCTAAAAGGTTGCACATTTAGTTAGATAAGATGTTGTCTAACCTCATCAACCTAAGTACACTTAAGCTATAGTGAATAGATAAATTATTCACTCTAACACACCCCCTTAAGTGATATTTGGGGAGATTACAAAAATGCAATAGATACATAAATATGGGTCAATAGATACATAAATATGTTGCAAGTATGGGCCTAACTGGTGTTGTCATTGATGTCAACATACTCCTGTTGCATTAATGATAAGGTTTGGAAGAGCTGTGGGCTGAGCATATTGAGAAAATTAGTCTCAATCAGGAACAGTGAAGAACAGTGATGACTGTAAGACAAAAGTCCAAGATAGGATGATGATCAGAGGATGTGGATTAAAGGGTTTGTAGATATGTGTCTATAGGTGATCTAGTAGAGATTTCAGAGGTCCACATGAAGATATGAAGAAGTTATGGCTGCTCAAATAGAACCAGCTCCGGCAGGTGTTCAGAGGTGACAGAGTGACACAGATAGGTCCGGTGAGATCCGGTAATGCACTATCCCATTCTGCGGATTTGAGGGAGTGTTGAGGATGTCTGTATGAAGTGTCAACTCGATTGGTTCATGGTTTGAAGGTCTGGAAGAACCTATTCCTTTGTGACAGTAATGACAGACTGTGTTCTTAAAGCTCTGGATGAAGGAGAGGAGAATTCCAGCAAGCAGATGAAGTGTGTATGTTCTCAAGTGATTCGGGAAAGGTTGTGGTGATCATTGGATCGTGTCCAGTTCATGTTGGTGGTCCGCATTGAAGTTAGAGTGCGCATTTGAAGAATAACCACTGGATGATGGTGTTCTTCCTGAGACTGGCCGACCGAATGTATTACATGTCTTGTGGATGATCTTGTAGATGTTTGCCGACCTAGATGATTATTCCTAAGTCAATGCCTTGTATAAATAAGGGATTGTGAAGTCTTTCCAAAGTGAGTCTTGCGGTGACGAGTGTGTGGTAGCGAGGAGGAGTACGAAAGGCAAAGCAGAAGTATTGGGCTTAAATGGAACTGATTCAAGCATGGTGAAGATGCTATTCTCTAGTTCATGAAGGTGATACTTATTTCTTTGTAGATAGTGTGTCTCTTGTAGGCAGTGAGCCTCTTGTGAGCAGTGTGCTCGGGCAGTGAGCCCTAATTGGCAAGTGTCATTTTGTTCTTTCTATTCTTCTAACAGAGAATACATTCTTGGGTTAATCACCCCGTGGTTTTTTCCTTAACCAGGTTTTCCACATCAAAATCTTGGTGTCTTATGTGTTGATGAGTTTCTGCTTTTGATTTGAATGCATTATGTTTTACGTTTAATATACTGCTAATCACTAAGAGGATTTAAGTGTGTAAATTAAAGAAAGTTTTGCACAACTGATTCACCCCCCCTCTCAGTTGTGTGCCCTAAGTCTAACAATTGGTATCAGAGCCAAGTTCCTCTAAAAGGAGCTTAACCGCTTGAGGAGATCCAGGATGTCGTCTTACAAGAAAGATAGTCTGAAGTTTGATGGAACCAACTTTGCTCTTTAGAAAGGTCGAATGAAATGTCAATTGCAGTGTATGGGAATGGCGTACTGGTCCATGGTTACAAAAGCGTATGTACCTCCACAGGGTGGTCCGACAACCCTAAATGAAATCACAGATGTTGAAAACAATCTGCGAACCAAAGAGGCTCTTCTAAGTCCATTATCTGACTCAGAGCTCTCAAATGTTATTGACCTACCAACTGCCTTTGAAATTTGGAATAAACTGAAACTTTTGCATGAAGGAGACTAGTATGTTAAATGTGCAAGGTTACAAAGTCAAAGGGATATTTGAAAAATTGAAGATGAGAGATGATGAAAATATTACCACTTTTATGCCAAGAGTGAATGAGCTAGTTTGTGGAATTAGAAATGCTGGTGGAGTCTTGAATGAAAATGATATTGTTGGTAAAGTTCTTAGATCCCTTCCTGCTTCTTACAAAATCAACGTTGCTGCCATTGAAGAATTCAAAGCCCATACAACTGTCATAAGAGATCAATTGGCTGGGAAATTGGCTGCATTTGAAATGACAGAGTTTGGAGACGACCCCCCCAAGACTGAATCTACATTCAAAGCCAGTGCCTCTGTTAAAGGTAAACAAAGGTTTGATCTGGGAGAGAATTCTTCAAGGAAATTGTCATGGTATGAAAAAGCAAGAAAAGATTCTTGGAAGAAGAAGAAGTAGAAACTGCTCAACTTGAAGCCCTTATTGCAAAGAGGCTGCTAAGAGGATCCAGTAAGTATGAAGGAAAATTACATTTTAAGTGTTTTAACTGCAATAAGATTGGTCATTTTGCCTCAAGGTGTCCAGAAAGATTTTCAAGGCAAAATCCTAACAAGCCAACGTTCCAAAAGAACTGTTACTATGTACATGAAGATGATGATAATGAAGGAGTAACAGATGATGAATTAGAGATAGGAAACAAATCCGGAAATGAATGGGTGTTCATTGCCATCAAGGAAGAAGATCCAATGTCCTTTGTATCTGTCAATCTTAAGACTGTGGAAGAGCTCTGGCTGCCCAAATTGAAGAGAAGGATGATTGGGTCATTGACAGTGGATGCTCTCACCATATGACAGGTGACAAAAATAATTTGTAGATTTGGAAAGGTATGAAGGAGGAGTGGTAAAGTTTGGTGACAATTTTGCTGGTAGAATCAGAGGAAGAGGAACTATTTCTTTTGATGGAAGAAACAAAACTGGTAATGTACTGTATGTTGAAGGTTTGAAGCACAATCTTCTCAGTGTTGGCCAATTGGTGGACAAAGGCTATGATCTCCGATTCAAGGATGGAAAATGCAAAATCTTTGAAAGTTCTAGAATAGAGATTGCATCCGGTACTCAAACTAAAGGTAATATCTTCCACTTGGTTGGTACTGGTAAAAACTGCTTATTTGCTCAATTTGATCAGAGTTGGTTATGGCATAGAAGGATGTGTCATGTAAATTTTGATAATATCATCAAGATAAGCAATACTCAGGCTATAAGAGATCTTCCAAAATTGGTGAAACCTACTAACAGCTTGTGCAAGGAATGTCAGTTGGGTAAGCTGAGCAGAGTCACATTCAAAAGAAAGGAACTGTCTTCTACCGGATTATTGGACTTAGTTCACACTGATCTTTGTGCTCCGACAAGAACCAGGAGTATTCAAGGTGATAGATACTTCATGCTGCTAATTGATGACTATTCCTGGATGATGTGGGTAACCTTTCTAAAGGAGAAATTAGAAGCTCTTGAGAAATTCAAAATATTCAAGGCTATGGTAGAGAATGAAACAGGTTTAAAGTTGAAATGTCTGAGGTCTGATAGAGGTGGAGAATTCACATCCGGTGAGTTCATAGAGTTCTGTGAGAAACATGGAATTAAGAGATAGTTGTTTGCTCCTAGGACTCCACAGTAGAATGGAGTAGTGGAGAGAACGAACCGGACCATCCAGGAAGCATCTAGGACCATGATGATGGAAGAAAATGTTCCTCAGATCTATTGGAGAGAAGCTGTCAGCACTGCAGTCTATACTCTCAATCGAGTTCAAATCAGAAGCAATACCAGTAAGACCCCTTATGAACTTTGGTTTGGCATTACTACTACTGTAAGATATTTTAGAGTCTTTGGTAGCAAATGTTACATCAAAAGAGATGAAGATCTAGACAAGTTTGATGCTAGAAGTGATGAAGGAATATTCTTGGGTTACTCTACTCAAAGCAAAGCATACCGGTGTTATAACAAGAGACTAAGAAAGATGATAGAAAGTACAAATGTGAAGGTTGATGAGGGAATAGAGAAACCCTTAAGGTTTTATTAATATGATGAAGATGATCAGAATGGCGTTCTAGTTCAAGGAGTTCAACCCTCTTCTGAAAGTTAGATTCAAACTGATCCGGTAAATCAGGAAGAAGGGATAGGTCTGAATGAGCCTGATCAAGAAGCAGAAGTGCAAGAAACTCCCAAAGTTCCAAGGTATGTAAGATTGAACCACTCTGAAGATCAAATCATAGGTGACAAAAACAAAGGTGTGCAAACTAGAAGGAAAATTGCTCAAAACTTAGATGAATATTGTCTGATTTCAAAGATTGAACCTAAGACAATAAATGAAGCCTGCAATGATGAAAACTGGACCAAAGCAATGGAGGAAGAGTTGATGCAAATTGAGAAAAATCACACTTGGGATCTTGTTCCCAGACCTAGAAACAAGAATGTGATTGGAACCAAATGGGTCTTCCGGAACAAACTAAATGAAGTTGGTGAAGTAATCAGAAATAAAGCCAGATTGGTCTGCAAGGGCTACTCTCAAATAGAAGGAATTGATTTTGAAGAAATGTTTGCTCCGGTGGCAAGAATTGAAGCAGTCAGATTATTCCTTGCCTTTGCTGCCTTCAAGGATTTCAAGGTATATCAGATGGATGTCAAGTCTGCCTTTCTAAACGGTGACTTGGAAGAAGAAGTGTATATAGAGCAACTGGATGGATTTTAGTTGTCTGATCATGGTGATATGGTCTGCAAGTTGAAGAAGGCACTGTATGGATTAAAGCAAGCCCCAAAAGCCTGGTGTGAAAGATTAGACAAGCATCTTTTGAAGATTGGTTTCAACAAAGGTACTGCTGACAGTAACTTATATTTCAAAATTGATCATGAAAACATCTTGATTGTTGAAGTATTTGTTGATGATATCATCTTTGGAGGAAGAGATAGTATGTGTAAAACTTTTGCAAATCAAATGAAAAGTGAGTTTGAGATGTCTATGCTTGGTGAAATGAATTTCTTCTTGGGTCTGCAAATTCCTCAAACAAAGAAAGGAATCTTCATTTCTCAGACCAAATATGTGAAAGAACTGTTGAAGAAATTTGGGATGGAAGATTCAAAGCCAATGAATACTCCCATGGCAACCGGATGTAAGTTGAGCAAAGATGATGACTCTCCTAAGGTAGACCAGACAAGTATAGATCAATGATTGGAGGATTGTTGTATCTCACTCAAACTAGACCAGATATTATGCAAGTTGTCGGTCTTGTTGCTAGATTCTAAGTTGATCCTAGAGAATCCCATGTCATGGTAATCAAGAGGATTTTAGATATCTAAAAGGGATGGTTGAGTATGGTCTATGGTATCCTAGAGATCATGATTTCTCTCTTCATGCATATACAGATGTTGATTGGGTAGGAGATGTGGATGACCGAAAGAGTACTAGTGGCGGAGCTTTCTTTTTGGGAAAGAGATTGGTTTCTTGGCTAAGCAAGAAATAAGAGGCAATATCCCTGTCTACAACTGAAGCAGAATACATAGCAACAGCAGGTAGTTGCACTCAAGTTTTGTGGATGAAGCAGATGCTAAGAGATATTAAAGTAGAGTATGAGGAGCTTATCACAATCTTCTGTGATAATTCAAGTGCAACAAATATATCTAAGAATCCGGTGTTGCATTCTAAGACTAAGCATATATCTATCAAGTTTCACTTTTTAAGAGAGCAAGTGAACAAGAATGAAGTCAAGTTGGATTTTGTGCCCTCCAAGGATCAGATTGCAGATATCTTTACTAAACCTCTACCTAAGGACTATTTTGAGTATCTCAGGGAGAAGTTAGGGGTTATTGCCCCTCCGGTGATGAACTAAGGTGCACTGAGGTGCATTAGTCCGGTGGATATCATAGTCATATCTTGTGATCCAGATTGATGGGAGCTGCTACTCAGGGGGAGCGATAGGTATGATTCTAAAGTGGTGAAATTGTAAGTATGTGCCCTTTGCCATTGATGTCAAAGGGGGAGAGAAGACATGTGAAAAACAAGTGGTTGCTGATCAAAGGGGGAGCAGTAAAGGGAGAGAAGACATGTGAATGGTTGTTGTTGATAGGGGGAGTTATGACAGTAAGGAGATGTTCTTGTCTTGATGGTTTTTCACATCATATGTTGCCATCAATGACAAAGGGGGAGATTGTTGCAAGTATGGGCCTAACCGGTGTTGTCATTGATGTCAACATACTTCTGTTGCATTAATGATAAGGTTTGGATGAGACGTGGGCTGAGCATATTGAGAAAATTAGTATCAATCAAGAACAGTGATGACTGTAAGACAAAAGTTCAAGATAGGATGATGATCAGAGGATGCGTATTAAAGGGTTTGTAGATATGTGTCTGTAAGTGATCCAGTAGAGATTTCAGAGGTTTGCATGAAGATATGAAGAAGTTATGGCCGCTCAAGTAGAACCGGCTTTGGCAGGTGTTCAGAGGTGACAGAGTGACACAGATAGGTCCGGTGAGATCCGGTAATGCACTATCCCATTCTGCGGATTTGAGGGAGTGTTGAGGATGTCCGTATGAAGTGTCAACTCAATTGGTTCATGGTTTGAAGGTCTGGAAGAACCTATTCCTTTGTGACAGTAATGACAGACTGTGTTCTTAAAGCTTCGGATGAAGGAGAGTAGAATTCTAGCAAGCAGATGAAGTGTGGATGTTCTCAAGTGATTCAGGAAAGGTTGTGGTGATCCTTGGATCATGTCCAATTCATGTTGGTGGTCCGCATTGAAGTTAGAGTGCGCATTTGAAGAATAACCACTGGATGATGGTGTTCTTCTTGAGACTGGCCGACCGGATGTATTACACGTCTTGTAGATGATCTTGTAGATGTTTGCCGACCTAGATGATTATTCCTAAGTCGATGCTTTGTATAAATAAGGGATTGTGAAGTCTTTCCAAAGTGTGTCTTGTGATGACAAGTGTGTGATAGCGAGGAAGAGTGCAAAAGGTAGAGCAGAAGTATTGGGCTTAAATGGAACTGATTCAAACATGGTGAAGATGCTATTCTCCAGTTCATGAAGGTGATACTTATTTCTTTGTAGACAGTGTGTCTCTTGTAGGCAATGAGCCTCTTGTGAGCAGTGTGCTCGGGCAGTGAGCCCTAATTGGCAAGTGCCATTTTGTTCTTTCTATTCTTCTAACAGAGAATACATTCTTGGGTTAATCACCCCGTGGTTTTTCCCTTAACTGGGTTTTCCACATCAAAATCTTGGTGTCTTATGTGTTGATGAGTTTTTGCTTTTGATTTGAATGCATTATGTTTTATGTTTAATATACTGCTAATCACTAAGAGGATTTAAGTGTGTAAATTGGAGAAAGTTTTGCACAACTAATTCACCCCCCCCCCTCTCAGTTGTGTGCCCTAAGTCTAAAAAAATATGGGTCCCAGCTACTAGGCCATGTTAGGTACCCATGTACAAAGAAATCTCTCATAAAGCAGAGAAAGAAAGAAAACCCAGTGGGAAAAAACTTTCCTCCAAAAGAGAGATGAAAATACACAAGAAGTAGGTAGAAGGACTTAACATGACCCCCCAAGGACTACTTCTAAAAATATA
Source organism: Cunninghamia lanceolata (assembly GCA_027924645.1). Lineage (NCBI taxonomy): Eukaryota > Viridiplantae > Streptophyta > Pinopsida > Cupressales > Cupressaceae > Cunninghamia > Cunninghamia lanceolata. Next base: position 1,051,415 of record BSBN01000474.1, on the reverse strand, counting down.
CATGAAGTGTTTCACCCAAAAGAGAGAAATAAAGAGACTAGAAAGCCCCCCATAAGATGATTGATCCTGCAGTGCTGACTGAAGTGCGAAGACGAATATTGAAAGTGATGCCTAAAAGTTGAACAACATGTCTTCCCTATAGAAGAAGAAGAACTGCAGATAGGTGCATGAGATATTCCCAAGTGAGAAGAACAAGGTGGGTCCCTGAATGTTGCACATAATTCGAAGGCTGCAACAAAATGTCTTGAAGCTATAGTGAAACCACTGGGGAAATCATAACAGGGTCAAGGGATTGAGTGACAATATCCTACTGCAAATCTAAAGAAGCTTCATGTGAAGCAACAGGTGAAGGTGGAGGTGGTAAATCAATTGTTTGAAGAGCTGTGAGGTTCAATTGACCAAGTTGATCCTCTGATGATGTATCCACATTGAATGTTGGAGTGTGAGCTATAGAGTCTTCATCATCAGGTGTAAAGTGTGAAAATGTATAGACACATGAAAAGTTGTCAACTTTCCCAACTGCAACAAGTTCTCTAGTGCGCAAATCTCTTATCATAACTAATTCTGAATTAAATTCAACTATTTTTCTTGATCCATTGTTGGTGATTTGGTAGATGAAAAGCATATTCTGTGATAATTTTGGAACAAAGAGAACATCTTTAATACAACCAAATCCTATTTTAACATTGCCTTTCCCATAAACTGTCATGTAAGAATTGTTTGCAACCAATATCTTTGTTGTAGCTATGCGGTGTAGTGATGAAAATAGAAGCGGACAAGATGTCATATGATGTGATGCACCAAAATCAAGAAACCGTTGCTAAGATTCAAAGATTGCAGAGGCACATAGTGCTTTGCCCTTTGATGGTTCTGATGTTGATGGAGAAGAAGGAAGACAAGCCTTGAGTTGTGAATTTTCAATTTTTTTTTGTTTAATAATTCTCTTGTACTCATCTTCTTTCTTTTGAAAACATGTAGGTTCTTCATGCCCATTTCTCTTACAATAAGAGCAAAGAGGCCTTTCTTTACCTTTTCTTTTTGATGAAGACTCGGATGGAGGATGTGATTTTGTTCATTTGTCTTTATCTTGATCTCTAGTTTGTTTCTTTTGTGTTTGATTTGAAGACAAAGATGCAACAAGTGCATGTGTTGATGAAGACTTCAAAACACCCATTTGGATTAACTTATTTTGTTCCCTTGTTAGATTAACTGCAAAGTCGACAAGAGAAGGCATAGTGAAGTTTGTACCAAGACAACTTTTGGTAGAATAAAATGTTGAAACAAACACTGAGAACTAATGACCAAGCTTAAAAAAAATACTAAGGATTAATTGTTCATCTCTTTTGGTGATGTCACATTGTTGGAGTTGAAATCTAATTGAATTTAACTTAGTGAAAAAATCATGTATAATAGTGAAGTCTTGTGGATTAAGACTAATTAGCTCATTCTCAAGTTGATGTCCACGCATAACATCATGTTTTCTGAACAAACTCTCTAATTGTGTACGTACATCATTAGGTGTTGTTGCAGAATTAAGATGAAATATAAGATCTTGAGATATTGCCATACCTAGTGTTCCATAAGCTTCATCCATTGATTATACCACTTTCATTTTTTTGTTGCAAATGTGGGTTCAGTTTCCAAACCCAGTGTGACTCGATATAATCCTAGTTGTTTGAGTTTTATCTCCATTTTCTCCTTCCATGAATGGAATTTGAATGGTGTTAGAATTATATCCATGTTGCAAATTTGAACACTTGACAACCCCCCTGAAATTATACCAATTTTCAAGAAACCCCCCCCACCCCCCGCCCCTAAAAAATGCAAGTGAAAAGTTACAATTTGCGCAAGTTTGGAAGCCAAATCATCTGTTTATAACACAATTTTTTTTTAAAATGCCTATCCAGAACTGAATTTTATCTACACTAGTAAATTCATGTGAAATTCTAAGCAATTTGAAAAAAAAATTCATGAAATTTCGATGTCTTGGGCCATAGTTATGCCTTGTCGAAATTTTCTGCTTACAATAACTTCAAGGGTTAAAAAATAAAATAAAAAGCAAAATTATTTTAGTTTGACTTTGTCAAAGCCAAGTAGATGGAAAGACCTTTCTATCGACTATAATTTTGTAAGAAACCGATAAACAGTTTGTAAGATATGACAATTTGAAAAAATTGCCTCCTTCGACATGTTATGGATCCCTAGTAGTCACTCTGGCATTAAAAAAATTATTTCCGGTGGTTTTCCTAACAGCTAGCATAACATGTTGGTGGTAATTGTGAGTCATTACAGTTAAGTTAACATAAAATGTTAACATGACATAAATGTCATGAAATGATAGGCAGATTTTTCAAGTTACAAGGTATGTTAATGTAACATATATACTAACATGAAATGTTAGTGCAACAAATGCTAAAAAATATTAAAAAAACTGCTAACAAACGACATAAAATGTCAATGTAACTGCTAATGTGAAGTCCAAACAGGAATCAAAGTAGAAACCGGCGCCGAAAGAGATGCAGAGTGGGTCAGATTTGAGACCAAATAACAAGCCGAGGCTTGTGCTTTGTGGTCGGCACGGCTGAGTCGATCCTTGAAGTGTGCAAAGAAGAAATTGCTCCATGTGTGACCGTTGGGAGATTGATCTTGTAGTCTTTGAACAAAATAACAACCTGTGTAGAGTTAACAAAGGCAGCTTCGGCTTGAAATATCAGTCGTGATTGTTGTGGTGAGGGCCTTGAAACAACAAAGACTGAGGCCAGAGCGTTGAAAGAGCCAAGTCCCAAAAGTGGGACTGTGAGACCGACAAAGGAGGCCAAGGCCCCTGAGAATGGGTGCTAAAACAACATGTTGTGGATATAGGGCCGAGCCGAATGCATGATGGTTGGTGAAGAGGTTGTGGCGGCCTTAGTTTGGGTCGAGTGTAGAGGCCAAAGCAGTCTGATTGGATGACTACAAAGTGTCTTTTGAGGTGAGACGGAAAGTCTTCCAACCTCAAAAGGTATGCACATGAGGTTTACCAAACAAATAAGTAACCTCTAAAGGCCTAATAGGTTGCACATTTAGTTAGACAATATGTTGTCTAACCTCATCAACCTAAGTACACTTAAGCTCTAGTGAATAGATAAATTATTCACTCTAACAAATTCAACATCTAATTTTTTTAGCAATATATAACTTTTAACAAAGATGTTGAAATGGAGTGAATATTAAAAAAAAATGGTCCCTAATATTCTAGGGCCATTAGGGCACAAATTGTTATATTGAAATTTCTAAATCAAGGTAATTTTTTTTCTAAAATTAGAGAAATCTATCAAATATGGGTAAATTGTACACTTTTGAAGAACCTAAAAGTAGCCAAATTTAAGGGACTAAAATTTCAAAATATCCAAATGGTGACATATATTCACTAAAAATTTTATTGCATAGGAAGGTCAAAATCGCAAATATCATGTCAAAATTGTAGGTAGGCATATTAGAACCACAAATGCAAATTTAACACAATTTCTTGCACAATGTTAGATTTTGTAAAGTGCATCCATCTTAACCTATTCATCTCAAATCTAGTTTCAAATTCTAGTTAATAGTCCTCTATCAAAATCTTCCTAGTTTCCTCTTCTCTAATATCGAGGTATGCTTTTAGCTTAGTTGTTTTATTTATGTTTCAAATCTAATCAGGTATATGTTTTTTATCCTAGTTCTCTTATCTAGGGTACTTTTTTTATTATTTCTAAGTTGTATTTATTTACCCTAGATGTTTGTGTAGGGTGGTTTTATTGCACTATATAAATTGGTGAACTTATTTGATCTTATACTCCCTAGGGTATTCTCTTAGGCTTTGTAAATGTACTTTACTATTTCAAACTTGATATTTTTTATTGTATTAGTCTTTTATTTCAGATCTGAAATTACTACCCCCATCAATTTTGATTTACCTAGGGTTTTGGCTTTGGTTTATCATTCCTTTCATCCATTAGTTATTTATTGATATCACTTTCATATGTATTCTTATGAGCCTTTACCTTTGGATTAGGTCTTCATGCATATATCAAGGATTATAAAGTGCTCTCATGCTTCACCAATTCTTATCCTTAGATCCTTAATGATATTGCATCCTTTTCCACATATACTTAATGTTACATGATCCATGAGTGAGTTTTGTGCATGTGTAGATTATCATCCTTTACGAACCTTGTAAGTAATTTTACTTCCATCCTAGAGGACTTTAGTTCATTTGTCTAATTGATTCATGATGATTATACTGCATGTGTGATGGATGATGATGATGATTATGTAGCCCTACCTTCTACTAATACATCTAGGGATCCTACTTCATGCAATGATATTATACCTAGTGAGCATGTTCTTTTTACATTTTATGATAGCCTTCATTATCTATTTATGGAGTCTCCTCTATGTTCTCTTTTGATTCATCCTTGCTTGAGAAGCCTAGTGTTGTGCACTTGATATATAACTATAAACATATTTAACCTTCACATGATGTTGTTATCCCCCATGTAGCTCATACTAGTCCTTCTATATCTTTTGTCTCATGTTCTATTGATGGTATATTTAGTGAGGATCACTTTGTGATAGTTATTTATCTTCTCATGATGTGATTGATGAATCTGTATTTCATGATGATTTGGTTTATGATGTGCATCTTCCTAGAGCACAAATGATAGAGTCATTTAGTGAAAATAAAGATGCAATGTTACATGAACTGGATAATTTTTATCTTTATATTATGAGAATATACATGATGATGGAACATTAATGAATACATTTGGTGATACATTTATTGGTAGAACAAAAATGGTTTGATTCATGTCATGATTATTATACATCATTCCATGCTTTGTTATGTACTTTCATAGATTACTTTAGTTTTGGCTCTATAGCATATTTTTATTACAATTCTACTCTTCCACCTTCTAATGGTTCTTCCTTAAGGCATCCCGCAAATTTCTCTATGGATCGTGATGATATACTATTCCCTTTTTTATGTCCATGGGAACTCTATATTTGATCCTTTTATAATTTTCTATGATGTATCTTTGAATAATTGTGAAGTACCTTCTTATTATAATATTTTCCACACATCCCATATTTAGAAAATAATGGCATGCATAAATATTGAAGAAAAAGCACAAGATGAGGACCTTTTACAAATTTTACTTGCCTTATGTAAGGATAATATGCAAACATTGGATGCTACATAATTTACATTTTCCTCCACTATTACACATGATATACATACATGTAAGGTTTAATTTTATAGGTTGATAATGATATTTCACATCACATGAACACCATTATGAGAAAATTGGAGCATTTAGAAGGTTTTATTAGTGATTTGCAGAAGTCTCAAAAGAAATATTACACTAGTTCAAGATATTACATAACTCTTTAGCATGTAACATTTTGACTTAACCTTTACCAAATTGATTTATGGCACCTTGTTTTATAATGGATGCTAGTGGCAGTGACCAATTGCTTCATCTAAGGTTCTTCAAGACTACATGGCTATATTATATCTATGAGGCAAGTTACCTACTAGATTGTTTCCACAAAGCTTAATCAATTATGCAATTAAATGGTTTTATTTGTTACTTCATGCTTCCATTACTTCTTTTTGGGATTTACAGAATGCTTTTGCAGAACACTTTCAATACAATATTGAGCATAAAATGATACAAACAAGGTAAAATGAGAAAATCAAGGATTATGTCTTGATATTTCAAACTATGGTTGTAAACATGTATTTCACATTACCGAATATTGAGCTTCAAAGTTTATTTGTCAAATATTTTCTTCCACTTATAAAGGAAAAATTGATTTGTAAGTATTATTATTCATTTTTATATTTGTGTTCTAATGTATGCACATGTTGTTAGGAAAGTGTTATATCAAATTGTAATCATAATGTATAATGTTCATGTCTCCAAATTTCTTGGAATGAGTACTTAGATGCCCATGAGTGTTAGGGTTAGCCGGCAGAAGATATCAATTAAATTCAAATAAAGATTAAACAGAGAAATGGAAATACACAGAATTAATAACAGCGAGAGACAAGATTTAACGTGGTTCACCCAAACTCTGGCTAAATCCACCAAACAGAGAGTCCAATATTATTATCCAGTAAATCAAACCGATTACAATCAGCAATCCCTGCAACTCAATACCGCTGCAAATGCTACAATACAATTGCCCAAACCCTAACCCTTGGCCGCCTTTTATCAAGCCTTTTTGTCGGTTACAAAAATTAGGGTTTTCTTATGTCGGTCATAAAAAATAGGATTTTTTAAGTCAGCCCTAGGATTTTAAGTCGGCCCTAAAAAAAAATTCTCGGGGGCTGCCGCCCCCAAACCCCGGCAAGGATACATGGCTAGTGTACAGTACTTTCCTGATCAGTCGCCACCTACCAACAATCTCCCACTTGGAGACTGATCCTGGACAACACCGCTGCGCATGCAGCTCCCACTGGAAATAAGCACCCTGGACTCTATTGTTCTATTTTTGTTGTCATCAGTCGAGAAGACCAACTGAAGCTGAAGAGCAGCTCAGCTTCTCCCGTGTCACTGCCTTTGTAAACATATCCGCTAGATTTTCATCTGTATGTATTTTTGCCAGCCTTAACTGTCCATTATCCAACACCGACCGAATAAAGTGATACCTCAACTGTATGTGTTTGGTCTTTGAATGCAAGGCAGAATTCTTTGCAAGATGTATGGCACTCTGACTGTCTGTATACAAAGAACTGTTAGCCTGTTGTTTACCCAATTCTTCCATGAAATATTGTAGCCATATCATCTCCTTGCTTGCCTCTGTTGCAGCTACATATTCTGCCTCGGTGGTGGATAAAGAAACCACCTTTTGCAACCTAGAAATCCAACTCACCGATGTTCCTCCTACAGTAAAGACATAACCTGTAGTACTCCGCCTGGTATCAATATCCCCTGCCAAATCTGAGTCGACATAACCTGCTAAATCAGTATTAGAGCCCCCAAAACATAAGTGTTTATTAGATGTACCTCTCAAATATCTGAGAATCCATTTTACCGCATTCCAATGCTCAAATCCGGGATGACTCATATACCTGCTAACGACTCCGACAGCATGTGCAATATCCGGTCTCGTGCATACCATGGCATACATTAAACTTCCTATAGCTGAAGCATATGGGACCTTGGACATTTTTTCTTCCTCCTCTTGTGTCTTTGGACACATCTCCTTAGTCAATTTCAAATGACTAGGCAAAGGTGTACTGACAGCTTTTGCATTCTCCATATGGAATCTCTGCAACACCTTTTCAACATAAGCAGCCTGAGATAGAGTCAATTTTCTATTCTTCCTATCTCTGCAAATTTTCATACCAAGGATTTGTTTTGCTGCCCCCAAATCCTTCATATCAAATGACTGGGCTAACTAATGTTTTAACTCGCTGATGTGATCCATGTTAGACCCAGCTACAAGCATGTCATCAACATAGAAACATAAAATAATGTAGCTGTCATTATCCAACCTCTTAAAATAAACACAATGGTCAGAATTACACCAGCTGTAGCCTTGCTCAGCCATAAAACTATCAAATTTCAAATACCATTGCCGAGGTGCTTGTTTCAGGCCATACAAACTCTTCTTCAATATGCACACTTGTTTCTCCTTACCTTTGACCTCAAATCCTTGTGGTTGTGCCATGTATATCTCCTCCTCCAAATCACCATGGAGAAAGGTAGTTTTCACATCTAGCTGTTCCAAATGCAAATCTTCAGCAGCCACAATACTTAAAACAGTACAAATAGAAGTCATCTCGACAACCAGAGAAAATATCTCATCAAAATCAATGCCCTGTTTCTATGCAAATCCTTTTACAACTAACCTGGCCTTAAATCGTTTCTTACCTCCATCTTCCTCTTTCAACCTGTAAACCCATTTGTTTGGTAAAGCCTTTTTACCTGTAGGTAACTTACATAATTCCCAAGTCTGATTTTTCAGCAAGGAGTCCATTTCTTCTTTCATTGCAAGCTCCCACTGAACCTGTGTATCCACCTGCATAGCTTCATCATACCCTTCTGGTTCACCAGCATCTGTTAACAAAATAGAATATAAAGAGGGAGAAAACCTTTCAGGAGGTCTACTTATCCTTGTTGACCGTCTAACATTCACTGGAGTGTGTGGTATTTCTGGTTGCTGTTGCGGAGCATGAGGAACCACTGGAACATCACTATTTGGAGTATCGTCCAACACCACATAATCTTTTTCTTTCTTCTCATGCTACTGCAACTGATCTTTGTACAACACCTTCTCATTGAATATAACATCCCTGCTTCTCACAATTTTCTAATTTTCAAAATCCCAAAGCCTATAACCAAATTCATCAATGCCATATCCAGCGAAGGTACATTTTTTTGATTTCGCATCCAACTTGGTTCTATTTTCAGAATCTATATGTGCAAATGCTTCACAGCCGAAGGTTTTCAGAAAAGAATAACTCACCTTCTTACCTGTCCATGCTTCCTCTGGAATACCACAGCCCAAAGGAACTGAAGGACCTCTATTAATTAAATATACAGCAGTGTTGACAGCCTCTGCCCACATGTTTAAAGGCAGTCCAGCATGCAATCTCATGGTCCTTGCACGCTCCATTATTGTCCTATTCATGCGTTCAGCCACTCCATTTTCCTGTGGAGTCCCTAGAACCGTTTTCTGCCTACGAATTCCATTAAAGGAACAATAATCTTCAAATTCTTTGCTGCAATACTCACCGCCATTATCAGATCTGAGACATTTTAATCTTTTACCTGTCTCATTTTCAACCAAGCTTCTCCATTTCTTAAATGTTTCAAATACATCAGATTTCTGTCTAAGGAAATAAATCCAGACCTTCCTAGTTGCATCATCTATGAATGTAACATAATACCGAGAGCCACCGAAAGAAGATACCTGAGCTGGTCCCCATACATCTGTATGCACAAGCTCCAACTTTTTATTTTTCTTTTGCTTCCCATCTCTGAGAAAACTGACTCTCTTTTGTTTTCCATACACACAACTTTCACAGAAATCCATATTAATACATTTCAGACCTGGTAAAACTTTCTTAGAATGAAGTACCTTCATACCTTTTTCACTCATATGCCCAAGTCTGTTATGCCACAGTGTTGTTTCAGAACCTGCAGTAACTTTTCTGGTCTCTTCCTGCAAACCTGCAGCAACTGTTCCTGAACCTGTTTGTTTTTCCTCTATAACATCTAAAGTAGAAGGAACAGTATGACATGTACAAAGATATAAGGTGCCTACTTTTACACCTTTTGCTACTACTAAGGCACCTTTTGAAACCTTCCAATTTTTATCAGTAAATGTAACAGTGCAACCTTGTTCAGTTAGCTGCCCTGCTGAAATTAAATTCCTACTGAGCCTTGGAACATGCCTCACCTCTTGTAGTAGCCAATGATTCCCATTCTGCAACTTAATCATCAGCATGAAATGAGGCCCCTGAATCTAAAACCCATGAATCATCAGCATTATCTAGGGAAAGAATCAAAGCATCATCTTCAGATTTATTACTTACCACATTTGCTTCCTTATTGCCTTCTTGTTTGTCTCCTTCTTTATTTTTTTGAGACCAGCAATCTTTCTTCAGATGACCTGGTTTTCCACAGTACCAGCAATCTTTCTGTCCTCTGGTTTGGGATCTTTTGTCCTTTGATTTTCCTCGTGACTTCCCATGACCTCCAGAACCTTTTCCTCTCTCCTTTGATCTGCCCCTACTTTCTGCATTCAAAACACTGCCTGATTTGGATCCACCTGAGCTTTTCTTACGAATTTCCTCACTCAGAATAACACCAACAACATCATCAAATTTTAGGGTATTTGAACCAGAAACAGAGTTACTAACCGCCAATACCAAACTATCCCAGCTTTCAGGCAATGAACATAATATCAAGAGAGCTCTAACTTCTTCATCAAATTTTACATTTACAGAAGTCAATTGACTTACAATCGTATTAAATTCATTTAAATGACCTTTCATAGATCCACCTTCAACCATTTTCAAATTAAACAACTGCTTCATGAGAAATACCTTATTTGAGGCTGAGGGTTTTTCATACAATTTAGCCAAAGCTTTCATCAGACCATCTGTTGTCTTCGCTTCCGTTATATTGAATGCCACCGACGGTGCCAGGCACAACCGAATGGTTCCCAGTGCCTTTCTGTCAAGAAGATTCCAATCCTCATCAGACATTGTTGCCGGTTTCTTGGCTACTCCTTCCAACGGCCTCCATAAATCCTTTTGATAGAGGTAATCCTCCATCTGCATCTTCCATAACTGATAGTTCTGCCCATTGAATTTATCAACCTTCATTTTACCCTCGTCCGCCATTGCTCCCACTCAACCATGAGACTTTCCTGCAGACGATAATCGAACACAACCCGCTCTGATACCACTTGTTAGGGTTAGCCGATAGAAGATATCAATTAAATTCAAATAAAGATTAAACAGAGAAATGGAAATACACAGAATTAATAACAGCGAGAGACAAGATTTAACATGGTTCACCCAAACTCGAGCTACATCCACCAAACAGAGAGTCCAATATTATTATCCAGTAAATCAAACTGATTACAATCAGTAATCCCTGCAACTCAATACCACTACAAATGCTACAATACAATTGCCCAAACCCTAACCCTTGGCCGCCTTTTATCAAGCCTTTTTGTCAGTTACAAAAATTAGGGTTTTCTTATGTCGGTCATAAAAAATAGGATTTTTTAAGTCGGCCCTAGGATTTTAAGTCGGCCCTAAAAAAAATTCTAAATCAAACCCCGACGAGGATACATGGCTAGTGTATAGTACTTTCCTGATCAGTCGCCACCTACCAACAATGAGGAGTTGTGGGATATTATTTTATTATTCTTATTATTCTTTGGCATAGTTGGAATATTTTTGTAATGGAATTGAATAAGGGAGTTACAGTTAATAAGTCAACAATGGGAGTTACAGTTATCATTCTTGAATGCGAATTGGCATCCTTTTTCCTAAGCACTAGGGAGTTACTTTGCGGAGAGTAGAGAATCTTGTTATAATGGGTGGGGTTCACTTGAGATAGTGGCTTCATGTTGGATTGTTATTCATAGGAGTGGTGCCTATTGGGGATGATGGAGTCAAAGATGCCTTAGTCGATGGCTATCTATCTTGAGTGCTTAAGTAAATGTGTTGTGGGGGTGTTGGTTTTTGCATTGGACCATGGTTTTTGTGGCACTTGGTTTTGGGAAACCATTTGTGGTTTTCCCCTTTCTATTTCTATATATATTGGAGGTATTAGATGGATGTTTTATGATGTATTTAAGGTTGAGTGTTGTTACGCAACCAAAATGTTGTAACACTAATAATGATTAATACAAGCTTGGTGTCTCTTTGATGGCCAGAGTTTTTTTTGAAAGGGTTTCTACACATACATCTAGTGCTATGTTTGTTTGTTGATTTTCATTTTTTGTTATATGAAACTCTCCATGTTATATTTTAAATTTAATAGTTAATCACATGTTTATCTATTTTGGATAAACAAATTTGAGCACTTTATATGCATATAGTTTCACTATAAATGTTCATTAGTTTCTCAACATTTGGTATTAGAGCCATGTTTTGATTAGAGAGTGATGCCTTTTTGGAAGTATTGTGAGGTTTTTTATTTTGGTGGGAGCATTTAATTTAGTGAGTTTTACTAATCCGTCTGTAATTAAACCCATAGCTAGCATTTCTCGATCAAAAATTGAGAAATTTAATGGTTCTAGAGGTATGAACTATGGAAGTTGAAAATGGTGGATCTCTTAGAAGGGGTTCAATGGAGAGTTGTGTCTAAAGAGAAAAATCATGCTAAAATGTCTGGTGTAGATTGGCTAAAGATGGATAAAAAGCATGAGGAACCATACAATTGTTCCTTTCAATTTTTGTTCTTTTGAATGCCTTGAAGGAGACAACCATACACCTCTTTTGAAAGAGAATAGATGATATCTATCAAAATAAGTGTCTAACTAATCAAATATATACCTCAAAAGAAGGTTAAATGTTCTTTTAAAATGAAAGAGGGAGACTCTATTATTGAGCATTTAAATGTTGTTAATTTGATTTTGAGTAAGCTAGGTTTAGTAAATGTTAAAATTGATGAAGAGGATAAGTGTATTTATTACTAATCTTATGATGGAGGAGAGATTTCCTTGGCGATAAAAGCTCACATTGAATTATTAGTTGTGGGAAGGTATAGTTGTGTTCCAGCGATGGGAGAGTGAAAACATTTAATGGTGTTTTGTATGTTCCAAGACTTGTGAGAAATCTTCTTTTTATATCCAAGTTGAATGATTCTAGAGTGCATGTGACATTTCATAAGTCTAATTACAGGTTGGCTAGAGGGAATTTGGTGAGAGAAAGAGGCTCATGGTGTGGGAGTTTATTTAAGCTTGATGTTTCTATTTGTCTACACCCAAATTCATGCTCAAACTTGGTGCTTCTATTGATGTGATACTTTTCTATTTTCCCAAGTGTCTTTTGTAGGTCATCAGTCTTGTGCTTTCTTCACTGAAACCTATAAAATAGCATTATCTTTCACTTCTAGCGCTTTCTAGTGGATTGTTCTGATATCCATACATGCTCCCCTATGCCTTGTAGTGTCAACTATTATCTTATGATCCCTCTAATTCCTTGTTATAGTTCCCCATTACCTTCCCTTACTCACTTTTGATACCACATATGCTCCTAACTTGTTTATTTTTACCACAAAGAGATTATTCTTCATGTATTTACCCTTATTATTATCTTTGTGGTGAACCTTCTTGCATAAGGTGGTATCTTCAAGCTTGCAGTGGTCGCACATGTTATTGCAGGTGTAATCCTATGTTGTGGTGACCTCCCTTATATCTCATTTGTCCTTTACAATAGTGGTTTCAATTCACCTTGGTGGTGGTTCATGTTTGCCTTACTTCTAGTTTGGACCACTTGTGATGGCTTGCCTTCTTCTTGACAATACTCAAGTGGTCTCTAGTGCATCCTTGTGGTGTAATGGTAGCCATTTTCTTGTGGGAGCTAGTTCTTTGTGTGGCTAGGTGCTCTCTTGCCTTTATGGTGTGAGCAATTTTAATGTTGTCCTAAAAGCCAAGGAAGAAAGGGGGGAATTCAATCCTTCCTACAAGTGCATTGGACTTTAATGATTTTTGTGTAAATTGTGCACTTTTGAACATTAAACCAAAGTCAGGACTCTATACATGGACAAACAGGAGGCAAGGAGATCAAGAAATTTTGGAAAGGCTAGATAGATTCCCTCTTAGTCCTAAATGAGGGTGTGATAACATCCAATTCAATCTTGACATCCTGTAATTTTTTGGATCTAACCATTGGCCCATCAATCTTGAGGTGAAATTATATTGTGGGAATATTGGTATCCCTTTCAAAATGGATTTTTTTATGGAAAGGTTGAGGTTAAGGAAGCTTATAAAGGATTCATTAGGCAAGATCAAGGCATGGAGGAACCACCCCTCATAATCAAATTTGGACAACCAACAGAATGCCAAAGGCTAATATGTTCCTTTGGTTAGCAATCCAAGAGAAGAACCTCACTTATGACAAACTAATCAAAAGAGGTTTTCATGGACCTTCAATTTGTTTGTTATGTGGTGAAAAGAAGGAATGGGGTAACTATATTTTCATACATTGGTATTTTTCTCAAAAGATTTGGGATATGTGGAGGTAGAAATGATGCATTAACCTAGTAATGCCTAAACTAGTGAAAGCCCTTCTAAAACAGTGATTCTTGAAGATTGAACATTCATGACTTAGGATAATTTGGAAAATTTCCCCTACTATCATCATTGAGAATATTTGGTTAGAATGAAATAGGAGAGTCTTTGAGGAAAAGTCACAATTAGCCTACTAAATTTGGGATAGAATTGAAGCTATCATCTCCAAGGTGTGTATAGTAGGGACTAAAGAAAAAAAAAAGATGAAAGATTAAGAGGTCAATTGGAGTAAAGTATGGTCCCTCCTTGGAGCTATAAGAAGAGTCTCTAATAATAGGGTTGGTTATATTTATCCAGGAAATGTGAAATAACTTGGTCTCCCCATTGTAAGGGGTTTACTAAAATAAATTTTAATGGAGCTACCAAGGGCAACCTAGGTTTGATAAGTGGAGGATGTATCTTTCATGATGAAGTTGGACAACCTATTCTAATCTTTGCAATAAATGTAGGAATTGAGACCAATAATCAAGTGGAAGGATTGGCTTTGCTTAAAGGTTTGGAAATAGTTGTAATGAAGGGATGTAAGAGACTTATTATGGAAGGAGATTCTCATATTTTGATCAATGAATTGAAAGGTGACAAAGTTGAACCTTAGCACCTTAGAATGATCATTGAAGAAGTACATTGGATGAGGTAATTATTTTACATATTAAAAGGGTAGGGAATCAAGTAGCAAACAGGGCTATAATCTTGTGTGAATCTATTTGCTACTAAAGGAGCCCCAGATCACCGTTGGTGTAACATCTCGTCCTGCAACCCTAAAGGGTAAGGGCCAAAAGAGGGCAAGAATATTTTTTTTTGACATAAATAGATAACATACACATGATACGGTTGCCAATTCGATATGTTGACAACATTCATGGCCAAGTATGGTCGAATGTACAACCCAAAGGAGAGGACTAATTCACTCTCCAGAGGAAACATTGTAAAAACTACATTCATTTTAAACACCAATTCAAATGTTCCTAATACCCATTTCCACTTTAAAACACAAAACCATAATGACCATCAAAGTACAAGTGGGCCCGATACCAACATCGAAAAACCGTAAGCCAAATATAGAATAACATCACATTTCTTCTCATTAAATTACATGATTACATCCATTCTCTCAAAAGAGTACAACTACATAAAAGAATATACAAGAACAATGGCGTAGCCATGAATATGATACAATAACTGAATGAGTACATCAACAGGTAAGGTAACGGAGAGAGAGAACATCCCCAACCGATGCTCTGATAACCAGTTCACCTGTCCCCAATGGCGGTGGCAATGCCTCCCAACCATGTGGACTCATAAGAGACCACCTCATCGTGCTCAGAGGTAGTCAAAAGGCCCAAAACAAAAGTAACAAAGTAAGGGTATACATGATGCCCAACACTCACGTCAATCACAGAGCAAACATAAAAAATAATGCATAAAGCCAAAGTCATAACATAGACATGCTCATCAAATATAATGTCGAGTGCTACTCACGAAAAAGGTACAAGACACTAGGGTGTAAATCAGATGGAGTGTCATCATGCGTGCTCGAAGGGATGGCACCACATGGACTCAAGTGCACCTCTCATATAGACGAGGAGACTCAATCATCCCTGAATCAACACCCTGTAGATGGATAGGCCTTCTCATGTGCATCCTTAGCCTTTACAAGAGCTCAAGGCCATGCACGAGGACTCAATATCCTAGACCTAAGTTCCTCTCATTAAACCAAACGGGTATACAAAACCAAACTAAAAACAATTCAATAAAGATAGGTGACACAGAGAGTGTCCCATCTGCATCCCCAAATTGGAATAGCCACAGAGGGTAGGGGGCGTGTCTCAAGGACACCACATCTAACTCAGCAAAAACATAATATGTTTTAAATATTACATACAAAATTGCAAAATGTAATCTACAAACCAAAAGCTTTCGATGACAGTGTAATTTTATTGAAAATAGCCCTTTGTCAGTTAGGTTAGTTGTGTAATAACTCCAATGACCTCAATTTGATCACTCTTCACAAAGGAATAAACGGATAGTAAAAGAAAGTACGAAAAATGGCATTGCAATTCTTCTCACAACCAGAATCTTACATATTGTCTACTATACTTACCATAACAAAAGAAATGTTAAAAAGACTTATAAAAAGGAGATCTTAATTTTCCCTCTTCCAATAATTCCCTTAGATCCTTGTGTTGTGTGGTAGATTTTCATAATTAGAAATTGTGTGACCAATTTTCAATACACAACCACAGATCGATGTATCTAAAGTATTTTAGTGTCATATCAATCATTAACTCAAAGATGAAGGTTTCTACATGGCTAGTGATTTAGCAGAAATATGGTCGTAATGACCAAAACATAAAACTACTCAATTTTCTAAGAAGAGTTGAAATGAAAAATTGCTTCAGAGAAGGCAACATATAACAGAAAAGGTTCCATGGGGCTTAGATCTCTTAAATCTCTATCATTGCATCCCAATTTTTTTGTATGGCTGCCCTCATTATATTTTCTATAAGATCAAACCCCTATTTTCCCTTCAAATTTATAAATCAGAAACCTCATGGTCTATCTTTGAAAACCCTTTTATCTAACGAATTAAGAAAATAGTTCTACATATTAAAATAAATTCAAGGAAAGAGGCAACGTAAATATCTTGCATTACAATAAATTTTGGCCTATGATTTATACGCTGCACTAGGGTATGATTTATACGCTGCACTGGGGTTTTAGTTTTTTTTTCTGTGGTTAAGGAATTGCAACAAACAGGTTTTAGTTTCTGTGCTGGAAAAAAAAACAAAGATCTGATGCAAATACCTTTCAAGAAGAAACAAGATCTGATGCAAATACCTTTCAAGAAGAAACAAGATCTCCACGGTCATGGGTCGATTCCTCGGAGGGTGCTTCTTTCATTTTCCATTCGCACTCCCCTTCAACTCCTCAAATCTTGCAATTTTATATGCTTGTCTTAGTTCTACGCTTCATTTCCCTTCTTTTATTTTCTGTTATGTTTGATAGAATGCTTCAGAGCGGTGTCATCTCATGGGACACACTGATTGCAAGATTCACACAAAATGGATATGTTAAAAAGGCGTTAGAAACTTTTAAGTAGATGCGACTGGCAAGTGAAAGGTTGAATTCTACAACCATTGCCAGCATCCTCCCTACGTGGGTCAAAAGGGGGCTTAGGAACAGGGTGTGGGCATCCATCAAAACATAAAGGAAAGGGGATTTCTTTGTCAGCAATTTTAGTTGAAAATGTTCTGGTTGACCTGTATGCAACCCGTGGAGGCATAGACCAGGCACATGATCTCCAAGAATCGCCATTCGCAGGTCCCCTACTTGCAGGCATAACCCCCCCCACGTCCCCTTCTACGGCAGCCAGTCAAACACACCCACTCTCTCCCTCTCCCCACAGTGATTAGGGTTAGGGTTTTCTTTTTTTTTTCACAAAAAAAATTGAATGCCCTTTTCCTTTTTCCTCAATCGCACTCCAAATAATTTATTAAAATAACCCTCATTCACCAAGCTAATCGCCTCCTTTAATGAATATACTAACTAGCACACTTTATCCATATAAATTACATACTTCACAATACAAATCATTACCTTCTCTCTGGTAAACCACATCCATCACTAAAATATGTAAGACATTCTTTTTGTCTTATACGGAGCTCTTTATGGGGGTCGACCACCTCTTTCCAAAACTCTAACGTCCCAAAAAGGGCTACAACCTAGTTGCTAAAAGAACAAGCTACCCAAACTCAAGAAACTCACACGGAAGACAACCATCGTGGCCCAACAACTAGTACAATGCCAAAAAAAATAATAAATGTATGAAATACATGAAGGCAACTAACAAAGAACTAACTCAAACACCAAACCCACACGGATCCAACTCACCAAAGGATAGAGTAATCAGATGACAACCGAATGGTGTCTGAGGTAAAGCACGACATCGAGAACTCATCCCCGAATGGAGACAATGGCGAGGCTAAGGGGATTGGGCTTATGGGACTATCTCCAGTAACCACCATTGGGGAATAAGAGTACGCTCAGGCCTATGAGCCCAGGCAGAGTCGATGCCTAGTACCTGCATCACTCTGATCACACGTCAAAGCACATGTGCATATAACATACATCATAGTCGAAGCAACAGTAAGCATGTAATCTAGCATGATAACCAATCATGTCAACATCTTAATAATATTGGAATCCATCAAGGAAAAGCAACAACCAAAATGCGAACACGGGGGTCGTTACATCCTACCCCCTAGGACTAGGCTTACTCCTGAAAGCCTGCAATATGCTAAGATGCAACCATAGCACACATCAGTCCATGCAATTCAATATAAATATAAAATTCAGCCTGTCACATTCCTTTCGATATACACAAACATGTGCAATATGTCCTAGTATCTAGGTAAAGAAGAGGCAAGGCACCCAATTTCATATAAAATATACATTAGCATATAACAATTTTCTCTAATTCAACAAGGAACAAGGCCATAACAATCAATTTTCTCAAAATTTGTTGTCTCAAACAACCTATTAGTTTCTCACACTATTAATTTGCACAATTACACCAGCATAAACCACACAATTTTCTCATAAATTGTAGCAAAATGCACTTTTCAATATACAAAATTTTTAGTTCTCTAACTTTTCATATGCAACTATCTATAAAATGGAGCACATATACATAATTTCAACCTCTGATTTCATAGCATGCATGACATCTCTATGCATTAAAAGCATAAATTTGTCTCTTTACCAGGTATGATGATGCAGATTTCACTTCTAGTATGCATCTGCAAACATGACAAATTGTACAACCTACATAAACATTCATACTCAATCACAACACAAGGCTACATTAGGGGTTTATGTGGATGCCGTAGTATGATCCATATCCAACATATCCATGAGTCCAAAACCAATAACCATGTCCAATGTCCATAACCAATAACCATGTCCAATATCTGTAACCAATAACCATGTCCAATATCCATAACCAATAACCATGTGTCTTGATGGCATTGACCCACCTAGTGAGCCCTTCCATACAAGCCACAATGACATATCTCTTGTTTGTGTAAGGGTCTTAGCCTCCAAGAGATAGTCAAACAATAGGAAGGTAGTGAATTAGAGCTTAGAATAGCTCGCACATACCCCCATCCTTAAGGGTTTCCCTACGTCTGCTTCCTTGTATACACTCAAATGGGTGGATCTGACCATACTCGATGAGGAGTCACATCACAACACAAGACCAACATTCTAAAATAGAAAATTTTTTAGCCACCAAAAATATAAATAAGGAAGAGTAAATCTCAATTCCAACAATAAAGTAAGAAAAATACGCATAATCTCCAACAATAAATCAAATGTAACTGCAAGAGTTACATGCCAATAAAATCATTCATGGATAAACTAATACAAACAAGATAACCTCAAAGTGCTGGTCCACACAAGCAAAGTAAAAGTCACCAATAACTGAAAAGAAGATTCACAATCTTCAAAGTATACATATCACAACACTACATGACTATCACTAGTCACCACACGAGGAAGGAGGAAAATAAGCATGACTGTCTTCACAGTCCTTCATGTGGGTACGGCCAACTCATGCAACCTCCACATGGAAAGGTATCGTGTCAGAACTCCCAGGTCACATACCTCATGCGGTGCGACCGCGCATGGTATACGCCAAGTGGAGAAAGCACGTACTGGTCGTATACCGCATGGCAATGTCCTACTCAGAGGAACATCCCACATAGTGTGTACCCATGAAGAAAGTATGTGCGGTAACATACCGAGCCAGAGGTGCACATGGCTAGGTTCCACTCACATGCCACCCAATCAGAATCGTGGCAATCTTGAGCGAACCCTCTACTCTGTGCTAGCACTCACTCCACACTACACAAGTAGGAACACAATCATGTATACTATGCCTTCACACATCTATGTACGTGGCATCATGTCCTCGAGCTCAGCTTACTACCATCAGCGACACGGCATCATCACCAGCACTGTGTCGGAACACCAATGGGGTGTGGCATCGTACCTAAGGCATCATGTCTAAACACAAGCAATACGGAATACCTCACAGCATGGGATAATACCCATCCGCACATGTTGGAGCTCATATACCATCACATCAGGGTAAGATCATAGCTGTCAACGGTGCTCATACCACAACTAATATCATCCTCAAGAACTATGCAAATTAGGCTAACACTGTATGAACCAAGTATCTGGTCCATTAATAAGGGGAAGTAGTGAGTACTTTCTTGGGAAGTTGAAACGATCGCCGTCATTTCAAACCACCATTATACGTATGCCGTGCAATTCCCTCCCAAGGAACTTTGTTGCTGCTACTACCCCTCCACATATTGACTTATCAACAACCCTCGGGTTGGCACTCAATAGGGTGACAACAAAGAACACATAGATGGTATGGTTTTCTCCCATACACATAATCCATACATATCCTCCATGGATGGGTACGCAGTATCACCATCTCATGGACACACATCTCAAGCACTAAGTAATCACAACACTCAACAGGGATACATCAAAGGATGTTCACATCATGGGGAGTACAATCACATTTTCTCTTACCCCGGCAATACCATAGCCCACATATGACTATGCAACATGATGCAAAATATACAACTTTACTCAATAATAAGTACTCTCAAACATCCATACCAATTTTCTCTTTTCACAAGGGCGACTCATTTACCCCTAACATCATAGATTAACTTGCAATGCTTCCAACATAACGCAATAATGCATGAACATGTATAACATCATCACTATCATCATTACATTCATTTCTATATTCACATAATGATATACATCTCATAATAACACATAATGCGACATCATATCACAAGTCACAACAATACCATTCCTTCACAAGAAAATGAGAACTAGCAACACAATTAAATGAGTTTGGTAGGGGAACCCTAGTCATTTCTCAACATTCACATCCATACATATAAGCATAAGTAACCTCGGCTATGTCAATGGCATTCAATTGCTCACTCAAGCAAGATAAGCAACATTCTTATTACCTTAGCATTCACTATTTTTAGTTTGCATTAAAGTACAAGTGTTCATCCATATGATCTCATTAAAACCACAATGCAATAAAGGAGATCAAATTTCATCAACAAGATATACCCACTAAGCAATTATCATTCTCATGTAAACTCATTAAGTAGAGAGGCACTAATAAAAATGTAATCATTCTCAATGCATAACCATAACAAGCATAAGGTCTTCTTCACTCCTATTGAATTAGATCTTTTACTTATTGCAATTCTAACATACTAATTAAATCCATATGCCATTATTCTAACATCTTGTCAACTATTGACAACTACGAAGAGGAGAGAAAGATATATTCCATCTCAAGTCAAGACATTACATGCCATCCAATATTCATCATACAAACATGCAAATTATACTAAGGGAAAGTTTAAGGCACCATTAATACACCAATTACTTCAATTTGTAACTAAAGAATGATAAATGCAGCAATCTAGCACATCAAGAGGTTATAAGAAAAATCAGCAATCATCCAACACTTACAAGAGAGCATGGAGCAATCCAACTAATCTATCCACATCCGCAAACATCTACACACTTTCATCCTTTACATCTATAATACAAGAAAGAATTACAAGAGCAATTCATGACCAATTAGGGTCATTTCATTCACTAGCAACATAAGGAAGACACAAGAAGAGCATATCCAAGCAAGGCTAATTAGGCAACCCAAGTTACCTTCAACCCGCAAACACACAAGGCATAACATTCCTACCCTCTGTAGGAGTACAATTAACACTGAGAGGGGGGGTGAATTAGTGTTAATATAATAATTCAATTTTCTCACCTTTTACAAATTGTCAATGAACTTTATCATGCACTGAGATCAAATATTAACTTCACAATCATCAAATTGTTAAACACCAATTATTAATGCAGAGAAACAACACAAGAAGTTTAACTCAAAGATATACCGAGTGGAAAACCCTCCAGGGGTAGAAAAACCATTCAAACTGTCTCACTGGCTTAAATGAAAAACTTCGAGTTTACAAATGTCTCGCTGACATATACAGAGGTCTCACTGACCACAAGCCTCATTGGCATAGGAAGGTCTCACTGACCACAAGCCTCACTAGCATAGGAAGGTCTCACTGACCACAAGGCTCAATGGCATAGGAAGGTCTCACTGACCACAAGCCTCACTGGAAGAAAGGTCTCACTGACCAATTCAATTGTCCTCATCAAAATAATGTGCAAGACATGATTGCTTCTCAATCTGATTTGCACCATTCATGATCTGTCATCTCTGAGCACACTCAAACCAATCTGCATACTAGTCTCATTATCTCTGTTCAATCAATTCACAATTCATTCGCCTGATTATCTCTGCATAACAATTCACTTGATACACCATCATTGTCTTCAAGGTTCAATATGAAAATATGTTGCAACAAGGAGATTATCATTTTTGCATTATGGTCCTCACATCAACTCTCTTCAGCTCAATTTTCACTCTCCAATAAACATCTGATGACCTTGTCATTCTCTATATTTACCCCTGCAAAACATGATCTCATACATACAAAAATCATCTGTATCTTCTCAAGGATGTCTTCAATTCACACTTTTTGTCAATGTACCTGTAAAACCATTATATGCAATTTGAATATCCTTTCACATTCTCTGAAAACAAAGTTATCTTCTTCAATTCTCATTCAAAAAGATTTCATCTCCTTTCATCTTCTTTTCATCTTCCTGTAAAAATCATTTCCAAACAAAATAAGATCATATAATATTAAATCTCATTCAAAAACTCTTCATATTCTCTTTTCATTTTTTTTCTCCCATATCCCTTCAATATATGTTCATAAATAAATTCTCCTGCAAAAAAATCTTCAACAAAATTCCAATAAATTTTCTTCTAACTCTTCATATTCTGTGTACTTAAAAAGCCTTTTTCAACTTCAATCTGCAAAAACACTCTTCACCAAATTTGTTAATCTTCATCTGCAAGAATATCATATTTTTAACTTCAACAATCTTTTCATCTTTTCACAATATCATAAATGATATTCTTCAACCTCCAAGAATAAAAACATATGCAAATATATTTTCTTCTTTGCATCAAGATCATTTATGATCATTCTCTTTGAAAACCTTCTCTCTGCAAAAAGACCCTCATAACAAAAATATTTTTAAACTTATCATGAGAACAAAGAGAGAAAAGCATAAAAACATTCTACCCAAAAAATAAAAAACCTTCTTTCTTCGGACCCCACTCACATAACCCATCTTTATTGGAATGAAAAATTAGAACGTATAGCTCCTCAAAAGGGCATTAATCTTCCACTCAAAAAGATGCCTTTTTTTTTTCAATAATAAATTACCATTCCTATAGATGCCACGAGTTAAGAGGTAAGAACAAATCTTCCCAAAAAAGATTCCTTGAAATACTCAATAAACTGCCTCTTAAAACATACTCAGTATAGCCTTAAAGAGCTTTAAACAATGCAATTGACATTTCACAAACCATCAAATTATATACACTAGGTGAGGAGCAAGGTTTAAATGTTGATCATCAATCTTTATATTCACGCTCACCAAATTTTAAAACATAGTCATTGATTTTAGTATTGGCGCCCATCGCTCATTATGGAAGACAGAAGCATTCGATGATGGGAGTATAGAGGGCCGGTGACAAGATGTGTAAAGAACCCTTTGACAGATCACTTTTAAGTGACTGACCTGCAACTACAGGTCAACTCTAATTTATAACAAAAAGTGCAACAGTGAATGATGGGCAGAGAGAGAACTATGTTAGAATATAAATGATTTTAAACCTTATTCAAAAACCTTTGACCACATTAATACATGTGATTTATCAAAAGCAGTTCTTGATCACACAATCACATATGATCATGATCTCCTAAACATACAAACATCTTGAAGCATCCTTAGCATGATATGAAAGGTCATCAACTAAAACATCATCAACCAAACATCTTCATGTGAAACCTTTGATAAGCCTATTCCTTTGAATCATGATCATGATATGAACGAGAAACATCATCTGAACACATCATTGAACATTCTTAACCACCAAGACTGCCATCAAAATAAAGTAATCAACCTGTTACAATCTTGAAGCATATTAACAACAATCTTGCCTTGAGGCACTCCTAACAACATAGATGAGCACATTCTGAGAAGACCATATTTTCCTTGTGCATTAACATGCTTAAACCATGACCAAATGAAAAAGAAAACAACTCCTTTCTCATCTGCAACCAAGTGAACAACACCATGTCATCATGTGAACTCTGAAAGATCAACACCATATCATCATGTCACCATGACAACCTAAGATCCTAATGATGTTCTTCTCAAAACAACTCTAAACAAATATCACAAACCCTTGCTCAAATCAGACATCATGAACAAATGAAGAACATGAAACACAACAGAGTCCTGATTTCCCAAAAGAATGATCTCTACATTGAAGGTAACTTGTGAACAACATGAAAGCAAGAAGCAACACCCTTTGTCAACCAACCTTGAATTATAATCAAAACATCAATGGCAAACTACACAACACCTTTTTGACATCAATGACAATCAATCACCTTCACCCTCGTCTTATAACATGGGAGAGTAATCACTCTTAACCATGGGAAACTCTCAACCAAGGTCAACACTCTAGTCCCATTGAGGAAGGTAAGGCCAAGGAGGCTATTTCCTCCACGATTCTAAGAATGGGGTTCTAACTTAACCCACTAATGCCATGCTAAGGCATGAAGGCAATCAAGACTATAAAAATAATATAACAAGATCATGCCACACATGCCAAACACAGCGAAACATAGAAGGCTCAAGTACGCCAAAGCTCCCAGTGTGTGAACTTAGCTCTGATACTAGATGTAACATCCCGCCCCTCAACCTCGAATGGTAAGGGCCAAAAGAGGGCAAGAATTTTTTTTTGACATAAATAGATAACATACACATGATACGGTTGTCGATTTGATATGTCAACAACATTCATGGCCAAGTATGGCCGAAAGTACAACCCAAAGGAGAGGACTAATTCACTCTCCAGAGGAAACATTGTAAAAACTACGTTCATTTTAAAAGCCAATTCAAATGTTCCTAATACCCATTTCCACTTTAAAACATAGAACCATAATGATTATCAAAGTACAAGCGGGTCTAATACCAACACCGGAAAATCATAAGCCAAATATAGAACAACATCACATTTCTTCTCATTAAATTACATGATTACATCCATTCTCTCAAAAGAGTACAACTATATAAAAGAATATACAAGAACAATGGCGTAGCCATGAATATTGTACAATAATTGAATGAGTACATCAACAAGTAAGGTAACAGAGAGAGAGAGAGAACATCCCCAACTAGTGCTCTGATAACCTATTCACCGGTCCCCAATGGCGGTGGCAATGCCTCCCAACCATGTGGACTCATAAGAGACCACCCCACCGTGCTCAGAGGTAGTCACAAGGCCCAAAACAGAAGTAACAAAGTAAGGGTATACATGATGGCCAACACTCATGTCAATCACGGAGTAGACACGAAAAACAATGCATAAAGCCAAATTCATAACATAGAGATGCTCATCAAAATATAATGATGGGTGCTACTCACGACTACATAGGTACAAGACAATAGGGTGTAAATCAGATGGAGTGTCATCATGCGTGCTCGAAGGGATGGCACAACATGAACTCAAGTGCACCTCTCATACAGACGAGGAGACTCAATCATGCCCGAATTAACGCCCCACAGATGGATAACTCGACACCCTGAAGATAGATAGGCCTTCTTGTGTGCATCCTTAGCCTTTACAAGCGCTCAAGGCCATGCATGAGGACTCAATATCCTAGGCCTAAGCTCCTCTCGTTAAACCAAACAGGTATACAAAACCAAGCTAAAAATAATCCAATAAAGATAGGTGACACAGAGAGTGTCCCATCTGCATGCCCAAATTGGAATAGCCATAGAGGGCAGGGGACGTGTCCCAAGGACACCACATCTAACTCAGCAGAAACATAATATGTTTTAAATATTACATACAAATTTGCAAAATGTGATATACAAGCCAAAAGCTTTCAATGACAATGTAATTTTATTGAAAACAACCCTTTGTCAGTTAGGTCAGTTGTGTAATAACTCCAGTGACCCCAATTTGATCACTCTTCACAAAGGAATGCATGGATAGTAAAAGAAAGTATGACAAATGGCATTGCAAGTCTTCTCACAACCAGAATCTTTCATATTGTCTACTATACTTACCATAACAAAAGAAATGTTAAAAAGACTTATAAAAAGGAGATCTTAATTTTCCCTCTTCCAGTAATTCCCTTAGATCCTTGTGTTGCGTGGTAGATTTTCATAATTAGAAATTTTGTGACCAATTTTCAATGCACAACCACATATTGATGTATCTAAAGTATTTTAGTGCCATATCAATCATTAACTCAAAGACGAAGGTTTCCACATGGCTGGTGATTTAGTAGAAATATGGTTGTAATGACCAAAACACAAAACCACTCAATTTTCTAAGAAGAGTTGAAATGAAAAATTGCTTTAGCGAAGTCAACGTATAACAGAAAGGGTTCCATGGGGCTTAGATCTCTTCAATCTCTATCATTGCATCCTAGTTTTTCTGTATGGCTGCCCTCATTATATTTTCTATAAGATCGAACCCCTATTTTACCTTCAAATTTATAAATCAGAAACCTCATGGTCTATCTTTGAAAACCCTTTTATCTAACGAATTAAGAAAATAGTTATGCATATTAAAATAAATTCAAGGAAAGAGGCAACGTAAATATCTTGCATTGCAATAAATTTTGGCCTATGATTTATACGCAGCACTGGGGTTTCAGTTATTTTTTCTATTCTTAAGGAATTGCAACAAACAAGTTTTAGTTTCTATGCTGGAAAAAAAAACAAAGATCTGATGCAAATACCTTTCAAGAAGAAACAAGATCTAATGCAAATACCTTTCAAGAAGAAACAAGATCTCCACTGTCATGGGTCAATTCCTCGGAGGGCGCTTCTTTTGTTTTCCATTCGCACTCCCCTTCAGCTCCTCAAATCTTGCAATTTTATATGCTTGTCTTAGTTCTACGCTTCATTTCCCTTCTTTTATTTTCTGTCATGTTTGATAGAATGCTTCAGAGCGGTGTCATCTCATGGGACGCACTGATTGCAGGATTCACACAAAATGGATTTGTTAAAAAGGCGTTAGAAACTTTTAAGTAGATGCGACTCGTAGGTGAAAGGCTGAATTCTACAACCATTGCTAACATCCTCCCTGCATGGGTCAAAAGGGATCTTAGGAGTAGGGTGTGGGCATCCGTCAAAACATAACAGAAGGGGGGATTTCTTTGTCAACAATTTTAGTTGAAAATGCTCTGGTCGACCTGTATACAACCCGTGGAGGCATAGACCAGGCACGTGATCTCCAAGAATTGCCATTTGCAGGTCCCCTACTTGCAGGCATAACCCCCCCACGCCCCTTTCTTTAGCGGCCAGTCAAACACCTACGCTCTCTCCCTCTCCCCACAGCGATTAGGGTTAAGGTTCTCTTTTTTTCCCAAAACAAATCGAATGCCCTTTTCATTTTTCCTCAATCGCACTCCAAATAATTTATTAAAATAACCCTCATTCACCAAGCTAATCGCCTCCTTTAATGAATATACTAACTAGCACACTTTATCCATATAAATTACATACTTCACAATACAAATCATTGCCTTCTCTCTAGTAAACCACATCCATTACTAAAATATGTAAGACATTCTTTTTGTCTTATACGGAGCTCTTTATGGGGGTTGACCACCTCTTCCAAAACTCTAATGCCCCAAAAAGGGCTACAACCTAGTTGCTAAAAGAACAAGTTGCCCAAACTCAAGAAACTCACATGGAAGACAACCACCGTGGCCCAACAACTAGCACAATGCCAAAAAAAAATGTACGAAATACATGAAGGCAACTAACAAAAACTAACTCAAACACCAAACCCACACGGATCCGACTCACCAAAGGATAGAGTAATCGGATGACAACCGGATGGTGTCTGAGGCAAAACAACGACATCGGGAACTCATCCCCAAAAGGAGACGATGGCGAGGCTAAGGGGATTGGGCATGTGTGACTATCTCTAGTAACCACCATCGGGGAATAAGATTACGCTCAGGCCTGTGAGCCCAGGCGGAGTCAATACCCAGTACCTACAACACTCCGATCACATGTCAAAGCACATGTGCATATAACATACATCATAGCCGAAGCAACAGTAAGCATGTAATCCAGCATGATAACCAATCATGTCAACATCATAATAATATCAGAATCCAACAAGGAAAAGTAACAACCAAAATGAGAACACAGGGGTCGTTACAGTTGAAGATCTAAGGAAGTTGGTAGTGATGGATGCAAAGGCTTTCTTTTCTCACAATGCATAAGCTTTTGGGGCATAGGTGTGTCTTATTATCCTCTACTACATTGGTGGAAATTCCTCAATGTTAGAACATTGTGGATTGTTGGACTTCAACTTGTGAAGTCAAATTCTCATTGACCTCTATTATCCTCCTCTTTCTTCTATTTCTAGAATGATAACATGCTTTCTTCATTTGTGGTACTATTGACCCTTCTAACTAGCAATTAACTAGTTTATAAAGTTTTTTTTGTTGAATTAGGGCCTCTCCTAAGTAAATTTAGAAGAAAAAATAGATGCTAAAATTTTAAGATGAACCTTGTATTTTTTATATAATTAATAAACAAACTAGTGTAAGTTAAAATTAAATTTTGAGGTGAACCTTATATTTTTTATATAATTAATAAACAAACTAGTGTAAGTTAAAAGTAAATTTAGAAGAAAAAATAGATACTAAAATTTTAAGATGAACCTTGTATTTTTTATATAATTAATAAACAAACTAGTGTAAGTTAAAATTAAATTTTGAGGTGAACCTTATATTTTTTATATAATTAATAAACAAACTAGTGTAAGTTAAAATTAAATTTTGAGGTGAACCTTATATTTTTTATATAATTAATAAACAAACTAGTGTAAGTTAAAATTAAATTTTAAAGTGAACCTTATATTTTTTAAATAATTATTAAACAAACTAGTGTAAGTTAAAATTTTGCTACTTATTTTTTATTATCCTTTTGTTGTTATTAATGTTCTTATAGAATGAGGGATTATCTTTATTTTTTCAATAAACTTAACCCAAAATAATATAACCCTTCAAAATAGACAACATTTTTTATATCAACATAAATAGAAAATAGTAAAATATGCAAAACTATTGTAAAACACAAATGCACGACAGTTGCAACCTTCGCTGTGAATTTAACCGAAAAGTGATGATGTAAAAATGATAAATTACGTAAAGACACGCCCGGTGGGACTCGAACCCACAATCGCCTGATTAGAAGTCAGACGCCTTATCCATTAGGCCACGGGCGCCTTACGTTACTTCACCTAAATTCAGTAAATTTGATCCTTCCGACAACAAATTTACATAAATTCAAATTCAACAAACTGGGGATATGTAACAATGCAGACGAGTGGGCGCTGAAGCTATCTTCATGCCTACGCTTCCATGGAGAGTCTTTCAAAGCCTATTTTCCAAGATAAACGTCATATAAAAATGTATTACTAATCTACGCCCTTCCACTTAAATAAGGATGGGTTATTTTCAAATTGTAATGAAATTTGCATACCCAAGCCAATTCTCATTTAATTTAGGGTATTTTTTATATTTTTTTTTTTCATTTATTCTTATTACATATATTTTTATATATTCAATTTTATTTTTAATCGCTTTATTTTATCATAAGTATATTATGTTTTCATGTATTTGTTTATGACATTGAGATTTTAATTTCTTTATTTTTGGTCAATTTGGCGGCATTCAAGATTGATCTTAAATTCAAATTTTTAAGTTCTTACCCCTTCTCACTAGTCATTATGAACGACTTGATACACATTTGTGTGACTTATTACTATGTGTTGATATTTAAAGGTATTTAATGTACAATTAATTCATATGGTCAATCAAGGAGAAAATCATTCTAGAATCAGAATTTGCATCTAGGCCATCTACATACTTGAAAATGTTGTCCTCGTATATTCACCAAAAGGCATAAAGTAAATCCATCAAGGAGGTTGACCTAAGAGAACTTGACCTTAACAATCCGACAACTTCCCTAAAGGTATTTTTAAATATTGTTGTCCTTACACATTTAGATATCAGGGGTTATAACAAATCAGGTTGAAGAAATTTGTTATCTACCAAATTAGATCAATCCCTAACTACTAGGGATTAACTCACAAGGAATTCTAAATCTTCTAATTTTGAGACAATGAGTATACCTGACACAATGAGTATATTCACCAATGAGTATATCTTCTCCTCGCTTATCTCTATTTTCGATCTGGTCTCTACTTCCCCTCTTTTATTTTATTGTATTGTGTATTTCTTTCTTCTAATTTTTATCCTGCCCCCCATTTATAATTTTTACATTTTTTTACTTTTTAGACTTTTTAGACCGTTATTTCTTGACTCGTTTCCTCCTTAGCTTTCTCTTTCTATTGTTTTTTGATTTTCATCACATGGATCCTCCCTCTTTCCACTTTCTTTCATCTATTAGATTTATAAGATTCTATTCTTTCGCTTCAAAAATTTGTATTCTCCTTGTTCTAATTCCTCTTTTTTGCCCCTTGTTACCTTCCTTCTATTTTTGTTTCAATTTTTCTCTTCAAGTTTTTTCGTGAGTTCTTCTCTTTGTTCTTTCTTGGTCATCTGCCCATTTGTTATGTTTACTTTATTTTTCTTTCCTTTAATTGTTGATAGTTGTCTTTTTCTTCTCTTAATTTTTACCTTTTATTTAGGTTCCATCCTTTGTATTTTATTTTTCTTTTTATTTTTTCTTTCTATTTTTCTTATGTTCTTAATTTCTTTGTTTTTTTCCCCTTGGCTTTCTTCTTTGGTTAGTTTTTTGTTAGCCTTTACTAGTTTTCTGTTGTTTGGATAGATACCAATTGGTTCCTCTCTCCTCCTTTGAATCCTTGATTCCCGCACCACCCTATCTCTTTCCCCACCTTTTTAAACTGCCTTGTTCTACAAATTACCTCACTTTCTCTTCTCTTGCTCTTTATTCTCCTGATGATGGATCATGGAGTATGATCCGAAACGTTGAGGGAAAATAAACACACATAGTTAAATCCTAAAGCAATTGATCTTTATACAATGAGTATACTAAAGACATCATTTTCTAAATACTGACGAATAGATTTTGTAGCATCATTCTTCATCCTAGTTCTCAAAGATAAATACCCTCTCCATTTATATTTAATTTATAAGATAACATTTCACTTTATCATTTCTCAACTCTAATTAATCTAAATTAATTTATACTCTATTATTACATATATTTAATTAAACTAGATTAATATATATTTGAAGTGTTTTTTACACTTACACAAATAAAAGGAAACATTAAAAAAAATGTCCTTAGAAAACTTAAAATCATGAGTAGGTAAAAGATATACAAAGAGATTTGTTTAGAGTTTTGTAAATTAAATATAAATCAGGGATTTGAGAGTGAAGATTGAAACGTTTAAACTCCACATTTTGGGGGATTAAAAAGAGACAAAAGAACAGCGAAAAAGTGCACGTCTAAACTAAAACTAGCACTTGCACCCATAGGAGGTTCAAGGAATACGCCGATAGAATAACCGACAGATTAGAAGATTTTCCGACGTGATTTTTTTGTTTTTTTATGGCATGAGACAATTCCGAGCACTATAGTGCTCACATATCAAAGCCTATCGACTAATTAGATATCTTGCTTTATATTTAATAATTGTTCATTTAAATTTAGAGTTTAAATTGAAGAATAGTAAAATAATAAAGTATGTTTTAAATTTTAAATTAAAGATTGAGAAGAGTATATTTATAAAAGTGGAAATTTAAAAAAATTAAAAGGATTTAGATATTTTAGTATTTGATGTAGTAAAATAATAAAGTATGTTTTAAATTTTAAATTAAGATTGAGAAGAGTATATTTATAAAAGTGGAAATTAAAAAAAATTAAAAGGATTTTGATATGTTAGTATTTGATGTAGTTTTGTGATTGATAATTTGAAACAACTGTAAGAACCTAATAAGATACCACAAATACTCTAGAATTCCTACTCAAATTCAATACATCAATGAAACTAAGAAAAATGTAGAAAACATATGTTATACCTTGCAAATTGATTTATCCCATGCATTCCATTGTTTCATATCTTCTCAATGATCTTGTTGATGATGATATTGCTCTCAGAAATGTACTTCCTTGATTTCCAAGATGACAATGAGAGGAATAGATTTTGTGGATGAAATATGCAATGTGACAAAACCTACAATGCAACTATGATAATGAAGATGATTTTGAAATTACCATGATGTTGATAATGAGGATAATGATTGTGCAACTAAATGATAATATGCAGCTATGGAGATTATGATACTAATGCAAATGGGGGGCCAAAGGCACGCTTGATTGCTTGATGGAATTTCTGCAGCATGTAAGTACTAAAGCTCTTGTGATTGATAAAATGGAGGTGATGCACCTTGCTTTTATAGGCCAAGGAGAGGTCCAATCCAAGTGTCAAAATATCCATGGTGGACAATAAGTCTTGTCACATGTATGGTCAAGATCAAGTTGGCTGGGATGAGGGAGATAAAGGTGGAAGATGTTCCTACTACGATGACAAGATGGAGGAAAATGTGGAACCATAAGCCACATGTCATGATGTTCACAAGGACCAATGAGACAAAGGTGGAAGACCATGAGAAGAACATGGAGGAAGGATTCCTTGGTTGTTGGAATGTGAGAGGGAACATAGGACTTGGAAAACTAGTGTCTTTGAACATGTTTGATGGTTGAGAAGAAATAGGGCACATGTTTGAGGGGATAATTGACTAATTAAATATTAAGAATATTTAATTATTGGAGCAACATGATGAGGTGTCCAATGATGTGTAATATGACAAGGATAAGATGATATGGATTTTAGACATAGGACTTTGTCTTAGAGGAAATAATTAAATAATTTAGGATTATTTAATTAGTGATGACATTAGAGGAATTTAGAAATGATTGATTATTAGAAGAATATGATGAATGTGAACCAAATAAATAAATTAAGACAATTATTTATTGATAAAGGAATAGGAATAAAATAAATATTAAAATATTTATTTAATTTGACTTAAGCCATTTTTAGGTGTATACATTTTGCCCCTCTTTGAGACAATGTGTTTTATCACATTGTTTCAAAGAATAAAAATTTTCTGAGTATGATACATGTCCCAATTTACCCCCGGTACAGGTTTGATAACGGTAGGATGCCCCTCGGGAGATTGGTCAGGTTGAATTTGGCAAAAGGATGATGAACGATCTCACGATGAAGAAGAATTGACGACACGATATGCAGGTGAAAAATTTGGATGACAGAGAATGAAAAATGGACGAAGAATGCAACACTCATGTGCAAGGTCAAACACCTCCAGTTAGCATTCACTTGGCTATAAATAATGATGTGGGGTCTCACTTCTATTCATTTGCACACTTGTCATTTGAGGAGAGATTATAGGGATCCCTAGTGCATAGCAGAGCAGAGTAGTCAGTAAAGATGCAGTAGATTCTGATAGAGAACCATAGGTTCGAGAGGATCTGACGATTCAAGCAGCCAGCAGAGTACAGACCCCCGGTATGTATGTCATTAATTTTGGTCGAAGTGCATTTATTACAGTCAAAATTTAGGGTCAAAAGTCATAGTTTTGAATGCGTCATTTTGTTACTTCCATGCATATGATAAATAAGTCCGCGCGTATAACGTGATTCCACGCATCTAAGCTAGGAATTGGCGCAAATGCTTGTTTTGGCGCATTTAAAAGACAGTCATGTGCATTCAATATGATATCGCGCATTTGGTTTAAAAACACACATATAGTGCCTGTTTCCACGCATTTTACTGAAATAGTGCAAATGATTAGGGCTTTTGTGCATATGACACAAAGTCACACATCTAATAAACAGAGCTACGTATATGAGTTATTTGGTCAAATTACTTAGCTGAATTGATTAAGTCGACATCGAGGTCAATGTTGGCCAACTGATAGGTCATCTTCGAGATTGATATAATCTCAGAAGAGACGATAGGATAGATTACTAATAGGATAGCTAGGTAACTAATTTGATAGATGTTATAGATATGCAACTCAGTTTGTTGGTCAATGCACTTGTGATTTTGATTGCAGGAGGAGTTAGATAATGTTTTGATGTCGCGGGAGAGATTCCCTGTTATTTAGCTACTGCAACCATACTTGACCGAGACTGATCACTTGGTCCTTGTATCATTCAGATTGTGGTATGTTTGTTTTATGCCTAGGGTTCAGGCAAATCTAGGGTTGCTAACTGCACTAGGGGAGAGATTTCATAGCGAGATTGGCACATTTCATTTTCCTACTGGGGAGATTACAGTGACCCTGGAGGATGTGCATCAACTTCTACAGATTTTGATACAGGGAGAGTTAGTGGAGTACGAGTCACACTGGAGAGCTGGATTGGCAGAGTGCAGATGAATTTTTGATGACGCGGACCTTGAGGGGACAGAGATCAGCTAGGCTGATATGGTGGACTATTACGAGCCCCTGCCATCTATATTAGCAGGGTTGATTGGAGGTGTGGTCTGCCCAGACAGGAGATCATGTAGATTTATAGTCGAATGGGGGAGGACTCTGGAGAGGATGATATCTGAGGGGACACGCTTCGCCTGGGGTGTGTGCATACTGGCACATTTATATCATGATCTTCATCAATTCGTATATGATGGAGCCGCGAGTCTATCTGTTGGAGTGTCATTGTTACAGATTTGGACATGGTTGCACATAGATGTCACACGGTCGATAGGGATGGGTGTTAAGGCTATGATAGACCTTATTCATACATGTTTTAGGAGACCCTTTCCCAGCCTAAGCTAGGAAAGCTTGAGTATTGGCGGCATGCAAGATAATGTGGACACAATTGAGTGGCGGTCATACCTGGATTGTGAGGCATGGGATGAGAATGTTGTAAAGTTACCTTATTGTTTCAAACACAGTGGTTGATAGGGAGGACCCCCTATATCCTAGAGCGACATATCATTTCTCGTGTGCTCCGACAGTTCGGCAGGGTCCAGGGGATGCCCCAGGGTACTACTATATTTGCTCAAACACACAAGGAGTGTCCATGGTGGGGTCTTACCGCATCTTATGAGCAGGCAAGGACTAACTTTCTACAGATTCCATACCAGGCGTGGGATTTGCGAAGACAGATTGTGGATGCAAGGATGACAGATGACTATGTCGCACACTTCACAAGTCATCCTGTTTTGAGATACTCTTGACCTGGGGAGAGAGCTCCTAGATTAGAGGACAGAGATGAGGAGGAGGATGACGCTCCACAATGGAGGAGGAGATGACGGCAAGGTGGGAGAGGTGGTAGAGGTGGTCGAGGTGGAGGAGATGATGGTGGCGGGGATGGCGGAGCTGGCGGAGGCAGAGGTGATGATGGAGATGATGGGGATGATGGTGGGGATGATGGAGGGTAGAGGAGAGTTAGACAGAGGGTGGAGGGGGTGCCACAGGTATAGGTGCAGGCACATGTATAGGTGCAGGCACAGGTACAGGTGCAGGATGATGGGGTGATGGAAGCATTGCGAGCCTAGGTGGCTCACTTATAGGGGTAGGTTGGGCAGATGCATCAGCAAATTACCCAGCTACAGGGAGACATGAGGATAGCTATACTAGAGCAGGACACCGCCATTCAGAGATACACTAGGGAAGAGACCTTACTGTAGTAGTTACAACAGACTGCAGCATAGGGTCCCACTAGCCAGACTATTGTAGAGATGGTTTGAGATGGCCAGGAGATTTTCTACTGGAGATCCCTATATGAGCAGGTAGTGCCCCCAGAGCAGAGAGTGGGTAGCTTCCATCTAAGCTCACACAGTAGATCCAGGTGGACATTGTCTGAGAGCGGAGGAGTTATGGGGCTGCCACCTCTTCGTGGGCCACCAAGGACAGGTCCACAACCTTAGCCTCAGCAACCAGCACCTTTTGGAGGCAGTTCCTCTTAGTCATTTTGGAGACATGTATAATTTTTTGCAGCACTTTGTATACACACTATTTTTGATAGCTCGAGATACTCTTTTTATAATATCATTGTATACTTGGACATTTATTATTTTTTATGATGATATATACATCGCTTTGATGGACTATATGCATGTGCACTTATGGATATATGTTATCTGTATGTTCGATATTGGCTATATGATGGATGTTATGATTATGTTTCTATTTTAATGATTCGAACATGTTGATTCTATGATGCATATGATACCTATGATATGATGCTCTTATGGTTCACATGATGACTTATATCTATGTGTAAATGTTATGTGCAATGATTCTATATGCTTATAACTTATGATGACCTAATGCATATGTTGAAGACTTCCTAAATGCAATACATGATGTTTAATTTTCTATATGTGATAATCTAATATGCAACTTCTATGACAATGATATCTATGTTTTTTCAATTTTTTGATGATAAATGTTATGCATGAGACCTATATGGATATATGACATCACTATCATGATCTAAATGCTTAATGTAACT
The DNA here is from genome assembly GCA_027924645.1 of Cunninghamia lanceolata. Classification (NCBI taxonomy): domain Eukaryota; kingdom Viridiplantae; phylum Streptophyta; class Pinopsida; order Cupressales; family Cupressaceae; genus Cunninghamia; species Cunninghamia lanceolata. The sequence continues at coordinate 1,014,824 of BSBN01000474.1, read as the reverse complement.
AATGTACTGTAATGATATGAACTTATGGTTGGACATGCTTCTAATATGCACAATGACAATGATTTGTTTTTGTTATGCCAAGTATACTTGAAATCATAAATGAAAGAATACTTGGAAGAATTTAGACTAATGATTTGGACAAATAGGTAACTTAAAGGAATAATTTGGATGAATGAAAGAAATGATTTGGATGAAATGAAAGAAATTGACTTGGATCTTAAGGCACTTAGAAAATGACAATTTATGGAATGCTTATAAATGAATTAAATGCATACCTAACATGCACAAATGAGGTTTTGTCATCTTGTATACAAATATTTGAAGTACTTTTTTCATCATTGAGCTTTTAAAATGTTGTAAGGAAATACAAGCATCTAGGTATAATTAAACCGTGATGACCTAAGTATCTCTTACATGAATTTTGATTTAGCAAGTTAATACAAGCATCTAGGCCAAATTAAACCTAGATGACCTGAGTATTTCTTGCATGTATCAAAAGACAAGGATTGCACTCTTTCATGCTAAGACCCTTAACGTCCTCGATGATCTTTTTCTGATCATGTCGTTAGACAAGTCATCATATTACTAAAGATTAATCCACAAACAACAAACAAATGAAAATAATCATGCCACATCATAGCTCCTCTAGTCTTGGACATCCTTGAGTAGCATAAGTAACATGATAACAAAAATCAAGACCTAAGACATAAACTTATAACAGCCATCAAATCTTCTTGACATAGATATGTTTTCTTGCCATGACAATAGATATAACCATCCTGATAGTTTAGGCACATTATTGTCTGATATCAGTTAATGTCTTGTGTCAAGTTTTTGTTCGAAAGGTTTGTTTGTAGTGTTGCATGTTGTCTGGAGATAGTATCACAATCTTGATTGTTATCCTTTGAGATTGTGACATTCAAGAATCCAATTCCAAAACTAGGTCAAGGATTTTGCCCCCAGTCAAGTAAAGGATCTATTTATTATGGATGAAACTTATGGACTGAATGGATGGTAAAACTTGATGCAATGGACCCTAAGGGACTGACCTAGTGCCTCGGGGGCTCATCGATGATGGCCTTGCCTATGTGACAACGCAGAGACAATGTAGTTCGACAATGTGGACCATGTGGACCTAAGACCTAGGGGGTGGGAGGCCTTGGGGGCTCATCATTGATGGCCTTGCCTATGTGATAGCTCAGAGGCGACGTAGTTTGATCATGGAGGCTGACAACGGTGATGGATGAATAGATGGTGCAATTATTATGGTAAGACGAGTGGTACAGATGGATGGGAAGCCTCGGGGGCTCATCGATGATGGCCTTGCCTATGTGATAGCTCAGAGGTGACATAGTTTGACAATGACCTTAACGATGGAGTTGTGATAAACGATAAGATGGACGAAGGATTAGATGGATAACCTGATTTGATAAGGGGATAAGGGCGAGCGAACAACAAGCCATGATAAGAATCGGTACGTGTTTTGATGGATGAGGAAAGAAAGGTGGATGAAAACTGAAATCCTACAAGATGGAGGAAATAGATTTATCACGAATAGCGCTTGTTTCCAGGTTTTCACCACTTGCTTTTATTGCACAATTTTTTGAATGCTCCCTTGCATTGGGGTTTTAATGTATAAAACTTGCGAAGATGCATACTGTTGATGGGATCATCAAATAGTTCACCTTCTAATGTTTCTAACCGGTATGCTCCTGATCTATAAGCAGCAATGATTACATATGGACCAAGCCAGTTGGGTTCAAACTTGCCTTTCTTTTCCCTGTCCTGCTGATTTCTGGGATTTTCCTTGAGAACTAGGTCACTGACTTGAAATACTCTGGGTTTTACTCTGTGGTTGTAACTCCTTGACATCCTTTGTTGATAGGCTTTCAAATGATTCAAGGCATTTTGTCTTCTTTCCTCCAACAATTCTAAATCCTGAAGTCTGGAAACCTGATACTCTTCATCACTTATCAGTCCCTTCAATGATACTCATCAAAATGATAGCTCGACCTCGATGGGAAAGATGGCTTCTGAGCCATAAACTAAGGCATAGGGTGTTGCACCTGTGGGTGTGTAGATGCTGGTACGGTAGGCCAATAGCATGAGATTTAGTTTGATATGCCAATCACGGTCAGCATCATTGACAGTCTTCTTTAGGATTTTCAAGATTGTTTTGTTAGACGCCTCTGCCTGACCATTTCCTTTGGGGTAATTGTTGACCTATTTTTTCCTCTGTCCAGAGTTAAAAAGCTCACGTTGTATTTCCCTTGAAAATCCTTCAGAAAATAACCCTACAAGGCTTAAATCCTTCAAATACTCATGCTATGCCTTGCCAAAAATCACAAAATCTCACCTTGAGAATCCTTGAAGAAAACCCAGAAATCTTTTGTCTTCAAGTGTCTTCTATCGCACAGATTTCTCAATTTTATACTTAGCCATTTTTACATGTATATGATGATGACGTCATCCTTGTTTTGGGTTTTCTTTCTTTTGGTTGAATTGTATCTTAGATACAATTGTATGTTGTATCTTGGCCATGTGCAAGGATGAATGTACATCAGGTCCTTTGTATGTATTGTTGTATGTATTTTGAATATGCAAAGGCAGACATACAAAGGTTTTATCGGCGTGACAACGACCATTGGTAGCCAAGCTAAAGATCACTTCGATCGGCCGATGAAGATACAAAGGTGATTGTATCTCATATACAAGTCACCACATGCAAAGGAAAGATACAAAGGGTGGGGTCCACCAATTATATATATATATATATATATACAATTGTATGTTTGTACATACAATTAAACATACAAGGGAATATGCAATCCTGAGGTGCAAAGCCCGGACCCGAAACAAATATACATTCTGGTTGATAAAGGCAGAAGTCTGATTGTATGTATGTTTTGCTTGTATATTCGCATTGTATATGCGATATGCAAGGCAAAGATACAAGGGAGAACATACAACCCAGACGCGACTAGAGAATCAAATGTAGCGAATAATCATTTTGGGGTCCGCAGTTTGCATGTTGAAGTGCTTGTATGTTTGCACATACAAAGAGGAAGAGATACAAGCTGGACCTGTTCTAAAGTCCAATACGGCCGATAATCTTTTGAGTTCCACATTGTATGTATATTTGCGATTGTATGTTACCATATACAATCAGATATACAAAGGGTTGCATGCAAAGGATTTCAGCGAGACCATAGTGTATCGGTGACTAATTTTAAAGTCTTTCCGACGGCCGATAAGAAGATGCAGTTTTTCAGCGGTGGGTCCCAGTTTCAACTCAGTGGCAAATCAGATAGTGCCACGTGTCAATGTCTATTCAAAGGCTGATTCAAAAGGGGCCTACTCTTGTATGTAGCCATTGTATTGTATATGTAAATGCATATACAAATGATATACAAAGGTGATTTCAAAGGTCGATTTAGATGCCGAATGCAAGCGCACTTGCAGTGAATATTTCAGCATGACCATGCTTATCAGCAGCTCAGCTGGAGGTCGCCCTGACAACCCGATGCATACAAAGCAGTTTGCATATGCAGATACAGATGCAGTTTGACCATAACTTTGACCATGAATATCTTGCGCATCCTGGTGAATTTCAACATGCTGCAAAAGGCAAAAGTGCTTATTTTTGCCTCCTCTTTCATTTAGCGGGCTTTTAAGGGAAATATTTTTACTTTCAAAATTTGGATCTGGATTAGCATGCTTGATCGACTGGATGTTTCAGCGACCAATTTGAGATATGCAGATGTAGATATTTGTAGCATTTATGGGTACAGATTGATGATTTAGCAGCTTACATCGAAGACTCAAAATATCTTCTATCTACCCCTGTTCCAGATATTTTTATGCTATGAATTCTTGCAGATGGACGTCCCTTCAGATGCAGATATTTTCCTGATGCAACCTATGGGGCGAATTTATTGTAGTCGCCTTAGGTCGAATTGAAAATGCTATATATGCATAAGCTTGAGATGTGGAAAGGGTTGGGAAATTTTTTAGCATTATGTCTTTCTGTTTCCAAACAGAACCTTTCCTCTACCACAACTATGCCTTCTTATTGAATATATGCAAGTTATTTTTACCTCTTTCACTGATTCTTAGTTTAGTGTGAATCTGCATGTGATTGTCTGTGAACATCTTCGTTCCTTTCAATCATTTTATTTCTTACCTCTACTAGAATCATCTAAATCTGTGTATATCTACTTGCTATATCTAGTTGTGTTGTGCATTTTCTCAGTTCTGTGAAGATTTTTTTATTCAACTTGGTGAATCACCCTTTATTTTCAAGTTTTCTTGTTCCATCTTTCATTTAAAAAGCATTCCTTCTCCCTTTTCCTCTGCAAATTCAGTAGATTTTAGGTGATAACCAGTTAAGGAAGCCGGCCTTCTTCGGAGGTTCTTTCCAAATATAGGTGACCCACAGACCTTGGAAAGATCCCATGTTTCTCCAAATTGCTAAAGTTTTATAACTGCAGCAAGAGTGCAAATCTGGGTGATAACAGCTTTGGCACACTCGATGGGACCTTACAAACATTTTTGATGGTTTTGATATGCTACCAGCATTATCAGTCTTTTAAGAGGTAGTTTGAGCATATCTGGCGACTCATAATGGAGAAGAACAAGTAGATCAATGCTGCCACACATTTTATGAGAAAAATTCAAACTCAGAGTTTGAGTTCATTTGATTACTTGCAGCTATCCCCACCTAGGAGACAGAGTAGAGATGTGGTAAGGACTCCAGTTTCTAAAAGAATTCAATTGACTCCACCAAGTTTTAGACCAGCAGTACCTATAATTCCTGTACCGTTTCAAGCGAACCTACCTCCAACTTTTCCAATGGCAAGAAATCAGCCATTTGTGGCTTTTGATGGGGGCAGCCCATTGAATTTGACAGTACATGACAACATACCCATGGCATCTTTGAAGAGCCTGCCCTATTTCAAAGGGGAGGATCAAACTACCCCAATTGAGCACATTAGAGACGTAGCTTTTCTATGTGGAGTTCATCATGTAACCCAAGAAAATGTAACCATCAGGCTGTTGGCTGCCTCATTCAAAGGAAAAGCATTACAGTGGTTCAGTCGTTTTCCAGTGCAGACCATAAGAACCTGGGATGATCTGGGCAATAAGTTAAACAAATAATTTCAAGATAAGTCAAATAACTTATCATTGGTTGAATATATGACTACAATAAAGAGAGCTCCCCAGGAGCAAATGATGGATTTCAACTTCTGATTTCAGAAGACATGGGACAGAATTCCTGCCATGATAAGGCCTCCATCAGAATATGCATTCTTGTATTTTTTGAAAGCTCTAAATAGTGATATTTCAGTAATGATACAATCATTGGGAGGTATAAGTTTACCTGATGCATATGAAATAGCTATCAGAGCAGAAAACAGCCTGATCTAGGCTGGGAAAATAGCACCTAGACCACCAATGCCCATTTTCCCCGAGATTCAAGCTTCAATGCCCTTGCCAATCCCATATCTTGCCCCTTTACCTGCTATAGCAGCATTGCCAAATACTGCCAATTCTGAAATTGCTGCTTCTAGCTCATCACAAGAGTTAAGAGAGATAAAAAAATAGCCAATAGAAGATAGAGAATATCTTGCAAACTTTTGGGAATGAGCTAGTAAATATAAAAAAAGTAGCAGTCCCAGAACAGACACCCTTATCAGCCATCCAGCCAAGGGTAAAGTCAGCCTTATCAAGGGCAAAACCAACCATATCAAGCTAATAGGCCTCCATATCAAAGCAATTACCAGGGTACTAGGTAGAATGTGAACTAGAGGCCTTTCTAGCCTTACAATCATGTGCCCATTAATGCAATTAGGGACCCTATCCCTGTTTAGAATAATCTTGCAGCTGAGTATGAATGGTGTTTTCTATGCAATCAGCCACACAGTCAGGCAGCCTGTTCAAATGGAGTGATAAATCAGGCTCTAATGGTACAAAATGTTGCAGTCTCATAGCCAAACACCCCAAATGATGGGGCTATACAGCAACAAGAATAGCCTCAGAATGATAATGCCTTCATAAAATAGCAAGGGGATGAGTTATGTGGCATAAACAGAGATGATACCTTCGTGGCAGCAAATACCAGAGCTAAAAAGAGGGGTTATGAGATAGATCAAGCAGCAAATAAAGAGAAAAGAGCTGCTGATCCTTCTACATCCCAGATTCCCCATATTTTGTAGAGGAATACTCAAGCAACTGCCAGGGAGCAGCCTCATTTGCAGGTTGACATTGCTGCTGCGAAATCACATCAGAAGGTAAACGTCACTCCACCTTTCAATATCATAGAAAATATGAAGAAAATGAATGTGACAATATCTATGTGGGATTCCCTAGCTATCCCAGGTCAAAAAGACATGTTACAATCTGCTTTGTCTGATTTACAAGTGTCAAATGATGCAACTGTTGACCCAACTAGGACTGTTCTTATCAATTCACCCCAAGATAACAGTAAGCAGCCAATTAAGAGTGCTAAACCACTTCCATTTTTTGTGTCTTTAATAATTGGAGACAAGATAGTACATAACTACATGGTGGATAGTGGTGCGAGTAGTTCTGCAATGTCGAAATAGATTGCAGACCAATTAGGGTTGAAATACTAGCCCCTTGAGAAGGGTGTGCTCCAGCTACATGACACAACTGTTAACATTATATGTGTGATCAAAGATCTAGGTCTCACTCTGCATACCTGTCCAAACGTTTCCATTTCTCTAGAGACGTTCATCATAGATTTACCTCCTCATTTTGCTATGTGTTTGTTAAGAGAGTTCACAGCCAAGATAGGAGGATGTTTATCCTCAGACTGGTCCCACATGTTCTTTAGGACCTGATATGGCACAAAGGTGACCCTAAAATTTGAGTTACTTGCCAAATATCACATAGAGCCTTATGTACCAAGTGTTGTTAATGCAAATTGCATTATTTATGATGATCCTAAGCTTGTTGTTGCTCAAGAACTGCAAGTTGAACGTATACCAGAGGTGCTGTTAAAAGAGTGGGCCTTAGAAAATATTGTAGATGATCCTGAGGGACACATTCAAGAAGCTGGTATGAAGGTTTACATACTGCGTGAACCTGAAACAGAAATTCCAAACCTTGTAAAGAATGCAGAACAGCAGATAGATCAACAAGATGAGGTATGGAAAATGTACTTTGATGGCTCTAGGAATAGGAATGGATATGGTGGTGGTGTAATGCTTGTGTCTCCACAAGATGACAAATATTATTCTGCTTTCTGTTTTGCTTTTTCATGTACAAATAACACTGCTGAATATGAAGGGTTGATCCAAGGTTTGCAATGGGTAAGAAGGAGGAAAATTGGCTGTTTGCAGGTGTATGGGGACAGTGAACTTATTGTAAATCAAGTGATGGGACTGCATGTTACAAAAAATGATGTTTTGAAATGCTATAAACATAGGGTATGGGATATGATTGAGGAGTTTGATTCTTTCAATCTAACCTCTATTCCAAGAAACCAGAACAATCATGCAGATAAGTTAGCTGCAATTGGGGCTCAGTTTGATATCTAGTGATATACAAAGAGAAAAGGTGCAGCCTCATGTGAAAATAGTTGATAGGCCCTCTATCCCTAACAATAACATTCATTGGCAGGTTTTTGAGAGTGATGAGCAAGTTCTGCATTTCCTGTTAGAAGAGGATGAGTTCTCTGTGGTTAATCAGAACAAACTCAAACAGCAATATGATGATGATCAAGTTGTTTAGCTAAGGACCAATAAGCTTCCCAGAGGATTAGTAACCTTGGAATTCATTTTTGGTACTGATGATCAGTTGAAGAAGAGCAAAACCAGTATGCAGGTCAAAGAGGAACATTACGAGGAGCTAGAAATTTTTAAAGGTATGCTTCTCAAAATTGGTAAAATTTGTTCCCCTGAGGACAGGAAAGCTTTTATTGCTCTTTGCCAAGAGTTTGAAGCCATGTTTGCTTGGGATTACTCAAACCTAAAGGGGTTTGACCCTCATATTTCCCAGCATACTATAGAGTTAGAACCAGGTGCGAAACTTGTGAGGTAGAAACAAAGACCTTTAAACCCAAAGCTTGAGCCCCTGATGATTAAAGAATTAACCAAGCTGATCGAGGGAAACATCATTTTTCTGATCAAGCATACTTCTTGGGTATCGAATCTTGTTCCTGTGAGGAAAAAGAATGGAGAGATTAGGTTGTGTGTTGATTTTAGAGACCTTAATAGAGCCTCCCTGAAAGACCACTACCCGCTACCCTCAATGGAGCAAATTCTACAAGTAGTAGCTGGTTCAGAAAGATTCTCCTTACTTGATGGATTTTCTGGTTATAATCAAGTATTAGTCAAGGAGGAAGATTGGTTTAAAACTGCTTTTACCACCAAATGGGGCACCATGGCCTACAAAAGGATGCCTTTTGGTCTGTCAAATGCTAGCTCTACTTTTCATAGAGCTATGGATATGGCTTTTAAGGGTTTGCTTTATAAACCGGTACTTGTGTACCTTGATGACATTATCGTCTTCTCTAAAGATGCAGCTGAATATTTATCCCACTTGAGGCAAGTATTTGAGAGATGTAAAGAGTTTGGGATATCTCTCAATCCCAAGAAATGCATTTTTGTTGTCCATGAAGGCAAGCTTATGGGGCACATTGTGTCAAAGGAGGGCATTACCATTGATACAAAAAGGGTAAGAGCTATTTTGGAGCTGCCTTTACCCAGTCACAAGAAATGACTGCAACGTTTTATTGGCAGAATTAATTTTCTGCGAAGATTTATACCTGACATTGCAAATTTATTGAAGCCATTGACCTCTATGTTAAAGAAAAATACAGTTTTCAATTGGATAAAAGAGGCCAAACTCAGCTTTGAGTCCATAAAAGAAGCATTATCGACTGCACCAACTCTGATAAATCTTGATTTCTCAAAAGATTTTATTTTATATGCTTATGGCGGTCTAGATACAATTTCTGCAATACTGGTACAGTAGTAACATGAAAGCTTCGAGCAGCCAATCGCTTTCTTTAGTCAAGGACTGGAGGAGTATGAATAGAGATATAGTTTCATTGAAAAGCATGTCCTTGCAGTGGTAAGAAGTCTCAAGAAGTTTAGGTATCTTATTTCTAACAATAAGATACATTTGATGGTTGCTCACCCTAGTGTGAAAGAGTTCTTGCTAGGTAAGGATGTTAATGAGAAAAGGGCTGGTTGGATTACCAAAGTCATGGAGTATGACATAGATATCAAGATAACCAAGCTCATCAGAGGTAGAGGACTCAGTGAACAGCTTGCTACTAGTTCTAAAAATGAAACAAATAAAGAAGAGGAGGTGCTTCTGACCATTGAAGATGAACATCAGGATGATACAGCAACAGTTGGAACAGGTTGGGTTAATGACATGACTCAATTCTTGCAAACCGGTGAATGTCCAGCAGGTTTAGATAAAACCAAGAGGAGATATTTTAGACTGCAGTCTATTCCATATGTTTTAATAAATAATATCCTTTTCAGAAAGGATTTTAATGGTGTGTTGTTAAGATGCATTGATAATGATCAAACTGACAAGGTGTTGCATGAGTTTCATGATGGAACAGCAGGGGGTCATTTTGCCCCAAAGACTACTGCTTGGAAAATAATGAGAGTTGGATATTACTGGCCCATCTTATTTAAGGATGCCCATACATGGGCTAGAAAATGTGTAAAGTGTGCCATTTTTGCAGGCAAAGAAAGGCTACCAGCTTTACCTTTGCAGCCAATTCAAGTAGAATAGCCCTTCATGAGATGGGGCATTGATTTTGTAGGTCCCATTAACCCACCATCAAGTGCAGGCCACAGGTGGGTACTTATAGCAATAGACTATTTCACAAAGTGGACTAAAGCAGTGGCTTTGAAGGAATCCAATGAGAATGTTGTTTTAAACTTTTATCATGATTTGGTATTCATATTTGGAGTACCTGAGTCAATTATCTCAGATAATACTTTAGCCTTTGTGGGATTGAAGATAACTGACTGGGCTGTGAAGAATGGAATCTATTTGAACACTTCATCAAATTATTACCCACAAGGTAATGGTTTGGCTGAATCTACAAATAAGAATCTCATAAGGATTATCAAAAGATCCATGGAGGACAACCAGAGAGCCTGGCACACCAATTTGAAATCTGCTTTATGGGCAGATAGAATAACTCCCAAGAGGTCTATTAGAAACTCCCCATATATGTTAGTTTATGGGAAAGAGGCAAGATTGCCTGTATCTGTGGAGCTGCCAGCACTAGATATCATGAATCAACTGGAGATGTTTGAATAAGAAGATCCCATGGCTGTCAGATATGCTCAACTTATGGAGCTTGAAGAGATCATAAATAAAGCTATGAAAACTATAGAGTATCATCAGCTTTAGACAAAAAGAGTTTTTGATAAGAGAGCCACTCCCAAAACTTTCAGGGAGGGTGATTTGGTACTCAAATGGGATGAGTTGAAAAGCAGGCCAGGGAAGCACTCCAAGTTTGACAACATGTGGAGTGGTCCATTTATCATTACTGAATGTAAGGAGCACAATGCATTTCAGTTATCAAACATGGATGGAGAAAATTTGCCTATCCCAGTCAATGGGATACACTTGAAGAGGTGATTTTGAGGTATGAGTTGCCTTGTAAATCAGTAGAGTAGGTTTCTTGCTTTCAATAAGTGTTGCTGCACAATAGCTTAGATCTTTTTGTTTTCCCTAAGTGTTGTCTAAGCACAGTTTGATGGGTTGCTCTAGTTTTTGTTCTATTTTTGGTCCTTCACGAGTTCTTCATTGCTGATATGCTGAGTTACTAAGGTCAGGATTGTTTGTCAAAGGTATATTTTGAGTCTCAGTGTGACTCCATGCCCAATGGATGCTTAAGGTCACTGGTCTAATTGTTTAGCAGGCAAACATCCCTTAGAAGTCACCAAATTGTTGACCTATTTTTTCTTCTGTCTAGAGTTAAATAGCTCACCTTGTATTTTCCTTGAAAATCCTTCAGAAAATAACCCTACAAAGCTTAAATCCTTCAAATACTCATGCTATGCCTTGCCAAAAATCCCAAAATCTCACCTTGAGAATCCTTGCAGAAAACCCAGAAATCTTTTGTCTTCAAGTGCCTTCTATCGCACAGATTTCTCAGTTTTATATAGCCATTTTTACATGTATATGATGATGATGTCATCCTTGTTTTGGGTTTTCTGTCTTTTGGTCGAATTGTATCTTAGATATAATTGTATGTCGTATCTTGGCCATGTGCAAGGATGAATGTACATTGGGTCCTTTGTATGTATTGTTGTATGTATTTTGAATATGCAAAGGCAAACATACAAAGGTTTTATCGGCATGACAATGACCATCGGCAACCAAGCTAAAGATCACTCCGATCGGCCGATGAAGATACAAAGGCGATTGTATCTCATATACAAGTCACCACATGCAAAGGCAAGATAGAAAGGGTGGGGTCCACCAATTATATATATATATATACAATTGTATGTTTGTACATACAATCGAACATACAAGGGAATACGCAATCCTGAGGTACAAAGCCCGGACCCGAAACGAATATACATTCTAGTTGATAAAGGTCGAAGTCCGATTGTATGTATGTTTTGCTTGTATATTCACATTATATATGCGATATGCAAGGCAAATATACAAGGGAGGACATACAACCCAAATGCGACTGGAGAATCAAATGCAGCGAATAATCATTTTGGGGTCCGTAGTTTGCATGTTGAAGTGCTTGTATGTTTGCACATACAAAGAGGAAGAGATACAAGCCGAACCTGTTCTAAAATCTAATATGGCTAATAATCTTTTGAGTTCCACATTGTATGTATATTTGCGATTGTATGTTAGCATATAAAATCAGATATACAAAGGATCGCATGCAAAGGATTTCAACGAGACCATAGTGTATTGGCGACTAATTTTAAAGTCTTTCCGACGGCCGATAAGAAGATGTAGTTTTTCAGCGGTGGGTCCCAGTTTCAACTCAACGACAAATTAGATAGTGCCACGTGTCAATGCCTATTTAAAGGTCGATTCAAAAGGGGCCTGCTCTTGTATGTAGTTGTTGTATTGTATATGCAAATGTATATACAAATGATATACAAAGGCGATTTCAAAGGTTGATTTAGATGTCGAATGCAAGCGCACATGCAATGAACATTTCGGCATGACCATGCTTATCGGCAGCTCAGCTAGAGGTCACCCTGACAGCTTGATGCATACAAAGTAGTTTGCATATGCAGATACAGATGCAGTTTGACCATAACTTTGACCGTGAATATCTTACGCATCCTGGCGAATTTCAACATGCTGCAAAAGATAAAAGTGCTTATTTTTGCCTCCTCTTTCAATTGGCAGGCTTTTGAGGGAAATATTTTTACTTTCAAAATTTAGATCTAGATTAGCATGCTTGATTGAATGGACATTTCAGCGACCAATTTGAGATATGCAGATGTAGATATTTGTGGCATTTATGGGTGCAGATTGATGACTGGACATTTCAGCGACCAATTTGAGATATGCAGATGTAGATATTTGTGGCATTTATGGGTGCAGATTGATGACTGGACATTTCAGCGACCAATTTGAGATATGCAGATGTAGATATTTGTGGCATTTATGGGTGCAGATTGATGATTCAGCAGCTTACATTGAAGACTCAAAATATCTTCCATCTGCCACTGTTCCAGATATTTTTATGCCATGAATTCTTGCATATGGACGTCCCTTCAGATGCAGATATTTCCCTGATGCAGCCTATGGGGCGAATTTATTGTTGTTGCCTTAGGTCGAATTGAAAATGCTATATATGTATAAGCTTGAGATGTGGAAAGGGTTGGGAAAATTTTTAGCATTTTGTCTTTCTGTTTCCAAATAGGACCTTTCCTTTACTATAACTATGCCTTCTTATTGAATATATGCAAGTTATTTTTACCTCTTTCACTAATTTTTAGTTTAGTGTGAATCTACATGTGATTGTCTGTGAACATCTTCGTTCCTTTCAATCATTTTGTTTCTTACCTCTACTAGAATCATCTAAATCTGTGTATATCTACTTGCTATATCTAGTTGTGTTGTGCATTTTCTCAGTTCTGTGAAGATTCTTTTATTCAACTTAGTGAATCACCCTTTATTTTCAAGTTTTCATGTTCCATCTTTCATTTAAAAGGCATTCCTTCTCCCTTTTCGTCTGCAAATTCAGTAGATTTTAGGTGATAACCAGTTAAGGAAGCCGGCCTTCTCTGGAGGTTCTTTCCAAACACAGGTGACCCATAGACCCTGGAAAGATCCCATGTTTCTCCAGATTGCTAAAGTTGTATAACTGTAGCAAGGGTGCAAATCTGGGTGATAACAGTAATACGGGGTGGAAAAATGGTGTTGGATATGGAATTTGTCACAGAGCTCTTTGACATCCTAGTTTTTGAATGGTCTTCTAAATTATCAGTGATAATGGATAGAGGAATGTCATAACGACAAATGATATAATTCAGGATTAATGAGGCAATTTGCTTGCATGTGGCATTGGCTAAGGGCACGACTTCAATCCACTTAGTAAAGTACTCTGTGGCAGTTATTGTATATGTCTAAAAATGACATGACTTTATCTAAATAAATATTTATTTCATTTTAAATTCCTCTATCAATAAATAAATAAATTTATTTATTTATTTGATTCATATTCCTCAAAAAATTAAATAAAACCATTTATTTGATTAAATCTTCCAAATTCTCCTAAAGTCATTTCTAAATTAAATAATACCAAATTATTTAATTAATTCTTCTCATTTCTCATATTTAAATAAATCCAAATATTTATTTAAATTGTCCATTTCCTCCAAAGTTGAATTAATACCGAAACTAATTCAATAAATCCACGTGCACATGTAATTAAATATTTTTAATATTTAATTAGCTAATATCCTCTCACACACATGTCCTATTTCTCCTCTAGTCAGATTAGTTAACTCATCAATCAAAAAAGTTAACTAATTAGTTATCTAAGTTCATTGGTCAATCAAGTCACTCAACTCGCTAATCAACCCACTTATCTCTCCAATCAATTCTGTTAACTAATCAATCATCTCATGTTAACTCTTTAATCTATTCTGTTAACTCCCCTGTTGCATGAGAGAACATGACACTTGTCCTCTTCCTATTCGCGCACATCCTCTCAAGTTTCCTCAACCGTTGATCTTTTTATTCATTCTATACTGTCGATCTTCCTTCTCTCAAGTCTATAAATACAACCCTTATTCCTTCATTTCAATCATCCAAGCCTTTCATAAACTTACTCTACAGGAATCACAGTGCGCCTTTGGCACCAATCCCAATAGCTTGAGATCACCATTATCATTGCATTGTAAGAGCCTCTTCATTGCAAACCTATCACATCCGTTCTCCATTGTCATCTTGGAAAAAGAAAGGGAGTACACCTTCTGAGGGCTACATTCATACAATGAAATCAATTGAGATAGGGGACCAATGGAAGCTACGAAACAATAAGGTTTGCAAGGTATTGTTCCTTTGTGTTTAATCTTGTTTGTTCTTATTTCATTGAGATTATTGGATAATTGATAGTTTAATACTGTTAACCATATTTTCTGATAACATTTTTGGCGCCCACCATGGGGCCTTGCCCCAATTTAACTTCAAAATTGAGTTTTTGTGCATTAGAATCCATACACATGACGTTCCTGCGCATCCGATACATTCTGCAACGCATTTACTCTTTATTTCGGTGCATCTGTCTGAGCTGCACATTTACTCTATTTCAGTGCATCTACTCTCTGTTTCAGCGCATCCAAAAGACATGCGCATCTATTCTCTGTTTCAACGCATTTACTCTCTGTAACTACGCATATATCAGATCTGTGCATCTATTCTTTATTTCAGTGCATGTACTCTCTATAACTGCACATTTATCATATATGCGCATCTATTCGTTGTTTCAGCGCATTTACTATTTGTTTCTGCGCATTTCTTTCAACACATCCATTCTGCTAGGGTTTTTGAGTTGTTTCTAGGGAGATTTCTAATGCTAACCCCATTTACAGGAATATTCTCACATCTACCTTGCAGGTTAAGAGCTGGTTAGTCATATAGTTGCATTGTTAAATCTCATTTAGATCTAATTAGCAACGGAAGTAATTGAGCTTGTTCATGCAAATCTCATCTAGATCTAAATAGGAGGGAAGTAACTTGAACTTGTTGCATCACAACTTGAACATAGTCCCAACTAGGAGGATTTAAAATCGAACAATTGCTTTCAAAGTTAACAAATCTTGTGTGCCCAAATAGAGTAACTCATTTAGTTTTTTTCTTTTTAACTAGGAGGAAAGAACTAGTGTTTTCCGTGATTTTGGAATGATGATAGGACTATGCTCTCCCCTTAGCTGGGTGAACAAATTCGCATGAGTTTCCTTTAGAGAGGCCTGCCCTTGGAATTCCTTCCTTCCAAGTGGGATGACCTTAAGTGGTAACGGGCTAATGCCAAGCTCTTCCGATCCACTATAAATAAATTATGTTTGAGGCGAAAGCTTCAAGCAACGAGTGTGGATTAGTTATACCGACAACTAACCTCCCCATAAACCCGGCAAGGCGCAACCCTTGCAGGCTAGGAGACTCCATAATGGAGAGTAGTGTTGCCGCAAGTATAACCACTCAAACGGTTGCCCTTACTACATATCCATTGTTTGTAGAATCCAAAATCCCCTATTCGGTGACACAGGAGGAAAACATTCTCTAGAGCCATCCAACGTCATACACTCATTCAGTGTAGAGACAGAAAAGTTCAACCCTTCGGGGGAACTATAGATTGGTATGCGTGAGAAGTGAGTGTCGTGGAGGGGAGCCAGTGCTACCAAGCTATTAGTTGTCCACCTTTATGCAAGTGGCTGGTGTAAAAACCAAGCTGGAATTCATTGAATACTGTCCTGGCCTACCATAGGATTGTGCATACTTTGTAAGTCAAATAAAAAAAGAACAAAAAAATCAAACAATCATGAAAATATTCTTTGTGTGTGATGTGTCTTTCTTGCCATAATTGAAGAAACAAATCAGACAGAAGCAACATTCAAACAAAGAAACCCAAAAACATTGAAAACATGCTTTTCCAAGTCAAAAATCAGTCAAAAATAAACAAAAAAGCTAGATCTACACATTTACACCATCTTGTGGCGCATCTGCTCTTCGTTGTGCATCTGCTCAATCTTACTGCACTTTTCCACTGTTCTATTGTGCATTTGTCTTTTCCCAGTCCTGCGCATATACACCCTATTACTGTGCATTTGTCCTATATTCTGGTGCATCTACTTTTCACCAGTCCCACGCATTTGTCTACTGTTGTTGCGCATATACACTCTGTTCCTGCACATATGTCATAGTGAGCTATTCCATAAATTTTTGAGAAAAACATCTACCTTTCTGAACACCCATTTTAGTCTTGTTTTAGTTTCCAAGATCAAATTATTCGTGCAGTCACTTCTCCCATTCATTTCCTCAACGTACCCTCTTTTCCATCTGTCACCTAGTCAAAATTTCACCAAAACTTCCCAAAAATAGATCAGACTATCCAAACCAGGTTACGCCAAGCCAATTTTTTATCATATCAGATTCAATCATCCCTAGTAAGTCTCCACTATCAGGATCTATCATCCTTCTCTCTCAGAACTTCACTAGTTTGTTTGGTGCAAGACTAGTCTCTATCCAGTAATCAGATTCCAACCATCCTTACTTTAGGCTACCGTTTTGTATCGACTGACTTGTTTGACACTATTGATCAAAGAAAACCCTTGTTTAAACCTTATCACCACAAGTATCCCCTTCACTACAACCTCTAAACACATCTTGACAAAGCATCCAATTTCACCCAACTCCATTCCAAATCACCTTGCATGGTACTAACTAGATCCCAGAAGCAAAAACAAATTGAAATGGCTGGAACATATAACAAAATTATATCCCCTCAGAAAAGTGATGAGGAAATATCTCACGAAGACTTACAAGAAGCCCTCCAAGACAGGAAATTCCAATGAATGATGGACAAAGTACTCAACCAAGACCCTAGAAAATTCTTCCTTTACCTAGTGAGCCAAGGAGTTAAGCTCCCCAAAGACTTTGACATCATAGGGTTGAAATAAACTGCAAAGAAAAGAACTCATGAAGAGAACACACATGAGGAAAGAACCCTTGACACAGACAAAGGCAAGAAAACCATAGACTCAACCACACCTTTAGACATGTTGACAAAACAAGTTCAAATCCTACAACAGCAATTAGTGGACCTCCAAACAGGGACGCCCACTAAACACTATTTGTTGGAGGATATCTCGTTGTATCCCTTTGACAAGAGCTTGAAAATGGTCCCCTCTCCCCTTAGATTTGAAGTTCTAAAATTTGACAAGTATAGAGGAAAGGGTGACCCTAGAGACCACATCAAAGAATTCAACGCAACATGTCTAGAGGTGTCCCACAATGAAACTTTTCTCATGAGACTTTTCCCTCGATCTCTAGGTGGGCAAGCCATGGAATGGTTTTCTTGACTTCCCCTTGGTATCCATACCTTTGACGAGTTAGTGAACAAATTTGTAACGTATTTCTTGTATAATATCGAACATGAGGTATCCATGCTTGACCTTTGCAACACAAAACAAAAGAGTGGTGAATCCTTCGTTGCTTTCTTACAACGGTGGAGGCAACTCGCCAGCAAATGTCCTCATCATATACCAGAAAAACAAATGCTTGAAATGTTTGTCTATAATCTCAATTCCGATCTTAGCTACCAAATTCAAATCCAATGCCCTACCTCATTTACAAAAGTCATTGAGATGGGGTTATTCAACAAAAAATCTATGATCGCAAAAGGACAAATCAAATTGTTCAAAGACACTCCTAACTCAAACTATACCATGGATAAGTCAAAGTTCTAGACCAAAAACAAGAATATCGTCAACGATGGAGTGGTTGATGCTAAAGTATCGGCTCCTAAACAACCAATTTTCAATCTCAAAGGAGCATTAAACAACGCAACACCAAGTAAACCTCCATCAAATGAACTGAGACAACCATACAATTTTCATCCTAGATGAAAATTTACACCATTAGGGGAGTCATATGAGTCCACTTTAAGAAAGTTGTTGGCAAACAATGAGATCACCCTTCCCACCACAAGCGACTATGAACCGCAGTCGAACCTCCTTGGTGGAAGGATACCGATTTTTGTGAGTACCATAGAGGAAAAGGCCATACAACTAATGACTGTATCCACTTGAAAAATGTCATACAAGACCTACTAGACCAAAATTGTGTGGGTACAAAAGATCATCGCTCTAACGAATCACATGTGGCATTCAAGGATCTACTCCTTAACCATGACAGGCAGAACCCTCATAGCAATAACAATAACAACAGGCAAAATCACAATAACAAGAATAATGATGCTAACTACATGAACGTGTCATTCAACTACACCTATAACTGCATATTAGAGCATATCCCGCAAATCAATGTGATCACATTTAACAAACAAACAGAGTCCAACTTCAAATATGATTGCAATATCATCACCAACAGTGGGAAAGTCACCATCCTCACCATCTACCCCTCACAAGTATAGCATCATAGACCAACTACAAAAGACTTTGGCCAATATATCCATATTAGAGTTGTTGCGTCTATCGCCAGCCCACAAAGAGATTCTTGATAAAGCCCTAGTGGAAACCACTGTACCCACGAACTTGGCCCAAGAGAAGTTTCAAGCCATGGTAGGTCATCTTACCTCACCTAACATCCTATCATTCACTGAACAAGATGATCTATTTATATCTCAACCCCATAATGCATCTTTACATATCGAGGCCTTCATTAACAAACATCGTATCAAAAGGGTTCTCATTGATGGAGGAGCAGGTTTGAACATTTGCACGCCTAAATTAATCCTTACATTGGGGATCTCAAAAAATGCAGTGGATCCTAGAAAGAAGATCACAATAAAGGCCTATGATGAAGAAGAATGGACAACAAAAGGAACTATAGTGATACCGTTAAGAATTAGACCAGTAGTGATAGAAGTTGTTTTCCAAGTCCTTGACAAGGAGCCCGCCTATAACATTCTCCTCAGTAGACCTTGGATACATGTCGTGAAAGTTGTGCCTTCCACATATCATCAATGTATCAAGTTCCCTGACAATAGCCAAGAGATCACCATCCAAGGTGACCCTGATCCTTTTCAACACTGTAACTCTATCCAATCAAGGCTAGATGTTAGCATCCCTAACAATAGAGCTTCCACATCTTTTGCTTCATAGCATGATCCTAGCTCCCAAACTTCCACATCAAAGGCCAAAGAGTAGAAAGTCAAGATTACAGAAATAGGGGTAGGAGAGTACTCCATCAAACATTCCTTTTCTTTAGCCAAAATGCCTTTATCTCTGAAGTCCTTTGGGAGACCTACACCCTTCCCAAAACCATCTACTCCTCCTGAACCTCCCAAAGCTCCCTTTGTCAAATGGGGCACCCTATCATATGAAAGTGAAGAAAGAGACATTCTGCAATGGCTCTACATAGATGAAGATGACACACCACAAGAGAAACAACCAAAGCTCCCAACAGAAATTTATGGACGTGGTCAATCTATCTTACATAGAATGGGCTATGAAGGACAGGGTCCCATCGGCTTGAGAAAAGAAGGAATAATTGAACCCATTCAACCCTCTTTATCCTCATCGGCCCACAACACAAGAGGACTAGGATACAAAGACAACGACAAAGGCAAAGCTAAGGCTACTACTTGTTTTGTGGAACAAATCTAAAACCTCCAAGAGAACAATGATACATATTCTAATGAATATGAATGGGATGAACTTTCAGAACATTCCTATGAAGACAAAGGAATCGATATCATTTGCACCTATGGCCCCTACCATGAGGGACAAATGCTAAGGCCTAGACTAGTAGAGTGTGATTCGCCCATTCCGGAGAGTACAACTTACAAGGAAGGTCAGAGTTCTAATGCGATAAACAATCTTGAAGAGAGTACCATCACAGATATTATTCCTATAACTTCCAATCCTGATCATATATTCGTCCTTACAATCAAACCCATTGAATCAGATCATCCTATCGATCCCCTCCCCTTGGTACATTCTAAGCTTATCGACTGGGTTCTACAAGGAACCCCCCAACTAGACATGTTCCAAAATGACGATGCCTACATTGATTACATGGAACTAAGAGACCACCTACCTGCGAGAGATCATAAAGTTGGCTTCACCATAGAACTCAACACTATGGCTTATTTTGGAGAGGGTGCCAAGCCTTCCAATCACAAAAATATAAAAATAAAAAATGGATCTGATGGTGAAAACCATTTTATGGCAATATCAGATCCCAAAAAAGTAAAAATAAAGGACACATCGAATGGTGAAAACCTCTTTGAGGCGCTAGATGATGGAAGGATTGACACTCTCCCCAATGACATGTATTAGGAGAAGTCACAAATTGTTGTAGAACCTACAGAACCTGTCGACATCGGCACCGAAGGTAACCCAAAGATCATACACTTTGCCAAGTCTCTAAACCTGCCAGAAAAGATGAAATTTATACCATTGTTCAAAAGGAAATAGGTCAACTTTGCTTGGTCCTATGCAGATATACCCGAGTTAGATCCAGACTTGATCTTGCACCATCTACCACTAGATCCTGGAGTTAAACCTACTAAACAAAAACTCAGGAAAATGCATCCACATGTCTCATTGCTAGTCAAAAAGGAACTCAAGAAGCTACTAGATGTAGGGTTCATTAGAGCAATCGATTATCCAGAGTGGGTATCCAACATTGTACCAATATCAAAATCTGATGGTAGAGTCAGATTATGTAATGATTTCTGAGATCTCAACAAGGCCTGTCACAAAGATGATTTCCCATTGCCCAACATTGACATCATGGTAGACTTGACAACTGGACACACTATGCTTTCTCTTATGGATGGTTTTTTCGGATACAACCAAATCAGAATAGCGCCAGAGGATCAGCATAAGATGGCATTCACATGCCCATGGGGAACCTTCTGTTGGAACATCATGCCATTTGGGTTGAAGAACACAAGAGCCACATACCAAAGGGCAATGACTACTATCTTCCACGACATGATGCACGTAACAATGGAAGACTATGTGGATGACATCCTTGCCAAGTCAATTACAAGGGAATCTCAATTAGATGTCCTAGAGAAAATCTTTTAGTGGCTATAACAATTCAAGGTCCGATTGAATCTGAAAAAGTGTGTGTTTGGGGTCACCTCCAGCAAACTCTTGGGTTTCATAGTATCAGCCAATGGGATTTAGGTAGATCCTGCAAAGGTAAAAGCTATCATGGAGATGCCACCACCAAGGAACATCACCTAACTGCAGTCTTTACAAGGCAAATTATAGGCAATCCATCAGTTCATCTCATAACTAACGGACAAGTGTCAACCTTTCACTCATCTATTGCATAAGAACATTCCATTTCAATGGGATGAGAAGTGTGAAGAAGGCTTTCACAAATTGAAGTAGTATCTCATGAATCTGCCTATCTTGATGCCTCCTATCCAAGGTAAGCCACTATATCGTTACATATCTGCAACACCAACAGCTCTTGGGGCCCTTTTAGCACAACAAGACTATGAAGGCAAGGAACGGGCCATCTACTACATCAGTCGCACATTGGTGGGGTATGAATTGCAATATTCTCAAATCGAAAGATCTTGTCTTGCTGTGGTTTTTGATTCCCAAAAACTATGCCATTACATGCTTGCACATTCCATCAAGCTAATTGCAAAGATTGATCCACTCAAATACTTGTTAAGCAAAGCAGCCCTAACAGGCTGCCTAGCTAAATGGGTAATGCTACTAAGTGAGTATGACATCGAATATGTGGAAAGGAAAGGTATCAAGGGTCAAGTCATCGCTGATCAGTTAGCAGAGGCACCATTGCAAGATACCACTCCAATGACATTCAAGTTCCTCGATGAATCAATTTTCTATGTCACAACACATTCATGGAAGCTCTACTTTGATGGATCTTATACAAACCATGGATCCGGGGCAAGAATCCTACTAGTCACTCCTCAAGGCAACACCATACCTAAGTCCTATCATCTACTTTTTCCTTGCACAAACAACATAGCAGAGTATGAGGCCTTAGTCATTGGTCTTAAGATGGTAGCAAAGTAGAAAGTGAAAGAGCTACATGTCTATGGAGATTCGCAACTAGTCATAAACCAAGTGAATGATGACTATCAGATGAAAGATGACAAACTAATACCATACAAGCATATGGTAGATGACTTTAAAGCATACTTTGTGATAATCTCCTTTGAGAAGATTCCTCGCATAGAGAACAAAGCAACAGACGCCATGGAAACCATTGCCTCGCTTCTCACCATACCAGAGAATGAGTCACATTTTGAGTTCTTGGTGGAACCAATCATGTAACCAGCTTATGATATCCCCAAAACCCAATCCATTTGCCTCCTAGTCAGATCTGATTCACCCCTGTATGGTAAAACTTACACTTACCTCAAGGATAACACCTTACCAGCTGATTTATCCAACAACCAACACTGAACCTTTATCTGCCAAACATCTCATTATACCATTATCACTGACACCCTCTACCGCTGAGGTCTGGATGGTCTGGATGGTACTCAGATCAGATGTCTAGAACGTGAAGAATCTCAAACCACCTTATGATAAGTCCATGATGGATTTTGCATATCACACTCTAGTGGTCCTACCTTGGCCAAGAAACTCATGCATTTGGGATACTATTGGCCGAATATAGAGACAGACTCATATCATTATGTCAAGAAATGCAAGCAGTGTCAGATCCATGGCAACCTCATCCATGCTCCAACTCAAGAACTATGACCTTTAATGACACCTTGGCCCTTTTGTCAATGGGGACTCAACCTTGTGGGCAAAATCCACCCTTCATCATCTAATGGCCACAAGTTCATCATAACCGCCACTTAATACTTTACCAAGTGGATTGCAGTCGTCCCTCTCACCAATGTCACAAGCAAGCAAATTGACTCCATCCTTAATTATCTCATTTGTCGATATGGAATTCCCTCATCTATTGTCATAGATTACGGAAGACCCTTCAAAAATTAGGATGTCCACGAGCTCTGTGACAAATTCCAAATCCAACACCACTTCTCTACCCTGTACTATCCACAAGGCAATGGTCAAGCATAGGCATCCAACAAAACCATCTTGAAAATCCTCAAGAAAATTGTCAACGATGCCGGCCGTGATTGGCACGTGCAACTAAATCCCGCTCTGCGGGCCTATCGAATGAGCATATGCACTCCCACATGTGCCACACCATATTCCCTTGTCTATGTTTTCGAAGCCATTTTTCCCATTGAGGTCAAGCTCCCATCTTTGAGAGTGTCGTTAAAAGGTCTTATAACTAATGAAGACTATAGAGTTTCCATACTGCAAGAATTAGAATTGTTGAAGGAGAAATGACATAATGCTTTCAACCATCTCAAAACCTACCAACAAACAATGTCCAGAAGCTATAACCACAAAGTCCGTCCAAGGGCCTTCAATGTTGGTGATCTAATGCTCAAAGAAAATCCCCGCAATCAGCAGGATCGGGAGAAGAAAGGAAAGTTTAAACCCAACTGGCTTGGTCCTTATGTAATCATTGTTGCGTATGGATCAAGAGCGTACCAGTTAGCTACATCAGAAGGTGAGTTGTTCGATGACCTAATCAATAGTATGCATCTTCGTTGGTTCTATACCTAAAGAACCCCAATGTGAGGGGGGCAAAAACATCAAAAAAAATCAAAAAATGAAAAAATAGCAAAACAATCAAAAAAAAATGAAAAAATAGCAAAAAAATAGAAAAACAACAAAAAAATATCATCCTCTAGTGAAAACTTGGTAAACAGGCACCTCGGATAGATACCATGATGAAAACCTGGTAAACAGGCGTCGTGTATATTTCATAAACGTTGCAATAAAAGCAAAGTAGCAAAAACTTGGCAAACAGGCGTTCATTGCGATGAAAATTACTTCCTCCATCTTTGGGAAACCATCGCCTTGCGTCCATTCTTCCTACCATTGTCCATCATCTGATCGTATCTATTTCGCTAAACCCACCTAACGATAACCTATCATGGCTTGATACTCTATCAACAGTATCACCTTGCTACCCAAGGTTTATCCAGTATCCTATCCATAGTATCAGCATGTCATAGTGTCCATCGTCAGTATCTTATGCTCCCGAACTACGTCGCCTCTGTGTCTTCACGTAGGCAAGGCCATCTTGTATTGATGCGCCCCCGAGGCTCCTTTTCCATCCATCCCATCCATCTCATCCCTTTGTCCATCCAATTTCCCATCGCCTAGGTCTCAGGTCCACACAGTTCACCCCAAACTACGTTGCCTCTTCGTCATCACGTAGGCAAGGCCATTTATCAATGGGCCCCCGAGGCACTAGGTTAATCCCTTAAGGCCTATTTCTTTGTATCCATTGTCAATTCATCCACAAATAAATCAAACCTTCACCTGACTGGGGGCATGTCCTCGACCTGGTTAAGGAGTTGGATTCTGCAATGCCACATGTTCTAAGAGGACACCAATAAGGATTGTGATATCTTTCACTAGACAAGCAAGTGCAACAAAGCACGCTTCCAAACAAGAAATTCTGATGCAAGACATCAACCTATCCAAAGCAAAACAAACAGAGACCTAAACACTCTAAATGATTTTATCTAAACTCTTGGCAAGAAGACATATCTAATGCAAGAAAGTTTTGTTCTGATTGGTTGTACCTAAAATCTTAACTTTTTGTTATCATGTTTCCTATGCTACTCAAGGATGCCTAAAAACTAGAGATTCTATGATGGGGGCATGATTATTTTATTTGTTTGTTGCTTGTGGATTTATCTTTAGTAATGTGAAGCCTTGTCTAAAGACATGATCACACATAATGATCATTGAGGACATCAGAGGTCTAAACATGAAACATGTATAATCCTTGTCTATTTACACACAAGAAATACTCAAGTCATCTAGATTCAATTTTGACTAGATGCTTGTATCAACTTGCTATATCAAAATCCATGTAAGCAATACTCAGGTCATCTTCGTTTAATTATACCTAGATGCTTGTATTTTCTTACAATATTTTAAAACACAAAAAAAACAAAAAAATGCCCAATGATGAAATGAAGCACTTCAAAATACTTGCAATATCAAGATGACAAATATCCACATCCATAACCTATCCAATTGCATTCCATGTACCATCCCCAAACAAAAATTATGTTCACAGTGTCAGTGTTCACAAATAAAAGCTTGTGATTCCTTCATTTGAGTCTTCTTCTATCAATCAAGTTCCTATCTCTCATTGTGTCTTTTATCGAGTCTCTTCTACCTTGATTGAGTACACTTGGACATAAAAAAAACATGTAATCATTTTGCATTTCATATTAAGTGAGATGATCATTAATTTAATTAAATCGTTTGCATACATACAGGTGCATTAAAACATCCATGTGTCACAATTTTGCATATCATGAATAGATCAGTCATCATATAGTACATCACATACACTACATAGTAAACATTTAGATCATGTTAGCATATAATGTAGCCGCATAGATGCATAAGTCAACATCACATTACATTAACCAAAAATCTCACAAAAACATAGCTATCATTGCAATGTCTGCATTAGATCATCATAGAATGTGAACGGTTACGATCATTTGCATACATATAGATGCATTAGAAACATTTATCTACATCAGCATAACATAGATGCATACATAGTATCTCGTCATAAAACCATAAAAAACATAGTTGTCAGTACTCATCTCATACCATTTTTGTGGCATATTAGATATCATAAACATGTGCATAGCATATAAACATCGCAAATAGAATGCATCCATGATCATCGCATAACAACATACATGTAGGCCATCATAACTGAATCATCATATATAATCATAAAAGCATAACGAATGTCCATGTGTACAAAAATCAGTCCATCATCCATGAGTCAAAATCATAACAAGTGTATACATACATCAAAATAATAATGATACATGTCTTAGTAGCTGTGTAAAATACAAGTGATATATACATAATCTGGTTATTCGTATGCCGTCAAAATCTGTACAAGGTCACAGCTAGCCCTACTGTCATGGGATGCTACTCCCAGCACTATCCCCTCCCCCTCCTCCACCTCAGCCTATCCTAGACTGTTGTGGGCCCATAGCCGAAGCCACCAACTGTGAACCACCTGCCCTCCGCGAGGACACAGCCACTGACTAGCTCCTGTAGCTCAATGCCCTCTGATTTGCTGGCACCACCCCATGATATAATCCTTTATAGTACTAAGTTTGAGCCTGACCTCTCGCCAGCTCTCCCATCACCTGTCTAACCTGGGCCTGGGCCTGTGTCACCTGTGTAACAAGAAATATTGTAGCCGTGTCAATTCCCAAGGTGGCTATGGCTACATCTCTCTCTCCTATCAGGGCCTATACCCTGGCCAATGTTGCATCCCTCTCACCAATCAATCCATGTACCCTAGCCAGGGCAGCATCTCACTCTGAGATAATGCCAGCAATAACCCATGTATCTTCATCCCTCTGAAGCTTTGCGGCTCTCAACTGTGCCCGCAACTATCTAACCTAGCCTCGAAGCATGCTCATTACATCTCCCTATACCTTGCGGTACCTACTACGGTCCCTATTGTACCACTTGCTACAGTACATGTTGTACCACATGCTAAGGTACCTATTGTACCACCTACTGCACTACCTATTGAGGTGGGACCTGAACCTGCTGAGCTACCTGCTAGGGTGGGGCCTGCCCCACTCTCTGTTGTTGTCTTGACCTCCCATCTCCTCCTCCATCTCCTCCACCATCTCCTCGGCCTCCTCCTCTACCGTCTCCTCCGTCTCCTTGGCCTCTGCCATCTCCACCCCTCCTCTTCCGCCCCCTCCTCCACCTACCTCCATCACCCTCCTCCTCTGACTCCACCTCCTCTAGGTGGAGAGCTAGCTCTCCCGGTCCTGAATACCTGGGGAACAGGTGCACTGCAAAGGAATCCTCATAATCACGTGTCATCCCCGCATCCACTATCTCCCTCCTCATCATCCATGCCTGATAAGGTATCTGCAGAAAATCTATCCTGGCCTCCTCATAGGAAACCATAAGTCCCCACTGCCGCCGCTCTGTGTAGGTCCTCGCAAACAAAGCCTACCCCTAGGGCATACCCTGCACTCACCTAAAATGCCGGAGGACACGGCTGACTATCTGCCTCTCCCGCATGTGTGGATTTTGCCCAATCAACCACCACGTCTGAAACACGTATGGCAACTTATCAACCTCATCGTCCCAAACCTCACACTCTATGTAAGGTCGCCACACAACTGCATCCACACTATCCAACTGATGTCGCCAATACTCCAACTTCCCCAGCCTGTGCGGGGAAACTACACCAGAGTATCCATAAGAGTAAGGCTCACCCCTCTATCTATGAAACATGCAAATGGGCCATGTCACTACAATATGCTCCCATGCCCAAAACTGTAACAGAGAAACACCTGCAGAAAGACTCGATGCTCCGCGGTACACAACCTAATGCATGTCAAGATAAAGATGGGCCAACACGCAGACACCCCAAGAAAAATGGGTACCCTCGGTCAGCATCCTCTCCAAAGTCTGACCCCAGCCAACTGGAAAACTGTGGGATCTCTGATCAGGGCATACAACACCTCTGATCAAGCTGGCCACAATCCCTAGAAAGTAGTCATAATAATTGTACATGTCCTGCCACCTGATAATAGATCCCTCTATCTCTGGGTCATCAAAAACCCTCCTGCACTCGTCTAGCCCGGTGTAGTGCTGTGAAACATACTCTACCTGCTCCCCTACTATAGAAAGGTGCAGGATCTGGTAGACATCCTCCAATGTAACAGTGATCTCACCAGTGGGGAGGTGGAATGTCCCATCCTCACTATGGAAGCGCTCCACCAAAGCAGTCAGCAAACCGAGGTTCACGCAAACCTCAGGCATAAAGCACACATAGTCCAAACCAAGCACACCAAGCACTATCTAATCTACCTCTGTCAGCATGTATCATCGCAGCATCATACCAGGGAACTGCTCCCATGACATGAGCGTATCAAAAATATCCTCCTGCAATCAACAAAGCAATGCATTAACCAAAACCATATCAATGAAAACCTGCTCAACTATCAAACCTATCAACATCATTTACTTAACATATCAAATTGATCAAACCAAGCATATTATCTCTTGTCTAGATTCAATCAATCTCGAAGATCGCTTATCGATTGACGCATCGATCAAGATGCCAATCAAGTCAATTTCACTAAGTAACTGACTAACCTAAGCAAATGTGTCATTCTAGGTGGCATTTGTGCCAATTCAAAACAAAAGCACAGCTTCAACACAAATGCGCCACACAATTGAGCATATGCACACTTTCTGAACAAATGCACAGAACTGGCGTATGTGCAATCTAAATACCTAAATGCATAGAAGCCTAAGGAATGTGTAGAACCACAGCACATGCGCAAAAAATGCAAATGCGTAGCTACAGGACCTAAATGCCCCGATTCACAACACATGCACAGTTTTGGAGCACAAATGCGCTGAAACACTAAGTACGCATTCATTTAGGTCAATTTTACATGCATTTATTACACTCATAAATGCACCTAGCCTAAGTTTTTCAACATACATACTGGGGGTCCTGCCTCTGTTGGTCGTCTAAATCGTCAAACCCACTCAAAATGATGCTCCTCGTGTGGGATGTCCATCTCTCTACTGACTGCTCTATCTTTTGCGCTCTACAAAGCTCCAAGTGTCTCTCCACAAATGATAAGTGTGCAAATGACTAGGATTGTGGACCCCGCTTCTATATATAGACATGCAACCCTAACTAGCTATGTGGCGACCGTGCCTACTTTCCATATCCTTTCTCTGCCATTTTTCTGAGCCGTGACCTATTTTCTTCACCCTAACCTAACTGTTCAACCTTATTTATCATGAGATTGTTCGTCTCACACCCTCTAAACTTTATTCCCGTCCAATCTCCCGAGGGGGCATCCTACCGTCGTTAAACCTATACCAGGGGCAAACTGGAGAATGTATCATTCTTTGAAACAACGTGATAAAACACATTGCATCAAAGAGGGGCAAAATGTATACGCCTAAAAATGACACGACTCTATCTAAATAAATATTTTAAATATTTATTTCATTTTGAATTCCTCTATCAATAACTAAATAAATCAATTTATTTATTTGATTCATATTCCTCAAAAAATTAAATAAAACCATTTATTTAATTAAATCTTCCAAATTCTCCTAAAGTCATTTTTAAATTAAATAATACCAAATTATTTAATTAATTCTTCTCATTTCTCATATTTAAATAAATCCAAATATTTATTTAAATTGTCCATTTCCTCCTAAGTTGAATTAATACCGAAACTAATTCAATAAATTCACATGCACATGTAATTAAATATTTTCAATATTTAATTAGATAATATTCTCTCACACACATGTCCTATTTCTCCTCTAGTCAGATTAGCTAACTCATCAATCAAAATAGTTAACTAATTAGTCATCTGAGTTCATTGTTCAATCAAGTCAGTCAACTCCCCAATCAACCCACTTATCTCTCCAATCAATTTTGTTAACTGATTAATCATCTCAATTAACTCTTTAATCTATTCTATTAACTCCCCTGTTGCATGAGAGAACATGACACTTGTCCTCTTCCTATTCGCACACATCCTCTCAAGTTTCGTCAACCGTTGATCTTCTTATTCATTCTATACCGTCGATCTTCCTTCTCTCAAGTCTATAAATACAACCCTTATTCCTCCATTTCAATCATCCAAGCCTTTCATAAACTTACTCTATAGGAATCATAGCGCGTCTTTGGCACCAATCCCAATAGCTTGAGATCACCATTATCATTTCATTGTAAGAGCCTCTTCATTGCAAACCTATCATAGCTATTCTCCATTGTCATCTTGGAAAAAGCAAGGAAGTACACCTTTTGAGGGATACATTCATACAACGAGATCAATTAAGATAGGGGACCAATGGAAGCTACGAAACAATAAGGTTTGCAAGGTATTGTTCCTTTGTGTTTAATCTTGTTTGTTCTTATTTCATTAAGATTATTGGATAATTGATAGTTTAATACTGTTAACCACATTTTCTGATAATAGTTATTATGAATTTATGGCCGTGGGATGATGAGGGATGGATCTTGCCCACCAGATTGAGTCCCCACTGACAAAAAGGCCATGGAGTAGTCAAGGGTTGCAGCTCTTGTGTCAGTGCATGTATTAGATTTCCATGAATTTGACACTTCTTGCACCTTTTCACAAAATGATAAGAGTCAGTTTCCATGCTTGGCCAATAGTACCCCATACGCATGAGTTTCTTAGCTAGAGTAGGACCACTAGAGTGGGTTCCACAAATTCCTTCGTGAACTTCCATTAAGGCAGTTTGATATTCCTCACTTTTGAGACACCTAAGGAGAGTACCATCAAGATCTCGTCAATAAAGGGTATTGGCAATTATGGTATAGCGAGCGGCTTGACGAATGAAGGTTCTTTGTTGATTATTAGATAAACTAGGTGGTAGGGTATTCTCTTTTAGATAGGTATAGATATTTCTGTACAAGGGGGAATCAAATCCTACTATGTGGCATATGATTCTTGTTTCAAGGATTGTAAGATGGATGAGACACTGGCTCCACTAAGAACTCATAACGAGACTAATTTTCTGGTATGTCCAGGAGTGATGCAATGGTTTCCATGGCATCTGCAACTTTGTTCTCCAGTCTTGGTATTTGTTCAAAGGAAATCACAACAAAATATTCTTTAAAGTCATCTACCAAACTCTTATATGGTATTAACATCTCATCCTTGGTTTTATAGTCATCATTTGCTTGATTGATGACTAGTTGTGAATCTTCGTACACATGAAGCTCTCGGACTTTCCATTCTACGGCCATTTTGAGGCCAATGACCAATGCCTCATATTCTGCCACGTTGTTGGTATAAGGGAAAAGTAGTCTATATGATTTTGGGATTGTATCCCCTTGAGGTGTGACCAACAAAATGCCTACTGCCGACCCATGTTGTGTATAGGATCCATCAAAATAGATTTTCCATGCTTGGCTTGTTATGTTGAAGATGGCCTCATCTAGAAACTCAAAGCTTAATGGATTGTCATCATGCAATGGTGCATTTGCTAACTGACCCGCAATCACTTGGCCTTTTATAGCTCTTTTGTCCACATATTCAATGTCGAACTCGCTAAGAATCATTACCCACTTTGATATTCTACCTGTTAGAGTAGCCTTACTGGGCAAATACTTCAATGGATCTATCTTTGCTACCAACTTGATTGAATGGGTGAGCATATAATGTCTTAGATTTTGGGATGCAAAAACTACTGCAAGACATACTCGTTCAATAGGTGTGTATTGTAGCTCATAGGCTACCAATGTTTGACTGATGTAATAAATAGCCCATTCCTTTCCTTCGTAGTCATGTTGTGCCAGTAGAACTCCTAGAGCTGTTGGTGTAGATGCAATATAAAGCAAAAGTGGTTTTCCTTAAATTGGTGGCATCAAGATTGGAGGATTCATCAGATACTCTTTTAGGAGTTGAAAGGCTTTCTCACACATCTTATCCCATCTGAAAGGAATGCTCTTGTGAAGGAGATGGTAAATGGATGGCATTTGTCAGCTAATTGTGACATAAACTGACGAATAGATTGCAACTTTCCTTGCAATGACCTTAGTTGACTGATAATTCAAGGTGGTGGCATGTCCATTATTGCTTTCACTTTGGCCGGATCCACCTCAATTCCTTTGTTTGAAACTAAATATCCTAAAAGTTTTCCAGATGTGACTCCGAACACACACTTCTTTGGATTCAAGCAGACGTTGAATTGTTCCAGTCTCTGAAATATTTTGTCTAATACCTACAGGTGTGTTTCTCTTGTGAGTGATTTGGCTAGAATATCATCCACATAATCTTCCATAATGGTGTGCATCATATCATGGAAAATTGTTATCATTGCTCTTTGGTATGTTGCTCCTACATTTTTCAGTCCAAATGGCATTACACACTAGCAATATGTACCCCATGGACATGTAAAAGCGGTCTTGTGTTGGTCTTCTGGTGCTATTTTGATCTGATTGTAGCCAGAAAACCCATCCATGAGAGATAGCATAGTATGCCCCGCTGTAAGATCCACAATGATGTCGATATTAGGCAAAGTCATCCTTGGGGCAAGCTTTATTCAAATCCATGAAATCATTGCAAAGTCTGACCCTTCCATCCGGTTTTGAAATCATTTTATTTTAGATTTATTTGGATTAGGAAAAAGGATTTATAAATTGCATTAGGGTATGTGTTTCTTTGTTCTTAGTCTTTGTGTCTTTGGGTTGTCATTATGTCTAGTCCTATCTTCTTTGGCATGGTCGCATCATACAATTGTGGCCATGCCCTTAGGTTTTGGAGGTGTCTTATATAACTACAATCTTGTCCTTTGCAACCTTGCAACTTATACTTACAATGAATGTTTGTTATCTAGATCAGGTGGTGTCATAGGCACCTTTAGGGCTTCTATTGAGTATGTTGAACAAAAAAACGTTATCAATGGCAACCGAGTCCAACAAATTAAGATTTGAAGGATTTATAATTAGATATGATGATTATAAATTTTATTTTTAATTTAACATGCTTGATTCAATTTCTTGTGTTTTCGTGAGAAATGTCTTCAAATATGCAAAGCATACATAACAAGAAATCAATGTGCATAGTACAAATGTCATCATAAACAATTCTAAACAAATCCAAGGAATTCTATCTCATCTATCAAATCTAGAAGGAATTCATGGATATGCACAACTGAGTTGGCCACCACAAAACCCCAAGAAAGAGGTTGATCAAGCAAAGGGGATCATGTTATATGTGGCAATCTTGGATTCATTATCAAGTTGGCTCCCCATGAAGGATACAGTTCATGATTATTGTTGTGGTGTACCACATGGAGGTGTCACTTTAACCATTGCATGGTGTAAGACACACAAAGGTGCCCCTTTAACCATTGTATGGTGTAGGACCCATGCCATAGAGTCACTTTAAGCAAGGTGTGAAGTGTAGGACCCATGAAGGTGTTACTTTAATCATTGGATTACGTGTTTGTGTGTGTCTATGTGATAAATGGTAGTATGTATTCTCCCTGTACCCCTCCCAAATTGATTGCATACATGAAAAATGTGTAATTTGAGGTAAGGAAAGGGAGATTTTGAGAAAACAAAGGGTCAAATTTAGCAATGTGCTAGTCGAGGTGTATTTTTTGTTAAAATGTATATTTATTAAGTTTAAAGTATTGGAGAAAGAAAATATTGCCCTTAATTTTGCCTTCAATGTGAGGACAAGTGTTGTGTAACATTATAGCATTAAAATACAACACAAATGAAATTTTACCAAATAAGTTGTTGTTATGTAAGATGTATTCTATAGAAGACAAAAGATTAAATGAACAAGAGAAAGTTTTGCAATGTAAGTGGAGTAAGAAAATCTAGGCATGTCAAAGATAATAAAAAGTATGGAGCAAGAATATTTAAGAAATGTGGCCTCAAGAGTATACGGTATTCATTTGACCATCAATATATATATATATATAATCATAAAAAATCAATTGTAAGAAAGAAACTATAAGGAAAAGGAGTAGTTTATGTGTAATCATTGAAGCACCAAAAGAGATATATGTTGTTAGAATTGAGAGGAGAAAGGGATGTAAGAGCAGTAAATTTATGAGATATAAATTGTCAAGAACATAACTTGCCATACAAACAACATATAATACCAATGGCATGCATACCAAGAAAGATACATAAGTAAGAAATAATAGGATTAGATTAGAAAAATGAGATAAAGAAATACCCCCCAAGTGAGGAAGGTAGACAAGAATGGTGCAGAAAGGGGGAAGTAGTATGAGTGTCTAATGAAATAGCTTGCACAATAGAAGAATGCAACAACAAATACTTGCAAATGCATTTGTTCATTTGCACTTCTCTATCTTGGGTCAATCTCATGGTGTTCAAGATTTCAACCTTAAATTAAATTTTTAAGTTCACCCCTTTTCACTAGCCATTATGAGCCAACTTGGTACATATTTGTGTGACTTATTATTTTTTATTATATAAGCTGGCAAAAGGGGTCCCAAGCCCTTACATATAAGAGTTCAGAACCATAGAAGAACATAAGAAACAAAACAACATAAGACAACTAACCAAGAGCACTGGCTGGAAAACCTCCAAACCAAGCAAAACAACATAAACTAGGAAGTAACAACCAGAGAGCAGTAAAAAGATAGCACCAAGAACATCAACTACATAGCATGAAACAGAAAAAAATCTCTCTATAAATACTAACCAAGGTCTCCTAGTCCCTTTGCATAACCTTTAGTTTCTCCTTCTAGTGAGTAGTGCACAAGTCCTTCTGCATAACATGCTTCTTCTTTATGACATATTCTATGATGGGTTTATGATAATTTTATGGCAACCCATTATAAGGGAGTTATATGTTAGATTTTATGACAATGTGGGAGCTATTTATGTGGGAAGAATATTTTATGACAAGCAAATTAGTGAGGAGTTATAAATTTTCTTATTTGAGAAGCATCTTCATAATTATTTATGTCAATCATAAGTGGGTGTAAGAAGAGCATCTTTGACTAGCTAAATATAGTCAAGTGTAGGAGGAGGCTATAATGACTCTTTATTTGGCCTATTTTGGAGGGATAATATTTCAATATTTAATTATTTTGGGTATATTGGTACATTGGAATATGTGCCCCAACTTCTATATAATCCAGGATGCTTCTCTCGCTCTCATCTTTTGCTAATTTATCAATTTACTTCACCGCTTAAACACTTGTGTTCAACTATAGGATTTGAGGACGAAAACCCTTGGGATTTTAGAGATCAAAGGATGAAAACCCATTGGTTTATAGAAGGAAATATCATACAAGGGTTGTATAGTACACTTTAAAGTATTGTTATATTTTTAGCATAGATTCGAGTATTTGTGATTGCAGGATTATGAAGAAGGAAGCTACAACATTCACAAATTATTTTTAGATCTCATTATCAAATGGCTTGTTGTAATTTCTAAGTTGTACCAGATTTTTTTTGTTATTTTGATCAATATAAATCATCTCCAACATTTGTATTCAGTTATATTTCATGTGTGCAAATATTAAGTAAATCTATGGCATAGTTTGTGTAAAATTTCAATATTTTGGTTTCAAATTTGTATAGAGGTTATTTTAATATATTTTATGTTATATTTGCTAAGTATATTTCATATATAAAAATATTTACAAAATATTTGGTTGAGGACGTTACAATTTTCCTCCATGCCATGACACAATTTAATTAAAGACTAAATTTACCACTTCATATCACATTTTAAGTGTCAAATGAATTCATAAAAATGTGAAATTTTATAGGTAAATATCCATTTTTATTATCTTTCTAAAAAATATAGATTCAAAATATTTTATTTAAATATTCTATGTCCTTTCCCTTGTTCATGGGGTTGGTAGAATTAAATCTAGTATGTCATTAAGGCAAAGTGTCAAATGGACCCCTCTATTGGTTTATTGAAGTTGAACTCTGATGGAGCTTCAAGAGGAAACCTAGGTGTTTCAAGAGCATGTTGTGGTGAGGGAATTATCAAGAACATTGGTTTATCCTACATAAAAAAACTCAAACTTGGAATGAATAATGAGGTATGTTGGTACTCAAAGTTGAGGTCTCCAAATCCATGAAGCTAGGAAACTTCTTGAGTGCCAGGGGTGTCAAACTCAAGAAAATAGCATCAACTTATGTTCAAGATGAGGCAACTAAACACAACATTTATAAGGTGGGTAAGGCCTTCTTTTGGCTCTGCTAGGCCAAGGGGGTATTCGATAAGGCATAAAAGATAGAACAGGTAATGTCATGGAATCAAACCTTGCTACAAAACATACCCGATGCACAAGATACCCTAAAAATTATCACTAAGTACTTCTATGCTGGTTTGAAGAACACAATGAAATTACACTTTCATTAAGCAGAAACACAACCATGCAAAAGGTCTAAAATGATGTTGTGATTTCCCCTAATGCAGTTGCATACATCTAGACATGGATGTGGGTAATACAAACAACACAAATAATTAAAGGATTGATATTTTGTTATATTTTGAGTGTGATGGGGGAAAAGAAGTCAAATAGAATGCAAATCAGTGCCTTTATCCAATGGGCAGTAGGGTCTAGATTTTGAATCAAAGGGGATACCAATGTAATCAAACTATGATATCTTAACCTTGGAAGATACCTACAAAGACCATAACTAAATGTTTAATACATAAGGTAGGCTCTACACATAAAAACAAGCAGCTGGAAGGAATTACATAACATCAACTCTAGCATTCTTTAATAATCCATAAACAACCTACAAAATTCATGTATTGTCATGAAACGATACCTTACAAAGGCATTATAAGGCATTTTATAATTTTTAGTTATCAACTAATCAAGAACAATACTCAAATCAGCAAATGTGACTAGGATAAATTGCCAAAATACCATAAATTTACAGAGTGTTCATGGAGACAGTTGAAAAGATGTTGAATCTGCAGATTAAAATTGTTCTTTGAGGATTACAATGCCCTCTTATAACCTTTGAGAGAAAACCCAAATAAATTACAATAAAAATGCTCTTTCCATAACCATAAAAAGAAACCTTAGAAATTCAAGCTTGTCTTCTTCTATTTTTGCTCTGTAGCCAAAATTCCATCCTTTGAAAATGAATGCAAAATACGTTATATACCTCGTTCAATCCATCAAGAAGCTTTTCAAGGAGGGATTGGATGTCTGAAAAATGAAAATGGGTGACCATGTCTGTCTGCATCATAACCACATGGATTGTACCAAAAAACCATGCATATTTGGAGTGTTTGCCCATGCTTTGGCACAAATATTTCATCATTGAAGGGTCTATAGAAGTCCTAAGGCATATGGAGTCCACCTACCATGTTATCGAGCCTCAAAAAGATCATTAATGGTGATCCTAAAAGTTGTTGGAGTGTTTCGTCATGTCTTTCAAAATTCACAAAAAATGGGGATTTTTGCAATGTTAGGGTTCCATAGGAACCTAGAACCTCAAAACCTGTTGGATTCTACACTATCATTATTCAAAGTTCCAAAGGAACCTGGAACGTCGAAACCTATTGGATTTTGCATTATCGAGTTTTGGGGCTCCAAAGGAACCTGGAACCTCAAAACCTATTGGATTATGCACTGTTAGGGTTCAAGGTTCCAGAGAAACCTAGAACCTCATAACCTGTTGGAATCTATACCCAGAACCTGTTGGATTCTGTACTGTCGAGGTTTGGGGTTTCGTAGGAACCTAGAATCTGTTGGATTCTGCATTGTCAGGTTTGTGGTTCCAAAGGAACCTGGAACCTCAGAACCTATTAGATTCTTCACCATTGAGGTTTGATGTTCTAGAGGTACCTGGATGTAACACCCAATTTAGTTT
Source organism: Cunninghamia lanceolata (assembly GCA_027924645.1). NCBI lineage: Eukaryota > Viridiplantae > Streptophyta > Pinopsida > Cupressales > Cupressaceae > Cunninghamia > Cunninghamia lanceolata. Next base: position 977,114 of record BSBN01000474.1, on the reverse strand, counting down.
TCACCCTAAAAACTAGGTTTAACCAAACGTAATAATTTTTTTAAGTTTAAAGAAGATACGTAATTTATTTTTCATTTTTAAAACCATGTAGTACATCCATCGACTAACAATAACATGAAATTATAAATTATACAAAGGGATATATCCATCTACAACATTATACAATATGTTGATTAAAGTTACTTAGAACATTTTCAAGATAGAAACTTACCAAAGTCACTGCATCTCGATTGTCAACCATCCAAATTCAAGTCTCAGCAAGCCTCTGGAATATAGAAGAGAAAGTATCTTCAAGGAGCTTAACCTTCAACCACAGACCATCGGTCTCCCACACTCCTTCCTAACCAGAAGTGGCCCTACCCTACTCAAGAGGATATACTTAGGATAACCAATGGTGTTAGCCATCTGAGTACTGGTGTTGTGACCTATGTAACTTGTTATCATGCAATCCCCTAGATACCCTCTAGTCAAGCATGACCACTCCACAAGCTACGCCATCCAGTCACAGTGAACTATCAATGCACTTGAGGCACATGCATTACCTTGGCCAAAGGATTTAAATATAATTAGCATTGTGTCAACGCAAGTAGTAAGTTCACCCACCCCAACTCGACTTGAATTAATCGCAATCCTACAGTTACCTATGTATAAGTTCAATATAATGACCTCGATAACCTCTAGGTGTTCCAAACTCATCATGCATTAACGCATGGCAGTTAGGTTTACTTCTCTCTTTTTAGCTCATGAAGACATTTCCGTCCATATGTTAAAAGAATGGGTTCCTAGCTTACTGATTAATCAAATAATGCTATAAGTTAATCAGTTGATATCTAGGTTCGTCCACTGCTTTAAATTATCCAATCAAGAGAGGACACTAAACTTATCTATGTAACTTCGGAAGGGTTTTAACAATAAACCAATTAAAGAATTCCAAGTAATCGAAGACCCAGAGTTAAAGTTTAAAGACTCTTAAAAGTCTTCTTCGACCTATCAAATCTTCGACACAGCTTAATCTTTTATCATACTAAACATTTAGAAATCCTCTCAAGTTGTTTCTATTTGCAAGGAGAATGCATGCAAGTTTACATAACTATAGACTCATTATGTCGGCTCTAAAACTTCATTATCTAACATGTTTGACAGTTTAGACCAATAGTAACTCTATATTCTCCTTCAAAGACAAACAGTTTGAATGTTTTAAAGCGAAAAGAGTTATATACAATAAATAAATGGACTTTAACTAGTTATCATTCACAGCAAGTATAGAAAGCCCTCTATGGTCAGAAAACCAATTAAAGATTTAGAACTTGTGGAAGGATGAGTAGTCTTACACACATTGACATACATTCCACACTGTGGTTTCTCATCTGCTAACGGTTAACACATTCTTCAAGTTTTTTTATAAAACAAATTATTTTTAAGTATGACAAGACCAATCGTAACTAGTTGACAGGCCAACTGAGGACACTTCCAACGTTGACCTAGGTTAGATCATTGCGGCTTAGAATAACTTTATAGCTAGTTTTCGACCCAAACACAATCTACTAAGTGCTCTCCACATATCCATATGTTTCTAAAGCTAAACAATACAACGACACAGCTTAAACCGACCATCAAAGATGTTTTGGAGAAACAAATGTCTTTTAGTTGTGAGTTTAAAGACTGAGGTGTGGTTCAAGAGCAAATAGCATTGTTTCTGTTTAGAAAGAAATGACAACATACAGGTTTTAAAGTTGGTAAACAATCCATATATTACATCATCAAGAAAATACTGAGTTCCTTCGTATAACAAATGGTGTCAGTCTTATTTAAACATTCCTGTTTATCCATGACAGTGTAGAGGAGGAATGAAATGAAACCTGAAGAAAATCTCCAATGACTGCTTCAAAACTGGTCCAAGAGCTCGTTCTTTTCTTACCCGCTCACACTTTCTTTTCACTCGGCCACCTCTCAGCTTCTTTTCTTCATTTTTTATCCCTCAAAACTGACTCCCTCCTACTTCTAAATCCTGTTCTCCCCACAAAACTAACTTCCCCACTCTCTAAATCACGCCCTAACAACTGGGTAACCACCCTTCATGGCATAACCATCTCCTCCTTTCTGCGACCACTACCCAAAAAAAGGTTTGGTTTCCCACTAAATTCGCAACTACTCTGCAAAATGGAGCTCAACACTATGCGAGGTGGCGGTTTACAGTTTAGACAAGCTATCACACTACTCATAACCGATTATGAGTATAGATCAAATGCATAACTAGAAAATAATGGCTAAGCCGACAACCCATTCATAAAGTTTAAAGCTCAAGAGTAAATAGATTATTTCGAAATATAAGACATCATAGTAAAGACTTGAGTGAGCTCTTCGAGCTACTGCCTGATTATTAACATCATAAAAGAATAAAAGGATTACCCCAAAATGACTATTTAAAGATAACTAATATAATTTTATATATTCCAATACAATATGACCAAAGGTATTACACCCAACAGTCTCAAGATTTAAAACATTATTTAAACCTTTTATTATACGATAATAGCCCAAAAAAGAAACAATTCAACATCCGTCGAATTTCGCAAGTAAACATTCATATCATACGCTCATAGAGCTTTATGACGGTGACAAGGATTTGAGCGCAAACACAAAACAAGGTTTGGGATCGACTTACGCACAACTTTCAACTTTTACGCCGAACCACTAAACAAGACATGACATACAACTCATTCTCAAATGTATACATTTATATATATAACAATATATTGGTCCTCCATATTTGACGACATGAATCAGAGTATTACGACACAGATGTCGATTTCCCATACTCATTATGACAACTACGAAAAGAAGAAATACCTATTCTTGCAAGCCTCGACATCTCGTCTAAAATTGACTTAGCCTAAAATCAAATCTTAACTCAAGGCAACTAGGTTTATCTACCTGATATTCATTTTCAGTGGCAAGCGCCCATGGGTTATTCCAAAGTCTATTCTCTCTTTCTCAAAGATACTTTCTCTTCTTCTTTCTTCATGGCGAACATGTTCCATCTATTAACAATCTCACATACAATTTGTGGTCAGAGTACCAATGTTCTGATCAAAACACATTTACATCAAATCATTTCATTTTCATATCGAAAAGACATTTTAATTCATAACATCATATTGATCATAATCAAGTAAAAATCCATGATTTCATAAAATTAACCTTTTCTAAACATATCATCATTTTCTATGATGTTAAAACATATCCACATGACTATATTATTTAAGAAAAAGTAAATAGTAATATTGAATCCAAAAAGGGGATGTAACATATCTTTCCCCTATAGAATCATCATCCCCAATGATTGAGTTTATCAAGCAAAATTTTGACATAAAAACAACTTTTATAGTTTAACATTAATGTTTTTGAAAAGATAAGGAAATCTTTGGTGGATGTCATTATAGTCTTCCCAGGTGGCGTTATCCTCGCCATATTGGTCCCACTGAATTTTGTATTGCAAAACCTCTTGATTACGCAAATGAAGTTTACACATTTCGAGCACCTTGAGTGGCTCAATCACAACCACTCCTGGCTCTTGTATATGTAAAGAATTCCATTTAAGAATGTGGTCATTACCTACAAAATATTTCTTTAGGTATGAAACATGAAAAACATTATGCATTTTGGACAAGACTGGAGGTAGAGCAATTTTGTAGGCCACTAGATTGATAATCTCAAGGACTTCAAAAGGTCTGACATATCGAGGAGCCAACTTTGATTATTTACCAAATTTGATTGAGATTTTATGGGGTTTCACTCGCAAAAGAACTTTCTCACCAATAGAGAATTGTCTAGGCACCTGTTTGCGATCTGCATAACTTTTTTGCCTGTCGTTGGCTTTCGCCAACCTCTTCCTAATCATTTTCACTTTTTCTTCCATATCTACTAGCATTTCTGGTCCAATGCTTATCCTATCTTCCATCTTGTCCCAGCTTATAGGAATTATGCATTTCCTTCCATAAAATGCTTCAAACGGTGCCATCTTAATGGCAGAATGATAGGAATTGTTATAGGAAAATTCAACAAGAGGTAAATATTCCTCCCATCTGTATTGCTGGTCCATGAAATACATTCTTAAAAGATCCTCTAAAACCTGATTAACCCCTTCTGTTTGTCCATCGGTTTCAGGATAGTAAGCGGTGCTCACATTGAGTTTAGTCCCTAGTGCTGAAAATAAAGTTTGCCAAAACCGGGAGGTTATTCGAGCATCTCTATCGGATATAATCTTTTCAGGTACCCCATGCAATCTAAATATTTCTTGCACAAACTTCTGAGCCAAAATATGAGCTCCATCTATCAAATATCCAGGAATAAAATGTGCTACCTTGGTTAGTTTATCTACAACAACCAAAATTGCATCATGTTTATTCTTAGACATTGGTAACCCTTGAACAAAATCCATACTAACAACCTGCCATTTCCATTCTGGAATATCATGCGGGTATAACAATCTAGCAGGATGTTGGTGTTCTACCTTCACTCTTTGACACTCCAAGCAACTTGCCACAAAACTTGCAGCGTCGCTTTTTATTCCTTTCCAAAAATATAGCGGTTTGACATCAGCTAAAAGTTTTGTTACTCCTGGGTGTCCAGAATAAGGTGCACAATGAACTTCCTTCCAAACAAGGTTTCTTAGTTCTACAGAATTATGAACGTAGATTCTTCCCTTAAATCGCATTAATCCGTCTGACTCAAAATAGAATCCATCATATCTTGGATCCTTGGGGTTTAATTGTAGAGCTTGCTTCACCTGCTCGTAATATTCATCTCCAGATAAACTTTGCAATACTAAATCTTTAAAATTAGCATGAATAGAGATTATAGAAGCTATGTGTCTTCTTCTGCTTAAAGCATCAGCTACTCAGTTTTCTTTACCTTTGATGTAAGCAATCTCAAATTCGTAATCTGATATTAGTTCTAACCATCTCTTTTGTCTTGTATTGAGATGAGGTTGTGTAAATATATAACGAAGACTTTGATGATTTGTTTTTAGTATAAAAGTCTTTCCCAACAAATAATGTGACCACATTTGAAGGGTGTGAATCACTGCTACCAATTCTAAGTCATGAGGAGCATAATTCTGCTCATAGTTTTTCAACTTTCTTGATTCATAGTCTATTACACGCCTATTTTGCATAAGCACGCCTCCTAACCCTTCTCCAGAGGCATCGGTAATAACCTCAAATTGCCCTTTAGGATCAGGGACTTTCAAGACTGGTGTTGTTGTTAACTTTTCTTTTAATAAATCAAGTGTCTTTTGACATTCATCTGTCCAAACAAACCGTTTCCCTTTTCTCTGCAAAGAAGTGACTGGACTAGCAATACTTGAGAAATTTAGAACAATTTTTTTGTAATAACTAGCCAATCCCATAAAACTTCATACTTCTGAAACATTGGAAGGTATAGGTCATTCCATAATAGCCTTTATTTTAGCTGGGTCAACTGATATCCCTTCTACTGATATAGTATGTCCCAAATACTGCACTTCTTTCTGAAAGAAAGTGCATTTCGATAGTTTCGCATACAATTTGTGTTCTCTTGATCGTTGCAAAACAATTTGAAGTTGTTGTCTTTGCTTCTCCTCATTTTTGGAATATATCAGAATATCATCTATGAAAACTAGGACAAATTTATCAAGGCAATCTCTAAAAACACTATTCATGAGATTCATGAAAGCGGCTAGTGCATTAGTCAATCCAAATGGTAACACAGTAAACTCATAGTGACCATATCTTGTTCTAAATGCAGTCTTGTGAATATCTTCATCTTTCAACCTCAACTGATGGTATCCAAATCTCAAATCTATGTTAGAAAATACTGTTGCACCACGCATTTGGTCGAATAAATCATCAACACGTGGCAGTGGATACTTATTCTTTATCGTTGCCTTATTTAGCATCCGATAATCTATACACAGTCTAAGGATTTCATCCTTCTTGACAATAATAACCGGAGCTCCCCATGGTGATACACTTGGCCTAATTAGACCTTTAGTCAATAACTCCTGCAATTGAGCCTTCAATTCCATAAGTTCAGTAGTGGTCATTCGGTATGGAGCTTTAGATACTGGCTCAGATCCTGGTTTAATATCTATGGCAAAATCAAACGTTCTTTTGGGAGGCAAGCTTGGCAGTTCCTCAGGAAATACATCACTAAAATTGCAAAGATATGGGTATTTTTCCTTAAATGTTTGCTTCTCTAAAGCTTCCTCTACTAGGTCCATTTTGACTGCAAAAATTTTGACATCCCTTATGCCTAGCCCGTTTTAATTGTTTTGAAGAAATAGACCTGATCCTTATTTCCCTTTGAATACCCTGAAAATTAACTTTGCTTCCTTTATCATCCAAACACTCAATTGTTTTATGAAAACAATCCACCTTGGCCCTATGTCTCCACAACCAATTCATTCCTAAAATGACATCGTAGGACCCTAAAGGTGCTACATATAAATTTACCTCGGTGGAGAAGTTTGAAATATCAATCTTAGCTTCAAACAAACATTGCTCTACCTGAGCCTTTGAGTGATTTGCATATTCAATTGTCCACAATTTTGACATAAAACTAGCTCTTCTAGGAAATTTACTTAAGACTCTAGATGACACAAAATTTTCTATTGCACCAGTATCAAATAGAATAGAAACAGGAACTCCAAATAATGTACCTATCATCTCAATGGGAGTAATCTGATACTCAGCTTGTCGATTGTCAAGGGCGGCGTGAATCCTTTGTTGAAATGCTTCCTGGTGCGAAGGAAGTATTGTGTTCCTATGCTGCCCATTCTGCTTTTTATTAGGACAACGGTTGGCATAATGATCTCCACCACATGAAAAACAACCTCCAATTGGTCCTCTCTTCTCGGATGGTCTACTCAAAGCATCATCGTTCCTCTTAAAATTGTTATTTTTCTTAAAGTCTTCATTTCTTTGTTTACTACCAAATCCCCCTTTGTTTTTTTGATTTCCTTTATCGTACCTCTTGTTTCCATATCCTTTATCATTCTTCCTTTTATACATCTAATCATTGAAGTTCTTATCAAATCTCTTATGCTTCTTTTCATGATAAGCAGAAATGGATTTGATCTTCTGTTCCTGCTTAATTGCTTTCTCATACACCTGGTCCATTGTGTTCAAACCATGCACCTCCACCTCTCTGCCAATCTGAGGATTGAGTCCCATAATAAATTTTCTTATCTGAAATCTTTCATCCTTTTGATACTGAGGAACATACTTCAACAATCTAGTAAATTTTTCTGCATATTCAACCACAGACAAATCACCTTGCCTGAGATTTTGGAAATCTGTTAGCTATTGGTCAAAATAGAGTTGTGGTAACCACCTCTTTCAAAAAAGTTTCACAAATTCATTCCATGTCACCTTCAAGGGGCTTAAATCCAGTTCCATCTTTTTGTTCATCCACCAGGTGGATGCTTCTCCAGATAATTGATATGCTCCCCACACTGCCTTTGTAATCTCAGAATAATTTCTGATTTCAAAATATTTCTCCATTTCTGTTAGCCATGCTTCTGTTGTATCACCAGTTTTTGTTCCATCAAATTTGGGAGGGATAATTTTTTTCATATCCTTAGATAGTTCCAGTGCAAGTTTGTCTTTTGTCTCCCTCTGAGATTCACTATTCTCTTGATTCTCACTTGACATGCCATGCTCTCATTGCTTACTTTTACTTGCATTATTGGAATACTCATTTTCACCCTCCATATTCCTGGTTTCATTCACTTTCTTTTCCAATTTGCCCAACCTTTCCTTAGTTTCAGTAAGCATATTAAGAATTCTATCCAATTTATCGATGGAGTTATCCTAAGAGTTGTGACCTTCCTGATCTTCTCTCTCATCAAACTCTGATTGATCCATGTTTATTTGTTTTCTCACCTGCTTTAGCAAGTACTAATTAGTTCTATGATTTATCATTTTGAATATTATCAAAACATAACAATTGCTCATAACCATAGTTATTCTCAAACCAAAAATTTTCTTTATTATATTTTGCACAATAGTATATACATTCTTTAAGGATAGACATATTTCATGTTTCACTCAGTATTTACAAGAGGGTTGTAACCTTTGGATTCATTGTCTGACACATATTCACGTGGAATATAACCCTCAAATTCGCTATCAGATGATAGTACAATGATTTCAGCTCTAGGTGGTATACAGGAATCCCTAGTGATCATTGATACACTAATAGGGCAATAATTGACAATAATTCGAGCTGCCATCCTAGATGTCTCTAGGAGTTCTCTTTTCATTCCTTTGAGTCGTGACAGAGCATTGGCAAAAGTTTCCACATCATCTAGCCAAATGTCATTTTCTCAATGGTCTTGATCATCGCAAGACATCTCTGCTTAGCTTGCAGGTAACGTTCCTTACCAGTGAAAGACTTCCTTGCAATTTTCTTGAGACGTACCATCTTGGCACAGTAAATCAAATCATTAACTACCCGCATAATGTTGATTCTTAATCAGCTTAGTGGACTCATCAGCCCTAGTGCTGAACCTCGTTAGCTCTGATACCATATGTAACACCCAGTTTAGTTTTCACCCTAAAAACTAAGTTTAACCAAAGGTAATAATTTTTTTAAGTTTAAAGAAGATACGTAATTTGTTTTTCATTTTTAAAACCATGTAGTACATCCATCGACTAACAATAACATGAAATTATAAATTATACAAAGGGATATATCCATCTACAACATTATACAATATGTTGATTAAAGTTACTTAGAACATTTTCAAGATAGAAACTTACAAAAGTAACTCCATCTCGATCATCCACCATCCAAATTCAAGTCTTGGCAAGCCTTTGGAATATAGAAGAGAAAGTATCTTCAAGGAGCTTAACCTCCAACCACAGACCGTCGGTCTCCCGCACTCCTTCCTAACCAGAAGTGGCCCTACCCTACTCAAGAGGATAGACTTGGGATAACCAATGGTGTTAGCCATCTGAGTACTCGTGTTGTGACCTATGTAACTTGTTATCATGCAATCCCTTAGATACCCTCTAGTCAAGCATGACCACTCCACAAGCTACGCCATCCAGTCATGGTGAACTATCAATGCACTTGAGGCACATGCACTACCTTGGCCAAAGGATTTAAATATAATTAGCGTTGTGTCAACGCAAGTAGTAAGTTCACCCACCCCAACTCGACTTGAATTAATCGCAATCCTACAGTTACCTATGTATAAGTTTAATATAACGACCTCGATAACCTCTAGGTGTTCCAAACTCATCATGCATTAACTCATGGCAGTTAGGTTTACTTCTCTCTTTTTAGCTCATGGAGACATTTCCGTCCATATGTTAAAAGAATGGGTTCCTAGATTACCGATTAATCAGATAATGCTATAAGTTAATCAGTTGATATCTAAGTTCGTCCACTGCTTTAAATTATCCATTCAAGAGAGGACACTAAACTTATCTACGTAACTTCGGAAGGGTTTTAACAATAAACCAATTAAAGAATTCCAAGTAATCGAAGACCCAGAGTTAAAGTTTAAAGACTCTTAAAAGTCTTCTTCGACCTATCAAATCTTCGACACAAATTAATCTTTTATCATACTAAACATTTAAAAATCCTCTCAAGTTGTTTCTATTTGCAAGCAGAATGCATGCAAGTTTACATAACTATAGACTCATTGTGTCGGCTCTAAAACTTCATTATCTAAAATGTTTGAGAGTTTAGACCAATAGTAACTCTATATTCTCCTTCAAAGACAAAACAGTTTGAATGTTTTAAAGCGAAAAGAGTTATATACAATAAATAAATGGACTTTAACTAGTTATCATTTGCAGCAAGTATAGAATGCTCTCTATGGTCGGCCAACCAATTAAAGATTTAGAACTTGTGGAAGGCTGAGTAGTCTTACACACATCAACATACATTCCACACTATGGTTTCTCATATGTCGACGGTTAACACATTCTTCAAGTTTTTTTATAAAACAAATTGTTTTTAAGTATGACAAGACTAATTGTAACTAGTCCGCATGCCAACTGAGGACACTTCCAACGTCGACCTAGGTTAGATCATTGCGGCTTAGAATAACTTTATAGCTAGTTTTTGACCCAAACACAGTCTACTAAGTGCTTTCCACATATCCATATGTTTCTGAAGCTAAACAATACAACAACACAGCTTAAACCGACCATCAAAGATGTTTTTGAGAAACAAATGTGTTTTAGCTGTGAGTTTTAGGACTAAGGTGCGGTTCAAGAGCAAATGGCATTGTTTCTGTTTAGAAAGAAATGACAACATACAGGTTTTAAAGTTGGTAAACAATCCATATATTACATCATCAAGAAAATATTGAGTTCCTTCGTATAACAAAACAGTGCCAGTCCTATTTAAACATTCATGTTTATCCATGACAGCGTAGAGGAGGAATGAAATGAAACTTGAAGAAAATCTCCAGTGACTGCTTCAAAACTAGTCCAAGAGCTCATTCTTTTCTTACCCGCTCACACTTTCTTTTCGCTCGGCCACCTCTCAACTTCTTTTCTCTATTTTCTGTCCCTCAAAACTTACTCCCTCCTTGCTCTAAATCCCGTTCTCCCCACAAAACTAACTTCCTCACTCTCTAAATCATGCCCTAACAATTGGATAACCACCTTGCATGGCATAACCATCTCCTCCTTTCCGTGACCACTACCCAGAAAAAGGTTTGGTTTCCCACTAAATTCGCAACTACTCTGCAAAATGGAGCTCAACACTATGCGAGGTGGCAGTTTATAGTTTGGACAAGTTGTCACACTACTCATAACCGATTATGAGTATAGATCAAATGCATAACTAGAAAATAATGGCTAAGTCGACAACCCATTCATAAAGTTTAAAGCTCAAGAGTAAATAGATTATTTCGAAATATAAGACATCATAGTAAAGACTTGAGTGAGCTCTTCGAGCTACTGCCCGATTATTAACATCATAAAAGAATAAAAGGATTATCCCAAAATGACTATTTAAATATAACTAATATAATTTTATAAATTCCAATACAATACGACCAAAGGTATTACACCCAATGGTCTCAAGATTTAAAACATTATTTAAACCTTTTATTATACGGTAATAGCCCAAAAAAGAAACAATTCAACATCCGTCGAATTTCGTAGGTAAATGTTTACATCATACGCTCATAGAGCTTTATGACGATGACGACGATTTGAGCACAAACACAAAACAAGGTTTTGGATTGAATTACGCACAACTTTTGACTTTACCACCGAACCACTAAACAAGACACGACATACAACTCATTCTCAAATGTATACATACATATATATATAAAACAATATATCGGTCCTCCATATTTGACGACATGAATCAAAGTATTACGACACAGATGTCGATTTCCGATACTCATTACGACAACTATCAAAAGAAGAAAGACCTATTCTTGCAAACCTCGACATCTCGTCTAAAATTGACTTAGCCCGAAATCAAAGTTTAACTCAAGGCAACTAGGTTTATCTACCTAATATTTGTTTTCAGTGGCAAGCACCCTTGGGTTATTCAAGAGTCTATTCTCTCTTTCTCAAAGATACTTTCTCTTCTTCTTTCTTCCTGGCAAACATGTTCCATCTATTCCTGCCATTGACAATCTCACACACAATTTGTGGTCAGAGTACTAATGTTCTGATCAAAACACATTTACATCAAATCATTTCATTTTCATATCGAAAAGACATTTTAATTCATAACATCATATTGATCATAATCAAGTAAAAATCCATGATTTCATAAAATTAACCTTTTCTAAACATATCATCATTTTCTATGATGTTAAAACATATCCACATGACTATATTATTTAAGAAAAAGTAAATAGTAATATGGAATCCGAAAAGGGGATGTAACACTGGAAGCCCATAACCTGTTGGATTTTGCACCATCGGGGTTCGGGGTTTCGAAGGAACCTTGATCCCCAGAACATGTTCCAATGTGCAAAGGATCCCTAAAAACCTGAAATCTTGCCAAAGTCCCAAACCACCTAGAAAACAAGAAAGGGACCCCACACTTAAAATTTTCTTAGATTTTTTTATGACATTAGCATATGAGGGGCACATGAGGAATGGGGATCCCAAAGGAATTGGAGACATGAGGACATGGCACCATAACACTAGATTCTGTAGGGAACTTGGACCTTGGAACATTACATCAAGGGCGGGGAAAACTTTGGAACTCTAGACATCCCTATCTCTGAAAATCCTAAAATCTTGAAATGACCAAAACATGACAAGGAAAGTGCTAAATTTATAAAAAAATTTGGATGTTCTAGGGGAACCTAGAACCCCAGAACCTGTTGGATTTTGCACCATCAGGGTTCAGGGTTTCGAAGGAACCTTGAACCCCAGAACATGTTCCAATGTGCAAAGGATCCCTAAAAACCTGAAATCTTGCCAAAGTGCCAAAACACCTAGAAAACAAGAAAGGGCCCCCACACTTCAAATTTTCTTGGATTTTTTATGATATCAGCATATGAGGGGCACATGAGGAATGGGGATCCCAAAGGAATCAGAGACATGAGGACATGGCACCATAACACTAGGGAAATGGGGATTCCGGAGGGAACAGGGAGCTTGGAACATTACATCGAGGGCAGGGAAAACTTTGGAACTCAAGACATCCCTATATCTCTGAAATTCTGAAATCCCAAAATGACCAAAACATGACAAGGAAAATGCCAAACTTAGAATTTTTTGGGGATTTTTGGCAACAACAACACATGGCCAAGGTATGGTGGGGTTTATCTGTGAGATTGGGGTTGGTTTCTTATGTGGCTTATAATTTCTTGGTTATTGGTTGGTGTTTGAATAAGGGTGCAAGGAAATATAAGGGTTTTTTTTTGTTGTCTTTTTTTCTTTCTTCAGTGATGGAGCCAGGGGAAGCATTGAGTGTTAAACCCTCACTGGATTTTCATGCCACTTTTGGAGCGAAGTCGCCTCCTCTCTCAAAGAGGGGTGCTGAGAATAATTTATTGTTTAATGACTTGGGGGTGGGAGGGTCGGCTCCATCTGGAGGCCCTCGAATGCCAAAAATTAATGGTTCCCTGGAAAGGAGCAAGGAGAGGCCTATTCTGGTGATTCAATCGGAATCAATTGTTGAGGATGTTGAGTACTTCTCAAATCATGCCTTGATTTGCAAATTTATGGGAATGCGTGTTTTGCTTTTTTTTGGATTCATGGACGCAGCGGACTTGGTCGCCGGAGGGTGAAATGGAAGTGATGTTATTGGCAAATAGTTACTTTATGGTTGTCTTTAATTGTATGGCTGATCACAATAGGGTTTTTGAAGGAGGACCCTATTTTCGCAATTAGATTGGTTTATTCATTAAACCCTAGCACATTGGTTTTAATCCTTCGGAGGAGCTCCTGAATTGTGTTTCAGTGTGGGTGCGTCTTTCTCGATTCCCAGTTGAGTATTGGCGCAATGACATCTTGCAAATGGTGGCTTAGCTTCTAGGGAAACCAGTGGGTCCTTCTCAGCAAACGTAGGATAGAAAGGTAATGACTTTTACTCACATGTGTGTTGAGATTGATTTGAGTAACCCTCTTCCAGATTCTTTGGAAATTCATGTGGGGACGTTGTAGTAACTTGATTATGAGACTCTGTCGTTCCGCTACCATCTGTGTCATGAATATGGACATTTATAATGAAGATGTCCCAGGACCAGGTCTGCTGAGTCTTAGCCTCCTCAGCATCCTCGCAACCCTCCTAAGGTTGACAAAGGCAAGGATCCCATTCCTGGTGATGTTGCAGGTACAGAGAGTCTCACTCCTTGTTAAGGCCGGTAACAGGAATTGAGGTCAGAAGACCTGACTTTTAAGGAGTGACAGGAAGGGGACAATTTTAATAGATTTGATGTGTTGGATGACCTTAGTCAACAGGAAGTGAATCCGAGTTTGATGGCTCTAGATCAAGGTGTCATGGAGACGGTTCAGGAAGGCAATATTTCTGACAATCTTTAGATTACACAGGTTGATGGTGCTTTGAAAATGGACACTAATCTTAGTCTAGGGTATTCAGGGGTGCCTAAGGTCCTTGCTTCTAATGAGAAGAGTGGGGGAGATCTCTTGTCCATTGGTGAAGTTGGGGTCTAATTCAAAAAAAGGAAACAAGGCTTCTCATTCTTTGGGGCTTCACCAGAAAATTCTTAAAAAAGGGGTTGTTGAGAAGGCTTCCAAGGTTGGGAGAAAGAAGGACTTGGAGAAAATCAAGATGAAGGGGGAGACCTTGGTGGATTCAAGATCTGTTAAGGCTTTGGACTCTCATTTTTCCAACCCTCAAAAATGATTATTCTCTCATGGAATATAAGGGGCTTGAACAGTGGCCCTCAACAAAAAGTTGTTCATGATTTGGTGAGAATTCATTCTCCTGATGTGCTTTTCATACAAGAAACTAAGTTGTCTGTTGAGAATATGTGTGGTTTGGTGCCTAAACTTTGGGAGCAGGGTCAATGCCAGTGCATTGGTGCCTAAGGTAATGCTGGGGGTGTGGCCTGTTTATGGAATCCACTAAAGATTTTCCCTCTTTGGTGGATATCTTGGAAATCTTTTATTTTCATGGTTGCATCGAGCCTAGAAAATAGAGAAATGGTTCTTCTTTCCAACATCTATGCTCCTACTGATTTTCCTGGTAAGCAGCGCTTATGGTCTCACATCCGGTTTATTCGGAGCCTTGTTCCTCTTTATCCTTGGATTATTGCAGGTGATTTCAATGTCATTACTGGTTTCGATGAAAAGAGGGGTGGACTTTTGAGGTTGGAGCCTTCTTCTTTTCATCTCCGTGATAATATTTATGCCCTAAATCTTGTTGACATTAAGCCTAGTAATGGCTAGTTTACTTGGAACAATAGGAGACTGGGGGAGGATTGTATCGCGAATAGGCTTGACAGGTTCCTAGTCTCCTGTTTCTAGATTGGTGGATCTTGGTCTACTTGTTCTAAAATTCTGGACTGGAGGAGCTCAAATCACTGGCCTATTAAATTTTTCGCTTCTTCAACTCATGCTTCTCGATCTCCCTCTTTCAAGTTTTAACTTATGTGTTTGTGGTATCCCTCTCTATAGAATCATGTTGTTGATTGATGGAGTTTGGGGAGACTTGATTTTGGCACTGCTATGTATTATTTCGCCAAATAGCTACAGTATGTGAAGTACCGGCTCAAAAGGTGGAACAGGCAGTGTTTCGATAACATCTTCCAGGCTAAGGTTGCGGCTCAGGCTGATTTGGATGCTATCACTCGTGTGATTCGAGAGTTTGGCCTTACTAAGGATTCTCTCAAGGAGGAGGCGAGGGCTTTGAAGGCTCTGGAGGAGTGTGAGTTGCGCGAAGAGATTTATTGGAAACAAAAGGCTCGGATTGATTGGTTACAGGAGGGGGAAAAAAACATTTCCTTCTTCAACTCTGTGAAGGCCAAGAGACATGGTAATTTGATTCCTTTTCTTGTGAATGACAGGGGCGAACATCTAACCTCTTTGAGGGATATTTCTAGAGAATCTTTGCAATACTTTGCCTCCTTGTTTAGGGAGGAATCTCAGGATGTGTTGGCTAAAGAAAATCTTGTTTTGTCATGTATCCCTTCTTTGGTTATTGCAGAAATGAATGAACACCTCTTGGGTTGCATTTCCATGGAGGAGTTGGAGGCTACTGTCTTCTAGATGAAGAAATGGAAAGCTCCTAGTCCTGATGGCTTTCCGATCGAATTCTTTCAAGAATTTTGGGACATTCTAAATCTGGACTTATTAGAGGTGGTTTGAGAATCTCAGAGGAATAAGTAGATGTTGAGGGCTATGAATTCTACCTTTCTTGCTCTCATCCCTAAGAGGGATGGAGTGGATCGGCTAAATTTCTTTCAACCTATCTCTCTTTGCAATGTGGTATATAAAATTCTTTCCAAGTTGATTGCTGAGAGGTTGAAGAAGTAGCTCAGTAATCTTGTTTCTGAGGAATAGGGAGGCTTCATGGATGATAGGCAAATCTTGGATGGGGTGGTCATTGCCACTGAAACTATTCACTCCATGGCGACTTCAAAAGAAAAAGCAATGTTCATCAAGCTGGATATGGAAAAGGCTTATGATAGAGTTAAGTGGTCCTTCTTGCACAAAATTCTTATTGCTTTTGGTTTTGCTGAGGAGTGGGTTATGTGAGTTATGAGTTGTGTCACGACCACTTCTTTTTCAGTTTTGATAAATGGTGAACTGTCCTCCTTATTTGGGCCTTCCAGAAGACTTCGCCAAGGGGATCCTCTTTCTCCCTATTAATTCATTCTTTTGGCTAAAGGCTTGGGGAGATTGATTAAGAGCAATGTGGTGCTTGGTCTTATCCAAGGTTGGGTTTGGGGCAATGGTTTACCACCTCAATCACATCTGCAATTTGTTGATGATACTGCTTTGATGGGCATGGCCAAGGTTAGAGAGGAAACTAATTTGTGTGCAGATGATTAATGAGGATAAATCTTCCATTTATTTATTTAATACTCAGAGGCTCATTCAATAGAGGATTTCTCATATTTTGACATTTTAGATTGGTTCTCTGCCTTTGACTTATCTTGGCATTCTTGTTTCTTCAAGCACTCTCCCTAGAGGCTCTTGGCAAAATATTCTAGACATGTTTCATGCGAAGCTGAACCATTGGACTCATAGATGGCTTTCTTTCGCTAGTAGGGTTCAGCTTCTTAAGTTGGTGGTGTAGGCTCTTCCTAACTATAGGTGTATGCTCCAAGTGGCTCTTGTTGGATTTATTAAAGATCTGGATTCTCTGGCTAGGTAGTTTTTTATGGGTTGGTAGCTTGTTGTCTTCTAAGTGGAGCCTTGTGAAGTGGGATATTGTTTGTAGGCCGAAACAGTTTGGTGGGCTCGGGTTGCGGCATTCAACTCTGGCTGGGTTGATGTTATCTACCAAGCTTTATTGGAGATGGTGTGTGGAATAGGATCATATATGGGCTAGGATTATATCTCACAAATATCTAACTGAGATACCAAAGGAGGAGATTCCCCGATATCCACCTGTGGGGAAAGGTTCTTTGATCTAGGACATGCTTAAAAAAGGTCCCAAGGGGTCATCCCACAATAATGGGTTACACTTTTTGGCCAAACTTGACATTGAAATCAACATTTTGAACTAAATCTTCACTTTCCAACACCTATAGCTGCTAAATCGTTAGGAATTGAAGATGATGTGAACTAGTGATTTGTGAGATTTTGTTTGTAGATTCTAAATATATTTTTTATAAAAAATTTGGAGTTAAATTGTAAAAAAATTTGCATCTCCTTTGATAACTAGTTTTTAATAGTAAACAACATTTTTTTAAAGTGATGTGTATTCTGTAGCACATAACTTTTTTTCTACAAATGATAAAATTATGATTCTTTTGAATTTAGATTGGTAACACCGATATATAGGGCATGCATTTGGTTTGATAATTTTTTGTTGATTTTTTTTTAAAATTAAGTTTTGAAGTCAAACCAATTATAATTTAGACATAGATGTATTCCGTAAAACATAACTTTTTATGTATGTATTGAAAATCAATTTTATTTTTTTGTTGAAACAAGGACATCAATACCTAGGGCATAGATATTTTTCAAAAAAAAAATTCACTAATTTACTAATTTTCCATGTGTGTAGAATAGAGAACTTGATGTTCTGTGAAAAAACTACATTCACAAGAAATAAAAAATAAATTTAATAATCAAATTAAATATATTTAAAATTATACTTTTTGGGAAGATTATAACAAGGACTACATACTTATAAAACATAAATTTTAAATGAATTCATTTGATCCCCCAAAAGGTAAATCAAAAGTAGTTTTTTATCAGTATTTTGATAGGTGTAGAGGAGACTCCATTATAGGTATGGTTTAAAACTAGCGAGGTTCTATGGACAAGGGGGTTTGAATCTAAGGGGGTTTGACCAAAACCTCTTCAATTAAAATCCTTTAAATGGAACCTTTCAAGGGTTAAATCATTATATTTTTTAAAAATATGTGATTTCAGCAAAAATCAGTATGTCCCAAAAAGTGTAACCCATTATTGTGGCAGCACCCCAAGTTAATCAAGGAGGGATTGTTTTGGATATGCAATAAGGGGTCTGAGGCTCTTTTTTGGTTTGACTCTTGGGATGGGTTTGACCCTATTCTAAGTAGGTATCCCAATCTGCAGGGTCTGTGTCAGCGCTTCTTGGAGGTTGGTTGGTCTAGGGTGATTGATTTTAAGACTACTTACCTCTATGGGCATATGGAGGTGTCTAGGTGGAAGGATTTTAGTGAATGGCTTGTGGCTGGTTCGAAGGAAGATTGTGCTGAGCTTCATAATATTTTGGAAAGTAGACAGTGCATCTCTCTTCGAGATAGGGATATTTTGGCTTGGAGTCTAGATCCTAAGGGAGTTTTCATAGTGGCTAGTGGGTATCAGGAGCTAATTGCTCAAAAATATGGTGGGTTGGAAGTTCCATAGTGGAAAAGTGTTTGGAATAAGTTCTCCTGGCCTAAATGTAATTGCTTCTTGTGGACCGTAACTTGGAACAAATGTTTGACTTGGGGTAATCTTCAGAAGCGGGGATTCCAAGGTCCTTCAGTTTGTGTTCTTTGTGGGTACAGTGAGGAGGATTCTTCTCACGTGTTCTTCCGTTGCCCTTTTTCTATGCTTATTTGGCATTTTTGGTGGGGTAGTTGGAAACATCCTTGTGTTCATGCCTCTTCTCTTGTTGAGTTTTGGAGCAACCTGGGGAAGCCTCCTACACAGACCTCCTTCATCCAGATTGTGTGGTGCATTGGCCTTGCCTTCATCCTATGGCAAATCTGGCTAGAAAGGAATCGTAGGATTTTTTGTGGGGATAAGTTGATGACTCAACAGGTTTGGCAAAGAATTGTTGGTATGATCCAAGAGACTGTGGAAGCTAAATGTGAAGTGGTTTTTCCTTTGGAAAGGAGTGATGATGAGATTGTGAACAGATTGGCTCTGCAGGGATTGACCTACGACTCCTTTTGTGTTTGAAGAGGTAGGCATGCTAAAAAGAAGGTTCAGAGGGGTGGGAGTTGGTCTACTCCTCTAATGGATGTTTTGAAGATCAACATTGATGGCTCATCTAGGGGTAATCCTGGGCCTGCTGGGATTGGTGGAGCTGGGAGAGATTGTTCTAGCTCTGTTATTTTCTTTTTCTCCATTCATAAAGGATAGTAAACCAATAATCTTATGGAGGGGTTGGTGATTCTTTGGGCTATTGAGAGTACCTGTGATCTTGGTTGGCGTAAGATTATCTATGAATCAAATTTTTAGATCATTGTTAATCTATTGAATGAGCAGAATTTGGAAGGGGTTAATTGGCAACTTGCTTCGATTGTTCAGAATATTTTGCAGCTGTGTTCCAGGCTAGAGATGGTGTCTTTCACCCACATCCCTAAGGAATGGAATAGGGTTGTAGACTGTTTGGCCAAGTGGGCATCTGAGCATGCTAGTGATTGGCAGATTGAAGGATGGGACACTAGTAGAAAAATAGAAATAAATGACTAAATAAACTACCAAAAATTGGTATGTGACCAGTAGTTTGGTCACGTGATCATTGGTAGTTTATTGTCAGTCATTTATCTCGCTACCAAATTTATGACCAAACAAATTTTAGTCATTAATTTAGTCATCAATTTGGTAGTATATTTAGTCATCAATTTGGTAGTTTATTTAGTCATCAATTTGGTAGTATATTTTGTAATTTGGTAGTATATTTAGTCATGAATTTGGTAGTTATTAATTGGTCATTTATTTAGTCATTGTAATTATTAATTTGGTAGTATATTTAGTCATTAATTTGGTAGTATATTTAGTCATCAATTTGGTAGTATATTTAATCATTAATTTAGTCATTGATTGTTGTTAACTAGTCATTTATTTAGTCATTGTAATCATTAATTTGGTAGTATATTTAGTCATCAATTTGGTAGTATATTTAGTCATCAATTTGGTAATATATTTAGTAATTAATTTAGTCATTTATTGTTGTTAACTGGTCATTTATTTAGTCATGGTAGTCATTTTTATTTACTGGTTTCCATTAATTGGTAGTAAATTTAGTCATGATATGAATAATTTATTAAATACCATAAGTTTTATAATGCAAAAAAAACATATTATTAAATTTGAATTAAAACATATATGAAGAAGCTACAACATGCTAGAATTAAAAGATTGATTCAACATCATGATAAAGAAAGGTAATCTGCAATAAAAATATATAATGCAAATATATATATCAAGTTATAAGATATCAAAATTGTCTAAGATTATATATATAAATATAATCAAAAATGTCAAAGTTGTCTAAGAGTTTCCAACTCTTTCAAATACACCATGAAAATTAAGATCCCTAAACAACACATTCAAAATACTGCATAAAGCAATGGACCAAGATGTCTAACAAGTAGTACATGATAAACATCAACTATGCCATTTTTTGCAAATATTCTAGTGGCCACCGTGTGAAGGTTCCTTCTTTCTCTTTTAGACGGACAGCTCCATCTATTTTATCTTCATAAGCAAGGCGTATGTTACTTGTGACCTTTAAAATATTTACATTTGCATCTCTTGTTCCTTTCAAGTTGACTCCATGTATAATAGATAGTGAGTGAATCCGCCCAATGCCCACAGGTACACCATCAAACGGATCCAACACCCTAACTTTATCCCCTTCTTCGAGTTTATCAATACATTTCTGCAAAAACAAAGAAAAATACACATTATATTGAAATACATAATAATTATTACATAGGTAATGATTACCCTTATTTACATAATAAAACAACCATTACTTATGTTGGAACAAAATTTTAAAACCCTAAAATTTTGTTAATTCCTGCCATTATTCCAAATAAACTATTCTCACAATGTTATTTTAATTTTTCATTCAAAACAATAAATCCAATTGGCTTATATCCTAGCCTTAATAATCCCACAACATCCCATCGATACCCAAAAAAATCCCTTAAATAAAAAGGCCATATAAAGGGATATTGTTGGGAGAATGCTATGTCGAGAGGACTCAACGTAGTGTCTCTTTGATAGCCTAAAGTAGTAAATAAACCTTGTCTTGCATGTAAGGATGACGTCAGAAAAATTAAAGAGAATAAAACATTTCGAGGAGACTAAAGGGTATCGGGATGACTCGATCGCATATCTCTTCGATATCCTGATAATACCAAACATATCGATGGGACCAATGCATATCGGTGTCACACCGATACAACGATATCTATCAATAAAAGCATATTGGGGGGACTCAAGGATATCGAAGTGACATAATTTTAGGTCCCGTCGATACACCGATAATGCTTATCAAAGGGCATTTTGAAGGAAGTTAATAAATAAAAGTGATCATATAAAACATAAAAGATATCGATGGGACATAATGATATCAGTGTAACACTATCTGAAGTCATCCTGATATCTCGAAGAAAGATGAAATAATGTCGAAGAAAGAAAAAGCGACCATCCTGATAAATCAGTGACATGACTATTTGACATGAATTAGACAGCTCATGTTTGAAAGAATTAATTATTTCTGCATTAGATATTGAATTTGCCACAAATATGCCATCAATGAGCTAGAGCTGAAAGAAGTGATTTTTAAAAGATTTTTGAGCAGACGAAGAAAATTGAGGAGCTTAGAGATTGGAAACGGCAAAGTTGCAGATCTGGGGAAGCTTGTTCAGGTAAGTACTCCAAGCCTAAATTTGAATTTATAGAGAATTGTGGAAGTCATAAACACATAAAACTATGGAAATTAAGAATGAAAACCCTAAGAAAAGGCAGAAAACTGAGGATAGAACTTTAAACCAAGACCTGATAGAATAATGCCCGGGGTCTAGACAATGGTCCAGAAGAAATGTTCAACTAAATCCACATGCTGAGAAATTGGAAGATGCTAACAGACATGTAGGGGATTCGTGGACCCCTATAAGGGGATATGACCTGTTCATGTACCATTATAGGAAAATGCACAAACACAAACCAATCTCAAATCCTTGGAAGTTAAATTTGGGGAAATTAGTAGTACCCAATGTGTTTCTGAATATAGAACTGCTTAAAATGTTGGCAGATCATTATAATCCACAAACTCGTATGATTGAGCTTAAAGATGGGTTTGGGTTTATTCCTATTACCATGGATTATATATCAATGGTCTTTCAGTTAGATTCAAGCTTTGATATGGTATTCAGGATTAAGGACTTATTGAATGAGTATTGAAATCTAAGTAACACTTATAAAAGGTGGAGGCTACCGTTTCACAGACCTAGGGATGAAAATAATCAGCTCAGAGTGTTCTCAAGGGTGGAGGTTCCCCCTTATTCGGTTGATCTGTTTGAACCATATTTCAAATATACTTATTACTCAGTTTGTCAGGTATTAGGCGTGGATGCCCCTGAATTTATGGATATAGTACCGATGGTTCTAGCTGCAGATATACAAAGCCTCGATGCTAGAACATCTGATTATGTTGACTATCTCTCTAATGATCTTCACAATTATTTAAAGGCTATAAAGAATAACAAGAAAGGCTTTAGATTTATGCATTATTCCTTATTTATGCATCTGGTTTTATATGAAGGGTAGAACATGGGCCTATGGGATGAATCTCTCAAGGTTAGAGATCTAGATAAAAATGGAGACATTAAGCCAGTACAAATGTGGACTGCCATTTGCGATAGCAAGTGTGATAGGTCACATTATTTGTATTTCAAAGAGTATTTTGTAAAGCCTTTATACACTAAATTTGGTTATCCATGCAATTACAATTTGTCACCCAATAGACAAAGATTTCTCAGGCTAAAGGATATGAATAAGAACAAAAAGATCAATCACAATTGGGGTGATTGGTACGTATACAGGGACTACACAAAGATCGGAGTTTTTTGGGTATGAAGTAGCACCATTTATACTCCTGAAGACTTGCCCTGATAGAATTGCATATCTGGAAATTGTTAGGGAATTAGCTTCATCTGATTTCATGCATTTGAAGAGACACAATAAGCAATCCTTTATGCCAGGCACCCTGTGTTTTGGAGATATTACTGCTTTTTATAAGAAAGGATATGAAGAAATTGAAAAGAGATTAGATTACTTTGAGATGCCTAAAGGAAATGCTAGGGAAAATTTTGACCCTGAGCATTTCATCAATCATGTCAGTACAAGTCAAAAGTTGAAAAGGTATCAACATGTACTATTCGTGGAGAGGATTTAATTAGAAATGTTGATGTAGCTTCTACCATTGAGAGGAGAGAACTGTATCATAAAGTAATGTTATCCAAGGCTAGGAGGGTAGCCCAAAACCCCAACTATAAGGGAGCTTTTCCAGAAATTATTGATCCCATAGATAGATTGAACATGTTAGTTTCAAAGGCACCAAAATTGATTATGGATGTCCCACCTAAGATCTTTGAAAGAAGAGGCAGAAATATCAGGGAAACACAAGCTAGATATGAGGCTCCTCTGAGTTGTCTTTCTCCTCAATGTACACCTAATATTTGTTTTTCTATGGATACTAGCATTGCAGATGATGAGGAACTAGAGGGTGACGTTGAAAATGTATAGGGTTTTGAACCTGTGATTGACAGCTATGAGCCACCTATGGATAGAGAAGCAGTTGATATAGAATCCCTTGATGAACTATCAGAAGATATGAGACACCTAGCTAGCAAAAAGTTTGTCTCAGATAAAGACTTTATAAAAACCCCTGAGTTTAAAGCCTTTCTTTATGAATTCAAATGCAAATAGGCCAGGGAGAAGATGAAAGATATTTCCCCTGAGATACAAGTTGAGGTATTACATCAACTTCAAATTGAAATTGATAAAGCAATGAATGACATGACCCCAGAAAAGGGAAGAAATCTGCTAGAAGAAGCAAGGGTGATGATAGTCCCAGGTTGGGATATGACCTCAGCCATTATTTTTTATACCTTCAAAAGAAATTAGGATAAGAAGATGCAGTGAAGTATTGAAGCTTTGGATAAAATCCAAAAAGGTTCTGGGTATGACCCTGATAAGGCATCTCTGCTGATATGGGCACTTTACCCCCCACATCAGAGGCCTCAAATCATTGATGATCCAAACAAAGCATTTGGTAATCTCATAATACAAAGAGTTGAAGATACTGACCCACTGGATACTGCTGACCTGAATATCAATGTTGCCAATTTTACAAAAGCCCGGATAGAGAAACTGGTCAGGAATAACAATGCATATATAGCAGAAAATGCAAAATTAAAACAAGAGATTGCTATGTATAAGGATAAAATATCATCATCCAGTAATCGGTTGTCTTATCAAGAACCAAATAAAGAGGTGATGGAAGCCATAGTAAATAAAAATTATTGGAAAGTTAAAGCAAAGAAATTTCAAAAGAAAAGTGATAAACTGGAAAGTAACATAAAAGTTGTTAAGTATCAGATGGCTTCTGAATTGATAAAAAGAAGATTTGAGGAGATGATGAAACACAGTGATCAAGTATGGGACTTACATAAAAGAACCCATAATGCTTATCAGGAACATGGAAGATTGCATCTCAGATTGCTTGAGAAGAAAGAAGAACTAAAAGCCAAAGAGCAAGAACTCGAGGAATGCAATGGACTGATCATTGAACATGAAAGGTTTAATACAATATTGTCAGATGACATTGGTGATTTTGATCTACATGGGGATCTGGCATTTCCCAATTTCTTCAATAATGAGGGTAATATATGGGATAAAGATCTATAGAAAGATGAGTTGGTGCAATTATTACCCATAACTTTGGAGAAAGCCAACGATGAAGACAAAGTGATAGAGAATGTTCATAAATAGATGGACAAATTCTTCAGACTAGAATCTGTCATGGAAGAAATAATTTCCACTGATACTTGTATATCTTAGGAATACATCGATCACATTGCCAAGGTAAACCTATTTATTGCCAGAATAGTGTGAAAAGAAGCATGGAAGATTGAATGAAGTTTTGATAATTTGGTAATATATAAATCAATGTATTGCTTTAGCAATAAGGATGGGCAGAGCACATTTGACAGATATTGCAACATGGAGAGGAACACCTTGCCAGGCCCATGGTCACAAGTGTTCTATATTGATTAATGGAGCCAAATCTTAGTCAAATTGCTAAGCCCATGCTTTATGTTTCTTAATTATGTTTTATAATTATCTATCCAAGGCCTAGCCATTCATCATCTTTCAACAAGACAATTTATATATTCCAATATATTCAAGACATTACACTTCTATGATAATTTAATGTTATAATGGGCAAGGATGGTTAAATTTGTGGATATGTATGGTGTTCTGATTTTCTATTAATATTTAAGTTCATAAGTTGTTTGATTGTCTTCATAAGTTGTTTTATTCAAAAATTAATATAAGTCAAGTAAAGAATGCAAAAACTATAATTTTTTGTTCAAAATAACATTTTTCTTCCACTCTTAAATGACTAAGTCAAGGTATGTTGTGAGATTATTCCACCTCAACTTCAGCACAACTATGACTGTGCTGCACATTCTTGTCCACTAGTTCATCATGATCACTATCAATATCGGCAGCTCTATTGACATCAAGGCATTTTTGTTTTTGTGATGCTTTGATAAAATTGCTTTGCATGTGGTTTAACTATTTGTAGGATCAACCATCATTGTAGTGAAAGAGCAATATTTATATCATAAAATAGAGAGACCATCATCATATATTTTCTTTTGTTGATTAAGCACAATCACTTTTGTTCCCTCTTTCTTGTCTTTTCTTGTCTTGTGTACGTACTTGCATATAATATTTTCAAACATTGTATATGTTGTATTTTCAATAGAAAATTGGCAAATGAATCTAGTCATAATATTTTTTTGGGGATAATTCAAAAGTTTTGAATGTGAACGGTCTGAAGCTTGTTGCTTCCTTCATTTTCTATAAGAAGGAAACCAAGACCGTGGGTAAGGGGTAATGCAAGGTTGAATAGTGATATTTTGATATTTGAACTCTGGGAGAAAGAATCATTTTGTCAAGCTTTTTCTGAAACAATCAATGGAAACAAAGCTTTAAGTTTGGTGCCCAATTTTTTGATTATTCAATTATTGTGATTAATGTGAATGGTTATAATTTTCTCAGGTTGTCTCCAACTTGGAATATCTTTATTATTCAAATTGGTTTTATGTTTCTAATTTGTTAGAGTAATTTCCTTACTTTGTGTGGTTGATTAATTGGGTCTTCTTGGGAAGATTAAAATTTCCCTCTTAAAAGATCACAATAATAAAGAGGTTTCTTTTGGATGTTTGAAGTAGAACCTGGTAAATTACAATATTGCACGTTTCTTTTGGTTCTGTAAGTAGAACAATGAGACAATTCGTGATAACACATTTATGTAACGCATCAATGCTAAGGTTATAATGGCTAGAATTGCAGTATTGCACATTGAGGGTAGGTTCATTCTTTGCTTATAGTATCCAAGAGCTATGATAACTATTGAAGTATCCAAAAAATGCAATCACCAGGAAGTATAACAAAAACATGGTACAATTTTACCCAATAACAAGCACACGAAATGAAAGCATATTGTAATAGAGCTTCTTACCTCATCTGCATCCATAATATTATAGTCATTCCATGCAGAAACTATAGCCTTAACAGAGGAAGCCAACTGCGACACTTTCTCAGTGAGACCGTGTAAGCAACTCATTATATGTTGGTACCCTTCATTTGATTTGACATCATCTGTGAAGGCTCTTATTGGGCATCTAACAAATGGTTGTGAAATCTCTGTTGACGAACTAGATTTCCACTTCATACTACTATTAGATTTACTAAGATCTAGTGTTGCCATATAATCAACAATATCTCCCACACCTGCTTCTCTATTACTGTTTTCCACCTAAAATATAATGTCAATATCAACATATAGTTAGTTCAATAAAAAATTGAAATAAATAACCAACGTAAATTGAACCAAAAAGTCATACACTTACTCCAAGTTTGTCCATTTTGGCCTACAACCCACCTCAGCCAAATGTATATCTAGTTGTCATGTTATCTCTTGCCCTCTTTCCTTTATAACTCTTTGTCAAATATTCTTTAGAACACATATTTTCTTTCAATGCCTCCCACTATTTGGGAGATAGAGTGGATTCTAACCTCTCTTTTCCCTCGAAGATTGTTTTTGTACAATTGTATCTAAAATTGTTCATCAAAAGTCTCATTTTTTGCTTGTAATATCTTCTAGAGATTTGTCCACTAGCAGTCTCAAAAGCATTTTCCATTTTTTGTATAACATTTTCCACACTTTGTGGATCTTGATCTGCAAAATTTGATTTACAAATATTCAAATGGGCCCTACATCTTACACCCAACTTAGAGGCCCACCTTGCAGCATTTTTCCCAGTGGGCAACCATCTCTTGATACCTCAACCAAAAATGGCTTATTGACTTCTAATTTTCTTTCTTTTGCATTCCTCTCTGTAGATCTGTATAAATCTTGACTCAATCTTTTTCTTTTGACAAAAGCAGGCACATCTTCTATTAAACCACTACTAATATTTTTGGTTGATCCACTAGTTCCATCAAAAGTTGTAGCAGGCACATCAGATGCAAGTGGTCTCTCTTCATGAATTTCATTAACCAGAACTTCATCATCCTTGGCCACATCAGGTGTGTCATGAGTAGGTAGATCAGTACCAGTCTCTGTAGATTTCACTTCAAACACATCCTTTAATCTTGAAAAAATCATCTGTAGACTTACTATTCCTTTGCTCTCATTGTTTTCAATAATCTCTCTTAGACTCTGTGCTAAGAGATCATCACGACATTACACATCACCATGTGCTATATTAGGCTACACATCACCATGTGCTATATTAGGCTGCACATCACTATGTGTTATATCAGGTTGCACATCATCACAACTATTCTTTTCACCAACTACATTTGTACTTGAATCCCAAATGCATTGGCTTCTACGAGTTGGCGGCACTATATCTTTACTTTCCTTTTGTTTTCTCTCTCCATTTTCTTTGTGCTCTTTTTCTTTCCTATAAAATAAAAAATATGATATTAATCTTATATACATAAACCTCTTGCCTATAAAATTTCATAAACACAATTAAACAAATAATATACTACTTAGTGGATTTACAACTTGCATGTTTGTCAAACCAATATGTGATAAATATTCACTATTATTTGCCACACGTTCTCTACGAAAGCGCTCATAATCTATCAATGGAACTTCAACAATATGATCACTATCATCTAAATTGTGCCTCAAAGTCTTTTCCCTCATTTCCTAAAGTCCAAATAAACAATAATATATAAATCAATAACTTGAATCAGTAGAACAAGAGTGGAATATAAACAAAGCCATTATTTTCAGTCAACTAGAGCATATAAACAAATGCAATCATAGTATATAAGGATTTCATTTCCATTTTAATGATACAGTATATAAGGACAGTCCCCATATGAAATACATTTATAGAGCATATAAGATGCATTCTTAGAAATTAGAGGAGACAATCTATGACAAGTGACATGACATAGGATGATAGCATATAAGATGCATTATATGGAGGAGCAAATATTCAGTAAGTAAATGTGGCACACAGATTGAAACCCAAAGGAAACTCTATTTGTTTATCCTTCTATTTGAGAAGAAACTAATTGCCTTTCTGATAGTGTGAATCATCATTATTTCTGCTTATATAATCCTCATTATTTCAACTTATAAAATCCTCATTATTTCTACTTATATAATTCTACAGAAATTCTGAACACACAAATGTAAGTAAACAAAAATAGTCAATATGTGCTTTAAAATTGAGTAATTTATTTTTGGAACAAATATAGCTAGTTATATGCATGACTTGTAACAAGACAAGAACTAGAAAAACAACAAAAAGTAGAGCTCAACATGAGAGATTACCCTGAAAAACCCAAAGTGGAAGAAATTCTTGTACACTAATGCCCTTTCTTATCTTGTTGCTTCTCTACTACATTTTAGAAGCTCGCTATTTTCTTGATGCCTTCAATGACATGAAACAATGTAACAGCAGTACCATAACATTTGCAGTGTTATGTAATTGTTAAAAAGTAATTATGTATTTCCAGCAAGATCAGAATCATGATCACTCGTGTCTGCATCTGCTTGATTTTCTTCCTCATCCTCATCTGTGTCATGCAATACATTCTCTCTCCCAATCTCTTCGTTGCTAATCAAAATATCTTCTCCAAACACTCCATCATCATCTTCATCCACTTCTTCGAATGTTTCTTGTAAATTAACATATTGCACATCAAGCATTTTATCAACAACTTCCATGAATTTTTGTTTCGAACGAGACTCTATCTGAATGACATACGACCATCATGGGCTTCTTACATCATCAATTAGAAATGATTGGTTAATTTGAAAATGGAAAACATAGGGCTCATCCCTCTCTGATAAAAATTGTCCTATATTTGCACGTACAAATCCATACTCATCAAAATATATTGTGGATGGTCGGATCCACTTACATTTTAATAATATAGGACTATTTTCACTAAAATCCACTTGAATAATTTCTTGGATGAATCCAGCATAAAAAAAATTTCTCAGTTTTGTGAAGAAATTCAACACTTACAACACAATCACAATTTGTCTTTCCTTTGTCTTTTTCCTCCACTCTTAAATGGCTACCATAGGCCCGCATTCCACTAAAATGCATATCCCATAAATGTGGAGGTTGTGAAAGCTCACTTTCCTCCATTGTTATATCTTGACCTTCTTCTTTTGCTTCACTAACTGCATTAGCAATCCATTCTTCAAAATTTGGAAAAGAATCCCCTCCAACCAAATCATGACGTCTGCGCTTTTGAGGTCGATGTTGCATCCAACTTTGATTCTCTCTTCATATTTTCTACATAGAACATTAATGTGCAAATAG
The DNA here is from genome assembly GCA_027924645.1 of Cunninghamia lanceolata. Lineage (NCBI taxonomy): Eukaryota > Viridiplantae > Streptophyta > Pinopsida > Cupressales > Cupressaceae > Cunninghamia > Cunninghamia lanceolata. The sequence continues at coordinate 947,122 of BSBN01000474.1, read as the reverse complement.
TAAGATTAATAATATAAATGTGTAAATAAATAATTGTGTAAATTTTTTAACCTGTGCCACTTATCGAACGAAGATGTGTTTTAAAGAATAAAGGCATGTATCGCACTTCTTTCTTGATGTGATAGCTTGAAGCAACATCCATTGCCTTCTAATATTTCACCTGCAACTCTCTCATCTTCATCATCATCCCATACACGTCGATTGACATTTTGAAAATCCTTCATATATTCTGTGTAAAATCCAATGGCCTCTTGCATTAAATATCCTTCAGACATGCTGCCTTCTGGTTTTGCCCTAGTACGAACAATTTTTTTCAAAACCTTCATATATCATTCTATAGGATACATCCATCTCGTTCTTACTGGACCACAATGCTCTAGTTCATATTCTAGATGTATCAAAAGATGCATAGAAATGTTAAAGATTGTTGCTGGAAATTCCCATTCCAATAGACAAAGGACTTCAACAACCTCCTCCCTCAAACTATCAAAGTTCAAAGGATCTAATACATGTGAACTCATTCTCTTTAATATTAGGCCCAACCTTATAATTGTCAATCTTGGCCCCTCTGCCAAACCTGATATATTTACAACAATAGGTAAAATATTCTTGATTATAACATGATAATCATGGATCTTTAGGCCTCTTAAGCTATTAATGTCAGTTTGGCTTCTAATAGTACTACTTACATATCCAGTGGGAAAGCGAGTCTGAGACATCAACTATAAGAATTGTGCACGTTATTCCTTTGCCCAGACATAAGGAGCACTGGGTTTTCTATATTTTGCATCATCATATTTTTCAACCCAAAGATTTTGACAAATCTTTAGTTCTCAAAAGTCTGCACGTGATGAAATAGTATCAAAAGCACCAAAAAGAGTTTCTATAATAGCATAGGCTATATTTTTCTCAGTATGTATAAAGTCAACAGTATGCCTAATGGCTATATCCTTAAAGTATGGCAGCTTATAGAATATGCACAACCATTTTACACCACTTTCATTACATGGATCATATCTACTACCAGCAATCCCACCATTTTCAATAAATGACATTCTTTTTTGTCCATTCTCAATAATGTAATCACCTGTTATTAGCAAAGGTGCTTCACGATTCTCTTCCTGACCATTGAAATGTGTTTTTTGTCGACGATATGGATGACCCACTTTAAGGTAAGCATGATGTCTACAATAAATACACTTACGTAAACTTCTTGAGTGCCTCGCAAAATCCTTAAAGTTGCAAGCAAGACAGCCATGGTATCCATGAATAGTGAGACCAGACAATGTACCATATGCAGGAAGATCATGAATCATAACTAATAAGGAAGCTCTTAAAGTGAATTTTATTGAATGACCATCACTTAAAGATTTAATTGCTTGAATTCATTTCCACGATTCCATTAGCTCATCATATAATGGCTCTAGATAGGCATCTATTGTATCTGAAGTCACACTTTTCTTTCCTGGTATAATCAATGATAGCATTAAGAAAAATGGTTTAGTTGCTAACCATGGAGGCAAGTTATAATTTACTAAAAACACTGGCCAAGTTGACCATTTAGTACTTTGATCTGAGAATGGGTTCACCCCATCTAAAGCCAAACCCAACCTTATATTACGAGGATCTTGAGAAAAATTAGGCCATCTGTTATCAAATTCCATCCACATCCTAGAATCAGGCACATGTCTTTATTTTCCATCACTGCTCTTATTTTGGGCATGCCACTGCATAAGTTCAGAAATGTCTCTACACCTATACATTCAGAGTAATTGTGGGCTTATCGTAAAGTGGCGAAGAACCTTTCTAGGAACCATAGCTAATTTCAACCCTTGTCTATACCTTTCTTCATGACATTTCAAACATTCACTCTCACTTGCAAGATTTTTGTGAAATAATACACAACCATTAACACATGTGTGGATGTTTTCATAACACAAGCCGAGCTTACTGATCTGCTTTTTACATTGACTTCGTTTTGTTGGCAATGTGGAGTCAGTTGGTAACAATGAACTTAATAATGCCAATAACTGATCTACACTCTCATTTGTCCAACCATGCACCACTTGCAAGTTAAGAATTTGAAGGATTGTTGTCAAATGACTTAACTTGCAATTAGCATACACAGGCTTTAAAGCATCCTCCATTGACTTAGCCCAATCATCGTTTAGACCCTCATTCAACATTCTTTCAACTTCAAACCCTTCGTCTAACATTTATGCCTCTTCATCTATGTTTGGTGCCACTTCATCTATGTTTGTTTCCTCTTCATCTCTCACAGTCTACAATTCTATCATATCTTCATAATAATTGTAAACCCAAGGGCTTATACCACTATGGCCATATCTTATCATATGTCGATAAATCGTATTTATTTTTCTCACCTTTCCACCAAGATAGTCATTACATGGACATGGATATTTTTCCATTTCCCTTTCATTGGATACTCTCTCATCATATGCATGATATTGATTCGTAGTCAACCTTCGATGCTGATCCATTTGTAATATTGTGCATTCCAGTATTAATTTAGTATAATAAGCTATCCTACACCTAGAATGCCTTTAAATAGAAAATATTAAAAGGTAACCTTCAATCATGCATATGGTCAAGCTAGGATAACCTTTCCTTTAGTTTGGGCTAGTCATCATGAAGGGAGATCATGCAGAGTAGAGGTGTGGTTTTATTTGAGTTTAAGGATCAGTTAAGGATCAACTTCACAAATACTGAAGATAACATTTTCTTTTGAGTTTTCAAGCTTTAATCATGAAAAAATATCAATTCCCTTTTAGCAATGAGGGTTATGAATTGCCTTTGAATTTGTTACAGAGTGCGTCCCCAAATTTGACTTTGTTGCAGAGGGCCTCACCAACTTCAAATTCACTACAGCAAACTCTGAATCCCTTGCCCACATTTTCAAAAGTCTCCAAGTCCTCTCCAAACAAGCTTTATCACCCATGCAAGTAGTTGCTACACTTATATGCACCTAAAACATTTTTTTAGGTACACGCATCAGATAGAGTAAGTGCTTCAATACGTGTCCATGAGAATAACAAACATCAATAGCAATTCAATTTCATTCTCATGATGACAATTATACATTTTACAAGTTGTCCAGGACTTAGAAATATAGATAAGCTATGTAAACCAATAGATAAATAGCATTTAGAAGAAATACTAAACAATTTATCAAGATTACACTTTAAAACCCCAATTAAATAACTATTGTGATGAAGTATTCATAGCCGCAAATCACTTGCTAAAATCATAGGCAAAGTCACCAAATAAAGGACTCAAGATGTCAACCATTTCAAATCACAATAGGAAATACAGCATAGAGAATACAGTCATGCCTTTGATTGCAAAGGAGGGGGCAGATATTACAGTATGTAGCAGCATTGAAAAGATGAAAATGCAAAATCCATGCAGCCAAACACTTTTGTCAAAATACAAACCCTTACCTAATTAGTTAACTGATCCTTGAAGATTTTATCAGGCAAAGATAGTCATTATATAGATGCTAAATTAGTGACACAAGTACCTTTGAAAGTGATGACAGTCATGTCATCAAACTGATAGTGAAATCAGTCATCAAAAAGAGTAATGCACAACACCATAGAAGAAAAGAGGATATCACTATCCATTCAAAGAGATGCCCTGATCACAGTCACCAAAGTGGGCTACAACAGCAGAGAAGAGACAGTGGAATATTGACAGTCTTTTTGCATCCAAATGTGAATTATGTGAAAACTATGTCATATATCAATAACAAAAGTAACAGAGGATTTTTTACAGTCAAAATCTATGAATAGAATCTTCAAGTTTATCAAAATCAAGCTAATAAGCTATATGATAGTCATAGCAGCAGATGGACAAAGGGAATGTGATTGTGACATATTTTTGCATACAAAGGATAGTCATCATCAATGATATCTTTGTATTGAGGAATTTCTAGGCAAGTTCGCGATAGGACAACAAAGATTAGTTCATGTATGAAGCAATGAACAAGGTTTTCATGACAAGGTTACTGTCAAGATAGCAGTAAGAACAGTAAAGACAGTGAAGAGCAGATTTAAGGAATGAAAAAAATCATGGAATAGTCTTGCATTCTCAACAACAAGCTTTCATTCTCTATTTTGTGACAGTCATTTTGAAAATACAATCATCTTTCAAAGGTTGAATCACACACACAGGGGCAATGTCTAAGTCATAGGTTGAAGACCATCAAATTCCTTCATGCCAAGGTATACTAAGTATAAATCATGAATGGAAAAAGTAGAACTTTATCAATAAAGAACCATGAGACCTCTTCATATGGTCATTGAAAGAGATAGAACAGTCACTAATGATAGAAAACTAAGCTTTCAAAAATACAAAACTTTAGAGCAGGCTAAGAGAAGAATAGAGGTATGTGGAAAACCCTACCTCTGCTTCATAAAACCATTTGTTATCTCATTATTATTATTGTTCCTTTGATATGTCGTCTATAGCTGGAAATCCCTTTCTTCATTCACACGATGATCTCAAAACTATTTCAACTAACTGCAGTCATGAACAATCTCACATGATGATCTCAAAGAATTGCGGCCATGAACAATCTCACACGATGATCTCAAAGAACCACGGCCATGAACAATCTCACACGATGATCTCAAAGAACTGCGGCCATGAACAATCTTCTCCTTTTCAACTATTCATACCCTAGTCTTAGTGGCCATGAACAATCTTCTCCTGCTAGACCTATGATTTTCTTCTTCACAAGTTTCACTTTTGTTCAAAACACATAAACACACATTCCCTCCATTATTTCCCTCCATTACTAAAGTGAACTAAACTCATGCACCACAAGGCAAAAACTTATATTATATTTTAATTATAAAATAAATTTATAATTAGAATGCATACATGTGTTTAAATCCCTCTTCTTATGGTGTTGGAATTTAAAACAAATTGTAGCTGTAGAAATCAGAATAAATCAATCGTGAAACATTGAAGAATGACTAACCACAACAAAATTGACGCAAGAACCTTTAAGTTGGGAGCCCCGATGTGGGGAAAACCAGTTGCTCCTTCTTATCTTGGCCAAAAAAAACTTAAAATAATTTAATTAAATGATGCATTGGATCCATCTCAACGTACTTTAGATATATTTTTTAAATATAGCTATATTTTTTCCTTTCAAATATTTATATGTATTTAAATTGTTTATTGTCATTAAAAAATATCTATTTATTCTAATTTCATATATTATTTTGATTAAAATTATTAAAGTATACAATTATTATAATTTTAACTTCAAATAATTTAATTAAATGACGCATTGGATCCATCTCGGCATACTTTAGATTTTTTTTTTAAATATAGCTATCCTAGTTTTAATTATAAAATAATGAAATTATATTACAATATAATTATTTGGTCGAAGCGAACATTTATTGCCTTGCCTTATATTGTCTTTGAATTCATGGGTTATGATCAAATTGGAAAGAAAAAAGAATAGAGGAGTAATAGTCATTTTTATTTGTCTGACCAATTATTAGTTGTGTTTTTTTCCCGATGACCAAATTAGTCATTTATTTAGTCATTTCAACCGATGACCAAATTAGTCATTTATAGCTGTGTTGCAAAAAAAATTGGTCACATGACTAAAAGTTTTAGTCACCTGGTCATTTATTTGCCATATTTCTACTAGTGGGCGTAGTTATCCCTAGATTACTTCCAAACTTTAGAGGATTATTTTGGAGGACATGGCCGGATGAGGTGGGTTGGTGTTGGTGTTGCGGTGGTTTAATGTCTTGGCTGGTTGATTGGGTGTTCCTGCTTTTCTTGGAGGCCTTTATGGTCCTTATTTTCTGTGTATTGATGAATTTCTAATTTCAATAAAAATTTTACCCTCTTTTTATTAAAAAAAACACATGGCCAAGGTATAAGGAAGGTAAAGTGGTGCAGGAGCACCCCTACAAGACAGGATATAGGTTCATTGTCCGCATGACAGGACATTAGTCTATTTTTAGCATGTTTGACTTCATAATGTAATAAGGTCCATTGGACCAATGCGTATGTATTAGATCAGCCTAGGAGAGTGTGCAGGCAGTTAGAGCTCGTGATCAGGTAGTATGAGCTGTCCTCTCCCAGCCGTTTGGAAGCTCCCAGCCGCTGGGAATCGAGTTGGTAGTACTCGTAGGATATTGCTATAAATAACTCAGATCAGTTAGGGTTTGAGATGAGGAGATAGGAGAGGAGTAGTTGTGTTATGTTGTACTGGTGATTAAGAAAGAGTAGTAGTTGTGTTATGTTGTACTGGTGGTTGAGTGAAATCCAAAGATCAGTCCAGACATTGTGAAACATTATTGTAGAAACAGGACATTTGTGTTTCATCTAAATAAGATCTCATCAATTGCATTATCTGGTTTATCAGCTATTTATGTTTTGATTTCTATTCTGATTACAGGTTAATGGATTCTTTTAACCCTTCCACCAATTGATTCTGTGAATCGGTGGAATGGTCATGCATGTTAGTTTAGGTTGTATTTTAGTTTTCTATTTATGCATTTCATTGTGTGGGAGATCGATTGGTAGCATGCTGTGAATCAACCTAGCATCCTCATGTGCTAGGATTTAGGAAGATAAACTGTTAAGTTTTGATCTGAAGGTGATCCGGCCCGATCATCATGTTTTCTTTGTGAAATTGTACGGTTCTGTGAGTTTGCATGCAGCTGACGGATATACAGGGATCTGCATGTGCTTTTCCAGACGGAGTGAATCGTATCGTCATCTACGAGTATATCGCTATCCGGATCGGGTTATGAAGCTGACGAAGACTGTATGTTTCAAGTGCATCAGGATGATATAAGTCGGATATATACTCAGTGTGTATATCATCGTCAGGATCATCTTTCGTGTGTATCCATCGTCCGCATATCGCTATCGCATGCAGAAGTGAAAGTTCACTTTTTGGCTAAGGACCGGAAAGGTCATCATCAGGATATTGAAAAGATCACCGGATATTCATTATCATGTTGCGGAGGATATAAGTGTCTTATATCCTGTTGACATCATCATCAGGTGCATTGACATCATCATCGGGTGCAAGTGACGTCATCGTCATCAGGATATTGCGAATATCACCCTATGCAAGTTTATCCTGCTGTCGCTAAGTGTTTTGGCATCGGCGTAAGTCATCGGCATAAAGTTGAGTATCATCATCAGGATGTTTCAATATGACCGGATAAGTCATATCCTGATGCTGTTGTTTGAGTAGTCGGATATCGGGGTGACGTAAGCATCGAAGGAAAGGTGCTTGAAGTTGTCGTCATCAGGATATATGGGAGGAACCGGATATTTCATATCCTACTGACGAAGGGTGATGATGATGCTAAACATCATGATGCTGCCGATAGAGTTTGGCGCTAAGTGAATACTGATCATCAGGAGGATAATTGTGTTCGTCGAGTATCATGATGATGCTGACAGGCGAAAGGCGAAAGGCGATAAGGAAGTGAACAGTAGTTAGCAGGAGGATATTTCATGCCTCTTCGAAATATGATGATGCTGTCTGTGTTAGCAAGAAATATGATGATAAGCCGATAGGTATTCCATACTGCATGTCCCAGATTTTAACATGCTGGTTGTGTTAATGACTCCTCCTTCCCATTTGTAAGCTTCTGTTGCGACTCCTCTGCATCATAGTGGTATCAGAGCAAAGGAAGGATCTTCTGGAAAAGATCAGGATATAGCAGGATGTCAGGTGAAGAAGGAACATCTGAGATTCCGGCAAGGATGACCAACGTTGAGTTGGCAGTTCTGGTGAAGAAACAGATTGCAGAGAGCAAGGCCGTGAAGGCTCAGAATCAGGAATTGAAGGATGAGTTAGAGAAGTTGAGGAACAGAGTAGGTTCTAGTAGAGAAGAAGATAGGGAAGAAGAAGAGATCCCTAGTTGGAACGAGGAGGTCGTTCCTGCAGACCAGAGACCACTGTTGAACGCCCTCAAGGCCATGGAGAGGAGAACCATGGATGTGAAATTGGATTTGCCAGTGTTTACAGGAAAGATGGAACCTGATTCAGTGATGGAGTGGATAGACTCCTTAAACAATTTCTTTGAAACAGAGGAGATACCAGAACAACAGAGGGTGAAAATAGCCCAGTCAAAAATGAAAGAAGCTGCCTTGACATGGTGGAATTTCGTCCAAGATGATAGAGTACAGGAAGGAAAGTGTAGAGTCACTACATGGAAGAAAATGATGGCATTAGTAAAGGAAGCTTATGTCCCATTGGATTACAGTATCCAATTACACAAGAGGAAGCAAAACCTGAAGCAGAAGGAGCTAGATGTCAGCTCATATACAGAAGAATTCATGAAACTTTGTATGAAAACAAAGGTAAAGGAAAGTGAAGACAAGAAGGTAGCCAGATACCTTAATGGATTGAGGTTCAATATTTAGGAAGATTTAAGTCTGCATAATCCAGATACAGTTCAGAAATGCTTTCAGTTGGCATTGAAAGCGGAAGAGAAGTTAAAGAGAAAACAAGAACAACACAATAGAGGAAGAGGAAGACAACAAAGGGGTGGAAGAGGTCCTTTTAGAGGTAGAGGACATGGACATGGATATCAAGGAGAATCCAGTCATGACAATAGTAAGGGAAACAATAGTCAGAACCAGGGGGAAAATTATAGTCAGCAAGGAAACTTCAGGGGTAGAAGACCTTTCAGAGGAAGATCCTAGGGCAGAGGATCCATCAGATGTTATAACTGTAACAAAGAAGGCCATATAGCCAGCAGATGTCCAGAAAAGGCCACAAGCTCAACAGGAGAAAGGAGAACAAATCTGATCCAAGAACCTGATAATCAAAGTATGACAGACTCTAATTCTTTTCAGAGTGTGAATGCTCCTGATAATTATGGATACCCCGAAAGTGGAGAGTCTCTAATGATGAGAAGAACAGTGACTACCATGAAGGTACCTGACAAAGAATCCCCTCAAAGAAAGTCTCTTTTCAGGACTATTTGCAAAGCAGGAGGTAAGGCATGTAAAGTTTTGATTGATTCTGGTTCTATTGAAAATTTTGTGTCTGAAGAAATGGTGACAAAGCTTAAGCTTAGGAGATTGCCTCACCCATCCCCATATAAAATCTCATGGCTTACCCAAGGTCAGCAGACAATTGTAGAAGAGCAGGCTTGGGTAGAATTTCAGATTGGAGCATATAAGGATAAGTTGTTGTTTGATATTACCACGATGGATGCTTGCAATCTTTTATTTGGTAGACCATGGCAGTATGATTTGAAGGCACAACATGATGGTGTTAGAAACACCTATACAATCACTAAAGATGGTAAGGTTATAAAGTTACTACCATTGACGGAGAAGGAGGAGAAATCTAAAGGAAAAGAGGTGAAGGTAATGCTGATGGAAGGTAAACAGTTCATGAAAGAAGTAGCAGCAGAAGGTGCAGTTGCATATGCCCTAATCCCATGTATGAGGGTGAATAAAGAACAGCAGCAAGAAGTCAAGGAAAAGAAGAAGCAAAGGTTCATAGACCCAGCTATCCAAGAGCTATTGGATAAGTACAAAGGTATCATCTCAGAGGGTATGCCAAGATCCCTACCACCTGTCAGGGATATTAGTCACTGCATAGACTTAATTCCAGGGTCAACACTTCCAAACAAAGCAGCCTATAAGCTAACTCCAGAACAGAATGCAGAAGTAGCCAGACAAATTGAAGAATTATTGGATTCAGGTCTGATTGGGAAAAGTTTAAGTCCATGTGCAATACCAGCTGTACTAGCACCAAAGAAGGAAGGTACTTGGAGGCTTTGCACAGATTCCAGAGCTATTAACAAGATCACAATCAGGTATAGGTTTCCAATCCCTAGGATAGAGGATTTACTTGATTGTTTGGGAGGTGCTAAGTATTTTACAAAAATAGATCTAAAGAGTGGATATCATCAGATCAGGATTAGGCCAGGAGATGAATGGAAAACAGCATTCAAAACTACTGAAGGGTTATATGAGTGGAAGGTTATGCCTTTTGGTTTATCTAATGCACCTAGTACTTTTATGAGGTTGATGAATGAGGTTTTGAAAGAGTTCATTGGTAAGTTTGTCATAGTATATCTAGATGACATTCTGATTTTCAGCAACACAAAAGAAGAACATCTCAGACACATAGATTTGGTTCTTAAGAGGTTACATGAAAAGCAGCTGATGATAAATTTAGACAAGTGTTTGTTCATGCAAGAGGAGATCACATATTTGGGTTTTGTCATTTCACAAGGAAAGTTACAAATGGATAAGGAGAAGGTAAGTGCCATATTGTCTTGGCCAACCCCAAAGACTATAAATGATGTCAGAAGTTTCCATGGGTTAGCAACCTTCTACAGGAAGTTTATAAGAGGGTTTAGTCATATTTGTGCACCCATGCTTGATACCATCAAAGGAGGACAGAAGTGCAGATTTGTTTGGACTCAAAGAGCAGATGATTCTTTTGAAACATTGAAGAAGAAGGTGGCACAGCAGCCAGTCCTTGCACTTCCAGACTTTAACAAAATCTTTCAGGTGGAATGTGATGCCAGTCACATGGCCATTGGAGCAGTACTCAGCCAAGAAGGTAGACCTATTGCATTTTTCAGTGAGAAGCTCAATGATGCTAAAAAGAGGTATTCCTCATATGATTTGGAAATGTATGCTTTAGTCCAGTCACTCAAGAAATGGAGGCATTACTTGATGCCAAAGGAATTCATAGTATTCACAGATAACCAGGCTCTGAGTTTCATAAACAGCCAGGAAAAGCTGAACCACAGACACATGAAATGGGTAGAAACCTTACAAGCGTTTACTTTTACATTGAAGCATAAGAAAGGAGTCAAGAATAAAGTTGCAGATGCTTTGAGCAGGAGAGTTCTAACAGTCAACCAGATTCAGTTAGAAATTGTTGGCATTGATTCACTAAAGACCATGTATGAGACTGATGAAGATTTTGGGGAGATATATCATGTATGTACTTCTTTTGGAGAGAAATATCATGCTGAATTCTCTGAATTTTTGATTCAGGATGGATTGTTGTTCAAAGGTGGACAGTTATGTATTCCAAGGTGTTCTATGAGGTTAAACATCATTAAGGAGAAACATTGTGGAGCTATGGCAGGTCATTTTGGTCTAGATAAGACTCTTGATCTTGCCCGAAGACATTACTTTTGGCCTAAGTTACAATCAGATGTCAGAAAGTTTGTAGAGACATGTGTGATATGTCAGAAAGCTAAAGGCAGGTCGACTAATGCAGGTTTATATCAGCCCTTACCCATTCCTTCCAGACCATGGGAAAGCATAAGTATGGATTTTGTCTTGGGTTTACCAAGGACAAGGAAAGGGTTTGACAGTGTTTTTGTTGTAGTGGATAGATTCAACAAAATGGCACATTTCTTGCCATGCAAAACCACTGCTGATGCTTCATACATTGCAGATTTGTTTTTCAGGGAGATTGTCAGGATCCATGGATTGCCATTGAGCATAGTGTCAGATAGGGATGTGAAGTTTATTGGTCACTTCTGGAGAACTCTTTGGAAGAAACTTGGAACAAATTTGTCTTTTTCCTCTACATATCATCCTCAAACGGATGGACAGACTGAAGTAGTGAACCGTTCCTTAGGAAATTTGCTTAGATGTTTGACAAAACAACATGGAGAAAAGTGGGCTAATATTCTATCTCAAGCTGAATTTTCCTATAATGATACTGTCAATAGGAGCACAGGGAAATCACCTTTTCAGATAGTTTATGGTATGCATCCAAGAGGAATTTTGGAATTGAGAGATCTACCTACAGTAGACCCTATTAGTGCAGAAGGAGAAGCTTTTGCAGAAGCCATAAAAGAGGTTCATGATCAAGTCAAGACCCAACTACAACAAACCACCTTGAAGTATAAGGAATATGCTGATAAAAAGAAGAAGGATGTACAGTTTGATGTTGGAGATTTGGTATGGGTTCATTTGAAGAAGGACAGACTTCCTAAGGGAAAATATACTAAACTTATGCAGAGAAAAGTTGGACCATGTCAGATCTTGCACAAGCATGGACAGAATGCTTATGAGATACAACTCCCCCCTGATCTTGGTTTGTCCCCTATATTCAATGTATGTGATTTAACTCCATACAAGTCTTATCCAGATGCAGATCAAGAACTCCTACAGGATACAGTCCATGATAACATTCCCAAGCATGATCCTCCACAGTTGCAGAAGGTTTTGGACACCCGAGTGGTCAAACAGACCCGGAACAAACAGTACTTGGAGTATCTAGTCTCTTGGAAGGGAAAACCTAATTCTGAAGCAGTCTGGATGACTGAAGAGCAGATCCAGAAACATGGTGCAGATCTTCATACTCTCATCTCAAGTGGACTTGAGATTTCTTCTTCTGGGGAGTATGGTGCAGGAGCACCCCTACAAGACAGGATATAGGTTCATTGTCCGCATAACAGGACATTAGTCTATTTTTAGCATGTTTGACTTCATAATGTAATAAGGTCCATTGGACCAATGCGTATGTATTAGATCAGCCTAGGAGAGTGTGCAGGCAGTTAGAGCTCGTGATCAGGTAGTATGAGCTGTCCTCTCCCAGCCGTTTGGAAGCTCCCAGCCGCTGGGAATCGAGTTGGTAGTACTCGTAGGATATTGCTATAAATAACTCAGATCAGTTAGGGTTTGAGATGAGGAGATAGGAGAGGAGTAGTTGTGTTATGTTGTACTGGTGATTAAGAAAGAGTAGTAGTTATGTTATGTTGTACTGGTGGTTGAGTGAAATCCAGAGATCAGTCCAGACATTGTGAAACATTATTGTAGAAACATGACATTTGTGTTTCATCTAAATAAGATCTCATCAATTGCATTATCTGGTTTATCAGCTGTTTATGTTTTGATTTCTGTTCTGATTACAGGTTAATGGATTCTTTCAACCCTTCCACCGGTTGATTCTGTGAATCGGTGGAATGGTCATGCATGTTAGTTTAGGTTGTATTTTAGTTTTCTGTTTATGCATTTCATTGTGTGGGAGATCGATTGGTAGCATGCTGTGAATCAACCTAGCATCCTCATGTGCTAGGATTTAGGAAGATAAACTGTTAAGTTTTGATCTGAAGGTGATCCGGCCCGATCATCATGTTTTCTTTGTGAAATTGTGCGGTTATGTGAGTTTGCATGCAGCTGACGGATATACAGGGATCTGCATGTGCTTTTCCAGACGGAGTGAATCGTATCGTCATCTACAAGTATATCGCTATCCGGATCGGGTTATGAAGCTGACGAAGACTGTATGTTTCAAGTGCATCAGGATGATATAAGTCAGATATATACTTAGTGTGTATGTCATCGTCAGGATCATCTTTCGTGTGTATCCATCGTCCGCATATCGCTATCGCATGCAGAAGTGAAAATTCACTTTTTGGCTAAGGACCAGAAAGGTCATCATCAGGATATTGAAAAGATCACCGGATATTCATTATCATGTTGCGGAGGATATAAGTGTCTTATATCCTGTTGACATCATCATCAGGTGCATTGACATCATCATCGGGTGCATTGACATCATCATCGGGTGCAAGTGACGTCATCGTCATCAGGATATTGCGAATATCACCCTATGCAAGTTTATCCTGCTGTCGCTAAGTGTTTTGGCATCGGCGTAAGTCATCGGCATAAAGTTGAGTATCATCATCAGGATGTTTCAATATGACCGGATAAGTCATATCCTGATGCTGTTGTTTGAGTAGTCGGATATCGGGGTGACGTAAGCATCGAAGGAAAGGTGCTTGAAGTTGTCGTCATCAAGATATATGGGAGGAACCGGATATTTCATATCCTACTGACGAAGGGTGATGATGATGCTAAACATCATGATGCTGCCGATAGAGTTTGGCGCTAAGTGAATACTGATCATCAGGAGGATAATTGTGTTCGTCGAGTATCATGATGATGCTGACAGGCGAAAGGCGAAAGGCGATAAGGAAGTGAACAGTAGTTAGCAGGAGGATATTTCATGCCTCTTCGAAATATGATGATGCTGTCTGTGTTAGCAAGAAATATGATGATAAGCCGATAGGTATTCCATACTGCATGTCCCGGATTTTAACATGCTGGTTGTGTTAATGACTCCTCCTTCCCATTTGTAAGCTTCTGTTGCGTTTCCTCTGCATCATAAAGGACCAATTTAACACAAAAATTTGACCAAGGTAAACCCATTGAAGATTTATCCAATCGGAGTGAGAAACTTTCAAGACAACAATGAGGCACAAAACTTGAGATTTTTTACAAATTTTAGGCATGTGCCAAAAAGGCCAAGGCTCATGCACTGGTTTTAGGTATTAATGTGATTGTTCAAAATGGCATCTCAAAGTTGCTAAATTCAATGGTCATTTTCAATGTCATCCACAATCATGGCTCCAAGAACTAGACATACATATGTAAAAATTGGGACTTGAAACATTAATTGATATGAAATAGTTTTTCAAAATATAAATGGGTTTCAAACATACTTGGGATGAGGGCCCCAGGTCCCTCATTTACAAATCAAAAAACACTCTATTTTTTTTAATGTTTTCTAACCAACATAAGTTTGTTATAGAAATATGGCATCTATTTACAACATCAAAAGGGCGATTCAAAAAAATCTTAAAAAATAACTCTACACTCTATATCAATCACCTTATTTCAATAAAAATTCAATTTCAATATGTATGCATAGAGTTATACAAGATGGAAGGAAACTTTTATGTTTGTATTTATATTTATTATCAATTTAAAAAATTATTTTAAAATATTTAATAAAACATTAAAAAAATATGTTAACTATAGATATTGGTATTTAGGATTTATATTTGAGAAAGAACAAAAATATCTTTTTTAACCCAAGTTATAGGAGTATGAAAAAAGCACTCAATAAAAAATTAAAAAAATAAATAACTTTATTAAAAATTAACTAAATATGGTTCAAATGATTTTGTAAAAAAATTAAGTATAATCTTTAGAACAAAATTATGATAATTTGTACACTTTTGTTAGGTCATCCATTTTAACAAGCATGAGTGTATATTTTAACAAAAAATTGACAATTTTGGGTGGAACTAGTTAGGATAATTTGTATACATATAAACAAAGTTAAAGCATTCAAAATTTCTACACTTTTGTGGCAATTTATACACTTCTATTTTTTAGCTCAAACTCATTCGATTTCTTATATTTTCTCTTATTTTCAATTTTTACCTACATCTTTCTTAATTACAATAATGAACTCATAATCATTAGGTGAGTAGTCCCTAAAAATGATAGAAGAAAATAAAAACAAAAGGCTCCTTTGTGATAAGCTAAACTTTGATGGAGCTTATCACGATAACCCTAGTCCAATGGGAGCTAGAAATGTGTTAAGGGATGCCTCTAGTGCTTTTGTGATGGGTGGCTCTCACAAACTAAGTATCAAAACTAATAATGAAGTTGAGTGGGAGGCGTTCTTAGCTAACTTGATCTTGATTTTCTCTAAAAGTTACCAAAATATCATAATGGAGGGAGATTTGTTAATTGTTATAAATGCTTTGAAAAATGAACATTTCATAATCTAGATGCTTAGTTTGGAAAATAAATTTGATTGTGTAGAGGTGCAAGTCCAGGCCTGGAATTTGATGGTCACCCCTGCCTGTCATATAGAAATTTTTTGACGGTTTGGTCATTTAACTACCTTTCAATTGACGTTTTATGAAACTCTAAGTTCTCAAAAAATGTTAAGTAATTTTTTTTTATAGTGAAAAAATGTAGATTACAAAAAAGCAATCTAAAGACTGCAAAAAATAGCAGCAATTAACAACATAATCACAAACTAAACTATAAATAGCAAGACCAACAACTGAAAAGATGAAAGTGCCATAAAAAAATTACAGCGACCTGCTATCA
The DNA here is from genome assembly GCA_027924645.1 of Cunninghamia lanceolata. Lineage (NCBI taxonomy): Eukaryota > Viridiplantae > Streptophyta > Pinopsida > Cupressales > Cupressaceae > Cunninghamia > Cunninghamia lanceolata. The sequence goes on along the minus strand of BSBN01000474.1, from coordinate 931,195 downwards.
TTTCAATGTAGAATTTTTTTTTTTTTTTTTTGTGGACATTGAATGCTACCAAAAGGGACATAAAGGCATATAAATTCATTTATATTGTGTAAATTGAAGTCCTAAAAAAATAAGTAATTATATATTGGAAAGAAACACAAAGGATTTCTTTTTTCTTGAACCAAACACTCCAATACAATTCTAAGTTGCAAATTTCAATCATTCAAATGAAATTTTAAAAAGATAGAAAGCGATAAGTTTCAAAAAATATTGGATGTACCTTAAGAGCAACCCACCCACTCCATAGACCAACTTGCCCTCCTTTTGAACTCTGAGAGAACTTTCAATCGCCACACTGTGCTTAGGACTTGACTTGTCCAATTGTATCACTATTGAGAACATTTCCAATTTGGCTCTAACATAGGCATCTTGGTGCACTGATAACAAGGTGACCTTATTGAATTGAATGACAATGGAGGAAGTAGCAACAATTCTTTTTTATCCCTGTAATTGTAAATCAACTCTTAATTACAGCTCTTTTAATCTCTGTAATTGAATTTGCAAAGTTATACTTATTCTATATATAATAAACAATGAATAACATATTAACAATAAAACAAAGCAAAGATTTCTTTCTAAATTCATTTTTAATCTTTGAAAATATGAAAAATTTAATATATATTTCTATATCCTTTTAAAAAAAAATTAAAGATAAACATTGTAAAAGAAAACATCATTTATATTTCTCTAACAAATTATTATAAAATAATATATATTACAAATAAGAATATTATATTATACTATCCTATAATAAAATTTTACGGTTTACGAATAATTTAAAGTGTCGTATATACAGTTATGTAAAAATTTAGCAAGTCAAGTTATACGGTCTAATAAATTTTAGAGTTGTAAAATACGGTCTAAAATGCCAAAAACAGTCAAATAGACCATCAAATTCCAAGCCTGGGTGTAACACTACAATCGGAAGTAGAATAAAAGTTGTTGATTTTATTGTCAATCAAGGGATAACTCTCTAATGTCTCTACCTAGATAGTAATGCCATGACAATTTGGAAAGGACTATTTAAGCTAATAAATAATTATCATCTATCATGATTATTGGGTGATATTGCCACACACCATAGTCTTTCATTTCTTACTCTTTTGAGTCTATTATGTGGACTGAACTTGGTTGAGTTTAGCATGTAGACTTTACACATGTAATGGTCAAGCATGTTTGTGGTAGCTATTGTAATTATGATCTTTAAAGGTGAGCTTGGTTACTTGTTATAGGGTGCCTAATAAATGGACTATTCTTGTTTGATATTTAGTCGATGGGCTTTTTAAGTGAACTTGCAAATCCACAATTAACTGGTGAACTTGTCTCACGCCTGAAAATAATTTTCAATGTTGTTAAACCATCTTCAAGTTACCAAAAACTAATAATATCTCTAACATGACTAGCAAATACAATTGATTGCTCCATCTATCTATGTTCCAACATTATGGCACAATAACAACAAAAAATTATTTATTGTTGTGACATGTCTTTTGTCCACCTTTTCCATCGCCCTAACCCATGTTGTCTAATAAAGTACATTGAAAGCCAACTTTTAAAATTTTGTTTGAAGACACAATAGGAATTCTCATGATTTTCTCTATGGATGACTCTCCCACACATACTAGAAGTCAAGGATGGAATGACAATCCTACCTTTTTTCTATAACCCATATTCTTCTTGAGATTCTTTCATAAGCTTCTCGAACAAAGGGTGGTTCATGTATTCCACCAATATCCCGACACTTTTGCTCCTCTTTGTGTCCAATATATAGACAAGGTAACCCTTGGGCACATCCTTGCAAAACTCCCTCCTTTCTTAAAACCCAAAAAAAATGTCTCATCATCGTCAAGTTGTCTTAATTACCTAATAACATAATAAAAATAGCAAACCAATCTTGAGATCAACGCTCTATCGCATTAACTAAAATTCTCTGGTTCAACACAAGCCACACCAATCTATTGTCATAAAAAAGCATCCAATTCTTTGTGTAAACCGTAGAGAACACTCGAGTGGTATCAACATTTTTGAACAAAAATAAGCAATGCCCAAGTGGACAAATCATGGCACCGTACCTTTTTTGTTTTCCTTGATAAACTCAATTTTTGCTTTAACAATAACAAGAATTTGATCATCATAGGGTTGATTTAGAAGAAATTTTCATTATACTCACTCTTCCTATGATTTAGAAGACAACTTTATTAAGGATTATTTTTTGTGATATTCCTCCTATGATGTGTGATTTCAAATTGAACAATTTGGACGATTGAATTCCATATTTCATTTTTGGTTTCATTGTTTCAAAAAAGTCTCTTATTTACTTTATTTCTAAGGTTCAACGAGAGAATAATAAAAATGGACTACATCAAATATAAAATTCATTTCCAAGGTTTTTAGTAAAGTTTAAATGTCACAAGTTGTGGGCTTCAAAGGGCTTTAGCATTCATAATATTATAATGTGGTTTAGGTGTGGCACAAGTTTGGAAGTTAAAGAGACATTAGCATTTCTAGAATTTCAAATGGGATTAAACACCTCATTTGAGGTTCTCATTGGCACATTTCCAAACCTTAAAGAGCTAAAAATCATAAACACTCATCTAGTAAAATGGTTTTTTTTTTTTGTTGAAATATACTTTTCTTTTAAGGCATCTAGATTTTACACCATATTATAGTCCCTTTTTGGGATGGCAAGAAATGGAGGCAAGGGAAGTGACATCAAAAATGGCCTTTCCAAGAATAAAGAAAGCAAATGTACATATTTCATAAATGGGTGAAACAAATGTAACTTCATGATGGATTTCCATCGTAACAGTGCTCCCCACAATTCATTAGTCGATTGAGCTCACAAGGCAATTTTAGGATTTGGAATCCCCATTTATAGAAATGCAATTTTTCTATGTTGAAGAAAGTACAACCATGGAGAAGATAAGGATTATAATATTGTGAATGTTATCTTAAAAGGTGGAATTTTTCTATAGAAACCCTATGGTGAATGTTTTTAAGGATTTTCCATCAATTATAATTATGATGAGTGATCGAGTTAAGAATTTTCCATCAATTATAATTATGATGAATGATCAAGTTAAGAATTTTCCATCAATTATCATCATATAAGTATGTCATTAAAATGGGTTATAATTTTATTCCTAGAATTAAAAATCTTCTCAAATATTTTAATATGGCAACCTTATAGATTAAAAAATATTTAAATGTTTTTTGATACACATGATATTCAAGCCACAAAGGAAAAAATGTTATATTTCAAATATTACTATAATTGACCATTCATATGAAAAATATTTTCTTTATAAAGTAAAATAATGTAAAATAAAGCAAAATAATGCAAAAGATCATTTATCTTTGAAAAATCATAAACATGATTTTCACAATGTAGCCCATTGTTCCTTTTTAACATTAAAATTATGTTGCATGGTCAAGCTAAGGATTTTCCATCAATTATCATGTAATTGAAATGGGTTATAATTTTATTCCTAAAATTAACCTCTATTATGAATGTGATGATGATCATATTTAAGTTTTAATGATTTCAAACTATTTAATCTCAAATTTTCTAGCTTCATTAATTACAAACTTATTAGAACCATCTCCCATGAAAAGGATCCTTATCAAGCATGACCTAGACATGCTAATCACTTACAAAAACATTTTCCATACTCTTGCAAAATAAAAATTAAGCTAAAGCATAACACCAACAAACTATTTAAACACTAATAATAAACAAATTCCAAAACCAACATTAAAGTGCCATTAAAGTGCTAAATCAAAACTAAAATCCAAGTTTAAAAGTTTCTTTATCCAAAGGATCTCAATTCTCATCCAACCCCAAGATCCTCCCAACATGTGTAATAATCTTCCCAAACCCCACTAACCTATACAAAAGTCTTCCCTATTACAATGCATAATGAAATGTGCCAATGGGAACCTCAAAAGGGGTGTCTAATCCCATTCTAAACTCTAGAAACCCTAAAGTCTCTTTAATACCAAGACCCTTTCAAGACCACAATTTATGACATTTAAATTTTACTAAAAAACTTGAAAATAAATTTTATTTTTAATGTAGTCCATTTTTATTAGCCAAAATCACCCCTTTCAAAACTTCTTCACATTCTAATACCCTACATATATATTCCCTTCATGCTAAACAATATTCTAGACTAACACATATTACACTTCATTAAAACAACTATATTTAATAAAAACCTATCATGTGTACATATATACAAATATACACATTAATTTATCACTTTTACACACATATTTATGCATAGACATACAATTCATATCGTAAGATTAATATCATGAACAATTCATATCATAAGATTCATAAGATTCTAAGGGCTACTAACATACAATTCACAAGATTCTAGGAGCTTCATAAGATTCTAAGAGATATTAAAGATGTAAATGATAGTCAACTAACATTCATCCAATGATACCAATTAGATCAACATAATTTTACAATATTTATCCTTATTTCTTTTAAGATTTATATGAACATACAATTTTTAAGATTCTAAAGAGCTACCACATACAATTCATAAGGTCGACATAATTTTACAATACTCACATCCATTAGATCAACATAATTTTACAATATTTATGGGCTATTATAAATGTAAGGCCCCCTATAACATTCATACATTAATACAAATTAGAACAAATAGGTAAGACGTAATTTTCTAGAGGATTTCTATCACAAGCATAAAATTCAGAAGATTCAAGGACTACTACAACTAGCAATTGCACCTTAGCGTTCAATGGGTACGCCGAAATAGCATATAGAAAAGAAGTAATTAGTGGTGTAGTGCATGACCATTTATTATACTTGGGAAGAGAGCATACACTTTTGGCGAGGGTGAGCGTGAAATGGATTAGATTAAATATGTCGACATGATTAACAATTTAGTTAGTTTTGAATAGTAGTGGGTAAAAGTAGTTATGGAAATGACAATTTTTTCCCCTTTTTTGTTTTGGTCAACTATTAGCATGTGTATGAACTTTTTTGCATGGTGCATATATGCCTCTTTATCTCTCTATCTCTCTATCTCTACCTCCCTCTATATCTCTTTGTCCCCCTCTATATCTCTCTATTTCTCTTTGTCAAGTTTGAATTAATATTTATTTTATATATAAAATCTACTTTTATAGTTATGTTTTTTTATTATATATTATACTTAATATAATATAACTTATTAAATATAAATAAAATATAATATATAATTAATACGTAGTATATTTTTTAATATAAAACTATTTAAATTAACCTATAAGAAATCTAACAATGTAATTGACCAAGTACATGGAGGAAGGGGGAGAGGGTTGGAGAGAGAGAGAGAGAGAGAGAGAGAGAGAGAGAGAGAGAGAGAGAGTTGCAAATAATGGAGGAAACAAAAGGAGGGAAATAAATGCATTTATCATGATGTTCATTACAATAAACAAGTGGAGTCAATGGCATCATGACAACTATTTTATTCAAGGGATGAGATTATGGAGAGTAATTTATTTTTCATAAAGCAATTACCATTATAGAGAGTGTATTTTCAAAACATTTAGTTCCCATGGGGAACTATGCATATCCTCAAAATTTATAAAGAAAACAAGTTTGTCCTCAAATGTTGTGTGGAAAAAATACATCAAAAGGGTGAATTAATTCAAGTGGAAGATGTGAAAATTTGACAAAAGAAAGACTTGATGAAATGATTAATTTGATTGGAGGAAATTTGATCTGATAATAGGTAGAATCTCCTCAAGGGATGGGCCTCTTTTCTATGAATTTCCATGGATTGTGAATTACGTAAGGCATGCAATGCATTCAACTATAACCGGACAGAATAATGAAACCTTCATTTTGTGTAAATTCCTTATTTTTCATAGCCAAGTTCCCACCTAGATTGAAGAGGCTACCAAAAAAAGTATTAAATTTGTTTGCACAATCAACACATGACTAATTGTAGGTATGGATGTTTCAAGTTGTAGACCCATATGGTATTATGGTAATGAATTCTTTATTTTGTATTTGTCTGCACTTAAATAGATTAGTAATTTCTTGTTTATTCGTAGTCATGTTCCCCCAAATTGAATATGTTAGCAGAAACAAGTATTGAAAATTATGGAAATTATTTTGGTTATGTGCCAATTAAAATCCTAGGGTTATTAGAAATTTTGATTAGTCATGCTAACCATGGTTTCTTTTTGCAAGGATTGAATGAAAGCCTAGAGGATGTGCAATAAATAAAATTTCATAAAAGAAAGCACTTAGATTTAGAAAAGGATTATTACGAAACCCATCACAAGAAACCATTTCAAGAGATAAAGCTCAAATAAAGTATGTCCTCCAAAGGTTTGTTTGTAGAAATTAAAGATATAAATTTTCATTAACCACACCATGTCAAAGGATTGGTTGGATTTGGAGTTCTAGATCGCCTTGTGGGTCAATAGTATAATTATTGGGAGGGATTCCTAAATAATTAAAAGGAATGAAATTTTAGGTGGAGAGAAAGAAATATATTGTATAGTTTCAATCATGGAGGAAAGCTCAGTGGGTTGTAGAAATGGTTGAATGGAAATATTTTACAAGTCATGCTAAAGGATGTCCTTGTGAGAAAGATATATTTTAAGAAGATCCTAATAAGTGTACCACCTAAATTGGTGGATTCAAAAGTGGAATCTTACACATTGAGAGTTATATTATATTTTGGGATTGTTGACTTCTCATGAGGGGTGTCAAAATTAGCCCATGGTTTTGTTGAAATGACAAGTGGTTTATAGGATGGCAAAATTTTCTAAATATAACCCTTGGCATAGTGCTTTGATATCATTTGGATTATATTTTAGGGATTTGTAGGCTTTTAGTTTAGGTCTAAATCTATTATGGATTTGTAGGCTTTTAGTTTAGGTCTAATGCTATTAAAGTGTTAACACATGGGCTACAATATTTGTGGAGTTTCTCAATCTATTGTAAGCTTATTTTGAAGGAATATATTTTAGTTTACTTTTGGTGGTGGGTTTTCTACTCAAAAGAGTTTTCCCAAGTATATATATGTCATCTTATCTTTTCTATCTCCTTCACTTATTTTTCTATGTTTAATTAATGTTACATGTATTTTAGATCAATAAATTTTATTACTTTCCAATGCTCCTAATTTAGGAATAAGCATTGCAAAACCAACATTTGGTATCAAAGATTTATTTGGATTCATCCCATGAAGGAAGGGATACATTTCTTATGTTTCTTTCTAATTTTGTTGAGCAATAATTGATATGGATTTGAAATAATATTTGAAAATAAGAATTCATGTCCAACACCTTGAAAATTGAGATTAAGAAGTCATGGCAAACATTTAAATTATTTTCATGTAGTAGTGAGTCAATTGGATTCCAATGATGTAAAAATGGAAGAAGAGGAAAAATTTATCGCTATGATTTTTTCTGTATTATAGTAAGCCATCTTTCTATTGTGAATCCTATTTATCTAAAGGAGATCAATATCCTTTCTTTGTTCTCAAGAACTAGAGGTGCAGAAGTTGTTTTACATCATTTCAGGTATACCACTCGATTATGTTGTTTTGTGAAAAATTATAAAGAAAACAATCTTATCCTCGAAAGTTGGGTGGCAAAAACACATCAAAAGAGTAAATTGATCGAGGTGGAAGATGTGAAAAAGTAGAATAAAGAAAAACTTGATGAAATGATTAATTCAATTGGAGGTTTTGATTTGATAATAGGTGGAATTCCCTATATTAATCTAATAGGCAACAACATGATGAATTTCCACAAATTGTGAATTGTGTAAGGCATTCAATGCATTCAAATGTAACTTGACAGAATAATGAAACCTTAATTTTTACTAATCTACACTTCAATAAATTATTAGTTGGAGGGAGATAGATAAAGAAGATAGAAAAAAGATATATATATATATATATATATATAGAGAGAGAGAGAGAGAGGTAAGGAAAATAGAGAATGAGAGAAAGAGAGATGGAGACATAAATATATAGAGAGAGATGGAGAGAGGGAGAGAGATGGGTAGATAGAGAGACATAGAGAGATAGAGAGGAACAAAGAGACAATGAGAGGGGAGAAAGTGCTAGAGAGAGAGAACTAATAAGTGATAAAGAGAGGGAAATTAGCTCCATGCTTATTGTCCAAGTGGTAACTTGTAATGGTTTAATTACCTATTTATTTTAAATATAAAATCTATTTTATAGTAATATCTATTATAATATATTGTATTCAACGTAATATACATTATTAAATATAATATATATAGCATGGGTTGAGAGGGAGGTGGAGAGAGATAGATAATTAAGAAATGATTGTGAGTTGCAAACAATGGAGGAAACACAAGGAGGGAAATAAATGCATTTATCATGATGTTCATTACACTAAACAAGTGGAGTCAATGGTGTCATGACAACTATTTTATTCAAGGGATGATATTATGGAGAGTAATTGCCTTTTCATTAAGTAATTACCATTATAGAGAGTGTGTTTTCTAAACATTTAACTTGTCCATGGGGAGCTATGCTTATCCTCAAAAGTTATAAAGAAAACAAGCTTATCTTCAAAATTTGGGTGGTAAAAACACGTCAAAAGGGTAAATTGATTGAGGTGGAAGATGTGTAGAATTCGATAAAATAAAGACTTGATGAAATGATCAATTCAATTGGAGGTTTGATCTGATAATAGGTAGAAGCCCCTATAATATATGAATTTCCATGGATTGTTTAATATGTAAGGCATGTAATGCATTCAAGTGTAACTTGTCAAAATAATGAAACATATATTTAATATTGAGTAATAAATATTATATTAAATAGAACATATATAAATATATTTAAATAAATGTATGAATATATAATATTAAATTATATTAAATATAGAGGATGGTGGGTGGCTTGGAGGAGGAGCTGAAGGAGTGAAAGGGGAGGTGATGGGTAATAGTATGTCCCACATGATGGGTTGTTTTATGCCAGTTGGAAATGAGCACGAGCATGTGGGATTGGTGTTCTTTGAGCCACTAGATGAGGGGCTGGGACATTCTTTTTGCTACGTGAGGCCCCTGATTGAATCCACCCACTATTTTCCTTTGCAATTTGAGTGGTTTGGAATTGTTCAAGGCCTCTAATCACAATAGATCATTCTATTGCACGTAGGAAAAAATGCTAATGCGATATAAGTTCTTGATAGTTGCAAACTCTACAAAGTTCAGTGGAAGAAAAATGGCAAGGAAGATGGATGGATGGGCTATTGTAAATCACTTTCCAAATGGTGGAAAAAAGGATGGATAGATTTGGTTGGATCGTCTTGCATACCTCTTAGGCAATGGAGATTGTCAATCCTTTGCACTATCCCATCCACTTCGCTTCATGTATGCAGTGAACGCTTTCGAACCTAAAAGTGTTATTCATCCGTAGGTGCCAATATTTGGAAAATGTCGATCCAAAAGCTATCCTTACTTTTTGTATCAAATAAAATGTCAGGATGACTTTTGTTAGATGAGAGGGATGATTCACTTCTGTTGTATGTAGGTGGCAATACCTTAGTGTGCAATGGGTACACCGAGAGTGGTTGTAGAAAATTGTAAATTACATGTGCAAAGTATATTAAAACTCCTAAGTAGACTGTAAGGAAGCCTATGCATAGTGGTTTCTATACTGTTGTACAATGAACATTGAGAAGTTCTTAATATTGGGAAAAACAAGGAAAAGAGTGTCATTTGTTTTACATAGAAGTTAGAATTTGAAGTTATGCGAGAAAAAAATGAAACCAAAGTGTGCAATGGGTAGACCAAGATTGCATGGAGGGAAAAGAAAATAACAGTTCCTTTACAAATGTGAAACGAACATTGAAGAGTCCATCAAAAAATTGGCGGCATATTTTCTTTGACAAGGAATGTGGGTGCATTGTGAGATGTACAAATTATTTTTTTAACAAATGATTTGGATGTCTTCAAACACTGAATACAAAAGATCATAATGGTAAAGAAAAGTGGCAATCACTCATTAATGTTGGAGGCCATACAAATGAGGTAAGCACATGTGTGACCTAAAAATTAAGTTCATATAGCAATATCCTTAAGAAATGATTATGTCAATTACATACATTTTAAGAAATGATTATATCAATCACATACATTTATGCTAAATAGTATATTATCTATAACAATATTAAGAAGAATCTATCCATTTGTAAAGATTGTGAAATTTGTTTTAGGAGAATAAAGGATTTAAAAAACATTTTGAGTCAAAATTTAGTTAATATCTCCACATGTTCCATAATCTAGTTTGACAATTGATACAATGCAAATGATTTGCAATGCCTTGCAAATAAAAACCAATATGTAACCTCTCTCTAAAAGATGGTTGAAATTGAGACTAGTTAATATCTTCACATGTTCCATAATCTGGTTTGACAAAATACAACAATACAAATGATCTAATTACAATGCCTATATAGAAAAAGCAATCTCTCTCTAACCCATATTTTTCAAAAAGTGAAAATTGTAGTTGAAAATGTAATTGTATAGTGAAACCATTATTCTTGTCTTAATAGTACCATTTTGTAACTAATAACCTATCACTAATTTCAGCATGTAGAATTTTTTTTTGGCAAACAATACTTACTCATTTTTCAAAAAAGGAATCAAACATTGATGGATGAAGTAGATGGACTAATAAGGAAAAAATAAATTCCATTAGTCAGACTTAATTTTCTTAGCATGATGACATAAGGTTCCTCTCTATAACTCTTTCTCCCTCCCTCTCTTTTTGTCACTCTCTCTAACTTTCTCTCTCCATCTAGCTCTTTATTTTTTTATATCTCCCTCTCTCTCTATGTCCATCTTTGTCTAATTATCTCCCTATTCACTCCTCTCAATCTCTCAATTCTCTCTATATCTATCATCTCTCTCTATGTCTATCAGTATGTATCTTTCTTTCCAACTTTAGATTACTAGCATTAAACAGATTATTGGCATTAAACAATTGATCAAAAATTAGTATCTCTTTATCTATCTCTCTCTCCCTTCATATCTCTAACAAATTTAGATCACATCATTGTATTTTAAGTTTTAACCACAATCAAAATTCTTTTAAAGACTGCATCCAATAAATGGTGAGATTTTACAAAGAATTATTCAAAGAGTCATTCCTTTGTTGAACTAAGAACTGAAATGGTGAGACTATACAAAGAATTAAACAAATTATTGGCATTAAACAGTTGATCAAAAATTAGTATCTCTTTATCTATCTCTCTCTCCCTTCATATCTCTAACAAATTTAGACAACATCATTGTATTTTAAGTTAACCACAATCAAAATTCTTTTAAAGACAGCATCCAATAAATAGTGAGATTTTACAAAGAATTATTCAAAAAGAGTCATTCCTTTGTTGAACTGAGAACTGAAATGGTGAGATTTTACAAAGAATTAAACAGATTATTGGCATTAAACAATTGATCAAAAATTAGTATCTCTTTATCTATCTCTCTCTCTTCATATCTATGACAAATTTAGACCGCATCATTGTATTTTAAGTTTTAACCACAATCAAAATTCTTTTAAAGACTGCATCCAATAAATGGTGAGACTTTAGAAAGAATTATTCAAGAAGAGTCATTCCTTTGTTGAACTAAGAACTGAAATGGTGAGATTTTATAAAGAATTATTGAAAAAGATTCATTCTTGTGTTGAACAGAGAACTGAAATGGGAGATCTTATAAAGGATCATAATTTCATTTTTATTTCTTTCTGATGTTGAGCAGATATCCGTCATAAAACGTTCACTTGACCGTGGGGTCGGCCGTCAAATTATCACCAAAGGAAAACCAATTACTCCTAACCCTAACTAGTCTAGTATAAAAAGAGATGCCCAATTTCTTGACCGAGAAAATAAAACAAAAATGAGCTAACAGAATATGAGTGTATTTAGGCACTTGTGAATTTTGTAACGGCCGTGGTGTCCTCCAAGACGGCGTGCTTCGCAATCTCTCCGGGAAGAATAAGCCTGATTAACTGTATCGACGAAACGAAAAAACCGCAACTGAAATATAGCCTACGAAGAGAAACCGGTGACAGTAAATCACCAACGAGATCGACGGACAGCATACTTTCAATCGTCTCGCACCGTTTTAAGACATTCGCAGCCATTGATTTGCCATGTCAGGTTTTTGTTTGACAAAGGGAACGCCTTCGGCGTAAATATAAGTACAGGCTCAGGTCTCATTAGTCATAAAATGATACCAAATTGATCTTGCAGAAACTTTTTGTCAAAAATCAGAGAAAGAAATAACCATAGGATGTGGCCAAACGATAACAAAATTCGATTGATTTTAAGCCATGATAAGAATTCTCTGTACAAAAACAATAATAACATCGTTGAAGGCTCCCAACCCTTCAAACAGTAAAGAGAAACTCAGAAATACCCCAATAAAATAAAAATAAAAATAAAAAACCAAACTTCGCAGTAAAGGGCAAGCAACAAATGACACGATAGGTGGTGTGAAGACACACCGTTAATATCAAAAAAAATTAGCAAAAAGGCCTAAGCCCTTTCGCCACGAATGCGACGAGCGAGCTGAATATCCTTGGGCATAATTGTAACCCTCTTTGCGTGGATGGCACACAAATTGGTATCCTCAAAGAGACCAACCAGATACGCCTCAGCTGCTTCCTGCAATGCCGAAACAGCAGAGCTCTGGAAGCGCAGATCCGTCTTGAAGTCCTGTGCAATTTCTCTGACAAGTCTCTGGAATGGCAGCTTCCTTATGAGCAGCTCTGTGCTCTTCTGGTATTTTCGAATTTCTCGAAGAGCTACAGTTCCAGGCCTGAAACGATGAGGTTTCTTCACTCCGCCTGTAGCAGGGGCACTCTTTCTCGCCGCCTTAGTTGCCAACTGCTTGCGAGGGGCCTTCCCTCCAGTAGACTTTCTTGCTGTCTGCTTTGTGCGGGCCATTTGATACAAATTTCGCAGAGGAAAATCCCTTTCAAGGAGTAAGAAAACAAAAATCGATTGATTTATTACCTAATGGTTTCCTGTCTTTATAGGGAGACGCGGGAAGGAAAATTTCAAATTTCATTTGATCGCGTCGGAGGAGGGAATGAATCTCCACCTTCCGATCTTCGGCCCTATCGACGGTTCACAGGTGTTTATACTTGATCCGGGACGTGAAGCCTAGGATCGATTTTATTTTTATATCGTGCCAAGTTTCCAATGGCCTTCCCTTTGTTTGTGCCTAGCGTTGGAACTTTCTTCGTTAGGACCCACTCATGTTGCCATTTTGAGGGAAAAAGAAAATTAAAAAAGAGAAGGGAAATAATAGTATTAAGTCAATAAAAATATGAATTAACTAAATATGATATTTTTTGGATTTTTTAAAATTGTTTATTTTAAAGATAAATTAAAAAGATTGGTTCAAATTTTAGAATTGAATTATAATTTTTTTGAGAGGCATGATATTTCAATGGTCTATGTTAGTGATTAATGATTGAGAGTGTTTTTAGATATAATTATATGGTAACTTTTTAGTATCAATGTTCCATATCACACTCCATAATATTTTCCTCGTCCTAATGATGGATCATAGAATGTGATCTAAAACGTCGATGCTAAAAAATTACTACACCTTGAAATACTCAATCATTGTAATTTTTATTCGAAATTTTGTAATATAATTGCATTTTAGAGCTTTATCATGTCCTTGGAAAACCATTCCTAGTGTTTTTACTAGACAATTCTACTAACTAGATGAATATAATAAAGCTTTTGAGTAAAAAACTAACATAGTTTTTCCAAAAGCTTTGTCATGGCAAACAAGTAGGTGTAATTGTTTGGTTTGTTGCGTTGCAATGGAATGATACTAAATTATTATATAATTTAATCCAAAAGCTTTATTGTATCAAACAAGTAAGCAAAATTGTCTAGTTCAAAGCATTGCAATGGAATGATTCTCCAAGGCTAGATCATTACGCTTGCTACACCTATCAATGAACTCTCCATACAAAATAGTACACTGATCAAATAGGAATCAATTAGCTTTTATAGATTATGTCAACTTAGAGGTGTCATTGAGAAAAAATGAAAAGTTAGAAACAATAATGGTATCATGCTCATGGAATGCCACATGGGTTATAAGCAAACAACTTGTGAGCAACTACAATAATCTTATTATACTAAAAATTTAATAAAAAATAATATATTGGTGTATTATAAAAACATCTAGCCCAATCTCAATTAATAAGATTGTTGCAAATTGTGATGCATGAAATTTAGAATACAAGTGTGGAAGAAGCACTCAAAATAACCTTGTACTCTAAATCAAACACAAACACCTCCGACAGAGCCATGGAAGGTAAATAAACAATGAAATACTCAAAATAAAACCAGCATTGTACCTTCTTGATGTGTATATTTGCTCCTTGGATGTTGAAGATGGATTGTTGTGTTGCAATGTTGGTTGCTCTTGTGAGATATTTCCTAATTTGGCAGCATGTACTTGTCACTTCCACTTGCAATATGGTGTCCTTGGAAGAGAGGTTTCTTATAGATTTTTGGCAAATGGATGGAGGGTTTGGATTGAGTCTTAGATTGGAGGGTTAAGTTTTATTAGCTTGTAGGGAAAGCTAAGATGGAGGGTTGAGATTGATGCAAATGGAGAGAAGGGATTGATTAACATGATGAATGGTTAGTATTACCTTAACTTGCATGGGGAAATGAGATGCACACAAGTGGATGCCTAGAGTAAATGCAAGGTTGGGAGAGAGATTGAATCATGTGATGGATGGATGAGATTTTCTTAAATTTGAATAGAGGGTGGAGATGAAAAAGTTGTGGGGAAATAGAAATGGATTTTTTATTTATGAGTAGGTGGAGGGAAATGGGTTTTGATTTATTTTATTTAAGTGATGAAGTGGGACTTTAGACTAATATTTTCAATTAATTAGTGGTATGTAGATGATGGAAATTAGCTTTAATTAAATAAATGTGATTTATTTAATTAATTTGGTGATGCAGGAATGTTAGCTTGATTAATTGAACAAGATTAATTTACTTAAGTAATTAGTGGTGAGGTGATGTGAGCATGTGGTTAGAAATGTGTTAGGATGCAATGAAAGGTGTGATGTTACGATGTGATCAATTTCAAGTGTCTGCATAAATAACCATGAAATATTACTACAAGCACTTCAACTTAAGGTTTATCGCCATACAATTTATAGCCTTATTTACCTACTAGAGGTTCATCAATATTCAAGGGTACCTAACCAGCATCAAAACTACTAGTATCTTCATCATTTCCTTTTCCTTGTGTTGTAATACTCAAATTTACCATGGACAACTCAATATAACACAACTAACATTTTTTTAAACCAAAAAGCACTGTGCAAACAATAATACAACATGCATGCACAAGTGTTGTCATTGCATGTGATGCCAATTGAGACCAACCATGCACAAAAGAGACATGTTGACAATAAGCAATGGAAAGGAAGGATAAAAGAACATGAAGAATGGATATATAGCACACATCCCCATGTATCATGTCCTATGTTATACAAATAAAACTTATAAATGATAAGGCACCAACACGAATGACACTAAAGGGAGAGGCACCCTTTTCCAAGGTACTAGATGAGAAGAGGGGAGACTATACCTTCCAAAATGTTAACCAAAATAAATGCGCTAAACCTAATAAATCCTATACAAAAAACCACTCCTTAATTGGCATACTAAACATGATGAGAAAATCCATTCACCTACTTAACGGGTTTCCCTTTAAATACATTTAAATCAACATAACATTGTTTACCTACGCTAACCTTTTAATAACACGGATATATGTAATAGAATATATAATTAAATAAATGAAGTGCATTTCTAATAGCATTATCATATTCCAACACTTTAAATAGTTTCAGTAAGAAGGAAGATTTAATTTCTAAAATGCATAGATGATTCTTTTCCTTTTCAGAGAGAGAGAGAGATGTAATGTCACATGTATGTGAGTGTTGTAAAAATCAATACTATGTGTGCAATAAAACATTTAAGTCATTCCTACTCCATCCACTTTCTTTCTTTGTGAACACACTTACCAAGGGAGAGAGAGATAAAGAGATTTCTTTCGATCATTCTAGCACATAGGTTCAACAATTAAAGATATAAAAAAATGTTACACACTAAGAACACGGAGACAACTAATGACTATAAATGCATTAATTTCTTTCCATGGTAACTTAATTCATTTGATAGCATGTGGTACAAGAAACATCACAAAAATACATAAATATCTATGTTATGACGTAAACAATGGTTTACAAACATCGACAAACACTAGAAAATAGAAATATAAGGCCACCCATCCATAAACTAGAGTCTCTGCAAACAAGGGTCATGACCACACTATATCAGTCTCTACTACCGTGTAAAGGATGCTACTATGGAAGACAACCTTTCTATGCTAGGCAACATTTTAATGTTATTCTACATAGGGTTGCTACCACATAGTTGAAGGTCACCACTACACTAGTATAGTCACAACCGCTAATGCAATCATGGACAAAGGCCCAAATGAAGGACTATCCAACCATGTAGTGAAATGGAACAACACACAATTACACAGTACAAACTCAATGAAATAGAAAAATAATAATACGATCTTTATTGATTCTCAATCATGACTACAATACAATTTATCGTAACGGGCTTCCAACATGTTATGCCTTAGTTGTTTGATTACAAAATAGAATTCAAATGATATCTCAACACAATATTCAAACACTCCACTCTCTTTCCCTCTCTCTCTAAACTTCCTTGCCAACAATGTTTATATAACAGCCTCAAGCCTTAAAAATGATCGTAGTTAGTTGCAAGGTGGCACAAAGCTCAAGGCCCATTGAAACGTGTAGTCATCTAAACACGTAGATGAATCTTTTAATTGAATGTGGTGATGAGGGATTGATGAATCTTCATGTGGTTCACACCATAAGCACTCATGGGTCCAATGTACCTTGATATGTGTTCCTTCGATGCTACAAACTCTAGAAAATTGTCACAAGCCATGAACAATGAAACCAAGTGTGAGCATGTCAAGTCTGATAAAAGATCAACAACCAAATAATGCCTTTGTAATGATCCAAATCTTCTAGAAATTGAATGTAGCATTGCAAGCTTAGTGTAGAACATGTATTCCCAACCACAAAGTGAGATGTGCAACTAGTGAAATGCAATAGGATCTACAGTAACCGAATATCTATAATGAAAATAAAAATAAGTAAAAGGAAATATTTTTGGGTGATGCAAGATTGATCTTCCAACCTATGATGATCCTACATTAGACACCTGGAGTAAATGATTTGTGAGCATAGTGCTCACAAATAAGGGTTGAGCAATAGAATCACCCTTTCATCTAGTAACCAACCTCAATGCATGAATAGGCTTTTGGTATTAGTTGAATCTTGCCACTCCTTCCACCTCTACCAATCCCAATAAAGGAACTAGGACATACCCCGAGTTCCATATTTCTGCTTGCACCTATGACTATCCTCTTGAAACTAAATCTTTTCAACCAATCTAATTTCCTCCTTTGATAGCTCTCAACCCATATCTTTCTCAATTCAAACCATCTCATGCCTCCCTAAAATTTATCCTCTATTTTATTTCGCTCTTTACCTTTTTTGTCATCTTCTTCATTTGAGATATCTAATTGTCAAAATTTTCCTTATTTTCACATTGTATACTACTCCAAGATCCACCTATACTTACTATTCCCACTCTTGTATCAAAAATTCTCGCATATATCAATATCAAATATATCAACTCCATGTCTAACTTCAACTTCACTTCATTCTAGTTACTTTTATACTACCATTCTTTGCATTTGTGGTACAAACTATTGTCTACTTCTTTATCTATGTCTTGTCTATTATCATCTCTCTTTACCTCAAAGTAGGATCTCCTATCTTTTTCATAGCAATCTCAAATATTCATCCATCTAAATGTCAAACATTTTCATCATATATGAACTCTCTATTCCACTTATTTGTCCATATTCCAAGTATGTATTTGTCTTCACAATCCATCCACGATCATCTATAGCCATCTCAAAACATGCTTCACCTACTCTATGCTCACAACATACTACATGATTCTTTTGTATCTTCTTTTCTCTTAACACTCCATCCTTTGCAACTCTATACTCCTGAGCTATATCTAACTCATTTTCTTCCACTGTAAACTTCATCACTACCCCATATGTACTCTATGTTGGAAACAAGGCAGATAACTGAAGGGGGGGGGGGGGGGGGGGGTGAATCAATTATCTCAAAACTTTCTTACTTTTACTTCCTTTTCTTATCTTATAAATCAGTGATATATCAAAACATGAAAGCATAAGCAACCATAAGAACTGAAATGAAATCAACACACATAACACAAGGATTTTTACGTGGAAATCTTGTTAAGGGAAAAACCACGGGGTGATTAACCCAAGATTGTATTCTCTATTAAAAGAATAAAGAAGTACAAAATGGCACTTGCCAGTTAGGGATCACTGCCCGAGCACACTATTCACAAAAGGCTCACTGCCTACAAGAGACTCACTGTCTACAAAAGCTTACAGATGATAACAAAGTGTTTGAACTGATGAATAGCATCTGCATATGCAAGAATTTAGTTTCGGTTAGGCACAGTATACCGATCTAGCACATTTCATCCTTCCTCTGCTCAGTATTACTCTTATGTCACATTCCAAGCTTGGATTATTGCCTTCGCACTTGTCTCTTATTTTCTTCACACTTCATCAATCATTCTATCACTTCCACACCCTCACAAGCTTGAATCCATCAGGTATATATATTCGCATCAAGGATTTCCAACAACTTTCTAGTCAGCAACAAGAACACTTAGGATATTTGCAAGTTATTGTTATGTCGACTGAATCCATACTTGATTGATGGTACGTACCAAAAACTTAGGCATATAAATCATTACCTATGTCAGCCAAAATCGTATAACACTTCAAGTTACTTGATCAACACCTTCTGCACATCCAAATTGAGGTCTGATACCCTGTTGGCCAATTCTTCCTCTATCTGCACTGTCTAACTGGAGTCTGATACTTAGATGCTCATATCTTTCACATGCTTTGTCACAAGAGGCTAAATCTATAGAATACAATAGTTCATATACTCCTTATTACTCAACCAAAAGTTCCGAACCCAACTGTCAGACCCTATCATATGCTCTGTTCTTGACTACCAGACCAACCTATCTTCAATCTAACTTCTGGTATGAGTAGTTTATGTACTGGGGATGCGTGGGATATACTTTGTTGCCATCAATGACAACATTTATGAATCCTATCAGTGTCTCTTGCCAACACTCTACAAATTACTACTTATTCCAAGGAACTCCAACAACTTTTCTTTCTATGATGTTTATACCTTTGGTAGAATCCTTGCTTCTGTAACATCTCTATTCTCAACTCCAGACTCTTCATGTTTTACTACAACTCTGTATTCCTCTTTTGTGTTACCACATTTGCCCATTTGCTTATCTATCTCACTTTAAATGTCTACATTACTCCTTGTCTCACCACATTCTCCTTTAGGTGTCATTTCTCTCAACTCTTCTTTGTTGGTTACCTCTTCCATGTAAATGTCTTGATCTTCCCAATCATCTAATTCTCCACCTTCCTCTGGAAAGTTTGCGATGACTGTCAAGTCTTCATCCTCTATTTCTTCTTCTTCGTATGGACTAATCCCCACTCTTCTACTTTCCTTCGCGTATAAGGGAGGGGAACGCTTTTCCAATGTACTAGATGAGAAGAGGGAAGACTACACCTTCCAAAACGTTAACCAAGATAAATGCACTAAACCTAATAAAGCATGTACAAAAATTACTCCTTAATTAACATACCAAACATGATGAGAAAACCCATTCACCTACTTAATTGGTTTCCCTTTAAATACATTTAAATCAACATAACATTGTTTATGCACATTAACCTTTTAATAGCATAGATACATGTAATAGAAGATATAATTAAATAAATGAAGTACATTTTTGTTGGCAAGAGAAATGGGGCTAGTACAGTCTGGAGATATGTTCCACAATACTTCTTGAGTAGTCTATTTATACCCTGGAGGACACAGTAAGAGAACTAAGCATATGCGGTAGGAATCAATAAAGCACACATGACATACAATACCATATCAATAAAAGAAGATACTCATACATCCATAGTACACATAATTCCATTATACCTCCTTTATATATTTAATCTATTGTAGCAGATACAAAAGGGCAGGTCTAGTCTCTGCTCTGGTATTATCTCATATTACATTATATGATATTATATTCCCTCTCATTTTCCTATCTATTACATTTGGTGTAATATACATGTGTTTCTTTGAAGTGACATGACCCTTACTAGCACCTCATGTCTCCTCCCGATACCGTGGTCTTCTTTCGGTACTCTCTGGTATGCTCTGTTCCTACCCTTGACCTGCCAACATCATTCCCCCTTTTAAGATCATGTCTTGTGCTCGAGACATGTGGCTCAATTGGGAAGTATATTCTGATATTCTATCTTAAGTCTGGCCAATGTGGCGGCCTAATGTGCCTTTGCCTGTAGGAGTGTGCCTATATGGGCTTGGATTTGTGCCAATGTGATCTTTGCCTCCCATAGAGTGGTTGGGATGGAGATGTTGTTAGTTATCTGCTTTGCTTCTTTCAAAATTAACCAGAGGAATATCAATTTGTTATCTATAATCTCCCTTAGCTGTTGTACTTGTTCTTTGACCAGCTATCTTTGGGTGTGGAGTTGTCGTAGTTAGATGTGTAGGTGTTCTATGTTGTCCCTTGTTGCTCTGGTTGGGTCCTGTAGAGGATCATAGTTTATTTGTACTATCTGATCCTCGGTCTGTGTGATCCCGTCCCGGAGGCTCTTCATTGTATTGGGCCACTGTAAGCAAAAATGGTATATTGTTCTGGCAACCTTGATGTTAGCTTCAGTTTGTTTGATTTGCAGCTCTAGTTGGGTTTGTGCAGTAGCACATCTCTTGATGAATTGTTGAGTGTTTTGCTTTGTTAGTTCATCATGGGCCTCTTTCCCTATTTTATCTTTTTGGGACGTTATGTTTGTTTGTAAATCGTTGTTGCAGTAAAGGGAGGGACTGATCCCTAGCAAATTGAGGAATAGCCTTTTGGAGCGTCTCAATGGCCTATTGCAACTGTTATATTTGCTGAACATGTTCTTGAAGAAGCTCTTCTCTAGCGATGGTGTGAAAAATGTCCCCTGATTGTAGCTTCTGAATGGTACTTGGATCAATTTCGAGAATGGTGTATGTTGGATTTGTTGTTGTTGAGCTAGAAATTTTTTGATAGCAGAGATAGTATCCGAAGGGGTGGATACTTCTCTTGAGTCTTCCTTCTTCCCTTTTGAATCTTCTTTGGAACCCCTTGTATTGTCTTCTAATTTTTCTGTCTGCTCTTTTCTTGTTTCTAGGAGGTCGGTATTGCCTAGATTTGACCTCGTTTCTTGCTTCGGACCTTTGGTCATCTCCTTGTATAGCTTCTGGGTAGTCTCTTCGATCTCCTTCTAGAGAGATTCTGTGTCCTCCAGATCATCTATCATAAGTCTATCCACATTGTGTTTGGTTCGAAGCTCTTGCATCTGTGCTTGCGCCAAGGCTTGTTTCTGCTCCTCTGTATATTGGAGCTTAAGGCTGATATAGCTTGCTCCTTTATTTCTTTATCCCGAGCCATGGCTTTAGCTCTTCTTTCCCTTATTGATGTTGCAATCTCCTCCGAAAACTCTTTCATTGATTCTTCTAGGCCTTTATTTAGGTAGTTTACATACCAGGCCAAGCTTTGAATTATCCTATCTTTATTCTCCTCATCATACTCCTTATATTTTTGTAGGATATGTGGTAGCATCCCACAATGAACAATTGCATTAAAGGTTTCAAGCACATCTATTAGCTCGCCTGAGGGTACCAAAGATTGTTGTTCCGGGGTTTTCTCCTATGGACCTTCCTTTTGTTGCTCTGGTTTGAGTGGAGAGGTACCAAAGTCTTTTGCATCCATTTCTTTTTTTGTGGAGGTTGTTGTACCTCTTCCTCTCCTTATGAGATCTCTTCGACCTCTACTTCCTTTGTCTCCCCTTTTGGTCGTTGTGCCTTCTATTTTTTCCTTGGTTGTCAGGTTCTTTTTGGGGCTTGTGGTGGTTTCCCTGGTTGATAGGCTGTCAGTGTTGATGTCGCATGTCCTTCTGAGGTTCCTGTTGTGGTAATCTGTGACCTCATAGCCCTTGTCCCAAAAGGTTCAGATTGTGCCAGAGTGGCCATTATTGGTTTCATTCCCTCTTCCGGCTTGGCCCCATCTTTCGGTCCATCACTTCTTGATAGGTTCTAAACCTTTCTACTTTTGGATCCTCTAGGTTCCAGAGTAGGGTTGTCACATATGCATCTATTTCTTGAGTAGTGACTTCATGTGGCAGTGTCGGAACCCATACTATGCGGGGTTCAACCGCCTCCATGTATGTGGAATCTTTGTCTACTAAGAATGTTATGGTTTTTTCATATTTCTTTATTGATATATAGGGGACTCTATCCATTGCTTGCATTTTTTCTTGGAAGGTTTTGAAAAAACCCCAGTATGCTGCTTGCTGAGCATTGAAATTCTCATATTAACGGGTGTGGTATTTTATTTGAGCTGCTATAGTCTGGTGGAAGTGCCAGACTTTACCCTTGAAGTTGGGTAGTTCATTTAGGAAATAAAACATTAAGCAAATGAGTAATGTCCCATACTGAAAGTGATACTTGGAAGTCTTGATCTTGTGCAGGTTCTCCAACAGTTGTTCTTGCATCACCTCGCACAGATCGAAGTCTTTGCATTCAACCACCATCTGGTATGTTGTGTGGATGGCGGCGGTAGTGGCGAAGTCTTCTCGG
Source organism: Cunninghamia lanceolata (assembly GCA_027924645.1). Lineage (NCBI taxonomy): Eukaryota > Viridiplantae > Streptophyta > Pinopsida > Cupressales > Cupressaceae > Cunninghamia > Cunninghamia lanceolata. The sequence goes on along the minus strand of BSBN01000474.1, from coordinate 908,186 downwards.
TTGGCATAGTAAATCTTGCATGCTATGCCCATTGCGGCATACTGGACTCTAGAGTTTGTAATTGTTTTGAGACTCAGGCTCCTACTGTCAAACATAGCCCCGGTCAATTTATCCACTTCACTATTTTTAATGGCCTTCTTGGCTAGAATCTCGCCTACCATTCTTAACTTGGTTACAACGTGGATGGCTTATTTCATGATTCAATGTGGTTTGTCCATTTACATGAAGTTGTCATGTACTCAACTTAGTACAATTCAAACCCATTCCTCTTCGTTGCAAAAGTTCGGTAATCTTTCCATACATCCAGGCTCTTCTAGCCAATCTCTATGTACTCTGACTTATAGTTTATGTCGTCGTCCTCCAGTAACTGGTGGCGGAGGTCTTCCAGCTTGGTATGATTGATCTTTGCAATGGGTTCGTGAATGTATTTCCTGACATCCTCGAGGTAGACCACGTTGTGCGGTACTGCTAAGAATGCCCCTTCTTTGTCGGTGACCATTGCTTTGAATGGGAGCCACTTGAATGCTGGTCTGGGTTTCTCGGAGATGTGAATGATTGTGGGAGCATCCATTTTAGTGTAGGGAGGATGCTTCAGATGGTTTTTTGTTGAAGGATTTCTTACTTGCTTGGCGAGTACTTAGCAGCTCATGATTGCTTTTGTGAGGAATGGAGTAGGGACTTAGGTTTTTATAGAATTTTAGTTAGTGGGGTATGAGTTGTAGCACCTTGGGGTGGTAGCTGACTATTAAATGCTTTGCTTGATTTGGGGGTTTTCCGAGTCGTTGTTGTGAGTTGACGGTGGCGTGTGTTTTAATGTCTCTATAGTATAATGGTTATTTGATGATTTTTAATATGTTGATTCTAGCGGCAAATAATAGTGCTTCAAGCATGCACCATTAACATGTCCTACTACCAATGTGTCATCTAGTTGTCAGAGTTTGACTGCTACAGATTCGCTAATGTGATGAATGTGATAAGGTCCTAACCATCGAACCTTCAACTTCCCCTATTTCTTAAATTTGTTGTCATATAGTAGTACTAAGTCCTCTATTTGGGATGTTTTCAAGCGCAGGTTCTAGTCATGCCATGCCTTTTGCCTTTGTCATTCCAAGTGCTGGTTATATCTAGCAATCTGTCAGAATTCCTCTAATTTCTCTAATTCTTCCACTCCTGCCCTTAAGAAATCATCCTCATCTAGTTGTAAGGTTAGGGTCATGTGTATGTTGGGGATTATGAAGTTCATGGGTATCGTCACATCCAGGCCATATACCAATTGAAATGGTGTGAATTTGCTAGCTCTCTTATAGGAGGTTTGGTATGGCCAAAGTATTGTCAGTATCTTAACATCCCAATCTGTCCAGTTGCCATTGCACATTTTTGTTAATGCTTTTCTAATTACTTTGTTTAAGGCTTCGCTGGCCCCATTTGCTTGTGGATGGCATGGAGAGCTTTTGTTATGTGTTAGCATAAAATTCTGTAATAATTCCTTTATCATTTCATCTATGAAATGCTTGCCTTGGTCACTGACTATGCTTAACGGGCATCCGTATCTTGTAATGATGTTTTCATATAAAAACTTGGTGGCAAATCTTGCGGTACAATCTTTGGTCGGTTATGCTTCTACCCATTTGGTTAGATACTTTGTGCTAGTTATAATGAATCTAGCTCTTGAGTGTCTTTTCGGAGGGTCGATTGGCCCAATGAAATCTATCACCCATTTCTCGAAAGGATTTTGGGCTAGTACCAGTCTGAGGCGCATCTCATCCCAGTCGGTAGGTTTTCCTACCCTCTGACAAATATCACATCTTTTTGTGTAGTCCTTTGCATCTTTGTATAGTGTTGGACACCATAGGCCGGCTAATTTCACTCTTCTTGCAGTAGATTCTCTGGAGTTATGTCCTCCAACAATCCTGCTATGTGTTTCCTGCAGAATGGATTTTCTTTCATGGTTATAGACAACTCTTCACAGAATGTCGTCATTCCCTTTGTGATGCAGTTCCCCTTCTAGTATATGGTGTTGCTCTTCGTGCTAGTGATTGTTTATCATGCGGGGGTCTTTTGGGAATTCTCCGGTTGATAAAAAAAGTGCAATATCCTCTAATTCTTCCAATACTATTGTAATGCAGAACAATGTGTACTGGGTAATTCTTCTCCGTATACATCTGGTTCTTCACCAATTTCGATCTGTGATAGGTAATCCGGTCCTTGGTTGTTCTTCCCAGGTTTCACCATTATTTTAAAATCAAACTCTTGGAATAATAGAAACCATCTTGATATCCAGTCATGATTTACTAGTTTGTTAAGTAGGTATTTGAGGGGTTCGTGATCTGAGAATCAGACTAGTAAAAAAATTAAGTGTTTGAGGACCGATAATGGCGGTGAGTTTTGTTCGATAAATTTTGACAAGTTATATAAAGAACATGGGATTGAGAAGCACAAGACAACTCCATATACCCCTATAACGTCAAAAAAAGTCCCCTTGGGGGCTTTTCCCTCATAAGGTTTAGCTCCTGGGTCTCTTAGCTGCATTTAGAACGTATTACATCATATTTCAACATCTCGATGAGAAAACCCCTAAGTGTCTTGATAAATAAGACCTAGGGGGACCACTTGAGATAACCCCTGCCCAAAATATGGGGGAGGACTTGGGCGCCCGCACCCTAGTCCTGCCCTATTTTGGGGTAGTCCCAATTTTTGGGTGTCAGCTTGTGATCGTTATTTGAACCCTATGTCGACACGGTAAGTTTGAATTACAAAATTCTTGGCGGGAGTGTTTGTAGTTGCATATAAAAGCATGTTTAGTCATTCATTTGTAAACTAGATGATCATTGGATGAACATTAGCATTTTAGAAGTGATTCAAGGCTTTGATTGTGTTGCAAGAGCAGATTTGTGTTGTTTATGTGTTTGTGTTTGCAGATTTGAGCAATCATCTCCTCATGGCAGGAAGAGCTTCTTCCTCCCATGAGATCCTCATTACAAGGTGACATCATTTGTGTTTGTAAGCATTTATCATTTGGTTTTTGCCTCTACCTCTCAAGGGCATGCACTCTCTATTTGACAATGGTGTTCGGAAGGCTTGAATGTCTCTTCGGGGCTTGATTGAGGCAAGCCTCTAAACACCACAACCCCCTCCCAAAGTTTTCATGATTGCAGGTTACAGGTGTTGAATCTAGAGAAAGTGAAGTTGCAGTAGGGTACAATAGAGTGTTAGAATTGCAGATCAGAGAAGAAAACAACTCCTTGGACTAGGGCGCCCACTCTTTAGTCCTCAAAGTTTCGCAACAGGAAATCTCTGGTACAACAGATACAGGTTGCAAACTGAGCTTCTAGATCTTGACAAAAAGCAGAGTTCGACTTGGGCGCCCGCTCTTTAATCCTTGACTTTTTCATCTCTGAACCCCGAAAACAGGTGCACAGTTATTTGTCATTTTACATCTTTCTGTAGCAACATTTTCTGTTATTCGTCTGTTTATTGTCGTATTTGCATAATTAGGGTTTTAAGGTATAATTGAGCATAAGAAAAGATAATTGGAAATCAAATCATAAAAATCCAAGTTTCACTACATCTCACAGTGATCTAGGGTAGGATAGTACATTGCAGCTCGACCCTAGGTCCTTGAATGAAAGGGTGAAAGGAGGATATACACCAAAGCTACCAAAAACCAAACATCCAAATTCCACCCTTTACATTTTGTTGAACCCGTGTTATTGGACTTGTTTGCACCTTGCTGAGTGTTTTGCTTCAAATTTGCATTGATTTTCATTCATTCATATAGTCATTCATCTTATTACATTGGAAAATTTACAAAAAAAATTGAAAATTTGGAAAAATTAGAAAAAAATTGCATTATAAGGTTTGCATGTTGCATCAATTAATTTGAATTTCATCAAATTTCTAATTTTTGCATTAGATCTAATTAAAATTGTAGAAAATTACAAAAATTTATTAGCTTGCATTGCATTTTCATCATAAAATTGCTAGGGTTTTGTTGAAATTTGTGAATTTTGCATATAACCTAGTAATTCCAAAATCTAGGGTTTGTAGGTAAAATTTTGTTTCAGGTTTTTCTACTAATTTTAGAGGCTCATTCAAATTTGCATTTGGCTTTAGTCTTGCATTTTAGAACAAATTTACATTTAGATCTCAAAAAATTTACATTTTTGCATAGAAAATTTTAACAAAAACTAGCATTTTCATTGATTTTCCACTAGATTTGCACTTGCATTTTGCATGTTAGAGAATGGAAATCATTTTCAGCTCTGAGAGCATGTAATTTTCATCATATATCAGCTTGCAAAACATTCATATAGCATTTTACATCAAGATCTCAAACCTAGGGCTTGAAAAACATTGATTTTCAATAAATTTGGCCTTATCGACTCTCTAATTTTGCACTATAGGCATGTTGTACAGAATATTTTTGCATTAATTGACTGATATCAGGGGTATTATCTACTTCCCCTCCTAAAATTCTTTACAAAACCTTGTTATTGGCCTCTTGTATTGAAAATTTGGTGAAAAACTGCATATTTTTGCTATTTTGGCCTAGTTTGCACCATAAGCGTGTTGTAATAGATTTTATGCTTGTAGGTGACTAATATCATTGATATTATTTGTTTTACTTCCTAAAATTCTTTACAACACCCTTTTGGCTAGGTTTTGGAATTGAAAAATCGTGAAAAATTACCTATTTTTGCTATATTTTCACTAGAGTTTGACCTTGAGTGGCACTATAAGTGTGTTGTGACGGATATTTTGGCATTAGGTGGCTATTATTACTGATATAATTTGTTTTTCATCATCATTCTCCTCACAACACCCTTTGCCATGCTCTTTTGCATTTAGTTTTGGTGAAAAACCGCTTATTTTAATATATTTTCACTAGGTTTTGGTCTATCATCATCTTAGATTTGCATCAAGAGTGTGTTGTGACAGATCTTATTGCTGTTTTAGACTAATATCAGACATATTATTTTGTCCCTGATCAAAATCCTCACAACATCTTTGCTTTCATCTATTTGCATTGAAAAAGTACAAACAAAAATCAAGCATTTAAGGTCACTTTCGCACATAGTTTTACACTTGTCTTTTGCATACTTTTTGAAAAGCTCTTAAAATCTGATTTGGCACTCATGGCTTCGTCCTCTCAATTCTCTTTGGAATCTTTACATGCAAATATCACAAAATTTGAAAATCTCTACAAATTTCTTAGCATGCATCCTCGTGTCATTACCTATATACAAGCTATGTACAACAAGGATATATTTGTGTCGTCTTCCTTCGAAATCCTTGACTATGTATCTGATCTTAACAACTTCATATCTCTCATCGATACATACCCTTGGGTAGTAGAAGAATTGATAAAACACACTTTGAAGGAAGAGCATGACACTTCTCTTAATAGTTTGGAATTGATAGCTGAAACATATGGAGATGATATTGACAATGATTATGAGAGTGATGATGAATTCACAAGCCACCCTACTTCTCCTACATCTGAGCATTTAGATAACTCACGCGAGAAGACTAGGGATAGCTTTAGTAATTTGAATAATCCTTCTAACCAAAATGAAGCATTAATGGATGACATCATGACAACAGAAGACTATTTTGATTATCCTGACCTATTCGGAATGATTGATGTGGATAAGGAACAATTTCATAACTCACCTATTCCACTAAGAGATGATATTCATGTTGAGGTCCATCCTTTGTTATCCCTTCAGGGATCGGGAGGTGATCAAAATACATTAGACAGACAAATGGAACAACCTATATCCCTTTCTAGCATTCAAATTTGGGAAGATGACGACCTCCTCGATGATTTACTTGATGACCGCTAGCTCGGGAGATCCTACAGGTAAGTATCCCTAACCCTTTATCTCTCTCGTGATGTGCTTCCCCCATGATGTGTTATGTGTTGTTTAGGCCTCTTGGGATGACCCCTGATTCTCTTGTAAGGTCCAGGATACCAAGAGACCGCTTCTATTGTGACCTTCTATTTGTATCATCATTCTTCTATATTGCCTCTCTCTGATTTCATCATTGTGTGTTGTGTCTTACAGACATAGCGTTGCAGTTGGTGACTTGGGGGCACCCTCCTACGTGATTGTCCCTAAGACACTTGTTTCTCCTCTCTTATTTATTGTTTCCCTTCCTTTAGTGTTTCTATCTAGCGGGTGGATGACGAAAAACAATTACACTGATGCCAACCTAGCGTCCCTTTCGTGAGAAATAAAAAATTGGACTTAGTTCCTAATATGACGATGGGGTTGTATATCTTATCCGACGCTTGGCTAGTGGAAGCACTCGTGCTTTCCGCATAGTGATTTTGATGATGTTTTTATCTCATTACAAATCATAACAATACTGATGCTCTGTGCACTTTGTTTGTCTTTGAATCTAGCCTTGGTGGCTCTCGATTTGGAGATCTTCGTGATATAGCCCCATGGTTATCCTCGAACTCCAAATTCATAGTATAACCTTGGCTCTTTGCGTGGTTAATCATATGCATTAATGTTGTTATTTATTATGATTATGTAGACATTAACATGTTTCTTGCAGGGATGTGTTTGTGGGAACATTTGGCGATTGTAAAGTACATGTCACCTCCGGGGGGCATGGGCTTTGCAAAAGTCTGTGTTCCCTTGTGTGTTTTCTTCCTACCTTAACGTGCTTGATATCGATACCTAATATCAACCACCTTAAGGTGGGGGCATATGTAAGGTAAGATGTTTGTTGTGGATGTTAGCAATGTGCTTGTTGTTAGGTGCAGTCTAAAGACTTGTGCGATGAGTACATCCTGCACTCTGAGTTTGTTTGCAATCAATCAATCAATCAATCATCTAAGCCCTCTGCGGAGGTGGGATATCGCGTATATCCTTTTTATCTTAAGCCCTTTGTAGAGGCGGGGATGGTGTATTTCTCAGAGCAGATTGCATCATCTTGTCATTTTCAAAAGTCCTCTGCGGAGGCGAGGAGCGGTTATGTGACTAACTCAACCCTTAAGCGTGTCTTCGACGATTGTTGTGGCGAAGCCCAGTCGTCGGTGTGTGCTCGTAATGTGCCTGAGATGGTGATGAAACTAGAAATAGGAACATCCCATCACTTGTCTGCCATGTTTTCTCTGTGTCTTCAAAGTTTTTGTTTTGGCATGCTTGCTTTGTTTAGCGTGTCTGTTGCCCCATATGCAGTCTAAAGACCTGTGTGATGAGTACATCCTGCATTTTGGGAGGTTTTGCATGTCTTGCGTGTGTGTTGCCTCATATATGCAGTTTAAAGACCTGTGCGATGAGTACATCCTACATTATGGGAGGTTTGTTTACTTTCATATACTTACATCTGCATTTCATATATATGAGAAAAAGAAAAGAAAAGAAACCATTCTTGTCTTCTATGCATTTACTGTATTCTCCGTGTTTTATGTGAATGTAACTGTCTTCTATGTGTTTTGTGTGCCTATCATTGTCTTCGTTATGTTTGGCACGTCTTCTCTGTGCTTGGCGTGTTTATTGTGTTTGTTGACCGTACTTTAATGCATGTATTGGCCTCACGTTTATACATGCATTAAAGTGGGGGCTAAATGTAACGTCAGAAAATGTTCCCTTGGGGGCTTTTCCCTCATAAGGTTTAGCTCCTGGGTCTCTTAGCTGCATTTAGAACATATTACATCATATTTCAATATCCCGATGAGAAAACCCCTAAGTATCTTGATAAATTGGACCTAGGGGGACCACTTGAGATAACCCCTGCCAAAAATAGGGGGAGGACTTGGGGGCTCATGCCCTAGTCCTTCCCTATTTTGAGGCAGTCCCAATTTTTGGGTGTTGGCTTATGACCGTTATTTGGGTCCTATGCCGAGACGGTAAGTTTAAATTACGAAATTCTTGGCAGGAGTGTTTGTAGTTGCATATAAAAGCATGTTTAGGCATTCATTTGTAAACTAGATAATCATTGGATGAGCATTGACATTCTAGAAGTGATTCAAGGATTTCATTGTGTTGCAAGAGCAAATTTGTGTTGTTTATGTGTTTGTGTTTGCAGATTTGAGCAATCATCTTCTCGTGGCATGAAGAGCTTCTTCCTCCAATGAGATCTTCACTACAAGGTGACATCATTTGTGTTTGTAAGCATTTATCATTTGGTTTTTGCCTTTGACTCCCAAGGGCACGCACTCTCTATCTAACAACGGTGTTTGGAAGGCTTGAATATCTCTCTGGGGCTTGACTAAGGCAAGCCTCTAAACACCACAACCCCCTCCCAAAGTTTTCATGATTGCAGGTTACAGGTGTCGGATCTGGAGAAAGTGAAGTTGCAGGAGGGTACAACAGAGTGTCAGAATTGCAGATCAAAGAAGAAAACAACTCCCTGGACTAGGGCGCCCGCTCTTTAGTCCTCAAAGTTCTGCAATGGGAAAATCTCTGGTACAACAGATACAGGTTGTAGACTGAGCTTCCAAATCTTGACAAAAAGCAGGGCACTGGACTTGGGCACCCGCTCTTTAGTCCCCAACTTTTTCGTCTCTGAACCCTGAAAACAGGTGCATAATTATTTGTCATTTTACATCTTTGTATAGCAGCATTTTCTGTTATTCGTCTGTTTACTGTCGTATTTGCATAATTAGGGTTTTAAGGTATAATTGAGCATAAGAGAAGATAATTGGCAATCAAATCATAAAAATCCAAGTTTCCCTACATCTCACAGTGACCTAGGGTAGGATAGTACATGGCAACTCAACCCTAGGTCCTTGAATGAAAGAGTGAAAGGAGGATATACACCAAAGCTACCAAAAACCAAACATCCAAATTCCACCCTTTACAACCCCTCATCAGAATGGAGTTGCAAAGAGGATGAATGAGACATTGATGGAGAGGGCTAAGAGTATACTTAGTGGAATTGGCCTAGAACAAAAATTTTGGGCTGAAGTTGTAGCCACTGCTTGCTACCTCGTTAACAAGTCTCCTACATCAACTCTCGTTGAGAATACACCTATGGAGGTGTGATTGGGAAAAAATCCCTCATTGAGACATCTTCGAGTATTTGGTTGTGAGGCATATGCACATGTGCCCAAGGAGAAGAGGTTAAAATTGGAGAACAAGACAGTTAAGTGTATCTTCATTGATTAATAGGTTATGGTATTGGTGTGAAAGGATACAAGCTTTGGGATCTTATGGCCGAAAGAGTTTTGTATCGCAAAAGTGTTGTCTTTAGAGAGATGAATCCTTCTTCCGTTGTTTTACAGTTAGAAGAGAAAGAAAAGAAAGAGCACGTGGTTCAACTTCTTCCTACAATTGAGAAAGTTGAACCAAAAGCCCATGATGGACTTGAAGAAGAGGTGAGCTCTAGTAGTTCAAAAAGTTTAGAAGAAGAAGAACCTCAACCTCCACTTGTGAGGAGGTCCACTCGACAAAGACAACCACTAGAAAGATATGGGTATTCACCCGATGATTAGAATTGTATTTTTGCTTTGATTACTAACATTGATGAGCCCAGGACTACAAAGGAGGCTATGGGTATGAATGATGTAGATTCTTGGAAAGAGGCCATGGAAGAAGAGATGAAAGCATTAAAGAAAAATAACACATGGGATTTGGTACCTTTCCCTATTGGACGTAAACTCATTGGATGTAAATGGGTGTTCAAGAAGAAAGTTGGTTCAGATGCAGTGTTGAGAAGCATAAGGCGAGGTTGGTTGTGAAGGGTTATTCCCAGGTTAAGGGAATTGATTGTGGTGAGATTTTACCTCCTGTTGCTAAGTTGACATCCATTAGATTCTTATTATCACTTGCTACAACGTATGATCTTGAAGTTGAGAAGATGGATGTGAAAACAACTTTCCTTCACGGTGATTTGGAGGAAGAGATATATATGTCACAACCTGAGCACTATATTGAAAAGGTAAAGAAAAATTGGTTTGCAAGTTGGAGAAATCTTTGTATGGTTTGAAACATTCTCCTAGAATGTGGTACCAAAAGTTTAATGCCATTGTGTTGAGTTTGGGATAAATATGAGATTGAAATTAGATCATTGTGTTTATTATAAGATGGATAATGATTGCATTCTCATTATTGCATTGTATGTCGATGATATGCCATTCTTTGGGAATGGTAAAAGTTTGATTTCTAATTTGAAGTCTCAACTTTCAGCATAGTTTGAAACAAGCCTGGAATTTGATGGTCACCCCTGCCTATCATATAATTTTTTTATGATGGTTTGGTCATTTAACTACCTTTCAATTGACGTTTTAAGAAAACTATAACTTGTCAAAAAAATGTTGAGTGATTTTTTTTATATTGAAAGAATGCAAGTTACAAAAAAACAATCTAAAGACTGTGAATAAGAGTAGCAATCAACAACATAGTCACAAACAAAACTACAAATAGCAAGACCTCTTCCTTTAGAGAAACTTCACGGTGATCAGCTCAGATCAATTGTTTCAAGCGGTTCACCATGACATTCACAATTGTACTAAGATTCCCTTGGCTATAGAGGATTCTTAAAGTTGATCATTGAAATTTGACACTGTCACGGTAAAATAAAGAATAGTCAATGGATTGCCAGAAATAGGCCATCTCACCAAACCAAGACAAAAACAGGCCATAAAGCTGGAAACCAGCAGTTGTATAGGAACAGGGTCTAAGTAAGATCATCAAAGAGCACCAAGCTGCTACACAACTTGAAATAATAGTACCATCAAGGATTTCCTTTTTCTTGAACTATACACTCCAATACAATTCCCACTTGCAAATTGCAATCATTCAAGTGACATTTCAAAAAGATGGTAAAGCAATAAGTTTCACAAAATATTAGATGTACCTTAATAGTATCCCATCCACTCCACAAACCAATTTGCCCTCCTTTTGAAGTCTGAGAGAATTTTCAATCGTTGATTCACCACATTGTGCAAGGACTTGACTTGTCTAGTTGTATCATTACTGAGAACATTTCCAGTTCGACTTTGATGTAGGCATCTTGGTGCGTTGATAGAAAGGTGACCTTAGCGAATTAAATGACAATGGAGGAAGTAGCAACAATTCTTTTTAATCCATGTAATTGTAAATCAACTCTTAATTACAACTTTTCTTAATCTCTGTAATTGTAATTTGCAAAGTTGTACTTATTCCATATATAATAAACAATGAATAACATATTAACAAGTATAGACAAGGCAAAGATTTGTTTCTAAATTGATTTTTAAAATTTACTGGAGATAACATTCTAAAATATCATTTACAATTATCCTTGAAAATATTCTAATTTAATATATATTTCTATATCAATTTAAAAATGTTCAAGATAAACATTGTAAAAGAAAACATCATTTACATTTCTATAACAAATTATTATAAAATAATATATATTATAAATAAGAATATTAGATTATATTACCCTATAATAAAATTTTATGGTTTACGAATAATTTAGAGTGACATATTTACGGTTATGCAAAATTTTAGCAAGTCAAGTTATACGGTTTAATAAATTTTAAAGTTGTAAAATACGGTCTAAAATGACACCATCAAATTCTAGGTTTGGTTTGAAACGAAAGATTTAGGGCTAGCCAGGTACATCTTGGGGATGGAAATCAAAAGAGATAGAGCTAACAAAAAACTTTGGTTGTGCTAGAGTAAGTATGTGAACTCAGTGTTGGAGAGATTCAGTGTGACAACTTGTAGACTGTTGTGTGTTCTTGTTACAATGGGGACAAAGTTATTTGTTGAGGGTTGTCCAAAATATCCTACTGAGATGGAGGACATGGTTAGAGTACCTTATACTAGTGCGGTTGACAACTTGATGTATGCTATGGTCTATACAAGACCAAACATTACCCAAGCAGTGGGAGTCCTCAGACGATTTATGGCTAATCTTGGAGGAGTACATTGGGAGCGGTGAAGAGAGTATTCAGATACTTGTAGGATACTTCCGATATTCCTCATGTTATCATGGTTATCCAACAAGGATTTTGCATTCAATTTGCATTTGTGGATTTTGATTGGGTAGGTGACATTGACAACAGAAGATCCACCAGCGGATATGTTTTCATGATGTTTGGTGGTCCTATTAGTTGGATGAGTAAGCAACAAGCTGTAGTCACTTTGTCCACTACTGAAGCAGAGTACATGACAACAACTCGTGCTCGTAAGGAAGCCATTTGGCTTAAGAGATTGTGTTTTGATGTTGGGTTTGATGCATGAAAGATTAGTATTTGTTGTGTCAGTCAGAGTGCCATATGTTTGGCAAAGAATCCAACCTTTCACGCCAGGAGAAAGCATATTGATGTCCATGCCATTTTGTTCATGACATGGTAGAAGATGGGAGAGTGAATTTGGAAAAAGTTGACACTTTGACGAATGTTGCAGATTCCTTGACAAAGCTCGTGAGCTCAGAGAAGTTTAGATGGTGTTCGAAGTCTATAGGCCTCTTGGCCCCTAGCAGTTGAGTTCATGATGGTATGATTTCCCTTGGCCTTTGCAAGGTATTAGACAAGTGGGAGAATGTTGGGAATTAATGAATCTCAACCTTGACAATTCCTAAGTTTATTTCTTATTTAATATTTTTCTAATAATGTTTTGGCATTAAATATTTGTGCTCCATCAAAATCAGGCGTTTGTTTTTTAGTTGGCACTTTTGCCACATGTTGGTGCCTTGAAAATTGGTATATTAGTTGTCAAAAGATGTCCACTTAGTGGTATATTATGGAAAACTTATTTTGAAGGATGTTATGATGGATTCTATGACAATTGTAAGGGTAAAAAATAGGGGAATTTACTTTAGATGCGAGAGCCTATTTTTAGACTGGAATCTTTCCTATCATGGGCACCACACCTCAGGGTTAGCACATGGTTTGGTAAACCACAAATGGTTTCCTGGTTGCCAAAAGTCTATAAATTAGAGGCTTGAGGAGGAGTTTGTATTAGTTGTTTTATACAGGTACTGTTATGTTGTCGAAATTACTCCATAAATTGTATGCTGGTGAACTCCTATAGTAAACTTGCTTTGCAAGTGTATGTACTTGTATTGGATTTGAAATACATTGAGCAGGCTTTTGGAGTGTGGGGTTTTTTTCTCGAAAGGGTTTTCTCCACATGTATCTGGTGTTATGGTATTATCTATTTATTGTGGTTGATTTATTATTCTTGTTTGTGTATCTTCTTCATTGTAAGTGTAAAGGTTTTAAATTTTGCACAACACTCTCCTCATTAGATTGGTGTAGGAAGAGTTTCTACACACCTTGCTTCCTTTCACACGAATGCAAACTAGAAGCTTGATCAGAATAACAAATGATACAATTTCATAGAGGCAAGATGGTTTTATTGTTAGATCTTCTTCTCGTGATCACATTAGATCTTATTGAATCTCTCGACAAAATTACTTCAACCATGGCAACATACATGGAGCTAAAACATCAGGGATGGAACAAATTGCATGAACATATGACACGAGGGTTAGCAAAGCAATACATAGAACCACAAAAGATCATCTCATATCATTTGTCAATAAGACCTTGAGGTTAATTTATCAAGATTGAAACAGAGAAAACATAGAATGTTTGATGCTAGTAAAATGCAGTTGATTTTAGATTATGCTATGACTAATGTGACTATGATTGAGTGTGAATGCAAGATGCTTTTGTCCTAACAATCCATAATGAAAATGACCCTGGACGATGTCTTTAAATATAAGTCTTAGACACCCAACTTGAGACATTTGGTACACACGCTGATAGGTAATGATCATTCTTTGAGTTTCAACTTAGCAAAGTGGGAGATTCGAATTTCAAATTAGGAGGACAAGACCATGGACGTGGTTTTGTCTAGTGTATAAGACCATGGGTGTGACCTAGTTTAGGAAGACAAGTCTTGGGAAATGGGTTAATATCGATCTAAATTGAATGATTTAGCATATTAGAGTGATGTGTATAGGTTTAGGCTCAACTAGTGCACTAAAAGAGAAAAAATAAGGGCTACAATCATGCATTTACAACATTCACAAAAATTGGCATAAAAATGAAGAGATAAAAGTGTAAAGTATGCACTTTTCTCCTCTACAAAAAGATAGTAACTCTTGACAAATAATATAGATAATCAAATTTAACTCCTTGGTGACAGTTAGAACTAAAATTCACTTAAAAGCTGAATAATTAACAACTATGTTTACCAATATGAAAGATGATCCATTAAACACAATCTATATATATTAATTACCTTTATTTCAAAACAACATTTAACTTGCATTCATACTGAGAGTATATTGAGACGTTTTTTTAACAAATGATATATAAGTTAGTATTTTTTTGGAGGATTTTATATCAAACTCATAGAATCATTTAGCTACTCGATATGAGAGCATGAGCCTTAGGCTGAAACCTCTTTAGTTGAGAGCCAAGGATTGAGGGGTATCCATTCCGCCAAAGTCACTCGGGCCATGATCCTGGCCTCATCCCTTATGGTGTCGAGGCCTTGTAAGACTTGATCCCTAGTAGGCTCCTTCGAAACCATTCAACTTCACCAATAGACCAAGGGCCCATTGATTACTAATTTTTTTCATATATATAAAATGATTTTATGTTAATAAGGTAACGTTACAATAGAAATGGTCCACCTACTAATATAATAATTGATTGGTTGAACTTAATAGTAAGAATGATGATATGTTTTTTGATTATGCCATTAACCTTAACCAACTTAAACGACTTGTAATTTAGATATATATCCTCTCATAGTACTCTAATCTATTATAAAACAATAAGACAATGACAAACTTGTGAAAATAGATTTAGTAGTTAATCAGCCAAGGGGTATCTTATCCATGTATACTCTCTTTCAATGCCCATCCATCCAGGGTCGGTTGGTTCCTAGTTTGGTGGGGTAGGGGGAAGCAGCGGATCAGAGGAATTCTAAGTAGAAACCTACTAGAATAAATATATTAATCATTTTTGAGATGAAATACCAATGCAAAAAGACTCTAAATTGGCAGCTAAAATTCAAAAGTGTCTTTTTTTTCCCTCATCCTTTTTCCACATCAAATTTTTTAAAACAACATATTATAATTTAACAGAAAAAACAAACGGCCGTTCCTGAATAGGTATCCCCACATGGTGTGTACCGTTGACCTATATTGTGGGGACATCTGGCGGGCACATAGTCCTTGGCCTGCCACGTCACTACTAGCTGCTGAACAAAATAGCTCCATTTCTGACGAATCCGCCTGACACGTCAGATGAATATTATAAACATAACCACTAACCATGGTTATCGGTCTGCCGGCCAACGGATGCAATTGAATACTACAAAACTAAACCACGGTTGGCTTAGGGTTTTTAAGCTCCGGGAGGTTCAAACGTTCTTTTAAATTTGAAAAAAAAAAGAAATGGCCAGTTCAAACTAAACCAGAGAATAGTCAGCAAAACAATTAAAAATAAAGTGAGTGAAAAGACGGCAACAGTGGAAGGGATTTCCAACATTAAATTGGCGGGTGGGTTTCTTAATTCTTGTGCTCAGAAACATGGGTTTTGTAATAGGGATGTGTTTATAGTTTTTTCAGCCAACTTGGTCCAGTTTTGGTACTGTTCTAGGGACTTTGGAATCTTGGGTTGGGTAGGAGTGGGGTTTAAGGATCCAGTTGGGTATTGTTTTTTCTGGTTTTAAGGCTTGAATTTTGGGAAATGTATGCTGCAGAAATCTGTGAAGAGCATGTTTGTAGTACTGTTGCAGAGGATTAGGCTCTGGGTTTAGGAAGCCTTTTACTAGAAGTCCAATTCGGATTCATATTGCAGGTATGTGTTACTATTTTAGTACCCAATTGTTGTTGTTGTATTGGGTTTAGCTCAGTTCAATCAATAGACTGGTGGTTATTCATTTCTGGTTAATTTGTCAGTGGGTTTTTGTGTACTGCTGTGCTTTTTTTTGTTACTTTTGGCATGGTACATTTAAAAATAGATAGTCAGCCAAGTTTAGTATTTCTTTACACTAGATTACTATATGTGTTTGTTATTTTAAGAATTGGCTTCTTCATGTTTTAGCAGAGTTGGTATTCTTTCATGCTAGATTGCTTCTGTTATGTTAAGGTATTTTTGCTAGCGCTTGTTTCTGTTATGTTACGATGAAACCAAGTTGTCGGACGAGGAATCAATTTATCAATGCATTCTAGATTTTTCTCATCGGAGTCTAATGGTAACATATTTGTGATGCTAATTATAACTGTGGTTCGAGTTATCTTCATCTGTGTTTTATATTGTTTTTTATGGATGCCCCTACAAATAGGGACGTCTATTAGCTGAGTAGTTTTAGTTCCTATTTAGGTTGATTGTCCTGTGCACATCGATGTTGTAAATAGTTCTTATTTGTTATAAGAAAACTATATTTTAAGGCGGATCCCCTGCAATCAGACGTAATTATTTCAAGAATTTTATTGCTTCTGGAGCCTGTCAAAGAATCCCTTTCAATCAGCTCAGGAGGATATCCTTCTGTGCATGCCATTGTCTTTATGTGCTGGATGACTGGTGAAGTTAGAGAGCATTCAACAACTAAAATCATGGGAGGTTTAGTTGATGATACCCATGATTGAACGAAGATTCCTGCATTTATTCAGTGACTATGTCTGGACTCATCTGGAGAATGAAGCTTCCACTTTCTATATGTCACTAGCTATCCCACTGACCTGAAAATTCTCTAGATATGAATTCTTTTCTCCATGTCTATTCTTTGCACATATATTAGCAACGTATGTAGGTTGAAACCCGTTGCTTGGGAGTGGGTGCACCTCCTTTAGACAGTAGACAGTAGATGCTCTCTATGCTTAAGCATGGAAGTTTGAAGACATTGGTGTACCTTTGTGGGAGTCATTGTAGTCTTCTTCCTTGGTTTGTTTTTTGGCTGTGACGATTTAAAGACATGGTTATACAGTCTAGGAGCCATCATATTTTTGCTGTTTATAGCTTTTGGGCTGTTTTTTTGGGATGTTCATGTGGTGAAGGACAATTATCTTCTTACACAGACGTGTAGATAATTATGTAGAATGCACAATGTTTATGGGGTAATTGTGTGGTCATGCATACTTTTTAAGACAAAATATCGGGGTTCTATAAATGGGGCCTCATCCGAACCATACAAATACAAAACCAACAACAAACTCCATACATGCAAAACTCACCCAGTTGTAGCAAAGAACAACATAATAAAGGTAAAACTCAAACCTTGCCAGATCTCCTATGAGATCTTAGAACTGTATGACCTTGAAAATGCTTATTAGCCTTCATCTTCCTGTTGCTTACTTCAGTCTAGCCTTGAGCATCCTCATCCTCCTCATATTCTGAAGAAACTGGTGAAGAGGAAGGAGATTGGTTGATAGCATCTAATATTGATTCAGGAACATGAGCGCCAATACCTCATTCCTCGGCTGGTGATAACATAGCGGGCCACACAGTTTTGGATTTTGTATGGGGTAAGAGCCTTGTAAGAAAGCTGCATCTGCTCTTTATATAAGCCACCATGTTGCACAAAGTTTTCACCTTTCTCTTGCTGAACACAGATTCCACTGCCTTTTCTTTACCTTTTTCCATCACTACATTGGCTACCTCCAACTTATCTGGCCTTATTTCCTCAGCTACCTTCTCCTCAGCCCCAGCTGTAGCAGGGGAGGAACGTACAATATCTGA
This sequence comes from Cunninghamia lanceolata, assembly GCA_027924645.1. Taxonomy (NCBI): domain Eukaryota; kingdom Viridiplantae; phylum Streptophyta; class Pinopsida; order Cupressales; family Cupressaceae; genus Cunninghamia; species Cunninghamia lanceolata. The sequence continues at coordinate 890,527 of BSBN01000474.1, read as the reverse complement.
AAACTTAAGAGGCAATGGAGGGGGCGAAGTCTTTTGCTCTGGCTGCTTCTTGGAGGAGCAGCTATTATGAGGCCACTTAGATGTTGCAGAAGAAGAATCCGAATCAGCTGATGAAGGAGGAGCCATCTGTTTGACAGAGAGATGGGAAAAACATGCTCCATTCCACCACAAAGCTTGTTTAGCAGAGGTATGCTTTGCTGCTTTGCATTCAGATGCAATATGGCTAACCTGAAAACATTTCCTGCACCAGAAAGGAGTGTTCTCATAATCTAGCACCTGCTTCCATATCCCAGCCTCAACCTTAAGCCATATTTCATGGGGAAGCCCTTTGGCTATATCCAATTCCACCAAGATTCTAGCCGAGGTTGAGTGGATCGAATTTCAAAAATCTGCCTAAAATGTTACCTATACCTTGGAAGCAAGCACCAACCCAGAATTGCATGGGAAGATATGGCAGAGTTACCCATACTGGCATGATTGAAAATGGCTCAATCATTGGGTTGAAACCTGGAAACCAAGATTTAACCAGTAAAAATTTTTTGTCCTAGAACCAAGGGCCATGTTCTAGATTATAAGATCTATCTTCTATCGATTGACATAGAAGCACAAAAAATACTGAGCACCAGGATAAATTTCAATTGTATCTTTGATTATAGAACACCAAGATGTGGTTATCCATGCATGTAAATCAGCAAGACTGGGCCATAGATTACTAAACTTACATATTAATCCTCTTTTTGGAAAATTTCTCATCCTCATATAACACCTCCTTTCCTAAAGATAAGATAGGATGCATCCTCATGCAAGGAACAATGTGCGTTCACTGCATGGGCAGACCCAAATGCTCCTCTACTGCCTTAATTGAAGCTTTAGGGATAGCCTCATCTTCAAACAGGTGCTTTCCCTTTACTGGCTGCTGCCCACTCGACTTCAAAATACTTATAACATCTCTAGATGAATCATCCACCTCCTGGTTACCAGGTGTCATTGGGGCCACATACTTCGAAATCTGTCATGGAGGGATCCATTTCTGGCGCATCAGCATGCATACCCAGAACTGTACAGGACACCTCATCTGCAGAACCTGAGATCACCCGATGCAAAACATTCCCTGCTATTTCCTTTGCTAGATTTGATTCATTGGGGTTTGCAGATGTATGGGCAGGAGAATATATTTTGAAAAGCTCCTTGCAAGATTCGTTGGGTCATGCATACTTAATCAGTGATAGCAATTTAGATTTTTGCTGCCCATCCCAGAATTTGAATCAAATAATTGGCTGTAAATATCTGATCCAAAACATTCCCAGCTATTTCCTTTGCTAGATTGGATTCATTGGGGTTTGCAGATGTATGGGCAGGAGAATGTATTTTGAAAAGCTCCTTGCAAGATTCGTTGGGTCATGCATACTTAATCAGTGATAGCAATTTAGATTTTTGCTGCCCATCCCAGAATTTGAATCAAATAATTGGCTGTAAATATCTGATCATGAGACTTGGGGATCAGCACAATCTTTTAAAGCTGAATGAATTGCTTCAAGTTCCCTGAGCTTGACCAGCACTAAATTTTAGCAGTGTTTGGACTTTTTGTACAGCGATGTCCTTGCATCATAAGCACCTTCTCTACTCTTTTCAAATTTTTTGTGATAAGGTCATGTGCTTGCTTCCTCTACAAATGTCTATTATTTTGTGGATGTTTACTTTTTATTTTTAATACATCTCAATATAGACAGCCGATAGATTATGTATCATGCAATCTGTTATTCTTTTTATTTTTCTGACTTCTAGACATTTTCCTGCTAAACACTTGCTTTTGATGATAGAAGTTTGAGGGAGTGAGGAGAGTAAAAAATATCTGTATTTGAGGTAGAGTCTTTATCTTTAAGTACAGGACATAATAAATATGACGGTGATTTTTACTCACATCAAATCTGGCACACAAATATTCCTTTGAATTTGCAAATTACACTTACTTCGACATGTCTCATCATATGGTTCTTTTTCTGGATGTATTTCTTTTGGAGTTATTCACTTTTTGCATCCATCCATTTCCTTCTTTCGTTGAATTTTTCAGTTGTCCTTTGGCCTGGCCAGTTTCTCATTGATTAAGATCTTTAGAACATAGTTACATGGTTTACATCAAATGCTAAAGTTTCTCCCTTTGCAAAAACACAAGAGGCACATTTTCTGCACACATGTTGGCCATAATGATGAATTCTACCTTTTAATACTAGATATTAGGTAATTTTGAAATTAGTTGATTCAGAATTAACTTGAATGATATTTATTACAAAATGATTCTTTACCTAAAGTTGTTTTTATTGCCAATTCCTATTATTGACATGAAAATATTTACAGGCTAGGCTCAGAGGTCTACATCATCTCTTTTTACTAGGAATAGGTATAAATATGTCTACTTTCAGTGGCCTGCTAACAAAGGTGGACACTATCTAGGGATAAAATTGTATGATATCAAGTGCGGAGTTACTTCAAACATGTGGAAATGGATCTATAGGCAATATTTTACCCTAGATAGGTTAGATTAACTAATGTCATATACAAAATATAATAACATGAAAAGACAAAAAATCTATCCTTTTTGACTCATGAGGCATATGCTATCAACTCTATTGACCATGGTTGACATTGCTGTTTTGAAGTCCACTACTTTATTTTATATCTTGTCCATATTCATTTTGTTGCTCTTCAGGGTCTTGAACGATTGGACCACTTCTTTTTTTTTGCAATGACCTGTAATCCCTTGGCTTTTTTCAGTGCTTTATTTGTGGTAGCTGCCTGCTTTAGGCTTCTAACTGTTTTAGTCTATTTATTTAGTTGTTCCAGTTCTTCTTGCTTCTTGCTTCATACATAGCCAAGTGAAGTTCATTTGAATTTGCAACCGTATCTCATGGATTGGAATTCAAATCATGATAGTAGAGGACAAAGTAATAACATCTTTTTCAAATTTGGTTTTACACCTTTTCCGATAAGACAAGGGGTTGTGTTCCTCAATCTGCACCATATTTAAATAATTTCCACTACAATCTATTCTATTCCCATTAAAACTACTTCCCGAGTTATACAGCAATGGAGTAGCTATCATGCAATGTTGCAGTTGAGTATGACTAAGATGAGTTAGATAGTTTGTACAACAGCAGAGCTTTGTGATCTTGTATTAAAGAGCTAGAGGCCTTTGCTCTAAAATGACCCTAGGTAGGAAATTCTTTTTTGGGTGCATCTTTGCATTTCCAAATTGGAATTTATATTCCAACTGTTTTCTTTACAATTCTACACTAGAATAAATACAATGCAATCTAGTCGCATGGTATAGAAAGTGGTTCCATACTAGCCTTAGTATTGAGTAGGAGCAGAAGACATTCTAGCATGTTTATTAAACAGAACAAGTTTATCATCATCCTAGTCTCAGTGAGGCTGTGTCTTTTGTTTGCCTAGATTGGACTAGCAAACGAAGTTTGGTAGTTCATTTAATGAATGAAGTTCAGTAAATTAAAATATTTAATTGTAGCTAATCCAAGAGGGTTTGATGACAAAATATTTACATTCTTGTTGAATGGCAAGAATTGATTTTTCAATGTTTTGGATAGTTTAATGCTATAAAAATATCCCAACCAACTTGTTCTTGTGTCTCCTACAATTTAATCTGGCAGAAACTGGTTTTTGTGTCATGTTCCATGTTTTTATGTTGGGTTATGCAAATGCATTTATTTCTCATATTGTTTTTCCCTTGGATCAGATCCATTATTTTAGCACAAGGTGGTCCAATATAAATTGCGTGTATGTTCATCCTTTGCTTTTGCAGGAAGCAATATTCCTATACGAAGTAACCAAAGAAATTGAGTTTAACAATCCATTTGTCCAAATATGACTGAAATAGAAGCTATACATGCAGTTGTAAGTACTCAAGGCTTCTCCAAAAGCATGATAACCGGAGAAGATGAAAGTCACAAAATGGAAAAGGAAACATTTCTGCATGGCATATCATCTGATGATCGGGTCCCTCAGCTGTCCTCTAACATAGGCAATCTTGGGAAGGAGAACTTGGTTTTTGATGCAAATAAAGAAGAAAGTACAAAAGCAGAAATGTTGGAAGAGTGTTTTGAATCTGAAGAGACTACAAAGAAAAAAGAAGCTAAAGAAGTAAAAGCTGCAGAATCCAGCAGCAACATGAATGGAGAATTACAGGATGAACAACAGGAGAATTCTAAAGTAGTTGCTGACGGGTTGTATGAATCCAAACTGAAAAAGGAGAATAATTTAATTCTTGACAAGGTATACAGTGCGTACAAATGTTTGTGTTATTTATACCGTGTATATTATTCATTGATGTTATTGTATGAACTTCTAAACATTGTTAGATAAAAGTTTCAATAATGTTTTCATTTGTTCTCCACTCTTACTGCAGCAAAACAGGATGCCATCCTACCAACGTTTGACACATTCCAGATCTCTGAAAACTGGCAATAGTTTACTTGGAAAGAGTGGCAATGTGTCTTGTCAGAGCCAAAATTCAAAGCTTCCAAAGAGTTCAGTCTCAACAACAAAGAGTTCAATAGAAAGTGGCAAGGGCAGAGTTTTAGCATTTACAAATAAAGGAAGCAGGGCTGAGGTTGAGAACGTTGAAGTCACATCAGCTACATCAAAGAGTCCACTTCATAAGAAAATTAGCCCTGGATCTACAAGGCAAAATCACACCGTTCCACAACCTTTTTCACTGGCTACTGATAAAAGGGCTTCTTTTGGATTGCAACAAACTGGCAGTGAAGTAGCTCAGAAGCCTTCTAGGCGTGCAAGTACAAGTAATATGACATCCCCAGTGGGTGAAAAAAAGCAGGTAATGGAATTTCATCTTTCGAAATTTGATGAGCCCAAGTAATTTAGAAGAGCATGTAAAGCTTAATTAAGGGAAAATGATTTGATAGTAGATGTTTATTGATCTTGATAATGCATGCTGTTTGATGGAGATATGTTATTTGTGCATTGTGCTCCAATTGTGAGCAAATAGATCCCAACTCATAACTTTTCGTTTGGATTATTCATTATTTGTACAGTTGACTGCAAAATCTGCTTCAGGAGTTTCAGATACCAAAATTTCCCGTTCTTTTGTACACAAGTAAGTATTTTTATCTTGCTTATTCAGTTCTGTGGCCTGTTCAGTTTTTCGTCTACAATTAGGGCCCCATGGAATTCTTTTAGAATCATTTCTCTAACAGATTTGCATTTGACAGCTGCCCTGTAATAACGAAATTGTTCTCATATTCAGAAAATGCTGTTTGTATGTTTAATCACACACATTTTTTTTGAAAATCACAGCTTTAGACTGTTAAGGAATGTACTCATATTGTTGATGCATTTGTCTTCTCAGGATATATTACTGGAAGCTGGTAGTTGAATTTTTATGTTGAGGACTATCACTTAGATTAACGACACATGATTTGCAATCTCATTAGTTTATATATTATATAAGTTTGGATTATTTATCTTATCTATTTGGTGTTTTTGCAATGCATCAGTATGTAATAGCAAATTTTTGGGAATCGATTGCCTGTTAATATTCATTCAGTCTACATGACACAGGCCTGTTCTTGTTAACACGTTTATTTGTATGTTTTTAGGCCTCCAACATCAACTGAAGCCTCTAAGAGCAGAACAAGCATTGTTGCGGCTCCCGCTGGTACCATATCTAGATGTAATGAACGAGCTCAGAAGCGGAAAGAGGTAAGAATTTACTGCTAAAAATGGAATTAAGCATCATTTTCTTTCTGGTAATGTTCTTATCCTTTACATTTTGCTGATTGGTTGATTCTTTGTAAAGATTGACTTTATTTTCTTTGTACAATTGCTCAGTTTAACACAAAATTAGAGGAAAAACTCCATGCAAAAGAAGAGGAAAAGCGGCAATTACAAGCCAAGACAAAGGTTAACGGGTGTTTCATCTTTCTCAAAATGATGTGTGATACTGTTTATCTTGATGAATGGAAGCTTGTTTGTGTTTCATACTTTTGGTCATCATTTCGTGAAAAAGAACCTTTCACCTACATTGTTTTTACAAGCATTTACTTAATTTAAGGTTATAGACATTACTGCTTGGCCTAGGTTCTTTCTATGTGTGCCTGTAGAATGCTAATTTGTTTTTACAGAAAATTACAGGAACTGCAGGAAGAGCAAATGAAGAAGATGAGGAGAAGTCTCTCATTCAAGGCAAATCCCATTCCAGATTTCTATCTTGAAGCAGTACCCCCAAAACTTGAGTCAAAGAAGGTAACAATGATCTATTTTTTTGGTTCATAGTGTAATTGTATCTGAGTTTGATGTCATTTTAAAAGTTTTGACTTTTATGGTTGGCCGATGTAGCATAGTGACTGACATTTGTATCTAATGCAATGTAAATTGAGAACACTACCAAGTTGCATACGTAAGGCACAATAGAAAGTAAAATTTTGAAGAATGTTTAGGAACAGAAATATATATCTTATAAGAATATTAGAGGAATAAACCTTATACCCTGATATGTATTTCAAGTAACTTGGTTGCCATGTATTTTTGGAGCCTAGAATTTTGAAAGATGGCATCCTGTATGACTTCTGGATGACAATTGTTAGTGATGCTGGCTATTTGTGAAGCTACATAATAAGCATATTGTTTTGTTGCTGGTCGTTGCTATGCAAATAGATAATAAATCTTCTTTGTAGGTGAACAAAGGGAACATATTTCCACAACATTTTAGCACTTCAGTAGTTGCATTAGGAAAATAATTATGTTGCACAGTTGCAATAATAGTGGTATGTGCATGGGAAAACCCTTAGCTAATGGATATGATTGAAAGCTGCTTTGAGATTTAGATTTATGTTGGAAGAATTGAGTTAATAGTATCACTTTTTCGTTATTAATCCAGATGATAATGCATCAGGTTCCTGAAATGGGTACATCTACCTGTCAGGCAATGCAATGATAATCACTTGTATAAGATTCAAACATCTTGTTCTGGGTCTAGCAGAATATCTATTGGGTCTTCTATCCCAACTTTTTAAATCTAAATTTGCTTGCCTGGTTGCAGATACCTCCAATTCATGGAAAATCACCAAAGTTGGGGCAGAGGAAGAGCTCTATTGGTGTTGAACCTGAAGACAATCATGGGAAACATGGTATAGATCATCACACACACGGAGATCATGTGCGCAAGACTCCCTCTAAAGTCAGTTCAGCTGTAAAGAAGACTATGCCAAATGTGTTTACCAAAACACCCACAACACCTTCCAGGAGGAAGTCCAATAGCAGAGAGCCCATTACTCCAAAGCAGGAAACTTTAGGAATGCCAGAAACTGGATATTCCCATTCATCAGCTGAGAATGGGAATGCTGTCACAAGCGTGTTATTGCACAGTTCTGAAAGCCCAATCAATGAGGAAAAAAGGTCACAACAAGGCGATGGTGTTAAACAGAAGAATGAGGTTGAGTCTTTAAACAGACAAAGCATGATGTTGGATTCCAATAGTGAAAATGACTTGACTTTGAAATCAGAGAATCATGTTGCTGTTGCTGAGACGGCTGCATTAATAGAAAACCTGCAGGTTTCAGTTGATTCCAATTGAACAGCATCCAAAGCAATTTTTTCTCCAATTCCTAGTTGCTGGTGAGTCTGTCTTGCTGGTGCAACTGCCATTTTGACCAGCCCAATTATGCCTATTCTTGTGATCAAGGTTCAATGGGAGCTGTGCCAACAAACAAAATAAACATGGTCGATGATTATTGAATGTTTGATGGTGATTAGAATATCCATTGCATTCCAATCTTTGTTGCCAAGATTAGCAGTATTTAAATGTAACTAGATGCTTTTTACTTCTAATATTGTTCAAACATTACTTCATTGCTAATGTTAAAGAGTAGCAAGCAGTATTAAATGGTATTAAAACTGCACCAGGGCTAGTCTTCAAATCCTTGAGTCTGATAAAAATTAAAAAAACAGATTAGGAAGTGCAACACTAATGATAGTAAGCAGCGTGGAATGTAAATAGAACTACACCTGCACCAATCTACCAAACCTAGAGGATTGCTCGAATACACTCGTCTTATTCTGATTTTTGGTGCTAAAATATAGAATATCCAAGGCAGTCCAATCTTTGCTACCATACATTAGCAGTATTGAATATGAATTAGAATGCTTCTGGTAAAAGATCGTGTGAGTTTTTGTATCAATGTTTCGGATCACATTCCTGATCATCATCAGAGCTTTTCCTCATCTTGATGATGGATAATGGAGTGTGATCCTAAATGCTATATTAAAACTCTCAACATAGTTTTTCACCAGAAGCATTCTAATTCATTTACATGGGCTGTGGAAATATCATGTCTATAAGTAGTGAATGTAATAGATGCTTTTTACTCCTAATATTTTCAGATGTTACTCCATCACTAATGTTAAAGAAGAGTAAAAGCAGTATCAAACGTTATTACGACTGCACTGGTGCTAATCTCCAAATCGTTGGGCGTGATAAAAAAAAATTAGAAAGTGTAATCGTATCAACTTCAGTTAAGCAGTATGGAATGTAAGTAGAACTACCCTTGTGCTAATCTTCTTAGACTAGAGGCAATCTTAAACACTTATTCTGAAATTTGCTACTCAGATCTATATGGACACCTAGAGACAATTGGTGCTAAATTCTATTTCCTTAACAAGTTACTATAAAATTGGCCTTGCAAAATAAGAGTCCATAATGCACAATAAACAATTGCGCAATAGCATGAGTGTGTAATCCATACTTCACTAAATATGATCTACCATCGTATTATTAAGTAATTGAAGCAGATTTAAACACCAAACAACGAACAAGAAAACAGAGATAATATGAAATCACATACACACAAATGTATGTAGACAAACATAGTTACATGGTTCACCAATAATGGCTACATTCATGGGAAAAGAAAGGTAATAACTCTTATTACTTGCAGCAGCAGATTAAAAGTTTCATCAATCAAATCAAGCGATTGAGTTCCAAATTTATATTACACTCTTCAAGGCAGATGAAGAGTTTGAAGAACAGGGAAGTCGGGAAGTCATGATGGTTGGACTTCACAACCAAACAATCTCCCACTTGAAGTCCAAACCATGCTGCTACATACAGAGATGTCACTGGCTTTTCCAATTTCAATGTCACTTAATTACCAGACCAAGAGAAGCTCTGTAGAACTCTAGCTTCTTTTTTGGAACAACCTTCGTAAACGCATCTGCATGATTGATGTTGGTATGAATCTTTTCCAACTTTAGCTTGCCCTGTTCAAGAACACTTCGGAAGAAATGATATCGAAGCTCAATATGCTTTGTCCGGTTATGAAGTGTTGCATTTTTTGCCAAATACGTGGTGCTGTTGTTGTCACTGTACAACACAAATTCTTGTTGTCTGCTGCCCAATTCAGACAATAACCATTGCAACCACAACATCTCTTTAGCTCCTTCAGTGATGACAATGTATTTAGCTTCCGTAGTGGAGAGAGCTACAACTTTTTTGCAATTTAGAGACCCAATTAATCGTTGCCCCTACAAATGTGAACACATAACCAGTGGTAGATCGCCTTTTGTCCAAATCACTGGCCATGTCGGAGTCAACATAACCTTGCAGCTGTGCATTTCCTCCTCTAAACCTCAAAACATGATGCGAAGTGCCTTTTAAGTATCTTAGAATCCATTTTACAGCCTCCCAATGAACCTTACCAGGATTGCTCATATATCTACTAACTACTCCCACCGCATGAGCAATGTTGGGTCTTGTGCAGACCATCGCGTACATGAGACTCCCAACAGTAGAGGACTAAGGCACTTCTTCCATATACTTTTCTTCTTCTTGTGTCTTTGGACACATCTCAGAGGATAGCTTGAAATGATCAGCTAGAGGTGTGCTAATTGCCTTAACATCCTTCATGTTAAACCTATCCAAAACATTGTCAATGTACTTTTCTTGTGACAATTTCAGTGCTTTTTTTTTTTCCCTATCTCTAATGATTGTCATTCCAAGAATTTTCTTGGTAGCCTTCAAATCCTTCATCGAAAACTTGTTAGCCAATTGTTGTTTTAGCTTACTAACAACAATCATGCTAGTTCCGGTGACTAACATGTCATCTACATATAATAACAACAAAACAAACTCACCATTTGCCAACACCTTATAATAAACACATGGATCAGATTCACACTTGGTAAAGTTTTGTTCAACCATGAAAGAATCGAATTTGAGATACCATCGTCGCGGAGCTTGTTTCAGCCCATACAAACTTCATTTCAATCTGCAAACTAAATTCTCTTTACTTTCTTTTTCGAAACCTTCAGATTGTTGCATATACAATTCTTCTTCCAAATCGCCATGTAAGAATGCGGTCTTGACATCAAGCTGCTCCAATTCAAGGTCATACACAACAACTAATACCAAAATTGCCCTGATTGAAGTCATCTTCACTACTGGTGAAATTTTTTTAGTAAAATCAACTCCCCTCTACTGATCATATCCTTTGACCACTAGTCTTGCCTTGTACCGTTTCTTCACTCCTTCCTTTAGTCTGTATACCCATCTATTTTTTAATGCTTTTTGATTTGGTGGAAGAGAAACCAAATCCCAAGTGCCATTTGCCATTAGAGATCCCATCTCATCTTCTGTGGCATCCATCCATTTTCACCGTCTTTGTCATTGCAGGCTTCTTCAAATGTGGCAGGTTCAATTTCATTTGAAATCAATAAATGTTGAACATAATCATCGTATTTAGATGCAGGTCTACGCTCCCTGGTGGACCTTCGAACCTGAGTAATTTTTCCCTGTAGATTACCCTGTTCATGATGTCCCTGAGAAATGCCCCTCTCATGCGAATGAGCATGATTTTCTTGCCTTTCAATATTACTAAGCGGCAAAGGTATAGAGAGAGGGGCAGGGGTGTATAAACTTGGCGACTCATAATCTAGGAGCAGCTGATTTAAATGTTGCCAGGGACTTCTAATGTGGTGTGCAAAGGTATTAGGTGGCAGCTCATTTAAATGAGGCCGCTCATTGGTAGGTTGCGACATATTTAGATGTGAATTGCCTTGTGGATAAGGCACCAGACTTTGAGAAATGGGCGGTAGGTTTGAAGAAAGGGGCAGCTGAGTGTTATAGGAATTACGCTGACTTTGGTGTGTGTTAGGCGCCAAACATGGAGGTGTATGCTGTGCCATACCAGTTGGCAGATTTTGTGATGTTACCTGCTACAAATATTGTATGTTGGGCGGAAGGCTCAAACTTGTATTCTGAGGTAGACATTGCTGTTGGTTTTTAAACATATCACTTCTAGATGTGATGTCTTCAAGAGGCACATATTCCTTTGCAGATATTCTTAGTTCTTTTGCTTGTGTCCTCTATTCTAGCAGACAGGGCATTACCTTCTCATTGAAAACTACATCTTGGATGCGTGTAACTTGCTTGGAAACTGGATCCCAGAACCTGTATGCGTATTTCTCATCTCTGTATCCAATGAAGATACCTCTCTTTGATTTGACATTGAGCTCTGTTCTTTTCCCCTGTGGGATATGAACGAAGGCTTCACACCCAAACACCCGTAAATGACTGTATGAAAATTTCTTTCTCTGCCATTTCTCTTCCAGAATTTCAAAATCCAACCGAGAGGATGGACCTCGATTAATCAGATATGCTGCTATATTAATAGCTTCTACCAAAACTGTTTTCCCAAACCTACATTTGAGAGCATGTTGTGAGCTCTCTGCAAAATTGTTCTATTCAACCTCTTTGCTGCACCGTTTTCTTGAGGTGTAAAAGAAACAATTTGAATCCTTTTAATACCATTATCTGCACAAAATTGATCAAACTCTATAGAGCATAATTCACCACCATTATCAGTTTTTAAACACTTGATTTTGTTACCAACTTGGTTTTCTACAAGTGCTTTAATTTTTTTAAACATGCCAAAAACTTGATTTTTTTCCAAAACTTCCTAGTGCAATCATGCAAAAAAGTAACAAAATAATTTGACCCACCAATAGATGTTACCTCTGTGGGGCCAAAGACATCGGAGTGCACTAACTCTAACGGATGTCTTCTTATCATGTTCTTTGGTGGAGAATTTGGTCCTCTTTTGTTTGCCATATATACAATGCTCACACAACTCTAAATCAACCAATTTCAAACCTAGAAGTTGATCCTTTTTGTGCAAAATCTCAAGGCCCTTCTTGCTCATGTGATCGAGCCTTTTGTGCCAAAGTTCTGAACCATTGTCTGCAACTGCCATTGCAACTCCCACTTCAGCTTGACTCTCTAGCACATACAAAGTGCTAGATTTGCTACCTCTAGCAATCACTAAGGCTCCTTTAGTCACCTTAGTGATGCTACAACCTTGATCATTGAGCTGTCCAACTGAAATCAAATTCCTTTTGAGTTGAGGGACATGTTTAACATCCCATAGTAGCTATCTATTACCATTTTTCAGTTTCAACAAAACATCACGTTTGCCAACAATATTACAAGGTTCATCATCACCAAGATAAACCTTACCAAAATTACCTTCTTGATAGTTCTTGAAAAACTCCTTGCACGATGTGGTATGAAATGATGCTCTGGAATCAAGCGCCCAAACATCTACTGTAGTTTCACCTAAAGATAACACAAGTGCCCCTGCATCTTCTTCATGTGCTACATTTACCTTATTTTCCTTTGATTGACTTTTCGCCTTCTTGAATGACCAACAATTCCTCTTTATGTGACCTTCTTTACCACAAAACCAACAACCTGTATTTTTGCCTCTAGATTTTGATCTCTTGCAAGATTTGGATCTTCTTCTATGGTTTTTCCTCACACGTTCTTGTGATCTCCCCTTGCTGCTGGTTATCAAAGCATCTTTTGATGAAATTCCTTGATTTATTCTTCTCATGTCCTCATTGAGAAGAATCCCTACAACATCATCAAAATTGAGCACGCTTCCCTTCTTGTCGGATGCTGAGTTGCTAACAACCATAACAACTCCTTCCCAACTATTGAGTAGAGAACACAATAGCAAGATAGCCTTTATTTCATCTTCCAATTTGATAGCAACAGAAATTAGTTGGTTGATCAATGTGTTAAATTCATTCAAGTGGTTTGATACATTACTCCCATCCTTCATCTTCAAGTTGTACCATTTTTTCATTAAGAAAAAATTGTTTGATGTGGAAGCCATCTCATACATGTCGAACAATCGATCCCATAGACCCTTCGTCGTCTTCTCCGTTGCAACATTAAATAGGACATTACTTGAAAGAGAGATGATAATGGTTGCAGCTGCCTTCTTGTCCAATTTGTCCCAATCTTCATCAAACATTGCAATAGGCTTCTTTGATTTTCCCTCTAGTGTAATTGAGAGATCCCTTTGAACTAACAACACTTCTAATTGTAGTTTCCACATTCCAAAGTTTTGGTCGAACAAATTTTCAATTCTGCCCTCCTCCATCTTCTCAAATTGCCTTAGCTTTGATACCAGTCGTTAAGTAATTGAAGCAGATTTAAACACAAAACAATGAATAAGAAAATAGAGATTATGAAATCACACATAGACAAATGTACGCAAACAAATAGATTTACATGGTTCACCAATAATGGCTATGGCTACGTCCACAGAAAAAATAGGGTAATAACTCTTAAATTACTTGCAACAACAAATTACAAAGTTTCATCAATCAAATCAAGTGATTGAGTCCCAAATTTATATTACACTCTTCAGGGCGGATGAAGACTCTAAAGAACAGGGAAGTCAGAAAGTCATGATGGTTGGACTTCACAACCAAACACGTATTACGCCTTCTAGCAATATGCATAATCTCAACATAGGAAAAAAAACAAAATCATCTGCGATCCTATAAAATTGATTTTTAAAGCTAATACACACATCAAGCCTTTTGTGAACAAATGAATAATGAGAAGTGAGTCCCTCCATTCATGAGCAATCCTGGTATGCTAAGTCTGTAACAAAGCAACTCAAATGACTGCATCGTTGGTTATCAACCACCCAAAATTTAGCTGTAGATAATAATAAAATGATTGCCTTTATAACCTGAATTTCAACACGCTTCAACTAATAGCAAAGATTGCATGACTGTGCAATACATGCTTTGCTAAATATAATTGGCATCCTATTCTCTGCCTTCTCTAGCAATGTGCATACTCTGAACATGGGAGGGAAAAATATTAACCCTTTCCAATAAAAGTGAGTTTTACCACTATGCATATCAAACCACTTGTGAACGTATGAACAATGAGAAGTGAGTTCCTCTAAAATCACAAGCAATTATGGTATGCTTAAAATTAAAAACAAATCAATATATCATATGCTAAATATGTCTACAGTCCTATTTATTGCCTTCTCTAGCAATAAGCATAATCTAAACATGGGAAAAGAACAAAAATTATATGCTTTCCAATTGTAGTATAAAAACAAACACCTATAATAGGTTAAGGGGGAATAATTTAGGGGACATTTTGAATATTTTAAGTTCTAAGAGGCATAAGGAGAGGAATGTGGTTAGGGATAAAATTGAGGTAAGGAAGCCCCCACCTATTGGTTTTTCTTCTGAATCAGCATTAGGGTTTGCCAGTTCTAATGCACAGGCAGATTCAGCCAACTAAATACAGGAGGTTGCGTGAGCTCCTCCCCTTCACTTCTGGTTCTGCCGCACCAAGGGGGGTGTCCCTATTTGATAAAAGTATGACCTTGACTAGCTCAATGACAGAAAGATATAACTTGACGGCAACAAGCAGAATACTCTCATGTATGGACCAAGATTTGTGTAACAAATCACAAGGTTGGCAACATTTTTGGACATAATGTCTGGTTAGGTATGAGAGCATGCAGAGGTTCCTAATCCTAATCCTACAACTAACAGGTGGAAGGATGAGATGGTTTGAAATGGTGTTTGGAGTGATGGGACTTTCCTAGACCCATTGAATAGACAAATTCCCAAACCAGTGCCTTATCTGGGCAGCAGAGTCATATCTAAGACTGTAAATGTCTCCCCATGACAACATAAATTCATATCCAGAGGACCTGAGAAGAATGCTACTGCCTGACAGCAACATGTCCAAGAAAGAGTATCATTAATGATCATGCTTAACAGATCCTATGATGCAATCTATTTCCCTTTGTATCTGATCAAAAGCCTATTTAACCACTCCTTGAGCAGACGCAATAAATCAGACACATAGTATGCACATACTGAAAAACTTGGAAGCCCTTGACAACCTTGTTTGAAAGGAAAACAAATGACATACAGGAGACAATCAAAAACAATACACACACAGGTGTTTTTCATTTAAAATCAATCTGCATAGAAGGTCATCACAGAGAAAATCATCATTTACAATCCAAGATAGATAGTACACCAGACTAAGGACCGAGTCTGTAGCAAAAAATGCCTTTCAAAATGTGAACACCTTATGTTCAGAGTCAGAGCCGAAAGCCCAAAAAACCTCCAACAACTAAAATGTAACACAGCCAGAACCATTTATACAGAACCGTGTACATTCAGCAATTAATTACATGGCCAGAAGTCAAAAATTTGCCAGATACATTCCTTTCATTTGAAAATGGCCTTCACAGATTAAATGCGATAGACAGGGGGGATCTCGAGCTTTGCGCCGCCATCTAAAAGTTTTCATCCACGATTAGGCATCTTAATCGCTTGTACCGTCGCCCATACCCCTGCACTGTCGCCATTGATGGCTCAACCACCCACGGCCACCGAGAAAACCATCGCAACTTTCAAACGGAAGCCTCCCGCCAAAACGCACTTCACCGTAGGTTCAAAATATGTAGGAAAATAATCCCACATGCACAGCGCAGAGAGCCCTCTATCACTTTAAAAACATAGTCACATGCGTACTAAGTGTCGAGCGTTTTGCCGCGCTCGACACACACTCCTTCGCCCAAAGCCCATCGGCCAACTCCCAAATCCCCCTGCCGATCTATCAAGTCTCGCCGACGACACCTCCCGAAAGCCTACAACTTCCATATCGGCCAGAGAAGAATCATCGGCCAACTCCACAAAACTCATCCCGACATCAATAGTCTGGCCGATGACCACAAACTACACTCTGCACCCCCGTCGGCGTGACTCCCTCCATTGGAGCATCCAAAAATCCTCTGGCCGACCTCAATTGTCTCACCAACGACACCTCCGCAAGCCTCTGTCGGCCAGACACAATCTATCGGCCAGCCCAAAAGCTTCCTTGGCCGATAGACCAACTCTCCCCGATGGCCACCAAAACACCCTCGTCGGTGAAACCTCCACTATCGGCTCAACAACTAATTCTCCTGCCGACAACACAGGTCATGCCGAAGACCACTTCATAATCCCCTTTCGCCAAGACATAGACCATTGGCACACCAATGAAAGCTCCCACCGACCTCAATAATCTCACCGATGGCCATTCCACATATGTCGATGAACATCTCATCGGCAAAACCAAACACAGTCCACCCGATACCAAACACCAAGCCAATGACACCATCGGCCAGACACCACTCCATCGGTGAACCCCACGCCGGCTCACCTGATAGCCAAAGTCATGGTGATAGCACTTCCCTCGGCGAGACCAAGCACGAAGTCAACCCAATGGCCAAACTCCTCGCTCCCATCGGCCAGACACACATCGTCGGAGCAACATGAAATTCCCTCGCCGATGCCATGAATCCTCTCGATGGCACACCACCTTCGGCGAGACACATGCCGATGACACCTCATCGGCCAAACCTCCCACTGTCAGTCCAACATCTGCCCGTTCACCCGACAGTCTATGTCATGCCAATGACCGCTCCAAATCCCTGTCGGCCAGACCAACACCGTCGGCCTAGCACGAAACTCCTTTGCCGACATAACAACACCTGCCGATAACACATCGGTTTCCCACCTCCATCGGTGTGACTTACACTGTCAGAGCAACACCTCAAACCTATGCCGATGACGCCGATCACTCCGATAACCTTCAAAACCCTCGTCAGTAAGACTAACACCATCGGGCAAACACTCCTCCGTCCATTCGATGGCCCATGTCGCAGCGATAGAAGAAAACACACCATTGGTACCAATCATGATCGCCAAGACATATACAAACTCATTCCGATGGAGAAAACATGAAGACCACCACCTCAAGAACTATGATGTAGATGCTGAAGAACGCTGAGGGGCCCCAATACTTAATTTTTTTTGGATTTTAGGGAAGGTGCCTGCATGAAAAATGCTTAAAAACTGACAGTGAATTCAGGCACCAACAGTGGCTCTATCTGAGGATGCATGCCTCTTGCAGGCATGGCAAGAACCACAGAACTTTGGGATGCAGACCAGTCCCCTATCCATTGGGCACAAAGTCATGAAGTTACAATGATCTACATCACCAAACACTCTTGATGGCCTAAGGCCACCAAGAAAGGGAAAACCAATACTTCCTCTTGTCAAACACCTTGTTCTCATCTGCATACACTGGGTCAAGCCTGAGAATACTGCCATGATCTGACCACAAACAAACCTGGTCATCTGCACATTCAACCTTCTGATTTATTTTGTCACTGTCAACCCTATGCAAACAACCCTCAGCATCAGGCAACAAATGGATGCAGAATGTATCAAGCAATGCATACTCAAATGGAATATAACACATGTTATCATTTGTATCAGCATTATGCATTGCAAAATGATCTCCTAGTTGGACTGAAAATTGAAAGCACTCGAAGTCCACCACACAACTAGGAAAAACAGAGCTCTCTTTATACGCTGGCCTCTCAAAAGAAAAGCTTTCAAATTCACAATTGTGCACATCATGCACACAACCAATAGCAGCACCAAACTGGAAAAGATTAGGCTCTGGCATCTTTTTACAATCTGGCACATCTTTACAATCACTTACCTGATGTATGTTGTTTCCTCTTTCATCAGGATGAGAAACAGAATCCAAGTCAAAAATAGTGCTCAAGCCTTCACCATACTCAAATAGATCCTCATCATCATATGTGTCAAAAATGGGTGATCCAGGTACATAAGCTTGATCATAATATGCCATTTGTTCATGGGCAGCAGAGCACGCATCTTCATCACCAATGGATTCCCTTTGTGGAGGAGTATCAACCTGTGTGTCATAAGCAAAACAACCATCAAATGAAAAACAATCATGCTCTAAACTAGCACTTGTTTCAATCCCTGACTGCTCTTCATGATCCCCATGTGTTTGAAAGGAAGTCAACGGGTCACACATAGGACTGTTTCTCTGTTTGCTAATATCTTCTCTGTCTTGAGTACAATACTCACAATTGTCTCCACAGGTCCATTCCAAAAGTTGCTCATTACTGTCCACAACCTCGTTATTGTTTTCATGGTCATATGCCTCATCATTGCAATGGGAGTCTTCATTAGTTCCTTCATTGGCATCCTCAATTGGTGAACAATCCAGTTGAGCTGTATTGTTAGCATTATGTTTAAATACAACAGTTTCAACCTCTATGCTTTCATTTTCATTTTTATCTGCACATGATGCTTTAATTATTTGGTCATTTGCAGCTTCACAACTATTTTTCACACCAAAGCCTGGTTTCAACAAGTGCTCATTTCTGATTTTTTCTATATTTTCTACGAACTTGTATGCCATCTGCATACTTGTCACCTTGAAATCCCTCAGTAATGCACTAGAGCCCTCCTCAAAAGCCTCAAAGAATATGCCTACACAGGCTGAAATATCAGGTCTGAAGACTTCTGGGATCTATGAAAAGGCTACTGCAAACCTATGACTGAAAACAACACATGGCTCTTCATCTTGTTTTCTGATTCTCATCAATTCTGCAACAAGATCAGCCGGTTCTTTTGCAAATTCTTCCTTGAAACAGTCAGCAAGCTCATCCCAACAGGCAAAGGATCTTTTTGAAAAGCTCAAATACCAGTCTTTTGCTTTTGCATCAAAGGACCTAACAAAAAACCTCATCCACATATCCTCATCTCTGAATGAATGCTTTCCCATGAACTCATGAAAATTTTGGATATGTGCATTCCCATCACATACACTATGACCACTAAATCTAGGCATCTAACAGTATATCCTAGCAGGCATAGTTTCTACTTTATAATCCACCCATGACAAATCCAGTTGGTCATACAAAGGATCAAAAGGGCTGAGAAGAGGTTTAGCCTTCTGACTGGCAGACACAACAGGGTTACTGCTTTTTAACTGGGCCTGCTCAGCCTCTAAGAATATCAACCTATTTCTTATCTCTTCTATTCTTTTATCCAACATTTCACCGCTGAGTATGGGATAATTCATACTTGGATTCATGAAATTTCTATTTTCAGACATCCCTTGCATTCCCAAGACCTGTAACCTCCCTTGGCATCTAACCTATGCAGCAAAACAACAAATATAAAGGGGAAGGAACAAGGTACCTTTCTTATACAGATGCTGAAGTCTGAACAACACATTTTCTGTCACAACACACACATCAACTTTTCATGTGCACTTGAATTTTTTGCAGAGTCACCACCTCTCCAAAAAGGACAAAATTTACAGTAGCTGAAAGCTCATCAAATATGTTTCTGAGTTCATTCCACCAGCAGAGCAAAACTTCACCAGAGACTGCAGGATATCACTTTACATCAACATCCCCAGCAGAGTCGCCATTTTTGTTGGTGACTCGGATGGGCACACAGATATTTCACTAGGGAGGACAAAAATAACAATTTTCAAATCACCATCCCCAGTAGAGTCGCCATTTTGTTGGTTTTTCTTCTGAATCAGCATTAGGGTTTGCCAGTTCTAATGCACAGGCAGATTCAGCCAACTGAATATAGGAGGTTGCGTGAGCTCCTCCCCTTCACTTCTGGTTCTGCCGCACCAAGGGGGGTGTCCCTATTTGATAAAAGTATGACCTTGACTAGCTCAATGACAGAAAGATATAACTTGACGGCAACAGGCAGAATACTCTCATGTATGGACCAAGATTTGTGTAACAAATCACAAGGTTGGCAACATTCTTGGACATAATGTCTGGTTAGGTATGAGAGCATGCAGAGGTTCCTAATCCTAATCCTACAACTAACAGGTGGAAGGATGAGATGGTTTGAAATGGTGTTTGGAGTGATGGGACTTTCCTAGACCCATTGAACAGACAAATTCCCAAACCAGTGCCTTATCTAGGCAGCAGAGTCATATCTAAGACTATAAATGTCTCCCCATGATAACATAAATTCATATCCAGAGGACCTGAGAAGAATGCTACTGCCTGACAACAACTTGTCCAAGAAAGAGTATCATTAATGATCATGCTTAACAGATCCTATGATGCAATCTATTTCCCTTTGTATCTGATCAAAAGCCTATTTAACCACTCCTTGAGCAGACGCAATAAATCAGACACACAGTATGCACATACTAAAAAACTTGGAAGCCCTTGACAACCTTGTTTGAAAGGAAAACAAATGACATACAGGAGACAATCAAAAACAATACACACACAGGTGTTTTTCATTTAAAATCAATCTGCATAGAAGGTCATCACAGAGAAAATCATAATTTACAATCCAAGATAGATAGTACACCAGACTAAGGACCGAGTCTGTAGCAAAAAATGCCTTTCAAAATGTGAACACCTTATGTTCAGAGTCAGAGCCGAAAGCCCAAAGAACCTCCAACAACTAAAATGTAACACAGCCAGAACCATTTATACAGAACCGTGTACATTCAACAATTAATTACATGGCCAGAAGTCAAAAATTTGCCAGATACATTCCTTTCATTTGAAAATGGCCTTCACAGATTAAATGCGACAGACAGGGGGGATCTCGAGCTTTGCGCCGCCATCTGAAAGTCTTCATCCACGATCAGGCATCTTAATCGCTTGTACCGTCGCCCATACCCCTGCATTGTCGCCATTGATGGCTCAACCACCCGCGGCCACCGAGAAAACCATCGCAACTTTCAAACGGAAGCCTCCCGCCAAAACGCACTTCACCGTAGGTTCAAAATATGTAGGAAAATAATCCCACATGCACAGCGCAGAGAGTCCTCTATCACTTTAAAAACATAGTCACATGCGTACTAAGTGTCGAGCGTTTTGCCGCGCTCGACACACGCTCCTTCGCCCAAAGCCCATCGGCCAACTCCCAAACCCCCCTGCAAATCTATCAAGTCTCGCCGATGACACCTCCCGAAAGCCTACAACTTCCATATCGGCCAGAGAAGAACCATCGGCCAACTCCACAAAACTCATCCCGACATCAATAGTCTGGCCGATGACCACAAACTACACTCTACACCCCCGTCGGCGTGACTCCCTCCATCGGAGCATCCAAAAATCCTTTGGCCGACCTCAATCGTCTCACCGACGACACCTCCGCAAGCCTATGTCGGCCAGACACAGTCTATCGGCCAGCCCAAAAGCTTCCTTGGCCGATAGACCAACTCTCCCCGATGGCCACCAAAACACCCTCATCGACGAAACCTCCACTATCGGCTCAACAACTAATTCTCCTACCGACAACACAGGTCATACCGAAGACCACTTCATAATCCCCTATCGCCAAGACATAGACCATCGGCACACCAATGAAAGCTCCCACCGACCTTAATAATCTCGCCGATGGCCATTCCACATACGCCGATGAACATCTCATCGGCAAAACCAAACACAGTCCACCCGATACCAAACACCAAGCCAATGACACCATCGGCCAGACACCACTCCATCGGTGAACCCCACGCCGGCTCGCCCGATAGCCAAAGTCATGGCGATAGCACTTCCCTCGGTGAGACCAAGCACGAAGTCAACCCAATGGCCAAACTCCTCGCTCCCATCGGCCAGACACACATCGTCGGAGGAACATGAAATTCCCTCGCCGATGCCATGAATCCTCCCGATGGCACACCACCTTCGGCGAGACACATGCCGATGACACCTCATCGGCCAAACCTCCCACTGTCGGTCCAACATCTGCCCGTTCACTCGACAGTCTATGTCATGCCGATGACCGATCCAAATCCCTGTCGGCCAGACCAACACCGTCGGCCTAGCACGAAACTCCTTTGCCGACATAACAACACCTGCCGATAACACATCGGTTTCCCACCTCCGTCGGTGTGACTTACACCGTCGGAGCAACACCTCAAACCTATGCCGATGACGCCGATCACTCCGATAACCTTCAAAACCCTCGTCGGTAAGACTAACACCATCGGGCAAACACTCCTCCGTCCATTCGATGGCCCATGTCACAGCGATAGAAGAAAACACACCATTGGTACCAATCATGATCGCCAAGACATATACAAACTCATTCCGATGGAGAAAACATGAAGACCACCACCTCAAGAACTATGATGTAGATGCTGAAGAACGCTGAGGGGCCCCAATACTTAAAATTTTTTGGATTTTAGGGAAGGTGCCTGCATGAAAAATGCTTAAAAACTGACAGTGAATTCAGGCACCAACACCACCCATGGGCTTTGTCAAGCCGAATTTTGATGAAAGTGAATTCTAGGTTAGCTGGTGCAGGTATGGCCCTTTGCAAGGAGGATGAAAGGTTTTTGCTACGTAGTTTTTTATTCCTAGGGATAAAGACAAACAATGAGGTAGAATGGAAGGGAGTTGTGGCTGGGATGGAGTTGGCATCCTCTAGTGGAGTGCAAAATGTAGTAGGAGACTTGCTTATTATTATCAATGCTCTTAAAAAAGGAAATTGTACCAATTGGAATCTAGGGAGGTATTTAGAGGAGGCTAGTTTGATTAGTGTGCGGTTCAAGGAGGAAATATTTTCTCATTGTTGTAGATTTGCTAATTTTGCAGTAGATTATTTGACTAATTATGGCATAGATCAGGGTCCAATCATGACATTGTACAATAGTCACTCATTCTCATGGGGTGAATTAGTGAAGTTTTAAAAATTATTTCCCTTCTCAATGTTTTAATTTTATGAGGGACCATTTAGAGGGTCCATATTCTGAATGCTTGCATAGGATGATTTTTGGCATTTATGAAGTGTGTTTGCAAAGGGGGATGCACATATTTAGTTCATGTGTTATTCTTGGTGTATTAGAATGTATGTGTTTGCAGGTGGGTAAACGTGAGTATCAAGGCATCTGGTGGAGGCTATTCATTCCACACTAGTTTTGGTGAATGCTAGCATCTTGGCACTTGGGTGCGAATTTGTTATTATGTCTGAACTTGCAATATATCATCTTGGTAGCCATGGCTAGCAGAAGGAATTCTGTCAGTGGTTGAGACCCACTGCAGAAAGGCCATGTGGGAGATCGTATGCTGAAAGTGATTTTTGCATGCAATAATTTGGTGGCTTTAGGGTTCATCAAAGATGTTCTAGGAGAGTAGGGAATGGGCTTAATAGGGGTTTCGAGGTCTAAAGCTTTGATTGGAGAGGATTTTGTCTCAATTTTGGTAGAGGCGATTCCAAATGTAGAGCTCCAGCTTTGGCTCCTGCATTTGATCCTTCCTGACCATTTTGGTGATATGGAGGTAGCGCATGAGGCAGAAGGTGTGGGTGCTAAAAAGAATGTGGGCAAGGTGAATATTGAGGTGGTCTCGTCTGTGAATGTGATGAAGCATGGGGTGAATGAAGGAGATTCTTTGGACTTAGATATGGTTTGCAGAGAATTACATGTGTTTAGAGCTTTTTATGGGGATGTAGGTAAAGTTCTAGAGGGCCTCATGGTGACCCACAACAAGGGTCACCTTATGGTCTCTAGCCACTTCACCATCCTAGTTTTCCATGGAAATGACATCCATTGAATGCAGAGGGGGAGGGAGTTGAACCATGGCGTGGGGTTTCCTTCCCTTGACATGTTTTCTCAGGTGCATTAGGTAGAGGTTGTGATGCAGGAGCATCCAAAGGTGTAAGAGCAATCTTGCATCACAAAAAAAAAGATTTTGTTTTCTATTCTTTTCAATTTTGGTTTGGCAAATACCCATTATCTTGAAGAATGGGTTGAACATTCAAAAGTTCCAAAAAGAGCTAAAAGTGATAGGTCTTTCTATTTTTAGTAAGTCTACATTTGAACTCAGATGGGCTTGAAAATTTCCCCAAAGCTACGGAACTGCCAAATAAACATTCTGGGTGACTTTCGACCCAAGCACATGCCTTAATGTCAAGATATTAAAGTCTTCATTTTTGAAACTCCTAAAAAAGTTTCGAAGTTAATTTTGAGGCACTTAGAGGCCCCATTTTGCCTTGGAAGTTGTTGTAAATGGCAAAGCAGGTTATAAATTGATAGATATCTTCATAAGCTTTCCAACACATCAAACGGTTCATCAATTAGCCTCATGGATCAAAAGTTATGGCCTCTAGAAGTTGGGCCTCCCATTTTGGGAAATGTGAAAACGTGTTGGACACTTAAATGAGCTGTAAAGGGGAAAGTTGCATGTGTTGGTGTGATTTGACACATCATAAGACATATTTGATTGGAGATAATTTGGGTGCCACTTTTTGGGTGGTTTTAGCTCATGGTTTTATAATTTCCATTTGATGATTTTTTGTATTGTATCTCCTATATATCTGGTGCTTGAGATAGAGGTTGGGTGTGAGATTATGATAGATGTTGAGTTGTTTCTAGATCTCTGGTTGGTGACACTCTTGTGAAAGCTTGCCTTGCAAGTATATTGTAATTTGTCGAGATTTTTGAATAATATATTGAGCTATTTTTTTGAGTGGGGTTTTTCTCCCGAAAGAGTTTTCCTTACATAAATCATTGTTGTTATTATTAGTTTAAATTTGTTGTTGTGAGTGTGTTGGGTGGAGTATGCCCTCATCAAGTGCTATCAGAGTGAGTGTATTCTGAGTGTGCAAACAAATCACCGAAGAGTGAGGTAGTTTGTGCTAGGATCTTGAGATCATGTGTTTGAAGGTGGAAGCAGAACTGTCGATTTGAGACAACTTGACACTGAGGAATTTTTTACATTAAATGTAAGAGAGGAAATAAGAAGATGCCTACATGAAGAAACTGTGGTGGTAGAAATGCTATTGTGATAGAAGAAGGATTTAGAGCTCTATAGAGGCAGATTAATGCAATCCAAGAGGAACTAAGAAGAGGGTTTGAACCGAGAATGAGAGATGAAAGTGAAGATGAAGATGATGCAACGCAAGATGATGCACAATTTGAAGAAAATGAGGGAGAAGTGGAACCTGAACAAGTTATACTATTGAAGGCCATAATGAAAATTGGGAAAAAGCTAAAGATAGATATCTCTACATATTCTGGTAGTCTCAATCTAGAAGAATTAATAGATTGGATCAATGATATGGAAGAGTATTTTGAAGATGAAAAATTAGAAGATCCTGAGAGGGTCAAGTTGGCCAAGACCAAGATCAAAGGCCTTGTTGGGATTTGGTGGAAGGAGGTGCAGTTAGAAAGAAACTGAAAAGAAAAAGAGAAGATCACTAGATGGGATAGAATGGTGGATAAATTGAAGAGAGTTTATTCCCATGGATTATGAGTTGGAACTTTTTTGAAGAAAATGCAAGGTATGAGACAAATAAACAAGATAGTTAAAAAATACATTGAAGAGTTTACAAAGTT
Source organism: Cunninghamia lanceolata (assembly GCA_027924645.1). Lineage (NCBI taxonomy): Eukaryota > Viridiplantae > Streptophyta > Pinopsida > Cupressales > Cupressaceae > Cunninghamia > Cunninghamia lanceolata. The sequence goes on along the minus strand of BSBN01000474.1, from coordinate 864,954 downwards.
ATCATTAGAGTAGATCACACAGAGGCTAATAAAGAGAAGGTAGCCAGGTATATCAATGGATTAAAACCCAGTATCCAATAAGAATTAAGCCTAGTCAGATTGACAACTATTGAATTTGTAATGAAGGTAGAAGAAAAGTTGAACAAAAAATTTGAGAATAAACAAAGAGGAAGAGGTCATGGTGGAAGAACTAGTGGAAGGTCATATGGGGGTCGTGGACAACAAGATGAGCAAAAGAGGAATGAAGATGTAGACACCAGTCAAAATAAGAGAGGTGAAAATGCATACCGCTCTCGAGGACAAAATGATGGGTACCAGAGAGGAAGAGGTAGATTTGGAAGAGGACCTAGAAGAGGAGGATTTAGAGGAACTTGTTTTAGATGCGATGAATAAGGGCATAGAGCATATGACTATCAACAAAATCAAGGAGGAACAAATAGAAGACTAGGGGATAATGCTAGAGTTGCCCATGTTGATAAGGAGGCTAGATCTAAACATTCAGACGATGCAGAAAGAGGAGAAGCTCTTGTTATTAGAAGAGCCTTGCTAAAAGAAGAGGGAAAAGAAGAACTAGCACAAAGAAAGAGCCTATTCTAAACAAGGTATAAATAAGGACATAAGTGTTGTGATGTGATTATTGATAGTGAAAGTATAGATAATCTAATCTCTGAAGAGACGGTTAGAAAGTTGAATCTAAAGAGAATAGAGCATCCATGTCCCTATAGGATTGCTTGGTTGCAAAAATATCATAAGGCTTTGATTAATAAATAGTGTTTGGTAAAGTTTAAGATTGGAGATTATCATGTTGAGGTGTTATGCGACATTATGCCAATGGATGTATGTCATTTGTTATTGGGAAGGCCATGGCAGTATTATAGGTGCACTATCCATGATGGCCATGCTAGCACCTATTATTTGACAAAAGTTAGAGTAAGACATATGCTGAAAACTGTGAGAGAAGCAGAGGAGAAGGTATGTAGTAATGCTGGGATTTGTTTGGTAGATGGTAGAATTTTTTTGATGGAATGAAGCACGAACATATGTGCTTTGCCTTGATTCCTAAAATCAATGAAGAGGAAGGAGAAGATGTATGTGCCAAAATTGCATATATGTTGGATGAATTTAAAGATATCATTTCAGATGATGTAATTGAAGGTTTTCCACTAGTGAGAAGCATAAGTCATAAGATAGATTTGATACCAAGAGCTAGTTTTCCTAATAAGGCAACCCATAGAATGACTCCTACGAAAAATGAGGAGCTAAATAAACAAGTTTAGAAATTGTTGAAAAAGGGGCTAATTAGAGAGAGTTTGAGTCCATGTGCAGTACCTGTAGTACTAGCACCTAAGAAGGATGGAGAGTGGAGGATGTGTACCAATTCCAAGGCCATCAACAAAATCACAATCAAGCACATATTTTCTTTGCCAAGGATGGATGATATCATGGACTACCTGAGTGAAGCGAAGTACTTCACAAAGATAGATTTGAAGAGTGGGTATCATCACCAAATCAGGATATAAGGAGACGAATGGAAGACAACATTCAAAACAAAAGGACTATATGAGTGGTTAGTGATGCCATTCAAACTAACCAATGCATCGAGCACTTTCATGAGGCTCATGAACGAGGTACTCAAAGAATTTTTGGGTAGGTTTTTTATTGTTTATTTAGATGATATTCTAATTTTTATCAAAACCTTGGAGGAACATTTGATGCATGTTTATAGAGTTTTTGAGAGGTTGAGGGAAGAAAACTAGTGATAAATGTGAAGAAGTGCAACTATGTGAAGGAGTTAGTGTACTTGGGATTTGTGATCTCAGCTGAGGGTCTTAAGATAGATCTCGAGAAAGTAAGGGCTATCATAGAATGGTCTACACCAAGGAGTATTACTGAGGTAAGATCATTTCATGGATTGACTAGTTTTTAAAGAAAGTTCATTAGGAATTTCAGTAGCATATGCGCACCTTTAACTGAAACAATGATAGGAGATAGAAAAGAATTTAAATGGATTGTAGAGGCAACCAAGAGTTTTGATTTGTTGAAGCAAAAAGTTACAAAGCAACTTGTTTTAGCACTTCTATATTTTAACAAGGTATTTCAAGTAGATTGTGATACTAGTTGTAGTGCCATAGGAGTTTTATTAAGTCAAGAAGGAAAGAAGACCCATTGCAATTTTAGTGAAAAACTCAATGATGCTAGGAAGAAGTATTCTTTTTATGATATGCTATTGTTCAAGCATTAAAGAAATGGAGACATTATCTTTTTCCTAAGGAATTTGTTTTGTATACTGATCATCAAGTCTTATAGTATTTGAATAATCGAGTGAAATTGAATCAAAGACATTTTAAATGGGTCAAGTTTAGGCAAAGCTATACATTTGTGTTGAATCATAGAAGTGGGAAGTCTAATAGAGTTGTAGATGCTTCGAGTAGGGGGCAAAATTTGTTGGAGATGAGAATTGAAGTTGTTGGGTTTGAAGAACTCACTTGCATTTGTATCCAGAGGATCTAGATTTTTTCGAGGCATGGAAAGCTTGCTTAGAACCTGTCACCATGGACATAACACAGTGGTTGGATTACATAATCCAAGATGGTATGTTATTAAGAGGAAGTTAGTTATGCATTCCAAGAAGTTCCTTGAGAGAGAACTTGATAAAATAAAAACACAGTGGAGGATTAACAGGACATCTTGGGAGAGTTGCAAGGTATGTCAAATAGCTAAAGGAGTGAGTCAAAATATAGGTTTATATCATCCTTTACCTATACCTGAAAGACCATGGGAAGACATTAGCATGGATTTTGTACTTGGTTTGCCAAGGAATCAGAGAGGTCATGATTTGATTTTTGTGGTGGTTGATAGATTTTTCAAGATGGCGCATTTCATTCCTTACTAGAGGACAAATGATGCAGTTCATATTGTAGAGATATTTTTCAAGGAAGTGGTTAGACTGCATGGTCCACTGAAGAGTATAGTTTCATATAGAGATATGAAATTTGTTTGATATTTTTGGAGGACATTGTGGAAGAAGCTAAAGACAAATTTGAAGTTTAGTTCTGCACAACATTCACAAACTGATGGTTAGACCGAAGTTGTAAACAAAAGTTTGGGAAACCTTTTGAGATGTTTAGTAGGGGAAAAGCCAAAGGGATGAGACTTGATCTTGCCATAGGCTAAGTTTGCATACAACAACTCAGTTAACAGGAGTACAGGAAAATCACCATTCCAGATTGTCTATGGAAGTAGTCCCTGAAATGTTTTAGGGTTAAGGAAGATGGATAAGGAGGAGAAGAGGAGTGCAGATGTAGAAGATTTTGAAGAACACATGAAGAGTTTACATGAGGAGGTAAGGAAGCATCTCACTAGAATGAATAATTAGTATAAGGAAAAGGCAAATCAGAAAAGAAGATTCAAAGAATTCAATTTTGAAGATGAGGTCATGGTCCACCTTAGAAAAGAGCGATTTCCCATAGGAACATATAATAAACTAAAGATGAAGAAATTTGGACCTTGTAGAATTTTAAAGAAGAATGAATTAGGGAATGCCTATGAAGTTGAGTTGCTGAGTGGGATCAATATTTCACCTATGTTTAATATTGCTGAGTTGATAGAATATCATGAAGTATAGAAGATGGACAAACATAAGGACAATGGCATAGCCCAACACCTATTTCCGAGAAGGAAGAATTAGAAGAAATCTTAGATAGTCGTGTGAGAAGGAGCACAAGAAACAAACGGTATGAAGAATACTTGGTTAAATGGAGAGGAAGGTCTGTTGAAGATTCATCATGGTTATCCAAATCAGAGGTTGACCGCATTGGTTTTCCTCAAACATTGGAGGTGTGACAAGGTCACTTCTTAAATAACCCTGGGTGTCTAATGCAGGAGCATCCAAAGGTGTAAGAAAAATATTGCATCACCAAAAAAATGATTTTGTTTTCTATTCTTTTCAATTTTAGTTTTGGAAAATACCCATTATCTTGAAGAATGGTTTAGAACATTCAAAAGTTCCAAAAAGGGCTAAAATTGGTAGGTCTTTTTATTTTTAGTAAGTCTACATTTGAAATGGATGGGCCCAAATTTTTTCCCAAAGCTATGGAACTGCCAAATAAACATTCTGGGTGATTTTTGACCCAAGAACATGCTTGGATGTCAAGATATTAATTTTTTTTGTTTTTGAAACTCCCAGAAAAGTTTTGAAGTTAATTTTGAGGCACTTAGAGGCCCTGTTTGTAGCATGTCACTTGTTCTACCAAGTAAAAACATCTAAGTTTTAACCCAAGAGTAAATAAATCATGAAACCAAAACATGAGTAATAAAATTTTTCCTTTCGCCGATAAGGGCGTGGTTTAGTGGTTAAGTCGCTAGGTTGTAGTGGCGGCCACCAGAGTTCAAACTCCCGCTGGGCCAACGAGCTCACAGGCTTTACGCCTTTGTTGGGCCAATGAGCTTGTGAGTTTGAAGTGTTCTTGCTAGAGTATGATGTCCCCCGTGTTGTGGCCTCACTGAGTCATTGCTCCGGGCAAAAGCATTCGCGTGGAGCCAGAGGGCGTGTCGCACCAGCGTCGCCAGTCACGTTAAAAAGTTTACCAGGCGCATTAAAAAAATATAAAAATAAAAATTTTCCTTTCTTTCATTTGATACAATGCACATTTGAAACATATTTCAAACTTACCATTGCACTATCAAATTACACATTTTAACAATTACATGAATTGAATAATTCTCATTTACAATATTTCAAGAGATAGTTACATACGAGCTTCATAAAGCTAATTGACAATAGAGATACAATGGTTTTGATGTCTGTCTTCAAATCCTAGCTGCCAACTGCATGAGGAGAAGAATTACTCAAGCGCTTTTCCGCCAACCACGGACTAACTGCGGTCCCCCGCACATTTACCAAATGGTAAACGACCCTACCCTTTGACGAAGGGATTGGTATGGTAACCTCAAAGAATAGTCTATACTGAGCAAGATGTTGTGTCCTACATATCTAGTACTGTCATACATTGTGGCTCCAACCTACAAGCATGATTTCCCTTCCTAGTATGTAAACCTGGATCACAATGAACTGACAATGTAAACGTTGGCTATTTACACTACTTTGGCAAAAGTTTCATCACCCCTAACTCGGAATGGACGTCACACACTCACCCATCCTTCTAGCTTGATTTGGAAAGACATCAAAAGTTATACCCTTAACCATGGATCAACAAATCCCAGGCATAACCCTACTTATCCATTCTAAGTTTCCTATGACACTCTCATCAAAGTAATACTATTGGTAGTATATAGTTTTCCTAACTTGACCATTCATATTTCAGCAATACTACTCATACTTGTCTTAATACAGTTCAATATAGTTGCAAGATATGGTTTACTAATCTTTCACCTTGTACAAATAGCTACTCATACTTAATTTAATAATTGCTCATAAAATCCAATATAGGCACAAATCTCTACTACGAAGATTAATTTCACATTCAACACATAATATAATTCTCATACTAGATGTATATACACTTTTTACCCAAACAAGTAAACACCCAATTCGATAAAGACAACCAAACAATTCATTCCACAACAATAATCAAACACTTATAGACTTTCAAACAGAAAAAGCATAATGGATAAGAATTCCACATGCCTGTGATATTTTGCTCCAATAGGTCAATGAAACCCCTTGCTTGTGATCCGTCAAGTGGACTGATTCTCCTCTCCAAGAGCAACTCAACTCCCTCTCTAACCTTCTTATAATTCCTCTCAAAATCAAGACAAAATAACAATGCACTCTCAACACCAAACGTATAAATACAACAGAATAATAAAGCACTTGGCTGGAAAATTGTGTGAAAAAGAATGAGGAAGCTCTTCTTTAAATACAAAAAACTAAGTGAGCTATGGCTAGAAATTAGCTTTCAAAACTGTCACAACTGCCCCTTTATTCTTTGACTCATCAAAACAAGTTTGTGGTGGCAACAGAAACTTAATGCAAAAGGAACACATAAGAGGACAACATGAAGCAACCCATCAATACAAGGTGACTGCATAGAAAACAAACTTCAAATGGGTTTGAATCTCTCCACAAAGGTGCTACACATTATTTCTATTGAATACTAAGAGGGGGGGGGGGTGAATTAGTATTCCTAAAAACCACTTACTTACTTGTTGATTAATCCAATTTCTAAACTCAATAATATGAAAGCAGAATAAACATAAGTACAACAACCATAAAGACATAACACATAGACACCAAGATTTTTACGTGGAAAACCCAAAAAAGGGAAAAACCACGGTGAGTGTTAGCTCACAATATATTATGACAACAATACCGAATTACATAAGGCTCACTACCCAAAGAAATACTCACTGCAGGTGGACTCACTATCCAAGTGGAATCACTATCCATTGAGAAAGAAAGATAAAAGAAGGATTAGCTCACTGCCAGGAGATGACTACTACAGATGCATCTACAGAATGTTGAAGTGTAGTTCCATTAATAGTTCAATATACAGACTCAAATGACTTCAGAATGTTTGCTCTGCTTTTCTTCTCTGCTTTACATAAACGTTGTTTTTCTGCCCTTATTATCCTTTTCTAGTCACAACTCTGCTTTAGATCGCATACCCAATGAATTTGTACACATCACATACTCATCCACACCTCCAACACCGAAGTCCATCGAGTATATATATTCTCTACAAGATTTATCTTGTAATTAGGTCGGCAAGCCAAACATGAACCGTGTATACAAATGTTATATCTTGTCGGCTTGAACTTGTGCACAATCTGCAATATGGACTTAAAAAAACATACAATAGTCTTCATATAGGCCAACACCAATCATACAACCACTTAGATTGATTCTTCAAACAATATATCTTCTCTGCAATTAGATCTAACATGCATGTCGGCTTGTCCCTTAAGAACACGTGTGACCAATTCAATTGTCACATCATAACTCCCACTGTGGACCATATGAGACTCAAAGATTCATAACCAACACTCATTCTGGACTCCTTAGTATACCTTCAGAACCGTAGGACAAAATCTGCAATAATGGAGGAATGCAGACCCTTTTACTCTAGTAGTGTGCATTGTTCCTGACTTAACTCTGTTCACCCAGACTTAGATATTTTGCAATATGACTTCCGAAGGAAGTCAAGACTTGAAAATTGGAACATATGATCATCAAATATCTATGAACCACATACCTAAACTGTATATAATTATCTTTAACTGCGAAGGCATATTGACACAAACACTGTCATTTACACTATATAATGTATACTGCCCATACTTAGCCATTTATCCTTCCAGAGTTAAGTCTCTTTTCCATGCCAGTGGAATCTCCTTTCTTTGTTTCCATCAATGACAACATTCAATTAATCATCAGAGCAGTGTCTCTTGCCAACAATCTCCCCCTTTGACATTGATGGCAACACTTAGTGAAAAATGCTTGTCTGCTCCCCCTTAGATGTTTGCCCATTTTTAACTAGTTTTCTTCTCCCCCTTTGACATCAATGGCAAAGGTGTGTGTACAAGAGTTAGAATTGTGTCAAAAATGCAAAAATTGCAAAAACTGTCATACTATGCCGCATATGTACAAGTGCACTCTTTAACTTAATTTGTTGTGGGTTGTAGGATGTCATTGAAAATGTTCTTGATTTGAGCTAACTCTCTATCCCAAAATTTGAATATGTTCTTAGCATTGTCCAAAATTTGAATATGACCACTTATTAGGAAGACTAGATTCTGTTCTTTTTGTATATCAGAAGGTGTGTCAACTAGTGCACTTACCTGTAGTGCTTCTGTTGCAAGATTTGACATTGAATCTAGCTTGGGACTTATTAGTCTTCTCAATTGACACATTTTGTTTTTCATTTCTTCTTGTTTACTGAGCATATTACTTATGTTGTTTTGAGTATTTACAACTTGTATTTCCATGTTGCTGATAAAGTCAGTTGCTAGATCAAAGGTCTTAGAAATATTTATTAGTTGAAGCTCCATGCTTTTGATCTTTTCTTCTATTTCCTTAGCAGTCTCAGGCCATGACAAACAAAATTTATATATATCACAGGCTTCCTTGATTGCATTCTCCATAATCTTGATACTGTTTTCTAACAGAATTCTGTCATTGTCCAACTTGGTTTTTAATTCTACTAATCTTTTGTCTTCAAATTATTTTCCAACCTTAATGTCGATAGAATTTTCAAAGGATTCAAAATGAGTACTTACAAAATTTATTAGACCTTTGAGCTGATCAATTGATGATAGTGATGCATCTCTTGAGTATGAGGGTATTAGCTTCTCTAGAATACCGGATGTTTCGTCAATGAGTTCATTGTCTTGTATATGAGTTTTCAACATTTCTTCCGGAGCCTTAGCTTGCACAATTGATACCAATTTGAATTTCTGCACCGGAGACATAGAATCCAGATTTATTGGTCCTTGTAGAAACTTAGGTAAGTCTAGGATTTGTGTTCTTTGTTGCTTTTCCAAAAAAATTCTAGCATAGTCAATTTGGACTTGATTTGCAGCAGTGTCTCTTTCCACTTGTTCTTCACTAGGTGTAACTCTCTTTCTTTTCTTCTCTTATGCTGCCTTTTCTTTCTCTACTTCAGTTGTGGCTCTTGCAATGGATGAGGTCCTTGTTCTTTTTCTGGGGCTAGATACTGGTTTTTCCATTTTAGATCTCTCATCCTTCCTTTCTAGAGTATATGGTGTTGATTCTACTAGAGTACTTATGGGCTTTGATTCTCTTGTTTTGGTCTTTGCCTTATTTGTTGGTTCATCTGATGTTTTCTCTAATTACTTTTGTTCCATAGACATTCCGGAGGATAATTCTTTGAATGTTCCAAATATTTCTTCTTTAAGATCTTTTGGTTTGCTCAGTAGTACATCTGCCAATTCAGTCAGAACATCTTTTGCAACTTCATACCCTAATGCAGGGACCCATACAGTTCTTGGTTCCACAGCTTCCGTAAAGAATTTGTCTTTGTCTACCATGAATACAATGTCTTTTTCATACTTTATTACTACATTTTTAGGTATCCAGACTCTACATAACATTTTCTTTTGAAAGTTCTTGAAATATCCCCATAAGGTTTCATTCTGCTTTTTTGTATTTCCCAAATTCTGCAAGTGATTTCTTATCTAAGTGGCTACTAGTGTGTGATCAAACTAGACAAAGTTTCCTAAACTGGGTAGCTCTCTCAGGAAGTAGAAGAGTAGACATGTAATCAATGTTCCATATTTGAAAGGATGATTAGTCTCTTTTGTTCTTTTCAGGTTCTCCATTAGTTCACTCCGAAGCAATTCACATAGGTCATAATCTGTATTATTTTTTATCATGTCACATGCTATGTATATGGTTGGTGCAGGCACAAAATTTTCCCTGTTGGAAAAGTATATTTTGTATTCAATAATCATTTATGCAAATCTGACAACTAGATTCTTAATATCATTTACCGTAAGGGCATTCTTATCAAATTTGGTTCCTGTTAGCTGCATTACCACATTGTTCTTCATTTTCTTTACACCTGGAACCCTTCCGAAGGAGCTCATACCAGTTACAACTTTGATAGCTTCTTTGGTTATCATATAAGGTTCATCAAGCCATAGAAACTCATCATGAATTCTGCTTAGAATAAGCTTAACCCATGCATCATCCGGGATCACGGGAAAATCCAACCAGGTGTCTAATGTCTTTTCTCCTAGAACTTTATATTCATCTTTCAACACAATATCCACAGTAGTCAATTCGTCCAAGTATAATTTTCCTAGATTCATGTGATCATATTCCTCTATACTGATCTGAATGTATGCTCTAACATCTTCCATATGCATAACTCCATGTGGAATAATTGAGAAAGCCCCTATAGGATCGTTTTCTAGTCATTTGAAGAAATGTTTCTTAAACTTGGGGTGAGGCTTTTCTGCTATCTCGATTACTTGAGGAGTAAACATTTTCCCATAATAATTCAATTTTCACAGGAGGGTTTTCAAGTTGTAAATACCTCTTTTGTTGAATTAGGGTTTCCTTGATATTGATTTGACTTGCTTTGAATCACTTGGAAATCTTTGTAGTCGCTAGAGTTTTCACTTATGTTTGCCTTAGATTCTTGAGAGCTTAAATGTAAAGTGATTTTTCCTTATGATACAATCCTTTTAACCTTCGCTTGCCAAAACCTAAGCATCATAAATGTTGTCTTTCAAAAAGATGTCAAACCCTTCTCTGTCAAGCATAGTCGATTAAGATTTCTCCGCAATTGATCCATTTCTACCAGAATTTCTTTCAAAAGATCTATTATATAGTTATTTTCATCATATCTTCGTGCTAAATTCTAGCACTAACTATCTAGCTAGGGGATCAGGATTTTGAATGCAGCTCCCCCTGAGCTAGAGCTCCCAATTTACTTTTTGAAGGAAGCATCTGCACCAGAAACTGGTGCGGATTCATTCCTGACCTCATTCACATCCTTCTTAATCTAGACTTTGATCATTTCCTTCTTGATTTCCACTGGATCAATCTTGTTCTTGCCTTTATCTTTTCTCTGCTCTGTTTTCCTATTCTCTATAGGATAGTCTCTCTTCTCATTCTTGCTTCTGTAGACTCTTGCAATATGTCCAAACTTATTGCAATTGTAACATACCACATTCCTCTATCCCTAATTCCTTCTATTGATTGGACTCATTCTTGATCTGCATTGATTGGCCATATGCCCAAATCTATTGCATGCAAAACACTTTCCATTGAAGGATTGAGTATTCCTTGCATTGTTAAAACCATTCCTTACCATACTTCTGCATTCATTTGATCTATGACCAATTTTCTTACAATTGAAACATTGACCAGAGAATGATGGAACATTCTGATTCATTCTACTTCTACACTAAGTAGCCTTATGACCAAACTTATTGCAATTAAAACAATGGCCATTGAAAGATGGGTACCTTTGAGCATTTGGCTACCTGATCAAAGGTCTTCTAGGTCTTCTTCTCTGATTCCAGAATTTGTTGCCTTTGTTTTGCTTCATCTTAGTGTTTGCTTGACCTGAATTTAAACTCTCTCCTTTCTCAAATCCCAAGGCTTTCTTGTCATCTAAACTCTTCTGACTTTCAATCAGCTCCTCAAGCTTTGCATAGCTTATCTTGAATTTTTCCTTATAACTATTTGCTACTTCCAGATCATATTTCAATAGAAGTACATCTTTTGCCAACTTTTCACATTCCTTAGATTTATCCTTCACAACCCGATTTAGATGTTCTTCAGCCTTTGTCTTTTCTTCAACTAGCATAGATAGACTGTCTATGGATTCATTTGTTGTTTTTAATTGGTCACTTAGCTCTTTCCTTCTATCCTGAGATTTCTTGACTTGCTCCTTTAGTTTCAGAATGCAATCATCAGCTTCTTTGATATTTTCCACCAAATATTTGATATCTGCCTCAAACTGGTCAAGATCTTCAAGAGCAGCTTGTAGTTGTTCATTAAGGCTACCTGGATAACTTGCTTCTGTAGAAGTGATATATCTTCTTGCTGCCATATGTTCACCTTTCCAGATCTTCCTCAAGCTATTAAGCTTTATCCAAGGAACCTTTCTCTGATACCAATTATTGAATATTGGAGAGGGGGGGGTGAATCAGTATTTCTAAAAACCACTTACTTACTTGTTGATTAATCCAATTTCCAAACTCAATAATATGAAAGCAGAATAAACATAAGTACAGTAACCATAAAGACATAATACATAGACACCAAGATTTTTATGTGGAAAACCCAAAAAGGAAAAAACCACGGTGAGTGTTAGCTCACAATATATTATGATAGCAATACCGAATTACATAATGCTAACTGCCCAAAGAAATGCTCACTACAAGTGGACTCACTGTCCACTAAGAAAGAAAGATAGAAGAAGGATTGGCTCACTGCCAGGAGATGACTGCTACAGATACATCTACAGAATGCTGAAGTGCAGTTCCATTAATAGTTCAGTATACAGACTCAAATGACTTCATAATGTCTGCTCTGCTTTACATAAACTCTACTTTTCTGCCCTTATTATCCTTTTTTGGTCACAACTCTGCTTTGGATCACATACCCAATGAATTTACACACATCACATACTCATCCACACCTCCAACACCGAAGTCCATCGAGTATATATATTCACTACAAGATTTATCTCATAATTAGGTCAGCAAGCCAAACATGAACCGTGTATACAAATGTTATATCTTGTCAGCTTGAACTTATACACAATCTGCAATGCGGACTTAAACAAACATACAACAGTCTTCATATAGGTTGGCACCAATCATACAACCACTTAGATTGATTGTTCAAACAATATATCTTCTCTACAATTAGATCTAACATGCCTGTCGACTTGTCCCTTAAGAACACGCTTGACCAATTCAACTGTCACATCATAACTCCCATTGTGGACCATATGAGACTCAAAGATTCATAACCAATACTCATTCTAGACCCCTTAGTATACCTTTAGAACCGCAGGACAAAATATGCAACAGCAGAGGAATGCATACCCTTTTACTCTGGTACTGTGCATTGTTCCTGACTTAACTTTGTTCACCCGGACTTAGATATTTTGCAATATGGCTTCCAGAGGAAGTCAAGACTTGAACATTGGAACATATGATCATCAAATAGCTATGAACCACATACTTGATTTGTATATAATTATATTTAACTGTGGAGGCATACAGACACAAACACTGTCATTTACACTATATAATGTATACTGCCCATACTTAGCCATTTATCCTTCCAGAGTAAAGTTTCTTTGTCATGCCGATGGAATCTCCTTTATCTATTGCCATCAATGACAACATTTAATTAATCATCAGATTAGTGTCTCTTGCCAACAATTCCATGCTTCCTATTAACTTGCAAACTATTTACAAAGAAAGAGTCAATGCAAGTTGGAGGATAGTGCTGTTGGCACTTTAAAACTTCCTAAATTATAACTGTTTCTACCCTTTTTCCAACACCAAAAGACCAAGTCAAAACACTGCCAAAGAGTCTAAGTTTTAATAAACTGTGAAATGAATCAATGATATTAATGCACATAAGATATATGCTGCCTATAGCACTCATATAGGCACATAAACATGCTTTAATAAATATTACAATATGCTCCATGCTATGCACCTAAACCAATGCTCAATTGTTAAATGCATACCATTTTATCATGGTTGCGTGCCTTCTCATGGCAGCGCCATAATCAATATGCCTACTTATAATATATATATTAATGCTCATAAGATATGCGCTGCCTATAGCACTCATATAGGCACATAAACATGCTTTAATAAATATTAACATATGCTCCATGCTATGCGCCTAAACAAACACTCAATTGTTAAATGCATACCATTTTATCATGGTTGCGTGCCTTCTCATGGCAGCGCCATAATCAATATGCCTACTTATAATATATATATATATATATGTGTGTGTGTGTGTGTGTGTGTGTGTGTGTGTGTGTGTGTGTGTGTGTGTGTGTGTGTGTGTGTGTGTGTGTGTGTGTGTGTGTATGTATTAATGCTCAGAAGATATGCGCTGCCTATAGCACTCATATAGGCACATAAACATGCTTTAATAAATATTAACATATGCTCCATGCTATGCGCCTAAACCAATGCTCATTTGTTAAATGCATACCATTTTATCATGGCTGCGTGCCTTCTCATGGCAGCGCCATAATCAATATGCCTACTTATATATATATATATATTCTTTTAAAAACATATCTTTTGATAATAGAATTCAAATATTCTCATTTCACCAAAACATACAATAATTACATGTTTATAACTATATGAATGTAATAATAAATAAATTATTATATATATATATATTATCGATACATAAACCATATAAAACTTATTACTCATAACTCCACTGTTGACATGAAATCCAAATACATACTAATGTCATTTACTACTCTTGTCTGATTTGATATCCTCATACCTATGAGCAATACGCTCATGAGCGTGCGTAGGTACGTCTACCCACGTGCACTCATGCTCGTATTATCTCATACATATAAGTCTATTGTGGACTTGTACGAGTTCAAAACCATTTCACGATAAAACCTTACCTTGGCAATCATAAACTTATCAAAGAAGACCTAAATCAACATATAGGTTAAATCAGAATTTTCACTCAAACATCCATATAATCACATCCAAACAAGCATTCTAGATCCACAACACATATTACTTACCGCTACCCACACGGACTTGACATAACCTAGGTCAAAATAGGATAGTGTGTGTGTGTGTGTGTTTGCTCAGTTTAGGCTTTCTCCAATGTTTACCGGACCAAGTCCTTCTCCTGAGTGATACTTCTCCTCCTTTCCAGAGGAGCAGCCTGTTCCCACATCCAACTTACATCTCCACAACAACAGTTAGCCGTTCACAAAAATAATCATATGTTTCATACATTTCATAATAATAATCACTTACAATACATCACATTGCATAATTCAATTTTTCAGATATATTCAATTCAAAATTCAAATTTCACATTGATGCAGAGATTCACAAACATTCATTTATCCAATCAATTTAACCAATCTAGGTAAATAGTTAATAGTTAGAAACACACGGGGTGTAACATACTTCCCCCCTTGTGAATCATCATCCCTGATGATTTTTAAGTATCATGTATAACATAAACGAGACATAAAAGGTATGATAATACAAAACATATTGTTCTCAAGAGTTTTCAAAATTCAAAATAACTTGCGGAAACTTCTGCTTCATCTTAGCATAATCTTCCCAAGTGGTAGAATCTTCTACATACTGATCCCATTGGACCTTGTACTACATAACCTTTCTGTTATGCAAGCAGAGCTTGTGAACTTCAAGCATTTAAGAAGCTTGATCATAACCATTCCTGGGTTCTGTACTTGTAAAACATTCTAAGAATATAATAATCATCTATTATATATAGATATATATATCAAATTTGAATCATTAAAAGATTTGTGCCTCCTGGTAATAGCTGTTATCAGAATGATTCTGCAATCAATTGAATTGTTAACTTTGAGAATTTCAAGGAGCTCTTTATTTCTAGGAGCTGGTTTGGAATACATTCCATACTTAATGAAACTTTTTCTGGGGTTTGACCCTCAAAAGAACTTTTATTCTTTAACCAAGAATTGTCTTAGTATACGCTTAACATCAGCGTAACTTTTCTATTCATTATTAGTTTCCAACAATCTTTTTTGATCAGCTTGATCTGTTCATCCATTTCTGACAACATTTCTGGACTAATACTAATCCTATCTTCTAGCTTATCCAACTTATAGGAATTCGACATCTTCTTCTTGTCCAATGTTTCAAATGGGGTCATCTTGATAGCAGAATGATAGGAATTTTTTATAAGCAAATCCCACCAGTGGTAGATACTCTTCCCACTTATAATGTTGATCTAAGCAATATATTCAAACAATTCCTCCAAAACCTGGTTAACTCTCTCAATTTAACCATCTGTTCTCAGGATGATAAGTTGTACTTACATTAAGTTTAGTTCCTAGCACTAAAAATAAGGTTTACCCAACCCTTGTTGTCACGTGCACATCTCTATTCACAATAATTTTATCAGGAACTCCGTGTAATCCAAACACTTCCTGCACAAATTTGTGAGCTAACACTAGTGCTCCACCAGATAAATTCTCTAGTATAAAAAGTGCTACCTTAGTGTGCTTATCTATGGCATCCATGTTTGTTTCTAGACATTGGAAGACCCTGCACAAAATCCATGCTAATAACCTGCCACCTACTTTCTGGTACATCATGGGGATATAGTAAACCTTCAGGATGATGATGTTCTACCTTTATGCTTTGACATTCTAAACAACTTGCCACAAATCTTGCGGCATCCCCTTTCATTCCCTTCCAGAAATATAATGGCTTCATATTTGCTAACATCTTAGTAACACCAGGATGTCCTGAGTATGGTGTATTATGTACTTCCTTCCATACCAAATTTCTTAATTCACCAGATTTAGGTACATAAATTCTTCCTTTATACCTCAATAACCCATTGGGTTCAAAGCAAAAGCCTTCATACCTTTTATCTTGCAAATTACCAGAGAGTGCTTGCTTAACTTGCTCATAGAACTCATCACACTTGAATCCTTGCAATACTTGACTTTTGAAGTCAGTTCGAATAGATACCAATGAAGATATATGCCTTCTTCAACTCAAAGCATTGGCAACTCTATTCTCTTTTCCCTTAATATAACTAATGTTAAAATCATAGTCTGATATCAATTCTAACCACCTCTTTTGCCTTGCATTCAGATTGGGTTGAGTAAATAGATACTTCAAACCACGATGGTCTGTTTTTAATTCAAAGGGTTTTTTCCAACAGATAGTGTCCCATCTTTCTTCTTTATGAAGATCACTGGCACTCCCAAGGTGAAACATTGGGTCTTATTAATCCCTTGGATAACAATTCTTCAAGCTGTGATTTTAACTCCATTAATTTTGTTGTTGTCATCCTATATGGTACTTTGGATATAGGTTCCGACCCTGGAATTATGTCAATGGAGAAGTCGAACACTCTCTTAGGAGGCAATCCAGGTAGTTCTTCTGAAATACATCTACAAAATCTCCTAGGATAGGATATTTCTCCATATCTGTCTTTTCTGCATCCTCCATCTCTCCATCCTCAGCTTCTTGGAGATCTTGTGCTCTATAATATGCCACAACATATTGATTTATAACTCTTTGTATTCCTCAAGTTTTTTTTTTAATTTATTTTAATTGCAAAGAGTTGACAACCCTTCTTCTTTGCTCTAAGCATTTGCACAACTGATATTTGTTGTATCCTAACTTCTCTAGGTGTCCAAATATATCTAGTTCCTGAGATCATCTAGGCATTCTACTATTTTAGCTTAATTCGAGACATAGGATGCCCTACTGGATGCTTATGCTCAGTCTTAACTTTTTGGTGTTCTTGCTAGCATCACTCTTCATTCTTTTCCAGAAATAAAGAGATTTTACACCGATTAGGAGTTTAGTTACTCCTGGTGACTTGTTTATGGTACGGAATGAATTTCCTTCCTCACAAGGTTTCTTAATTCTAAAGGGTTAGAGACATTCCAAGTGCATTCTCTACAATTTACTCCCCTACACAATCCACTAGAGGCCCATCCAGGACATGATAGAGAAAAACATTGCATAAAACATAGTGAACAACTCAAATGTTCTAATATAGCCACCATAATAATTTAAATCAATATCAAAGTGTAAGCAATTTAATTTTTAACAATAAGTCAAAAGAATGAGCTCAATTTCGACAATAAATCAAATTTTGACCAACTGGTTGTAAAATAAACAACTTTCAAAATTTGGTGGTTAGACCATTCCAAAATAAAGGAATAAAACAATGTTAATCTTAGCAAGAAAGAAATTTTACCAAAAATCCAAAGAAGTGTCAAATTCCAGAGGAACACTTACTATGCACTATGTGACTAACTGAGTCACTAACAAGGGAGTAGATTGTTGTACTGCACTCGGGTTTACCAAAAACTTACAGTGGGTTAGTGATCGTGTTACAAGCACAATAATTAGATAATCCCCTTAAGGCTTTTATCTTGTTTAATTTTTTTTTTTGCAAATCAAAGGGTTATAACACATCCACTCCTATTTTCTGGAGTATCTATCACTCATCACTTAGATGATACTATTAGATGGTGTTATGACAACACACCGGAACTATAGTTGAAAAACAACTGTTTTATTCTTGTTTCGCTTAACAAAACTCTATTCCCTTCCTTACTGAATATGTTACTTGTTCAAAACTTTAAACATCTTGACTAAATATCTCAGTGATAATTACACTCACTATAGTAGTTGTACTTTCTAGCTCATCCAAGAGGCAAAATACATAGTTCTCAACCATTTGGCAAAGATGCCATGAGAATAGATAATATATTCTCATTACAACTATTATGAATTATCTTGTAAACTTCATGGAAACTCTAGGAAACTCTTATTTATCTCCTCTGATGCACGCTTCTTTGTGTTTGCCAATTGATTTTCTCACGAATCTTGGAAAACAATTGCATCTCCAAGTTCTATACCATTTTTCTAGGCATTCTATGCTAATATTTCACTACTTGTCTTTTAATGATCCTTTTATTCCACTTGGCTCATTCCAAGCCATCTAGAAATTAGATAAGAACTCATCTTATCTACGTATCTTTAACACAATTCTAGGATCTTCAATACTCAGTTGCTCTTGCACCTGGTTGATGACTTCTGGATCTTCCATCCCTAAGTTCTTGAGAAATAAGAGTGATCTTGACTTCATACAGACACTGCTCTATCTGAGCTCTTAGTCTGATTAGCAATTGACCAAGGTTTTACCTTTCTAGTCAAAGTCTCAGAATCTTTCCGTTATTCATCCTCAATAGAGTTAAATTGACTCTTGGAGTTTTAACTCCTCAGTTGGTTCTCTCTTTAACCACTAACAATTTTCTTGGTTATTCCTCTATGCCATTTTGGCATAAAACCAATTTCAAACTTTAGACTCTCATAATGTTGGATGACAAAGCATAGCAAGCACATAGGTTTTAGAGCTGAACCTTGTAGCTCTGATACCACATGTAACATGCCACTTGTTCTACCAAGTAAAAACATCTAAGTTTTAACCCAAGAGTAAATAAATCATGAAACCAAAACATGAGTAATAAATTTTTTCCTTTCTTTGATTTGATACAATGCACATTTGAAACATATTTCAAACTTACCATTGCACTATCAAACTACACATTTCAACAATTACATGAATTGAATAATTCTCATTTACAATATTTCAAGAGATAGTTACATACAAGCTTCATAAAGCTAATTGACAATAGAGATACAATGGTTCTGATGTCTGTCTTCAAATCCTGTCTGCCAACTGCATGAGGAGAAGCATCACTCAAGCGCTTTTCAACCAACCATAGACTAACTGTGGTCCCTCGCACATTTATCAACTGGTAAACGACCCTACCCTTCGACGAAGGGATTGGTATGGTAACCTCAAAGAATAGCCTATACTGAGTAAGATGTTATGTCCTACATATCTAGTACTGTCATACATTGTGGCTTCAACCTACAAGCATGATTGCCCTTCCTAGTATGTAAACCTAGATCACAGTGAACTGACAATGTAAACGTTGGCTGTTTACACTACTTTGGCCAAAGTTTCATCACCCCTAACTCAGAATGGACGTCACACGCTCACCCATCCTTCTAGCTTGATTTGGAAAGACATAAAAAATTATTCCCTTAACCATGGATCAACAAATCCCAGGATTAACTCCACTTAACAATTTTCAAGTTTACTACACCAGAGGTTATTTCCTTAACTGCCATGCCCACATTTGCCATGTGGTCATGACATGATATCCACATGTCATGCCCACATTTGTCATGTGGTCATGACACGAAACACCAATTTTTTTTCCAACCGACTCTAAACCCCCCTCGCACGCAACATGCGCGCTCGGTGACACATACACATAACATGGTTATTTTCGCAACACACGCTAAGCACGTCGCCCAAGGTGAGGAAGTCAACCAGGTACGAGAAGATTACGAACTCGTGCCGCATTCCCTATGATCATGACAGCGTCTAAAGAGGGTTGTGTGTCGCATGAAGCGTCACTAAAAGGGGTGATTTCCATCCCGGAACCAACCCTAGGGTTTCCTATTTAAATGAGACATAGTTTTGACCTAAGTCAAAACCTAACCCTAGATATATCTAACTACTTAAATAATCATTTAAATATACAAAACTAATATGATAAGGCTAGATATACCAAAGGTACCATTTAAATCTATCCATGATAGGAACGAGATTACAAGCCTTTATTTAAGACATATATCCAAATAAATAATCGGGAAAGAAAAAAAATGCCTAAATAAATCAATTAAGTAAGCCTAACCTTAATTCTGAAAGGTCGACGACATAACATAACAAGGGGTAAAATTCCCCTAAAATTTTAGCAACATAACGCTACTATGCTAACTACGAGAGGGTAAAAATAAAACTAGAATACTGGTCCAACCATAGGATTTTTACAAATCAAGCGAATTAAAATAAATAATTAATTCACTAGCTTGATTTAATTGTATCCACTAAAGAATTAAAAACATTACACTACATCCATTAAATCAAACTCATCCATTAAGGCACTTGAAAAGGATAAATTAAAGGAAATAAAACATCACCTCTTATAGCTTACAATTTAAATCCCACCACTCACTAAGTGAGGTTAAGGTAAGCAAACCAGGTTTAAAGTTCTTAAAATCTCCCTAAAAACTAGGGCACACAAAGCCCTAGAAAAATACTTATAAAAGCAAACTAAGACTCCTATTTGTTCACAACTCTAACTTTTTGATTTAATAGGTTTGTGCAAGCAAGATGCAAGAGGAGGGAAAATCCCTTCCCCAAGTGGGAAGGCATTTTCCAAGAAGGGTTTCCTTAAACAAGTTATGCATTGTTTTGTCTCCTAATAAACCTTTTTGTTCTCTACAGGCTTATGTTTTGTTTTACTAAATCCTTGTTTGCATACTCACATGTTTTCTCAATAATAATAGCGTACAGGTTTAAATATTTTATTTTCTAAAAACCTTTATTATTTGTTTTGCACAGGTTGAATCTAGTATGCACAAGTCTCTATGCTTTCAAAACATGTAGGTTTTATCTTTCCATTTTCTAATTACTTTCTAACTCAAGTGATCCAATAAAATTTAATGCCTTTGCTTTCAAAATGAAGAGCTCTCTACTTTACTAATTTTTTTTTACAAGAAAACCTGCTCTCTGGATTTACACAGAGAGGTCTGTGTTTGAGACAAATATATATAATACTATATATATATTTAACTTATATATACAACACATCACAAAAAGTATTGTAGTTCTGAAAATAATTATAAAATAGATTGTTTTAAATCAGAGGAGGGTTTATTGTTGGAGCGCACAAAGGCAAGGAGGGGTTTGCACCCACGGGCGGTGCTGCAGCTGGGCCAGGGGTGGGGCGAGAGGGCCTCGACCTTGTCTGTAGAACGGGGGTCCCAGACCCCCGCCCTCTGCGGGCCAGCCTCGACCCTACGCAGGCCAAGTCGAGGCCTATTCTCTTTTTTAAAAAAAAACTTTTTTCTTATTTAAAGCTTCCAATGAAAATTTAACCCTAAGCAAATATGTGATTTGCCTATCATAACCACTTTTCATTAATAAACTTTAACATTCAACTCTATATTAATAAGTATAATATTATATATATAATTTAAAACACACTTCTGGTTTATTTTCTTTCTCTGCATAAATAACAATAAAACAGAGATCATATCCATAAAACAACAAGTTTAAATATATGTATATATATTATATATATAATCATAGCCACTATTTATAGGATGGATAAGGCATAAATAAACATTTTCTTTTGCTTCAAATATTAAAGAATAACTATAGTTCTCTTTCTTTTTTTTTTTTTTTTTAAACTAAACATAATATTCTTTCCTTTACAAAGCAACTATAGGCTTATTTTAAAAGGGTATAAATTTAATCTTTATAAACCTAAAGCCATATATTTTTCTCTTACTCATTCTAATACTATAAGCATGACATATTCCTTTTCTTTAAAGCAAACTTACATAGGCATTGAGAGAGAGTCATTTTCTCATAAGATGAAGATACAACCCATTTGCCATACTTTCTATTGAAATGAAGTAATATTTACAAAGGGATTACAATGCCTCTAAAGGCTTCCAAGGAGAGATTCCTCTCTGAAACTACAAAAATTTTAAAACATTAAAATAGAAATAAACCCTAACCACATACTTTACAAGCTCACAAAGAGCAAGGCCTTTCACAACCAAACTATTTTACAACCCCAAAACCTTCTAAGGAGACTCTTCTCCTTCACCATTTTCCTTGGCCATATATCCTGCAATGATACAACACAAAGACAACAAGGTTCCAATGCCAAGGGAGTTACTCACCTCCCATCCTAGGCTTTCTAGCAAGCCACCCTCGAGCTAGGAGGCCCACTAGGCTACCAAAGTTTCACACAACCACAATAAGCAAAGCTATCAACAAAAATACTCCAACACCCACCCAAGGGATACACACACACAATCATTTTATTGCCAAAATGGTGAAGGGGGAGATTGATCTACCCTCCAACTAAAGAGTTACCAAAACCAAGCCATCACATGGCATATTCTTACTAAAACCAACATCACAAAACCAACAACTCCCAAGTACTCAAAACCTTCCAAAAGCTCCACAACTCTTTCCAAAACTTTCACAACTTCTTCAAAGGCCAACGCATGTGGCCATAACCATATTAGGCCAAAGCCATTTCCAAAACCATATACACAAGATCATAATGGAGGTGCTCCAAATCTCAAGCCCCTAACATGACATACCTCTCCTAAGAGAGTTGATGTCTACAACCCATTTCCCAACAAGAACAACATGAATAACACTCACAAACACATATCAACAACAATATGCAACAACACAAAGAAACTAATAAAAGCATGAAACTAATATACTAATAGGCTTGAGAGCCTACCTCTCAAGCTTTCCAAGGTTAGAAGGGTTGAAGAAGAGCTCCACAATAGCCTCTATCTCCAAGCATCTACTTCTCTCCCAAGCCCAAAATCCCAAAGAAAACTCTCTCAACAAGAAAAGAATAAAAAAATGCAAAAACAAGGAACCCTCCTCCCTTCAACAAGAGGGAGTTAAATAGACTTTTCCCATGAGCCTTGATGAATGAGAAGGTGACACTTGTCACCTTCTCCTTCATCCACACAACCCTCTCACAATCCCACAAGAATGAGGAGGTGACACTTGTCACCTTCCAATTCCACTATGCTACACACTCCCCCACAAATGCTCTCACACGTGTGTGAGCACATTGGGAGAGGGGATCCCACATGTGAGACCCCACAAGAATGAGGAGGTGACACTTGTCACCTTCCCATTCAACTATGCTACACACTCCCCCACAAATGCTCTCACACATGTGTGAGGGCATTGGGAGAGGGGATCCCACATGTGAGACCCCACAATAATGAGGAGGTGACACTTGTCACCTTCCTATTCAACTATACTACATACCCTCCCACAAATGCTCTCACACATGTGTGAGAGTAGCATAGGGAAGAGGTCTCACACATATGAAGGCTTTGGAATCTTCCAAAGCACTCAAGGACAAGGGTAACCTTATGGTGCAGGAGCACCTAGAAAATCCCACATGTGTGAGGGCATTGGGAGAGGGATCCCACATGTGAGACCCCACAATAATGAGGAGGTGACACTTGTCACCTTCCCATTCAACTATACTACACACCCTCCCACAAATGCTCTCACACATGTGTGAGAGCAGCATAGGGAAGAGGTCTCACACATATGAAGGCTTTGGAATCTTCCAAAGCACTCAAGGACAAGGGTAACCTTATGGTGCAGGAGCACCTAGAAAATCCTGTTTTCTTTTGTAATAAGGCCTATTTGACCAATGCATTTTCATTTCAGTTTGTCTCTAGGTCTTTCAAGACCTAGAACCCATTTTGTAAGTAAGTCCAAAGTGACTTAAAACACACTTTTGTCATATTGTAATCACATAGTGCCAAAACAGGGCAGTAGGACAATTTGAGGCAGTTTGGATTGGTTGGTCTCCCAACTGTTTGCATCGGTTGGTTTTCCAACTGCTGGCAGGTTGAGTTGATAACAACCAGAGGAAGGAACGACCGAGAGAGGAGAAGAAGAAGTGTGAATGTGATTGTGCATTATTCTAAGGAGAAATAAAACTGTTATGTTTTGTCAATTTGTTTTTCGTTCCCTGTAACTGCAATTTGCATAACTGTAGATTTCTATTCTTTCTATGTTTTCCATTGTTGCAGTATGTCAACGTGAAGCATTCCACTGGTATGATTTTTGTCAAAATTAGTGGAATGGCTTCGTTGTACAGTATTTGTTTTTTGTTTATGGTTTTTTTTTATGTTCGATGGTGCAGAGGATCCAGATAGAGTGTTTTGCACATTAGATTGACCTATCATCTCCATGTGCTAGGGTTTAGTTGAGGAGGGAGAAAGTAAACTATGCATCGGCGTATTGTTGGGACTCAAAACAAGTCTGTCGAAGTCGAGCAGTCTTGCCGAAGACGAGCGCGGGAAGTCTATCGATGTATCGGCAACTCTGGAGTAAGTCCCACCGATAGGTCAAGTCTCGCCGAGGGGGTTGGTCTATCGGTGCATCGGCCAGAGGTTGTAAGTGCTCGCCAACGAGAAGAGTCTCACCGAAGACAAAATTCATCGGCATATTGGCGAAGCAAATTCTAACGCGGCCGATAGTAATTGTCTTGCTGATAGACAAGAAGCATAGAGTCACCCATCAGGAAGAGTTACAATGTCAAAGTGACAAGTTCGAAGATGACCGATGGTGATTTTCTTACCGATAGGCAAGGAGTGTTGAACCTCATATCGGCGTAAGATTGATCAACGGTAAGACTTGAGAAAGTCATACCGATCATTGTTGTCTAACTGATCGAGGTGTATCGGTGGCCAGTAAGTGGAGTCTTCAAGATAGAAAACAAATTTGATTTTGTCTATGTTCCCGCTGTGCGCTCCCCATCATATTGGTATCAGAGCGAGTTTTGAAGATCACTCGGGTGCTGTGGTCTTGGTGTATGTTAGACAATGAAAGTGAAGCAGAGGCTGCCATGATGCCTCCTAAAAGCATGTCACAAGATGCAATGAAGAAACTAATTGAAGAGATGTTTGAGTCCAAGCTTGAAGAGTTGAAAAGAACCAAGGGTAAGGATAGGGAAGATGAAAGTGACATCGATGAAGGAGATATAGAAATTGATGAAACCAATAAGAGCACAGAGAAGATACCAGCAGACCAGAGGGCATTTGTAAATGCTTTGAAGTTAGTTAATAGGGACACCATAGATGGGTTACCTATGTATAGTGGAAGTATGGAAGCTGAAGAGGTCATTGACTGGATTGAGGCTTTGAACAATCATTTTGAATACAAAGAAGTCCCTGATGATAAGAGGGTTAAGTTGGCAAAGGCAAGATTGAAGGGGTTTGCTCTTGCATGGTGGAATTATGAGCAAGGAGAGAGAGTCAAGGAGGGGAAGAATATGATAACCTCCTGAGAAAGGATGACGACCAAAATCAAGGAATAATTCTTACTCCTGGACTATAACGTGTAGATGTATAAGAAATTGTAGAACCTCAGACAGAGAGACCTTGATGTGAATGCATACACACAAGAGTTTCATAAACTCAGTCTCAAATCAAAGAGACAAGAAGAAGAGTCAAAGAAGGTGGCAAGGTATCTGAATGGCCTAAGGATGAACATCCAAGATGAGATCAGCATCTTAGCACCAGAAACAGTGAACAAGTGTTTCTAAATGGCCTTAAGGGCTAAAGAGAAGATAAAGAGAAAGAGAGAGCATAATAATAGAGGTAGAGGAGGAAGAAGTTTTAGAGGCAGAGGCAGTTTTGGAGGAAGAAGTCCTAACCAAAGGCCTAGTGGTGAGTCTAGCAAAGAAGAGCAAGCTGGGGACTCAAGTAGTAGAGGAGGATACCGAGGAAGAAGGCCTAATGGAAGAGGTGGGACAAATGGATCAGGTAGAGGATCCAAGTTCTCCAATATGAGATGTTATAACTGTAATCAGATAGGGCACCTGACATACAAGTGTCCAGAGAAGGCCTCAACTTCTCATGGTGGTGAGAAGAGAACCACTTTGATTCAAGAAGATGCAAGGAGTGTGACATCTCCTGAAGTGAATCTAGCATCATAAATAGGAGAAAATCTGATGATCAAGAGGACGCTGCTCAAGGAACCAGTGCAGACTGAACCGTCTCAAAGAAGGGCTTTGTTTAGAATCAACTGCAAGATCCAAGGTAAGGTTTGTAAAGTTATTATTGACTCTGGTTCTACTGATAATATTATATCTTTGGAAGTAGTGAATAAGTTGAATCTAGAAAAGATACCCCATAGTAGTCCATATAAAGTCAGTTGGTTGAATAAGGGGCAGCACATACTCATCAGTGAACAAGCATGGGTAGAATTCAGTATTGGGGGGTATAGAGATAAAATCTTGTGTGACATCCTTCCAATGGATGCTTGCCATCTTTTGTTAGGCAGACCATGGCAGTTTGATAGAAAGGCTCATCATGATGGAGAAAAGAATGCTTACTCATTCCAAAAGGATGGTGTGACTTATAGGATACATTCATTGGTAGAAGAGGATCCACAACATGTAGGGTCTAGTGTAATGTTGGTAGGAGAAAAAGAATTCATGGACACATTAAAGGAAGGTGGTGGAGTAGGTTTTGCTTTGATTGTGAAGCCTAAGGGGGAAAGAAAGGAAAGTGTGAGGGAAGTAGGACCTAAGGAGGTCAGAGATCTACTTGAAAGTTACAACGGAGTGATTGCAACAGACATACCTGATTCCCTACCACCTGTCAAAGATATTAGCCACTAGATAGACATCACACCAGGAGTAGTACTTCCTAATAAGGTAGCATATAAAATGACCCCTCAGCAGAATGAAGAGATAGCAAATCAGATTCAAGAACTCCTAAACAAAGGGCTGATAAGGAAGAGCCTTAGCCCATGTTCAGTACCTACTATTTTAGCCCCAAAGAAGGATGGGAAATGGAGGCTTTGTACTGATTCTAGGGCCATAAATAGGATAACCATCAGGTATAGGTTTCCTATTCCTAGAATAGAAGATCTAATGGATTGTTTGGGAGGGGCTACTTATTTCTCCAAGATAGACTTAAAGAGTGGGTATCACCAAATACGAATAAGAGAGGGGGATGAGTGGAAGACAACATTCAAAACCAATGAAGGGTTGTATGAGTGGCTTGTGATGCCTTTTGATCTTTCAAATGCCCCTAGCACCTTTATGAGACTAATGAATGAGGTGTTGTAGGAATTCATAGGGAAATTTGTGGTAGTCTACCTTGATGATATCTTGGTGTTTAGTAAGAGCAAGGAAGAACACTTGAAACATTTGGAGATAGTCTTGAAGTGGCTGCAAGATTAGAAGTTAATGATAAACTTGGAAAAGTGTGACTTCATGAAACAAGAATTGGTTTACCTAGGCTTTGTCATCTCTAAGGGTGATTTGAAAATGGATTCTTCCAAGGTAGAAGCTATTTTGAATTGGCCTACACCTAGGACAACAGGAGAGGTCAGAAGTTTTCATGGTTTGGCCACATTTTATAGAAAGTTCATTAGGAACTACAGTGATATTTGTGCACCTATGTTAGAGACCATCAAGGGTGGAGGTAAGGTGAATTTTGTGTGGACAAAAGAGGTAGATTAGAGTTTTGAAAGTCTGAAATAGAAAGTTGCCCAGTATCCTGTCTTAGTACTTCCTGATTTCAATAAGGTCTTCACCATTGAATGTGATGCAAGTGGGCTGGCCATAGGGGCAGTGTTGAGCCAAGAAGGCAGACCAGCAGCCTTTTTCAGTGAAAAATTGAATGAAGCTAAGAGGAAGTACTCCTCTTATGATTTAGAGTTGTATGCCATGGTACAAGCTCTGAAAAAATGGAGGCACTACTTGCTTCTTAAAGAATTTATTGTATACATGAACAATCATGCTCTTAGTTTTTTGAATGGATAGGAAAAGCTCAGTCATAGACACATGAAATGGGTGGAAAGTCTTCAAGCATACACCTTCATCATCAAACATAAGAAGGGGATAACCAATAAGGTTGCTGATGCCTTAAACAGAAGGGTGTTGACAGTGCAAGAAGTGCAGCTACAAAGCATGGGT
The DNA here is from genome assembly GCA_027924645.1 of Cunninghamia lanceolata. Classification (NCBI taxonomy): domain Eukaryota; kingdom Viridiplantae; phylum Streptophyta; class Pinopsida; order Cupressales; family Cupressaceae; genus Cunninghamia; species Cunninghamia lanceolata. The sequence goes on along the minus strand of BSBN01000474.1, from coordinate 837,103 downwards.
GTTGAGGCACTCAAAGGATTGTATGAAGAAGACCAAGATTTCAAGGAGATTTACAAGGTATGCAGTGAGTTTGCCAATGCTTTCCACAGTAAATTTTCATATTATACATTGCAAGATGGACTTTTGTTTAAAGGGAGTCAACTATGTATTGCTAAGTGTTCAATGAGGGATAATATAGTGAAGGAGAAACATAGTGGTGGTTTAGGAGGACATTTTGGGCTCAATAAGACCTTAGATCTAGTAAGAAGATTTTACTTTTGGCCAAGAATGCAATCTGATATCAGAAGGTTTGTTGAGAGTTGTATGATTTGCCAGAGAGCAAAGGGGGTCTCAACCAATGCAGGATTGTACCAACCTTTGCCCATACCAAACAGACCTTGGGAAAGTTTGAGTATGGATTTTGTGATGGGATTACCAAAGACAAGGATAGGTTATGATAGTGTGTTTGTTGTGGTAGACAGGTTCAGTAAGATGGCTCATTTTATTCCTTGTGAAACCACCAATGATGCTAGTTACATTGCAGGCTTGTTCTTTAAAGAAATTGTCAGGATTCATGGATTGCCTTTGAGTATTGTATCTGATAGAGACAACAAATTTGTGGGACATTTTTGGAGAACCTTGTGGAAAAGATTGGGTACAAATTTGTCCTTTAGTTCAGCCTATCATCCTCAGACTGATGGCCAAAGTGAGGTTGTGAATAGGTCATTAGGCAATCTGCTGAGATGTTTGACAAGAGAACATGGAGGTAGTTGGGATGTGGTACTCCCACAAGCAAAATATGCCTATAATGATTCCACAAATAGAAGTACAGGCCTAAGTCCTTTTGAAGTTGTCTATGGTAGTCATCCCAGAGGAATTTTTGAATTGAGAGATGTTCAAGGGTTGGAAAAAAGGAGTGAACATGTTGATACATTTGTAGAGGCTATGAAAGAGATTCATCAACAAGTCAGAGATACTTTACACAAGAATAGTCAAAAGATCAAGGCTAGAGTGGATCAAAGGAGAAGGGATGTGCAGTACCAAATAGGAGATATGGTCATGGTTCATCTCAACAAGAACAGACTACCCAAGGGAAGCCACAATAAGTTGATGATGAGAAAAATTGGACCTTGTAAGATTTTAGAGAAATATGGTCCTAATGCTTACAAAATTGAACTCCTTGATGATATTGCTATTTCCCCTATATTCAATGTTGCTGATCTAACATTATATAGGAGTCCTGATACAAGAGAAGGTACAACAGATTCTGTCCAAGACAACGCAGAGTGGGTGTAGCATTTACCATCTAAGGAACCACCTAAGATGGACTGCATCTTGGATAGCAGGATAGCCAAGAAGACAAGAAATCAGACCTATTTTGAGCACTTAGTCAAATGGCAAGGACTTCTAGACTCAGAAGCCACATAGATGCTGGAAGAAGACATCAAAAAGTAGGGTGGTGATTTGCAGCAGTTAGTCTCTAAGAGGACTTGAGACAACTTTCACCCGTGGAGTATGGTGCAGGAGCACCTAGAAAATCCTGTTTTCTTTTGTAATAAGGTCTATTTGACCAATGCATTTTCATTTCAGTTTGTCTCTAGGTCTTTCAGGACCTAGAACCCATTTTGTAAGTAAGTCCAAAGTGACTTAAAACACACTTTTGTCATATTGTAATCACATAGTGCCAAAACAGGGCAGTAGGACAATTTGAGGCAGTTTGGATCAGTTGGTCTCCCAACTGTTTGCATTAGTTGGTTTTCCAACTGCTGGCAGGTTGAGTTGATAACAACTAGAGGAAGGAATGACCGAGAGAGGAGAAGAAGAAGTGTGAATGTGATTGTGCATTATTCTGAGGAGAAATAAAACTGTTTTATTCTGTCAATTTGTTTTCCATTCCTTGTAACTGCAATTTGCATAACTGTAGATTTCTATTCTTTTTGCGTTTTCTATTGTTGCAGTATGTCGACATGAAGCATTCCACTAGTATGATTTCTATCAAAATCAGTGGAATGGCTTCATTGTACAGTATTTGTTTTTTGTTTCTAGTTTTGTTTTTGTGTTTGATGGTGTAGAGGATCCAGACAAAGTGTTTTGCACAGTAGATTAACCTAGCATCTCCATGTGTTAGGGTTCAGTTGAGGAGGGAGAAAGTAAACTGTGCATCAACGTATCGCTGGAACTTAAAACAAGTCCACCGAAGTTGAGCAGTCTTGCTGAAGACGAGCACGGGAAGTCTATCGGTGTATCAGCAACTCCGGTGTAAGTCCCATCGATAGGTCAAGTCTCGCTGAGGGGGTTGGTCTATTGACGCATCAGCCAGAGGTTGTAAGTGCTCACCGACGAGAAGAGTCTCACCAAAGACAAAAGTCATCGGTGTATCAGTGAAGCGAATTCTAATGCGACCGATAGTAATTGTCTTGCCGATAGGCAAGAAGCGTAGAGTCACCCATCGGGAAGAGTTATAATGTCAGAGTGACAAGTTCAAAGACGACCGATGGTGATTTTCTTGCCGATAGGCAAGGAGTTTTGAACCTCACATCGGCGTAAGATTGATCAATGGTAAGACTTGAGAAAGTCATACTGATCATTGTTGTCTGACGGATCGAGGTGTATCAGTGGCCAGTAAGTGGAGTCTTGCCAATAGAAAACAAATTTGATTTTGTCTACGTTCCCGCTGTGCACTCCCCATCACCTTAACCTAGGTGAGTGGGGTTAGTTAAGGTGGGATGGTGACTTGCCACCCACCTTTCACATCTCCCAAACTCGTCGCTTTACTTTAGGGACAAGTTAAGGTGACCATACAAGGGTTACATCAAGAGTTAACATGCTAAAAATGACCCTAGACCCTAGGGGTATGACCTAGGGTCATTAATTAATCATAAATAACATAAGGGGACTCATAAATCCACTTTAAAAGGCCCATAAACATTTAGCACAAAATTTATGCAAACCAAAACAATACAACATTACAACTTTCAAGATAATCAAACAATAAAGTGAAACCTTACAAAATTTTCATCAATTTAATTATGTAATTAAAATCAAACAACACCATAGTCCCTAGGAGAAACTTGCTTGAGCATCACTGGTTTTAAACAAGGGTAGAGTTGTGGACCTCCAATTTCCATTGGCAATGGAATTAGTCTGCACACTACAACGTACATAAGTACTCACATGCAGTATATATATCCAGATAGCTGAAACAACAAGAAATAGGAAAGCACACACATCATACACTCATAAATATCACATGATAACATTCACTTGATTCTCAAATCAATCATATTTCAAATCACTCAATCAGGATCCTAATTTACCTAGTATTTCATCAATTCAATCATCTAACTAAACCATTTCCATTGCATCCATTATAATAACCCATTCAACATCATAGAATTCATAATATAATCAAGCATGCAAGATATATCATCATCCTACAATAACTCATCAATCTAATCAAGCACAAGATAACATTGTCAAAAGTCCAAATAGAAGGGATCAATAGTCCACATAATTACCACATGTCAAATGTAATCTGAACAACAAGTCTCATAAGAAAAACAAGAAATGCTACACAAGTTAGCCTCGCACTACAACACTAAAGGATCCAATTCCAGCACCAACATGTGATATTCCAATCAAACCTAGCTAGGGTGTGCATCGTCAATGCACCCACAAATTAACACAACCACCTTATACAAAAGATCCACAACAACACTACAACGTCTCTTAGATAGGGTCTCAATTCCATATACCAAACCCTTATCTTGGGTGAAGCAAAACCACATGGTCTAATAGTGAAACTAATCTAGTCACACAAGGGTGGGCCTCACATTAACCATGGATCTACAAATCCCAGGATTAACCCTACTTAACAACTTCAAGTTTACTGAATCTAAGGTTATTCCCTTAACCATGGATCAACAAATCCTAGGCATAACCCTACTTATCCATTCTAGGTTTCCTATGACACTCTCATCAAAGTAATACTATTGGTAGTATATAGTTTTCCTAACTTGACCATTCATATTTCAGCAATACTACTCATACTTGTCTTAATACAGTTCAATATAGTTGCAAGATATGGTTTACTAATCTTTCACCTTGTACAAATAGCTTATCATACTTAATTTAACAATTGCTCATAAAATCCAATATAGGCACAAATCTCTACTATGGAGATTAATTTCACATTCAACACATAATATAATTCTCATACTAGATGTATATGAACTTTTTACCCAAACAAGTAAACACCCAATTCGATAAAGACAACAAAACAATTCATTCCACAACAATAATCAAACACTTATAGACTTTCAAATAGAAAAAGCATAATGGATAAGAATTCCACATGCCCGTGATATTTTGCTCCAATAGGTCAATGGAACCCCTTGCTTGTGACCCTTCAAGTGGACTGATTCTCCTCTCCAAGAACAACTCAACTCCCTCTCTAACCTTCTTATAATTCCTCTCAAAATCAAGACAAAATAACAATGCACTCTCAACACCAAACTCAGAAATACAACAACAGAATAATAAAGCACTTGGATAGAAAATTATGTCAAAAAGAATGAGGAAACTCCTCTTTAAATACAAAAAATTGAGTGAGCTATGGCTACAAATTAGCTTGCAAAACCACCACAACTCCCCCTTTATTCTTTGACTCATCAAAACAGGTTTGTGGTAGTAGCAGAAACTCAATGTAAAAGGAACACATAAGAGGATATCATGAAGCAACTCAGCAATACAAGGTAACTGCATAGAAAATAGACTTCAAATGGGTTTGAATCTCTCCACAAAGGTGCCACACATTATTCCATGCTTCCTATTAACTTGCAAACTGTTTACAAAGAAAGAGTCAATGCACGTTGGAGGATAGTGCTGTTGGCACTTTAAAACTTCCTAAATTATAATTGTTTCTGCCCTTTTTCTAATGCCAAAAGACCAAGTCAAAGCGTTGCCAAAGAGTCTAAGTTTTAATAAACTATGAAATGATATTAATGCTCATAAGATATGTGCTGCCTATAGCACTCATATAGGCACATAAACATGATTTAATAAATATTAACATATGCTCCATGCTATGCGCCTAAACCAGCACTCAATTGTTAAATGCATACCATTTTATCATGGCCACGTGCCTCCTCATGGCAGTGCCATAATCAATATGCCTACTTATAATATATATATATATATATATATACATATACATTCGTTTAAAAACATATCTTTTGATAATAGAATTTAAATATTCTCATTTCACCCAAACACACAATAATTACATGTTTATAACTATATGAATGTAATAATAAATAACTTAATACATACATACATACATACATACATACATACATACATCTATATATAATATATAATCGATACATAAACCATATAAAACTTATTACTCATAAATCCACTGTTGACATGAAATCCCCATACACACAAATGACATGAAATCCAAATACATACTAATGTCATTTACTACTCTAGTCCGATTTGATATCCTCATACCCATGAGCAATACGCTCATGAGTGTGCGTAGGTACATCTACCCATGTCACTCATGCTCGTATTGTCTCATACGTATAAGTCTATTGTGGACTTGCATGAGTTTAAAACCATTTCATGATAAAACCTTGCCTTGGCAATCATAACTTATCAAAGAAGACTTAAATCAATATACATGTTAAATCACAATTTTCACTCAAACATCCATATAATCACATCCAAACAAGCATTATGGATCCACAACATAGATTACTTACCGAGCTACCCACACGGACTTGACATAATCTAGGTCAAAATAGGATAGTGTGTGTGTGTTTTCTTAGTTTAGGCTTTCTCCAACGTTTACCATACCAAGTCCTTCTCCTGAGTGATACTTCTCCTTTCCGGAGGAGCAACCTGTTCCTGCATCCAACTTACATCTCCACAACAATAGTTAGCTGTTCACAAAAATAATCATATGTTTCATACATTTCATAATAATAATCACTTACAATACATCACATTGCATAATTCAAATTTTCAAATATATTCAATTCAAAATTCAAATTTCACATTGATGCATAGATTCACAAACATTCATTTATCCAAGCAATTTAACCAATCTAGATAAATAGTAAATAGTTAGAAACACACGGTGTGTAACACAGTTTTTCCTTGAAAGTTATTGTAATTGGAAAAGAGGATTATAGCTTGATAAATCTTTTCATGAGCTCTCCAACGCATCAAACGGTTCATAAACCAGCCTCCTGGATCAAAAGTTATGGCCTTAGAAAGTTGGGCCTCCCGTTTTGGGAAATGTGAAAACATGTTGACACTTAAAAAGAGCTATAAATGGGGAAGTTGCATGTGTTGGTATGTGATTTGACACATCATAAGACATCTTTGATTGGAGATAATTTGGGTGCCACTTTTTGGGTGGTTTTAGCTCATAGTTTTATAATTTCCATTTGATGGTTTTCTGTATTATATCTCCTATATAATAGGTGCTTGAGATAGAGGTTGGGTGTGACAATATTATAGATGTTGATTTGTTTCCAGATCTATGGTTGGTGACACTCTTGTGAAATCTTGCCTTGCAAGTATATTGTAATCTTTTGATATTTCTGAATAATATATTGAGCTACTTTTTCGAGTGGGGTTTTTCTCCTGAAAGGGTTTTCCCCATGTAAATCATTGTTGTTATCATTAATTAAAATTTATTGTTGTAAGTCTGTTGGTTGGAGTGCACCCTCATCAGGTTGGTGAGCAAAAGAGTTGTGTTCGTGGGAAAGAAGTAGTGAGCAGGGAAGGAGAGGGAAACTTTGACATGAATCGCTAGGGTGTGCATTGAGTGCCTTGGTATGAAGTTTTTGCAACCCTTGTTTGGTCCTAGTCATTGTGTAGCTAAATAGATATCTAGCTATATTGGATTTTGGATACTATCATTTTTCCCTTGCTTTGTAAATATTATTTTTTGGTTCTCTTTTGCACAATCATTATGGTTGTTTTTGTATATGATAATGTTAATATTTTATTATGTTTCTTCAAGGGTGGGGATATCCAATGGATCCCCCAACTAATTAATCAAAAAACATCTACATCAATAGAATTTGATTTTATTAGCTGTGTTGTCTAATTTACTTATAAATCACATTTTAACTTAAAGATAATCACAACAAGATAATTTTAGATTTAACAAAGGCAAAAAAAAAAGTAGAGTGGAGATTGCATAAGAAACATGCAATGAAAAAGAGAAGGGTTAGGGGATGTGTGTTTGGAAATGGCTATAGTCGATTGAAGGTGGTTTGAAAAGTCGATTGAAGGAGGCCCTAGATTGTTGTCGAGCCTTTTTTGGAAAACCAATAGATGGTCATGTCCTGTTTCTCATCTTGGTGACCTCTTTGGGGTGTTGGTGTCCTCTTGGGGTGTTGGTGACCCCCTAGGGGTACTTGTGACCTCTTGTGGGAGGTGGTGACCTCCTTGTGGTGCTAGTGACCTCCTATGGGTGCTTGTGTCTTAAGACATAGGATTGTGTTTGATCCCTGATTTCACTTGTAACTCCTCTACACTAATTAGACCTACCTTGTGGTTGACAAAAAATGTGGTAAAAATGGCAAAAGATAGCTATGGTAAGGACATGAAAGATTCTGCTTATGACACATTTTGGAGCTTACCTTAGTTAAGCCTCTATAACATGTTTTAGCATGAAGTAGTTGGAGATTTAAATTGTGTGATCCTATGTGCATTTGCAATAATGGTGGTGAGTGCAAGTACAACAATGAGAATTTTCTAAAAATAATAGGTGTGAGATACAAGATAATGGATGGAAGGAGCAACAAAGTGGTGAAGCATCCTTTCCAAAATTGGAAAGTCCTTATAAGTAGACAAGTTGAGCAACAATTGACCATTGTTGATGTAGGAGCATCTTAGTGGTCATGCAATGTTGCATCATCCAAACATATCTTTGGCGTGCAAGTCATTTGTTGTGTATGTTGAACATTTTGTTGTTTGTGTTTCTATGCATAAGATTTTTTAGCTACACATATGCTAGTTTAGATTGTAGAAGGTTTGTTGAGGATTTATATTTTCTCACACGTGTATATTACTCTTGTATTGACTTCAAAGATTGTGCCTAAAGTTGGAGTTTTTGCATATACAAGTTTCATTTGCGTATATGCTATATGGAATGTTAAGTTGGTCCCTAAGCCACACACATTTTTAGCCCCCACACAAAGGTTGTTCGTGCACACACTTGTTGACATGTGGAAAAACATAGTAAGCTATAGACTAAGGAAGTATAACATATTATGGGTTGACAAGAGATGATTGGGCAAATAAAGCGGTGCATTGAAAAATGAATTGCCTTAGACTTTGTAATAAGTTTTTGCCTACGAAGATATACTAGGTGATCATTACAAGTTATCAAGAATTTATATATATGTGTTTGATAGTATAAGGGTAGGAAAACCAAAGGATGGCATAGGAGAATGTTGTTAGATGTGAAATTGGTAAATCAAGGTTGATAAATAATTGATAGGAGTGACTTGATGATGATGGTTGATGGCTAGTGGGTTCTAATCATGCCAAGGGTTTTGAAAAGTTGAATAGATTATTCATAATCATAGTCTGGTTGGATTCATTTAATAATGAATCTTTGTATTTATTATTGTAATCTCCAAATGTGCATGGGTAGCTTGTTTGTAATTTGAAATCTTTCTACAAATTAATATAATTTGTGTTCCTATGTCTCCAAACATCTTTTTTTTCTTTCATTATGTACTCAACGCACTCTATTGGCACCAAATAATGCCACTCCCATGTTTTGCATGATTTTTAAGTAGTTTGAATTTGCACATGTAGTTAACTAAGTGTTAATTAAAATTGTAAGTAATAACTAAATATGTAAGCAATAATTGTATTACGCACAAAGTGCACCATGATTTACGACGAAGTCAGTTATCACTTGAGTCATCAAGCATTCAAGTAAAGCACTACAAAACCTTACTCTTTTAACATTAAAAAGGGACTCTATTCTTAATACTAAATCTTGTGCTTAGCATTAATTAAATGGATTAGAGAAACTATAAATGATTGCATAGATAATATGAATGAGTCTGATTCCTCATATCTATGCACATGTTTATTTCTAAATAGACTTTGCTTTATTTGTCATGTATCATTATTTGATTAGATAAATAGTTCAGTCCACGATTTTCTGGTGAGGGTGTTGAGCCCTTCTTGTGCTTTGGGTGAGACTTGTGACTGTAAGCTAACACATTAGGAAACTACAAAAATGATTTAATCATGGAGTGGGAAGCTAGAATAGACATAGAGAAATAGTTAACATGCTCGTTCACTAGTTGTTCATTCAACTCATTGCGAGTACTCATTTTTTGGTGCCATATTTGAACCATTAGGAATACCATTTAATATTTAACACAATTATTCAATAGTTGCACATTAAAAAAATATTAAATATTGTAAATGCAATTATTAAATAATTGCATAGGTAATTAATGCTTACTCATTTAATATGGGTTGTACAAAGGGAGGATCTTCTAAGCCTTATAAGCAAGGCTCTTATTCACTTGTGATATTAGATCTGTAATCTGATGGTAAGTTTAAGGAAGAGCTATGAGGTAAAGGGAGTGAGTTCTACTTGCCCTATTTCTCAAGGGAGGGCATAGTTATGTATTCAACTATTGTGAGGTGAACAACGATTGTGAGATGATAATGAAATATTCCAAGTATTGTGTGATATCTTTATGGGTTCTTTGTGTTTGCATCTATATGTTTGTGTACGTGTGATCTCCATGGTAGGATAAGCATTGGGTTTCAGATCTTTATGCACTTTGGGTGGGATGACCCTTCAAGGTTTGCCATCATAGGTAGGTTGATGCATAGGTTGCAACTAATGTCGACCAATGAGGTTTGGGTACAAATTGGAGGAAACTAGTCAACATTTTAGTTCTGTTGCTAGGACCGAATTGATTTTTTGCTATGGAGATTGATTTGTGCACATAGTTCATTTGTGGATCAAATAATAGATTTTTTTGAGTTGTTGATTACAAACAACACATATCTAGATATTTTTGGCCATTTTTATGTTTGTGGACTAGTTTGTTGATGTATAGCCAATGTACAAAGAATGTAACAATTTGAAAAATCTAGAGTATTGGATTTCTTTAATCATTTGTTATTTGCTTGGATGGAGTGAGGAGTATTACACACCTTAGATTAGGATCTCCTTATTTGTATGCAAGCTCTGTGAAATAGAGAAATGGTTAACATTTTGGTTCCATTACTGAGACTCTCTACGAGGATTTATGCTATTTAACAAAATGCTTTGGCAAGTAACACATGACTAGATTCACAAATGGTTCTCACACAAAGTTAAGGAATTCATTGAAGTAGAGATACCTGTTGGCATAAAGATCCATCAATGGTGGGAGGAGAAACTATTTGCAAAAGACATCTATGAAAAATTTTGGGTGGCTTTACCTAAACATATCTTTGATTGGATTTTTTCATGGCTTTGTTAGTGTCGAAGTGGTTACTGGCAACTTGTGATATCGATGCTTGAGTTGACTACTATGTTGAAGCATATAAATCTGGTGCTTGTGAAAGGCGCCATTGGTTCCTACATTCTTCAATTTGTGGTGTGACCTACACATCAATTAAGGAGGCATTGAGTAAGTTTTTAACTCATTTATATCGTAAGTTGATTAAAGATATTCCACTTTAGGTAAAAATGTTGCTAGTTGAGAAGCATGCAGAAGCTCCTCCAATTGAGTAAATCCCTTATGCACTAAAGAGTGTGAAGTCAAAGGCACGATTGGTTCATGAAGTAGTGTATAAGATAGAATGGAGACTAGTAGTAGTACCGAGCTTAGAGATTTGAAAGAACTAAAATAACTATTTTCTTTGTTATATGTGTGTAATTAGTTATTTTAAATTAAAAACATTTAAATTATATAAGAGCCTTAATTTTATGTATTATAAACACACTTTGAGCTAGGGCTAACAAATCAACAAAACTAGGGATATAGAAGCATACATTTAGAAACAAGAACAAAACATTTCAGATTAGGAATAATTGACAAAAATTGTGAAAAAGAGGGTCAAGATGCACCTATAGAAGAAAGAGGCCATTCTAGAAAATGCTTAGAACAAAGAAAGGAAGCTTCCTGGAAGTTTTTGGGTCATTTTGGTCAAAAGAACAATGTTGTTAAGGGGTGGCATGTAAGGGGATGGCTTGGTTTAAGGGGGTGCTTGGGGGTGACTTGGTCCTCTCCTAACACCATGGGGGGCAACCTGGTCATGGGGAGGTGACTTAATCAATTGTGTTAGAATTTTTCCAAATCAAAAATAAAAAAAAATTTAAGGTTCTCTTGGATTTGCATCTACCAGCCATTTGTCTTGAAACCAAACATAAAGAAAGTTATGACAAAACAAGACAATAAAATTAGATAAAATGCACTAAAATTGGAAACCCTACTTTTCTAATTTGACATAGAGTACACTTAGTAAAATCAAAAGCTATAAAAGACCAAATTGCTTGAAATTAAAACATGTAATTTTCTTGAAAGTTTAAAGGTCTTGTGAGTTGCTTTGTGACAAAGGGGTGACCTAGTCCTTAATGTCTGAATTGGTTGAAAGTTTACAAAGAGCATCATTAGGTGATTTCCAATACTTCCCCTCTTGGCACTTTGTCAAATTCTTCACCATTTTTTTTGTATTAAGCCTACAAACACAAAGTCTATAGGAAACCTTGCAAAACAAAGTGGTTAAAGGGGAGTCTACCTTAGTCATTCCCCTTGTGGGATTCCAAGCATAAATCCAAATGGTAAATGGAAATAGAAAAATATTAAAATCAAATCTTTACTAGGAATTTAAACCAATTCAAAACATAGATTATGTACAACTAATAGGCAATGATAAATGTAAACAAGAAAACAAAGCCTGGAAATAGTGAGGTTGGGGAGATGAAATAAGAAAGGTGGAAACAAGACAAATAAAAAATTGATGAGATGGAAAGGGATGAGATAGGAGATAAAAATTATTGAATTAGGGAGAAATTGGTGGGATCTAAGGATAAATTAGAAATAAAATGGAAAAAAGGTAAATTAGGGTTTAGAGGTAACAAATAGAGAGTGGGAGATAGAAAAGATAGGCCAAATGGAAATGAAATAGAGGGATAATGGATTGAGAGGAAAGATGAATAGTAGATAAAAGACATAATGTGGATTTGGGTGAAATTGTAGTGAAACCTCAATGGAATTAGAAGAAAACCTAACCTATATAGTGCAAAATCAAGGAAAATAGTCACCTAGTGAGAATAGATTGTTGTTGGGAAGTCCACAAGCCTAAAAAAAAGTTTCCAACCTTGAGGTGATAGCCACACAACTTCTTTAGTTATTTAAGCACTAAGGAACACTTGATTCTTTAGAGAAAATGGATCCTAAATTAATGAACAAGTAGAAAATTTGTATTTCATGTGTTAAAATGAGAGGAAGATGAGTCTTATTTATAGATTTTCATGAGGAAGTCAACAAGAAAACATGCTAGGCCCCATCACCATCATGAAATGTACATGTGATTTAATTTTAGGAGAAAGAGGGTAAAAAGACTAGGTCCCCCTACGCACAAGGGTGCAATCTAATCCCCAAGCCTAAAGAAATCCAATTTTAATGAGGATATAAGTGTGAAGGGGCCCATATATGGTGGTTATGAGTCATAATGATCTACAAAATGTGAGGTTTGAGGATAATAAGTAGAGGATTGCACATAGATTAGGGGATAGGAATGCATTTATATTTTGATCAAAGGAAGGTAAAGCTCATTTAATAGTTTGGTGAAAGGGATAGAGAGGATGTTTATAGGGTGAGAGGAACATAAAGAGATGGAAATCACATTGAATTATGAGGAGAAAGGGGAGAAACATTAAATGCAAGGGAAAGTCACATGGAAAAGGGACAATGCTAACATAAGAAAGATGAATAAGACTTATGAAAGGGAAAGGAGATAAAATATGGTCAAAGGCACACAAAATAGAAAAATGATTAAAATAAGTGCAAAATCTTGTGACTACCAAATAATATTCCACTATCCATCACTTCCTCCTTATAGGCACACACTAAGGTGAGAGTAGTTGATGACCACTTCCAACACCAACAAGCACTATATAAGCCATTGTCCTTGAAACACTAGATGTTAGATCACAAGTGGACACCCAATTTATATGGGCCTCATAAAGGTTCACAAAGGACTAACAACATAACATACAAGTTAAGGTTACCTAAGTAAAAAAGATTCAACCATTCTCCCATGTCTCTAGCTTGGAGAAGGTTAACATACACAATGTTCCATCCCAGATAGTGTTACTTGAGCTTAATGAAGGAGGAATCATTTTGGGACCTTTTACAATCTACCTCATCTAGCGGAAGAATTTTCCAATTGAATATATCACATGGGATGATGAATATTTTATACAAAAGCATCAACAGTTGACCAGTGGTGAGGACAATGCTCCTCTAAAGAGGGAGGCATGCTGTATATATGGTTATGAGTAGTCAGCTTGTGGCTACCTTAACTCTTATTTAAGTTATATAATCATTAATATAGTTATAAATAGGAAGTTAGGTTGGCTTGGGTGGCATCCATGGCATAAGTATGGTATAGATAGGAAGTAGAGGTTAGTTATTACCATCTTATTGAGTATTATGTTCTTATTGAAGACTATTGGAGGTATCCCCCTCAAAGTGGATTAGGAGGTTGCCCCCTTGAAGTGAAAAATTATTATCAAGTATTTGCAACATATTTACTATTATATTCTTCTATTGTGCAAGTTGTTTCATTAAAAATTAACCTAGATTAAACAAGCAATAATTAGGTAAGTAAATTAGAATAATTGATATACTAATTTAGGAAATTAATGCAAATAAAAAGGATACTTAGCTCTGATTTGATGAGAGGGAATAAAAGATGATGACTTGTAGAATTGCCTCATCTCAGATTGGGAAAATGGATGATCTTGAAGTGTACATTGTCCCTAATTTTTTTGTAGGTCGATCCTATGGCTCTCGGTCAATTCCCATCGTGTAGATTTGATCTATGAACCATGGATTTAATCTGGCATACTATACAATTCTACTCATTGATTCACCAAATTCTCTACTTTGCATTGATTGTTAAGGATTGCCGATATTTAAAAATACCTTTTGGATATTGTCAAATCACCAGAGTCAAGTTCTCATTGTCAATTCACTTAAGAAATTAGTTTTACGGTCATGGAACGATCTTTATAGAGTTGTCACATATGTAAGTGATCTATATAATGACTTTGATGCAAGTATTGATTCCTATTAAAGCTCCAAATCAAAACATTCCTATTGAATGCTCCTTGAATGTTTAGGATTTTGAATGATGATCAAATGATTCTTGAATGTGTTTTGAATATCTTTGAATACAAGAACATAGAAAAAGTTATGGCCTCTTCAAGCTCTACAATTTTAAAAAATGGGTCCAATCGGCCTTCAGGATCAAAAGTTATAGCCTTCGAAAGTTGGGCCTTCCATATTGGAAAATGTAAAAACGTGTTGGAAATAGAAAAGAGCTATAAGGGGGAGTTACACATGTTGATTCCTGTTATGACACATCATAAGACATCTTTAATTAGAGATAATGGAACCCTAAGAATTTGAGCACCACTGTTGAGTGGTTTTGGCTCATGGTTTTCTAATTACCCTTTGATGGTTTCATGTCTTGTATCTCCTATTTATTAGGTGCTTGAAATGGAGGTTGTATGTAAGAGTCTTATAGATATTAAGTTGCCTCTAGATATTTGGTTGGTGATACTCCCGTGAAAGCTTGCTATGCAAGTATGTTGTAATCTTATTGAGATTTTTGAATAATATATTGGGTTGCTTTTGGAGTGTGGGGTTTTTCTCCTGAAAGGGTTTTCCCCATGTAAATCATTGTGTTGTGGTATGAATGCTAGTTATGTTTATTTTTGTAAAATTTCTACATAACTGTTGTAAAGATTTGAAATTGTTTGCATAACCCTCCTCTCAAGATTAGTGTAGGAAGTTGTTCCACTACCTTAAATTCCTTACAAGTGGTATTAGAGATTGATCACTTTTTCTTTTAATTGTGGGTTGTTGGGTTTTTAGAACCAATCCAATTTTGAGTGGGAGTTTATGTAGAAGATCCTTTATGATCTTGTTGTATGAATTTTCATATGGCGAGCATATCAGGGAGAATAGAGGTAGAGAAATTTTTTGATAAAATTTTTGAGATGTGGAAGCTGAAGATGGAAGATCTATTAATTGATCAAGAATTGTGGGATGCTATTGATGAGCATGTTTCAAGGCCTACAAATGTTACTTTGGCTACCTAATATGATTTTATGGACCATAACATAAAGGAACTAATAAGATTGTGCCTAACAACCTTTTTATTAATCAATGTCCATGAAGAGTTCTCTACAAAGAAACTATGGAAGAAACTTGGTGAGATATATCAAGCCAAATCTTTAGTGAACAATATTTTATTGAGGAAGAAGTTGTATTCCTTGAGAATGGAAGAGGGTGGACAAATTACAGACCACCTAGAAGCATTCAATATGTTGGTGACTCAATTAACATTAGTTGGTGTAAAATTGGATGAGGAGGAGAGATGTGAGATCTTGCTTTGTTCTTTGTCTAATTTGTGGGATTCTCTTGTTATGACTATTGGGAGTACTTTTGTTGTCTTAAAAGTTGAAGATGTGGATCTTTTCTTTTTGAAGAGATGAGAAGGAAGGTATCCATCAGTGCCAAAGAGGCCTTGAATGTTCATGGAAGATCTAAAGAAAAAGGCAAGAAGAGAGAAGCATGATAAATCCAAGTCCAAGGGGAGATCCAAATCTCCTGGAAAGTCCAAAATTATTTGCTAGAATTGTAGTAAGCTTGGACACTTCTGTAAGGAGTGCAAAGAAGAAAAGAACAAGAAAAATAAGAAATTTAATTTTGATTCTAAGTTCGAGAAGGAAGATGGTGATGTTTTCATTGCATATTTGGCCACTCATGTAGGTAATGATGCATGGTTAATTGACTCAAGTGCATCTTTCCATATGACCCCTAATAGAGATTAGTTTTCTATATATGAATAATTTGATGGAGGTAAGGTGTACTTGGGTGATGATTATTATTCAAATATTGTTGGACATGGTAAAGTTAAATTTAGATTTCCTAATGGTAGAGTAAAAAGTATTAATGATGTGTTTCATATCCCTGGATTAGCACATAATTTATTATCTATGAGCAAACTAATAGATGTGGTTGTGCAAGTAGTATTTTCTAATGCAAGATGCAAGATGGTTAGAGGTGCTATGGTGATCACTAGAGGTGTTAGATTTGACACATTGTATAAGCATGACACATACACTGTTGAGTATAATAGTACTTTTGTGAAAAGAAAGTCCGTCACTACTTTGTTGGAAAAAGTGAGGGTTTCCTCTTTAGCAGATGGTCGTGGCTTCTAGGTAGCTAAGGGTGCTCTTTCTTCTAAATCAAAATTGCCTACAGAGAAGACTATGTTATGGCACCAAAGATTAGGCCACATTGGAGAAAATTCTCTAAGGACCTTGAAGAATAAAAACCTTGTTGAAGGATTGATTGATTGTAATATTAATTTTAATTTTTGTGAGCATTGTATTTATGGTAAATAAAATCATGTTCAATTTTACTCAAGTTCTCATAAATATTGTGGTTTATTAGATCTTATTCATTCTAATGTGTTTGGTCTTGTAGACGTTCCTTCTATTGGAAATTAAACATATTATGTTTCATTTATTGATGATTATAATAGAAGGACATGGGTATATTTTCTAAAGAGTAAATCTAAAGTTTTCAATTAATTTAAAGAATTTAAAGCAATGGTTGAGTTGCAGACTGGAAAGAAAATAAAATATTTGAGGACTGACAATGGTGGTGAATTTTTCTTTAATGATTTTGGTAGATTTTGTAAAGATTGTGGCATTTAGAGACAAAAGAAAAACTTTGTATTCTCCACAACAAAATGGAGTTACAGAAAGAATGAATAGGACACTGATGGAGAAGACTAGGAGTATTCTTAGTGGTGTTGGTTTAGAACAAAGGCTTTGGGCTGAAGTTGTTGCCATTGCTTGCTACTTGATTAACAAGTCTCCTACATCAGTTCTTGTTGATAAAATGCTTATGGAGGAATGGTTAGGTCACAAGCCTTCATTGAGACATCTTAGAGTTTTTGGTTGTGAGGCATATGCACATGTGCCAAAGGAGAAGTGTACAAAGTTAAAAATACATGGTTGTGAAATGTATCTTCATCGGGTATAATTATGGCGTGAAAGGATACAAGCTTTAGGATCCTATTGCACAGAAGGTAATATATAGTAGAAGTGTGATTTTTAGAGAAACTAAACCTTCTTTTGTTACATTGCAGCCAGAACAAAGTGAATAGAAAAATGTGATTAGCTTCCTTCTACGCTTGATAAAGTTTAATCACGACCCCTAGATAGACAAGAAGTTGAGGAGAGCTGATCTAGCTCTAAATCTTTAGAAGAGGAGGAAGAATCTCCACCTCAACTTGCTTGAAGGTCTACAAGGCATAAACAACCACCGAAAAGGTATTTACCAGATGAATGGAGATGTATTTTTGCTTTGAATACTAACATAGATGAACCAAGATCTGTAGAAGAGGCATTAGGTATGAATAATGCAAAATCTTGGAAGATTTCCATGGACGAAGAAATGATAGCTTTGAAAAAGAATGCTACATGGGATCTAGTACCATTGCTTAAAGGATGAAAATATGTTGGTTAAAAATGAGTGTTCAAGGAAAAGATTGGTTTAGATGGAGGTATTGAGAAGTACAAAACATAGTTGGTTGCAAAATGTTACTCTCAAGTTGAGGGTGTTGATTACGATGATATATTATCTCTTGTTACAAAATGACATCCACTAAATTCTTGCTTTCTATTGCTACAACTTATGATCTAGAGGTTGAGCAAATGGATGTGAAAATGACATTCCTTCATGGTGATTTGGAGGAGGATATTTATATGACACAACTAGAGCACTACATGGTGAAAGGTAAAAATAATTTGATTTGTAAATTGAAGAAATTTTTGTATGGCCTCAAACAGAGCCTTAGAGTGGGGTACCAAAAATTTGATACATATGTGTTGAGTTTAAGATTTGAGTATTCTACATCATATCACTATGTTTATTATAAATTTTATGGTGATTATTTCTTGTTTATTGCATTATATGTTGATGATATGTTATTTATTGGTAAAAGAAAAGTAATGATTTCAAAACTAAAGTCTCAACTTGTAGCTAAATTTGAAATGGAAGATCTTGGTGCAACTAAACACATTATTGGGATGGAAATCAGAAGAGATAAGGTGAATATAAAACTATGGATTGACTAGAGGAAGTATTCCAATTTAGTTTTATAGAGGTTTAACATGCAAGATTGTAGATCATTGTGTGTTCCTTTTACAGTTGGAACAAATTTATTTGCTTTACAATGTTCAACATCCCCATCAAAGATAAAAGATATGAGTAGAGTTCCTTACTAGAGTGCAGTCAAAAGTTTGATGTATGCTATGGTTTGTACTAGACTAGACATTGCCCAAGTAGTGGGAGCTCTTTCCAGATATATGTAGATAATCTTGGTAGAGTTCATTGGGATGTTGTTAAAAGAGTCTTTAGATATTTGTGGAGTACCTCAAAGTATTCCTTGTGTTATCATGGTGATTTGATAGGAGACATGCATTCCCTTGATATTTGTGGTTATGTGGATTCAGACTAGATAGGTGATGTTGATAGCAGAAGGTCCACCGATGCTTATGTTTTTACTTTATTTGATGGTGCAATTAGTTGGATCAATAAGTGATAGGATCTGGTTGCTTTGTCCACTATTGAGGCTAAGTATATGACATCTACTCACGCTTGTAAAGAAGTCATCTGGCTTAAGAGATTATGTTCAGATATTGGAATAAAATAAGGTGCAGTGACAGTTTATTGTGTCAGTCAGAGTGCAATCTGCCTAGCTAAGAACTCAACATTTCATGCCACGACCAAGCATATTGATGTACAATATCATTTTGTCAAAGATATGGTCAAGGATGGTAGAGTGAAGCTAATTAAGGTAGAGACTTTGATAAATATTGCATATTCATTAACTAAACCTATGAGCACAAAGAAGTTTAGATGTTGTTCGAGGTCTATGTGCATCTTAGCCCCTAGGAATTAAATCATGGTGTTGATACTCCCTTTTCTCTTCCAAGGTGTTCGATAAGTGGGAGAATTAGGAAATGTGTCTCAACCTTGCAATTACAAAATGTGTGATATTTTGGTTATAAAACTAAATAAACTCAAGGGTAAGTGCAAGAAGATGGGGGGCCAAAAAGGGGTCTTAAGTGGCCACTTTTTTTTTTTTTTTTTCTGAAATCAGGAAATATTGGCCTTGGATGAGAAAATTGAGCATAGTTACACTCAAAATTTGGAGATGCAACCAAAACAATGTTCATAGTGCTTCGAGTCTACTTTCTAAACTACTATTTTTTTTGAAAATGGCATAGATTAAGGGCTTTAAAAGAGGGAGCCACAGAATTTGGTGTTGTTTCTGTCAAAAAAACATAACATAGCATGTTTTGTGGCTCCCTCAAAAGGTCAACTTTTTTTGGTATTTTTAAAATTGCTTCAGTGATAAATTAGCTAATAGCATGTAGTTTATGCCTGATTTTTCTAATAATTTTTTGATGAATATTTGATTTTTTACTAATTTTCAAAGTGGACACATCCTAAAAAATAGAATTTTGGCCGTGCTACCCTATAAATTTTGAAAACTAATTGAAAATCATTTTTTTTATTTTTTTAATATTTGTAAAATGGAGTCTAGTTTCTAAATATGTATTTTTTTTGAAATTTCAATGAATAGTTAATTTACAATAAAAAAAGACCAAACAGTGGTTTTTACCCAAAAATGGACACACAAACAAAAGAAATTAAAGATGAAAGGCTTAACATTGTTAAAATGTGAAAAAAATTACATCGTCAAATAGCTAAGAGAAAGCCTAACATTACCTAGGTGTTCAATTTGTTTGACCTTGAAACACGTGCAAATCTGAGGGTTAGCATGAACGAAATTATGTGAAATCTTGAAGAATATGGAAAAACACGTCTGTGATTGTTCAAAAGGCACTCCAAGCCTTTGGGTTGGAAATCCAAAGCAAATCCCAAGCGCAAG
Source organism: Cunninghamia lanceolata (assembly GCA_027924645.1). Taxonomy (NCBI): domain Eukaryota; kingdom Viridiplantae; phylum Streptophyta; class Pinopsida; order Cupressales; family Cupressaceae; genus Cunninghamia; species Cunninghamia lanceolata. The sequence goes on along the minus strand of BSBN01000474.1, from coordinate 816,859 downwards.
GCTTGGGATTCCCAAAGCAAAACATAACGCGAGTGCATTATAACGCGCTCGCGTTATGTTTTGCTTTGCATTTTTCCTTTTCCGCAAAACTGTGTTGTTTGTCATATTTGACATAACACGAGCGCGTTATAACGCGCTTGCGTTATGTTCCCCTTAAATTTTTTTATGTTCAAGGCTATTAATCATGTATGTATGTATGTATGCCTATATGTATGTATGTATCTATGTATGCCTATATGTATGTATGTATAGTGTCGAGGGCAGAGGAGGGTAGAGATGGGAGTGAGCCAAATAGGGGAGGAGAGGGGTGGATAAGGATTGAGTGATTAAGGTTTAAGGTTGAGGGTTGAGCGTTTAGGGATAGGATTTAGAGTTTAGGGATAAGAGAATAGAGTTTAGGACCTTGAGGGATTAGGGTTTAGGGTTGAGGCTTTAGGGATAGCATTTAGGGTTAAGGGTCAAGGGATTAGGTTTAAGGTAGAGTGTTGAGGGTAGAGGGATTAGGGATAGGGTTTAGGGTTGAAAGTTTAGGGTTGAGGGATTAGGGTTTAAGGTATAGTTTAGTAGTTCTTGTGGATAGAACCAGTAAACAATGGGAGATTATTTGCCTGTTTACTAACAATATACCTTCCCTAAGTGCGGGGTGGACAACAAGAAACATAGATGTACCCCAATGCAAATCTTTTCTCATAATGATCATCCTTCTGATTTCAACTATTAATTACTCACTATGGATGTACCATACGCAAAGCTTTTCTCATAGGGTTTAAGGTATAGTGTCGAGGGTTGAGGGTTTATTGATAGTGTTTAGGGTTGCGGGTTGAGGGATTAGGTTTTAGGTTTGATGGATTAGGGTTTAAGGTATAGTGTTGAGGGTTGACGGATTAGGGTTTAGGGTTGACAGATTAGCATTTAATGTTGAGCTTAGGGCTAGAGTGTCGAGGGTAGAGGGATTAGGGATAGGGTTTAGGGTTGAAGGTTTAAGGATTGAGGGTTGAGGCTTTAGGGATGAGGGTTTAAGGCTTAAGATATCGTGTCAAGTGTTGAGGGTGTAGGGATAGGGTTTAAGTTTTAAGGGTTAAGGGTTGAGGGATAGGGATTAGGGTTTAAGGTATAGTGTTGAGGGTTGATGGTTTAGGGATAGGGTTTAGGTTTGAGGGATTAGGGTTTAGGGTTGATGAATTAGGGTTTAATGTTGAGGGTTGAGGTTGAGGGATAGGGTTAATGGTCAAGGGATTAGGGTTAAATAAGAGTGTCGAGGGTAGAGGGATTAGGGATAGGGTTTAGGGTTGAAGGTTTAATGATTTAGGGTTGAGGCTTTAGGGATGAGGGTTAAGGGATTAGGGTTTAAGATATAGTGTTGAGTGTCTAGTGTGTAGGGATAGGTTTTAGGGTTTAAGTTTTAAGGGTTAAGGGTCGAGGGATCAGAGTTAAGGGTTGAGGGATTAGGGTTTGATGTTGAGGGTTGAGTACATTGAGGTTCAAGGGTTAAGGGTTTCAGGATAGGGTTGAGGGTCGAGGGATTAGGGTTAAGGGATAGGGTTGGAGGGTTTAGGGATAAGGGATCAGGGTTTAAGGTATAGTATCGAGCCCATTGAGGGTCTAGGATTAGGGATAGTGTTTAGGGTTTAGGGATGAGGGATTAGAGTTAAGGGATGACATATTAGGGTTGAGGGTTGAGGGATTAGAGTGAAGGGTTGAGAGATTAGGATTTGACGTTGAGGGTTGAGGCTTTAGGGTTTAGGGTTTAGGGATAGGGTTGAGGGTCAAGGGATCATAGTTAAGGGTTGAGAGATTAGGGTTTGACGTTAAGGGTTAAGGGTTCAGGTTCGAGGGTTAAGGGTTTAGGAATAGGGTTGAGGGTCAAGGGATTAGGGTTAAAGTAGAGTGTGGAGGGTATAAGGATTAGGGATAGGGTTAGAGGGTTTAGGGATAAGGGATTAGGGTTTAAGGTATAGTATCGAGTCTGTTGAGGGTTTAGGAATAGGGATAGAATTTAGGGTTTAGGGATGAGGGATGATGGATTAGGGTTGAGGGTTGAGGGATTAGGGGTTAGGGATAAGGTTTAGGGTTGAGGGATTAGGGTTTAAGGTATAGTGTTGAGGGTTTAGGGTTGAGGGATTAGGATTTAACGTTGAGGGTTGAGGCTTTAGGGTTTAGGGATAGGGTTGAGGGTCGAGGGATCAGAGTTAAGGGTTGAAGGATTAGGGTTTGACGTTGAGGGTTGAGGGTTGAGGTTCGAGGGTCAAGGGTTTAGGGATAGGGTTGAGGGTCGAGGGATTAGGGTTAAAGTAGAGTGTGGAGGGTATAAGGATTAGGGATAGGGTTGGAGGGTTTAGGGATAAGGGATTAGGGTTTAAGGTATAGTATCGAGTCTATTGAGGGTTTAGGAATAGGGATAGCATTTAGGGTTTAGGGATGAGGGATTAGAGTTGAGGGATGACGGATTAGGGTTGAGGGTTGAGGGATTAGGGTTTAGGGATAAGGTTTAGGGTTGAGGGTTGAGGGATTAGGGTTTAAGGTATAATGTTGAGGGTTTAGGGTTGAGGGATTAGAGTGAAGGGTTGAGGGATTAGGATTTGATGTTGAGGGTTGAGGCTTTAGGGATTAGGGTTTAGGGATAGGGTTGAGGGTTGAGGGATCAAAGTTAAGGGTTGAGGAATTAGGGTTTGACGTTGAGGGTTGAGGGTTGAGGTTTAAGGGTCAAGGGTTTAGGGATAGGGTTGAGGGTCGAGGGATTAGGGTTAAAGTAGAGTGTGGAGGGTATAAGGATTAGGGATAGGGTTGGAGGGTTTAGGGATAAGGGATTAGGGTTTAAGGTAAAGTATCGAGTCTGTTGAGGGTTTAGGAATAGGGATAGCATTTAGGGTTTAGGGATGAGGGATTAGAGTTGAGGGATGACTGATTAGGGTTGAGGGTTGAGGGATTAGGGTTTAGGGATAAGGTTTAGGGTTGAGGGATTAGGGTTTAAGGTATAGTGTTGAGGGTTTAGGGATAGGGTTTAGGGTTGAGGGATTAGAGTGAAGGGTTGAGGGATTAGGATTTGACGTTGAGGGTTGAGGCTTTAGTGTATAGGGTTTAGGGATAGGGTTGAGGGTCGAGGGATCAGAGTTAAGGGTTGAGGGATTAGGGTTTGACGTTGAGGGTTGAGGGTTGAGGTTCGAGGGTCAAGGGTTTAGGGATAGGGTTTAGGGTCGAGGGATTAGGGTTAAAGTAGAGTGTGGAGGGTATAAGGATTAGGGATAGGGTTGGAGGGTTTAGGGATAAGGGATTAGGGTTTAAGGTATAGTATCGAGTCTGTTGAGGGTTTAGGAATAGGGATAGCATTTAGGGTTTAGGGATGAGGGATTACAGTTAAGGGATGACAGATTAGGGTTGAGGGATTAGGGTTTAGGGATAAGGTTTAGGGTTGAGGGTTGAGGGATTAGGGTTTAAGGTATAGTGTTGAGGGTTTAGGGATAGGGTTTAGGGTTGAGGGATTAGAGTGAAGGGTTGAGGGATTAGGATTTGATGTTGAGGGTTGAGGCTTTAGGGTTTAGGGTTTAGGGATAGGGTTGAGGGTCGAGGGATCAGAGTTAAGGGTTGAGGGATTAGGGTTTGACATTGAGGGTTGAGGGTTGAGGTTCGAGGGTCAAGGGTTTAGGGATAGGGTTGAGGGTCGAGGGTTGAGGGACTAGGGTTAAAGTAGAGTGTGGAGGGTATAAGGATTAGGGATAGGGTTGGAGGGTTTAGGGATAAGGGATTAGGGTTTAAGGTATAGTATCGAGTCTGTTGAGGGTTTAGGAATAGGGATAGCATTTAGGGTTTAGGGATGAGGGATTAGAGTTGAGAGATGACAGATTAGGGTTGAGGGTTGAGGGATTAGGATTTAGGGATAAGGCTTAGGGTTGAGGGATTAGGATTTAAGGTATAATGTTGAGGGTTTAGGGATAGGGTTTAGGGTTGAGGGATTAGAGTGAAGGGTCGAGGGATTAGGATTTGACATTGAGGGTTGAGGGTTGAGGCTTTAGGGTTTAGGGTTTAGGGTCGAGGGATCATAGTTAAGGGTTGAGGGATTAGGGTTTGACATTGAGGGTTGAGGGTTGAGGTTCAAGGGTCAAGGATTTAGGGATAGGGTTGAGGGTCGAGGGATTAGGGTTAAAGTAGAGTGTGGAGGGTATAAGGATTAGGGATAGGGTTGTAGGGTTTAGGGATAAAGGATTAGGGTTTAAGGTATAGTATCGAGTCTATTGAGGGTTTAGGAGGGATAGCATTTAGGGTTTAGGGATGAGGGATTAGAGTTGAGGGATGACGGATTAGGGTTGAGGGTTGAGGGATTAGGGTTTAGGGATAAGGTTTAGGGTTGAGGGTTGAGGGATTAGGGTTTAAGGTATAGTGTTGAGGGTTTCTGTCGTCAAATGTAGATATATGGGTTTGATTATATTGATTGCCTCTCTAGTTTTGGGGTGTGGATGTTTTAGAATCAATCAGGAAGTCTTTAGGAGACTTTGTGGAAGTGGATTGGCAATCACTTGACAAAACCCCTGCTATTTATGCTTGGATAAGGATTTGTCACAAACTAGAACTTTTGCTTCCAAAGAAGATCTGTATTTCTTCCTCGATGGGCATTTTCTATCAAGAACTTGATTATGAGGGTTTGCCCCTTCATTGTTATGCCTATCATATGGTGGAGCATCTGGCAAGCTCTTGCAGGAAATAGGAAAAGCTCTCCCTCAAAAACCTGGTGGTCATTCAAGTCTGAAGGGGAAGGTTTGGAAAGAGAAATGCACAGGATGTGATCAATCTATAGCAGGACAAAATGCGAGCGCATTATAACGCGCTCACGTTTTGTCTTTCTATAGAAACGGTAAAAAAGTGTTGACCCCCGTGATCCAAGCCCACATGCTTTGTTTTCATACTGATTCTGCGTGTGCTCTGACAAAAAAGAAGTGCTTTCATGCTGTTGGGAAGTTCACATGCACATTTGACACATTGTACCACCTTTGCATGATCTTTCCACCACCTTTTCTTCTTTGCCAACTTGAGAAGGAGGAAATAACATAGTTTTCACACCAAGTTTGATATATATCTATTCAAGTTTCAATTTTTGTAGTGTTGCAATGTTAATTGTGATTCAATTTTAGGAATTTGACATTATAGATTGGTTAATAGTATTGTTGTTAGTGATTATATTTGAGTGTTATTCAATTTAACATTGAAAAGGAAGCAAGTGGTGAAAAACTCAAATTGTTGAGGAGTTTGATGCAAGAAGAAAAAAAACACTACATAATTGGCTACTCTCTCCATTCGAATCTTTATTTTTTAGGTATGTCAAGTCTTTACATCCATGTTCTTTACATTTTCCTTAATTCAAATTGAATTACTTTATCATGCTTTATCATACATGTTTAAAATAGACACATTCCCAATCAAGAAAGCAACCTACAATCTCACATGATGCCATGTATATTTTCTACACTTGGGCTCTTTAATAATTATGTGTAATAAACAGACCTTAACATACCATGATGTCAAACTATACAAGAATAAATCCTTACAACATAATAAAAATACAATCCCACTATTATCTTGTATTCATTTCTTAGGAAGTAATATTGGTCTCTTTATCATGCTACAGACAAATTCTCTGTCATGCCGAGGAAACGATCAAGAATTAAACCAGCACAGGAAGAGATAGAAGCTAAGAATGCAAAGAAAGTAGTGGCTATGAGGGAACTTCATGAGAAGAGGAAATTGGACACGATAAATGAAGACATACCAATTGAAGAGGAACCACAACCATCACAAAGAGATATGGTATTGGCGGCACAAAGAGAACGAATGCAAAAACTTCGTGCTACGAGAGATTTGAATACCATAGTTGGAGACACGTCCTCTACCGCAAGTCAACATGTAGGGACACCATCTACCACATCTCAAGTTGAGAGTACATCATCACTCACATGTGATGAAGGAAGTACGCCATCGTTCCCACCTCAACCTCAAGGTATGTCATCTGTTCCATCTTCGATCGAAGGTATGCCATCTAGCCCATCTCATTTAAATATTGATGAAATTCCTAATGTTGAGATGAATTTACCTAACTTAACACCACCTAGAATTTTGCATAAAAAACCAAAGTATTTGATTGAAATTGATGAGAATATTTTGTAGCCAATGGGAGGTAAGATTCCAAAACGCACTTGTAGAAGATATGCTCATAAGATTTGGAGATTGTTCTTTGAAAAGTTAAATGAGACTGCAAGATGTCAACTATTCATTGAAATGATGTGAAGTATAAAGTATAGGTCCATCATGAAGATTCTTGGGTTGAGAACATCAGAGGCTTCAAGTGAAAAATCTATTGTCAAGAATCTAATGAGTGCGTATGAGAGTGTGGGTAACATCTCACGCACAAAAGATAGTAATGCAACACGGTTGTGATTACATCGACTATAGTAAGTAGTCAAACGAGGAAAGCTTGTCTCATTAGAAAGACGAGTCAAGAATTGAGAATTAATAGGAAAACTTTATCAAGAGCCGTTGGAAGATGCCAAAGAATTGAGGACACTAATGCCAATGAATTATGGGTGTTCTCGGGGAGACTACCATGAAAAGATAAACCAATTGTTGAAGCATTGAGATCACTAATTGAAGACTTTTGGGAGAATTACACAAGGGTATCTCCGAATGAAAGGGATGTGGTAAGAAGGAGAATCGATAGTCAGAACCATTAGCCAAATCCAAAGCATTTTTTGGATGAGACTCAAGCACAGTGTTATGGTAAATTTCTAGAGAAGTATCCTCAAATTAAAATTTGTCAAAGATATTTTGAAATGATAAAACCTTTCTATGTCAAGATAAATCACACACACACTACTTGTTGTTGTAGATTACATATTGAATTTTCTAACCATTTTGATGCTTATAGGTCTATATGTTTAGATATGCATACTAACAATGATTTGCAGGGTTGTGCCATATGTGACCCACCAACATCTTCAAGAGACTTCATATCAAGAATTTTATGTGAAAGAGAGGAAGGTCAAATATTCTACAAGAAATTATGCTTGGATGGCACATGTCATCATTGCGGTGGCTTGCAACATTTGCCAATATGTGAATATATGAAAAGTACACATGCAGTTGGAAACGAACTAGTAGAGTTTGGCAAGTATAAAACAGTGGCATACAATACAAAAGATGGTAAAGAAGCAAAGAGGTGTGAATTGGTTATTGAAAAGATTCTAGTGTATCAATTTATGCCTATATTTCGTGACAGCATAGTGTATGAGTATGCAAGACATGCCCATAGAGCTCGATGGTTGGACTTGCATCAAATTCTCAATAGTGAAAAGTGCGCCATACATCCTTAGGTGGTTCTTTCTAATTCTCAATGATTTCAATCAAATGCCAAGTGTCTAAGGAAGCTTTTGTCTTGAGATGATTAAATTTTGAGGTTCAAATCCCTTCCTCAATCAAGGCACAATCTGAGGATTGTATAGATGAAAGTTGACTTCAACTTGGGCGCTCATTTGAGTTGGGAGGAGCTAGAATTTGTGCCTAGATTGGAGATAGATATTTTGGCTTATTTGATGATGGTCTCAAGTCTCTCTACCAAGGCGCATTTTGATGATGTTCTTATTTAAACTCTTATGAAGACTCTTATGAAGACTATCTCATCCCTAAGTGCTCATCCTCATGATTTTCATGCACTTAGACTTCAAGGCACCAAAACTAGTAGGAAAATTCACAATGAGCCCCTTTGCTTTGGAAGAATTCCTTTTTTATCATTAGGCACACTTTGGAGTTGATATGTACTTCCTTTACTTCCATGTACTCAATTCATCATAATTATTGTCAAAGGCTTCTCCAAGTTGATTGATAACATGCTTCTTGATGTTAAGATCCTTCATTCACTCCTTAGATCTAGGCGCTCATGATGGTGGGAAATTACATGAAGGGCGCCTAAGGTTCAAGATAGGTTCTTTCCACTCATCTTAGCTTTAAATCATTGTAGTTAATCTCAAAAGACATCATCCAAAATGAGAAACCTCCAAGACTTGTCATTGTAAGTTGATTTCCTCCAAGGCACCAATATAAGGTTCTTTTGAAGGCAAAGGGCGCCTAGGCCTATGGGGCTCAATTTGATGTATTTATTGAAAGCTCAAGGTGAATTGATGCTTATTGAAAATGCCACTTAGTCCTTCATTTGCATTATAGGTGCCATTTCCTATTGACTTATATACTCCTCCTCATGCTAGGGCGCCATAATGAAGTGGTTTAGATAATAGGTGCGCTTCACTTACTAGAGGCTTGTTCTCCTTCCACCTTAGGTGCATTTTTATGGTGGAACAGGTGTCAATGGGTGCCTTGTCTTAAATGAATTCTCTCTCCAAGTTGGGTGCCCTTTTGAGGCTTTATAAGTTGCAAATTGCGCCTTAACCCTTCATGCTTGTTGCTCAATGTTTGAATGTTTAAGAAAGTCTCCTTTAGGCGCTCATCTTAATGACTTTTTCTCAAGGCGCAATCATCCTAGTGTTTTAGGATATCAGGCTACCAGACTTAGTCATTTTCAGGATCTCAAACATAAAGAATAACATGATTCATTTTTTTGTATTGCATATAGTTGACATTGTATGCTACTCATAAAGAATATTAATATTTTTTGTTCAACATGATGATTCATTATTTTTTTAAATACAACTTTTATCTTTCAGTTCCAAAATGAGGTTTAGGTGATACTTGAATAACAATAGCTAGCTTATTGGATCAACAAACATCCTATGTAATACAATTGGACTTTAAATATTTGAAGTAGCCATCTACAAATATCCATTCAAACGTGGATTTATAATGCAAGTATGGACGCCATCAATAAAAAAGATTTGTATTAACCAAATATCCATATAGGCATACATCAATATCTGTTGATATAAGTATAACATATATACAAAATAGCCATATAGGCTTACAAGAATGCCATATAGGCATACAATGTCAACTATATACAATACAAAATATATGTCCACAAATGCCATATAGGCATACAACAAAGGAACACAATAAAAAGTCATTCCCCTCTAGCTGGTGAAGAGAATAGATCACGAGCAGCCTTTGATCTTCTAGGGGATGGAGACGCGCATGTGGGTGGTCTACTACGAACCCGAGGGCTACTCCTTCTATTTAGTTCTTCCTGCATCTTTAGTTGTTACAATAAAAAGTATAGACATTAATATATAGAAATTACATGTTATAAAAAATGAAACATTTAACAAAATAATCACTTACTGCTAACATATAATTTGTCTCCTCACTTGCCTCAGTAGCAGGAATAGGCCGTGGTGATGTCATGTCCTATAGAAACCATCTAGATAGAAATTAAACTTCAAATCAATAATCTTTTGATTTTTCAAAAATAGACAACTATAACAATGAATGTAAATTAAAATTTACTAATCTGCCTCATACCCCTGTCAATCCCATGGAGCTATGAATCGTAGAGGCCACACCATGCTCCATTGCCCTATGAACATGGGGAGGTGTCTCCGTAGCCTGCATCATCTAGAAATAAAACAACATTATTCAATTACAAAAACTATAATAGTGATGCAAATCATGGCTCCTAACATACACACATGTTCATCTAAACATGGAAGTACACAAAATAAAGCACACAAGTCACATACAAAAATCTAGTAAGTACAATTCATTCATTAAACTATTTATTTTATTACCTCCGTAAAGCTTTGAAGTCCACCACCGCTGGCAGGTGTTGCCGTGAAATCTGCAATATTAACCTATTCAACATCCAAAATTAGATATTAGAATACCATTCATATAACAATGCTATTCACATGTAATATTTATAATTGTTTACTAGTTACATACCTCGATAGTAGATGATCTAGTGTAAAATGCAGGTGGAGAACCACTGAAAACTGCATCGACGCTATGACCCTAAAATTTTATTAAGATCATCAATTTAAATTAGTTAATCTTGCATTTCAAAAATAAAATTTAATAAATTAAATTCAATAAACTTGCTAATATTTACCTGAGTATCAAAGCCGAAAGTCTCACTCAGGAGGGTATCTGTCATCACCATCTACTCAGCTGCAGATGTAGCCTGTGCACCTACGTCCTGACTATCCATGGTGTCATAACCATAGGTTGACCCGTAAGCCTGACAAGCATGGGGTGGGACCCTACTCCTCGCACTATCTCCCAACCCACTTTGTGCTACAGGACCAGCATGCTCTATGATGCTCTGGGTCAAGGCACTAATGGACTGAAGTGTATCAACCTCAACACTCTCCTTCACAATGGAAGGGATAGAAAGATGCTCATGGGCTGGTTTGCTGATTACTAGTCTCACTACCTGCTATGGGTCAAGACGTGCCCCTCGTCTATCTTGTGCTGACCCCCCACCTCTACCCTGGAAGTCCCACATATCAAAATAGTTTGGCACTTTATTGAAGACAAACTTGCAATAGAGTTTCCTCAAAAAGCATTGTGGGACCTCATTATTATTGCATGGAGGATGGTCAAAAACCATCCACCACCTTTGCCCAAAATTGTCCCTTATCGCTTGGTTGTTGCACCAATGGATGGGGAACCTCTTGCATGTAATGGGTGGAGGTTGATTTGTTTGTGGGTTTGTAAAAATCGAACACAAGTCTAATTTTGTGATTTGTAATTTTTTCACATCTTGGTATGACAGCTTGTTTGCATAATAATCTCTAAACTCTCTCCTCTTATCCGTCCAACTAGTTATTTGCTTGCTAATTGAATCTACATTTGATAACATAGATTCAAGAGATTCAGCAAGCGTGGACCTATGCAAGGTTGAAGTGGAAGGATCTTTCAACCTTGCAATTATATCTTCAATTTCTTTTTTGTTGTTTTCAATTTGCCCCATTATATTTTCTTGTGTTCCAGGGGCATGTCGAGGAATGGATGGAGGAGGTTGTTATTCTGCAGGTATTTCCTCCTCAAGATTTTGTGGATTTTGAGGAGGAGGAGGAGGAGGAGGTGCATTAACATTTCCTGACAATTAATGAAATATACATCAAAAATCAACTCAAACCTACCTATTTAGAAAGAAATTCAAACAAAAAAATAAATATAACTAACTCCTTTGGCGTGCTCGACGTTGTGGTAGCATTTTGGCGATGAATCGATAAGGTTTTTGTGTTCAATTGAGTTTTGCAAAACGCAAGCACGCTTTCTAGGGTTTGCAGGTTGTGGGCATAGAGGAGAAGGAGGAAATGAAATGAGATAGAAACCTTTTTTTTTTAATTTATAGCAAGTCAAAACGCGCTCGCGTTATTATGGCTTGGTTTTGATGAGCCTTAGGCTCATCATTACCAAGCCATAACGCTTGCATTTTGTATTATTTTTTTTAAAAAATAATTTGGCCACTTTTTGGCCCCCCATCTTTTTGCACTTACCCTCAATTTTTGGGCTATAGAGTTGGTTTTTGACCAAACTAAAAAATTTAGGTTGTTTGGCACCACATGAGGGGGTGCTCAATGTGTAGATCTCTTCAAGCTTGACAATTTAAAAAAACTAGCCCAATCGACCTCCTGAATCAAAAGTTATGGTCTCTTGTATTAGAAAATGTAAAAACATGTTGGACACATAAAAGAGATGTAAGGGGAGTTACTTGTGTTGATGTGTGTTATGACACATCATAAGGCATCTTTGATTGGAGTTAATGGAACCCTAAGAATTTGGGTGCCACTTTTGAGTGGTTTTGGCTCACGATTTTCTAATCATTGTTTGATGGTTTCATGTATTGTATCTCCTATATATTAGGTGTTTAACATGGAGGTTGTGTCTAAGAGTCCTATAGATGTTGTTAAGTTGCCTTTAGATCTCTGGTTGGTGATACTCTTGTGAAAACTTGCTTTGCAAGTATATTGTAATCATGTTGATATTTCTAAATAATATATTGGATTGCTTTTGGAGTGTGGGGTTTTTCTTTCAAAAATGTTTTCCTCACGTAAATCACTGTGTTGTGGTATGACTATTATTTATGTTTATTTCTATATAATTTCTATAACTGTTGTAAAGATCTGAAAAGTTTTGCATAAATCTCCTCTCAAGATTAGTGTAGGAAGTTGTTCCTCTACCTTAGCTTCCTTACAATTAAATCATTGCCCTATTGGTATTCACCCAACCAAATTTGGCTCTAGATAATAATAAAAGAATTGTCTTTCCAACATGAATTACATCATGCTTCAACTAATACTAGGATGCCTCAAATGTTCATCTAAGGTAATGTTAGTATCAATCAGAGCATGGTGTAATTCAATTGAGGCAATCTTGGTATTATTTAGAGCATGGTGTAATTCATGTTGGAAAGGCAATCCTTTTATTATTATTCACACCACAGTTTAATTATAATATGAGGATTGGTTAGATGCTCATTTGAAGCAATCCTGGTAATTGTTAAAGTGTGGTGTAATTCATGTTGGAAAGACAAACCTTTTATTATTATCTATGGCCAAATTCATATGAGGCAATCTTGATATTAGTTGAATCGTGGTGCAATTCATTTTGTAAAGTCAATCCTTTTATTATTATTATCCATGGTTAAATTTTGAGTGGTTGATAAACAATGCAACAGAGCTTGAAACTGCATGGTTTCAGTTGAAGCCCAACTTTTCAAAGAGGTGCCATTCATTTGATTATGGATGGGATCCCCATCTCATTATTTATTTGTTCACGAGTGGCTTGATAGTCTACATAGCAAATTGGTGATTAAAATCATATTTATTGGAAGCTTTGCATATTACATTGGTTTTTTCTCAAGTGTAGATTATGTATATTGTAAGGGAGGACATGGGTTGGTAGATTATATTTAGTGAATGTTTCATTGCACAATCATGTCATTGGTCAATTTTTTTATGGTGGAAGGGGCTTTATTCTGTACGGCCACTCTGATGGCATTTTCATATCGCTTCTTGCATGTTTAATGGGTGTTTTGTTGTCTTGGCCACCTCTATTAAACATCACCTAGTTTGTCAAATTTTAAATGTTTTTTACTTGAATTTGAGATCTTTGCTCTGAAGGGGACAACTCTAGCAATCCTTTTTTAAAAGGGAAAAATTGCATTTGATCATTGAACCAAGTAATGTTTAATTGCAATCATTTTGACAGTTATATATTTGGCGATAATTCACAATGCTTTGGATAGAAAAAACTATGTTAGTTATTGTAAAGAAACATAATCTTTTCTTGGGGTTAAGCTAGGCTAAGCAAATAAATGTGTATAATTAGACATAAATTAACTTAGATTAAACAAGAGACATCTAGGTAAACAAATCATAATAATTGATATGCTAATTTAAGAAATTAATATGAGTAAAAAGGATACTTGGTTCTTGATTTAATGAGAGGGAATACAAGATGATGACTTGTAAAATTAATTCATCTTAGTTTGGGAAAATGGATGATCTTGAAGTGTATATTGTCCCTAAATTTTGTGCAAACCTAGAAATTTGTGTAGGTCGATTCCATGGCTCTCAGCCAATTCCCTATTGTACATATTTGATCTGTGACCCATGGATTTAATTTGGCACACTATACAATTCTACTCATTGATTTGGCAAATTCTCTACTTTGTGTTGATCACCAAGGATTTACAGTATTTAAAAATACCTTTGGAAGATTGTCGAATCACTAGGGTCAAGTTCTCCTTGTCAACCCCCTTGAAAGACTAGCTTTATAGTCATGGAATGATCTTTAAAGAGCAGGGAAGCATGCAAGTGATATATAATGATTTTGATGCAAGTGTTGATTCCTTTTAAAGCTCTAAATCAAAATATGCCTATTGAATGCTCCTTGATGTTTATGATTTTGAATGATGATTAGATGATTCTTAGATGTGTTTAAATGTTTAAATGAATGTCTTTAAATACAAGGACAACAATTTGTTGCATGAACATGTATCGTGTTAGCTCCCAACTGCTATGGAAAAAGGGTAGGAATTAACAATTTGAAATTAATTAATTTTTTTAAAATCAGATCTGCATTGTCTAAGATTGATCTCGTGCATGTCGAAATGACTCGGGATATGAAATCTGAAGATTATGGATAAATGTATGGAAATCTAGGCCAATTGACTATACAAATACATGGGAATAAGTACATCAAGGGTAGGGATAAAACAGTATGTAAGGAAAAGTAAATGATGGTGGTGCAGGATCGAAAAAGGAGCTAAGCCTAGTAGAAAAGTGTGCCACATGCACTATATAATTGTATCAAGGCGATCTCTCAAAATGGACCCAAAACTAAATGGAAATTGGCATAGGTATGCAAATTTTTTAATTTCACCATTACAGATATATGTGCAATTGGTTTCATAGTCAATCTTTGAGAATCTTAATAAGCTAGTTTTAGTGATCCTTGTACATGACTCTGGTAGGATGCTAATCTGGTATAGTATCCGGTATAATTTGCAAACTTAATGAGCTTGCCAATCTGTGAGTGCAGTGGTTAAATCTTTCCAGGTCGTAATGGAAAGAACTAAGACAGTTGAACATGGAAAAATTTGCAATAAGTTTTCAATATGACAATATATTTGAAAAAATTCATAAACATTGCTATCATAGAATACCTTCTTTTACAATGTTCACTCAGCATGCAATTCCTCTTCAACATTTCTGTGTCTACTCGTGATGCCAATCATTCGATATATATTGAGATTGAATGATAATTTTGCCAAAATTGCTTCGTTCCATATATCACCCCAAAAAGTTACAAAATAATGTGGCTGCTGGGATTCGAGCCCAGGTCTCCACGGCCACAACGTGGAATTCTTACCACTAAACTACAGCCACTTTCATATCATCAGGACCCCTTCAATGCATTATTGAATACTAAAATTGAAACATTAGTTTTTACTTTTTTTTAAACTTAAATCTTTCACATTTCCACGTGATATTCACAAAAAGATTTAATTTCAAATAGAGTCTTTTATTGTATTGTCTACGTATAATATAGCTCTGAATTTAATTTAATTAATTTTTTATTTTTATTTATTTTTACATAAATGTAATGATATATGATAATGGGGTAAAACTTGTTTTTTTGTGTTTGACCTATAAATATAATGGAGCCCTTCACTATTGCAGATTCATCTTTTTTCATACATGTCATTTAGTGAATGTTGTATTTGGTTTGGTTGGTGAATATATAAACTAGCACTTGTAATTTTAGGAGGTGCAAGGTATGTGCTGATAGGAAATTTAAGGGAACATTGATAAGATTAGGAGGAATTGAAGGAATGGGAGGAATTAGTGTGATGAATACTTAATTTAACAAAGATTTGAATTTTTTACCTTTCTTACCTAAAACATCAAGAAAGCCAATCAAATAAATACTTAGAGTGAAATCAAAGTCATGTTTGTTGTAATCAAGTTACCTAAAGTGGCTTAAATAATTTTTTTACATGACGATGCACGTGTAAAAAATATATATAGTGAGTTGTGGTAATGGTGGCAATTGACATGGCTACCTCTGAAAATAAAGGCACTAAATCACCACCTACTCCATGCCTTCATTATTGACATTGTAAATGTATTTACATGCTTTTATTTGCCACCAAATCCTCCTCTATATTGAAGCACTCTCTATCACCACACCTAGCTATTCCTCCAACTGGAATGTCACTTCTCCTTTCTACTAAAGGGATCAAAGCACTTTCCACACTTACTAGTCAGTCATATATTCCATAAAGATCAGTAGTGTGATTTATGAAAACATTAGTTGAACAAACACTACCAACACACATATACAAGTTGATATAATGTTTACAATTAATAGAAAGGATAGTGAAATTATGACAACATCAAAAGAGTGTTAATATGAACTATAAATAAAATTAGGTTACCAAAACCAAATAAAAAGAAGAATGTGACCGTCATGCATGACGATACTTAAAGTTGTTTGAGGCCTGAAAAGATGCCAACAAGTTTTGATGAGCATCTTGTGAGGGATAATATTCTCAACGATTTCACATTTGAATGTCCTCCAAGCCATCCAACCTTTGTTACAAATATACAAGAGTTTAGTTGCAATTTACCTAATTCATATCAATCCCTTAGTTTGAGATCAACTGGACTATAAGAATTTACTTGGAATTCATCCAAGCTAAAAATATCCCTTGTTTTGAGTTGAAGCAATTACAGATAGTCTATTGTCATGGATTCTTGAGAAGAGCAACCCGCTAAAATCAAATAGTTGAGATTGGCAGCTTGGACTTTCAAATGAATCAATTCCCTACAACTTACAAGCTCCAATTTCTAAAGAATCAAACATAACTCTACAAGTCTCCGGAGACTGTGGTCAATCAAATTTTTAGTATTATATATTAAATAAGTTCTTAGGAATGAGAAATTTTTAAAGAGGGTTGTAATCTCTAGAATGATGAAGCCTGCAAGTTGTAAGTGTAAAAGAGTACAAGTACAACCAAAAATAATAAGAGGTAGATGCATTTTTATTCCCCATAAATGGGCAACAACTTCAAGAATCATTAGTTTCACTTCTTTTTTCACTACATGGTCAATGCATTGTTCAATGTCGATTACCTCGACAAAGCTCAAAAATTATTACCTAAAAAACCTGCTAGGTATTCCACATCTACTAAAACTCCTAGGAATATGAAATTGAAAATTGTCAAGAAATCCATTGTGGTGAATAAGAATATGTTCCATTGTCTATTTGATGTGTAAAATAACTTATGGATTGAATAGATGACAACATCTTATTGACCATCTCAAGTAGTTGAAAAAATTAGGAGAGAAATTAAGATGGAGAATTTTCATCCAAAGGTATTTCCATTCTGTGTAGAGAAGGGAGGAGCGTCTAGCATCAGTCAGGGGAAGGTGAGAGAATGTTAGAATTGACTAAGCTTTCTAGTAGCTCACTCAACCTGTAGTGATCTTGCATTGTGATTGCTATGTTTTTGAATGCGCACCCCTATAAAATATAACTACTTAGACCAACTCATATATATTGGTTTCTTTTTTTGATGATGTACATCATTCTAGGATTGTGTAATGCATTTGTACTAATTGGATTGAGGTCTTCTCAAGCTCTTGGCCTTATTCAAGTCTTTTCATTTATGGATGTTCCTGAATCCCCATCATATATCATTTAATATGGTTGGAAACAAGGAGTAGGATGTAATTGAAAGAGCTTGGAGTGAATTCAATAGAGCTCATAGTGCATATTCGATAGAGCTCATAGTGCATGCACACCATCCCATACAATATTTCTGACAAGAAAATAACACAACTTGAATCTCTTCCAAAATGCTTATGCTAACAATAACAAGAATTATATGCATTCATTCACATCTATGGTGGGTAGAGAATTTGATTATATTTTGAATGTTTAATTTTCTTAGTCACCAACCTCTTATTCCATCGAATAGTTGTAATCACCATTACTTCGTCTATGAACTTGTTCATTGGATAGTTGATGAGATTTTCATGATCTTGATAGATAGATGACTATGTAGCTATTATTGGTAGATCAAACTAAGAGCACAAAAATGTCCACATTTTTATCTACATTTAATAGTAGCCAACAATTGATTTGAGGGTGTAATAAATATCTTTTTTAAATGTTTCCTAGCTACTTGAATATTGTTTTAGGTGCTTGGTGCTAGCCATGCACTTTTGGAGTTCTTTCTCTTACTAGTACCATCATAACACAAACAACACCAAAACATGTTGAAATTGTGGCCCTTTCTAGTATAGGTTATGTGGAAAAATAAAAAACCCCAAATTTGAAATAAAATTATACACAATTTTAGTTTAAATTTTTGGGGTAAAAAAATCCCAAATATGAAATAAAAAATAAAAGCCATTGAGACCAAAGAAATTTTTTATGTCTCTTGGACATGCATTATACCTACTCCCAGAATAAAATCCTCATGCCTAGGCTTTTTAGAAATTAGGTTGGAAAGTGGCATTAACTTAAAATGCAAAATCACTCCAATGCCACTGGTAAAGGCAATAGAGGGTTAATATCTATTGTGTTATATTGAAAAGGTTTGCATTAAAATAGGACACAGTGAAGTAACTTGAAACATTAAATAGAAATCTTCTTCACACTTCTATGTTTCTCCTTTCATTAGCAATCTCATCTAAAAGGAAGGCTACTTGAAAAATCAATAGAAATAGGTATACAAGGGATACACAAACACTGGGCTAGCATGCAAAACACTGAATCCCAGGGTAAAATTCATTAGATATGCATGCTATAGCCATCACATTATTATAATATTATAAACTCCATCAAGATTTTCCAACCCATCACACACTATTGGTGTTTAATTTTTAACCTAATTATTCCCAGTGACTAAAAAAATACTCGTTGAATTGAAGATGTTTACTAGCAACCAATAATCCATTTAACAACATGAGACAAGTTTTGAGACTTTTTGGACTTACAAGTCCACTTAAAAATCTTATTGGCTAATTAGTAACAACATCTATAAAAGTGTTATTAAATGTTTAATAAGCACAAATTAAATATTTTATTATAGAATGGTTTATAAAACAAAATTTAATTTATCTTAAAAAAAATTGAGTATAATATAATATTTTAATGTTTAATTATGGGAGCTGATGATGGCATGGTTCGGTGGTTAAGTCGCTCAGGATGTAGTGGCGGCCACTAGAGTTCAAACCCCCGCTGGGCCGACGAGCTCGCAAGGCTTTACGCCTTCGCTGGGCCAATGAGCTCATGGGTTTGAAGTGTTCTTCCTAGGGGATGAGGTCCCCCAGTTGTGGCCTCACCGGTTCATTGCTCCGGGCAAAAGCATTCGCGTGGAGCGGGAGGGCGTGTCGCACCAGCGTCGCCGGTCACGTTAAAAAGTTTACCAGGCGCATTTTAAAAAAAAAAAAAAAATGTTTAATTATGGGAAAAATCAAGGAGGATGGGGGTTTGAGGAATTGGACTTTGCTAGGGTTAAGTACTTGTCTTGCATGCATTTTCTATCCATTACCTTTCATACTTATTTTATTTTTGAGTAGGAAATAGTATGACCCCTAACATTTATTATAGTTTTTTTTTTCTCACCTTTCGATGAGTGTTGCCTTTTAAATTGCTTCAAATCTTATTAATTTAGTAGTTAATGCTAGTGCTACTAGTTTGAAAACACATAAAAATAGATCCTCCCCAAAAGCATCCTTAGAAGTTCATTCCAAAAGTACTTCACAAAGTATGCCTTTTGAAACCATGGTTGATATAGTTTTTCCTATTTTAAAATTTGATAGCGCTTGTAAATGGTTAGAAAATTTTACTCTAATTGGTTATTTTGTCAGGAGGATTCCCTCTAAAAGCATGCTCCATGAATGGGTTAATAAGGCTTCGATCCCTCATGGGGTCCACCTTGATGTTGTCCAAAACCTCACTAAAAGGTTTTTTTAAGGCTTTTTGAGCCTAGTTGTGTTGAAACCATTCTCAAGCATGGTCCTTGGTACATGCGTAGCTCTTTGCTAGTTTTTACACCCTAAAATTGAGAATTTGTCATCTTTGAGGAGAGAGTCGTGTAAGTCCCTATCTAGGTCAAGTTCCCTATCTGATCTTTCCCCCATTGGCCTTTTTGTACCATATTGTGGCCTTGTTAAATGATGTTATTTGTGTTGCCCAACAATTTTCTATGCCACCCATAAAAATGTGTATTTTTTGAGGTATATCTTTTCAAATTTTTGAAGGAGTCAATTGATATTCAAATTGGCCAAATGCATCACACTCAAAGGGTCATCTATCTCAACTTTCTTAACACCTAGTACATGCGTCAATCTTCTGAATATAAGATCAAGGATTGTCCCCTTGTCACATCTAGAGCCAAACCCAAGACTAAGCCTTCAGGTGATGCTCCTCCTCCCAAAAAAGATGACAACTAGATGATAGTTGTGAATCTTAAGAATAACCTAAATTTATTAGGCAAAACCCCCTGCTTTCAATAGTGGGAGGGCTCTTAAACTTCTAGCTACTATAGTTTCAAAACCTCTAGATAAGGGTAAGGATAAACTAATCCTTGTGCACTCTAAGGAGAGTCTTCCAAGGAGGCAAGTAAACCTAATTTTATTAGAGCCCCACTCCTAGCTACTGTGTTGTCTTCTCAAATAGAAGGTCTAGCCCATTCTCCTTCACCTTCTCATAGGAAATTTTCAAGGCATTCATGAAGCTTAGCCAAAAGCCTAGAGGATGGATAATATGTTCAAGATAAGCAAAGGAATTTCACACCACTCATTCAATTGTGAAGTTTCAACTCATCATTGGATGGTGAATTCCTACAAAATATCTACGTGTCTCTAGACAAGCTTGCTAGTGATGATGTGTACAAGCCTCCCAATTAAACAATAACACATAATGAAAAATCTAAAAATTAAATAATACACAAATTCCACAATTTAAAATTTCCTTTTCAAAGTGTAAATAGATCCTACATTTCAATTAAATATGCCATCATTTTATCAACACGTAGATTTCCATGATACAAATTTACAATTAAAGAATAATAAGATACTATCTTGGATTAAGACATCTATCCTTCTAATCCATTTAAATACATCAAATATACATGGTTGACTTTCCATTACAAATTTGGTTGACCATTAGTCATAGTCATTTCATTTGAGTGAAAGTAACATGGTTGATCAGTTGAATGAGGAAGAGCATCATCTGAGCACTTTACCTCAAACCATAGACCTAGTGGTCCACCACACATCTTCCTACTAGAATAGGCTTGACCCTTCAATGGGGGTAATATATGGGGATGTCTGTAGTAGAACCAAATCCAAGAACTAAGTGTAAATGTGAATACCTGTCACATGCACTCAATCAGGTAGTCCCTAGGTACCCTCTAGCTACCATGATTTTTGACTAACATGAGTCTATGGATACAATGAACTAACGATGCTTATAGCTATTGCATCACTTTGGCCAAAGCTTTTAATATTTTGTCTCATAAATGTGGGTCATTTGTTAATGCACTACTGTCTCTTGCTTGACTCTCCTGATGACTAATGATTGACAAAATGCAAGTATAGGCTAAGATGTATCTTATCCATCATACATCAATCTCTTGGTATTCCTTATCTTGAGATGGTCCTACTAGCCTTTTGTTATAAAGATAGTCTTATTTTGATATATAATTGTCAAGTTTCAATCTCTTGGTATTCCATACCCTATGTTGGTCTCGAGATATAAGATTCAATAAGATGAATAATGACACCATATCTATTGTTCTTAGATCTCCGAGTATGCCTTACTCTTGAGAGGATTTAATGAATACAATAATGTAAGCATAAGAATAACTAGGTTTCCATTCTCCTAGTAGACTCTTACCTCGAGATGGTTTATTAACTACAATAATGATAATTATAATTTCCATTCTCCTAGTATACTACTACCCTTGAGTTGGAATGCAATAACACAAGAATTAACTCTAGTTTAAAACTATGGAACTACATCCACACAATAACATTGAAACTACAATAATACATTTATGTTAACAATAAAACATCAACACCCCCAAATAAATACTAACTTGGGCATAAGAAAATTATATGAAAGGTACATGTTATTATTGAGTTTCTTATAACCCTTAAGGACCACTACAATATTAATGACTTGTAACCTATCCATATTTCTTTAAGCATTCTCTAGAATATTTCCTTTACCACAATTAGGTAGCATTATACAATTATCATATTGAGTGAACCTCTATACTATGAGGTCGACTAACCATAATGAGAAGGACAATAAAGAAAAGAGTTATTTAAAGTCTATTCATAGACCATAGTAGTAAGACTAAACTCAACTAAGACTCATGGCCTTCCCATACTAGATTATGGATTGTCCTCTACTTGGACTCATATGTTCATTACAATTCTTGAATGACTCCAATAACATAGACATACATTGACTTATAATCGACTTGCACTTGGCCTCGATGATTATTTACATGCCAAGATGGAATTTCTACACAAAACCCAGTTATAAGTGGTGCAGGAGCACCTACCTGACAGTTGGCCTCCATGAGGCAGTTAGTTTGTTTTAGGTCTGGTTAATGTTTCCAAGAAGGTCTGATAAGACCAATGCATGTAATAAGGTCATGTTGACCATACTTTACTATTTTTAGCTAGGTTGTTAGGACAGCTGTTATGCTGTATGTTCGGTTGGATCCTCCCAGCCGCTTGGAAGCTCCCAGCCGCTGGGAATCGAGTGGTAGTACTCGCAAGCAGATCCTATTTATGCATTAGGATCGGTTGGTTTTAGACATTGCATTGTATTGCAGAAGAGAGATACAGATTAAGGAGTTAGATTGTGCTGTGTGTGAGACAGAGTATTGTACTTGCATCTTTTATCAATAAAGAGATCCTGTTTTGTTCATTCTCTGTTGAATTCCATTGTTTAATCGTGTGGTTGTTCTGGTGGTTTCATGGATTCGCTGATCCATTCCACCGGTTGATTCGTCGAATCGGTGGAATGGCTATGTACAGTAGGTTAGGATTTAGTTTGCATTTTCTGTTTGTTCGCATGTATGTTTGCAGGATCGCAGTCGAAATGTGTTGAGAACCCTAGCATGGGTATGTGCTAGGTCGTGCTGATAGTTCGAGTCTGGAAGATCGCCCTGAAAGTAGATCGGGTCACCTCAGGAGGTTCGGCGGATCGGAACGGTGAAAATCCGCTAAGGTTGGGAAAATCCGTCACAACAGCATCATCAGGATATTCCTGTGTATATCCTGCAGTTACTTCGGGCGTCATCCGAGTAGATGGAGGTGAGCATGATGCAATCGTTTGCATAAAGTGAATGTGCATTGGGGTGATCATCATCAGGTGTTGCCGAGGAGGAGCGTATCGGCATAAGGTAGAAGATCGGGTTGATAAAACCATCGCGGGCCAATAATGTTAAGTTTGGCCGACAGCATGATATTGAAGGAACTGCATGTGACGTCATCGTCATCAGGATAATCGTCATCAGGATATCGGGGTGACGTAAGCATCGAAGGAAAGGTGCATGAGGTTGTCGTCATCAGGATATATGGAGGGAACTAGATGTGTTATATCCTGCTGATGAGCATGATGTTGAACATCATGATGCTGAAGAAAGCGTTTGGCGGTAAGATGAACAGTGAACATCAGGAGGATGTTTGCGCTTGCCGAATATGATGATGCTGCCGATAGCCGGATATGATGATGCTGCTGACAAGCGAAAGGTCGAAGGTTTGTCTACAGGAGAGAAAATATGATGATGCTGACAGTGTTAAGGGAAATATGATGATGATGATGAAGGGTTGCAGACATACATGCTGTATGTCAAGGTTTTAGTGTGGATGCCTCTGCATCATAGTGGTATCAGAGCTCAGCAAAAGGTCTGGGCTATTGTGTGTTGATTCTGTCACCGAAAGGGCAGAGGTAGAGCTGATTTTGTCACTGAAAGGACAGAGGTAGAGGAGTGAGAGGTTGACAAAATGCCTCCGAAAGGTAGTGGTACTGCAAGGGAGTTGCAGGAGATGAAGGAAAAACATGCCAGAGAGATGAGGAAGATGAAGGAGCTTGCTGAAGCACTTCAAGCCAGGCTTGTAGCCTTGGAGAAGAACAAAAAGAGGGAAGTGGACGACAGTGAATCAGAAGAAGATGAAGATGCTGTTGAAGAGTATGAAGAGGTAGCTGAAGATCTGGATGCTGAAGACCAGAGATTTGCAAAACTGTTAAAGGCAGTGTAGAGTGATAAACCTAAGGTAAAGGTTGATGTTTCCAAGTATAATGGAAGTTTGAATGAAGATGAGTTACTGGATTGGATTGCTGCACTTGATAATCACTTTGAATGTGAAGATGTTGCTGAGGATCAGAAGGTAAAGATTGCAAAGACCAAGTTAGGAGGTCATGCTTTGGTATGGTGGGATTATGTACAATCCGAGAGAAGGAAACAAGGAAGGTCAAAGATCACTTCATGGGATAAAATGGTAGCAAGGATAAAAGGTAAATTCTTGCCTAAGGATTATGAAATTCAGATGTTTAAGAAGCTGCAATTTTTAAGGCAGAAGGAAATGGATGTGAAGGCATATACTGAGGAGTTTTATAAGTTGAGTATGAGATCTGGTCATCATGAGAATGAGGTAGAAAAGGTGGCTAGGTACTTGGCTGGTTTGAGATTAAACATACAGGATGAGTTAGTTTTAGCTAACCCTAAGAGTGTGGAGGATTGTTATCAAATGGCAATCAGGATTGAAGAAAAGATGAATAGGAGACAAGATAAGTCCATGAGAGGAAGAGACAGCAATATGAGGGGAAGAGGATTAGCCCCTTCAACAAGGCAAACCAATGAGGGTCAAGAAGACACTGATAAAGGACAGGGACAGTCTAATTTCAGAGGTGGATGGAAAGGTAATAGAGGCAAATTTGGAAGTGGTAGAGGTTCTACTACATTTTCAGGAAAGTGTTACACCTGTGGTGAGTTTGGTCATCTATTTTTCAAATGGCCAGAAAGCAAAGGTTCATCATCCAGAAATGATAGAACGAATGACAAGAGAGTACAACTTGTGCAAGAAGAGAAAGTAGAGCAAAGTGTACAGAGTTCAAACACTTATCAAGGAGATAGAGTTCCTGACGGTTATGGATATCCTGAGGAGGGAGAAGCATTGATGCTTAGGAGAATTAGTTTGCAGACATCAAAGGATCTGATGCAAAGAAGAGCTCTTTTCAAGACCACATGCAAGAGCAAAGGTAAAGTATGTAAGGTTGTCATTGATACTGGTTCAACAGATAACATGGTATCTTAGGAAATGGTGGATAAACTGCATTTGGAAAGGATTCCACATCAAAACCCTTACAAGGCATCTTGGGTGAGTGATAGTCAATCACTTTTTGTCTATGAACAGGCATATGTTGATTTTCAGATTGGAGCATATCATGATAGAGTTTTGTGTGACATTTTGCCCATGGAATGTTGTCACCTACTGTTGGGTAGACCATGGCAATTTGATAGGAGGGTACTGTATGATGGGTATGCTAATACCTACACCATCAAGAAAGATGGGAAAACTATTATGTTGATGCCATTACAGGAAGCAGCTGTAGTACAGAAGGCAGCAAAAATCATTTTAGTGGGAAAGAAGGAATTTGTGCAGAAGCCTATAGGAGCAGGCATAAAGGCAGTTGAGGACATTGCAGGGAAAGGAGTTGTTAAGGACAACAGGTTGAAGAAAGTTTCAGTTGTGACTGACAGAGGTCAGCAGCAGGTTCAGAAACAGGTTTGCAAACAGCAACCAGTTGAGAGGAATGACAAGGATGTTGTCATAGTTGGGACTATTGTTTGTCCTATAAAGGTTGAAAGAAAGACAAAGTTGAACATTACAGAAGTTCAAGAGGCAGTTCAGACAGAGGTTCTGGTCAGACAACCTGACAAACACAAGGTATGTGAGAGAAGGGCCTACATTGACAGGCATGAGGATTTACTTGCAAGAAAACAAGTTACAGTTCAGAAGTCTTGGAGCAGCCGAGAGCCAGCAGAGGACAAAGCTGGAACAAGTCAAGACACTGCAAAGGCAAAGTGTAAAGGTGGAGGACTTCCACAACCTAACTCATGTGACATGAGTTCTTTTCTGTTGGGGAGTATGGTGCAGGAGCACCTACCTGACAGTTGGCCTCCATGAGGCAGTTAGTTTGTTTTAGGTCTGGTTAATGTTTCCAAGAAGGTCTGATAAGACCAATGCATGTAATAAGGTCATGTTGACCATACTTTACTATTTTTAGCTAGGTTGTTAGGACAGCTATTATGCTGTATGTTCGGTTGGATCCTCCCAGCCGCTTGGAAGCTCCCAGCCGCTGGGAATCGAGTGGTAGTACTCGCAAGCAGATCCTATTTATGCATTAGGATCGGTTGATTTTAGACATTGCATTGTATTGCAGAAGAGAGATACAGATTAAGAAGTTAGATTGTGCTGTGTGTGAGACATAATATTGTACTTGCATCTTTTATCAATAAAGAGATCCTGTTTTGTTCATTCTCTGTTGAATTCCATTGTTTAATCGTGTGGTTGTTCTGGTGGTTTCATGGATTCGCTGATCCATTCCACCGGTTGATTCGTCGAATCGGTGGAATGGCTATGTACAGTAGGTTAGGATTTAGTTTGCATTTTCTGTTTGTTCGCATGTATGTTTGCAGGATCGCAGTCGAAATGTGTTGAGAACCCTAGCATGGGTATGTGCTAGGTCATGCTGATAGTTCGAGTCTGGAAGATCGCCCTGAAAGTAGATCGGGTCACCTCAGGAGGTTCGGCGGATCGGAACGGTGAAAATCCGCTAAGGTTGGGAAAATCCGTCACAACGGCATCATCAGGATATTCCTGTGTATATCCTGCAGTTACTTCGGGCGTCATCCGAGTAGATGGAGGTGAGCATGATGCAATTGTTTGCATAAAGTGAATGTGCATTGGGGTGATCATCATCAGGTGTTGCCGAGGAGGAGCGTATCGGCATAAGGTAGAAGATCAGGTTGATAAAACCATCGCGGGCCGATAATGTTAAGTTTGGCCGACAGCATGATATTGAAGGAACTGCATGTGACGTCATCGTCATCAGGATAATCGTCATCAGGATATCGGGGTGACGTAAGCATCGAAGGAAAGGTGCATGAGGTTGTCGTCATCAGGATATATGGAGGGAACCGGATGTGTTATATCCTGCTGATGAGCATGATGTTGAACATCATGATGCTGAAGAAAGTGTTTGGCGGTAAGATGAACAGTGAACATTAGGAGGATGTTTGCGCTTGCCGAATATGATGATGCTGCCGATAGCCGGATATGATGATGCTGCTGACAGGCGAAAGGTCGAAAGTTTGTCTGCAGGAGGATATCGGTCGGCAGAGAAAATATGATGATGCTGACAGTGTTAAGGGAAATATGATGATGATGATGAAGGGTTGCGGACATACATGCTGTATGTCAAGGTTTTAGTGTGGATGCCTCTGCATCAATAAGGAGTCGTACTCGACTTCACATGGAGATAGAGTGTTCAACCCACTCAGGATCTCTACACTCATTAACAATAATCATCTACATAATTAACTGATGCTATCAACTCCAACTGAGAGTCTAGAATCCATCTACGATGGCATCAATTGATATGCATGAGCACTAGATATATCTAGTTAACAACTAGGAAATGGTGACAACGACCACTCACATGGGCCGATAGGTCTAAATAATGGCAACAATAATGTCCATAGAGAGAAAATTGAACAATATGAAAGATAACAATATGAGAGAGAGAGAGAGAGAGATAACATGTGATTGTGGCCAAGGATAGAATGGTCCTTCTATGGCCCCAAGGCCACAACTCATTATAATAACACATCTTAACATACATATATAAATAACATTCAATAGCCTACGACCTATGATAAGGTGATCTCCATGATCCATGACTTAGCAGCCATATACAAGGTAATACCCAAGTATAACTATTAATAACTCAATATACCAAGGAATATATTATACTAGTTTAATAACCACAATGACATATGTAAAATATAGATGTAGTCTACTATATCCATTATCTAATAAGATATATTATAACATGGAGATATCATGGTATGGATAAATCAACTAGGATATTCATACCTGTAGATTCTCTTGTAACTTATTTCAAGGTCTTCACATAGACCAGTGTTCTCTTGTAGATCAAGTGACAGTACCAAAACTCACCCCTTCCAATGCTTAGACCACAATAAGGATTACATGAAATGCCACACCATACCAAGAATGGGTTTCTTCTTCTAGACTAAACTACAACCGGAGAAAGGAAGAATTGAATGACTATTTCAATGCCACCTTGATTACTTATTTCTCCCCACTACATTGGCTATTTTTAGCCTCCTCCATCATGTATGCACCTTAATGGCCCATATTCTCCTTTTTCTAGTCATTGCCACATGTAGGAGGGTTAAAATAGAAAAAATGATAATATCATAGACTTGTCATTATCAATCATAAATTCAAAATAAGATCATGCTCATTAAACAATATTATATTTATAGTCGAACAACTATAAATACTACGCTTATGAGTGTCTACACCATAAATATATTATAGCCATATTTTTCTATTGAAATAATAATTTATTTTTTAACTGTTAAATCGACTAATAGAATAAACTATTACAACTCTCTTCAACAAAACCTAACATGCTTCTAGACGTTTATCAAACATCACATATAGTTGTATTACCTAATTGTGTAACTGTGTGTGTGGTTCTTAAATAATTTGGTTCAACTTCTAGTTTGTCACCATCTATCATCCCCTCTTAGATGATATTCTCCCTCACTACGTAGGTGGGGAAAAAGGTTATCCTACATCCTTCTCGTATCCATCCATATAGTAGTTAGTCCGTTAGGAAAATAATTCATAATCAAAACTTAACTAAATATCAACTGCATAACTTGATAACCTAACTCCTATTCAGTTCTCAGGAATTCAAGATGCTTATCCACAAACTCCACAACCTGATAACCTAATACCTTGTCCTTACCCATCTTATTGCTATAGATTCTTATGCTAGGCTCCTAAATTGGATCACATTGAGTCTTCAAACCTTCCTAAATCATGTGAATGTTGTTTACATAGTTTTAAATTATGAATCTATTGATGTCCATAACTCTCTTAAGGTTTTGCTTAACAGACTGTAGCTCACCCTCTAGATAATCGATCCTTTTCTCCTACTTTTCCTTGGCTTCTTTAAGTCTACAAATCTCCTCTAAAACATTATAATCTAACTAATTTAGATTAGCATCTTCCACTAGATGGGGATTTTCATAGCTAAATCTGTGATGTAGCATATAAATATTTAGATTCAGTTTTTCATCTCTAAGAGCTAAGGGGATACATGTGGAAGGCTTAGTGCACTCTCGCAGAGCCAAAAGGAGGTGGCCCACTTGCTATTGTGAGGCCATGGAATGATTCCACATGGACACATAGGACAAAAAAGAAAGAAAAGTCAAGAAAAAAGAGCATCCGAGATGGAGTAATTTCATTGGTTATTGGCTTTTCACGTAAAGGTTCAGATTTTCAAATCTAGGGGGCATCCCAAGGTTGTTGATATTATGATATGGATCTCACATCGATGATTGCTATTCAAATTATCTTAATGAACATTGGAATACACCTTAGTGTCACAAATTTGCAGTAATGCGAAGTGACATGCAGTAATGAGGCAAGCCCTAATTTGCAAATTCAATTAAAATTAAAGGCAAGGGCTTTTCACAGCATTTTCACGGATGCAAAAAGAGTTCCTGTGAGCAATGGGAATTGGGTGAGAAGACGTTGAGATTCTGAAGCTTCTACAGTCAAAAAACCAGTAAGTTACTCTCACCAGCCGTGTGCATTTTTAGTTGAGTTGTCGTCTTGTGAATAAATTTTGAGCACCATTAGAAAAGAGAAAACCCTAGTTTGGAAAAGAATTATTTCAAAATGAGTCAAACTAGCCAACCTTCAACTTTAAAAAGGGGTCTGGATGAAGACTTGATGATTCAGCTGCCCAGGTCTTCAAGAAGGCCTGTAAATGTGCATGGTCCCAGTGGGCCAAATGATAGACTACTAGATTTGTGCTCTAGGTGCCGAGACACTCAATTTCCTATGCTTGCATGGATCTTGTTTAAACATTGGTACGATATGAGGGAGTACAAAGCCCCTATTTGTAATGCTTGGAATTTGGATTTAGCGAAGTTAATGTGCCCTAATGTGTTCATAAACATAAATTTTGTGAGGGCAGTTGCACAGAGGTATAATCTTAGGTCTAGGACTGTCAGGGTAGGAAATAATGCCATCATGATCAGGACCACAAAGGCCTTCATCACAAAAGTGTTTGGCTTAAACCCTACTACCAGCAAGAAAATTGATCTCAATGCTCTAAAGGATGAATATAAGAATGCTCAACGTGCATACAAAACTTTCAAGCTGCCCAAGCACAGGTCAAGGGGCATTGATGGAAAGTTGGTTAAAATCTTAGATAAGGAAGGAGAACCTTTTGATGTGTCACTGTTTATGCATTACTTTGTGAAGACATATCATACTTTGTGTCATGTGTTGGGAAGGGATGCATTAGATAAAATTTCAGTCTCTATGATGATGATGGCTACTAATGTGCAAGATATTTCAACAATAGAGGCCTTTGATTATGTAACTTATATAGCAGATAAAATGCACAGTCAGTTGGTGAAGATTAAGAATAATCTATATACTATAGATGCAAAGTTGGAGTTTAGTTGGTATTCAATCATGTGCCATATTTTTTTATATGCTGGATCAGGAATGTGGCATCAAGATTTGCATGTTAGATAAGTTGACCATGATGGTACTCCACTCCCTATCCAGATGTGGACTCATATGATAGCTATGCACTATACAAATGCAAATTATGTAATTTTTGAAGAGAATTTTGTCAAGAAGCTATTGAATTTCTTAGATCCTGAAGGTGAAAGAGTTCACAGGGATGTACTTGATTTTCTAAGACCACTGGACAAGACTCCTGAGTTGGGAATTCTGCACAATTGGGGAGATTGGTTTCTTCATACTCATACTACATGTATCAGAGTTTATGGGAGCAAGGTTACCCCATATATATTGCCAAAATATGTGCCAAAGAGAATTGCATATTTAGAAATCATTAGGCAATTGAATGAGTTAGACAAAGAACATCTGAGATTACAAAAGAAGGGGTCTTTCTTCCTCACTTCTATCAAGTTTTGTAACTTTTGGGCCACTAATAAGGATGCTCTAGATCAAATTGAGGCAATATTGAGAGTCTACAGGATGGGGTTGGAGCAACCAAGGGTGTTTGACCTAGAAGGATTCATTAACAGAGTGAGGCTTGGCATCAAAAGGCCCTAATTCACCCAACAAGTCTTATTTGATGAGGATGTAGTAAGAAATTCTGCCACAATGGAAGAAATTCATTTTTTGAAGGAAAGGTGGGAAGAAGTGATGGAAGGAGAAAGGATGAGAACTAATCTCAATCTTGCATATCCAAGGGCATTTGCAAATGAGAATGACCCCATAGTAAGAATTCAGAGAATTTTGGCTCATGTAGAAACTCTGATTGCAGAAGCTCCTCCAGGAGAAGAAAGGACAACATATGTCAGAGACTCAAAGGCTCCAATCAAGCCATATAGAAGAGGAAATGAGTCCCCTGATACACCTCCAGCTAAGAAAGTGAAAATCATTGACTTGGAACATGAAGAGGAAGTAGAATTGATAGACTTGGAGAAGAAAGCAAATGAACAAGAACAAAAAATTTCCCAACAGGTGAATTCACCTGTGAGAATAAGTCCTTATGCCTCCCTTGATAATAGATTAAGAAGATCACTTATTGGTAATCATGTGGATATAGAGGACATCACAGTGTTGCTTGTGAATAATTCCTAGAAGATGATGCCTTTATCAATACCCCATAATTTAAGGGGTATGTGTTGAAAGTAAGGAATGAAGAATTTCAGAAGAGGGGAGAGGAAGCCAAGAGAGGAGCTAATCCAGAAAAGTATGAAGAGATTGTTGGAGTACAATACCACTGAGAGGGGGGGTGATTCAATGGTATACTAATTTTAACAACACCTTAAGAACTTGAAAAATCACATTAGCTTTGGCATGGCAGACTAATGTCAAGAATGCATCAACAATATTATGAAACAAACAAGAACATCAATCTTAGGAGTAAAGATGTTTGCATGTTAGACACTCAATCATGTAACTTGTATAATTTTGATTAACCATAATGAGACTGAACAGAGGATATCATCTCAAACAAAATATATGATGAATATGCGTTCATACAGATCAAATTGACTTAGAATAACTATAAAACTGAATGACACATGATGAGTAAAAGAACATGAGGATAAAACACATCAGTGATAGCAACAACCCATAACACACATATTGTCATGAGTGGAAACCCTTTGGGCAAAAAACCACTCAAAAAAATGCTTCACTAGCTTATCAAAAGGAATCTCACTAATTACAGGCCTCACTGGCTTACAACATTGCCTCATTGGCATATAACATTGCCTCACTGGCATACAACATTTAGAAGCATCAACTTCAAGGAGCACCAACCCCTAACATAGCCTTGCAGGAGCATGCACTCTCTGCATACAGAAAGATAAATAAAAATTCAGAGGGTTACTCTATTTCTCTTTGTACCAGACTCATATAACATCAACAATGCATGTACACACACTTACACATCCATCATTCATATTATATCAGGTTTTATACACAACATATTACATTCTATCCAAGTCATTCTTTCTCTCTACAAATAGTTAGAGAGTCATAACTCAAACTGATTGGTAGTTCACAACTAAAACTGCCTCCTAAATCATACTATAATATTCAACATCTTTCCTTGTTAAACAATACCCGAGTATAACTGAAAAAGTAACCACTGTCAACTGAAAGTTTCAATTGTTTATAACTGTTTGCACTAGAATTTCAAATGCCTGAGAAAAGAATATATCTTGTGCCTTTATCATTGCACATGTTATAAAAGAAAATGATCTCTTTGTCAGGGTTCTATCAAGATGTTATAGACCCACAAGAGAGCCTGAAAAACTCTTTGTCATTTAATCTTTTCAAACAATAAGTCCTCGAAATACTAACAAAAATTGTTTAGAGTTTTATCAGAAAAATAGTCACAATAATATTCATGAAACCTTAGCTGAAAAAGAAATTTCCACTTGAAACCCTAGACACCATTTGGAGACAGTCAACAAAGAAAAACATTCAAGTAACAAATATAATCTCTGCTTATTTTTTAAACCCTAGCCACTGTAATAGGCAACCGAAAACACTTTTATGTCCACTAAAAATAAAAAACCTTTAAATAGTTTCAATCCCGAAATCAAACTCAGAAACCTTCAAAGACTTTTACGCATATTAAACTAAAGCGAAATGGAGAGAAAGCACCTGATAGCCGACCAAATTTCTGATGGTCAACAAAATTTGCTAAGTCCAACCAGCTTTGTCACTTCAAAAGATACCACTGATGACTTCCTTCAAAGATTCATGCGGCCATTGTCATGTTCTTTCATGATTACAGTAGACTGAAAATGAAACCCTAAGAAGGCTTCATATTCAAAGCTCAAACTTTGCATAATGAGTGCAAAAAAATTACTTTTGCCCAAGTTTAACTCATGCAACTAGTGTTACAGGTAAACCCTAAGAAGACCGGTGAAAAACTCATTCATTTTGCCTTATTGAATTTGCACTGACTTGTTTGAGAGGTAAACCACTAAAGCATGCCAATAAGAAACAAGGTTGTGATATTTGCAATATTGAATATGCCCACTAGGAGATCAAATACAAATATATCGTGGTCAACACTTAAACCAAAATAACAAAAATTTCATGCCTTAGTCCTAAAAAATATTACATGTATTTAAATGCCTTTACCACAATGCTCATGATATTAAACATTTGTGCTAAGAGAGAGAACAAGAATATAACATCTTGTCATATGTGCTCATCATCACTAAGAAGGATGTCATTATGTAACCAAACTGGACATGATCATAATATGCCAAACCATATTAACATGACCAAGAGAACCAATGCCAATGAAGGATGCCAAACTGAACACGATTACCAAAGGTGCCATACTAAACATGAACCCACATGAGGTGCCAAATTGAACATGTGCCAAACATATCAAAGCCAATCAATGGAATCAATAATTTAAACCAAATGGTGTCAAAGTGAATACCCTTGTCACTTCAACAAAGCATGAATATCATATTAATATCAACTGAGATCAACAGAGCATAGAGCATATGGCAGCTTATCAAAACATACCAATATAACCAAGTTGTGGATTTGTCATCAGGGATAACAAATGAGGGCAAGTCAACAGAGATAACTCAGAGGGTGTTGAATGAAGTAGGTCAAGATATTAGTGGAATGACCCCTAATGAAGGAAGAGCCTTGGTAGTAAAGAGTGGTCTGATGCTACTTCCACATTGGACTCTAGTAGATGCAATTGCTTTTGACACTATCAAGAGAATGGGCATAGATATATTAAAAGACCAAGTAGATAAGGCACTCTTTGGTGCATGGTTTAATCCCAAATTTGAGACCCTGGCAATATGGGCATTGGCCCCAAGTAATAATAAGCCAAGGGTGGGTCTAGGAGAATAGGAGATGTAACAATAAAGAGAGTGTCAGACACTTTAGCTCCTCAAGCTACAAGCATGAGTGTTCATACAGTCCAATTTGCTAAGGTTGTCACTAATAAATTGCAAAGAGATTATGACGAGCTTCTATTGAAATATGGGCAAGCTATGTTAGAATTGAATAAATGTAAGGAGTAGATGTCGTTGGCTCCAGGCACCTCAGTTCAAAATGTTCCAGCTCTTGTAGAGACTGCAGAAGCTTTCCCAACAGACAGGGAGGCATTGCTTTCAAAGATTAAGGATTTGAAGGAAGAGGTAAAGAATCTGAAAGATGAGAAAAAGAACATTGTGAGAGAAATGGTTACAAATATGATAAACCATAGGTTGTCCAAGATCACAGCTAGGGTTGATGATACATGGAAGTCTTATTCAAATTTGAGGATAGCCGTAGACAAACATGGGAAGGACAAGGAAAGCCTAAAAGACATTTGTAGGGTATGGCTACCAAGAATTGGAGAAATAAGGGAAGTTCATAGATGTTCAAGGTTTGCCTCTGATGCTCCAACAGAAATAAAATTAACCCTTGATATGTTAATTTTATTAGAAGAGGTAGTGGCTTTCCAACTAAAATTGGACAAGGTTTTGAATGAGAAGAGACAATCAATTGAGAACATAGATAAGAGGATCATGCCAAGCATCTTGGAAGATGATGGACAGATAAAAGGTTTAGATAAATGGAAGGCTGATTTTGAAGGTATAATTGGCCAACTCATATCTTCAAGTTGTGTAGATGGTGACCTAAGCATGAAAATTTTAAGTTCTACACTTGATAAGCTGCATGTGTTGGAATTGAATTTTGAGATATTTTGTAAGGAATCAAAGATTTTATTGGATGCAAGGTATACATGGCATAATGAAAAAATAGCAAAATTGATTCCTTTCCAATGGCCATCAGAGAAATCATGTGCATTATGGGTGGAGAAGTATGGATAAATGTGTCTAGGATGAATGAGGATCCAATCATGTGATATGTCTTTTTTCATCATTGGGATAAAGCATCTCCAAGACAAATTGTATTTTTGTCTTTTCCCTTTCATATGTAATTTGAATTAGTTTCCCAATGCCTATGTCGGTGGCTTGTAATGTAAGATTTGTAACCAACTGTTAGTAATGAGTTTTTGAGTACCATGTTCTAGTGTTTATAAAAGATTGTGTTGTACTACTTTGTAAAGAGATTGGAAGATTTGGGAAACTTTAATAATGAAATACAGAGCAATTCTGAGAGGTTGTCCATATTTTGAGTTGTAAGTTTCAGTTTCTTGCATTGTTGAATGTATTTTCTCTATAAGCATTTTTATCAGTTTCAGATTGCAATATATGAAAAATGCCTCTGAGCATGTGTTTCCATCAATTGTCTCTTGTGTTGTTTGCATTTCTCTTTTGAATAAAGATACTAAGGGTTTCTGAGTTCTTGAATATACATTTGCTTTATTACATGTCTAGTTTATTGCTTATGTTCAAGGAATAGATTAAAATACTTTGAGTCAGATATGGAGAGATGTGCTTTGCAACAAGGATATTAATAAGAAGAATTGTTGGAAATACCCATTCTTGGATTGTTTTCTGTAAGATAGGAACATAGTAAATCCTCTGAATCTACATGTTTATGATGCTTATGAGAAGTAATCTACATTTGCAAGGAATTGACTCCAAACCCTAGGATTGGCATCGATCAGAGTTGGGCTTATTTTCACAAAGCACCCATAATTAATGATCACACATACATTAAAAAAGAAAAATCAATTTATTAGTTTTTAGGAGTAGGGTTTAGTTTCACGTTCTCTGAGCCATTCAACGAAGTAATTACCAGAGCTAGCGAACTTTGAAGTGATTATATAGTTTTTGTTTGCATATAGGAGAACATATCTAATTTAGGTGTCAATATCTGGTGAAATAATGATTTATCATTTAGATATTGAAGTAAAGGAATACCCCCTAGGTCTAGCAGAGCCTAAAGTGCAAAGGAGAACAAACAATTGTCTCATGTTCATTGGCCACTGACCTAAGAATCTTAAGCATACAAGATGGCAACTTTTTAGGGAAACTCAGACCATCAGTTGGGAACACCAACAGATTGGCATCTCCGCTAGGGAGTTGACAATATAAAGAACCCAAAATTCAACTTGAAATCCCATATGTGGGTGGCTACTCTGTATTTATCTCCCAACTGGTGATATTACAATTTACATGCAAGGAAGAAGATCCCTACAAAACCCCTTATTTCAAGAACAACCAAAAATGATGTACAGGAAAAAGGGGAATAATCAGTCCAACCAAGAAGGGTCTCCAAATCCTCAAAACAATGACGATATCTATAGTGATATTAGATCTTTTAAACAACAATAGTTTTCAGGTGCAGAAGCTAGTATCCAGGAGATCCATGAGAAGCAACAAGGTGATAGGCCGAGGTTAGGATTTGATATCTTTCAAGAATGTGTCCTTTTATAAATCCACTTGACAGACTTGAAGATATCAAATCACCAAGGGATACAAATAACCCCAATGTGATTAGACCATCCTTGTCAATGCCAAAAGAAGAGGAGTTGTTAGAAGAAGTCAGGAACCTCATGACTGAGATTGAGTACTTGGAAGCTGTGAAAATGAGGGATGAGATGAGACTTAGGGTTGAGGTTTTAAGGACTACTTACCAAAATATAATTCCAACTATAAATAATGCAAACACAGTTGGTAATCAATAAGTCAATAATGTTCCAAACCAGCAAAATAATCAGAATCTACTGGCTAATAATCAAGGGCCTGACCAACATGCAAATCAGAATCTGCAAAACAACCAAAGGCAGAATGTCAACAATAATAGAGAACCTCATAACAATGTAAGAAATCCAAATGCACATGTCCATGGTAATGTGAATCGAAATGCTAATGCAAACCAAAATTGGAATGCAAACCAGAATCAAGATGAATTTGGTAGGAGGCCCATGCAGTTGGAAAGATATAGACAGCTAGATTTTACTGGTATCCTGAGTATCCTAACCCCATTGATAATGACATCAGGACTGAATTGCCCAAGTTTTCAGGTAATAATGCAGTATCTGGTGAAGATCATTTGAAAGCTTTTCTGAATTTAATGGATAATTTTGAAGTTGAACATGAGGATGTTTTCATGAAGTTGTTCATGCAATCTTTGGGAGAAGAGGCTAGGGAATGGTATAGGAATTTGCTTGATCAGAGTATTTCATCATGGGATGATTTCATGCAGATTTTTAGAGAGTAGTATGGAGATAAGACTGACCCTGGTTTCATTATAAATGAATTCACTAGTATAACCAAAGGGTCAAATGAGCCTATTCCTAATTTTAATGCAAGGTTTACTAGGGTACTAAATAAACTTCCACCTCATATGAGACCAAACGAACCTATGTGCATGGTTTTGTAAACAAATGCCTTCGATGCAAAAATAATATATGAACTGAGAGACAAGAGTCCAGCTAGCCTAAGAGATGCTTTTAGGATTGCAACCAATTTTGAGAATAATAGGAAAGCATCTGGCAAAGGAAATAGGAGGGATGATGTAAAAATCTTGTAGAATCTAAACAATAGAGCTCAGAATGCTCAGAGTAATTCTTCCACATCTGAGGATAAGTTGGACAAGTTGACAAATGCTTTTAAGGACCTAAGTTATAAATTTGCAAGAATAGAGAAAGGACTAGGCCTTGAAAAGCCAAATTATTAGAAAAAGACCATAGCTGCATGATATTCCATACAATACAAATTGGCACAATGGTAAGCCCATCTTGAATAATAATAATAATAATTAGAAGTCTCAGTATGGTAAGGAAACTCCTGATCCATTAAAGAAAAATGTCAATGTTGTTGAAGACACTCCTTGGTGTATGGTGTGTCAAATGCCTCATTCATCATCACAGTGTATGATTGCTCGGTCCTTCCATAATGATGCTTGCAATGAATGTAATGAGTCCCACTATGCTGAAGATGACAATGTTAACATGCTTTTTACTAGTGGAGATTATTATTCTTCTGATGAGGTTGATGCAGATATAGATGTGGTTGAAAAGAGGTATCATAAGGAGCAAGTTTGTCAGTAGATGTTTTTAGATGAAGAGGATGGGGATCAACAGGTTTATGCCCAGGATTCACATATTCTAAATGTAAATTTAAGGAGACTTTCTAATGAGGAGATTAGAGCCCTAACAACTATTGCAGTGGCTCAAGTCAAGAGCAATTATAATCGTAGGAGCTGGGCTCAAACTGGTGATTCTGGTCAACCAGGAAGCATATTTGTGAAGCAGCCTTAGAATAATTCAAAAGGGTTTGAGTCACAAAAGAAACAAAATAATGATAGTAAGAAGGACCCTAAGGAAAAGTTAAGTAGTAATGCCAAAAGTTCAGAAAGGGCAACTCAAAATGAGGATAAAAGCAAAAGTTCCAGTGGGCTAAGTAACAGTCAAAATGCCACAGGTACTAGAACTAGACATACTCATGAAAGAAATAGGAATATGGGTCAAAGTACAACTATTATACAAAATTATGTCCCATTTGACATTACTCAGGAATTATCCCAAATGAAGGTTTATGTCCCATTACTTGATATGTTGATTATCGAAGAATACAGGAATAAAGCATTGTCTTTAATTTCAGGGATATCTAATCAGGTAGACCAAGCTGCCAAGGATCATGGCAAAGGGCAAGAAAAGAATGCTGATGAAGAAGAAATTCCAGAAGTATATCTAGGAACAACCTTGACAAAATGTCCATCACAAGTTTATCCATTCTATGTGTCTCTCATCATCAATGGTAAGGTAATAAGGAATTGTATGCTTGATTCAGGTGCATCAACAAACATCATGCCTTTGGCTGTCATGGAACAAGCTGGACTAAAAATAGATAAGGTATGTGGTAAGTGCTTTTCTATGGATGCTAGGGAGGTGCCAATTATTGGAATCATGAAGAATGTATATTTCATGCTTGTTGCTTATCCTGAAAAAACTTACACTATGAATATAACTGTGGTTGACATCAAGCCACAATATGGGATGTTGTTGTCAAGAAGGTGGGAAGCATTGATTGGAGGAAGTATGCAATTGGACTTGTCATATGCTATGATTCCTACGAATGGTAGGGATGTTAGATTGAACAAAGAGGAAAAAGCACCGGATATAATTGAAGAGTCTGAGTCAGCTAATCAGGTGTGTTTTGTTGATACTGATTTTGATAACTTTCAAGTAGTATCCTGTGACCGGAATATAAACAAGAAGGAACCCATTGATCATGAACTTGAAAGATTGAGGGATCAAGATGGGCTCTGGTCCATGTATTTTGATGGTGCATGTTTTAAGGAGGGCTCTGGATTAGGAGAAGTGTTTGTCTCCCCTACTGGTAAGATATTCAAATTTTCTTTCCTTTTGAAATTTGGGTGCACAAATAATATTGCAGAATATGAGGCTCTTCTGTTGGGTCTAAATGTTGCAATTAAGCATGGGATTAAATTACTTAAGGTGTTAGAAGATTTAGAATTAATTGTCTCTTGAGTAAGAGGGAAATATGCTTCTAAAAATAAAAGGTTGAAGCAATACAAGCATACAGTATAGGATAGTGTGGAATTATTTGATGCATTTTCTATAAACTGGGTAGAAAGGTCTAGGAATGTTTTAGTAGACTTCCTAGCCCATGTTGCTACCAGGCCAAATGATATCACATTGGCAGACAGTGGACATGTTGCGGTTAAAGTTAGACCTACAATCCCAGAAAACATATGTAGTTGGCAAGTTTTTGAATATGACAAGGACCTAATGAGATTTTTACATTGCAAATTGGTAAGTATGAAAATTAGGAGATAGACTTTCAGAACTTTGTGGAAGTTGTAGATGGAAGAGAGACTCTTTTTGGAAAAGAGATGATACAACTTAAGACTAATAAGATTCCAAAAGCGCTGGTATCTTTGGAAAGAACATTTGACAACAAAGACCAGTTTGTTGCTAACACCTCTTCCACAAACAAACAAGATTTGGAGGAAATAAACCTAGGAATAGATAATGCTCCAAAGAAAGTCTACATTGGGAAGAAGCTTCAACCACACATAAGGGCAATGTTGATTGCATTACTGAGAAAATATAAGCATGTCTTTGCATGGTCGTATGAGGATCTGAAGGCTTACATAGAAGACCTTTTTCAGAATGAAATTCCTTTGAAGCCTGGAGCTAAGCCATTTAGATAGAAGCAAAGACCCATAAATCCTACTCTAGCTCCAAAGATGCAAGAACTTATGAAGCTCAGATATGGTGGAATCATAAAGCCCATAAGGCACTCCACTTGGGTGTCAAACTTGGTTCTAGTTAGAAAGAAAAATAGAGATATCAGACTGTGTGTGGACTTCAAAAATTTGAATATATCATCTTTGAAGGACAATTATCCATTACCCAACATGAAGGCTATGCTCTAGAAAGTAACAAGATGTGAACTATTATCCATGATGGATGGGTTTTCTAGCTACAATCAATTGAAGGTAAAGGAATCAGAACAATACAAGACTGCCTTCACAACTCCATGGGGGACATATGTGTATGTGAGGATGCCATTTGGACTGACAAATGTTGGGGCAATGTTTCAGAGAGCCATGGATGTTGCATGTGTAGGATTGATTGATTCAATATTGGTGGTGTACCAAGATGATTTGACTACTTATTCTAAAAAGGAGGACCAACATTGTATGCACCTAGAAAAGATTTTTATTAGAGCACTGGAATATGGAATTTCATTAAACCCTAAGAAATGTGCCTTTGGAGTGACTGAGGGAAAACTTTTAGGGCATATAGTATCCAAGGATGGAGTTAGAATTGATCCATAAAGGGTTGCTACAATTGATAGAATCCAAATGCCCAAAACTGTGAAAGGTATTTAGTCATTTTTTATACAGATCAACTTTGTCAGAAGATTTGTTACCAATTTTGCAGAAATTACCAAAGCAATATCTAAGATGATGAAGAAAGGTGAGGTTGTAACATGGGGAGATAAAGCAATCCGATCATTTCAAAACATAAAAGAAGCTATCAAAATTGCCCTTGTTTTGAAGTCTCCTGACTTCACTGAGCCATTTCAATTATTTTCTTTTGCTTCTTTTCATACAATTGCTGCATACTTGTTACAAAAGAATGATGATGGATATGAACAACCTATTGATTTCTTTAGAAAGTCCTTGTAGGCTACAGAGCTAAAATATGACATAATGGAAAAACAAGCTTATGCTTTGGTTAGGGCAATCAAGAATTTCAAACCCTATTTAGTTGGAGCTCAAATTGTAGCTTATGTTCCCCACTCTGCAGTAAAGGATATATTTACACAACAAGGGGTAATATGGAGATGATGTAGGTGGATTAATAAGATACAGGAGTTTAATATTGGCATCCAGATCACCAAGCTGGTAAGGGGACAAGGTTTGGCAAAGATGATGGTAGAGACAAATTTGGAAGCTTGTCAAGTGAATGTAGCTGAAAACCGTGCAAGATAAAGCATGCAGTGTACAACAATCTGAGTGGTACAAAGACATTGTCCAGTACTTGCAAAACATGAGTTTCCCTCCTCACTTCAATGATATCATAAAAGGACTTTGAAGCTGCAAGCCATTAAGTATGTCATTGTTCAAGGTGAGTTGTATTGGAGAAACCCTGATGGTGTGTTGCTTAGATGTGTAGATCAATATCAAGCTACAAAGATATTGATTGAAATGCATAAAGGGGTGTGTGGAGGACATTACATGGCTAAAACTACAACACACAAAATTCTTAGGTCAGGATACTAGTGGAAAACACTCTTTTCTGATATATACAAAATGGTGAGAACTTGTGATTCATGTCAGAGATTCTCAAGGAAGTTAAAGTATGTTGGTGCATTTCCACTCAAAGTTGTGACAGTAGATGCTCCATTTCAATAGTGGGGAATAGATTTTATTGGAGAAATAACAGAGAAGTCAAGTGGCAAACATAGTTGGATACTTGTTGCTACTTATTATTTTACTAAATGGATTGAAGCCATCCCAACTAAAAGAGCCACAAGCAAAGTTGTACTAGATTTTGTTTTGGAGCACATAATCATTAGATTTGGGGTACCAGCTAAGTTGGTGACAAATAATGCAATGTGTTTCAGGTCAAGAGAATTTGTTGATTTTTGCAATGATTATGGTATTAATCTATCATATGCAACACCGTACCATCCTCAAGGCAATGGTCAGGCTGAGTCCAACAACAAAAGTTTGATGAAGATAATCAAGAGGATAATTGATAAAAAAAGAGGGCATGGGACTCTAATTTGAAGTTAGCATTGTGGGCTGATAGAGTGATTGTTAAAAAAGCTATTGGTAAGTCTCCTTTTGAGTTGGTGTATGGGCTGGAAGCAAAATTGCCAATGAATAATCTTTTTCCAGTTTACAAGTTCATATAGGAAAATGATGATGACATAGAAGATATAATGGAAGAAAGGGTGAATCAATTGGTTGCATTGGATGAGGTAAGGAGAGAAGCACAAAGAACCAATATCAAGAGGCAGTAGAAAGTGAAATACTTATTTGATAAAAGGGCCTCAGAAAGGAAGTTTCAGGTGAATGACATGGTTCTTGTATGGAATTCCAGGAGCTAGCATAAAGGCAAGCATGGGAAATTTGAGCCTTTATGGATTGGCCCATACTTGATAAGCAATACTCATGGAGAAGACTCATATTTTCTCTAAGCTCTTGATGGTGAATTTTAGGAATTGTCTGTGCATAGACAGTTCCTAAAACCCTGCTTTTCATAAGTAGGTTATTTTCTATGCACATTGTAAATATGTTGTATATAGTGTATATACTTGTACAATTATATTTTGTGTCCTGTGTCTGTCTTTGTTTTGGTCTGCTCCTGGAGTTTTTTGGTCCTCGCTACAATCTTGCAAATTGCACATCCCCAACCAGAGCCAATGGTGGTACCTATCTAGGTTTTACGGTTTTGAGTCAGTTTTATCAAGTCTTTTCCTTATTTTCCTTAAAACACTAAGTCTTGTAGCTGACGACTTACTTTATGTTATAATCCATCGTTGACCACCTAGCCTAGGTTACCGGTCCTTTAAGTTATAACCTTGAGTCTTATATGTCATGAAGTGACCTACCCCAAGGCCTAGTGTTTACCTTCTGTTGCCTGTTGAAGTCATGTTCTTATAAATTTCTTAAGTCCTAAGTTCTTGTAGGGGCTAGAAAGTGCCACTTGGCAAGATATTGCAAGCCCGCAAACTGTTGAAGATGACATCACATTTGCACTGCACAGCTGTAAAATAAGGATAGGTGTAAAGTATATCGTGGCATATGGCCATAAGATCGATGAATCAACTGAATGCAGGAGATTGCACCGGGTGTCAAAGGATGAAGTGAAGAGGTAGGGCTGATAAGGATAAGATGGTAGCGCAGTATCGCAGAAGAATCTTGTCTACAAGAAAGATTCTATGCACAATTGCGAGATGATGTCATGTGGCCTATTTTTGAAAGGAAGGAAAAGGCTTATACAAGGGGATACATGTGGAAGGCTTAGTGTGCTCTTGTAGAGCCAAAAGGAGGTGGACCACTTGCTACTGTGTGACCGTGGAATGATGCCACATGGCCATGTACGACAAAAAAGGAAGAAAAGTTAGGAAAAAAGAGCGTCCGAGATGGAGTAATTTGATTGGTTACTGGCTTTTCACGTAAAGGTTCAAATTTTTAAATTTGGTGGGCATCTCAGGGCCATTGATCTTATGATATGAAGCTCACAATGGCGACTGAGATTCAAATTCTCTGAATGAACATTGGAATACACCTTGGTGTCACGAATTTGTAGTAATGGCCAAAGTGACATGCAGTAAAGAGGCGAGCCCTAATTTGCAAATTCAATTAAAATCGAAGGCGAGGGTTTTCCATAGCATTTT
Source organism: Cunninghamia lanceolata (assembly GCA_027924645.1). Lineage (NCBI taxonomy): Eukaryota > Viridiplantae > Streptophyta > Pinopsida > Cupressales > Cupressaceae > Cunninghamia > Cunninghamia lanceolata. Next base: position 772,716 of record BSBN01000474.1, on the reverse strand, counting down.
CAGGGACGTGAAAAGAGTTCTTGCACGTAGTGAGCATTGGGTGAGAAAATGTTGAGATTCTGAAGCTTCTATAGTAAAAAACCAATAAGTTACTCTCACCAGCTGTGTGCATTTTTAGTTGAATTGTCATCCTGTGAATAAATTTTGAGCACCATTAGAAAAGAGAAAACCCTAGTTTAGAAAAGAATTGTTTCAAAATGAGTCAAACTAGCCAGCCTTCAACTTCAAAAAGGGGTATGGATGAAGACTCGATGATTCAGTTGCCCGGTCTTCAAGAAGGCCTGTAAATGTGCATGGTCTCGGTGGGCCAAATGACAGACTGTTAGATTTGTGCTTTGGGTGCCGAGATGCTCAATTGCTTGTGCCTACATGGATCTTGTTTAAACATTGGTATGATAGGAGGGAGTACAAAGCCCTTGTTTGTAATGCTTGGAATCTAGATTTAGCGAAGTTAATGTGCCCTAATGTGTTTGTAAGGGACTGACTCGAGTTGCTGGTGCTGCGTGGGTCTTTCGCCAGGCCCGTGACAGTGTTCATAAACCCAGATTTTGTGAGGGCAGTTGCACAAAGGTATGACCCTGGGTCTAGGGCTGTCAGGGTAGGAAATAATACAATCATGATCAGGACCACAAAGGCCTTCATCACAAAAGTGTTTGGCTTAAACCTTGCTGCCAACAAGAAAATTGATCTTAATGCTCTAAAGGATGAATATAAGAATGCTCAGTGTGCATACAGAACTTTCAAGCTGCTCAAGCACAGGTCAAGGGGCATTGATGGAAAGTTGGTTAAAATCTCATATAAGGAAGAAGAACCTTTTGATGTGTCACAGTTTATGCATTACTTTGTGAAGACATATCATACTTTGTGTCATGTGCTGGGAAGGGCTGCATTAGATAAAATTCTAGTCTCTATGATGATGATAGCTACTAATGTGCAATATATTTCAACAATAGAGGCCTTTGATTATGCAACTTATATAGCAGATAAAATGCATAGTTAGTTGGTGAAGATTAAGAATAATTTGTATACTGTAGATGCAAAGGTGGAGTTTAGTTGGTATTCAATCGTGTGCCATATGTTTTTATATGCTGGATCAGGAATGTGGCATCAAGCTCTGCATGTTAGAGAAGTTCATCATGATGGTACTCCACTCCCTGTCTAGATGTGGACTCATATGATAGATATGCACTGTACAGATGCAAATTATGTTATTTTTAAAGAGCATTTTGTTAGGAAGCTGTTGAATTTCTTGGAGCCTGAAGGTGAAAGAGTTCACAGGGATGTACTTGATTTTCTAAGACCACTGGACATGATTCTTGAGTTGGGAATTCTACACAATTGGAGAGATTGGTTTCTTCATACTCATACTACATGTATCAGAGTTTATGGGAGCAAGGTTGCCCCATATACATTGCCAAAATATGTGCCAAAGAGAATTGCATATTTAGAAATCATCAGGCAATTGAATGAGTTAGACAAAGAGCATCTAAGATTGCAAAAGAAGGGGTCTTTCTTCCCCACTTCTATCAAGTTTTGTGACTTTTGAGCCACTAATAAGGATGCTCTAGATCAAATTGAGGCAGTATTGAGAGTCTACAGGATGGGGTTGGAGAAACCAAGGATGTTTGACCTAGAAGGATTCATTAACAGAATGAGGCTTGGCATCAAAATGCCCCAATTCACCCACCAGGTCTTATTTGATGAGGATGTAGTAAGAAATTATACCATAATGGAAGAAATTAATTTTTTGAGGGGAAGGTGGGAAGTAGTGATGGAAGGAGAAAGGATGAGAACTAATCTCAATCCTGCATATCCAGGGGCACTTGTAGATGAGAATGACCCCATAGTAAGAATTCAGAGAATTTTGGCTTATGCAGAAACTCTGATTTCAGAAGCTCCTCCAAGGGAATAAAGGCCAACATATGCTAGAGACTCAAAGGCTCCAATCAAGTCATATAGAAGAGGAAATGAGTCCCCTGATACACCTCTAGCCAAGAAAGTGAAAATCATTGACTTGGAACATGTAGAGGAAGTAGAATTGATAGACTTGGAGGAGGAAACAAATGAACAAGAACAAAAAATTTCCCAACAGGTGAATTCACCTGTGAGAATAAGGCCTTATGCCTCCCCTGATAATAGATTAAGCAGATCACTTGCTGGTAATCATGTGGATATAGAGGACATCACATTGTTGGCTTGTGCACAATTCCTAGAAGATGATGTCTTTATCAATACCCCAGAATTTAAGGGGTATGTGTTGAAAGTAAGGAATGAAGAATTTCAGAAGAGGGTAGAGGAAGATAAGAGAGGAGCTAATCCAGAAAAGTATGAAGAGATAACTTAGAGGGTGTTGAATGAAGTAGGTCAGGATATCAGTGGAATGACCCCTGATGAAGGAAGAGCCTTGGTAGTAAAGAGTGGTCTAATGCTACTTCCACATTGGACTCTAGCAGATGCAATTGATTTTGACACTATCAAGAGAATGGGCATAAATATATCAAAAGACCAAGTAGATAAGGCACTCTCTGGTGCAGGTTTTAATCCCAAATTTGAGACCCTGGAAATATGGGCATTGGCCCCAAGCAATAATAAGCCAAGGGTGGGTTTAGGAGAGTTAACAGGAGATGTAATAATAAAGAGAGTGTCAGACATTCCAACTCCTCAAGTTACAAGCTTGAGTGTTCATACAATCTAATTTGCTGAGGCTACCACTAATAAATTGTAAAGAGATTATTATGAGCTTCTATTGAAATATGGGCAAGCTATGTCAAAATTGAATAAATGTAAGGAGTAGATGTTGTTGGATCCAGGCACCTCAGTTCAAAATGTTCCATCTCTTGTAGAGACTGTAAAAGATTTCCCAATAGATAGGGAGGCATTACTTTCAGAGATTAAGGATTTGAAGGAAGAGGTAAAGAATCTAAAAGATGAGAAAAAGAACACTATTAGAGAAATGGTTACAAATCTGATAAACCATAGGTTGTCCAAGATCACAGCTAGGGTTGATGATACATGGAAGTCTTATTCAAATTTGAGGACAGCCTTGGATAAACATGAGAAGGATAAGGAAAGCCTAAAAGACATGTGTAGGGTATGGCTACCAAGAACTAGAGAAATAAGGGAAGTTCACAGATGTTCAAGGTTTGCCTCTGATGCTCCAGCAGAAATAAAATTAACCCCTGATATGTTAATTTTATTAGAAGAGGTAGTGGCTTTCCAACTAAAATTGGACAAGGTTTTGAATGAGAAGAGACAATTAATTGAGAACATAGATAAGAGGATCATGCCAAGCATCTTAGAAGATGATGGACAGATAAAAGGTTTAGATAAATGGAAGGGTAATTTTGAAGGTATAGCTAGCCAACTCATATCTTCAAGTTGTGTAAACGGTGACCCAAGCATGAAAATTTTAAGTTCTACACTTGATAAGCTGCGTGTGTTGGAATTGAATTTTGAGATATTTTGTAAGGAATCAAAGATTTTATTGGATGCAAGGTATACAGGGCATAATGAAAAAATAGCAAAATTGATTCCTTTCTAATGGCCATCGAAGAAATCATGTACAACCTAGATGGAGAATTATGGATAAATTTGTCCAGGATGAACGAGGATCCAATCATGTGATATGTCTTTTTTCATCATTGGGATAAAGCATCTCCAACAATTTTTTGGCATCTCCAAGATAAATTATATTTTTGTCTTTTCCCTTTCATATGTAATTTGAATTAGTTTCCCAATGGCTATGGTGGTGGCTTGTAATGTAAGATTTGTAACCTATTGTTAGTAAGGAATTTTTGAGTACCATATTCTGGTGTCTATAAAAGAATGTGTTGTACTACTTTGTAAAGAGATTGGAAGATTTGTGAAACTTTGATAATGAAATATAGAGAAATTTTGAGAGGTTGTCCATATTTTGAATTGTAAGTTTTAGTTTCTTGCATTGTTGAATGTATTTTCTCTATAAGTATTTTTATCAGTTTTAGATTGCAATATATGAAAAATGCCTCTGAGCATGTGTTTCCATCAATTGTCTCCTGTGTTGTTTGCATTTCTCTTTTGAATAAAGATACTAAGGGTTTCTGAGTTCTTGAATATACATTTGCTATATTACATGTCTGGTTTATTGCTTCTGTTCAAGGAATAGATTAAAATGCTCTGTGTCAGATATGGAGAGATGTGTTTTGCAACAAGTATATTAATAAGAAGAATTGTTGGGAATACCCATTCTTGGATTGTTTTCTGTAAGACAGGAACATAGTAAATCCTTTGAATCTGCATGTTTATGATGTTTATGAGAAGTAATCTGCATTTGTAAGGAATTAACTCCAAACCCTAGGATTGGCACCGATCAGAGTTGGGCTTATTTTCACAAATCACCCATAATCAATGATCACACATACATTAAAAAAGAAAATCAATTTATTAGTTTTTAGGAGTAGGGTTTAGTTTCATGTTCTCCTAGCCATTCACCGAAGTAATTACCAGAGCTAGCCAACTTTGAAGTGATTATACAGTCTTGGTTTGCATATAGGAGAATTTATCTACTTTAGCTGTCAATATCTGGTGAAATAAGGATTTGTCATTCAGATATTGAAGTAAGGGAATACCCCCTAGGTCTAGCAAAGCCTAAAGTGCAACTTGGAGAACAAACAATTATCTCCTATTCATTGGCCATTGACCTAAGAATCCTGAGCATAAAAGATGACAACTTTTAAGGGAAACTCAGACCATCAGTTGGGAACACCAACAAGTTTGAAGTCTTGTAACTTACTAGTACTCAAGGCCTCTAGGAAGCATAAATGTACACAACTATTGTTCATTATTTTATTCTATTTTAGATTTTCTCTTGTACACATAATTTGTCCCAACTATTTTATCCGTGTTAATTTAAAATTATTACTACTTTATTACATTTATTTATTCTAGATAAATGTAGGTGTTTGTTATTTTCCTTGTCATTTTTGGTGAACCCAACATTCAAACTCCTCCAAGATTTTTCCTAAGGTTTTAACCTTCTTTCTATCTCTAATTTTTAGGTTTAGTTTTTTAATTTTATACCTCTCATTTCATATTTGATTAGGGTTTAGACTTTCATTCTTTACTATATTTTTATTCTTACTCACCCACCTTTTGATTGTGACTCATTGATAGATCTTTCATTAGGGCTTGTACTCAACCCTTATCTTTGATCTATATCCATTCATATATCAATGATCCTAATGTCTTTTCCATGTTTGTTGTATCCTACGCATGGATGCTTGAGGACATTGTCTCCTTTTACCATATGGAGGTTGCCACTGAGTTTTAGTGGTGAATCTTCGTCAATTGGCAAATAGTTGAAATTGGGGCCTCCATTTTTGGTGAATAGTACAAGCTATTAAGGGGACTAAATCACCCACTTTTTACAAAAAAAATAGTTTATTGTTATTTAAATTACCTAAGCATTATTTTATTTAATTTTAAAATTGAATTGTTTCGCCATAGTAAATGATGCGTGATTGGATCCTAATCATCAATAGTTTATAATATAATTACAAATCTTAATCATATTCACTAGTAATATTATATTCTTGCCATTACTTTTAGGAACATATCGCCATTACTAATAAACTCCCACATAATTTTAAGGCTATTTTCACTTTAAAATTAACATTTGGTGGGATTTGTCAATTATAAATTGTATATAGTAAGGTTTTCAAGCAGTGAACATGACTCTTTCTCTCCTTTATTATCATGGCCTCTAAAAACCTAGTGCATACAGGGCCTCAAATCTAATGATAACAAAGAATACAATTAGCATAGAGTTTTGGTACTAATATTATTGTTAAAGTTTGTATGGATAAGAAGTTAAGATCTTGTCTATAATTGGTGATAGGTATTCACTTTGGCAAGGGTTAAATTCTATATGGTAAAATCCACCCTAGATGCCTTCTATCTTGATATTTCTCTCCTGTTATGTGCAAATACTAATTAGGAGCATCTAGAGCTCTTGTAACAAATGTGATGGTTCTGATTTCATTCCCCACCATTGATTTCCAATATAAATCGATGATTCTGATTTTAGTCTATAAGTTTACAGGCACATGTCACAAAAAAAATTTATTCAACCTATAATTTATTTTGGGTCATGTGATTATTTAGTGATCAAACGATTGATATTCCATTCTATAGATTTATATGTACTTATCTTTTAAAATGTTTCCTCAACCCAAAATTTCTTTTGGGCCATGTGATTAAACATTAATCAATGACCCAAAATAAATTTTATGTTGAGAAAACATTTTAAAATAAAAGTACTTATAACTCTATGGAATGGAATATCAACCGACCGATCATAAGGAGATATAAGGTGTAGATTCATTCACATGTTATTTTAGAGTCTTATTTTTATTGCATGATATTTTTAAAATGTTCATTCCTCATGTGCTCTAATAGTTTCTTTATAGTGTATTTATGCATGAGTGTGTCAGGTTGTTGCCCCTAGACCTCATGAAGGGGCACTACTCCTTTGGCCCCTACAAGGGGGTAATGCCCCTTTGAACCCCACAACGGGTGCTATCCCTTGACCCCCACAAGGGGTGTTGCCCCTTGACCCTGCTGGTGGCTATTGCCCTTGCGCCCTCACTCTTGTATTAGGAAAAAAGAAAAAATATATGGGGGGATTGCGTCGACAAAGATATTATTAAGGAAGGATTTACCATGGTAATTAATGTCCATAGCTAGTGCTCGTTAGGATTTTCCAAGACCTTTTACAAATTTCTAGTGATATGCATAAATTCGCTAGTGAAATTAATATTTGTTCAAAAAAGGAAAGATTTGCCAATCAAAATTAATATTTTTCAAAAAAATGGAAATATGCACCAAGATTTTATAAGATTTGTTAGGGGCCTTTTCTTAAATTTATCACTAGAGGTTGCTCCATGCTCTATGTATGTATTGGTTCATAGTTTATCTCATTTTCCATCTTTCATAGAGCTTGCTAGCACTTCCCCATCCATTTTAGAGGACCTTTCTCATTTTTTCACACAATTCACGGTGATTATAGAACTTGTGTGGCAAATGAAGATGATGATTCAACTCTACCTTTCCATATTGCATGACTCTAGGGATCTTATTTCATGTGATGTTGTTGTAACTAAGGAGCATATTCTTTCTACATTTCATGATTATTCCCTTTTTACATCTGTTGATCCTCCTACATGTGTCTCTTGCTACATATTTATTTAAAGAGCTTAGGGATGTGATTGAACTTATTTACCATTAACTATCTATGATAATTACCTTAATGATGGGACTTTACATAATCATGCTTATATTTCTCATGATATGGTCAATTCCTCTTTGATTCATGATGTTTTTATTTGATCTTAATGATACTTTGATATGTGATGATAGTATAGCTCATGTTTCTAATTTATGCAATGATGCCCTTATGCCTATTGATGATGATGTGTCCTTCTCTCTTGATGATTTATCTAATGAGGATCTTTGTGACACTTGTTTGATCAATGATGATGATTTACATTATTTACTACATGATATTGTAAATGATGATGGTGCATTTCAATTAACAAATACTGGTGATATATGCATGTCGAAAATGCTTCTATTTATTATGATCTTTTGTATCCTATGCTTTATAGTTCTCATATTATTATAGATCCATGGGTTGAAGGTTTTAGTGGTAATATGAGTGATTATCATAGAAGTTATTCAATACATGTTAGGAAATTTTACCACATTTAATATGGTCAATTTAATGATGACACATTTTCAACTTAGACAATTAGAGAAACTTCAATTGATGAAGCTTCGCTATGGTTTGATTTGCATCATGTTTCTTACACTTCATTTATGGATCTTACACAAGCTTTCATAAAACATTTCACTTTTAATGGTCATGAGTGATTGTAGGATTGACAGACTAATATTTTATCATTAAGAGATCATCATGCAACATCATATTCATATCCTACAGTCCAACATGAGAATCAGGTTACACATTTTATCAATAGTATTAAGCATGCACACATCACATCACCATAAGGAAAGAGTCAACAAGAGTTTACTAAACTAGTGGATTCTCCAATTTTTTTTTGAAACAAAATTTGCAAGCACAATTTATCAAGTCACCTCCTATCAAGCTTCTCGATACATCAAGACATGCCACAATATTATGTTGCTCATCACTTTTGTGATTATCATTATATATGGACATATTACAAAGAGTTTTGTGATACTCAAGCATAAAATTCAAGATATTACTGACAAGAAGATGATACAAGTTGAGGCTATTAAGAGTCATAAATGCATATCTTTCCCACCTCCTCATGATAGAGAGGATTCCTGCAAGACTAATGATAAGGCATCTAGAATATCATGTGACACACATCATGAAGAGCATGACAAATTCTATATACAAGTTTGCATCAATGGCAAAATTTATGGTATGCTTATCAAGATACATAGCAAGAATCAATAAAAAATAAAGGTTCCAAAAGCTACTGTCCAAGATCCCTATCAAGAGAAAGCAAATGTAAGTCCCCCAATGTTTCCATCTTCACATGATACCTTTGTTCATAAAGAAACATTAGCTAATCATATTTCATTTACATATTATGATGCTAAGGAAAAAGGTCCCATTGGGAGGTAATGATCCAAATGATACATCTTGTGTAAGGCTCATAGGTGTTAGTGCCTTCTACATGTGATTTAGTTTTGTATTAGATATTTATATGATATTTGATGATGTTTCATATTTCTACTTGGATACTCATATATTTGGATACATACATACATGCATGCATACATACATACAACATATACACATACAAACATATATGTTATTAATTTAAGATTTTAGTTGTATAGTTCTTTTAGCTTCACTATTTTCATTTTAAAATTGATATGCTAGTTGAATTAACTATATGGTTTCACTTACTTCTTTGATAAATGATTAAAATTCGTATTGTTTATATTATGATGATGATATAATGATTGAAATATTATTATGGAAATGTGAATTATATGTTGATTGGTTGATTTTACCATGCTTCAACTATTGTTATGTATTTGACAAATGTGCATAATATTTGACTGAAGTGTGTAGGTAGATATAAAATCCTAATGGTGCTTAATTGGGGGTAGTCACATGGTTTATTTGATTTTGTTAGCCCATCACACTTGTCTAGAGTAAATGACATGTCTCGTGTGAAACTAGTAAAACCTATATCCTAATTGATCATGAATTTGGATCCTCTATGTTTTAGACATATAAATGTGTTTCCCTTGGGTGTTTTTAATTGGTTTTATTTGTGCATTTTAATTGATATATGTAAATAATTAAACATGTTTTTTGAATTGATGTTATGCTTTTATATTATTAAAAAGGAAAAATGTCTTATTAGGAAAGTAAAGTAACTTAGAGGAAATATTACATTTTAAGGTGAAAAATATCTATTTGGAAATATCTCATTTTGAATGGGAAAAGTAAAGAAGTCTTTTGTTTTAAGTTTGATCTTACAAGCATAAAGTTTTTTCATTTCAATCTATCTTTTCATTATGCAACTTGGATTTGGGTGAAAATTTGAGAGTGTAAAATAGAAAAAGGAATGCTTTCTCGAAACCCTTGCTTGCTTTAGAGATTGGAAAAGTTTTGTTGAAGCTAAAAGATTGGATTTGTGTGGAGAGTTCTTGGCTTACTTTATGGATTAAAAGATTTGTAACTTCCCTATTTATCACTTTGTGGATGTATTTATCTTCTTTTTTAATATGCAATTTGGTAGGAATTGAATGAAATAGATTAGAATTATTGATGCAAGGAATTAGTTGTTGTCTTGTTTGTGCAAATGGGTTTTCTTGTATTTAGGATTACAAAGCAATTTCATTATGTTGGGTAGATATTAGTTTGTAGTTTTAAAATTTGGGAAAAAGCAATTTAGTACCCAAACTCTTGCAAGAATTTCCTAAAAATTATATGAACTCATATTTATGATGTTGGGTAGATTTAGAGAAAGAGGATGTTTTTAGAATTTTGAGTTTGCGTGTTTTAGTGTTGTTGAAAATTTAAAGGTTCATCAATGGAGGAACCTAGATATTGAAGGATTCTTAAATTTTTTATTTTTTTTAAAATTTAAAACCTTTGGATTGTTATTATTTTAGAGAAATGTGATTTTTGCCATAGAAATGAAGTATACTTTCCTTGGGATTGTGCATTAGAATCATGGTAGAGCATCATGGAGTTCATACAAGGATCTTGTAGCTCTTTTGTATTCATGGCTCTTCGTGGCTTTGTTCTATCATATCTTTTTATATTTGAGAAACTTATAATCTTGAATTATGTTGTAATTATACATTAGTAATTTTTTTAGTGGCTAATATTCACCAATTGGCTAATAGTTGAAATTGGGGATTCAAAAGTTGGCTAATAGTATAAGCTATAAGGTGACTTGAATTGCCACATTTTTACAAAATTTTATTTTAGTCGTAGTTAAATTGCCAAAACATTTATTCTATTAAGCTTTTAAACTCAAAAATTTGCCACAATATTCGATACCTAATTAGATCAGATTCGCCTAAATTTTATAAGTTTTAGTAGAAAATGAAATTAATTCGTCAATAATATTATATAATTATTGGTTACTTTGGAGCCATATCACCAATTTTTAATCACCATCATTAATTTTATTTATAATCTAATAGTTGCAGTTGTATTCCATGGGTTAAAATGTACCCACGGAGCTCCAATGCCCATTGAGCCCGAAATTGTATTTGGGCAGTTGATATCAATTTATAATCTAATGGCTAGGGTTAAATTCCATGGGCCAAAATGTACCCACTGAGCTCCAATGCCCACGGGGCCCAAAATTGCATTTGGGTAGGTGATCTCCATTAAGATCAACAACCCAAATGCAATTTCGGGCCCCATGGGCATTAGAGCTCTACAGGTACATTTTGGTCTGTGGAATGAACCCAAACCATTAGATTATAAATAAAATCAATGATGGAGAAAAAATATTTAGGGCTAATTTAAAATATTCAATGTTTGATTTAAAATATTAAGGAATTATAGACACGAGCACTACACCTTAAACTAGTCAATCACTGCCACTTTCAAGCCTTTACTTTTTCGTAGGAACTTAATTTATTTTTTAGGAAGGATTCACCATGGTAATTAATGTTTTTTCCTATTTTTTGTCAAGATTCGCCAGGACTTTCTACAAATTTCTACTGATTTAAAAACTTCACCAATAGAATTAATATTTTTTTCAAAAAACTGAAAGATTCACCAATAATTTTTTTTTTTCAAAAAAATGGAAGATTCGCCAAGATTTTATATCTTTTTTTCAGGAGGGGTTTTTTTAAAGTTATCACTGTTATACATTGAGATCATCATCGTATTGGAGTGTGTTCCATCCATGTTTGGGATACAAATACTACATTTTAATCATGTAATTATTGTTATTTGAATTGCAATGATACCTTATATTGCAACATAAACCCCATTATTTGTAAGTCCTGATTTGTTATCATTTAGGCCTAAAATGTACTGATGTTGGAAAGTGATTTATAGATGTTGTTTATGTTCTATTATAATGTTAGAGTAATTTGAATTTATCAATTGATTTTTGTTATAATTGGCTCTTGTGTTAGCAAAGCTAAGAGTGGTTGAATGTTCCCTTGTTGCATTATTGTCATGGTTTATATACATGGAAACTATGGAAATTCACCTAATTTGAAATATCATCTTTTATGAAGTTTATAACATTTTATATGATGCTTAAACATATTAGATTCCATTGGTTCAAACCATTCATTAATAACAACAAAATTGACTGAGTTAAGGCATGCTTTATGTTAGCCATTTTGGTGTCACATTGTCTTAGCCACGCACCTATTTTGGTCTTGAGTTCTTGGTCATGTTTCTTGGTGTTGAAACATAGTCCTAGCTATCTTACTGGTTGTTGGTCTTGTTGGAAATCCCTTTGGCAACTTCAGTGTCAAATTTGGTGTCTTTGGGAACCCCATTGTCCATTTGAAGCCTTGTGCAATGTCCATAATCACTTGTTTTGCACAAGTACAATTCTATTGGTAAAAGGGGTGATCCTAGGATATGTAGGGGTAATCTAAGATCTCTAGGGTAATTTTGATTGGTAAAAGGGGAAATTTTTCTTAAAAGGGGCAATCATATGATAGGGAGTAGTAGTTGATGTTTTCTAGAAAAGTTTTCTATAGGAGAGTTGTATCTTTTGGTCTACTCTTCCTTCCCATCTTCTTAGTTTTGGGTGTTTGTATGTTCTTGTCATCATTTTATCAAAATCAAGGTGTACTTGTACCCCTGGGTGTGCTTGGTCAGACTTTTGCAAGACCTTGGTTAGATGTAGTATCTCCTTTGTAACCAATTGCTCATGGAATGTTCAAGAGGATGTTTGGGTGTATGATTGTATGCTTGGATGTGTGAGGGATGAGCCATAGCCTGTGCTTTAGTCCCTTCCATCATTGTATTTCATTTGTACATTGAAAGATGAGAGTTGAGCACTTTATTGTTGGTTGTGAGGAGACTTTATCTCCTCTATTCTTTATTGTGTTGATGTTATCCCACAATGGTCATGTAAATCTTCTATTGATGTGATTATGTTTGATGATGTAGTCATTTATTTGGTAGTGTTGTTGTTTGCTTTAGTCACAATGTTGTCTAGTTTTGACAACACCGTGTGTGAGAGAATGAGTTATGACATGTATTCATCAAAATTGTAACATGAAAAAATGTTCATCCTTGTTTTATCTATTAATGTCTTGATGTAAAAGTTGGGGCATTACATCATGTGGTTCCATTTGACTTACATTTCTGATTTACACATGTTTTTTTATGTTCTTCTATCTTTTCAAGTTTGGTCTTACCACTTAGGGGACAAGGTTAATGGTTTCTTCTTATAGATTGCATGTATCCATGATTGTCCTACTTGGGAGACAAAAGTGGGGGCATCTTCCATCTTCCATCTTTTCTACATACAACTTAAGAAGTCTATTAGGTATATGTCCCTAATTTTTTGTTGATTTCAACTCATATTTAATGATCAACATTATCATGTTTATGTTTCATCCTCACTTTACCATGCTTATGATAATTTTTTATATACATTACTGTGTTATCATTTTTCATAATTTTTATCCAATCTTTCTTGCCTTCCTTGATTTGTGCATACCCCTTGAGGGTTATATTATTACTAATCATTCTAAAAGATTATGTGTAATTCACATATGGACTTTGGATCATTTCTCTGGCTCTTATGCTTCTAGTTATGCTCATTTTTCTTTTTTCTACTTTGGCATGCTTGAATCATGTAGATTCACATGCAAATTAAGGTAGGAGCAACATGTAATGATGAAAAGTGCAAACCCTATACTTTTACCATTCATTTTATGCCACTTTGCATGGTTGTCTTAAGTATATACATTCCTAGCATATGATTTTGATTGATTTGACACCCCCTTTGACATAATTTTCTAGTTGACCATAAAAATAGAGCTAAACTGATCTCTAGACATTTATCATCTCTTAGATTACCTATTTCTCTCTCTGGTTTAGTGTTACACCCATAGACATTACCTAGTTCACTTTTGCATTCACATATCTCACCTCAGAAGTTTTGAATTCAAATTTAACCATGGGCTCAAGCTAACTCCTTTGCAGCTAGTTGTTTTGTATTGACTCCCATGCCACATTTTTTAAATTTGTGTATTAAAGTCAAGTATAAAAATACACCACCCTTAAGCCATATGATCATCTAGCATCCTCTAGTTATCCATTGCTCATTACTTTGGAATCACTCACCACTCCTAAATCACTCTTTCTTCTATTATGAAATCAAATTGCATCAACATATTTTGATCTTCACCTCTTTGGACACACATTCCAAAACCCTAGTTCTTATGCTAGGTCTGTGCATCACCCATTTGCATTGTGTTTCCAAGTTTCGAGTTCTAGGTTCCAAAATCACAATCATTTCAAGTAATACCTAACACGTTTATTGTTTTTCTCTTCCTCAATTTTATTAAAACTACCATTAAATTAGATCCAAGGGTTTTTCACAAGGACAAGATCCTCATAGCAGGCTCCAAATGTGTTTGTCAATACTAATCAACCTTTTATTACAAGTCTAAACACAGTTAAATTTATGCTTGCAAATATAGAAGAGTTAAAGTCATTAAGTTCAAATCCATAAACTAGATTCAAATTTAGGGGCAAGATTCAATTTCACACTCCTAGACTGAATTGGGTTGGTGCGTAGTTCTAGTTTTCACATATCCCGGTTGTTTCAATCTACTTACTCTAGATCCAAAGTTAGAATCTAAGTATTAGTCATCTCCCATAGTCAAATCCACCTCTTCTTCTCTAACATTAAGGTATGCACCCATTGTTCATTATTTTATTCCACTTTACAATCTGTTCACACACAATATGTCCTAGCTCTTTTATATAGAGCAATTTATTTATTACTGCTTTATTACTTTTATTTACTCTAGATAAACAAATAAGTTACTTACTTTCCTTTCTAAATATCAATATTTTATGTTTGTTCTGTTATATTCTCTATTATATGTTTGAGAAAAACAAATGTACCATATTCTAATAATTATGTCGGTACACTAAAATATGATTATTTACAATTTATATCCTTAACTCCAAATACAATTTCACTCTCCAAAATACTAACTTCAAGCAATATGATATAGAGAGAGGGAGAGAGACTCTATAGATAGCCATATAACTTAGAATTCTTATGTAGAAAAAACCGTTTGAATTAACTTTTGAGATCCCTCTATTGATCTATCATCAAGAAAAAAAATTCAAAAAAAATGTAATCTAAAATATTAAATCAAAAACTTACACAAAATTTTTACCACAAGCATTCCAATTTATCATATAAAGTGTAGAAATCTAATGTTTGTATAGTTGTATTTCAACTTTCCATAGCTAAAGTTGTGCTTCTTTTGGAATTACTATTATTTTTATGTAAGACAAAGTCTTTTTCACACATTCTTATAAGTCAAGCCCATTCATTAAAGTGCATTATGGCCCGTGTAATAAATTATTATGTTTTTCATAAAAGTATGTGACTAGATTATCCATTTGATTTGGAAATTTATATTTAAAAAACACTAATTTTTTAATTTTTGATAGGGAGTAGTAGTTAATGTTTTCTAAAAAAGTTTTCTACAGGAGAGTTGTATCTTTTGGTCCACTCTTCCTTCCTATCTTCTTAGTTTGGGGTGTTTATATGTTCTTGTCATCATTTTGTCAAATCAAGGTGTACTTATACTTGTAGCTGTGCTTGGTCAACCTTTTGCAAGACCTTGGTGAGATGTAGTATCTCCCTCATGACCAATTTCTCATAGCATGTTCAATTGGATGTTTGGCTGTATGCTTGTATGCTTGGATGTGTGAGGGATGAGCCATAGCTTATGCTTTAGTCCTTTCCATCCTTGTCTTTCATTTGTATTGAAATATGAGAGTTGAGCACTTTATTGTTGGTTGTGAGGAAACTTTATCTCCTCTATTCTTCATTGTGTTGATGTTATCCCATAATGGTCGTGTAAGTCTTCTGTTGATATGATTATGTTTGATGATGTAGTCATTGTGTAGTCATTTATTTGGTAGTTTTGTTGTTTGCTTCAGTCACAATGTTGTTCAATTTTTACAACATTGTGTGTGAGAGAATGAGTTATGAAATGTGTTCATCACAATTGTAACATGAAAAAAATGTTCATCCTTGTTTTATCTATTAATGTCTTGATGTAAAAGTTGGGGCATTACATCATGTGGTTCCATTTGACTTACATTTCTGATTTACACATGTTATTTTATGTTATTCTATCTTTTCACTAGGTCTCACCACTTAGGGGACAAGGTTAATTGTTTCTCCTTGTAGGTTGCACGTATCCATGATTGTCCTACTTGGGAGACAAAAGTGGGGGCATCTTCCATCTTTCATCTTTTCTACATACAACTTAAGAAGTCTATTAGGTATATGTCTCTAGTTTTTTGTTGATTTCAACTCAGATTTAATGATCAACATTATCATGTTTATGTTTCATCCTCACTTTACAATGCTTATGATAATTTTCTATATACATTGTTGTGTTATCATTTTTCATAGTTTTTATCTAATCTTTCTTGCCTTCCTTGATTTGTGCATACTCCTTGAGGGCCATATTATTACTAATCATTTTCAAAGATTATGTGCAATTCACATATGGACTTTGGATCATTGCTCTGGTTCTTATGCTTCTAGTTATGTTCATTTTTCTTGATTTGTGTAGATTCACATGCAAATTAAAGTAGGAGCAACATGTAATGGTGAAAAGTGCACACCCTATACTTTTACCATTTGTCTTATGCCACTTTGCATGGGTGTCTTAAGTATATACATGGCTAGCACATGATTTTGATTGATTCAACATCCCCTTTGACCTAATTTTTTAGTTGACCATAAAAATAGAGCTAAATTGATCTCTAGACATTTATCATCTCCTAGATTTCCTATTTCTCTTTCTAGTTTAGTGTTACACCCATAAACATTACCTAATTCACTTTTGCACTGACATATCTCACCTTAGAAGTTTTGAATTCAAATTTAACCACGGGCCCAAGCTAACCCCTTTGTAGCTAGTTGTTTTGTATTGACTCTTGTAGATGCTGAAAATGAAAACCTAACGAATCTACAAACAAAATCACAATATTTTCAACATCACATCAATGAAGTCTATCCTAAATGAATACTAATGCAGAAATGTATTACTAAACTATGAAAAAACAAACATAAGCATTCAAAAAGAATAGTAACTCCATTATTTTCCTATCATTGAGATCTTGAATCATACATTGATGCTCTTAGATTTTTCATAAGCACAAATGCAACAAGAAGCTATGATGAATGGATGAAAAGATTAGATCAAAATCTAGTCTATCAATTTTGTATCCTCACAGTGAGAAGAAAGAGGGCTTATATAGATGTCCTCGCAGAATAAAATCCAGGTTATGGGAGAAATGTGGAATTAAATGGAGAAATGGAGAAATGGGACAAATGTCCCATACTGTCCGTGTAATAAATGGGAGAGTTTGTGGAATAGTAGAGTTTTAGTCGGTAGCCTTTGTGTTAGATACTAATTTCAAGGGAAAACCAAGTCTAGGTGAAAGGATAATGTAGGATTGGATGAATGGATGGGCGATATTAAATGAAATGGAAGGCCGTGATAGGTGAATGGATAAAAGAATAGGCCATGGAAAGCTCATGATAAGCGGATAGATAAAAGGATAGGCGATAGTGGAAGGGATGTAGGCATCATAAGGGAGCTAGGATGTGATCTCCAAAGACTATGTTGCATAGGAATAACATGTCCCATTCTAGGTGGAATACTTAGGATTTTTTATGACAAAGCCTATGAAAATAGGAATGATAAGATGGATTGGTTTGGAAATGATGGAAAAATGATTAATGAAAAGAAGGTAATGATGTGATTTGGGTTTGAAAAGAATGAGGTATGTCAAGAGATATCCAAAGCATTTGTCAACATGTTACCCCCATATCTTTAGCAAGATCAAAAGGAGGAAGGGAGGATGGATGAATAGGAATGCGAGTATAATGACTAAGTATGATAGAATGGAAAATGATAGGTTGGATGATACATC
The DNA here is from genome assembly GCA_027924645.1 of Cunninghamia lanceolata. Lineage (NCBI taxonomy): Eukaryota > Viridiplantae > Streptophyta > Pinopsida > Cupressales > Cupressaceae > Cunninghamia > Cunninghamia lanceolata. The sequence goes on along the minus strand of BSBN01000474.1, from coordinate 755,024 downwards.
ATGCCCCCAAGTGTAAGTGACATAGAAGATCAACCTACACATGACGCCTGTTTGTCAGGTTTTCATCATGGTATCTATCTAAGGCACCGCCAAGGGTGGTTTTCACCATTGGACGAAGGGATTTCTCTTTACTATTTTGATTTTTTTTTTACTTTTTTGATTTTTGATTTTATTTTTTGGAATATTTGGATGGGAGAAGGGGAATATGGATAAGAGGGACTCAAGTGTCTAGTTCCATGAAAGGCGATAGTCCCATTAGAGATGGATGTCATTGCATGGACCATGTCAAGTCATTATGCTCATAGATGTTGGTAATGGATTGCATGAGAGGAAGAGGGGTTAGGTAGATGGTGGATTATGATGTGGATTATGAAGGAATTATGTAAAGATGGATGAAAGGTTTATCCAAAAGCATGGACCATAGGGAGGTGATGGGTGAAATATGTAGGATAATGGATGAGAAATTAGGAGATGAAGGTATGTGGAAATGTTGTGGAATGGAAGGGAACCATGACCAATGGTTGCACACACCATGATAAACATTGAAGCTTTTGATTTGGAGGTGGTCTAGGAAGCAATGGAGATGTTTGCTTAGGAGATGGTTAACGAAGTGCTTTAGGTACCCACATAGACTTAGTATTTTTATGATTTTTGTTTTACTTGTGGGATTTAGGAATTTGAAACTTTTGAATGGAGTGGGATTTTTGGATGGAAGAGGATGGTTGGGATTTTTGAGATGTGGATGCCTCATTTGACTTGCTTTATTTTTGCTTAGGTATCCATACCATTTTAGTTTTAGACTTTGCTTGTGATGCTATGGGCTTGGATAGCCTTTTGGATGTATTTGCTTTGACCTTTTGCATTGATGTCCCAAGACATGAGGATCCTTAGGATTTTTAGCTTTATGGGTAGAGGCATCCAAATTTTTATTTTTGAATCCCATGGACCTGGTGGAAGCTTTATGTTTAGATGATGTGTGCATTTGTTGGTCATGATTAGTAATTTGAGGGAATGTGTAAATGGATGGATTTGGCATTGGGAGAATGTGGTGGTAAAGTAGATGGAGGGATATTAGGAGTCAGAAGAAGTGGGGGTAAATTGGATGGTGGAAGGTGTATGGTCACATGTTTTTGACATTTGTAAGATGATGGAGGTGGAATGACAACATATGTTTTGGGAATGTGATAGGATTTATGATAGAAAGTGGTGGACTTAGGATGTATGGAGGAAGTACCAACATCTTGAGATTGTTTACTGACAAGGTGTCGTTGTACCTCATCATTTAATCATATTTCAGATGTCAAAATCTAGGGGTTGTGTCCTCGGCTGTCTGCAATTAGGGATTCTACAGTTACTAGTTTTCCTAGCTAATCTTAATAACTTCTACCAATTTGAAGAGATTAATCTGTCTACTTACTAAAATGAATTCAAGGAATGCTGAAAATAGAATTAAATAGGAAGTTACTTAAAGCAATCTTAAAAAAATAGTAACATGCATCTATCTATCAAAATCAGTAAATACTTTTCACAGCAAAATCTAAAATAACAAAATAGTGGTACTAGCCTTCTGCCTTGGTGGTGAGAGTGGGCCCTTACTCCACACCCTTGGGGATGAAGGCTACAATAGGGAATCAACCCAAAGGAATAAGATCACAACTAAATTCAATCCAATTCCATTCGCCTTGCATTCATGAAAACTATTGATATCAAAGAACTGAGATTACTGAGAATCAGAATAAATCAAAAATTGTATATCTTTCTTATTGTTTCTATAAGTATATATAAAATGGGTGATGACATATCACTTATCTCATCTACCAGTTCTTCTATGAGATGACATCCATCTCTTTATTACACAAGCTATAACTATGGAAGAATAATCATGCAATAAAGTAGATTGAGTGGAACAGAAGTCCACTCAGAATTCTAAGTTTGAGTCTTAATACATTTGGGCAGCGAGGCCCTGAAAATATGGATATTGAATCAGTTTTATCAGTAACTTATGCAAAAACTTTAAAAAGATAAAAACTCCAGCAGTTAACTAAAGATGACCCTTCACCACTCAGGTGATGATTTGAGTGAAATGAGAGGCATTACGATCACTGTTGAGAGTGCCTGATTGGCAGCTTATGTTGGAAATATGCCCTGCTCTCAGGAGGCGCCAGAGATATCTGTCCCTGTCTGCAGCTCCGGAGATATGTCTGTAGCTCCGGAGATACCATTGTGGCCTTCTTGTTCAGCTCCGAAGATGCTCCAGACTCCCGTTTAGCTCTGGAGAGGCTTTTCTCTTTACTTCAAAACTTCTGGTGTCGTGGTATTCTAGTATTGTCTCTGGAGATCATTGAAGACTACCTCCGGAGATGCACAAAATTGTCATTCCGAGCATCTACACCTCTTGATTCAAAAAGAGAGAAGTTTTTTGCATTTTTCCATCAATTACATGCACATTAGTCCTTTAATCAGAAATTATGATCTTAAGTAATTTATCTCAATTAATCATTATCTACAATGATCTTATTAGCTTATTCGGGTGCAGACATTAAGAAAGATGGAATCAGGAAGGAGGAAAAGAGAGGTAAAAAGATGTATTTCATGGGTGCTACTTGGCACTCATCATCCCCCCATACCTAAGGTTTGGCAGGTCCTCCTGCTTCTCACAATCTGGATTTATTCTGGTGAAGCAGCCTGTCAGTCAAGCTATAATCTTGTACATAGGTAGACCAAGTGGTGCGGTTGGTATTACCATGGCCTTTGTATTGATCAACCTGCTTCAACCAGTCCTGCAATTTCTCATCTTCCATCTGCTCAGCTTAGACAGGGAGTGGTTCAATTATGAGAGGGGGCCTAAACCGTCCACCTATCCATTCCTGTATACTGTATTGATGGTTTAGCTGGAGTATACAAAGATATTTTCTTCAAATCTATCCCATTAGAAATGACCATATCCCCAGTTCGACAATTAATAGATGTTGCTGCTGTAGCCAGCCATGGTCTTCCTAAAATCAGTGTAAGCATTTCTCTGGTTTCTAGGTTCTAATATCAGGAAGTCTACTAGAAATTCCCATGATTCTATTATAATTGATACATTAGTTATTACTCCTTTTGGGACAGCTACTGACTGGTCAGCAAGTTGAAGGATTGTAGTTGTGGATTGGATACCTGATAGAGCTAATTTGTCCATTGTGTGAACTATCATCACATTAATTGTTGCTCCCAGATCAACCAGAACATTTGAAATTTCTACCCCTGAGATGAAAACAATTATGACAGGATTTCCAGGGTCTCCATATTTTGGGAGGAGCATTTCTCCTATCAACAGATCTACTACTTTTCCTTCCACCTGTATTGTGGAAGGAAAGTTTTTCTTCCTACCCTGTTTTTTATACAATAATGTTTAATGAACTGGTTTAGTTCTGGTACATCTCTGATTGCTGGGAGAAGAGGAATTTCGATGTTTAGTTGCTTGATTTGATGTAAAAGTTATGATTCCAGGTTGGTTTGGACTTGTTTTTGTAAGATCTTTTTCTGGGGAACATACTGTTTAAGCCGTTTTAGGTATGGTGCTAGTTTTTCCATCTTCGGAGCTTTTGTCAGAATTGTGTTTAGGAATGTTCTCCGAAGTCAGTCTTTTAGGAGCAACTTTGGAGTTGTCCAAGGATGATTCTTTTAGCACTTTTTCGTTAGTAATCTCCTCTGGGAGTTGAGTGGATGAATTTTCAGGTTCCTCATCATTGGTTACTTCAACTATAGTTGGAGGAGATGGTCTTGGGAATGCTTTCCCAAAACGCAACTGGAGATTATTTGAATATATAGCGTTAATACCAGCTAGATTTTCTTGCTCTGTCATGTAAATAGTTGCTCCCTATTTATTCCGTGGGTTTGGTATAGGTTGATCTAGTAAAGGTGGTTGGCTAACTGGTTCATTTTGTGCTTGACCTTGTGTGTTGGAGGGTCCAGTTAGTAAAACTTGTTGTTGAGGTTGGAAACGTCTAGGTTGTCCCTGGTATTGTTGATTATATGCCTGTTGAGAACCCCATTGAGGTTGCATGTTTTGTGATCCAAACTGTGGTGGCCACTGTTGATTTCCCCAAGGTTAATTTTGCCAATTTTGGTTTTGCCAATGTTGACTTGGCCAATCCTCCTGTCCCCCAAGGAGGATTATTCTGAGACCCATGCCAAGTTGGATTCCACTGATTATTTCCCCAATTAGAAGGACCCCTGAAAGAAGGCTGGTTTGGATATTGATTATAAGGGAAATTCCCATCTTGTTTTTGTCCCACAAAGTTCAATTCTTCTTCCATTACAGCATTCTTCTTACTCAATCTTTTCAAGGCTGGAAGTTGACTACATTGACTGGTAGGATGTTCCCTATCACAGATCTGACAAATCTTTGATTTGTCCAAAGGGCATTCTCTCAACAGATGTTTGTTTCTACACCTAGGACAATAGATGGAGAGTGGTTCAGTTGTTCTATTTTGATCAGTTGTTCTAGTTTTTGCTTGAATCCATCTAATTTGGTATTTAACTAGACTAGAATATCTATTTTTAGATTTGCAATCTCTTCCATTAACTGTCCTATTTCATTTTTCCCTTTAAAAGTTTTGGATGACCTCACTTCATCTTGGGTTCTAGAATAGTTCCTGCAGAGTTCTTCTATAGCAGGTATATCCATTTTGTTGATATTTCCTTTTCCCATTAGATTCAGTCCCTGTTTTGATTCTTTATCCAATCCTTTTACAAACAGGGTTCTGGCCAAGGAGTGATCTATTGGGTTGCCATACCTTCTCAAGGCGAAATTAAACCTATCCACATAGTCCTCTAAGGTCTCTTCCTCTCCTTGCCTAATTTTAAACAATTCTTCATTTTTATTATTGGATCTACAGTAATCTTGGTATTTTTGCAAAAATTATGTTTCCATCTGATCCCAAGAATGGATAGAATTCTGGGGTAAACCCATAAACCATCTCATCGCAGAATCTTTCAGAGTTCAAGGGAACAGTTTGAGTTTTTGGTTATTTGATCCATAATCATAAGTTTGGTAGACTACTTTGAATTCAAACAAAAACTGATCTGGATCCTGAGAAGAAAGTCCTCTAAAATTTGGCAAGTGTGCTGGTGAGATATTCTTCATAGGAGCATTGTCTCCAGCAGCCAAAACAATAGGATATGAGAAGGTTCTTGGAGCCTGATTTTCCTCTTCTTCATGATTATCATTGTCCATATTTAATACTAGTTCTTCTCCCTGAGGTTCTAGGAAATTAGGTTCTATTAAAGGATCTACCTAAAACTTTTGTTGTAATTCCTGGATATAATCAGCAAGTGGAAGATTTGGCAGATCTAAGGGATTATTGATTTGAGGTGTAGTTTCCAAAGTAGGTTCTAGGTTTCTCTCTTCAACAAGATCTTGTGCCACCCCACTGCTTTCCCCTATGGCTTGTTGATGGGGTGTCTGTTTTAGATATCTTTCTTTTGAATCTCTAGCTCTAACCATACAGATCTATCCTAAAAATTGTTTTAGCTAAGTTTCCCTAATTAACACAATATGTCCCTGGCAACGGCACCAAAAATGACAAGGTGTTGTTGTACCTCATCATTTAATCATATTTCAGATGTCAAAATCCAAGGGCTGTGTCCTCAGCTGTCTACAATTAGAGATTCTACAGTTACCAGTTTTCCTAGCTAATCTTAATAACTTCTACCAATTTGAAGAGATTAATCTATCTACTTACTGAAATGAATTCAAAGAATGCTGAAAATAGAATTAAACAGGAAGTTACTTAAAGCAATCTTCAAAAAATAGTAACATGCATCTATCTATCAAAATCAGTAAATACTTTTCACAGCAAAATCTGAAATAACAAAACAGTGGTACTAGCCTTCTGCCTTGGTGGTGAGAGTGGGCCCTTGCTCCACACCCTTGGGGCTGAAGGCTACAATAGGGAATTGGCACAAAGGAATAAGATCACAACTAAATTCAATCCAATTCCATTCGCCTTGCATTCATGAAAACTATTGATATCAAAGAACTGAGATTACTGAGAATCAGAATAAATCAAAAATTGTATATCTTTCTTGTTGTTTCTATAAGTATATATAAAATGAGTGATGACATATCACTTATCTTATCTATCAGTTCTTCTATGAGATGACATCCTTCTCTTTATTACACAAGCTATCTAACTATGGAAAAATAATCATGCAATAAAATAGATTGAGTGGAATAGAAGTCCACTTAGAATTCTAAGTTTGAGTCTTAATACATTTAGTTAGAGAGGCCCTGAAAATATGGATATTGAATCAGTTTTATTAGTAACTTATGCAAAAAATTTAAAAAGATAAAACTCTAGTAGTTAACTAAAGATGACCCTTCACCACTCAGGTGATGATTTGAGTGAAATGAGGGGTATTACGATCACTACTGAGAGTGCCTGATTGGCAGCTTATGTTGGAAATATGCCCTGCTCTCAGGAGGCGCCAGAGATATTTGTCCCTGTCTGCAGCTCTAGAGATATGTCTGTAGCTCCAGAGATACCATTGTGGCCTTCTTGTTCAGCTCCAGAGATGCTCTAGATTCCCGTTCAGCTCCGGAGAGGCTTTTCTCTTTACTTCAAAACTTTTGGTGTCGTGGTATTCTGGTATTGTTTCCGGATATCATTGAAGACTACCTCCGAATATGCACAAAATTGTCGTTTCGAGCATCTACACCTATTGATTCAAAAAGAGAGAAGTTTTCTGCATTTTTCCATCAATTCCATGCACATTAGTCCTTTAATTAGAAATTATAATCTTAAGTAATTTATCTCAATTAATCATTATCTAGAACGATCTTGCTAGCTTATTCGGGTGCAGACATTAAGAAAGATGGAATCAGGAAGGAGAAAAAGAGAGGTAAAAAGATGTATTTCATGGGTGCTACTTGGCACTCATCATTTACCTTGGGGTGTATATCCAAGACCATATGAGCATGGAGGGACTTTCACATGGATTGGCTCCAAAATACCTTGTAGGCCTTTACCTTGATAGTTCATGTTTTGGAGTATGCGATGGACTATAGGACTAGGTGTGGTTTGGGAACTGGACTTGAGTTCATTATTGGATGGAGAAGGTGAGGTGATGGACAAAGGTTGTTGTTGTTTTCCTAGGAAATAACATTCATGAATGAAGGTGGTAAGACTAAGGGGATATGATGGTGGATTTGAGATGGGGTCAATAGTGGATGACAAAGGATCATTAGGATCTTGATTATTATTACACTAATTAAGATCCAAGTTATTGGTTTGATCTTCTATGTTTGCTTGGGAGGCATGTGTCTCATTGTGACAAGTGGATAATGTGGGATCATGGATAGGATTAAGTGAATTATAGATAGGCTCTTCATAATAGATAATATCTTGATCATAGAAAATATATAGGTTATGGATAGGTTGAATGGAAAGGATTTGATCTTGATTTGGATAAGGGGTTAATGTTTCCACATGCTCAGGACTAGACTCTTGACATAACCCTTGATTTTGGATAGGAATGGAAGTGGAAGTCGGAGACTCTTGGATAGGCTTGAGAGGCTCTAGATACTCAACGACATGAGGGTATAATATATCTTGACTTGGACTCATGGTGAGAGACTCTTCAATGGGTTGTGAACTACATGATGGATTTGGAGAAATAGGCATGACATTTGAAGGTTCTTTGGTAGGCTTAGGGATAGATGTTTGATGACATAGGGATGGTTTATTCCTTGCTAGTAGCCCTTGGATCACATCCTTTGTAGGTGGAGGGGTGGTGGAAGTTGAGGCTTATGATTAGGATTAGGTGGAAGGCTAATTGGATTAGGTGGATTAGGAATATGAGTGGTAGGTCCCATGGTGGAAGGACAAGAGGGGTGTTAGATGGATTAGACTTAGGGCTTGGACTTTGATTAAATGGAAGATTAAATGGATTGGTGGAATTGGATAACTCCATAGCTTTTCTTTTTCTTTTAGATTTTGCAAAGAATATTTTGAGAAAATTGTTCAAGGATTTATTGGTTGATGGATTAGAGCTTGGAAAGTTTGATGGTGGTGTTGGTGTAGGACTAGTAGGCTTTGGTATATGCATTCTCTTGGATGACGATGGAGGACTAGTAGATGGATTGGTGTATGATTCCAAACATGAGATGGTATTTCCCTTGTCAAGAGTAGCATTAAGATGGCTTAAGGATTTGTAATCTTGGTGTGAGGAATGACTAGTACTAGAACACTCATGTTGTGGAAGATTTGGAGATGGATATTGCATGAGTTGTTGGATTTCAACTAGGAGTTGTTGTATATATGGTGATTGGTTTTGTTGAAGTGGTTGGATGATGGTTTGTAATCATTGTATAATTTGTTGGTTTAGGGGTTGTTCTAGTTGGTGAAAGGTTTGGGTGATGTATTGTAGTTCTTGTGCTAGGATCTTTTGCTCTAGTGTTGGGATGGAGTTACACACAGATTGAATTCTTTGGATTTCGGTTTGTTCCTCCAAGTATGCCTCAAAATCTACAAGATCCTCATCATCACTAGAAACAAATTTTGGGTCACGTCGGAATATGTATGGTTTTGGATTTGGCCTAGATTTGTTGATGTTCACAACCATTTTGACAAATGAAGATTGGACTAGGTTCAAGGATGGGAATATGAGTAATATGAGCTAAGGTTGGAATGTTATATATTTGAGGTGTGGTGTTTGTATGAGATAGATCAATGTTTGTTTTTGAACACACACGCAAAACACGACAGACATAATGTTTTGGATGACTCTGACATATAATCAGAGTAAAAGTCTGAATGGGGGCCTAGATTAGCCCCAAATTTTCACATGTCTTGACAAATTTGAAGACACTTGTATGCATGCACAACTTAGGCTAGAGAGAGAATACTACTTGCTGAGTCCCTACTTGGATTTCCCCATATATTAAGGCAAAGCAGACAACTAGAGATATTGGTGACACTGGCTCCCCCTTACACGGCACGGGCACACTAAATCTCTTATCCCGAAGATCTGGAGATCTTATGAACTGAGGGATTTTCTGTCTCTACTTTGAGTAGTATGTATAGGGCAACTTAAGAGGTCCGACCTCCTGCACCAGCAAGCAAAAAAAGTTTTTGGCCTCTATAACAAGTGGTTTCTAGTCAATGTTCGGGATAATCTGGTGTCTAGACATGCGGCGGTTTGCTCATTTAAGAGGCCTCCCAGCCCTTAGAAAGGGTTTTTACACATCACATGGATACTAAGGGGGACTTCTGTCAGTATAGAACAACGAGACCAGGTGATTGATGGATTTCGTCGCAACCACAATTATTTATATAACAGACCGAAACGAAAGTACCGTTTGGGTCGTTCCCTCTCACAAATCAGGGGTAGGCCCTTTAAGGGATTAAAAACACAAAAGAGATGGGTCTGGCTTTTGATCACTGAGTTTGCACAAGGTGATAGCATACACCTACCATCGTATAAGCACAACAAATAGTGATTGATTAACCCCTAGTTAATCTATGTGCAGACATACATTTGAAAAAGATATCCAATGACTGCCCTACAAAACCATAGTTAGTAGTTTTGAATTTTGATTCTTCGACAAATGAACATCCAGTTTTGGTTTCAAATCTTTGACATGCGATCCTGCACAAAAAGCCAAGTTAACAAAGATTAGCCATGAAACAAAAAAACTAAACTAAAATTGAAGAAAAAAAGAGAATTTCTTTGGTCAAATGGGATAAAGTCTGCCTTCCTACGTCTCAAGGTGAGCTTAACATTAGAACCATTCGAAATATGAATAAGGCTTTGCTGTCCAAGATTATTTGGAACTTCTTAAACAGGGATATTGACTGGGGTCTTCTTATAAAGGCTAAATATTTAAGGGACATTGACAGATATTATTTCCTTAATCAGGAGGGCCTTCCTCAAGGATCTGTTATTTGGAATAAAATTATTAAATCCAGAAGTCTTATCAACAAGGGTATCAAATGGAAACTTGGTGATGGATCTCTTATAAATTTTTGGGAAGATCCTTGGTTAGGTGATGGTTCTCTTTCTAAAAAGATGGGCAATGAAGTTATTAGTGCTCTTGCCAAACAATTTTTTGGCAACAAAGTCAATCATTATATTCATCAAGATCAAGGGATTAAAAGTTGGAAAAATCTGCTAAATTGTTGTACCAATAATCTGAATCTCCTTCACAGGGCTAATAAAATACAATAAATTCTTCTTAATACTAGGATTCCTCTTTTCTTTAGAAATGATCAACTTTTTTGGTCTGCTGACAAAAAGGGTTTTTTTCAGTCAAATCTGCTTACCATCTGCTAATCGAGGAGGAATTTAAAGATGATGTCTGGAGGAAGGTCTGGAATTGTAAACTCCTTCCAAAGGTAAACTTTTTCTGGTGGACTGTTGTTCATAATAAGATTTTGACGCAGGACATTCTTCAACGAAGGGGTATGCCACTAGTTAATAGATGTGTTATGTGCTTGAAAGAAGAAGAATCTGTCTCTCATCTTATATTTCATTGTGAATTTGCAACTGAGCTATGGAGTAAAGTCTTTTGAATTTTGGTTTACAATGGGTCTGCAATAAGGAAATAAAAGATCTCATTCTTAATTGGATCCCTCCTTTATCCCATCCTTGGCTTGTTGAATTATGGACTCAAGCTCTTCCTTTTGCTGCTTGTTTGCTCTGGAAAGAAAGAAATAATAGAATTTTTAGAGAAATTGCTTGAAATTCTTTATAGGTTTTCTATTCTTTTTCTAAAGCTCTCCTGGAGAATGTTTCTAATTCCAACATCAAAATTGCTGACAAACCTCTTATTACTCAACATGAAGCCCTTGTGGCTTCTAACTGGGGGATTATGAATCAAATTCTAGCTTTTGATGATTCTTTGATGATTCTAAACGCATTAAAAGATTAAACACTATTTGGACTCCCCCTGACCCAGGTTGGTTCAAATTGAATTTTGATGGAGCTGCTAAGTCAAATGGAAAGGCTAGTGGTGGAGGAATTGTAAGGAATGACAGAGGAGCTCTAATTGCTGCTTATGCTGGAGGAATTGGTAACCAGACTAATAACTTTGCTGAAGCCTCTACTCTTCTATGGGGTCTCAAGTTGGCTGTATCACTTGGTATCTGCCAGCTTCATGTTCAGGGTGATTCCAAGATTATTATTGAGGCTGTGTCTAAAGCCTCGGAGTGTGGTTGGCAACTTAAGAATATAGTGTTTGATATTCAAACTCTTTCACAGACCATTCCTCTCATTTCCTTCTCTCATATTTATAGAGAGGGCAATATTGTTGCTGACGGCCTGACAAATTTTGGTCAACAATTTCAAAACTGTCGTTTTTGGCGCCAACTCCATAATATCCTGCAACAGATTAGGGATATCATTAAAAAAGAGCAAGTTACTATATGATTATTACTCATCATTTCACTTGGCTTATCTACGTGGCCAACTCTTTAATTTAGGGCATGTTGATTAGACACTTTATAAATGATGAGAATGAGATTGGATAGCTTTGCATGCGTGTGAAGGATAGCTGATTAATAAGGAAAGATTATGTAAGGACATTGGGTTATTGTCATAATGATAGCCCTAATTCTGATCGTGTCCTCTTCGCCTTTCATACTCATTGCACTGTGATCAAAGTCTCTCGATTTTCCCACAACATTGATAGAAGTTTTATGGATAATAACTCTGCCTATCCCTTCTCCAGGTTCATTCAGTTTCACTGATTTTTCATCATGGGTGGCGACAAGATTAGAACTGAACCTAATAACTGCGGAGAATTCAAAGAGAATGCCTTGGTTTGACATTACTGTAAAGGAGGAGGAGTCACCCCATTCCTTGAATGTTTGAATGGACATGATGAAAACCTATTTATTCAATTTGCTCAGTCATGGGATAATCGCAAGGTGCAAATTGGGAATGTCAGTTTCGTGGTTTCAGAGAATGTAATTGCTATGGCTACGAGTCTTTCTTCAAAAGGTACGAAGATACAAAAAAAGTCTAGGGTTTCATATGCTCAGAATCAGAAACTGTTTCTTAGTGAATGTGAGGAGCTGGTGCCTTACCAGGGTGGTTTTGAGAGAGCTCGTCTTCTTGAACCATGGGTTGACATGTGCTATATGGTGATGAAGTATTTCACCCTTGAGGGCCATTTTACCAGGTTTTATCACTATCACCTCCCATTGTTGAATCATTTTAGAAGGAATGCCACCATTAGTTTTCCTTTTTATTTGCTTTCTTCTCTTGAGCACTTTGTTCAACATGTTAAGAAGACTCTGCTGAAGAAGCCTGGTGAGAAGCCTATTCCCTTACATCAAGGGCTCATTCACAGACTTTACCAGTTTCATTTAGCTATGTCTCCTCCTTCCTCTCTTCAGCGCTTTGGTCAAGATACCCCTACTAACTTAGTGAAAACCGGTCTTGCTACTCCTAAATGGCTTCCTGAAGGTGACCCTTGTTCTGGGACTTCTAAGTCTTTTTCGAAAAATCTTCAAAACCCTCCCTTCAGATTCAAATTGAAATCTAAGAGACGTCTGTTAGATGTTGACATAGAGTCTAACCTTTTGAAAGAAGATTTTGGTGTTTCTGGGACCCAGAGTGAGCACAATCAGGGTAGGGAGGGACCCTCACGGAATTTCAAAAAAGTTAAATTAGAAGGTAAATTTGCTGTTGTTAGGTGGTCTGGTCGCATTGCTGGCAAACGGGCTCCCAAACTGAAGCTTATTGACTATTCTGAAAGAAATTCTGAAACCTCTACCCATGAGGAGGAAGGTCCTAAAGAATCCAATGATGTTCATAAGATTGCTATTGAAGATTTTGGTGGTGAAGAAGAAGTTGATGGGCAGGACATTCCTGTGGAAACCTTTGAGACGAAAGATAATATTAGGGTCCATAATTCTGTCCCCACTGGGGACTGTATGGATGTGGGTGATATTCCTGCTCAGGTGGAGGTGACTGATACTGTTGATAACATTGGGAAGGATGCCCACTATGTTTCCTCTATTGTTTATGTTGATCTTGATCTGTTTCAAGAGGAAGGTAATAATGCTCAAGATGGTAGGGAGGAAGACAATATTGAGGAATCAAATGGTGCTAATGATCTGTCTCAGCTGAAGGAGCGGGTGGAGTTCCTAGAAAAAAGAGTCTTGTCTCTTGGTAATTTCATTACTAGCATGTTATGCAGGACTGCTATGGCCAATCTCTCCTTGCTAAGGGAACATGAAGTTCTTATTCATGGTGCTAATAATGACAGGGTTAAAGAATTTGACAAAATGCTGGAGTTTCTTTCTAAGGGAGAGGAGGACATCCCTTCCTAGTTTTTCTATGCTTTCTGTTAGCTGGCTTTTGGCTTTTTGCTGTTAGTATCTTTTTATTGTATTTTGGCTGTATGTAAGTTGTCGGTGGTGTTTCTGGGTCGTTTTGTTTTCTGAGCCTTTTTTGCCCCTTTTGAGTTCTGTTTTGTAAGGGATCAGCCCCTAGTTTGCCACCTTATAATATCAAAAACATTAATCTAATTAACAAAAATTAACTAACAAAATTTAATCTAAACCTAGCCATCAAAATTAAAAACTAATTCAACCAAATTAATCTAACTAATAAAATAAATGATTAATCTAAAATCTAAAAACTAATTAAAACTATTCCCTATTAAAACTAATTAAAACTTTCTAATTAGAACTAATTAAAAACTATCTAATTAAAGCTAATAAAAGCTATCTTTATTAATACTAATTAAAACTTTCTAATTAGAACTAATTTAAAATTAAGAATCTAATTCGAAACACTTTCAAAACATCCTAGGGTTCGGCCAAGGGTTGCCATTGCAGTTGTACGAGTTCGACTTCGGTCGAGAAGGAATGCCATGAGATAGAGAAAGGCAGTTGTGAAAGTGGACGAGGGTTTGGATGCTACTAGGGCATTCATAATACAAAATTGCTCTATCTAAAACACATCAAAGTTAGGCATAGAGGTCTGTAAGCGTGTATAACCGTCTCCCCTTTGATTAATTTGTTCTCTTAGCAACTTCAACAACATTCTTCAGGCGCTAACTTAGGCCAAATGATTCCAAGCAGCAACTTTGATATTTGTGAAGCAGACGCCATGAAGATATTCAGTATGGAGAAATATCTTGACGCAAATACTCAGGAGCAAGAGCGCTACAGATTGTCTCTACATTATCTCACTCTCCACATGATGAAAGAGAAGAGCAGGATGACAATAAATTCATATCCATAATCTGTGATATTGTAAAGCAAGGTAGCGATTTAAGTCTGAGACAAGATGGCGGTCGGGTGGTAAATATTGAAGTCGGCGCTAGGGTAAATACACGTGACAAGAGAGATGTTTAGGGTTTTGACTGTTGGTTAAGGCCGTGACAGGGGATTCAAGGGATTTGAAATGGGATGTAAGGGTTAAAGATTTATGGACCATTGGTTTATATTTAGGGATTTTATTACTCGGTCAAAACCAGAAGCCAAACCCTAAATCGTCCTATGCATCAACAATGCCATGAAAATATAAGCATTCAAAAAGAACAGTAACTCCATTGTTTTCCTATCATCAAGATCTCAAAAGAGCAGTAACTCCATTGTTTTCCTATCATCAAGATCTTGAATCATACATTGATGCTCTCAGATTTTTCTCAAAATCCAGTCTATCAATTATATATCCTCACAGTGAGAAGAAAGAGGGCTTATATAGATGTCCTCACAGAATAAAATCCAAGTTATAGGATAAATGTGGAATTAAATGGAGAAATGGGACAAAAAAAAAGGCTTATATAGATGTCCTCGAGAATAAAATCCAAGTTATAGGATAAATGTGGAATTAAATGGAGAAATGGGACAAATGTTTGTCCCAGTGTAATAAATGGGAGTGTTTGTGGAATAGTGGAGTTTTAGGGATTTATGGAGAAAGTGGATTTGTGAATTAAATATGCAATACGGAAATATTCTTTAATTAAATGAATTTATATATAGAATATGCAATAGATAAAGATTTGTGTAAATTAATGCATAGATATTTTAATGATTAGAGAATATATGAAATGGATAGAGGAAAGTCATAAATGAATTAATTAAATAGATAATAATATCCATTTAATTAATAGAGGAAAAATAAAGGAAAGTATTTAAATGAATTAATTAAATAGATAATAATATCCATTTAATTAATAGAAGAAAAATAGAATGACTGTGAGGATAAATTTAAATGTCTACAACTACCATGTCAAGATTTTCAAATTTGTGTAATAAAGTCAAGTATAAAATTGCATCACTCCTAAGCCATATGATCATCTAGCATCCTCTAGTTATCTATTGCTCATTACTCTAGAATCACTCACCACTCTAGAATTACTCGCCACTCCTAAATAACTCTTTCCTCTATTATGAAATCACATTGCATCAACATATTTTGATCTTCACCTCTTTGGACACACGTTCCAAAACCCTAGTTCTTATGCTAGGTCTTTGCATCATGTTTCCAAGTTCCAAATTCTAGGTTCCAAAATCACACTTATTTCAAGCAATACCTAACACATTTATTGTTTTTGTCTTCCTCAATTTCATTAACTACCATTAAATTAGATCCATGGGTTTTTCACAAGGAAAAGATCCTCATAACAGGGTCCTAATGTGTTTGTCAACACTACTCAACCTTTTATTACAAGTCTAAACACATAGTTAAATTTATGCTTGCAAATATAGAAGAGTTAAAGTCATTAAGTTCAAATCCATAAACTAGATTCATATTTACGTGCAAGATTCAAATTTACACTCTTAGAGTGATCTGGGTTGGTGCATAGTACTAGTTTTCACATATCCCAGTTGTTTCAATATACTTACACTAAATCCAAAGTTAGAATCTAAGTATTAGTCATCTCCCATAGTCAAATCCACCTCTTCTTCTCTAATATTAAGGCATGCACCCATTGTTCATTATTTTATTCCACTTTAAGATCTATTCACACACAATATGCCCTAACTCTTTTATATAGCTCAATTTATTTATTATTGCTTTATTACTTTTATTTACTCTCGATAAACAAATAAGTTACTTACTTTCCTTTGTAAATATCAATATTTTATGCTTGTTCCATTATATTCTCTATTATATGTTTGAAAAAAACAAATGTACCATATTCTAATAATTATGTTGCTACACTAAATATGATTATTTACAATTTATATGCAACACATTTACGCTATCCTTAATTCCAAATACAATTTCACTCTCCAAAATACTAACTTCAAGCAATATGATATAAACAAAGGGAGAGAGACTCTATAGATAGCCATATAAGTTAGAATGCTTATGTAGGAAAAACATTGTGAATTTTTGAAACTTTTGAGATCCCTCTATTGATCTGTTTGACTGGTTGTTATGATGGTTGCCCTCTTAATTATGTACTACTGTTGATTTATTTTATTAATAAATGTTTACCCCTCTTTTAAAAAAAAAATTACACAATTTTTACCACAAGCATTCTAATTTATCATCATAAAATGTAGAAATATAATGTCACAATAGCTGTATTTCATCTTCCCATAGCTAATGTGCTTCTTTTGGAATTACTATTATTTTTATGTAAGGCAAAGTCTTTTTTTTTTCCATATATTCTAATAAATCAAGCCCATTCATTAAAGTGCATTATGGCCCCTGTAATAAATTATTATATTTTTCATAAAAGTACGTGACTAGATTATCCATTTGATTTGGAAATTTATATTTAAAAAATATTACTTTTTTAATTTTTGAAAAATGGTTCCCCCAACTTCGATTCCTTAGGCAGCAAGTCACCCCAGGCCTTACAGCGCTGTACTTTCCACATTCCCGCATTATTATCAAGCGTGTTGATGGCCTTAAACAGATAAACAATACACGTCAAATACCAGAGAAAAAGCAAAGATAAAGGAGACTCCACCGTTTAGCTATCCCGTCCCAAGTTTCGCACCTCGTACTGAGTCGGTGAGGAGAAGATGCTTATTTTTCCCCATTCAATTCACAGATGGAGGATCACAATAAAATCTCCATCATTACACTTAAATCTACGCCGGTACATCAAATCCACTTCTAAATTTAAGGAAATCTGTCCGGTAGCCGGAAAAGACGAGCCATAGCGAGAGCATTTCTTTTGACACAGTAAATTGGCGCGCGCAGCTACCTACCAGATGTATGTGCCCTTAAGTTGTGCTCTCCTATGGCAGCAGCTTATGAAGGTTGAAGGAGCCGAGCAGTTGACGGAGAGCTAACATTGGATGAAGAAGCGCTGCCGAAAATCTGCTTTTCTGTTAAGTTTTTGGGATTTTTTTTTTTCTCTGTTTTATTGGGGTTTCTAACGTTTCACATTTTAGTTTTTACAGTCTTTTAAATGTCCTTTTGCCCGAATATCATTCAATTGCCTATACAAAGCCTGCTTTTTTTCTGTGATTAATATTCCTGTTTGTTCAATCTGCAAAACATGTATCTACCATTTTCCTCGTTTTTTCCGAGGGTCAAAGCAGCGTGACAAATTTTTTACTTCACAAATAGAATTATTTTCGCATGTAATTTGCTCATCTAATTAAAGGTTAGTGGCAGTGCTATGGTATATTACTATCCACATTTATTGGGAATTATAGTTAAACGTGAAAGAAATATTATATCATTCTCAACATTAACAGACAGAGTAGCGACATTTATCTTTGCAGTATGGAAAATTAGTGTTTTATTACCTTAATACTTAGTACTTGGTTCCTAAGTTGAAAAAGATTCGGCCAAAGTTGAGTGGATAAGATGGAGGTCTCATTCCTTATTGCTACCTGATACAGGTGTACTGAGTTTAGGTTGATATCTCTTTGACTGAGGGTCAAGGACTGAGGCTGTCTATTTTGAGTTAAGGATTCAGGATATCCATTCGGTCAAAGTTGCCTGGAGCAAGATCGAGGCCTTATCCCTTTTTGCTACCTGATACAGGTGCATGAGTCTAGGCTGATACCTCTTTGGCTGAAGGTCAAAGACTATTGCTATCCATTTTGCGTTGATATCTCTTTGACTGAAGGTCAAGGACTGAGGCTGTTGAAGGTCAAGGACTGAGGCTGTCTATTTTGAGTTAAGGGTACCGAGGCTGTTGAGGGTCAAGGACTGAGGCTGTCTGTTTTGAGTTAAGGATTCAGGGTATCCATTCGGCCAAAGTTGCAAGGACTGACGCTGTTGAGGGTCAAGGACTGAGGCTGTCTATTTTGAGTTAAGGGTACTGAGGCTGTTGACGGTCAAGGACTGAGGCTGTCTATTTTGAGTTAAGGTTACTAAGGCTGTCTATTTTGAGTTAAGGATTCAGGGTATCCATTCGGCCAAAGTCGTAAGGACTGAGGCTGTTGAGGGTCGGCCAAAGTCGCCTGGAGCAAGATCGAGGCCTCATCCCTTTTTGCTATCCGATACAGGAGCATGAGTTTAGGCTGATACCTCTTTGGCTGAAGGTCAAGGACTAAAGCTATCCATTTTTGCAAAGTCACTTGGGGCACTATCCAGGGCTCATCCCTTAAGGAGTTAGTTAAGGAGTTAGGGGCCTTGCACTCAACAAGACTTGATCCCTGGTGGGCACATACTGAACCATTCAACTTCACCAGCAGATCAAGGTCCCTTTAATGTTTGATTGTTATTTGATTTTTGAATGAAAAATAAAATTAAAAAATTAAAGCTAATGAAAAAGTAAAGTTCTTGAATTATGTAAAGATTATTTATAATTTTTTAAATTTATAAATTTTATTTTAGGAATTATAAAGACGAACAAACAATGTATTGTCATTCTTTCATGTTAAGTATGATAGTTCACATTTTAGTTTTTTGATTCATAAGACAAGATTATTTAGGTCTCCTAGATATCACAAGGGGACCTCTTCTCCTTTAACACATCCATTTTATTCAACTTAGAAGCTAGAGTCACCACTTAACTTTTCACCTCAAATGTTACTATGAAGATTTGAACTTGGGTCTCTATTTCACCTACTAGTAGTTCTACCATGACTTAAGGGTGTGCCTTCTACCACCTGCCCCTTTTTTGTGAATAGTATATTATTTTCTTTTTATTTTATAAAAAATAATAAAACCATTATTCATCCCAATTTTTAAAAAATTAAATAAACTTAATTTAATCCAATTATTCTCTTTTCTCCATAGATTTTAAGATATTTCTTTTCATATAAGATATTTCTCCATACATTCTTTAAATTTTTTAAATTTCATCTTATTAATTTTATAATAAATTTGTGCGAATAAGCATAATGTTATCTCTTTCCGGACATAGGTAGGAGGCAATGATGCAACAACTATAGTCTATAATATTTTTTTAACTTTTGCTTCGAGAAGATAGAGGCCATTATGATAATTTGCAATAATTTAATTGATATCGTGGAACATATGATGGTTTCTTTTGAACGTAGAGTTTCTGTTTAATTTATGAGTAATATGACACTCACGTGTATCTTTTTGTTTATGGACAGAAACATTATTTGATGAAATCAGCGGGAATGTATACACATGAAACATTAGTTTCAAGGAGATCAGGTGAGCATAATATTGCTTTTAATTTTTGTTTCTTTCCATCTTAATGAATGTTTTAATAATTTATTGTTTGGTTACATTGAAATTATTATTGTTATTACTATTATTTTCATCGTTATATAATTTGGTGTTATGTTTAGAGATTTTTTTCAAGTTGTGTATTTGGACAGATTAAAATTGTTGTCAAGTTTTTGTAAAAAAAAAGATATGGATAATATTGTTTAAAAAAAATGATATGGATAATATTGTTTGATACTATTTTTCATGTTCATGTTTTTATTTTATAGTTAGTATTTCATTATGTTGAGAGGCGCAATTATAATTGTAGTAAGGGAGTTGTAATAGCATGAGTGCATTCACAAAAACTCCTTTACTATCTTCACACCAAAAATTTCAATATGTAGTAGGTGGCCAACAAAACTCAAAATTCTATTTAAAAAGTAAATATTAAAGATTACTTACCTTTTAAATTTAATTATTATTAATTCATACATATAAGGTATTTAAATATATTTAAATTATCTTTTACATATATTGTATTTAAAATTTAAAATAAAAAATGTAGACAAAGAGGGTAGATGAGAGTATGATTTTGAGAATCTTGGTTTTTACTTTGATGTACCTTGTCTTATCATACCATTTTCCTTTAAGTGAGAATTTTATATCCTCCCATATTTATTGCGCCTTTTTTCTTCTAAATTTTCTGGCCTTTGTAGGCCTATTTAATGGCGTCAAGCCTTGATGGCTCAATTGTTGATGTTGAGACCACTAGTTTTGGAGCTTTTGAAAATGACACCATTGAGCAAGAAACCTATAACCCTCCACATGGTAAGAGCTTTGCTAATCCTATTGATGTGATTTACTTATTCTTGAGTTTGATAGTGCATGCAAATGGCTTGAGCATTTCACATTAGTAGATTATTTTGTGGGATGGATTCCCTTGGAAAGCATGCTTTATAGTTGGGTTAGCATTGCCTGGGTCCAGCATGGTGTTCATTTAGACATTCAAAACCTCATCAAGGGTTTATTACTTTTTGTTTTGATAAGGCTAACCATGTGGATGTCATCCTTAAGCACGAGATGTTATATGTACCATAGAAGCAAATATTGTTCTCGAGAATTTCTTGGCATCCCAAAAGATAAGGATATTTTTAGTTTCTTGGGATGTTATCAAGAAAAAACTAGGAAAAAAGTTGGGAACCCCAAAAATCCAATAAAATTAAAAAAGAGAGCAATAATTGATATTTTTCCTTTAAAGCCATAATAATTTCATAGAAAGTGAGAGCATGAAAGTAAATGAGAGTGTACATAATTTTCTCTCATTAATTTTGAGATCGTTGATTATAAATAATGTAATATAAATCTTTTTAACAATATTAATAAATGATTGCCAGAATGATAAGTGGACCCTTAATGCAATAAAACACTAATGTAAATACGACCTATTAACCCTACCTTTCTCCTTAACTATGAAGTCCAAGAGACTAATCTATACACAAAATGGTAATTACAATTCACAACAACAGTCTCCCTAACCTCCTCAAATACCTCTTAAAATTTACAGCAGTGGCAAGTGTTTCAGGACAACAATGTCTTGTCTTAACAACATTTCATATTAATCATTTTGATTAGTAATATTTCCTATAATGTTGACAGTAGTATTGATGCCCATATTAATTGATCACAATACCAATAAGGATGCTACTAAACATCGTAAATTGATCAAGAACATATAGGTCACAATAATGACAGAATGCTACTAATTAGTGATTATAAGAAGATTACTAATCACAAAAGGAAGTTATGTCAAAAGACAATGATGACAACAACACTCTCAATTAGTACAACATTATTAACAACTTATATGTAACAATGAAAATTGCCAAACAATTGCCTCAATAATACAACTATTTTACAAATGAAATAACGATAACAATATCCATTGATAAGTACAAATGATTGTGATGCAATTATAATGACAAGTCAAAGGATAGCATAATCATTTGATAGTTTTGTCTAGAAATGACTATGCTCACGAATCATAAATAATGACAACAATGTTTGTTGTTGTCAAAGGTAATAGTGATAATCACTAATCATAAGAACAATAGTCATGTTCCCTATTCACAAGGTTTTCAAACCCGATTATACCAAGTGTCTTCACAACTATAGATAGCTATGTTCATTTTTAAAATAACAACAATAATTGTCATTGCCCTTTTGCAATAGATCTAATTGCTATACAATAATGGCATCTGGAAATCTTAACAACTACTTACACCTTTCAAGGTGTATAACCCTTTTATAAAAGTTAGAGAAGAATGATAAAAAATTGCAAGTCTGATGGTTATATAGAAAAAAATAATTATTGTAGTATTACCGGTGATATATCACCAATAATTTTGTGATATATTGGTGAAAATTTCGATCAAAGTCACTGTCAAAAATATTTTGAAAAACTCACAATATTTTCAAGAAAATGTTCGGAACCCTGTCGAGAAAAAATATATCGAGATATTTTAAAAATATCTGCTTCTATGCTTATAGATAGCTCGTTACTTGTATTTTCCTTGAGGACTTAGATTTTTTGTTGTTTTGGAGCAACAAACTCTTTAGCACCTAGTATGGATTGAGTTTTGAGGGCTTTTTGCCTTGTTGGTCTTTTTTGGATCATATCACTTCCTCTTTATGAAGAGTTGTTTATGTCGAACCCAATAAGTTTTACTTAATTGTCCTCAAATACATGTTTGCATTGAGGTATATCAATCTAAAGACCTTAAGGAGTCCAATATTCAAATATGTGATATGCATTATACTCACAAAGTTGTGTATATTAATTTATTCGACATTTGTTTTAAGTGTCAATCCTTTGAACACAAGATTAGACATTGTCTTCTTGTCACTCCTCGAGCCAAACTAGCTTTCAAGCTTGCAAGTGACTTGCTTTTGACAAATAGTGAAGAGGGCTAGGTTATGGTTGGGAATCATAAGATTAGTTGGAACAATGCCAAATAAGGCCCAACACCTAATTCAAATGGGGGCTCTACACTTGTAAGGCCATGGTCTCAAACATTAGTTCTAGTTCCACTGCTAAGCCTTTGGACAAGGCCAAGGAAATTGTAGTGCCTTAGTAGGAACACATGTTGTAGGGGATATCTCTATAGAGGTTGCCAAACCACAATTTCAAATATCTCCACTTGTGACTAGTGTGATTTCTTCACAAGATGGGAGTTTGGCCACTCAACCCTCTTCATGTGAGGCTTCCTCGAGGTATTCTCATAGCCCGCCTCATTCTTTGTAGGATGGAGAGTATGTGCTAGACAAATGATGACCTTTGCAACTTGGTGATTTCATGACGATTAAGTTGCATAAGTTATTTACATAAAAGTTATGATGCTTTGCAATAGTTGGACTCCAAGAATATATTCGTATCTTGACCCTTGTTTAATGAATTTTTTTGTCATGGAATGCCTATGGTATGACAAACCCACCTCAAAACTATGTAATGCGAGATACTTGACAAAGATTTGCAAACATTGACACTCCATTACCAGGACATCAATTTTTTTTGTCTTCTTTTTATGAATAGTAATAATGAGCAAGGATGTGGCGGAGTGGTTACTTTTATTTCTTCCATATGATGGACGCATTTTGTTGATCATGGATGTGACCCTTCTAGCAAGGATTGACTTTCTTTCTCCAATTTTGTAGCTTGTTTACTAGTCGTGGCTTCTAAATTCTTAAGTCTCACAAATGACCTTATATTCAATTTTGGAATAATGGCTTTTGCATGTGCTTCATCCTCATATTCATATTCTTTTGTCCAAATTTGTCGCCTCCTTCACTTTTTGCTATCTCCTGGAGCAATACCTATAGGAGCTATATTACGTTTGGATACTTGCATCATGGACAGTGGCATGATCATCTTCCTTTGCACCATCTTCTGTTTGTGTGGCAGGGGTTGTAGTGAACACTTCCCAAGTTAATTGGGGTTGCCTTCATTCCAAGGCCTTTATTACCACCAAATTAATTAACCCATGATGAGCTAGGTATTTGAGTTTGCTATTTTGTACTTCTAAAGACATCTTTCTCAAAGATTTGAATAAAAATATGGAACATTCATGATTCGTTGATGCCTCAATGCACCATTTAACGAAGATGTGAACTATAGATAAATGAGTACCTTCCCTTGCAAGTCACATACTGAATGAGAGCATATGCCCCGGTGAGTGGACCGGGGGCCGTGTGCCCCCTGCGACCCCTTGTCGCGAACGAATTAGCGTTGGGGACTAGATATAAACATATGGTTGAAACAAGATCACTGCTGGTGAAACCTTTCATCCCTTATGGGTGATTTACAAACAATAGTAGGAATAAATTACATAGGATTTATAAGGTTGATGGCACCTTAATCCTAACATTTCTAGTGAAGATGCAAAGGTCACAAACCAATGAACCTTCTAATCACTACTTTTTGTTCTAGGTCATCAAATTTAGAGCAATCTTTGTCTAGAATATTCTCTAATTTTATGGTTCAATAAGGATCTTTTTTGTGGGTAAAAAGGATCTCTTAGCTTATTTGTTCATGTCACCATACAATGGGGTTTAGGCTTTCTAGCTCCTCTTTCTAACTTAATCACGTTTTGAACTCCTTCAAATCCTTTTTCCTAAAGATCACTCCCTCTTCTCTTCTATATCCATGAAATCCTCATCTTTAAAAGCTCGCCATGACGCATTTTGTGAACCACCACGTGAGTCTGTTACTATAACTGCTCTTCTCTAGGGGACCTTAATGCTTGTTTTGTTGTTGCACACATCAACCTTTTAAATCATTTGAAGATTTTGTCTTGACTCTAGCAAAATAAGTTAGAATGGGACATGAGAAACTTGTTGGAATATAAGGTTTATATTACGTAATAAAGTCACCTTAGTGATTTTGTGGTGTTTATTATTAATTATTGTTGTTAGTGTAGTTAGTTGCTTTCCCATAGTTTGTGAGGTAGTTGGGGAAATTATTTTGTAAAAGCTTTGTAAAAGCCATATTGTGATGAATCAAATATATGAAAGGCAATATTACAATTATTATTATTCTATATTTATTATTGTTGCAATTATGATTTAAAATAGAAAGAATGATATACTAAGAGATAACTGAATTTATAAACCTATTAAAATTGAATTATAAATAATAGGATGACATTGGTGGGAGTGAAGAATCAACTTGCAACAGATATTGACAATATACATTATGATAGATAAATTAAAATAAATGTCATGAAGAATATGGGAAATAGACACTAATAACTAGCTATTCCAGCTTTAGGAAAAAATCTTAAAGCTAACCAAATCCACAAAACTTTCTTCTGTTTTGTTTAGGCCTAGTTGCAAATGAATAGGGGGCTATGATAAAAACTAGGGGACAATACTGTTGGTTGTTTTAAATTCCCAACCTGATCTCAAGAAAACAAATCTATAAAATAGCCATTTCTAATAATTGATCTGTCTCGAGGGATTGGCCAACAAACAGGAAAGGGGTTTTCAATCCTTTTCCTCTATGCTTTAGGCTCTGCAAGACCAAGTAGGGTGTTCCTAAACAGTAGATTGATTAGGGGTTTCTAAATATTCTCTCAAAATACTGTTCTAAAACAAATATGCTCTTTTTAGATTGCTTAAAGAATTATTGATATAGTGAAGCAATGGGCTAGATTCTTAAGCTTTAACACAATTCTTTGCAGAAGAACATGTAAATAAACTAACATTAACAACCTACAACTGAAATGGAAATTTGTTCTGATATTTTAAAATGAGGATGACCAGGGGGTTTCGTACAGTATAACATTTCTGAAGGATTAGTGCCTAATTCAAGGGTCATAGAGTCAAAGCTAGGTATAAATGAAAAACCCTTCTGTGATTAGTTTCAGTTTACTATGATGATAAAATAATGCCTTATATTATAATATTTCACTAGTTTCAGAATTAACCATACTTAGTTATCCTTGTAAACAAAAATTACATTCAATATCCTTTTATAGCTATTATTTTACTATTTGAGTAAATGTCATAAGAAAAATATGCAAACACAGGAAAGACTATGATGATGAATAAATCGATTATTAACCAAATTGTATTCATAAATGTAACAATGTATACATGAGTAGGAGACAGTAGACTTTGAAACTCAACAACAATTTGTAAAATAAATTGATACTAATTTATAGATAGTCTAACAAATATATCAAAATGTGAACTCAAAATAAAGCCTAAATTTGGACAACTAATTCTATTTTCAAATGCTAAATATACACAACTCCTCCATCATTAGATTGATCTCATACTTCAGATTAGGTCTGGACAATATGACCTCGAACCAATGACCTATCAATAAGCCTTGGATTCCCTTTTATAGAACAAGGGAGTAGACAAGCTATAGGCTTAAAGACAAAGGATGTTACATTTTAATTAATCAAAGATGAAGTTATAACAAGATGAAAAGAGATGCCTTTGTAACAAAAATACCCCCATCATGTTGAGGTATTTGTTTCTGAACTGTATGCTCCTTCACTTTGGCGGGGAGTGGGGCTAGGTTATTGTTGATGGTTGACACAGTGTCAGACGCCGTTGGAGCCAGACGCCCTTCAAGTGCCATCTAACTGTTCAACAGGAGGATTCATTGCTCTGCCTATCCAGGCCGCGTGCCAAAAAGTGAGAAAACGCGCAAGGAACAACATTGAAAGGAAACACATGAAGCCTGAATCTCATCCCTTGCAGGGGTGTGACTCCTCACTTTTGGTTAGGAGGTTTCCAACAACCTCAACCAAGCAGAAACTCGAGGAATCCATATATAGCTGACTTCGGCAGTGCTGGAAGTCAAGCTAGGAGAGCAGTAGCAACAACAACAAATTTTTCCTCTACTCCTATTTGTTTCATGGAATAAAATCTTCAAGTCTCCTAATTCTGTAAGGGCAGATTGCTAACCATTAGAACAGAGAAGAGAATCCCATAGAACAGGGGAAACAAAAAGAACATACAAAACCAGGGAGTACCCATATTGTCAACACGAACAAATAGTATTTGAGGCAACAACCGGAGGCACCTATTTATATTTATAGAAATTTTGAAAGATCTGGCACACTCTGCTACGTCCATGGTCAAAAAATTCCAGTGATTTCAAGGTGTCTTAGCCATAAATGGAAATCTTTTGAAGATTATTAGAAATGAACAGATAGATAATATTTCATCATTTTGCATAACTGAAAACATCACTTCCTGCATTGAAGGCACCAGATCGGTTGCCTCGATTTCATCATTTAGCCTAGTCATCTCGCCACAACTCGTCATGAAGCAAACGAAAGGTCACTTCTGGTAGAAACACGGATCCCCAAGGGTCAATCCTGCACAGGCCAATCTTTTAGTTAGTTAATTCCTTTGTAGTGGCGGCGATGGAGACCTTGCACACGCCTGAGAAATTCATTCTGCAATATTGTATCTCAGATCACGCGTCAACACATCACTTCATCAATTTTTGAATATGAGCTGTCCATCAGTTCATTAGCTGGCTCAAATCAACAGCACCGGTTTAGTCCATCATGTAGAGAAAGCCCGCTGTTAGTGCCAAATGAGAACCGACCAATAATATCCAGCCACCTTAACCACGATCTCGAGAAGACCTTTCAAACGGTACCAGTCAGGACACTTTTTGCGGTTACTTTCTGTGGTTCCGCACTAAAAAGATCTAGCAGCGGAATGGTAGAAACCGTCAGATTTGCCACATACAATGGGACATATCCCAAAACACCCTCGGCTTCACAGAGATCTTGCCACGTTACACTTTCGTCCACCCAGACCTCATCACACACTCTAGAGGCCACATGTCACCATTCCGCACCTCTGCTGATGTTTGGTGGGCCGATGAATAATTTTCTTGCCACATGGTGCCTTTCCGCAGTTCTGCGGGCGATTGCTTTATCAATATTTTAACATCGGCGGAACGGATGTGTCAACTGTCAAGAGAGTTAGTGGGACCCGACCCTCGGCATATTTCTTTTAAAACAACCTTCGTCTACTAGGAATGAGGGGGCCACGGGACCATTAAGGGGGGTAGATATATGTAAAATATTTTGACATTTTTGAAAAATATTGGGCACGCAGTAAATTTTCACCGCTCGCAGCCAACCAACACAGAGGTTTAGGGTTTAAGGGGTACTATTTAGAGTGTTTTTAGCAAGCAAAAACCCTAGGCCAAAGACCACCTTAACATGATGACACAAGACTTGGGCCAAATACTAGAACCAGGGAGAAAATTTCATAGGGTCCCATCAAATACCAAAATGATATGTATAGAAATGGAGCAAGGTGAGAGAATCTGAACTGAAATCTTAAGTGCCAAGCCAAAGATCCATGAGCTTGTTTCTGAAAAAAACTGGATATGCGCATCCTCTGGGTTTTTGATACAAATAAATCGTGTTTAAAAATTGGAGGCGGGGGGGGGGGTGGGCGCGGGGATTTTCGTTTGGGACACAGGCAGTAGAGTTGACCCCTATTAAGTGGTAGTTCAACATAGAAACTTCTTCGGGCTACCACCCTTTCTCCTTGTGACGTTAAGGAGTGGTAATCCTTTACAAGGTTGAGACTTCCAATACTAGAATTGTGTTATAGTTTACCAAGAGACGGGACAAGGATATGGCAGAAATTTATCAGAATCATAAATTTAAAATTTCACATGAATCTTGGGTAATGAATAATAAACGAAAATGAGGTTCTTTTGTGCCATCCTATTATGTGATAATCATCATTACACAATGCAAATCTATGCTGCCCAAATCTACAACAGTTCTCAATCTTGCTTTTTCTATCCTCTTAATTTTGCTACTTTTATCCTTTAAAATCATGTTGATGTGTTTTCCATGTTACTCAGTGAATGAGTAAAAAATGATTTGGTTAGGGCTGTTTTAGTTTTTTTAAAATAATAAAAAACATGTTTTAGGGGATATCTCTTACCTACTAAAGTGTCTTATATTTAATTTAAGATATTTAGATGAATTTATAAAAAAAAATAATTTTGTAGATATTTTAATTTATTAATATTTTCTAAAAATATCCAAGAGTGTAACAATAAATATATATTTTTTGATTGGTAAAAGGTGGTAAACCACCTAAACAATTTATTAATGAAAAGGAAAAAGATGCAACAAAGAAAGCCAGGCATAGGCTGGTTCGAGTCCTAGCTGGTCCATGTCTCAACATAGGCAACTGGCAACAACAAAAAACAAAAAATACCAGAAAGTTACATTTTATTCCCCTCTTCATGGAATGTGGGAACAAGGGTCCATAAGCCATCTTCAAAAGGGTCCATAAGCCATCCTCAAAACCTTCCTAGTTAGATGGCTAGGAGGACATATTGACGGCCTTTTTCTCTTGTTCGTCAGTCTTGTCAATAACCAAGAAGGATTTTCATCCCTCTCCTGAGGAGATGCAGCAATTTTCTCTTGATCCTCACTTTTTTGTTGATCCTCAGTCTTATCCCCTAGCAACCAGAAGAACTTGAATAAATTTATAATCATCTTTTTAAGTCAATTTCTATAAACAAAAAACATGCATTACACAAAAGGAATGTCTCATACATGTCTCTTGCCACCAGGACATATATTGTTTCCAAAAACATGCACCCCTATGATACATGACAATGGCAAAATTACTAATCTTGATCTCTATAAAATGCAATAGGCCACTAGGGTGTCTAAATTACAGCCATATGTGCAAGGATTTATTAAGAAGGAATGGAGATGGAGCTATGGTAAAGCCTATATTGTGTTCAATGAAACCCAAAAAAAACAGTACAAGCGGAAAGATCATGCCTTCAGAATGTAGATATATGTGAGGAGGATATTTCCAAACATGCCATTTGGAGTTAGAAAGCCGCACGATTAGGATGAATTTGGATAGTTCAAGTGATAGTCTTGAGATTCAGAATCGGCGAGTAATCAGCAAGCTGATTTTTGACATCGGCTGGGATTCAGTAAAAAGACTAAGCCAAAACTTGAAAATGTTTTTATAATATAATATTAGTATTGTTTTTAAAATTTTCTTATTTTTTATTTTTTCTGTTTTTAAACGCGGAATATTTACTTTTTTCTGTTTTAAACAGAGTCGATGAATACTCGCCGAGATTGCCTCAGCTGATGACATAGAAAGTACTCACTAGCACTCTCTGAGTCTCAACACTACCACCCGGTTTATGCATTCCTCTTTGTTGTGCTACATTGCTGGAGGAATCATCCTCTGAGACGTTTGGCCAGGCAAATGATAGAGAGATATAGAGCATATCTGAGTAGAAGGGATTAGATTAGTTTGTTATGAAATACAAGGCAATCTCTAGAAATGATGTCTCCAACCTGCAAATTAAGAAAAGTATTTGCTCAAAATTTCAGTTTTTGAAACACTTCAAATTTTTTTTAGAATCTATTAGTTTAGAGCTACTTATGAAAAATATGGGTTCTATTAGTTAGTTTGAAGCTAAGGAGAAGACGTTGACACTTTTCAACAGTATTGGAAAGAAGGGTCATATGAAATTTTCTCGGGCAAGTAACACACTTTGACAACGATTTTGTCCCTATAAGTGTAATGTAGAATGCAGTCCCATTCCTTCCTAAATTAAAGGAAGATAATAATTTTGTATTTATATAGTACTATAACGATTGAATTTCCCATGAGCACCCTGTGATGGTTTTTCAAATCTCTTGATTAATATAAGCATTGTGAATTTCTTAGCAGCACTTAAAAAATTGAAGTTCTAAAATTATTATAACCTAAGTAAGATTTAAATGTCTTTATTGTTGGGATTAGGTGTGTCGTATATCTTGCAAATCTTAATATTGGAAATATTTATTTATTTATATTTATTATACATATCTTGTTCATCCCACTTGGAGTGGCACTATGTGTCACTCTATGATTTTTGACAATTTTGTATTTATCACTTACAGTCATGGAAGTTGTTAAATGCAACTATGACAACTTGTAAGGTGTGTAAGAGTTGCTAGAATGGAAGGAGCTTGTAAAAAGGAAGTTACCATTGGAAACTTGACAACATAATTTTAGGAGATTTTTGGAAGCATGATTTTAGGAGTCAAAAAAGGAATGACATGTTTGGAGAGTTAGTTATATGTTTGTATGTCAGAAACTTGCATTGCAAGTTGTAATCTTTTTCAGGATTTGATAATACATTTTGGAGTGGAATTTTTTTTTGGAAAGGGTTTTCAAATCAGGGTGTTATCTTTTAATGTTATTTTGTTTATGCTATTTCATATGTATTTTTTGAAATCTCTATAATAGTTAAATTGAATTTTGCATAACACTCCACTAAATGGAGCAACATGGTATTGTTTTTGTCATATAACATGTGCTATTTCTTATATTCGCACTGGTAACTCTATACGAGATCATTCTAAGGTATATAATAATTGCAAAAAACTTGAAATCGTTACTTGGTTTTCAAATTCTCTCTCTGAAAGTATTGGGAGGTATTATTTAGCACTTAAGCTTTGGACATCTTCAAAAGTTGATAAGAATCTTACAACTGAGAAAAATGGTAGTATAGATCCTGTAATTTAGGATGAATAGCATATAGAGAAGAGCTAGATTACTGGACGACATTGCTTTTCAGGCACATTCTTTGACATCATCTTGAGCAAATAAAAAAAATTGTATGTTTATTCATTACTGAAGCTCTATGGATTGTCAAAAGCTGACTACTGGGTAAAAGTAGTGGGTGAAAGTCTAAGGTTCTATGCCATTAATTTACATTATGAGAATTGAGCACTTGTCATGTATCAAGAACAAGCCTAAAATCTTGTGCAATCAAGGCTAAAAGCATGGCCCTTAATAGATGTTTTTTTTGGGTGTTCCGGTGACCCTTAATGGAACAAAGTCAGAAATTTTCAAATTAGATGATCAATATTGTCTACGGATGTAGAATTGCATCTTGTGTTTTACTAGAGTGTATTTGAGGGTTATCGAATGCATCTAATGTCAAGAGTGTGGGTTTCATAATGTCTTTCATACAAGTGTGGTTTGAGATTTAAACTCATTCAAAGTTAACTTACCAATTTCAGGACTTTGTCTTTACTCCGTCTTTAATTTTAACAGGGGCCATGTAGCTTGGACCTTTGTGGATTTTTCCTTGTATTTATAAATGGATTCCACTCTACATGATGGAGATATTTTGATTTCCAAATATCCACTCAGGCAGCCTACTCTGGAGAAAAGGATTATGCACTACTCCAACTTCCATCAGATTTTATTAGTGGGGGAAGGAGACTTTTCGTTTTCTGCAGCTTTGGCCAGAGCATTTTGTTCTGCAGAAAACATGGTTGCCACCTCTCTTGACAGCAGAGGTTCAAAATCTTTCTTTCAAGTTTTCTACTGCCTGTTTTCCTTCAAGTTTTGCCACGTCCTCAAAAATCCTACTTGTGTTTTTTCAAAGGATTCTGCTTGTGTATTCATATGTCTCCCAACAATGCAGAGGTCGTCATAAGTTCATATAATTCCGGCCAAAATAACCTTCGGAGTTTGGAGAAGCGTAGAGCAATGACATTGCATAGTGTTGATGCAACAACAATGAAAAAGCACGAGTTATTAAGAGAGAGGTTGTTCGATAGAATTGTCTACAACTTCCCTCATGCAGGCTTCTTTGGGAAGGAAAATGATAACAAACTTATCAAGTAAGTTTTTTCAATTTTGAAACCTTTCCTATCAAGTAAATTTTTTCAATTTTGAAAACTTTTCCAATTTTGAAACCTTTCCTACCGCAATAAATATATCAATACCAAATAAGTTTAGATAAATAAAAGGAGATTTCCTTGGACCCTGTCCTGCAACAAGTAACCGAATTTTATAGTTGTTGAACTATGTTTGTTGGGCAGAAAGCACCGTCATTTGTTGAAGATGTTCTTCAAGAATGGAATGACCATGCTTAACAAAATGGGAGAAATCCATGTTACCCACAAAGAAAAAGACCCCTATGATAAGTGGAAAGTGGTGGAACAAGCAGAAAAATGTGGGCTGCTTTTAAAAGAATCTGTTGAGTTCAACAAAGCAGATTACCCTGGCTACACTAATAGAAGAGGAGCTGGGCCTAACATTGGTGAGACTTTCTTCTTGGGAGAATGTCGGACTTACATGTTCATCCTAAGGTAAAAATATTGCCTTGTTTAGCTCACTATTTCTTCTTTTGGTGTGTAGGCTTGCACTAATGCATTTTTTTTTTTGCTTTCACACTATGTTTCTCCTTTTGCATCTCCGCCTTTAATGACCAAATGCTTTCTAACGATAGGGAATCCATGACCACACCAATTATCTTGCCAAAAATTTCTTGGCAAGGTTATCCAGAGAGCCTTAAAACGGCTATTTTGGAGCTTGAAACTGAAAGGCAAAACAGGAAGGTAGCTGAAACTGCAAAAGCGAATTTGGAATATTCATTAAATCAGTTGAGTACAGTCTCAGATGAAGCATTAAAGGAAAACGATGAACTCAGAAGGCAGAGAGATGAAGCTTTGAGATTGAAAGAAGATGAAGCTAAGCAAAAAGATGTGATTATTTTGGAGCTTGCATTTGAAAGGAAAGCCAGAAAGGATGCTGAATCTGCAAGAGCAAATATTGAGTGTTCACTTGACCACTACAAAGCGTCAGTATCTTACTTGGAGTTGGAACTCAAGAAAATGAAAGCAACTAATGAAAAAGAAAGGATTTTGAGGGAACGCAATGACCTTGCCAACCAGAAGGATGAAATTATTTGTTGGACTATTGTTGTGTCTTGTGGCTTGGGTCTTTGCATTAAAATTATTTCTTCAATGCGCAGTCGGAAGAAGTAAGCATAAAAGAATGAGTTGTTCTAATAATGAAGACTATACACACAGCGCAGTTCGTGTTTATTAATCTTAGAACTATTAATTTCAGCAAGATGACTGGATTTTTAAGTTTTAGCTCAAGTGTAATCTCCTATGTGATATGTCTGAGAAATTTACCTAGTAAATTCAAAATTCGGTATCTTTTTATTTGATTATTGCCATATTGATTCCTCTTTGTATCAAAAAGGTTCTCCTGTCTAATGTATGTCTCTATTAAATTTCTTACCTTTCATGCTAGTCGATGATTTAAGCTTGAAGGGGACTGACAAAACAGTTAAGTGCTTAGATTGCGTTTAAGAACCAGAAGACACGGTCCTAGGCATGGTTTCCCTCGAATGTGGAGCAATGAAGTGAGGAGAGGGATAGTTGAATTTACTGTTTAAGTATAAAATTATACAAAATGTATAAAATTATATCATTCCCCATAACCAGACAATGTTTTTCATCCCGATTTGATGATGCTCATGACTGCTTCTCTCCCAGTTCAAATCTGGGCCGAGAAAATATTCTCAAAGCATATGCACCGCTTACCAGATGTGACAGCTGATCATGGTGGCTAAAGTATCAAACCCAATTGTAAGAGGAATCACCTCAGATCCACAAAGGCTAATAGTCTTACCTGGGACTACCCTGCTAGAGGGTTGGCAAGCCCAGTAGTGAGTCATCAGATTGCTACTTGAGGATTATATAGTGTATTGGACCCAACAATTGGTATACATCTGGACACCTGCTATTTTATTTCCGTGGCAAATGTCAAATTAAAACAGGGTACAGGAGAATATATTTATACAAGTACAAGAATATATGGTTAAGGGTACAGCTACATATCTCTGAACACCAAATTACTTGTGATTACTAACACTCAAATTTCTACTGGAACATTTTAAAACTAAAAGAAAAATCCAATGAAAAAGAGACAGTATAACTCCAAATAAAAGAAAGTGAAACACCTGCAAATGTAGTCTGCAGCTGAATGCTTGTTGAGCCAAGACCGAGGGTGCTTATCTTGCTTTGAGATCTCACGTTCAATCTTTTGAGGTAACCTCACTGTCTTCTTTATATATATTGGAGTTGAGTATCGTCTGTGTCATCAAAAGCTTGTTCGATTCTCAAAATTTCAATAGAAACAACCAATAAGACTGAGCTTTCCATATTCTAGTTAGCCTACCTAACTTGAAAATTATCTTTCAAATTCTTGCTGTTTAAGCTTTTGCCGTTGAGCTGCCCGGAGGAGTTGAGTTGGATTAAGTGAATAATCTGTTTGAAGAAAAATTTCTTCTCAGAAACGCCCGTGCTATTTTCATTCACCTATAGGTCAGACTTGACTGTTTAATAGATTCCTATTAAAATTATTGACTGAACTAATAAGACTTGGTGACGTGGAGGACAACTCACTAAAATTGACTTGAAATATTATTGAATAGTATGTAAAATAGTTCATTTTATATGGAAGTTCACAAATAATGCTCTTTGTTCCTAAATTTTATTATCACTTATTTGCAGATTTCACTCTTTTATAAATATTTTATTTTCCTTTTTTGAGATTTGATACACAAGTGTAAATTTGATTTGGGTGAGTTATGCTTCCACAAATCTGACTCTTGGAATTTCAAAATAAAAAATAAAACTTTTAAATCTTTGTTGCCTTTTTCACTAGTCATTAATGAGCCCACTAAAGTGCAAGTTGTGTCAATATTTAAAGACTTAACTCTAAGTAGAATGAATTTTAGTGCATATCTAGCAAATCTGAAATGTGAAAAGAGCACCTGAGATAAGGAGCTTAAAAAAGAATAAATCATGCCTTGCTTGCTTGTGACATCATCCTATGAGTATGACAATATTAGGTTAGAGGGTCCAATGAAGGATTGTCAAACTATGCAACAATAAACAAACACACAACAAATAATAGGAATAAAATTTAAACTCTCAATTGTACAATAGAATAATGATTGATGGTACTTGATATTTTTTAATAAAATTAGGTCAAAACTTCAATGAGCTTGCAACTACTATCTCTATATGCATTGCTATCTTCAAATGATATTTGACTTTTCTTATATAGGTGGGTATAAAATGATATGTGCTTCTAGGAAATGTGTTACAGGAACAATTTTAACAACCCGAACATTAAAAGTTTTGATCAATGGTTAGCGCTAGTATTGGGTGCATCGACCTAGGTAACTTAATGATACAATGGTAATGTGTAGATTCACTCTGATTGATGTTTCTTGAGCTCATAGTCTCCTCAAATGAGACAATTCCATACATGACCCCTTCTTGGACTCAAATTTAAATGTAGAACCTTAAGAATTGGGGTAAGATTCAAATGTTTGCTGCAATCAACAAAGATTCCGATTGAGATGGTGCACTAGAAATCTTATGTTTGCAAATGGCAACTTAGGATTTGCAAAATGCTCCATTGCAAAGCTAAATGATGCTGATTGTGCCTAAGGATATGAAGCTTATGTGAAATAAATAACAAATTTAGAGGAATGTGGTGTTGGTAATTTGTCATTATTTATTGAAATTAGATGGAAAAACACCTATGGTACTTGCAAGATAAACAAACATTAAAATAATATTTTTTGGCTATGTAGGATTGTTCAAGGTTAGGGATGCTCCTGCATTAGACACTTTAGGTAATTGAAAAGTGAGTTCCTTACCTTAGGACTCTTGGAGGGAGACCAAACTGGTTCACCTTAGTTGTAGAAAACCATGTAGAATCTTCTATTCGTCTTCCTTTACATTTTACCAAATATTCCTCATACTTTTTATTCCTAGTGCTCTTTTCGATTCTACTATCTAGTATCTCTATTTCTTCTGCTTGCAGTGTCTATTTTTGTTTTGCATTCTTCTAATTCTCCTTCATGATACTCATATAAGTTTGAGACATTAAACATTGGTGAAATACCAAGATCTTCTTGTAACTCTACTTCATATAAGGATCTTACAAGTTCTTAATTTCTTCATCTTCAATTTGTGATACGTTCCACTAGAAAGTCTTTCTTTTCTTAGGTACACTATTACTTCATCACCAATCTTATATTCTTCATATCGTTTATTCTAATTTGTATGTTCCTTGTACTTCAAACTCATATTCTTCAATTGAACTCTCACTTCTTCATGTTGACTCTTCATATGCTTTTGGAAAATCTTTTTCCATAACACTCTTCTTATGACTTACAGTAACATTTCTAGGACTATGTTCAGACACAATTTCAAATGGTGTCTTATCAATACTTTTGTTCACTGAGTTATTATATGAAAATTTAACTTTTTCTTTACTCCTTTTGTTTGTCCGTTAGTTTGTGGGTGGTATGCTAAACTAAATTTCAACTTTATATTCATTTTTTCAATTAAAAGAAATTTACATATAAAATAGGCCTCCTAAGGATGACATCATCAAAATAAAGATGACATCAACAATAACATCATCTAAAATAAAAATATAATCATTTATTTTCTTACATTAAATTTTCTAGAATCCTAATTTGACTCTAGATATCTTACTCCATCTCAAATCTTTCTAAAAAATAAAGTTTATTTTGTTTTTTAGATTTATCATTCTTAAGTTATATTATAGAAGTTATTGTGCTTTCTAAAAAAATAAATCTAAAAAATATTTGGTAGATCTTTTCGCGAGAGAATTATAGTGCATATAAACTAAAATTAAACTAAAGAACCTCCAACTAACTTTTTTAATTTTTCTTTTTTTAGCAAATAGTTTTAAATCTTTTTTTAAATATTAATATTTTTTATCAGTGAATTGTAACCTTTTGGGGGTCACACCCAATGCTAAAAATAATAATTCAGAAAATAACTAGGGCTGCTCTAGGGGAGGGCCTTAAACAAAAATTTCCCTTTATGGCAATTTTATTACGCCGATAGGCGTTTCCTTAGTGAGCAGCGCTACCTAAAATATATAAATAGATGGTCTAGATTAAAAGAGCTACTGTAGAATAAATCTGGACCATCAATTTTTTTAAATTTTTTTATTATTTATTATTTGTTGTCTTTTACTATTTAATAGATTTTTTGAAACAAAGAGGCCACACCAGCGAAGACTATAGAAAGCAGCTCTGTCGGATCTAATCTCCGAGTTGCCAAGATTTTGTCTGGTCTCTTGTTCTTCTTGGTTACAGTCCGATCCTTCTTGGAATATCATCTCTTGAATGTTTATTTTGTAATCAAGTAACCCCCTTTTACACGGCTCTTTTGCTATGTGTCACCAACAATTATATATGTCCCTTGTTCTATATATAGGCATGCATATCCCGGTGCTCTCAATAGCTCTTTCCAAGCTCAACCAAATATCTCCCCCCTTCTACAATTTTTTGTTGTTGTTCAGTCCTCCTGCAGATAGAGCTTCAAAGAGAATCGACCGGTCTTTCTGACATCTTCAGGTTTGACACAATGCACCTGTTGCAGTGCAAGCATATGTTTACATTTGCTTCACCTAGAATCGCCAATAATCTCCACAAGAACATTGTCCATGTTTGAAATGATGGAACTAGTTTACATCTCTCACAACAATTTTGTCTTCTAACAATCTTGGAGATAAATTTGATTGTAGTGTGGCAGTCAACAAATACTCGAAGGTTCTTGACAACTCTAATGGTGGAAGAGGAATAATTCTTTTTCCTCCTCCACATCGTTTAATACACGTTCTGAATCTGGAAAATAACCTGATGCCCTCATGTCCCAGGGCAATTTCTCCAACATTGCATTTGCAGAGAAAAAATGAGACTTGAAATAGTAAAACATGATTATACAGACATGGACTAAAAACAACAGAATGTAGAGTGGGGTCTTGGAATGAGAACATTCACAATGGATTCCTTTCTTCCATAAAATCTGGATCGCTTATGAGCATTCGAGTATGAACAAGAGCATGGATGCC
Source organism: Cunninghamia lanceolata (assembly GCA_027924645.1). Classification (NCBI taxonomy): domain Eukaryota; kingdom Viridiplantae; phylum Streptophyta; class Pinopsida; order Cupressales; family Cupressaceae; genus Cunninghamia; species Cunninghamia lanceolata. The sequence continues at coordinate 716,669 of BSBN01000474.1, read as the reverse complement.
AATATTAGTAAAGTGAATCCCACTGGACCCTGCATATATCCCTTTCTGACTCTCTTTCATTTTGTCTTTGGATGGCATAACTCCTATTTTCTGTTGCCCTTGCTCCATAGGAGCGAAGAAACCCTTTGTACAGGTAGGAGAAAATTAAAAAATCCAAAGAACACGAAGCTGGTCATGAGCAAATTTGAATGCTACGATTTTTTTTTTCATTAGTCAGACTTCATTTGTTTTGTATCTAACTGCTTCCGCATGGTATAAACCCTTCAACCTCTCTGTTCCATTATATCATCAAATAAAAATCACCATCCACAGTTACAACCCTCAGGTTTTGGGGAATTTAATCTCTAAGAAACCTATTTTAGACCTAGAAATAGATTACAGAGCTGAATAGAGGCCATAGGCAATAAAATGTGAAGCAATAGCACAAAACAGGGATACTCGAAATGATTGAAAAATCATTGTTTTGATATTTAGAAATATGAAAGCCAATTGGGCTTTCCCCAAAAATACATTAATGGCGAAAATCTTCCAGAATATTTGTATGAATTCCAGATATAAACAGATACTCGAAATACTTGCAATAAAGAAAAGCTATATCGGGGTTTTAAAACCCCCCTCATATTCTGAAGAGAAGCTCAATTATGGAGTAAAACAAGACAAAAGTATTTCCTCTTTGTTGAAAAAGCCGCTCATATTTGGGGGATTTTCATTCTTTTGTGAAAACAAGCAATTCGTGCTGTGGGCATCTGCAACATTTTGAGAAGTGCTAAGTTGTTGCTTGGGCCACATTTTTCTTGGGTAGCAGCTTTTTGCATAATCCTTTGGAATGAAAACGTCAGTAGCAAGATCCATGTCCACGCCAAGCTAAATATCTTACAAACCAAAGGCAGCTCGATTTCTGTCTGTAATAAAACAGAGAAGAATCGCAGATAGTAAGAAGAAGACAAAGGAATAAGTAAGTGCGCAGTTGTTGGCAATTGTGAAAGAGAAAATGTATATATATTTGTAGGGAAGGGAAAAACAATGGGGATTTTTGTAGTACTGCAAAAACCAGGGGCGAAGCACAATTTTCCAATGTCCGCGGAAGCGTGTTGAATGTTTGAAGTGAGCGACACATGAAACCGTAGGCTTGAGGGAAAGTATTGTATTCAGTCATTAATAAACTTGTTTCCACGCGCATTTATTTCATTGCTCATAATTGCCGGAATAGGGTAAGTGCCTTGCAAGCAAGGATGAATTGTGAAATTTGACGGCCTTTTCCTGTCGATATGAAATTGAAGGATGGCTAGACATTTTTTATTACCCTTTTATAAGATATGTATGGGAGAAAACTTACTAGTTGAGGGCCTTCTAGGTAGTAAGTATATTGTTATTATTTTTTAAATATGAAAATATCAATAAATATATAACTAGCAATTGAACCCATAGGTTCAATGGGAAGGCTGAAAATTTTATGAAGAAATTATAGAATTTGTTAGATATTTTTTATATAAATTATTTTATCAATTCTTATTGAAATTTCATCATATTAACTATTGTCTTCTTTCACTTATATTAGTAAATTTCTTTTTACATTACATATTGAGATGAACAAACATAGTTGGGTAAAATTATTATCATGTCAATTCCTTACATTTGCTTTCTTTCAGTAATTTTTTTTTACAACATAAAAACTCTCAACCCTATCACTATAGGGAGGTCCTCCACTTCATTGATTTCCTGTAATAATATTAATATAATAAAATAAATATAAATTTAAAAACATTAAAATATTTTAGTAAAAATACAATTATTATTAAATGATATCAAACTTAATAAATAACAAATTTATTAAATAAATTAATAATTATATACTAAAGAAAATGTTAATATAAAATGAAACCTAAAATAAACTTTAGGCACTCCAAATGGATTTATTTAATGGACTGTGCTTCCAAAAAATTAATAAAATGTTGGGAACACGTTTTTATGCTTCCAAAAAATTGAAAATTAATAAAATTGTTAGAACTGCGAATTAGTCGCCACTCTCCAATTAAATCGTATTTTTTTCACGTTTTCTCAGACAAAGCATTAAAAAAGCATTTCTCTTGTTTATTAAATATTTTAATTTTATCTTGGCTTGCAATCCCCATTTTACATAAGAATTTTCGTAATGTAATTTACCTATCTATTATTAAAAAAATGTTAGAAAAAATAACAACTTGCGGATATTCCCTCTTCTCCTTGCCACTCTCCTCACTGCTTTAAACCACCGAGGAAAACAATCGGCCAATGAAAAAAAGTCTATGATTTGCCACTGGAAAAAATCGTGAAAAAAAAATAACGACGACGAAAGGAAACCAAAATAAAATAAAATAAAAAAATAATAATTTATCAATTGTCAAAGTGATAAAGGTAAAGTGAATTTTTTTGTTTTTTTATCATTTATGACATTTTGATAAACAATCAATGAACAAGATTGATTTCATGGTAGTTCTTTTAATCTAGGCCCTTCATCTATGTAATTCATCATGTGCTGCTCACATACACGACAATTTCTCCAACATTGCATAGATCTCCTCTGTCTGTGGGTGTGATTTGTCTCCTACACAAAAAGCATGTACAATTTTATGGACTTCAATCCAACGACATCCAGGTTCCTTTTTAATTCCTCTGTCCTTCATCAATCTCCTCACCTTTTGAACCTCACCCCACTTGCCCATTTCTGCATAGATGTTTGACAGAAGAACATAAGTTGCAGCATTTTTAGGAGCCAGCTCAAAAAGGAGACTTGCTGTAAATGCTCCTAATTCTAGATATTCTTCTGTCATCTACAGACACCAAGCAAAGACATCCATACAACTATCACAGGTTCAATTGGCATTTTGATGATAAAGTTTAGAGTTTCCTTTAGAAAGCCAGCACACCCAAGAAGGTCAACCGTGCACACACAATGATCAATTGTAAGTGTAATGTAATAAGAGTTAATCATGTCATTGCAGTATCTACAACCCTCGTCTACTAAGCCTGCATGACTGAATGCAAATAAAACACGAGTAAAGCTTACATGGTTAGGGTATGTTCCAGAGTGCTTCGTTAGTTCAAAGAGTTTGAGAACATCCTCGCAAAAGCCATTTTGTGCATATGCTGTAGTCATTGCATTCTATAAGACCACATCTCGTTGAGACATTCTATCAAACAGGTCACGTGCCTTCCGCATGCTTCCACATTTTGCATACATATCTGTCAAGACATGTGCAACTACAACATCTGATAAAAATTTGCTTTCAATTATGCTTTGATGGATGCGCATACCTTGTTCCAAAGCTCCCATTTCGGCACAGGCTGGGAGGACATTGACAAAGATTGAGGCGCTTGGCTATACACCTGCCAGTTGCATTTGCTTGAAAGCTTTCAATGCCTCTTCAACAAACCCATTTTGTGCATATCTTGCAATCATTGCAGTCCAGGAGACCACATCTCGTTGAGACATTTTGTCAAACAACTCATATGCCCTATGTAGGTTTCCACATTTTGCATACATGTCTATGAGGAATCAAGTTTCATTTTTAGTTTTAAAAAGGCAACTTTTGTAGGTCTAGATCATGCTGTTGACCTCATAAAATGAGATGTATAGTATGCAATGTGCCTCACTTCATATATGTAATGAGGTATCAGATATACGATAAATTTAAAGCTTTACTATCTCCTAAGCACGCCCATAGAACTATCATTTTTTTATTTTGATTTTGCCTCTTTCTCTAGGCAGCCTCTATCATGATTCTAGAATTAGAATATGACGCTTTGCCTTAGGGTATAGGAGTTCTCAAGGCTATAACAAGAATGGTCTTTTTAATTTGTGTCTCACACATATACAGCGATTATGACCTTAAAGAAATTGTGATTTTGTGACCTTTAAGGTAAAGTCAATTGAAGCAAAATGCACTTATGGCATTCTTAGCATGTCTATGAACTACTCATCATTTTGGTACTCTCTAAGCTAAGATAAGAACCAAGTTGGGTATATATACATCATATTCATTTTCAGTTTTTAAAAATATGATTAAATACATGACTTAAAGAAATGGCCTTTTTAATTTGTGTCCCACACATATACAACAACAATTATGGCCTTAAAGAAATTGTGATTTGGTGACCTTTAAGGCAAAGCCAATTGAAGTAATTGCACTTATGGCATTCTTAACATGTTCATGAACTGTTCATCATTTTGGTAGTATCTAAGCTATGATAAGAACCAAGTTGGGTATAGATACATTATATTCATTTTCAGTTTTTAAAAAATATGATTAAATACATGACCTAAAGAAATGGCCTTTTTAATTTGTGTGTCACACATATACAACAACAATTATGACCTTAAAGATATTATGATTTGGTGACCTTTAAGGCAAAGTCAATTGAAGCAGAATGCACTTATGACATTCTTAGCATGTTCGTGAACTATTCATCATTTTGGTACTCTCTAAGCTAGGATAAGAACCAAGTTGGGTATAGGCACATTATATTCATTTTTAGCTTTAAAAAATATGATTAAATACATGACTTGAGTGTTTTCATGGGTAATATTAGGGAAAACAATGTTTAATTATTGGTATCAATAATTTCAAATGCTAGCTATCACAATTGTCTATACATAGTCTATTGACAAAGTCTCTTAAAGGGTATACAGACCTATACATCTTCTATTAGGGCTCTTACAATATTTGACAGAGGTTAAGGTTGTGTAACCTTCACTTGTTTCACAAGGAGCTCAACCCTTGCTTTTCAACAATGTGCAAATTTATCCACTATCCCATGTAATTCAAATACATTTTCTAAACTATTGACAAAGTCTTTTTATAGGTATACAAACCTATACATAGTCTATCAGGGCTCTTACAATATTTGATAGAGGTTAAGGTTGTGTAACCTTCACTTGTTTCACAAGGAGCTCAACCCTTGCTTTTCAACAATGTCCAGACTTATCCACTGTCCCATGCAGTTCCTCATATGTTGTACCAATTTTTAGTTTGTTTCAATAAGTCTCCAGAGATTCTCAATGTTTTGTATCCCTCAAACATCTCTCATATGATAGGGATAAAAGTAATGTTTTATCATACCATAGAGGTGTCATTACATTGCACTATTTTTCAGGAAGCCTGTATGTCTCTGGAATGAATAATTGAAGGAAATTGTAGAGAATGGAAAAAAGAAGAAAGAGAGAAACACTTAAGTTGAAAGTTGCTTGGCCAACAGGGGATGTGAGAGAAGGGCTTGCAATCAATCCAATACATTGGCATAATGGAGAGAGCATCTCTTGTATGACACTTTTCTCTGGGTTTAGTGTATTATCTTGTGCCTACGTCAGATGAAGATCTGTCATTTGAGATTATTTATAGATAACATATCTAATTTACATAATTTCATGTGGATTTTTTTCTCATTTATGGTGACAGATCTTTAATGTTGCTTCACAACCCTTCACTTTTTGGGAGATGTAATATGTTTGTGAGCTCACATTTTGTTTTGTTTTTGTTTTTGTTTTTAATTTTTTTGGGTCTAGAAATAAATTGCTTGGTAGAAGAAGATTTGATAGTTGACCATTTCATTTAACACGTGGATATTGATAAGCTTGAGTAGAGATTGACTACTCCTTTTACAAGCCATTGTATAAATGTCAAGGAGATCTAAATGGATTGGCAAGAGATAACCCCTATTGAATTACTTCTTCTTAATCTCAAATAATGCAATAATTCTTTCAATCCAATAGTAATTTGTAGCAATGGTTTGATTTAATAACCTTGTTGTGATACTTAGCATTGCAAGTAATTGATTTAACAGATCATAATCTCAACCCATACACAAAGGGTTGATATGTAGATTAGTATTTTGAAATAATAGGATGGAATAGCACATGTAAAAATCTATTTGGGAAAAAGCTTGTGATGAGTATCATTGGAGAGTTGTCCATGCTTTGAATGTTGTCCAATTTAAGAAGGAGCATATCGGTATAAATATTAAAAGGAGCATTTCTGTATGTTTGCGATTGTAAGAATGTCAAAGGTTCATGTTATAAAATAAAAAATATAGCCAAACAAAAATGTAGCATGACTATCTAAACATGTCATTATATTCATATTGAAAAAGAAAATATAATGGTGGTAAAAATCAGTGAACATTATTCTCCATATAAGTTCTCAACACGTAGTCCATCAAGGACACCACTGTTCAAGGTCCCCTTAGATCTTCAATCATCTAAATTTTACAATTAGATAAAACCTTAAATGTTCATTGCCTTCCAAATAGTACTACAATTGCATTTTGAGCATTCTTTTCTTTTCTCTCATTTTAATTTATTTGTTTTATTTTGTCATTATGGTTTTATTGTTTGAAAAACATAAAAATAGTTCGAAGACATGATATTTCCATAGTATTAATTTCTTAGAATACAATGATCTATGTATAAGTTCTCAACACGTAGTCCATCAAGGATACCAATGTTCAAGGTCCCCTTAGATCTTCAATCATCTACATTTTACAATTAGATGAAACCTTAAATGTTCATGCCTTCCAAATAGTACTATAATTGCATTTTGAGTATTCTTTTATTTTCTCTCATTTTAATTTATTTGTTTTGTTTTGTCATTATGGTTTTATTTTTTGAAAAACATAAAAATAGTTTAAAGATATTATATTTCCAGAGTATTAACTTCTTAGAATACAATGATTTATGTAAAGGATAAATATGATATGAATGAATGGGTTTGGACTAGACTTAATTAGTAATGTATTGATCAAAATTGGCAAATCTCTAAACTACTATAATTTATTGCTACACAACATTTCCATAGTGATAAATTGATGAAAAGAACTTCTATACAATTATTTGTCAGAAGCACTCTCAAATTAATAAAAAATATTAATGATGAATTTGAATGGCTCATTCTCCCCTTAGTGATGTTGTTAATAAACCAATGAGTCCTTATAAATATTCATGGAGATTGTGTCTTTGTGGACTTTAGTGGAATATTTGTTTGTCGAGCTATATGATTTTAATTCTATTATTTTTCTTCTACTTTTGTGATAAGGATTCCATTTGTTTTATATGGGGGATTATATAAAAATCAATAAAGGATTCAATTAATCTACTACATATATATAATATAAACAACTTACTTATAGTTTTATTGTAAAAAAATAGTTAATTATTGCACTAATTCCTATCATACAAGCAAACAATTTAAAAATTTGCATTAAATTTTATAACATCTTCCATGTGATTAATAATTTGACTATGGGAATTAGAGGGCCTAAATTTGATAGTTGACCGTACTTGTCAAGCATTTTTTTATGACAATTATCTATTCAATGATGCCTTACTATGACGTGCACTTTAATATAAGTAATTATATAAAAACCAAATATATATATTAGCGTAATCCTATATAAATTTTGACAATTTCTCTAAAATCTCTCCTTTCATATGATACAACCTTTTTAAAATTTTGATTGTATTTTACAACAAAAATGCCTAAATATACCTATACAACTCTCAAATTTAGACCCTGATGGAAAAGACATCCATCACTAACAAAGTTTTAGGATAATAAAAACTATCGGCGTGCCCATTAAACCTATGGGTCCAATTGCTAGTTATAAGTCTGTTACATATGGAGAGCCTACTATTGCTCCGTGCTACCAACTGTTCATACTATAAACTATAAACTATATTTTATCATGCTAAAAAATAGTAAATATTCAACCCGAGAATCTCCAGGTTCGTCAACCTCCATCTCACTTAGCTCTGTTTCCACATCCTCGTTGACCACTTCGTTCTAGTCTACACCTTGAGGAACAGCCACACCTGCCAGCATTTTGAGGAACTCCACACCCCAGCGAGCTTTGTGCCTTCGTTCTTTTGTGTTTTTTTCCAACCGCCACGATTTGGTCTCAAGATGACAGACCATACCCCATGATTTGGGCAAAATCTTAGCCCCATCATCACATCCTCCAACACCTTTTCTAGACCTCTCATCCATTGGGGTTTAATGATGCTTCTCGCTTCTTCCCTAATAACATCTTTCAATTCCCTGATAACATTTAAATTTAAAGTTTGCTTAAAAATTAAAGAAGCTGGATAAAAATTAAAGAATGTACAGTTCAATTAATTTTCTTTTTTATATGCAATGTATCAGGGTTTAAATTATAATTGTTATGGAGGTTTTATATAATATATAATATAAAATTATAAATATATAAATTTAAGTATATAAAATTATAAATATATTAATTCATATTTATGTATATATAAAATGATAATATGAGACTTAATTTAATATAAAAGTGTTTATTAAAATATAAATTTTAAAGATAAAAAGTATGTGGATAAATATTTTTAAATTTATCTTCAAATTATTAGAGAGAAAAAAAACTAATAAACATTCATTTTTATTTTTTATATGCATTCAAAAAAATTAAACTTAAATTTGAATTTAAACATAAAGAGTTTTTTTTTTTTTTAAATTAAAAAGTGTAGCTTTTAAAATATAACTTTAATAATTATAATAGAAATATAAAAAATAATAAATATTTATTTATCTTTTATAAAAGTGAATTTGAGTTTTAAATAAAATTAGAAAGTATAGTTTTTAGAACATAACTTAAAAATAAAAGATTTTGGAAAGAAACAAAAAAAAAAAGAAAAAAAAATGAACTTAAGTTTATAAAGAATTATAATAGAAATATGTGTCCCCACTTAACTCATGCAGTTAAATAATTTATATTTAAGTAATTTATATTATATAAAACAAGTTTTTCTTTTTAAGAGTTTCTTAGGAGACCCATTTTTTATATAAATTTTTCCTAATGAAAGAATTGATAGAATGACTCAACACCAAGACCCCCTAAAGACTACATCCATTACAAAGATACAATCAATAGATATGTACAACCCTCCCATAAGAGAGGATGTAAAGAGAAGGTTTGGTGACCGTGCAAGGAAATAAATACTCCCTCCCAAAATAGAAATGAGAAGAGAGACCATGCAACTGCTTCTCAAGATGACTCGTGTAGTGCTGGTAGATGCTCAACAAAGAATGATGATGAAGATCCAAGAACACTGAACAACATTCCTCCCCTTGGGAAGAAATAAAACTACAGATGTGTGCACATTAGTTTCCCATTTCATATAAGACTATGCAAGAAGAAGGATGAATGTCTCTGAATTTTTCACATGATCCAAAGACAACAATGATGCTCTCGAAAACTGCTCAAAAGTCTTCAATCCACTGTCAAGCTATGATTGAATAGGAGGATGAAGAAAATCTCCAAATAAGATGATGGTGATGCAACTCCATCGAAGTTGTCATCAAAGAGGAATTAAATAACCTCCAAAGTGTCTCCTAAATTTACAATGTGAGACTCTACAAACAATGATGAGATATCTGGTAGAAATGTGTCCCAATGAGCTATTTTTGAAAAACTGATAATGTCTTGCTGCAAGGAATCACTGGAAGCTCTCAAAGAAGCAACCTTGGATTTAGATGTAGCAAAAGGTCATGGAGATGGGTCTGCACATATTGGATTAGGAGAATATGACAAATTGATGTCATTGGTAATGCACAACTATTATAATTGATAAAGCTTGACTAGAAATTTTAAATCATCAATTTTCTTCTACATGCATTCATCTATTTTATGCCATTTTCTCCCACAATATCCCATTTTAATTTCCACAAACTAGGAGACATTATTACACTAGCAAACTAGAGTGTAAAAATATAGAATTTAATATGAAGTCTACCAAAAAAATAGAACCTCTCCAAGTGCCAATATGTTCAAGTTATCAACCAGAATGCGTAAAACTGATAAAATGAATAAAATATACTTGGAGCTGAATCTAGAAAAAGTACATGGATGACTGTGTAGAGCTCCTCAATACCTTTCCAACACCACAAGAATCACCATTGTGGAAAAAAGTTAAAGAGTTTGGAAGGCAAAATGGTGATATGGACTTTAAACAACAATAAATGTCACCAGTAGGGAAATCTAGAAAAAATACTAGCACCATTGGATTTTGCTCAGAACCAACTTTCCAACACCTATTTGATTGTGAAAATCCGATTCTGTTTGCCAAGATATGACAAAAAGAAAAATAGCCCCCCTGAAGCACATATTAAGCACATATTAAGGCCAAAAAAGACCCCCTATTGCTAAATTTGGCAGAACTTCCTCCAACTTTGGAGATGCTGCCAAATGTAGAACCCTCTAGATAAAATAGAGACTTGCCAAATTAGAAAGATTGCCAAAGTGGCCGCCAAACTTAGTGGAGCTGCCATAAAAAAAAGGGCATAGAGGCCAAGGTGAGCACAAATTTCAAGGCTTAAAAACGCTGAATTACAAACAAGGGTTTTCATTTTTTTTTGAAATGTTTTAAGACCTTGAAGGTTGAATTGCATGGGTTGGGGGGCCATGTAGGCCACACCCCACACCCCAAAAAGGGGCCCACAACCCAAGATATGGGCATGCGAACGCTCAAAGGGTCGCCATAGGCCTATAGCTTGGTATAGGGGTCGATAGGTCCAACAGAGCCTATCGGTACCCTATGAATTTTTCTTTAATTTTTATAAAAAATTTACAATGCTTATAAAAGTAAATAAAACTACGAATTAAAAAAAATTAATTGTTTTTTTAATAAAGAAATTTGCATAAAATATCAAAATATTGTTTTTGAAAAATGTACCAACATGTACTGTTCATGGGGGTCGCACAACTCCCTAAGCAAAAGAAATTACCTCAGATGGTCTTGAGCTAAATTTTAGTGATTTGACAGTCGATTTTAAGGTTTTTCGGCCTCCTGACCTTGATGGTAGGGTTGGATTGACCTAAAATGCTCTAAAATTGCAACTTCCCTTTGGATCCCAAAAAAAGAACCCATTACAAACTCTTGCAGATCTAGCCTTCGGAGCTCAAATCGTGCCAAATAAAAGACTAATTTGACTGATTTGAATCTAATGAAAGTCTATTTTATATAGAAATATACCTAAAAATGACTCTTTCCTGATTTTTCTCTAAATATGAGAAGGGGCTTGCAAATCTAAAGCTTTGATACCATGTAAGAGTCACTGATTGACTCAAGCTGCCAAGATCACTTGCAAAATCTAAGATTTCATTCTACAAGAGAAAAAAATATAGAGGATAAATTTGCACAATATTGGATGCAATAAATGAATTGGATGACATAATTACATATGAGATCTTACTTTTATAATTGTAAGATAGAAAACCCTAGATGACTTTAAAAAACCCTAAATAAACTTAATAAAGTGTAATTAAATATTGAATTACACCAACATTTCCAAAGGAAACCTTAAGAGAGTGTACCTCAATTAGTACTAAGGGAACCCATTATCTTGGTAGATTATTTAATGAGTGAGATGATTGGGGAGAGTGTAGAATTGTAGGGGTAGGAATATGATTTTATTAAATCTTCCTAGCACTTAGGTGAGCATGAGGTGGTCATTCTTGGAAATAAATTAGCATTGATGAATCCCCCTAGTATTAAAGAAATGGATGACATGTCAGAAAGAGATCTTGCCAAGAGTTCTTGGAAGATGATCAATTTATAAAAACCATTGAGCTTAAGAAATTCTCTTAGGTTTAGAAGTACAAAAGAAGCAAGCCTAGTTAATAGCCAAGGGAAAATTCATTGAATCATTTGAGGTACAAAACATTGTAGAAAACATATTAGCTCCCCTCTCAATAGACATTAATGTTGACAATATAACTTTAAAGGAAGAAAGAGGGCCATGGTTAGAGCCAGTGGGTTTTTACTGCTTCTAGGATGGGATATTGCCCAAGCCATGGCGTTAGACACTGTGATGAGGAAGAAAGGCACTAAGGCCTATTTTAGTAATCAAATGGAAGTAGCCAATTTTTTTTTTGGGATTTTCCTTTGACCTAGATATGCATAGTTTGGTTATATGGGTAGTAGCTCCTTCTCATAACAAGCCATTGGTAGAATATGTTGATTATTTATTTATTTAATTACACTTTATTAAGTTTACTTAAGGTTTTTACCTTGCCTATATAAGCAAGGTCCCTCATGTAATATTTGTATTATTGAAAATCATAATATCATTATTGCATCCATAATCAAGCAAATTTTCCTTGTCTCTCTTGTAGAAGGTAATCTTTGGTTTTGTAAGTGGTCTTGGGAGCTTGAGTCCATTGGAGACTCTTACATGGTATCAGAGCTTCAAATCTGCAAGCCCCTTCTCAAATCTAGGAGAAAATTAGGCAAGATATTTTGCTAGGTGCATTTTGGGACAAAAATGACTCCACCATCAGGTCTAGAAGGCCCAAAAACCTCTATTTTCATATAAGACACTTTATATTTTGGCATCTAGAAAATTTTCACCATTATGGAGGGCTTGAAAAAAATTAGGGCTTCAAAATCTATACAATGTATGAATCCATATGACCACACCGTGTCATACACAAAAATCTAGGCTCCTGCATCATCATAGTGTGAAAATCTGACATCTTTGCGTCAAAATTTGACAAACAACAACGAAGTAGCTTCTTCTTTGTTAAGTGGTTTCTTTGGTAGTTTTTTCCAATTGTCCGATGGTCAAAAAACTCTATTGTGGTTTTTGATTAATATAGTGGTTTCTCATAGGGTTTTGGCAAGATTCTTTCCTATCTGATACTGACGTCACCTGTGCCTGTAGTCTGCCATTGCCTTAGACTTCCACCATTAGTTGCTCCCCACAGATCCACCACCAAAGAAACTCTACTTGTTGCCCTAATGATGCCACCGAAGTGCGCCACTAGATCTCCAAATTCACCGACGCTACCACACCTCGATCTAGTCATCACTATTGGCAACAACTAGTGCAGAGACTAGAACCCACCACATATGACTGCAAAGGGATTACGGAGGACAAGGCTGACTATGCCTAGTAGGAATAGTAGTATTTGATAAGGGACACGTCCCTAATGTAATTATATGTATATAATAAGAATAAAATAGAAGGAAGAAGTAAGACAAGAAAGAGGAATAGTGGAGCAGAGCAACTCTTGCTAGAATATATATTTGCTATTGTAATACTTAATGAATATATATAAAGGAAGATATAAGGTTTTGAATGACTCAATTGAATGTTTAAAATCTGTATGATGAATTATCTATTACATTAAGCCGGCGCCCTATGATATTTTTTAGCCCAAATGATCTAATCCTTCTCTACTATCACAATTGGGGTATAAACACTACAAACAAGACATCAAGTCTTAGAAATTTGGTCTATGACCCTTCATCTTGCCAACATTTTAGTTCCATTGCCAAGACCCTGATAGAACAATGAAGAATAGGTTGGATCACTAAAAAGGAAGAAGTGTAGAATAAAATGAATCACTAAGGGAAACATCATAAATAAGACATAAATATTTTCATGATTTGCGGAAGATTCTCGTAGGTCCTAACCTTGTGAGAGGGGGTCAGACACCTAGGGGGTAACAAATGGAAAGGGGGGGATTTGAAAAGATGTGACCAATCAAAGTAGGTTGACCATGGGATACATAAAAGGACTAATGAAATATCACATCCTAAACACCCATGGCAAAAGGAGATAACAAGAGATTAAGGGAGGTTAAGGAAAACATCCAATTAGTAATGGAATTGAATATGGAGGAAAAGAAGCAAAAATAAACATAAGAATGCCAAGAGAGGTACCACAAAAAGATGAATAAAGTAGAAGAGATAGAGTTAGAGTGCACCAGAAGGGTTGTGACTATAAAAGAAATGGATGAAGAGATAGAGTGCGCCATAGGGGTTGCGGCTGAATAGGATGATACTGGGCTACCTAATTTTGAAGAAATAAGTGAGTGCACCACAAGGGAAACAACTAATAACAAAGAAAAAAAATTATATATACTCCACAACAATTAAAATCTCATCTGAATAAAGCAATGGAGATCCTTAGCAATTTAGCGGGAAGCATCAAAGAATATGAAACATCTAGAGAAATATGTGAAGGAAGGTGTGATAGCACAAAGGTTCCACCACTTCTCCAACTAAATAGAACATCGCATGCTAAACCCAATCTATCTAATATCCAAATTATAATTGATAAAAATTTTGAACAACTCCTAAATCCCATGAAAAAATTACAACCTTTAAAATTTGATGCAAAGTATTTGGAATAGTTGGTTAACAAAAGTGTAAGGAAAATAAGAGATGAAGGTTTACACCAAGCGGTACAAGACAATAATAATACCATGTTCAACTTGAATAATAGCACAACTGAAATAAGGGATGAAAATTGGAACACACCATTAACTAATAGTATGTCTCTAACTAATGAGAAAACATCTCCTAACACAAAGTGCCACTTTTAAGAGCTACAACCCCCAGACTAGGAGTCATCCCCCGTGTCCTACAAGTCAAGGAGGATATTAACTCCAAATACAAGTGAAGATATAAGTGAACTAGGAAAATCTAAAGAACAATAATTTGTGAAAATCTGTAACACCATATTGGGAAACAAATATTTTGATATAGAACTGTCTAGGGATAAGGGAAGAAGAAACAAACCAACACAACAAATAAATCCAAAGAAGAAAGCTCAGACACCAACCAACCAACATTGTAAAGAGGATAAAAGAACTAAATCACCCATGGATTCACCGGTGAAACTCCCAATCTTCGGCAAAGATACTACGAAAGCCACAGAACACATATCTGTGTTGGAATCATTATGGTAGAGGAAAGGAACCACAAGAGATTAGGCTAAACTATTTGACTTTGTGAGAACCCTGAGGAACAAAGCACTAAGTTGGTATAGAAAGACATGCCCAAAACATGATAAGGAATGGGATGAAATCATGGTGGAATTTCTATCCAATTTTGAATAACTGGATATCCCCATAGAGAGTGTAAGCAAAATGGGGGAAATGGTTTAGGACGAAGGGGAATCCATAAAAGACTATGACCGGAGATTCAAAGAGGTATCTGAGAAGTTGGAAGAACCTTTAACAGAGAAACAACAAATAGAATGGTTTATTTATAGACTGACAGTGGAGATAAGAACATCATTTAAAGATGGAAGGGTATTTAACACATTCAAAAGTGGTCACATTACCTTTCCGCATAGAAGCCTAGACATGGAGAAGAAAACAAAATTCTAATGAAAATAAAGAGATAGAGAGACTAAAGTTAGAATTTGAGCAATTAAAAATTAAACAAGAGATCCTAGCCAAGTAGGAGATTAGTCTGCATAAGCAAATAATGAATATTTGGTGTACATAGTGTTTAAGAGAAGGTCATTTAAGAAATGAATGTCTAGCACTCAAGGGAGATAAGAGAGCTGCCACATTAAGAGTAGACCTAAAAATAGTCCCAAGAAAGACTCAAATGGTCTATTGTAGAATATACAGAGAGTGGGATGACCACAAAACAAATGATTGCCCATCCTTTCTATTTAGGCTCTGAGATAAAGAAAAAGAACATGAGCCATGGTGTAATTGCCACCCCAACAATAAAGGCACAGTTGATTAGGAAATGGCCTATGTGAAAGGACTAGCAGAGAGACCTCTTTATGCCCAAGATCATGGATACAAAGTACCCAATTGGAGAAATCAAAGGAATATCAATACCCTCCAGAATACACCTCCACAAAATTAGATAACATATCCGAATAACTATTCAAATGAAGATAGAGGATACTATAATAATTATAGAGGTGGAAGAAGCAGATGTAGAGGCCAAAGAAGAAGAGATGATGCTACTTCCTATAAATGCAGTAAGTAGAGACACTATGCCAATGAGTGTTGGTCAGATGAAAAGAAAGAATGTGGATTCTACGAAGACATAGACCATGATTTGTTCACATGTGAAAGAGAAAAGAAAT
This sequence comes from Cunninghamia lanceolata, assembly GCA_027924645.1. Lineage (NCBI taxonomy): Eukaryota > Viridiplantae > Streptophyta > Pinopsida > Cupressales > Cupressaceae > Cunninghamia > Cunninghamia lanceolata. Next base: position 700,779 of record BSBN01000474.1, on the reverse strand, counting down.
ACTTTAAGAATGCTCCACCACAGTCAAAGAGTGATGAACTAACTAGAGGGGCAAAGATATTGCTAAAAGTCCCCAAAAACTCACCACAAGGAGCACAAAGATGTCATAAAGAAGAAGAAGACAAGTTTGACATTGAAGATGATGAAGAAGCATTAGAAAATGAGTATCAAGAGAAAAACCAGAGGTTAAAACAAAAAGCCTTGGGGGAATACAAAAAGAAAAATAAGGCTACAGTATTTACAAGAAAAGGAATATACACTGCAAAAACAAGATAGCCAATAAAAGAATCAGATAGTGATAATGATGAGGAAGAAGAAGAAAAAGAAGATTTCTTCCCAAAAAAATATTTAAACATGACAAATTTTTGGAAGAATCCAAGAAAAATATTAGCAAGGAAAAACGAAATGAACTATACTATACAACTTATTTCTCAGAGAAAGAAGCCTCAACATTAAACCACCTAGCATCAATTGTGGAACAAAATAACCTCATTGAGAAACTAAAACAACTTTTCAAATATTGGAATAAACAAGTAGTCCCAAAACATTAGATCTGCAAGATGAAAAAAACATCTAGATCTTGAAAAACTAAACCTTTGATGATTGATGCACATATAAATCATAGGAAAATTAAACAAGTAATGGTTGATATGGGAGCAAATGTCAATATGCTTCCCAGAAGGGTATGGACACAATTAGGATACCCAAAGCTGTGTGAAACTCCTTACAACATCAATCTAGCAGATGGGTCATCAATAGGGACCACAGGAACTTAGAAAAATGTAGAAGTCAACATATTAGGAGTAAAACAAGTATTAGACTTCAAGATTATAGAAATGAAAGAACAATTTGACACCTTCAATGCATTAGTAGGATTGCAATGGTTTATGGATGCCAATAGCATCATAGATTCTATAAAAGAAGAATTATCTTTTGCAAATGAAGATAAGATAGTGCACATACCCTTCGGTGTACACATGAACAATGCATACATAGAGGAAGTAGCGCAAGAAGGATATAATGATGAGGAACCTAAAACAGTTTATTCACTGGAAAAATTATTAAAACCTAAACCAATGGAAGAATTGACATCTAAGGGAGAAGTTTACATTGAAAGTAGCAATGAAAATATGGATAGTGAGGATGTCCTAAACGCCTAGTTAAAAGATGAACCAAAATTACAATCTTAGAAAATAAGAAGGGCCAGGAAAATTTTTGCACTACACAGAACCTCAAAAATCATACCACATCTCACTGCAAATAATACTACCACACCACAAATAATACCATCACCATCTACACTAGGTAACCCCTCTACCATCCAAAAATCTCAACAAATAAACCACATTTCACGAGGGATATCACTCATTAAGTTACCCAGATATTCAGGAGTAGGTGACCTAAACACATACTTGGAAGAAATGGAAATAACATTTGATAGGGAGAATTGAGACTAGATGCCCTTCAACATACATTAATATGTAGCATTGCAAGGTGGTGGCACACCCATAAGGACAGCATCCCTAGATGGAATATGCTTAAATTTTTAATAAAAACAAGGTATCTAGCTAAAGAGGGAGAATCCAAATAAATACCCAAGTGTGATGGCACAATATCACCAAAAGAACATTTGAACAAATGTATCACTATATGGAATGGAAGAAGAGAGTATGATGCAAGAATATACATTCAAATGTTTTATTATCCACCCTGAAACTCATAGTCCAAACTTGGTATATTAACCAAGAAAAGAGAGAAGAGACAAAAAGCTAGGAAGAATTTCAGAAGGATTTCCTAAATACCTTCTCTTTCTATAGCTCTGATAAGAACATTTACACTGCACTCTAAAAGATGGAGATAATATTTCTCCCTACAAAAGGACAACAAGAAATACACATAAACCACCATACACCAACACCACAAAAACAAGAAGGTATATGGAAGTTGATAGAGTGGATGGAGAAAAATGAACAATTTTGAGAAAATATGTTATATTACACAACAAAATGAAAATGAGGACAAACCAAAATTAGACATAAGAATCAAACAAGGAGAAAGAGACATAACATCTAGTACTAAACCTAAGGAGAAGTATTACAACCAACCACTGAAAATTAGAGAAGAGAACATAGCAAAAGAAGGGAATCCCAAGCTGGCTAAAATAGAAGACTACTGGGAGGAAAAATAAGTAATGAAAATCATAGTGATTTTAACAGAATATGAGGATTTATTCCCTAGGACATTCAAAGACCTCAAAGGAATAAAGGAAGAGGTAGGAATTATGAAAGTTCAGTTGAAAGAAGGGACAAAACTAGTAAAGAAAAGACCATACAGGCTTAACCCCAACATGAAGAAGAAAGTGAAGACATAACTTGACAAAGTGCTAGTAGCCGGAATCATAAAACCAGTAGAGGTTTTAGAGTGGATACGCCCCATGATGGTCCAAAATGAGAAAACTGAAGATATAAGAATCTGTGTGGACTTCATAGAACTGAACAAAGCATGCATTCATGATCCATTCCCAACACTATTTACATAGGAAGTATTGGAGTCAGTTGCCGGTAGGGAAACCTATTCTTTTATTGATGTATTTTTTGGCTATCATCAGGTTAAAATTCAAGAAGAGGACCAGTCAAAAACAACATTTGTGACTGAATGAGGGTCCTTTATGTACACAGTCATGCCTTTCGGACCAAAGAATGCACCATTAGTCTTTAGCTGGATTATGGTAATACATTTAAGGATTTTATCCATGACTTCTTAGAAGACTATTTAGATGACTGGATAGTCTATGGCATACTAAAGGACCATGTTCGGATGTTCCACACAATGTTGGAAAGATGTAGGAGCCTACAAATTGCCTTAAATTTGAAGAAATACATCTTTGCGGTACCATTTGGTACACTTCTAGGGTACATAATCTGTAAAGAAGGACTAATGGTAGATCTATTAAAAGTAGCACTGATCATGAACTTACCATCACTAAAAATAACATAAGATGTAAAAACCTTCCTAGGATATATAGGATATCACCATAAAATTCATAAGAGGGTATGCCACTATTGCAGCACTAATTGAGGAACTTTTAAAGAAAAAATCAAATAAAACAATTGAGTGGAATAACCTGTGTCAATCATTTGACACATTAAAACAAAAAATCACGGAGGATCCCATACTAGTCTTTCCAAATTGAACAATACTATTTCATGTCCATGTGGATGCTTCCGGAATAACTATTGGCACAATACTATTTCATCCTAGAGGGAACAAAGACCATCCAATAGCATTTGCAAGTTGCAAACTCTCCCAAGTTGAGAAAAATATACAACTATTGAATAAGAGGATTTGGCAATGGTGTATGCGCTACACAAATTCAGACACTACCTACTGTCTACACCATTCACATTCTATACAGACCATGAGCCATTAAAGTATCTATTGAATAGATCAGTAACACAAGGAAGAATATGCAGATGGTTATTGCTATTTCGGGAATTTGATTTTAACTTATGGTAAAACCAGGAAAGAACAACCAAGGTCCAGATTATATATCTAGGATTGAAATAGGAGAAGAACTAGACAATCTAAAAGATCTACCCAATGCAAACCTATTTAGGATCATTGCGGTACCAGAAGACTTACATGGTGTGGCAACTCTGTTGTCAACATGAAAATTTATAGAGAACATTTCAACAAGTGTAACAAACACTGCTAAAGAAATCCCTACCATACACACTCATTGAAGGAGAATTACATGTTATTGGGAGAGATGACATTATAAGAAGAGTGGTCTTTGAACATGAAAGGAAACACATCCTCAGGGAAGCACATGAGGGCATTTCCAGAGGACACAATTCAGAAGACACCATTGCAAAGAAGGTTATGCTTTCTGGTTTGTGGTGGCCAACATTGTTTAAAGACGCCAACTTGTATGCTAAGTAGTGTGATATCTGTCAGAGAGTAGGCAGGCCTATTGCAAGAGATGAAATGTCATTGTGGCCAATCCTAGCACAAATACCATTTGAAAAATGGGCCATAGACTTTATTGGACCCATTGATCCACCAGCTAAGCACACAAAATCCAAGTTTATAATCATTGTAGTGGAATATCTTATAAAGTGGGTAGAAGTAGAACCAACCAAAGGTTGCACAACTAAAACTGCCACAAAGTTTTTTATACGAGAACATGATAACAAGGTTTGGTTTCCCTTAGAGCATAACAAGTGATCAGGGAAAACACTTTGTGAATAAGGTAATTGCAGAGCTCTTGAGTAGTTTTATGATCACCCACAATAAAAGTTTTCCATATCATCTACAAGCTAATGGAGCAAGTGAGGCATTGAATAAGATTGTATGCACATCATTAACAAAAATATGCAATAGAAATAGAACAAATTGGGATATCAAGATTCCAACTATGTTATGGGTCTATAAAACATCTTACAAAACGGCAACCGAGTTTACTCCATTTGTGCTAGTATATGGGATGGATGCCACACTACCTATAAATTTTATTATCCTAAATTTTTGTACCACACTTTCTATGGTTGAGTGAAGAAGATTCATTGAAACAATGACTTGAAGACTTGGAAAAATTGGATGAGAAAAAACTACTTGCGATATATCATCAAAACTTAGAACATAAAAGGCAAAAATCTTGGCATGGTAGGAATTTACAACACAAATTTTTTTGGAAAGATGATTTAGTACTGCTATATGATAGCAAGTTTAAGAAACAAGGGAAGTTGAAAGTTTGATGGCTAGGGCCATACTATATTGATGAAATAACAAAATCTAGACTAGTAAGACTAAAAACACTTGATGGAAAAGCAACAACTAGATATGTAAATGACACGCGATTAAAACACTACCATCAACCTAAGGGACAAAGTATAAACCACGACAATCAAATTTGTATTATATGTATAATATGTGCGATATGTACCATAAAGTGCAAACTCGTTGGAAGAAATAAGCCACGAGAAAGTAATAGCTAGAAAAACCCACAAAATCATAAACGAAAAAATGCAATTAATGCAAAATATCAACATTACGATTATAAAACAAGGACCTCAACATCCACCCCAACACCATTTTCACTCTAACTATTCTCGCAAGCTCAAAATACATTCCAAGACAAAGACAAACCCTAGAAAAATATAGAATAGACATGACGAGTCCCACACTAGTTGACATCTTCGACAAACCATGGCTAAAATACAAGAAGTTCCCTTATAAGGCGATGGAGGTCGACCCGAATGGGGCATTCTCTTCCATCCCAATTGACATTATCTACATAGAGGATGTACGGAAGTATATCCAGATGCCATTAATGAAGATAGATCACACAAAGTTTGAAGAGCTACGTAGGAGACTTCTTCAGCTAGATCAAACAAACTATATGCCACAATACTAGGAGGTCAAGAAGAAGAAATTAGATATACGAAAGGATTTCCCTGATTTCTTCATGGAACATGGATGGGTCAGAATAATATTGAGCATAATTTACGACGAATACATATACTTGGACAAACCCTACTGCATTACAAAGCAAGCAATCCAAGTAGTAATGGACTTGTGCGCTATGGGTGAGCTCCCATCAAAGAAGGTGCTTAAAAATGAAAAAATTACAAAATTACCAGAGCCACATATGATGGAAGAAGTTTGAATGTTGCAAAGATCACAAATTTGACAATGTGGTACTCCACCATGGGTATCGCATACAAAATTTACTATGCAAATAGGGAAGATTCAACAATCGGTATCGCAGTCCACACCACATACCAGATGGTTGTAGAAGGTAAAGAGTTCAATTTGTGTGAGATACTTCGCGAGTAGCTGATGAAGAATTTATAGAAGGCCAAGAACACATAGTACCAATTCCAGTATGGTACTTGCATCATATGTTTAACATTTTATTTCATGAATGCATTGCCATCTTCCTCTAGAAAGACATGGCAAACACAAATACTAGTGGCCGCAAAAATAAAATACGTCTAGCAATTTAGGGACACAATGACATACACTACCGTATATTGGGGGTTCTTTAAGGCCCTCCAACAACAAATACAAAATAGAGAAAGGATATCATATGAGATGATCAGGAAGTATGCCAAGGACATAGTCTTCCTAGTGGATAAGGATTTCACTCTAATGGAAGTGGTAGAACCTAGGGTTTCCTAGATCCTTAGGCTTCCATATGAAATAAACAATGATCTCATAAAGTCATATGCTAAGAACCTCCTTAAACAACCCAAGGACAAAAATCTAGAGAGTTTAGAAACATACCAAGAGCTCATGGAGAAACAACACAATAAAAATGTGGAAGAGCAACTAGAGAAGAATAAAGAAAAGTTGCATGGAAAATGGGGGATGCTGAAGAAAGAAATGATGCAACCAAGCACATCTACACTACAAGTGAGGAGGTTGGAGAGACTGAATCTAGGATCCTCGGGGTCACAGTTTGAGGCATAACAAGGGGCATCATCACAAGCAACATCAATGACCACCTCGGTGGAGGAAGTATTGAAAATATTACTACAAATGAGCGCATAAAAGAAGAAGTCCAGACAAAAAAAGGGGGTTAAGCGGAAGATAATACAGACAACAGGAGAAGAGACATAGGAGGAGGAAGTAGAAGAGATCCAACCTGCACCACAAAAAAGAACAACAAGAAGGACCAAACAAACAACGATGGAAATAGAGGCATAAGAAGAACCCAAAAAGGAGTACATAATGAGTGCAGATATCCTCACAAGTGCCATAAACAACAAAGGAATGTTAAAACATACTGTCAAGATGTATAATAAGGTTTGCCTAGAAAACCAAGTAGTTATAGAAGAGGCAATAATTCACCATATAAGGGTGTCTAAAGAGACCTTAGAAAATGTTATTAAGAAGTTTTTGCACCAGCTGGCCTCTGTAATAAGAAAGAAAAGAGAAAAAGCAGTGGAGTTAGAAGAAGAAATAATGAAGAAATCACTAGAGGAGATTGATCCCAACCACTCTCCTGCGCAAAAAGACAAATTAACACAATTATAGGCCAGAGAGCTTGGATCTAAACAAAGGGTAGACACACTAATGGCCCTGAATGAGGAGGTGAAAAGAAAAAATCAACAAGAGACAGTTGCAGTGACGCAAAAAGCATATGCAACACTGATGGAGGAAGAAAATAAGGTATAACACGAAGAGAATATACCTTCCAGAGGTACCCAATATAGAATTGATCAATTAAAGGGTCAAGGACCACAACAAGAACCACTTCTATCTCCGGAGATGCCAACTTCTTCCACTGCAACTTCCCCTATGCAATTTATTAAATACTTTTTGGTACAATAGAGATAGATACAACAAATACCTATACCACAATTATTGTGATTACCCTTAATAGGGTCACAGGTGGACTTAACTAATATCTCTCCAATTCATAGATTTCAATTAGGAGATATCTTCCACAACATGACTAGAGAGGAAATTCTGAGACAACATGTAGAGAGTACAAAACAGCTGGAGGAGGTTATAGCTATAATCCAGAGCAAAATGCCATAGTTATAGAAAGACACATCATTACCACTACCACAATAGCTCAAACAATTGATGGATGGGGTCAGAACAGAGATAGAGACCCAAGCTGTCACCATAAAAAATACAGTGATAGCAGAGATGGAAAAATATAGGATGGACAATGTCAAAAGGAAGTGTGCCACAACACATACACAATTGGAGACTCAGATCGGCACTCTGCAACAAACAACTAATGATATAAACACACTGACCAATTTTGCCTACAATGGCCTACAATGACTAAGGGCCTTAAGAATCATATAGATCAACTAGAGGCACAAATCCTGCAGGTGGCTGGTAGCTATGAATCAACATAGGATACTGATGGTACAATAAGGGCACAAACAAAAATGATGCATACTCAACTTTAGCAATCACAAGACCAGAGGAAGCTCGTTAAAGCCAAATCCAAACAGTTGTGGGAATTGGTAAGTCGATGACTAGCACATATGATAGGGTTACTTGGGGATGCAAAGAAAACAACCCAACAAATCCATATCCCTACCACTAAAGCAGAAAAATCATTGATACAGACACACAAACATATCCAAGTGTTGCAGTAGGCAAAGAATCAATGGGACACTATGTTTGCACAACTCAAAACCATATACAAGAATATTTTGCCTACAAACTAATTTTGCATGTCTTGAGGACAAGACATGGTTCCAAAGGGGGGCATGATGTTGGCAACAGCTAGTGCAGAGACTAGAACCTACCACATATGACAACAAAGGGATTGCAGAGCACAAGGCCGACTAGGCCTAGTAGAAATAGTAGTATTTGGTAAGGGACATGTCCCTAATGTAATTCTATGTATATAATAAGAATAGAATAGAAGGAAGAAGTAAGACAAGAAAGAGTAGAATAGTGGAGAAGAGAAAAGAATATATATATATATATGCTATTGGAATACTTGATGTGTGAGTATATATATATATATATATATATATATATATATATATATGAAGATATAAGGTTTTGGATGACTCAGTTGAATGTTTCAAATCTGTATGATGAATTATCTATTACATTAAGTTGTCGCATTATGATATTTCTTACCGCAAATGATCTAATCCTTCTCTCACTATCACAACTAGGGTATAAACACTACAAGTAGGATACCAGGGCTTAAAATTTTGGTTTGTGACCCCTCATTTTGCCAACAATCAACCATCTACAGCCCAGTCGCTGCCCAATCATTGCCTAGTTGTCACCCTATTGCTACCTAGATCGCCGCCAGCCACTTGTGCACCACCAAAGCGCCACCAACCAAGCCCCTTTGCCCCTTTTATTGCCCTAAAGGAGGTATTTTTTTGCTTTTTGACATAACTTGGGCATACAATATCAAAAATTTGCAAACGAATATGTATAAGAAAATTGATTTCAAGCACTTTCCAGTGGTGCCGGTATTTTTCCACATTTTTCTGTTAGTCCATTTTATTGTTGTTTGAAGTCTAAATCACCTTTTTGGCTTCTGAACTCATAACATTTTGCCACAATCTCCAATTTTCACGATTCTTGCAACGTTGGAAAGGTATTGAGGAGCTTTACACACTCATCTATGTAATTTTTCTAGATTTATCCCTAGGTATTTTTTATTTAGTTTGTCAAATATTTACATTCTGGTTGATATCCTAGACATTTTGATACTTGGAAATGTTTTTTTGGTGGGCTTCATTGATCAACGTTAATATGTATTTATATTATTGATCTATGATTTTATCATTTAGGGAGATATCATGGGTTTTTTTCATCCTTATGTGGGCATATTGACTAAGGACAATTATGAGTCTTAGCGAAAAGGCATCCTGACACATCTCAAGTGGCTCAATCTTTTACCTTATATTTATGGACTCATACTTAAACCAGATACACCTTGGAGGAAATTGCATTGGGAAATAGGATTGATCAATTCCTAGGATTGATTGGTTTTAGTGTTGATTTTGACACTATGTTGTTTTATCTCACATATTGAGTGCCCACACACTTTTTAGACTAAAATTTGGGAGATCTATGGAGACACACATCCCCCTCCATTCCCAGATGATCATGCTATGGATTACCTCATACCCCTTGATGACATAAATAATATACCCTTTGATGACAATACAAAAGAGGAGCTTGAATATCTAGCAGGTCTTGATCATTGTGATAATACAAAGACTTATCTTTCTTCTATTTCTTCTCCTATTGAGATCATATTGCCATCACCTATTACTACTTTAGAGTTCAATGTTGCTTCTTTGAGAGCTTCCAATGTTTCTTTGCAGCAGGATCATTTCAATCTTCTTGATCCACGTCATTGGGATTCATATTTATTAAACATTACATCCTTGTTTGTGGAGTTTCACATTTCAGATTTGGAGGACACATTTGAGGGATTATATCTCCTCTTTGATGGCGGTGATGTCATCACATCTTCAATGTTTTCAGATGTAGTTTAGTATCTTTTCTCTCCTAGTTCTACTTCTTTGATTGGGCATTCGATTTCTAATTTGGAGACATCTTTTTCCATCATGAGGTCACTAGAGTTTTATTCTAAGACACGCATTTGAATTTGGATTCCCTTTTCATTTAGATTGAGGGAGTTATTTCTACATATACCAGTGGATCTATTTCTTCCAAAGGGGAGAAATGTCGTTTGCAGCCAGTGGATTGTGTTATGTCTTCAAGCATTCATCATTGGTAGAGGAAATACTTGGAGGGGACACATTATCTCATTCATTCACTTTCTCCTGTGGGGGGTATTCATTGTGTATTTGTGATAGAATTAGATCTTTGTGATCCATCACTTGTACATATTTCATCTTTTCTCTCTTTTGGGGAGAAGTTTTTCCCCATGTGGTTTTCTCCTTTAATCCATTTTTGAGAGACTTTTTTTGTACATGGGTACCTCATCAGGCCATGTAGCCAGGACCCATCTTTGCATCATTTGCATATTTTGTCATTCTCGTACATGGGTACCTCATCAGACCATGTAGCCAGGACCCCATATTTGCTCATTCTCCCTAAGTTGCACTTAAGGGGGGGTGTTGGTGTAATTATTTATTTAATTACAATTTATTAAGTTTACTTAGGGGTTTTATCTTGCCTATATAAGCAAGGTCCCTCATGTAATCTTTGTATTATTGAAAATCATAATATCACCATTGCATCCTTAATCAAACAATTTTTCTTCGTCTCTTTCTTGTAGAAGGTAATCTCTAGTTTTGCAGGTGATCTTGGGAGCTTGAGTCCATTGGGGACTCTTACAGAATACATCTTGTACAGACTTGTTGGACAACTCATGGTTAAAAGAGTGGGGGATGTATTAGTTGATGCTCAATTCAACCATGCAACAATGTAAAAGCTAGTTGAAGATAATCGAAAACTTGAATAGGAAACTAAGAGGCTAGAATATGAGATACGCAATTTGAGAGTAGCACATGAAAGACTAAATGAACAATTGCAATCCTGTATGCAAGTGGTTCTTCCTCCAGTCTCTATGTTTTAAATTGCACCAACACAGGTATTAAGGGAATGAAGAAATGGAGAAAAAGATAAAATAGAAGCCCATAATGAGAAGGATAAAATAGAATCAAAGGTTGATGTTTAAGGGTTCAAATAAGGGAACTGGTCTAAGAGACTGCTTCTTATAGGATTCAACTCACCAAATCTTGTGACCTCTTGTGGGAATATTTTGAAAAAAAATGAAAAGGAGTTAAGAAACATAGGACAATAGAAGACTATGCAAAGGATAAGAGACAGATCGCTGCCTACAGTAGCCCAAGTAAGAAAGGTATACCTCATCACTAGATGGATTTAGGTGCTAAAAATTGCTAAGATTTTAGCAATGTATTACACAGTCATGGAAGGAGGGTTCAATTAAGAATTGTCTAGTGATTCATCCTCAACACAAAATACTCACAAGATTCACACAACATAATGAAATCACACAAGAATGAATATAACAATGACTTTATTGATTCACTGTCTGAATTATGTCAATAAATTCCACTGCAAGGGCTTATAATCAGAATATGACCTCAATCTTGACTTACAATGGAATACAAGGACAATTAGTGTGAGGTTCCTCCAATTAATGTCTTCTAAGTTGATATGTAATATATGATGCCCTCTAATATTCTAACTCTCAATCTGTTATCGAATTTGGAATAAAAAACCATTTTCTTTCCATGTGGAATGGGTGATCTTTTATAGCAAGGATGAAAATACCTTAGTGTCAACCAAAAATGTGGTACATTTCCTTATCCACACATGATAATGATCATAGGTCCAATATTGAATGATTTCCCCTCTGATCTTCATAAGAAAATGTATAGATGGCCCTTCCTAAGATGAGTGCGACAAGATGTAAGTATTATAACTCACCATGGTCCTAATCATGAACCTCCCTAGGACCAATAAGCTTATGGATGACATTAGATATTGGCATGAGAATCAAATGTATAGCACACAACTGCATTAGGCCTTTCTTAAAGAAATTTGATGAGTCACATCGCGTTAACTAATGAGAAAAACACTTAACAATGTGTGGCATGATAAAATATGATTTGATGAAACTCTTATATCAATTTGAAGGCTCTGTGATCAATATGTGTTACCACAGTAGAAATATTGTTTGGAGCTCTAATGTGTTGAAATGATGATCGTAGAATGAACTAGCCTTTGTAGTAAAAATAAAATGATTGTGACACTTCTAGGTATCTACAAAACAAAACAAATGTGAAAGAAAATATTTTTGGTTGATGCAAGATTGCTCTTAGACCCTAGATGCTCCTACATCAATGTATTAGATCTATAGCCTTATAGCAAAGATTGTGTCCAATGTTAAACATATAAGTAAAGGTCTAAACAAAAAGGCCGTAGATTTTCTAGTGTTATTAGACTCAAAATTACCCCATCAAAGGATAGGAATGGTGAGCTCAAGAAGTTGGATGATTGGAAGGATGGATTTTGGGCCTTGGTCTATGTACTCTTGAGTCCTTTCCTCTATGCAATTTACATAAATTTTGAGTAAGTTCCAACATTGCAAACATGTATTGGCACATTCATGAGGGAAACCAAAGCTCAATTGGATGCCAAGTGGATTACTACTTGGGCAAATATTCAAAAGATGATAGATACCAATTTGATTACTAATGAAGAATGGAAATGCTTGGATAAGACCTATGGTAAGAACCTGCCATTCTTTAATTCTTTTACCCCGTGTCGATTGATTCAAGTGCCACTGTATGGGCACTTTAAACTATATATGCCACTTGTAATTATGTAAATAGTGTACAATTTGTGTGTTGAGGGAAATTTTGGCAATTGGAGATTTTTGGATGCAAGTCCTAGGAAGAAGAAAAAGAGAACCAGATAAGAACAAGTGGCAATAAGTTAGGTACAAGTCAGGTGTATGCATCATGAATATAAATCAACAAGGGCTCTTACAAGGAATTTAATCATAGTTTGGAAAGAAAGAATGTCATATCAAGAATGGTTTTGATATATCAAGAGCATCTAAGTGGGCTAAGCCTACACTTGAAAAGTTGAAGAAGGAACTAGCCATTGTCAAGGAGAATGTGAAGGAAGTCAAGTCTATATACATAGATGTGAGTATGATGGTGGAAGAGTTGAGATATGTTGTGAGATAAAATGCTATTCATTTGAAGATAATAAAAGAGGATCTAATGGATGTTAGATCATCTACATAACAAGTATTAGCCTAACATTCCACATTGTATGAAGTATGTTGGTATGCTAAGGCTTTCCATGGTGCACTAAAGCAAGATTGTGATAGAATGGTTGTGCCTTGCCCACAACCATTTCCAATTTATAGAAGAGTATTATTTTTTGTTGTAATATTATTGGAGGCAAAACAAGGAAATAACCACCACACTTGTGACATAATGTGAGAAGGACAAGTGTTAATCATCCAAGGAGATGAACCTTGCCTTCTTGCTATAAATTGAGGTTATTTTCTTGAGATTATTATTTTTTGTCATCTTTTTGCCTCAAGTGTCATTGTGCCTAGATTAATTCTTAGGCATCAAATTTGTATGTCTTGTTTTGATAGAGTCTTTAAGGTCTCTTTAAGTAATATACATGCAAAATGACTTGATTTACAAGTTCTCCATTGATAGCATAGTGTTTTATGAGATTATTTTGTCTTTGATGCCACATTTGTTGGTCTACTATTGAAATTGATTAGCCTTTAGGCAAGTACTAAATGTAGACTTTTCAATACAATATACATAAATTGTGGATCATTAATGGATCACTAAGATTCTATCTATTGTGTTGTCTCATTTTGACTTTTGTTTTGATTATACACTAAGACCATAGGAAACATTGATTCATGGATGCTAGCTTTAGGAACTGGCTCTTTTGACCATGGATGAAGGCATCAATCTTAAGATGCAATTAATCAATTTTTCATTTCAAGAATGTCCCCTTAGCACTGTAACTTATTCCCTCTTAACCTAAATTTGCTTTTAAGAAAAAATGAAGAACCTATATCTAAGGCATTATTTGAAGTTCTCAACAAACAATAACCCTATATGTTGCAATTTACATATGTTGAGAAGATCTCGAACTATAGAATCATAATGGCCATAGAGATTAATTAGTGACAAATTTTGGGTTGTCTCTATGTAAATTGGGTTTGGTTGTCATTTACAAAAAAAATTCAATGTTTCTCTTTAAGTGTTCTATGAGATTAGTAGGAATACACTCCTAGGTTTAGCAAAGCCTGTAATGTAGAAGAGTTATATCCACTCTTGTTAATTCGCTCAAATCTACTTGTAATTTGTTGATAAATCTTTACACAATCCTTGTTTAACATGTCCCTCATCATATTTCTCTGAGTAAGTTTGTAGAATTGCATGAAGTAAGCCTAGAGCACCAACAAAGGGAGGGCATGTTATGACCATTATGTCCTAACCCTTTTCCAAGAATTGAAAGAATCAAAATATAGTTATCTAGTTAATATTATATTGTTTGGATTAATCCCACATTGGTTGCATTTCGTAAGTCACTCCTTGTGAGGACTTTATATGATATTATAATAAAGTAAAGATAATCTTGGGATCATTTTGTAATAGAGATTTGCTCTCAAGGAGGTTGCCCCCTTGAAGAGGCATGCGATACTTGTCCTCTACTTATCAATATAAGTATAGTTACAACAACTTTTTGAGCACCATGTTCTTTTTTGCATGTATTTTTTTTTATAAAAAGGGTAAAAACTTTATTGAATCAGAAGAACATTACAAGGCCAAGAGAAACAAGCCCACCAAGGGCCAAACAAAGCAAATAATTAATTCTCACCCAAAAAGCACCTCATATCCTCCATAACCTATTCCTCCAGAACCTGGGCCAAATCACCAGGAAGGCTGCCCCAATCATCCACATACCAAGAACCCATCCTCTCTATAGGCCATCTGGCCAAACCACTAGCCACCTTATTCCACTCCCGAGGAATATGGTGAAAAACAATAGACTCCAAAGTAGAACACAGAGAAACAATCTGCCTAACAATCACAACCAACTACCAATTCACATCCTCCAAATGACTTTTATGCAGCAACTCAATAACAATATGAGAATTAGACTCGCAAACAATCCGACGCCACCCAAGGCCCATTGCACGCTCAACCGCCAGAAGAATAGCAATAGCCTCCATGAGATTATTAGTATGCAACCCTCTATACATTGAGAAGAAAAAGACCACCACTCCCATTCTATCCCTTCCAATGCCTCCAACTCTAGCATGCCTAGGATTTCCCCTAGAAGACCCATCTATACTAATTTTCAGCTCCCCCAGGGAAGGACGACACTAGAAGCCAACCCAATCAACCCTCTCCCGCCCACAACCACAATGCACAACTTTCACATTCCGCTTACCTCCTACAACAAGGCCAAGAGCATTAGCCACTCCCAAATCCCCAGGCTCAACCGGCACAAACAAATCACACTTTGCAGTTAGAGTCTCCTGAAGGACCCCCAAAATTCTCATCCAAAGCTACCCAATAAGCAACTTCTTATCTAAGAAAATCCACCTGTTACGCTCCAACCAAATATGCCAAACAATCAAACTGGGACCAATAATCCAGGCAATACTAAGAAAAGAGGTCTTAGCAAGAAAGGGTCCCTGTCTCCTCCAAAAGTCTTCCAAAGAAGAAACATGGCAACATGACAGGTTCCATAGATTCCCCCAGAGATGCCAAACAACTTTTGCAAAAAAACACTGGAAGAAGAGATGTGGAACACTTACATCATGCTTAGTACACATAACACACATGGAGGGGCCCTGGAACCCCTTCTTCCATAGTTTCTCCCAAGTAAAACACTTGCCTTGAACCATTAACCAATAGAAAAAGTTACACTTAGGCCAAGCAAACTTATTCCAAACATGCTTCCACCAAGAAACCTCAGCGCTCCCAAACACCTGCTTATCCAGAACTTGATAACCAGAGGCCACCGAAAATTTACCTTTCGGATCAAGGCCCCAACCAAGCACATCTTTCCCAGGAAGAGAATTGCAAACATGATCTGACAAAATCTTGGCAAGCTCCTGACGATCCTCCACCACACCACCAGGAGGCCACTCCAAAGGATCCTTCACCTAGACACCATAATCCGACCCATGGTCCACTGAGATTTGAAATCAGCCACACAACACCATCCCGCATCCATAAAAACCTGGCACAAATCCAGTAGGTGCGGATGAGAAGACAAAATGGGAGGATGTCCATCCCAAGAGTCATGCTAGAAGAGAGCATCCCGACCACCATTGCAAATCCAAAAAAGCCCCTTCTTAACAAGCTTGGCACCCCTTTTGAGAGTACCCCAAAACATAGATCCCTTTCTCTCCAGGCTAAATCTAGCAACCTCGGCACTCTCCACCACCCCCAGGTATTTAAAGGTGAGAAGTTTAGCCCACAACAGATGCTGCTGAGAACACCAACGCCAATACAATTTAGCAGCTAAAGCATGTCCATTCAGATTAGTCTGACACAATCCAAGCCCACCTTCCTGCTTCGGCCTACTTAACCAAACTCCACTTCCTATTGCGAAAATTTCCAAACCAAAGGAATTGACGAGATAGTCTCTCAAAGTCCTTGATGAAGCTGGAAGGAGCAGAGAGAACAAATCATCTATAAAGAGGGAGAGCTTGAACCACTGACTTTAAAATAGTCACTCTACCAGCCAAAGAAAGCCACCTACAAGTCCAATGATTGACCAGATTTCTAAACTTATCAAGAATCTCTTGCCAAAACCATTTAGGAAGTGAACGAATAGCAAGAGGGATTCCAAGATAAACAAAGGGTAGCGAACCAATCTGGAAACGAAGAATGCCAGCTATTCTCCTTTGGATAATCTTAGGAGTATTGAAGAAGTATATGAAGGACTTCCCCTCATTAATACGCTGACCAGAAGCAGCCAAGTAACTGTCCAACACGCTGCGCCAATGAGTAGCCTTCTCAACTTGCGCCCTACCCATCAAAGTTGTATCATCAACAAACTGAAGGTGAGACTGAGGGGGAATATCATTTCCCCAACTCCAAACCTAAATCAAGCCACTCTCTACCCGAGACCGAATAAACCTCCCCAATCCTTCCGCAAGCAAGATGAACAAGTAGGCAGACATAGGATCCCCTTGTCTAAGTCCTCTAGAAGCACCAAACAAAGTCGTGGGCACTCCATTAATTAGCACCAAAAAGGAAGAAGAAGTAACACAACTCTTTACCCATTCAATCTAGGCACCAACAAAGCCAAACGCTCCAAGAATCTTAAATACGAAATTCCATTGAACTCGATCATACACTTTAGTCATATCCAACTTGATAAACATAGATTTTTCCTTAGAAGACTCCATAGAATGAATGGTCTCCGCAGCTATAATGACACCATCCATAATTTGTCTACCAGCAACAAAACCCCCTTGTTCCTCCGAGATTAATCCACTTAACCAAGGTTTCAACCTCTCAGCAATCAACTTAGTAATGATTTTGTAAACAACATTACATAGAGTAATTGGTCTAAAAAGATCCAGAGTGTTGGCACCTTCCTTCTTTGGAATGAGAGCTAAAAAGGTTGCATTTAGAGACTTCAGCATTTGTTTATTCATGAGAGATTCCTGAACAACCTCCAAGAGATCCAACTTAACCACTTCCCACAATTCTTGAAAAAATTCTGTTGGGAACCCATCCAGTCTGGGAGCTTTACCTTTCTTCATCTGAAACACAACATTCTCGAGCTCCGACAAGGAAATAGGAGTAAGCAAAGATTCATTCATTTCATTAGAGACCAGTTGCGGAATACAATCCAGGATCCTAGCTGCATCCTCCTTCGCAGGAGGTGAGTCCTCCGAAAATAAAGCAGAGAAAAAGCGAACACATTCAACAGAAATAGAAGCAGAGGACAAAATCTCTCCATCTAGTGACAAGAGAGGAAAGAACATTACCTTGTCTCTGATCCTTAACAAAATTGTGAAAGAAAGAAGTATTCTGATCACCAGCCTGGAGCCACTCAATACAGGACTTCTGTTTCCAAAAAATCTCCTCTTAAACTCCCATTCCTCCACGTCCTTCAATGCAGCAGCCTCCAACAAACCAAGCTCCTCAGTGAGGCCCTGATCACGAATCTGCTTGGTGATCAAGTCCAAGCTATCCTAAGCATTTTGTTTTTCCTAAAAGAGATTACCAAAGTGTTGTCTATTCCAGCTCTTCAACCTATACTTAACATACTGAAGCCTCTTGGAGAAAGAACACATAGCAGTGCCATAAGCCGGTTTCCCAAGACACCACCAGCCGGGGAGCAGATCATGAAGAGACTCGTCCCTAAGCCACATAAGTTGGAACTTAAAAGACTGCTTAACACAACGCTGGGGTAATTCAGCACGAAGCTTAATCGACCAATGATCAGAGCCCCATCCATCCAAAATTTCTGAACCAATCACCCACCTATCCCCCATCCAAAAACTGGACACCAAAAATCTATCCAGTCTTTCAAAGATAGCATCATCTCCACTTCTTCTATTACTCCAAGTAAAGACTCCATTAGCTGGCTTAATGTCAACCAACTTCAAAAAAGCCACATTATCCTGCAAGAGCCCTGAGGAAGGCTCGAGGCAAGCACTACCTCCCCGCTTCTCCTTTAAGGAGATGACATCATTAAAATCCCCAGCCAAGATCCAAGGCAGATAAGGATCCAGAGATCTCAAATATCTAACATGATCCCACAGCCGAGCTTTACCTTGAAAGTCAATCGGAGAATAAATATTAGAGAAAAGAACCCTCTCCACTGACTCAAGATGAGAAGCAACGCAAGAAATCAAACCCCTGTAGGAGAGCCACCACATTGGACTGACTTTATGAGGATCCCATAAACAGGCACTCCACCAGAACTACCAAGCGCTCCCACACATTGACATTGCCCACGACCACAATCTTCGAAGCCACACACAGCATACTATCAATCGATAACTTAGTTTCCTG
Source organism: Cunninghamia lanceolata (assembly GCA_027924645.1). Classification (NCBI taxonomy): domain Eukaryota; kingdom Viridiplantae; phylum Streptophyta; class Pinopsida; order Cupressales; family Cupressaceae; genus Cunninghamia; species Cunninghamia lanceolata. The sequence continues at coordinate 681,734 of BSBN01000474.1, read as the reverse complement.
AAGGAAGAGCACATCAGGAGAATGAGCATGAACCAAATCTCGAATAGCCTTTTGTCGAGGGACGCTATTCATACCCCTCACATTCCAAGAAAGCACAATCATCATGGAGGTTGGGAGAAGTGAGCATCAATCATCTTCACCAAACCAACCTCAACCAGTGTCTCACCAGCTAGCTTCACCTTTTCTTGGTCCTTCTTGCGACCAACTTTAGAAGGTTTTTCAGGAACCCCCTTCTTGAGAGTTCTTTGCTACAAACCCAAGGCAGAGGAAGAAGACTTATTTTTACCTAAGTCAGAACTACCCCACACCTCTGAAATAACCCCGCCAACAACAGAACAGCCTCCAGAGTCCATAATCCCTCCACCTCCAGCACCCAGAGCTGAAGCCGAAGGAGACAAAATAGCATCGATCTGAGGACCCGGATCCCTCCCAGAAATCACTAAAGGCTGCTCATCAGGCAACTCCTTAGCATAAGAGCCAACTTCCAACTGCATATCAACCAGGAACCCTTCCTCCTGAGCTAACTCATCCAAAGCCTCAAATCTATTAAACATGTCCTCCTCCTACCTATCCTTGAGAGATCTCTTTTGCCCTCGACCACCATTACGAGACTTAACCGGAACAAAATCATCTTTGTCCGCTGCCACCCCCTGCATGGGAGCTTTACCCTTTTCCAGTCTTGAATTAGACTGAGAAACCCCATAACTTGAACCCACAGTACTAGAAGCACAAGGACACCTTCGTTGGAGATGACCATACTCATGACACAACCAGCACCGAAAAGGCAACGTCTTATAATCCAAACTCTGAGTCCAGGAGCTAGAACCAATAGTCAAATCAATAGAATCTGGGAAGGGCTAACTCAAATCAATCTCAACACATACTCGTGCATAAGAAAAAATCCTCTTATCCAAAGAATGTTGAGAAGGACCAATAGGTTTTCCCAGCAACATAGCAATCGACTGTAGTATATCCTTTCTCCAACATTCAAGCAGCAACCGAGGAAGGCGAACCCAAACTGGAACCTTGGACGGCAACTCTTCTGCCAAATTAAAGCTAGCATGCTTGCAGATCAAAACATGCTTGCTGTAATATTCCAGATCATTAGCCACTGCCTCCGATTGAATCACCAATACCGGTCGAACTTGATCCCTCTCCAAGCACCCGTTTATCTTTTGCAATTTAAAAGTACCAGTTCTAGGCAAGCCCACTCTAGGAGAAGACGGAATATGAACCCCATCACCACCCTCCGCCATCGCTGCATCCCTCGATACCTCATCCAAAGGAGCAATCGGAGCCATAAAACTCCCCCCACAAACCCCAACTAGAAATCACCCCACACCAAACCTCGGCCGCTTCAAGACCCAAGACGGGTATGCATGCAAGATAGACCGCTAGAGAAAAGAACAGCACCACAAACGACACAAAAGGCCACAACCAACACCCGGCCCAACACACCAAATCCACAACTGGGCAAGGTAGCCGAAGGACCAAGAGAAGAAGATCACGCCAAATAAGATAACACCTCACAAAGGACAAAGAAGGCGCCCACAACACATGCGGGCAAAGCCCACACTGCCACCGAGCAGCAAGGAAACATGCCCCAGCCTGCAACAAACGACTCAACAAGAGTGGACTAAGGATCAAAACCTCAAGCAAAGATCAGGCAACCACAAGCGCATGCAATGAGCAGAGGAGACATGCAGCACGGGCCTCAACGGTCGCGGGCAACAATGCTCACAGAGCCGAAAACGCAAACAATCGCTATCGTCATTTCCGTATCCCCTATTCTTTTTTGCATATTATTAATAGTTTTGTTTGCTAATATTTTGCAAGTGAGATCCTAATAAAGTTGGTCCAAAAGGTCATCTATCTATTAGTATTAGTAGTAGGTCTTCACATTGACTTTGTCAAGAGTACAATAACATGTAAAAAACCACCACTTACTATGCTTCTTTGCTAAAAAGAGGATAGTGGATCTACAAAGAGAAGTGCTTAATGGTATCTTAGTCTGTTTGAGCAACTACTCGATTTGGCTCCAATAGCACCATTAATGAGCGAAGTGCCATAAGGTGTTTGACTAGACAACTACAAACTTGAAACAAGCCCAATAGAATGATGAATAGGACTCAACAAAGGAAGTCAAGCAGCTCAAAAACATAAAAAAAAATATATCTAAGAGATTCCATTGCTTTGTGGGGCAACTTGTGAGTATTATCTACCTTTGCTTCCAGACAATACAAAGGGTAAGAAACTCGTGCAAAACAACCTATAGGACACAAGACACAAGGGTGCCATCGCTTCTTATACCAAATCAACCCAACGATTGAAGTTCTTCCAACCTAATTTCATATAGGTTGGAAGAACACTATTGACAATAGTGACTAGATGTTAGACCATGTTCTATATCTACTACATAGGCTTGAGTTCAAACTTATTCTGTTGTTGTCTCTCATGTTCAAGGAGTTGGACCCAATCGGTGTTTCGGGTCACACCAAGGGGTTTTTCTAGACTGTAAAAAATATTTATGGCAATGAGATAATGTGTAATAGATTAAAAATCATAGGAAAGAAAATTTTGTGATTTACTGCCATTTTGCTATTTTAATATAAAAATCAATGAGGGGTAAAACCAGATCCCCTAAGATTTGAAAAAGTGGCCCCCAATACAAAAGAAAAAGTTTCGAGTCCTAGACCAATAAAACCCGAAAAAGCAAGAAAAAATATGAAAAGTGATATGAATTAAAAGCATTTACATTTAGCGGGAGGTAAAATTGATATGAAAATTTCAGCTTGACCCTAATAATTTGTTCTTTGGCACAGATCACAGGACCATCAAAGTGCTTTTTGGAAAACGAATTCAAACTTTGATGGATTAAGAAAAGACAAGTCCTGCAGTAAGATCTATCTACTGGTGGAATTTCAGGCCAAACACAACTTTGATTTTGGCACGTAAAGTCGTATAATATATTTACACTGAGGAATAACGTCAATAATTTGTCAATGAGAATGCTATGCCATATTAGAACATTTTGTTCTGCCACTCCAACTATGATTCAATGCTAGATCATCACATGTTAAATTGTTATTAGAGAATATGTCCAATCACATCCTAAGTGCAAAGTCAAACACTATGTTGTAGAAGAAAACAAAACTAAGCAAGAACAGTATTGATATATTTCTTACTCATTTAGCATCACCAATAATCCCCACAAGAACAAGATCCATCCTTGAAATGATGGAAACGGTAAGCATCTCTTACAATAATTTCACGATCTACAATCTTTGAAATGAACTTTATGGCAGTATGGCAATCCCCACAAACACGGAGGTTCTTAATGATTCGAATAGGTAGTCCAGGGATTGTGTTGATAAGCCCAAAAGCTATAGCAAGCTTTTCACTGTGATGATAAAGTGCATGCTCCTTTTGTTCCAGCTCCACATCATGCAATACAAAGTTGGTGTCAGGCACATATCCTGCCATCTCCATCTGTCTCACTAGCCCTTCCAAAGTTAAGTAGATCTTCTCTGTTTGTGGATGAGATTTATCATCAACCACAAATACATGGACCCTGTTCTTGACTTCAATCCAACTGCATCCTGGCCGCTTTTTCACTCCCCTATCTTTCATCAGTTTTCTCACCCTTGCTACATCATCCCATTTGCCAGTTGTAGCATAGATGTTTGCAAGCAGCACATACTTGGCCGCATTTTGTGGTTCCAACTTAAAAAGACATTCTGCTGCATGTTTTCCGAGTTCAATATTACCATGCATTCGGCAGGCACCAAGAAATGCCCCCCATACACTTGCATCTGGTTCAAAAGGAATGGTCTTAATCAAGTCTCTTGCCTCTTCAAGGTGCCCAGCCCGGCCAAGAAGGTCTATCATGCAGACATAGTGGGCTTTTGTTGGGGTTATGAAATAATCATGGCCCATCAAGTGAAAGACTCGATGCCCTTCATCAACTAGACCTGCATGGCTGCATGCAGAGAGGACAGAAACAAAACTGATGTGGTCTGGCTCCATGCCTGCCTGTAGCATATTTTCAAAATATTTGAGGGCCTCTTTACCACATCCATGCTGAGCACAGCCTGCAATCATGGCATTCCATGATATGATATCTTTATTGACCATTCTATTAAATACTTGGGATGCAATCTCTATGCTTCCACATTTGGAATACATGGTAATAAGTGCATTACCCACATGCATATATGATTCAAATCCATTTCTGATTATATGAACATGAACGGATCTGCCATGTTCCAGAGTTGCTAAGCTGGAACATGCAGTAAGTACACTTGCTAAGGCATACTGGTCTGCCTTCATGCCCATATGTTGCAATTGGTAGAAAAGATTTAAGGCCTCTTCGCTGTAACAGTGTTGTGCATATGCTGAAATCATTGCATTCCATGATACTGTATTTCGTTCATCAATATTGCTGAACAGTTTATGTGCATCCTCAATGCTCCCGCATTTAGCATACATGCTTACAAGAGCATTGCCAACAGAGGTACCTGATGCATATCCACTTTGGATAATGTAGGCATGGATATGCTTTCCATAGTCCAGTGCGGCTAGAGTTGCACATGCAGTTATGACAGATGTGAAGGTAACCCGATCTGGTCTTATATCTGTTTGTTGAAGTTCACAAAAGAGTGTCAGTGACTTCTCAATGGGTTCATGCTGGGAGTATCCTGCTATCATAGCATTCCAAGAAACAATGTTTCTCTCAGGCATTATGTCAAACAGATGTTGTGCATCCTCTATGCCTCCGCATTTCGCATATCCTGCAACCATTGCAGTCCACGAAAACGCATCTTGTATTGGCATTTTGTCAAAAACTTTGAACGCATAATCTGTATTCCCACAATTAGAATACATGGTAACAAGGGCACTGCTTACAGCTACAAATAACTCAAAACCATTTCTGATGGCATAGGCATGTACCTGCTTGCCCTGTTTAGCAGTACCGAGGCTGGAACAAGAACTGAGAACACTAACAAGCGTGACTTCATCAAGCCCGATATCTGCCATCTGCATTTCCGAAAAAAGTTGTAACGCCTCACCATTCAGCTCATTTTGGGCATATCCTGCAATAATCGTAGTCCATGAAACCATGTCTCTTTTTGTCATTTTTTCAAACAGTTGGCGTGCATCTACTACCCTTCCACATCTAACATACCCTGCAATAATTGCATTCCAAGACACTACATTTCGTTCAGTCATTTTGTCAAACACTTGGCGTGCATCCTCTACACTCTCGCATTTAGCATACAAATCAATAAAAGCACTACCCACAAACACATCTGAATCAAATCCCGCTTTGATACAGTAAGCATGGGCTTGCTTGCCATCTTCCAAGCTTCCTAAACTCGAATACGCACTTAACACACTAGAAATCGTAATCTGGTCTGGCATTGTACCCGTGCGCTTCATTTCCCTGAATACTTCAACAGCCTCCTCAGACTTTTTGTGCAGCACACACCCTGCAATTATTGAATTCCAAACGGCCACTGTACGCTGAGGCATGTCATCAAAAACCTTCAGAGCTTCCTCAAAACACCCACTTTTGGCATAGCCAGCAACCATCCTAGTCCATGAGTACACATCTCGTTCAGGCATTTTGTCAAACACTTTACGTGCATCTCTCAATTTACCACACTTGAGATACATGTCGGATACCCGATTTGCAGAATAAATGTTTACGTTAAACAATCCAGTTAAGATCATGTGGGCATGGACTCGCTTGCCTTCAGGCAAAGATTTTTTCCTTCCACACTCTTCTAACATAAAAATATAAGTACTGGGCGCAGTAGCTCTGATGAGGTTACCATGGTTGTAATTACTGTATAGACGAAGAAACAGGTGAAAGTTTCTTCTGTTCCGTATCTCCATCTTGTAGATTGACGGTAAGTGTAAGGGTTTCATAATTTTCATCTGAATTGGTTTCTAAATATTTTCAGGTGCCAAGGGGATAATAAAAGTGAGTACATTTTATTAGATGTTTGCATGTTTGAATAAGGCAAAAGCTCTAATTACAGAACCGATGCTTGTGGTTTGAATACCTAATATGTGTTTTGAGCCATTGTTTTCTCTGCCAACGTGACCTGAACCTCGGTTTAATTGCTCAAGCAATTCTAATAAATCTAGACTCGAAATAACAGAGAGCGCGCAGACGAGCAAAATTCGGGAATTTTGTGAAGTATCTTCGTTAGCAGAAATGCGCTTTTCCGAGTCCATGAAAATAAGTGTGATTGTACGAATCTGTGCGATTTTAGTTTGTTTCTTATCGCACTCCTCGTCTCCCATTTTTCTTAGATACAATTTTCTATATAATCTGCATATTTATATGTATTTAGTTTAGATCGATGATGGATAAATGATATCATTCTCAATCAATTTGTCAATGTCAATAAATTAATTGCCTCTATTTGATATGCTTCTTAGAACCTATATTGTCTCAAAAAGTGATGTAAATTGATCTCGAGTTTTACGATGTTAATCTGTGACTGCTATAAACCTGATTTGATGCATGTAATGATCAATTTCACATAGGATCAACCTAACAAAAAAATGCACTTGAAAATTTGTTCACCTTAACCTTCTAGATGTATGAATATTCTAAGGTGGTTTCTAGAGATACCATTGAGGAACTTGCCAACTCAATAGGTCAACATGTTTTCCTAGATCAAACCCCTTGGTGAACCGAACTAACAATAAAAAAGATTGAAGACAACATTCGCAAACATGCAAATGGCCTATATGATGGTGAAGCAAATTTGATCCCTTTTAATGCACTTGAATTCAAAAGTAAATGCTCTTGTAATTCTCTAAATCCATCCTAATGTGTTTAAGTGCTAAATAAATTTCTTTAAATACCATGACATAGTAACATGTTGCATGAAATGTGTGTTAAGTTGACTCACAATGGCTAGTAAAAGAGGCAAGAAAGCTTGATTTTGAATCTAAAGCTTTATGATTTGGGGATCATTCTTGCTCTTCTTAAGATTGACTAAAATCAATCTCGAGCCATACATAAGTAAAATGTAGGGATAAAGTGGTGATCTTGAGGTAGGGGTGAATGTATGGAAATAAATGCCAATGGCAATGAAATGGGATGAATAGGTAGCAAATGTATGAGATTAGTGCAAATAGGAGTGAAATGAAGATGGATAGGGATCAATCCATGAGCCAAACCTAACACAAGAGTATGCCACTTGTCAATATGGTATTGCATTAAGACATTCCCATCAAGGTGGGCACAAAACTAAATGGGAAATGGCATGGGAATAATAATTTCACTATTAGATTTTCCCCCCACTGGTGTGCATGCGAATCTAACATAAGCATGCATTTCAAAATATATGGACATTCTCAGTCAACATGAAAAGTAAATATTTAGACACTCATAAAGAATATTGTCTCTAAGAAAGGATACAATGATTCTTCATGTACTCTCCTTAGTATGAGCACTCCATTGAAACCTACAAAACAACAAAAAGTATGCAATGAATAGTGTTTACAACATGATAAAAAAAAGCATAAACTACAAGTTGCTTTAACTATCTATGAAAATTTTAAAAAGAAGCAAAGGAATAGGAGATTTCACCTATTTGGAAAGTGGTATGAAAATTTCGTATGATGTGGAAATGCGATAAGGGTCCATGTGATGTGGTCATGTGACAAAGCTCCGTGTGATGTGGCAATATGAAAAGTTTGTGTGTTTCAATAATGTGATAAAACTCTACACAATGTGGCCATGTGATAAATCTCAATGTAATGCAAGCATGTCATTGCAAAATAATTTATAACTCCATCTTGATACAGTGATGAGTCTCTATTTAGCACAAAATGCAACCTAAAATATCAACATTGAAAAGCTTTAGTGATAATATATGCCCCTCCAATTGGTTACATTCAACATATACAAGGAATTGTAGGAGAGAGAAAAAGATACATGATAATGATAAAAAGATAAAAGTGATAAAGTAACAGAATAAGATGTAGTCATGTAAGCATGTAAGAATGTAATAAATGTATATGGGTAACATAATGTAAGAACACATAAGTCTAGGATATAAGCATGAAGGAACATGCAAAGATGGTTGTCAGCCCAATATAGGAAAATAATACGATAATAATGACCCTAAAGGCTAGATATTGATCTTGTAGGCACAAATGGGATTTAAACTAATGTGTGTATTACAAGGATCATAGCATGTAATCATAAAGTATGAACATAATAAGAAGTATAAGTATGGAATTATAGGATGAAAACATGGTAAGGAGAATAAACATGAAATCATGATAAAGATAAGCATAATAATCATATTATGGAAGTAATAGCATAGGCATGAAACATGGTAAGTAAACATGTGAAAATATAGATGGAAAACATTTATCATGGGAGGACATGAAAGTCAAACAATGAATGTGGGAAAGCATGGAAAACTAACAAAGAAACATAGGTAAGCATATGATCTCATCATGACACATATACATGTAATACAAGAAAATACCCCCCAAGTGGGAAAATGGCGTATAAAGAAAAATATAGAAGGTGAAATGAGAATTGGAAAAACACAACAATCATCGCATAAATAATATAGGAGGTGATATTAGAATAGGAAAAACACAACAATCATGACATAAATAATATAGAAGGCGAAATGAAAATAGAAAGGCATAACAAGCATGCCATAGACAAAGATCAAAGTGTAAAAATGGATATGAAGAAAATGCTAAAGCACATATGAGAGAAAAACATATGCAAAATAACTAAGGTAAAAAAGTGCATAAGTATACATATAAGTGGAAAAAGGCCATTTTATAGGAATCTCCTAAAAGTTCATCAACCTCCCAAAAGGCAACATCATACTCTTCCTCCTCAAGTGCATGGCTTTCTTTTTCAATTAATGTGTTTCCTCTTAATACAAGTCATTACTCTTAGTGAGCACACTATCAATAGGTAGAACTATAGAAGTTTATTTCTTTATCCATTTCTCTTTCTTGTTTGTAGGTGGTCCCATAGAAAGATTTTGCATCTAGTGAACCACAACATTTTTCTTTGGAATCCATGAAGTAGTGTTTTTAGCATGAAGCATCAACTTTTGTAATATAGGACCCTTATCCTTCTTAGCTAGAATAGGGGATAAAGTATGTCTAATATGGTCACGTGTCATTTTATCTTCATCTTTAACATTTTCTTTGTTCTTCCAAACCTCTTTTGATATGCCTTATAAAGTTATTTCTCATTGTCATAAAGAGGCTCCTTGGGGGTACATATGTAAGTATCCAAAGTGAAATGGCTCATCTTAGGAAGAGGCCCATATGAATTCCATGCATTTTTTACATTTTTTACCTCACAAACATATTTAACGCATTAATGTACAACAAAAGGGACAACCCTCAAGTGCTAAAGCCATGGTCTACCAAGCAATATAGAAAATCTATGTCAAGCAAGAATAGCATGGCATAACATTTGTCCTTCCTTAAGACCCCCTTAAGAGGTGAAGTGACACAACCCAAAGTATAAATCAATATTCCATTAGTAAGCTTCAATGATACTCCTGAACGAGCACAATGATTTGGCTTCAAGTATTCATTATCCAAAAAATCTTTAGTACATCTATTGAATTGATTTATAACATCTATTAGAATGTCACCAATAACCCTATCATGTATTTAGCCTACCACATATAATGGACCCTAGTGGTTATTTTTTAGGATTTCCTCATCTGCAAATATGATCAATGGAGTAGCATGGGTAAGGTATGTCATTTGTATGTGTCATCTCCACATCCATATCATGACATGTATGTCCTTTTGAATCAACAAAGTAATAATCTAAAGTACCACGGTCCATGACAATTGGATCATGTGCATCAAAATTATTAGCATGACTAGGAAATAGGTTGGTATAAACTTCCAAGTTTTGGTTTGGAGGAGCAACCAAATGATTTCCCATCATTAACACCTCTAATGTGAATCATATTGTCATCTATAAGATCTTGTACCTTATGATTTAAATCCACACAAGACTGAGTATTATGCCACTTAACTCTATGGAAATGGATAAATTATTACTCATCATAATTCTTAGGAAGTGTTTTACTAGGATCTAATGAACAAATAGGAGGAAGATTAATCAAATGAAGTATAGAGTCCAAAGTTTCTTGCAACTTTGTAAATTTCTATGAGCAATTTGTTTGAAGGTGGGCATATTGAAAGTATTAGCAATTTGATGAACATTGTCCCTCCTTTCTTTGTAACCATTTACCTTAGAGAAAGATATATTTTTAAAATTTTGAAGTGTATGAAGAAGCAATGGATGATTCATACACAAGTGTATTGGATGCAAGAAATTTGACCTCAATATTCTTTAGGTGAGTACGCATGTCTATCAAAGAATGAAACTACTCAAATTGCATATTACATTCTTAATAGTAGGTATAAGTCCTTCAAGTAAGATAACTTTAAGCTCATCATCATCAAATTAGTTTTTTAGTTTACCACATAATAATTTAAATTGAATAACATAGTCATTAATAGGTGCATTACTCTTTTGGTCACACTTAATCAAATTATTCAAAGTTATTTTTTAGGTCCATGTTAATACAAAAATATTTTAAAAAAGCAATAGCTATCTCATTAAAATAATCTATAGAACCACAAGTTAAGGAATAAAACCATTGAATAGTATAATCATATAAGGTTCTTGGGAACATCTTTGCTAAGATCTTATCCTCATACGTAAAATCCAAATATGCAGTAATGAAAGCTTGTACATAGACATTAGAGTCTTATTTTCCATTATATAGCTCAAATCTAGGTGCAACAAAACTAGGAGGCCACAAAGATGTGACAACCTCAAGGACAAGAAGGAGTACGATGTGGAAGATTGTATGTAATTATTCTTTGTTATTAGGCATATCATCCATGCCTTTTTCTTAAGATTGGAAAAAACTTGCAATAATATATCTAGGGTAGAGGTAAGGATAATAGTGGTGTGAGGAGTATAAGAAACAATGTAGGAAGTATAATGAGGATTTTTTTATAGGAGGTAACATGTCATGATCATGGAGGGAGAAATTATATCATAGAGTGGAGTGGACATGGGGAGAGATGGAGGAATGGTGTGAGTGCCATAAATATGACGAATAACACTACTAGGGATATGTGCGTAAGGATAGGATGTGAGTGGATGATGCAACCACTACCAAGGGTCCTAGTGAAAAGATTCCCAACAGCACAACCCTAAGGACTACACACACTCATAGTGGAAACAAAAGGATGCACACGAAAAGAAACACATTCTTTTATTAATAAATTGAGTTTACATGTTTTAATAATGTGTGATGCCCTATACACACGTCAAGCACTTTAACTCTAGTTTATTACATAGGTCCACATGTGGGTGGCCTTTTTACCCCTTTACTATGTTTCCCAACCTAAGACATACCACAAGAGCCAAACCATCCCCCTTAAACTTCTCCTAAAGGCTTCTTCCCAAAAGCTCTCATAAAAAGTGCCCTCTCTTCATTGCCTATTACAATTTGAATATTTGCTTGGGATTTTAAAGTCATACTCTCTACTTGTTTGGCACCCAAATGCCTCTCCATCAAATAATCCACCCATGGCCTACACCATCTAACATGAATGTCATTCCTACTATCCTCACCATCCAGCTTATAACATTATGATCCCGAAGATGATCCAATCTCTAATAGTTGTAAGCTCATCTACTGGCTCATGGCTTGAGGCCACTAATAGTCCATGCATCCACCAATATATTTTCCTCATTCTACCATCATGCACTAAATTACGCTATATTTACAGGTTCCATGAGCACACCATCAAATGATGCTATCATGTGCAAGTTCATGCACTTGTTTACCCCATCTTTGTGCCAAACTCCTTTTATGCACAACCTCTACCATTTCACCCATCACACAATCTCAATCAAATGTGCATAACTCTATAAACACCCTCATTTTCATGTCATCTTTTTCAGTACTTATTTTTACCTACCACACACATCTCTATGCCATAGATTTCAACTTCACCCATGTGTGCACTTCACCATTGGTGCCAAGCCTTCTTTACACACCCCTTCTCAATAGTTTGGATTTAAGACCCTAGAAATGTTCTGTAACAACCTGTTCCTAGTTACCCAATTTATCACATTTTTTTCTTCTTGTTTATTAATCATTAATCAAGTTGTTAATGTTTAATTCAATCGTATACTCAGGGACTTCTATCCAAATGGGATAGGCATTCATCCAATCGGGACAAGCTTCTATCCTTACGGGATAGGCATCTCTCCATAAGGGACAGGTGTTCTCCATCCAAACAGGACAGGCATCTATCCTAACAGGATAGGCATCTATCCATAAAGGGAATAGGAGCGTGCTCTAGCCAGAGACTTAGGCCCATCGGGAATCAAACTGATCCTAAGCCACTCATTTAAGACTACACCCCCCAACTAATGGGAGTACACTGAGGCCGTCGTCATTCAGGAGTTATATATATTTAATAGCTTCAGTCCCGCCTCAGAATTTGGCCTAAAGCCTTAGGGAGTCAAGTTAATCCATTCATGATTCTTCCGAGTTATACTTTGAATGTTTTTCTATCTCATCTTTACATTAAGGTTTTGCCTTTGATTCTCTTGTTGAAAACTTATATTGAAAGGTTGAATCAATAGAACGAGAGTTTACACACCTCCCAACCCCGTGCCTGAAAACCTGCGTACTGAGAACATTCTTCATTCCCCAGGCTGCCTACATACCCACTTCCGAACATGATCAAGGTGTAGTTTATATGTAGTTCTATTTACTATTCTATGTTTTATGTGAACTATTTAATGTGGGTACGTATCCCTTTCTAAGGCCTAGTTTCCCCAGACAATTCCTCTGTGACTACTACCCACGAAGGGAGCAATTAATAAGTATTTGGTCTTCTCGACCAATACTTGTTTACTAAATTCACTACTTCCTAATCCTATCAAAGTAAAACTTTACAACTACATGTTTAATGATCCTTTTTTCCTTCTTTTGATATTATGTTCCCTTGCATGGAAAATGTTCTAATTTTGATACCGCTACAAGGTGATTCCAAGTTCTTTTTAAAGTAAAACCGTGTAATGGGAGATATTTTCTAATTTGGATCAACTCATTTATTCAGGAAATTAATCTTGTTAGTTTGGTGTCCGAGGGAGATTACCCATCCTTTGAACTTAACATTGTGATGTTCCTTATTACTCCCCGACGATTTAAAGGGACGCTGTTATTGCAACTATGTTAGGCAGTATGTGCAGTAGTTCAACGCGACGACATTACCCTTAAACGTGACCCAGAGGCACCGTAGATACTGAACACTGCGAGATGGTTTTTGTTTCAATTTCTTGATTAAGTTGTTTACCTAACTAGAAAGAAAGAAAATTTTTATATACATTGCATAATACTACAAAGGATAATTTGGGAAACTAAACTAAATATCCATTGAAATATTACATTTCTATAATTCATTGAATTGGAAATAATTTCTAACAAGTTCCCATCTACACTATTATTTGAATTTGAAAACATATCTTGTGACTAACTAATTTTGCATTGAATTTTAAAGTCATTATTTAAATTGTACTTGAAATAAATCTAAAACTGAAAAAGAAATTGTCTCTTAAGAATAACTTCATTAAATAAAAAGTACATACATGAACTTGATTTCTAAATTCTTATTCTAATCATGTGTGATGGAAACAATTAAGACAAGACATACAGTAGTTTTCAAGTTTAATCAAGTGGTTTGATAAATTCAATTATACTAATGAGTTTCTTATCTTTGGCTCAATCATGTAGTAATATGTTACTATAGGGTTTAATAGCACTACTAAATTGTTGTTTAAAGTATTCATAGCTAATTAATCGAACTGGATATAATTAGTCATTCTAAAATAAAAGGGATTTTTCCCATTCAAGAGTAAACTAATAAAAGTATTCAATTTGTCAACCCACTAAAGGTTCAAGCACACACTAATATGCATCTTTGCGTTAGTTTCAGGTGTTTACTAAATCATTTAATAAGGTACTTAAAACTAACATTTGAATCTCATTCTAACTTTATGTGAAGGTTGGATCCCTAGACCGATATATTTGTTCAAATCATCTAGTTGTGCAGTACGAATTCGTTGAATAATGGGCTGTAGGGTTGATGTTTAACTATCTAATCACCTTATTTGAAGAAGTAGAACCTTGAATTATAAAAAGAAAACGATTACAATATTGTACAATTATTTTGTTATCCAAATGTAAGGTTTACCAAGAAATAGTATGATCTCTAAGATCTAAACTAGGTATTAATAAAGTGTTGGTTAATTAATCCATCTAACTAAATCATGGATATACATTATAAATATCGCATTTGCATGCATATATACATTGAAATATTCTAAACTATATTTAAACTTTATTTAATTAAACTTATATTATAAAAAATTATTAACATACGTATATATTGAAAATATATTTAATCTATATTTAAATTTTATTTATTTAAACTTGTATATTTACATATATTAAAATAAAATAACCTAAATATTATAAATTTATTATTATATATATATAAAACATTATTTATTAATATTTAATATATTTATAAAAGTATTAAATATTAAATATTATAATTATTTATTAATATTATATTATTAAGTTTAAAGCTCAACTTTAAACGTAACTTTTAGTTTTTTTTAAGGAAGAGATTTCTTTAAGTTTATAAGGCCCATGCGATAGAAATGTTAAAAAAAATATTCCTTTATATATATAAAATTTAATTTTACTTTTAAATCTATTTTATAATAATTTGTAAAATGTAGAATGTAGAATTTTTAAAAGATTTTTTCATAGAGGAAAATTTTCTAGATCTACACATTTTGTAAATATAATAATAATAATTTTTTAAAAATAAAATATATGTAATCTCTAAATTTATTTTTTATTTGATGGAGTTTACAATATTTTAAAATTTGTTTATTAATTTCTATCACATAATATTGAACCTAGTTTAATTTCAATAAATCTCATACAATTATAGTTTGACAAATCAAAGTAAGAATTTGGTTTAAGATCTATTAAAATCTAAGTTTGAATTTAACACATATTTTCAATTGAAATAATAAAATAACAAATCTAATTTGAAATAATTTTCAATTTTCCGATTTTAATTAAAAAATAAAATAATCAATATATATAAATTTTCCTAGATCTAAGATGGAAATAAATGAATAAATTACTCATATTAAAAGAATTAATGTACATTTTTTTATTATATTATTTTTAAATTTATCTTCTTTATTCAAAAGAGAATAATAGCCATTCTAAATTAAATTAATCAAATAAAAAAATAAGATCGACATAGTTTTATTTTAATTGATGTGACCACCAAAACGTCAGCCATAAGAGCAAATTGCTCCACCATTTGATGAACAAATGATGAATGGTTGTAGTTCAATTCCAAAAGGTAGATCTCCAACGCTACACATTGCCAACAAAAGCCTTCAAAATCAACCAGGAGCTATTAAATATTATTAGATCAACGATTGAGATATATATAAAATAGTATTGATTATTGTATACTATATTCTAAATGTAAATATAGTATTGATTATTGTATACTATATTCTAAATATAAATATTTTTTTTATTAGATCAACGATTAAGATATATATGAAGTAGTAGCCTGTCTAGGAGGAGGCCTCTTGAAGCTTTTCTTCAGATCAATGACCTTTTATGAAATCATCATCCAATTCTTGCTCTTCATCTTCAGTCATCTTAGAGTCTTTAGTGTAGTGCTCTTGCTTTTTCATTTCAAACATGCCTTCAGGTATATCTATTTTTGAATTCTAACCCTTTTCAAATCCAAGACCACCTTTATCCTTTAGAGGTCTTTGACTACTAATTATCTCATCAAGGATGTTGGTGCTTAAGTTTTAGACTCCTGTCTATCTGATCCTTTGTTTTCTCTAGTTCTTTCCTCAAAAAGACAATTTCTTATTCAAGTTTGGAGCATTCAACTAATTTGGTATTGAGCTTAGCATTTAGGCAATCTGTAATCTTTTTACCTTCTTCAATTTGAACTTTCATGTTGACAATTACTTCTTTTGATTATTTGAGCTTGACTTTATATTCTTCATTTTCTCCCCTTGCTGCATCCAAATCTTCTAGGGCAAAGATGAGTTATCCTTCAAAATCAACTTCACATTCTTCTTCATTAAATGTCGTCATATCTTTATCAACTTCCTGAGGATTCTTACCATTAACCAACACTTCATTTCCCATGTGTTCCACAACAAGATCTACCACAGTTGTTAGACTATATCAAAGAACTTGGCTCTAATACTAATTGTTGAACACACAGAAGTACTGAAAGGGGGGTGAATCAGTACTTAATCAAATTCTTTTCTTCCAACAACATTTAAACAAATGTAAGCATTTAAACCATGAGAAACAAAAGAACACATAAGCACACAACTATAACACCAGATTTACATGGAAAACCCTAGAAGGGAAAAGCCACGGTGAGTAAGCTACTTGGATCTACTGTTCAATTCCAACCTCACAAATGAAAATAAGTTTGCATTAACATTTATGGGCTACAACCCAAAGGAAGCTGCAACTCCTTGAAGTGCTACAACACTTACAACTTTTACAAAAAGGAGGCTTCAATCTCTATATCAAAAATACTTATCTGATTTAGTTCCTTCTTTCACAAAAATAGACTGCTTCAACTTTTTGCTGACCTCTCAGACCTCTGCACAACTATCTCATCTCTACATAATCACAATACAAAGTTTCGCAATATCAAAATACCTTCAGATACTCTTCTCTGTCATCACAACTCCCTCAATTTGCCTCCGTAACAATATCACTTTACATAAACTGATCCTTTCCACATTTCATCATCAAAACTACTTCTGCAATTATTTTATTCGCACATTATTATTGCTAACATACATCACACTACACCTTCAACAACCTTGATCTTACATTTATATCCTCCACAAGCCTAAAAAACTTTCTCCTTTATCAGCCAAGATGAAACATGTAACATGAAACGTGCAACAGCCACAACAAGTTGGCTCCCAAAATCATCAGCGATAATGTAGAAATCCAATGCGGTTCAAACCAAGTGATAACCAGGACCTATTTTTCCTTATCACACATCTCTACGCTAGAGCACACTTCCAAACACATGGTTCAATCATCAAAACACTTCAAGATTGCTCAACAAACACTTATCCAACTATGCAATTAGCTCTAGACCTAAAGCGGTATTGGAGGAGACATAATTACATCATACGGATCATGTTATGAACATTATATGGCTTGCAAAACATTCCCGTACACTTCTTTTACCAATCCATGTTGTTTTATGCTGGTGCAAACGCTCAAGAATTGAAGCCGGTATCCTTAGCACACTCTGCTTACATAGTCTTGATGTAAAACATTGAAAATCATACTTGCAATAAACAAAAACATTTGAAACTTGAACTAAGCAATCCAACTTGATCATATGAGCTTATCTCTCAATCAGCAAAGCTAGATATTATAATGCGGTGAAATGCGGTGGCTTTTACCATTCTCCTTCAAACAACCCTAATCAGCAACATGATTTGTCTTTACTCTGTTGACTCTGGAGAACCTCTGTGGTACATCTTATCATTTGAAACTTGAATATATCATACCTCTCATCTGTATCTGACTATCCTCCAAGCTGCAAGATCACATATTCAAATGTGGAGAAATGTGGAGCAGTCCTCTCACTACAACACCACTATACCACTGACTTCACTCTGCTAGCTCTGGAAAGTTCTGTGGTAACTTTCATACTCTGAAATTAGGATCATGCATACTTCACACTTGTATCTATCTAACCTTCAAACCGCAAGGCCATACCTTCAAATGTGGAGGAATGTGGAGGAATATGGAGCATTCTCTTGAGCTTCTTTAGTGCAACTTCTTGTGCCTTTGACAGATTGAAATCTTCTACACTTTCCTTCAAAAACTCATTCAAAGATTTTCAATAAGAGGTAATGAATGCAACATTCACAACACCACAGACAACATTTATTCATCAAAAAATAAGAAACTACAACTTAATGCCAACAAAACCTTCAACTTGACAACTTTCACCTATCCATGAACTTCAATAGAGAAGGTACAACTGTGTACAGATGATACTGATCCAACAACATACTCAAGACTTTCATCACCATCTCCTTCACTTCATAACACCTCTGATCATCACTCCTTTTTCTGCTCTTCTGAACTACTCCTTTGTCTGCTCCTCTGATCACTTATTATGTCATCTTTGATTACCACTTTGTTGACATTATCCACCACAACTCTATTGACATCAATGACAACATATGCAACATCAACTACAAGGTGTCACAAAGCTCTAGGCTACATGAAACATGTAGTTGACTAGTGTAAACAAGTCCTTGATTAGTGCAATGATAATAGATTGGGGAATCTCTGTGTGGTGCTCAACGTGCATCCTCTTGGGTCCAATGAATCTTCATATATATTTCTTTGTTAGCACAAACTCTAAAAAACCCAACACAAGTGGCAATAGTTAAAACTATACAAGTTTCTCAACCCGATAGGTGTTCATGATCCAAGTTATGCCCTTACAGTGATCCAATTCTTTTGAGACATGGATCTACCTTTACAAAACACAACCTCAAAACTATGAGGCCAAATATAAGCTTGTAGTGATGTGTGTGGATTCTTTTACAACTAACTGGTAAATAAAAACCTACAAACCAATAAATAAAGTGAAAGCAAATATTTTTGGTTGACACAAGATTGCTCTTGTTCCATGGGATGCTCCTGCATTAGACACCCAAGGTTACTAAAAAAATGAATCATGGTAAATAAAAACCTACAAACCGATAAATAAAGTGAAAGCAAATATTTTTGGTTGATACAAGATTGCTCTTGTTCCATGGGATGCTCATTAGACACCCGAGGAATTCTAACATATAGCTTCTTTGTCCTATTCTTTCCATCTCTTTAGGTATGCCTCAAGTGACCTATCATGTGTGATTCCTTTCACCGCATTGTTTTCTATCTCATCAAGCTTCCTCTTTTGTAGTTGTGGTACTCTATTCCATCAATCATCTTATGTACCACATCCTCCTAACCTAATTTCATTCACAAGTTCCTCTTACCTTCTCAACCTTCATCAACTTGTTTCCTACATCTATCATTCACCTTCGGCTAATTCTTTGTTGTTGCATACTCCTCTGTATTGCTTCTTTCTCTATCTTCCTATTATCAACTAGGATTGCACCCATGACGCAAAGATGGAAAGCTCAGCAATCCTGTCTAACATGGGAATACCTTCAGGTTGTGGGTACCCTATGACGAAGGTAAACCTCCAGATTATGGTCTGGTTCCCTTATGATTTTCTAATGAATTAATGACTTTGCAGGAAAAGGGTTAGAAGGCTTTCTAATGGATGTACTAAAACTAGATTTAAATGGGTGGTGATGCACCTAAATGATAGAAACATGCAGCTCTAATTCACAACTACATTCAGAATATCTATCCACACAAATCAATTTGGCAAGATGACCACAAAAATAATTCAAAGGAAGGCTTGAATCAACTGTCTCTTTAAGGAAAACTGGGTTTTCACATGGAAGAAATGATTATTCGATCGCACAACCTAAGACCTGTGATTCTTCACTGCTTTGAATGCATGCAAGTATGAATGAGACAAAGATTTAAAGGTTCTAATGCTAAAACACAATAAAATTTCATCCAATCATTCATAAAACAGCACAATCGAGAAGGTAAATACTTGATCTTACTGAAAATGAAGGAATGTCTGCATAGATGACAAAAAGATAACCCGTAACCTGTTGTACTGTATAAATCTGTAAAAAATGAGTTACAAACAAGAGAGGAAAAAGGCAAGAACCAAGAAAAAATAAATTTTTTCTCCTATATACAAAAGATGACTCCAATGAGTCAAATTGGGTTAACTGAAGTTAACTCAACTCAAAAATATCTCCACCAAACTCTCCCACGAGAAAAAATGAAAAGCCCCAAAAAGAAGGGTCAAAACTGATGCAATTTGAGCTAAAATAGCCTCAAACTCATTGTCATAATCAGTTTGACTGAAATTGGCCCAAAAATCACTTCATCAACTGAAAATGAGACTCAAAAACTCCTATTAAACTCCACTTCTAACTCTGCATGATTTGAGGACCTCAAAGGCATTTCAGTTATCTCCACCTCCTGATTTTGCATGATTTTGGGATGAAGGTAATTAATTTAAACAAATAATAAAGTAATCAATGATAGATCACTTTATTAAGTGTTATGGATTTGCTCATCTTCTTGCATTTTTATGACAAATAATGAAGTAATTTATAAGCTATTACTTTATTATTTGTTTACATTATTAATTTCATTCCACATTTATGCAAGACTCAAGGGGAATTATTTTCATCATTTCACCCTTTGTCAATCAATAAAGAACAAAACACCTTATGACTCCCTTTGACTTTTATGTCTTCATCATACATCTGTATGATAATACATTCTCAAAAATTGCCCAAATTTTGACTAAGGCATGTAATAGGGTCAAAAGGCTCACCTTGCCCTCAAAAGCCACATTTGCGGATAATGACAGATATGATAAAAACAAACACAATCCTTATATCTCCCATGCCATCACATGTATTTACCTATCTCAAGTCTCATTAAGCCTTTCAAAGCACATCGTTATACACTTTATGACTCCCTTGGCCACCATGTCTTCTTACTAGGCATCATGAGATCAAGTTTTAGACCACGGCCCCTTTTGGTTTTATGAAATAAAAGTGACAAATATCCCACAAAGGGGTCGACCACCTCTTGGGACTTGTGCATGCACATCCAAAAGTAAAAGTTTGCCCTAATCGGGCCATTATGCATTTCTCAAGTTTGTGAGGAGACTCTGTGGCACTGCCATGCTAGGGTTTCAACCTGGCTTTACATGCATTCTCGGGCTATCTAAGAGACTCTCATGCGAACATTTGGTCTTCTACAACTCTCTGCAATAGGTAACTTCACTCACCTAGTGGTATTTGATGCTCCTCTGTGTTTTCTACTTCAGATACTCTGCTATTTAAGTGGTTCTCCTGCATATTATGTTTGAAGATCTGCTTGGAAAGCTCTAGAATGAGTTAAAACATAGGTTATCCTCATTGTATCTCCTGTAGGTATGAATGAAACACTACGACTTCATTTCTTTTCTCCATTATTGCTCCTTTGCTCACGACATAAATGATATTTGCTTGGGTTTTCTTTGAGAAAAGATGGTCCTCTCTGTGGTTAACCCTAGCTAGGGTTTTGTACTTGAAATACATCATTTCTCACATGACATTAAACTCCCACCAGAAATGACAAACTCTTTGAAATACCTTTGCACTCCGCACACTTGACTATTACAGGAATAAGTATGCTTATGTGGAAACTGCCCTACTGCAAAAATGAGAACTGTTACCCTAGCTAGGGTTTTGTGAATGAAACCCTCCACTCATGACTGCTTCTGCCTTATGGAAAATGGCATGCTGAAGGTTACATCTGTATATAAATGCCCACTTTCAAACTATATGTTTTAGCAATATATCTCTAAACTCATATCTCTGCCCTGTGTAGCCATTTAGCTTCTTGTGTGACTGCCATTCTTGTCAGGTATCATTGACTGCCTTTTTGATGAACTATGCATATATTTGCCATGGTAAAAGATGACTGTGTAACTGTCACTACATATTTGTATACCTTTCATGATCTACCTCTCAGATATTCCTATCAAGCTATCTTCACAGCTTCCTCAACTTTCGTAGGGGTTTATGCATGGAGTGTACAAGGTTTGTAACTTTGTAGATCTCTATTGTAGTACATGTATTATCATCTTACCTACATTGTATAAACCTCTGATACTCCTGAGTCTGATGTTAAGACATTTAATATCCTCACAGGTTACAGATGCACATAACATTCTATTGCACCAAACCTTTGTACAAGGTCCCTTAGACTCTGTAGTATCCACTTTGAAAAATATAGACTTTGATATGGCATATTGTACTAGCTGTGTTTCTTACAGATGTGTAGGCTCCTTATTTATTTGTCAAAGCTTATCACTTGATGACAAGTCTAGTTTCTGTGTCTTTGCAATGGTGTCTTAATGATGACTGTAACACCTTAACATCTGATGTCTTTGTACATCAGCTCCTCCATACATTCTCTTAAATAAGGTCTTGTCCTTTATCTGCTGCTCCTCAACTAGAAAAGTCATTCTCATCGATAGTTTTGAATGGTTTTCTCTACTTGTTCTTCTTGTGATAGTCCTTTGCAACTGTAAAGAGGTTATTCCTTCATTGGTAAGTTCATGGCTATGTATCACCTGAAGAGTTTATTGATCCTTGAATTTATTGTTATCCTATCACAATCTTTAGGACTACATATTGGTACCTTTACTTCATACATCATTGTTCTTCATTCTTGCACTTCAAGAAACTGAATGACTGCATCATTGTGGTTTCTTATATGTTTAAATGGAGATATACCTTTACAGTTCTATCCTTTGATGTGACTGTCCTAGTTCACTATCACTGTCATGATACAGTTGGCTGATGTAGTGTGATCTCTATAGTGTTAACTGTGGACTGCTCCTTGGTGAAAGAAAACCCTACCCTCACATTATGACTATTGGTGACTGCTCCTCATGCTACTTATCACTGTCATAACTCACAATCATATGGAAATTGTCTTGAGACACTGTGTAATTGTCTTTTTGTGCATTTATGCTTGTGTCTCTTTAAACAACTGCACTTTTGCATATAGGATTGTCACCTTTCATGGTAGTGCAAGTTGACTGTCCTATATGAATATCTTCATGTACTGTAATGTTGTCTCTTAACTTCTCATTCATTATGTATGCATAGAATCAAATACATGTTTATTGCATCTTCTCTTCTATCATTGCCTCTCATGGCTTCAAGGATAGACCTTTGGTGATGTATGTTTGATGTGGCATGAGCTGCTCCCTCCTGTAATGAATGAAGTCACTGTATATCTTACATTTCCAGCTTGCTCCATTACAGATGGCTGCCCTGAGACTTGTGCATATATGCTCTATTCTTATGAGTTTGATGTAATGAATGACTGCCTTGATCTACAGTCATAAATCCTTTAATGGTGACTGCCCTTCTTCTAGGATTGTCCACATGTCTGAAACAACTGCTTCAACTTTGCAAATTTCCTAAAAAAACCTCTCTGTATAAATATCATCCATTTGAATGGTCAAACATCACCCAGCAAGTTTACACTTCATTTACAACAACAGTGGTAAATATTTGTCCTATTTTTATATGCCTGGGCTAGGGTCTTTTTGACTGTTGGAGTGGATGATATTTAAGCATGATTGAGAAGGTGTTCATTCACATGATTGTTCTTGCTAGTTTAATGTGTGTTTTGCATGCTGCTCATGCATTATGGCTGCTCATAAAATAGTGTTGTTGCTTCAATTGCATAGACTGCTATGACAGTCATCTAATTCTTTATGGTCGTTATGGACTGTAACTTGATGAGACATGTGTCTAGCATGGAGGGCCTTGTTGTTTGTATTGACTATCCTCAAAAGGTGAAGATTGGTATCGTCCTCAAAAACTGTCATGCAACCCTCTTTACTCTTTTTGCTGCTAGACTGTCTCATGACTTTGCATACTCTACTTGACTATCTCCAACATTTTTATGCATTTATTTGACAAGCTTAATCATGTATCTTGCTTATCCATGTCCCTCTTAAGGCTTAAGGGCAACATGCTGGGCTCAACCCTTGTGGGAGCCCATTTTTTCACCACATGCTGAAATATCATGCACAATGATGAATGTACCTGTACCTGCACATTGCACAAACAAGTTAGATAAAAACAATGAAGTTCAATGCTCTTGTGATGACTTGATCTTTCATTTGATGATCTGATCTTTTGGCTCTTCTTACACACATCTGGTAATGGCTCAATTGATTTAATGCATCATATGCTTAGGTTATATCTCTATTGATGAAACATATGATGAGATTTCATGTCCCGAGCTCTAACCAAATTTTCAATCATCTACAGGTGTATCTGAAGATCAGGAACGAGAGGAGTTGAACATAAGAGGACCAACACCAAAATTAGCCATTAAGGCAATGAAGGATATGATCTCTTTTCATATGCTTTTCCCTTATTTTATCTTCAGACGTATAGTTTACTTTCCATGTTGCATTAGCTCAGTTTAGTCGTTCCCACGGCTTGTGTGGGACATTTTAAGCATTCTTTTGATCTCAATGTATGAAACAACATTGTATACATTTTTCATTACAAAATGAATGAAAGACAACAATATCATGCAATTTGTGTATTTTCTTTCTATTGTAAAACATTGCATAATAAAAACTAAATTCCATTTAAAACATTCACATGCAAATGGTTAAGCTTTAGCATAAATTTGTTAGAGTACCTTTCACCTTTGAAGTAATCAGTTGTTTTAGCTCTACCAAATTGAGTTGTAAGTGAAATATGGTAACACTTCCATTGCTGCATATTCCTTTGTACATCTCCCCTTCCTATCCTCAATCTATCTAGATGTCTTGACATCTCCTCTTTAGTGACCTTTTATCCCACATTCCATCTTCCATGGTATCTCCTCTATAGCCATGGTGTTGTTTGACAAACTTGTAGTGCTGCAGATTCTTAGTAGTTGCGGCGTTGTTTGACAAACTTGCAGTGTTGCAAATTCTCAGAATCAATGCATAATGCTCATCCCCAATTCAAACTCAAACATTGTTACAGAACTACTCCTTGGTCTCATTCAACAAAATCAACTTATGTCTCTTACAATCCTTCCATATTGTGTATGTGTTAGCTCTCCCATCATATACAACACTTCTATCAAATTGTTAAGGCCTTCCCAACAACAAATGGCACACATCCATTGTCCCAATCTTGTACAACACCTCATTATAGTATGCCCCTATCTTGAATCTCACCATGCATTATTCTTCCACTAGAATTCTGTCTCCCTATTGCAACCAACCAATCCTACATGGGCATGGATGCTTCAACCTCTTCAATCCCAATTTGTCAAACATTTATTCTGATACCAAGTTATTTGTACTACTCATATCCACAACAACATTGCAACATGTCTCCTGCCTTGTATCTAGTCCTGAACAATCTCTTTCTCTATGTTAGTTCTCTTCCATTGTCGTACTTCAACGCTCTCCTCAAGACAAGTGATTCTCCATGTTCCAGTTCCCTCTCTGAGCTAGGTAACCTCTCATCCAGAAATACAATTCTTGCGCTACCTTCTTCGTTCTTTCCTCGACACTCAAATGTCATATTTCCTTCTTCCCCACACTTGAAATAGGTTCCTTTAAAATATCTTCTCTCACTCCTCTCATATCCTCCTGTACCATGTTGATATTTATCTCTATAGTGTGTATCATTATATCCTCTATCTTTGCAGTGGTCATCATCTTCCTGGTAAGAGTCATCATCTTCCCTATCTATGTGGTGGGTATTCTAGCTTGTTCCTTTATTGTAGTATGGGCTACCTCTCCCTTGACCTCTTATGTATCTTCCTCTATCATCGCATCTCATCCTGCTACTCTGGAATCTCTCTTCTCTTTCCTTTTGTTGGTTATACCTTTCTTTAAACCTCCAATTCAATTTCCTTTCCGTGGTGGGGGCCAACTAGTAAGCCTCTTCCACTATTTGGATGTTCTACATGCCCAACTCTTCCTAAATAGATTCCCTCAAACCATTGATGTACTTTTCTACTTTCTCAACTCCTTCCTCATTATGTCTAGATTAGATTGTCATCGTATAGTACTCCTCGGTGTATTATTTCATAGTCATGTTCCTCTACCTTAAATTATGCAATTCCTTTAATAGCTCTAGCTGATAATTTTCATGGATGAACTTGGATTTCAACTTCTCTACTATCCTATCCCATTTTCCAATGCTAGGTTTACCTTTCCTATTCCTCTTTAACCGAAACTCCTTCCACCAAATGGTAGCATGGCCTTTCAACTTGGCAAATTTCATTTTATTTGGATTAGTAATATCCTCATACTAAAAGTGCTTTTCTAAATCAGTTATCCAATCTAACTCTTCATGGTTCAAATTACAAGAATAATTAGGAATTTCTACTCTAGTCTTGTTACCAATACTAGATATTGCTCTCAACATCCTTTCTTCCTTGTCTCCTTCACTTTCACTTTTCCTAATAGAGTTTGCTTCTTGTTCTTCATCACTCTCTTCAGGCCTAGGGTTAGGGATTCTTCTGCAATCTTGTTCAAAGAAATCCATTCAGTTTTGCATAGCTTTCACATCTCATACAGCTCTTTTATTCTCCCAACAACATTGACAATACCATGCCCTCTCTTTGGCAGCATATTGAATCTAATGTAAACTACCTTGGGCTAGCAGTCTATCCACAATCTCTATAAATTGCCTTGTAATCGGCTCTGTTAACTTACAAACCCTTGCGACTACCTCACACTCGGTGATCTATCCAAAATATATTTGCAAGTTGCCTCAATTTGATAAACACAAACTTACTCCTCTCTCTTCAACCCTCAAGATTCTAAACCTTACGCTCTAATACCACTGGATGCAGTTATGAAAGGAGGATCTCTAATGAAGGATTGTCCAACCATATAATGAAAATCAAACACACAATATACACAATAGAAACTCAATGAACAACAACATAAACTTTATTGATTCCACAATTTTGAACAATTCTAGTTTTCCACAATGGGATTCCTACATGCTAGATCATAGTCATTTGATTACTAATCATAAAATTACACTATTTAGATAAAACTCATTACATTCATGCATGTCGCACTATCAGCATCTTCATTATCATTATAATACTCCATTTCAAACTCTCATTCTCATGTTCATACTCTTTACTTTTTGACTTCATTCTCCCACTCCCTAACTCCATTAATGATATCTTCAAGTGATCACAATCCATGTATATATAGCAATCCCAAGCCTCAAAGATGATTTGTGTCGACTACAAGTTGGTGCAAATCTCTAGGCTACGTGAAATGTGTAGTCAGCAAGTGTAAACAAGTCCCTCGATCAATGTGGCGATAACGAAATAGGAATCCCCATGTAGTGATCAATGTGCATCCTCTTCAGCCAAATGGATCTTCATATGTATTCCTTTGTTGGTGCAAACTCTAAAAAACCTGACACAGGTGGGAATAGTTAAAATTGTGAAAGTCTTTCAACCCATTAGATGTTCATGATCCAAGTTGTGCCCTTCCGATGATCCAATTCTTCTAAAACACGAATATGATGTGGATGGATCTTCACAAAACACAACCTCAAAACCGCAAGCTTGGATATAAACTTATGGTGATGTGTGGTGGCTTCTTCTGTAACTAACTGGTAAATGAAAACTTGCAAACAAACATATAAAGTGAAAGAAAATATTTTTTGTTGATGCAAGATCGTTTTTGTTCCCTGGGATGTTCCTGCATCAAGTATGGCACCCAAAGCATGGGTCCAAATTCCAATAGCCCTTCTTGGTCTTGGTCGTCTTGGTTATTTTTAGCATATTCCTTACACATTATACATTGTCATGATCTATCATATTTGACCACCCAACTTGGGTGCCCCAGTTTATCCTCATTCAACTTATTCAAAGATGTTTCATGATAAGTGTCTACACCTATCATAATGTTGGTCGAGATTCCAATGTAACCTCCCTCTTACATGCTCTTACACATCATAAAAATCAAGCATATGTAACTCCCATCATGATGACCTTACATATTGTTTGGGGTTAAAAAGGGGGGAAATGTTTTGATTTAGGTTTCAAAGGCAAATCCTCCCTTTCACTACATACATTCAAGGGCATATCAACCGAGTTGAACCTCCAATTTGTGCAAGAGGATTCACCTATTAGGTTGGGTTGCCACTTGGAATGATGCGGAAGTTCAAATGTATCAAACAATATTTCAATTTAATGCTCAATTACTCATAAAACCCTAAATAAGAAAAACAGTAAGCAAATTAATGAATTATGGTAAATCCTTTCAGACCAAAGTGAAAGAGAGAGATTATTAACTCACTATTTTTTTGCAATCCGAAATGTGGAATAGTCGGGGACACTGGCACTAACACTCTAGTCCAAGGTACAGTTTTCATCACAGAATCTGAATCTCCTTCCGACACTAATCTGCACTGTTTCTTCCATTTCTGCCCTAGAAAAGATGGACATTGGCACTAGCGCCCTTGTCCCGAAATGTTCACCTTTGTCCTCTGCTTGTCAAATCCTAAATCCTTGTTGTCGGCAACCTCCTTTCTGCAACTCCACTCTGTGAAACTCGGTACCTGTAACCTGCAATCACAAAGGAGTGTGAAAGGGGGTTGTGGTGTTTAGAGGCTTGCCTCGGTCAAGCCTTGGAGAGACATTCAAGTCTTCCGAATACCGTTGTCAGATGAGAGTGTGTATCCCTACAGGATAGAGGCAAAACCTAAATGATAAATGATTGAAAACACAATAGATATCACCTTGAAGTGTAGATCTCATGGAAAGAAGATGCTCTTCATTGCCATGAGGAGATGGAGTTAAATCTGCAAATACAAACACAATAACAACAAAGTACTGCTCTGCAACATAATGAATGCCTTGAATCACTTTCACATAAGCTTGTAAATCAAAATGCCCATCTAGTTTGCAAATGAAACCTAATCATGCTTATATATGCAACTACAAACATTCCCGCTAAGAATTTCGTAATTCAAACTTGAGATGTCGGCATAGGACCTAAATAACGGTCATAAAACTGATATTTAAATTTAAGGTTGACCCAAAATAGGGTAGGATTGGGGTGCTAGCGCCCAAGTCCACCTTGGTATTTCTATTTAAAGATCATCAGAATGTAATCCCTTAGGTCCTATCTGCCATAAGACTTCAGGGTTTTCTCATCGGGAGTCAAAGTTATCATGCAAGATGCTCTAAATGCAATTTAAGGACCCGAGAGCTAAACCTTAAGAGGGAAAATCTCCCAAGGGGACATTTTCTGACATAACATTTATCCCCCACTTTAATGTATGTTTAAACACAAGGCCAATACATGCATTAAAGTACGGTCAACAAACACAACAAACACACCAAGCACTGTGAAGGCACTCCAAACACATTGAAGACAGTAATAGGCACACAAAACACAGAGAAGACAGCATTGAAGACAACGAATATTGTGAATGCATTGATTATTTTCTTTTTATTTTTCTCATATATGAATGCAAATGCAAGTGCAAGGAAAGGAAACACACAACCCAAAATGTAGGAGGGACTCATCGCCACACGTCTTTAGATTGCATATGGGGCAACAGACACGCAATACAAATCTTAGAGTATAGGAGGGACTCATCACCACCAATCTTTAGACTACACTTGAGAATAAACACGCCATACAAATCCCAAAGCATAGGAGGGACTCATCGCCACATGTCTTTAGACTATGCTTGGGAACAAACACGTCATACACACACACATGGAAGACATGGAGAAAACACGACAAACAAACAATGGAAGAAACCTATTGCTAGATTTGCAGCCATCCCAGGGACACTACAGGCACACACCGACGATTGGGCTTTGCCACAACAATCACCGAAGACACGCTTAAGGGTTAGGATAGTCTCAGATCCGCCCTACCTCCGCAAAGGACTTTTAGAAAATGACAGGATGTGCAATCTCCTCGAGAAATACACCATCCCTTCCTCCGCAAAGGGCTTAAGATAAAAGGATATATGCAATATCTCGCCTCTGCAGAGGGATTAAATGATTGCAATAAATTCAATTTTTACAAACACACTTTACTAGCATCTAAATCAGACAGCTTACCTTATATATGCCCCCACCTTAAGGTGGTTGATATCGTGTACCAATATCAAGCACGTTAAAGTAGGAAGAAAACACACAAGGGAACACGAGCTCTCGCAAAGCCTATGTCCCCCAGAGGTGACATGTACTTTACGATCGCCAAATGTTCCCATAAACACACAATTCCCTGCAAGAAGAGGTGTTAGCATCCATATAATCATGATAATCGACAATGCAAGGCTAGATCCAATATAGACAAAGTGCACGGAGCAGCAATATTGTTATGTTTTGTAAGTGCGATAAGACAACATCAAGATCACACGGAGTGATTCTACTAGCCAAGCGTCAGATAATATATATCAACCCCATCATCATGTATGGACTAGGTCCATTTTTTTATTTCTCGTTGAAGGGACACTAGGTCCGTATCAGTATACTATGTTTTTCGTCCTCTGCCAGCTAGATAGAACCACTAAAAGAAGGTAAACAATAAATCAAGAGAGGAGAAACAAGTGTCTTAGGGACAGTCACATAGGAGGGTGCCCCCAAGTCACCAACCACAACGCTATGTCCGTAAGACACAACACACAACAATGAAAATAGAGAAGCAATATAGAAGAATGATGATACAAATAGAAAGGTCACAACAGAGGCAGTCCCCTGGTATCCTTGACCTTACAAGAGTATCAAGGGTCATCCTAGGAGGCCTAAACAAATAACACATCATGACGAAACACAACACAAAGGTAAAGGGTTAGAAATACTTACCTGCTAGTACAATCGTACTAAAATTTGTAACTTTTGAGCCTCTTGGAGAGATACTCTATCAAGTTTTGTGCAAAATTTGAGTGGTTCTTATGAGAGTCCTATTTATTGTTAGGAAGTCCATACGATGCTTGTTTCTCAAATCCTTGTGTATGTGAAATCTTTTGTTGCTTATGAGGAGGGGAACCATTATTATTGCCAATTGATGATAGTATTCTTACTCTTTTCCGATCCTTAGCTCTTTTTCTTTGTTGCATTCGTCTATCAGAGTGACAAGGACTATCTTGTACTATCTCAGTCTTTTCTTTTGTCAAAGTCTCTTGCTTCAGTTGTTCCATTTGTCTTTCTGATGTGTTTTGGTTATCTCCTGATCCTTTAAGGGATAACGGAGGAGGAACCTCAGCATAAATACCATTCCTTCGTGGATGAGGTGATACTTCAATATTTTCATTATCCACTTCTATTGTAGCAATAATATCATCGTAGTTCAGATAGTCATCTTCTACTTCAAGTGTATCTTGTTCCATCATGTTATTATCGATATTTTTAGGGAAAGGATTAGTAAAGATTTACAAATTTTGATTCGGCGGAGCAACCGACTTATTTCTGTTATCATTCACACCCGATACCTATATAACATTCGAGTCAATGAGGTCTTGTATTTAAGATGCATACATCGTTCAGTATCATGTCCTTGTTGCTGATGAAAATGAGAAAAGGCATTAGCATCGAAATAAGGTCCTTGCATTTTATTGGGATCCAAAGGTTTAATCGAGGGAAGCTTCATGAGGTTATTACTCACAGCCCGATTCATGATAGAATGATAGGATTCAGATATTGGAGTAAACTTTCTTTGTTGATACAGTGCCTTCTTCGAATTAGTGATAGCAGACACTTGTGAAAATTTATTTGAATTTTGTCCATTAACCTTGATGAAAGTCTTATTATTCCTCTTAAAGTTGTTTTGTGATGGTCCACCCGTGGATTAACCAACGTGAGCCAATGAGTTTTGGTTTTCATATTGACTAGACAAAAGTTGATAATCACGAAGGGCGGTACATAAATGTTGAAAGGAGTTATACTTCATCAAG
Source organism: Cunninghamia lanceolata (assembly GCA_027924645.1). Taxonomy (NCBI): domain Eukaryota; kingdom Viridiplantae; phylum Streptophyta; class Pinopsida; order Cupressales; family Cupressaceae; genus Cunninghamia; species Cunninghamia lanceolata. The sequence goes on along the minus strand of BSBN01000474.1, from coordinate 649,915 downwards.
AGTATCTTATCATGGATGTTAGGTTGTAGATTTGTAATAAACACCTTTTGAACATCCTCATCCTTCATCTGATATTGAATTTGTGCATAAAAGGCTTGATACCGACTAATAAACTCAGTCAACTTCTCTTTCGAACCTTGCTTGCAATGAACTAAATCAATCAAGGAGACTTGAGGTCCAATGTTTGATTGGAAATGTTGTAAACATTGATCAACTAATTATGAAAAAGAGTATTGAATTCGAAGGTAGAGAGAAAAACTATTCTAAATCCGTATCTTTGAGAGATCACGGGAAACGTTTTGCTAACAAGTACTCTTCAAAGTAAAAATCACTACACATAGCCATGAATGTTGCCACATGAGTATTAGGATCACCTTTTTCACCATACTTTTCAAAGCAAGGAGTCTCAAACCTCTCAGGCATAGGAGTTCTCAAGATTGCATAAGATAGAGGATTATGGGCATGATAGGTTGGTATATTAGGTTGTGAAGAATTCGTCAAGTTTGTCACCTTTTGTTGTAAAGAAGTCATGCCTTGCAAGAGTTGGTTTAAGATGGCATCATTAGGAGATATGGTTTGTTGTGAGGAATTAGAACCAAAGTGAGGAGGAGATTGAGCCTGAGTAGTGATAAGAGGAGGCTGTGAATAATTCAGTGGTGGTTGAACATAGTGATAGGTGGAAGGTGGTTGCGAATAGTTATATGTAAGAGGTGGCTGAGAATAAGTGGGATGGACAAGTGGTTGAGAGTAATTATTCATAGAAGAGGTCACCTTAGGTGCCAAGTTCTAATAATTAAATCCCACAACTTTGTAGTTTTGGGAATTAGTGACATTAGATACTCCAATACCAGTGGTAGCATTACTACAAGCATTTGTATTAGTTGTTAAAATCATTGATGTAAATGTAGACATTCCCATAGTCGGTATAGGTGTCGATACTTGCGTGTGAGATGGTGACAACATGTTATTAATATCGTTCGCACATTCAGTCATCATCATGATATTATTGTGTATTATATGTGTTACTCCTCAAATAACATTAATACCATCTTGTCCTTTTATCAACTCTCTTATGTTGTGAATCACAGGTATAACTTCTTCCGCTATCATTTTAGTTTCAACAAATGCTTGAAAATCAGCTAACTCTTTATCAAGTTTATTGATTTGCTCATTAGGCACATGTGTGACCACCTCAATAGTGTCCTCTACATTGTGAAATACTTGATCTTCCATAGTGGTTGTATGAGGGATAGTTTCTTGCAAAATTTGTGTCTCTCCTTTTGTAAAGAAGGTGTTCAATGGATTTTCAAAGGTAGGAATATCATTTTCTTCAAGAGCACTAGATCCCATGAGTCTTCTACTTCTTTTTAAAGGGATACTTCTATTAGGGCAGAGAGTTATAAGACTCATACAATAACATGCAACACTCAGTGCACAAACTAATAAAACAAACCCTAGGAGAAGGATATGTTTAAGATCCAAAATGCTTGATTTTTCAACTTCTTTCAATGTAAATCACTAAGAGAAGAGGTGTTGTGAAAATTTTCAAGAGGGACAACAAATAATATGCCTAATAATAGTCCAATGATGCAACAATGTCTTTCACAACACGCTTTTGATGCAAGTCTAGAGTGATGACAAGTCAAAACCTAGTGAAAATACACCTAAAACATGCAAATTTTCACCAATTTTCAGTGCAAATGCCTACTAGAAAGGGTGTTGTAAGGAATTTGAGGAGGGGAAGCAAATAATACCCCTAATATCAATCAAATAATACTACAAAATCCCTTACAACATGCTTGTAATGCAATTCTAGAGAGACTATAAGGCCAAATCTAGTGAAAATGCAAGGTTTTCAAACCCTAGACATGCAATTTTGCAAGAAAACCACTATGATGCAACACTACAATTAGAAATCAGTCCTAATGAGTGTTTTAAAAGGATAGTAAAATCTAAAATAAGATTTTGACTACAAACCCTAGCTAATGCAAAACTAGGTTTTTATGAAAAATGCACAATTTCAAGCAATTTTTGACAATTTAAGCATGAAAATGCAATGCAAGTAAATACTAAATGATGAATTTCTGTAATTTAAATCAGATCTAATGAAAATAACAGAAATTTAGTGAAATTAAATGCCAATTAATTCAAATTATACTAAAATGCAAGCCTAAGATACTAATTTTTTTAAAATTTTCAATTTTTTTTGTAATTTTTTGAATGCAATAAAATAAATGAATACAAATCTATCACACAACACTCAGCAAGGTGCCAAAAAGTCCAAAAGCACGGGTTCACCAAAATGTTTAGGGTTAAAAAAGGGGGAAATGTTTTGATTTAGGTTTCAAAGGCAAATCCTCACTTTCACTACATACATTCAAGGGCATATCAACCGAGTTGAACCTCCAATTTGTGCAAGAGGATTCACCTATCAAGTTGGGCTGCCACTTGGAATAATGCGGAAGTTCAAATGTATCAAACAATATTTCATTTTAATGCTCAATTACTCATAAAACTCTAAATAAGCAAAATAGTAAGCAAATTAATGAATTACGGCAAATCCTTTCAGACCAAGGTGAAGGACAAAGATTATTAACTCACTGATTTTTCGAAATCTGAAATGCAGAATAGTCGGGGACACTGGCACTAACACCCTAGTCCAAGGTACAGTTTTCGTCACAGAATCCGAATCTCCTTCTGACACTGATTTGCATTGTTTCTTCCGTTTCTACCCCAGAAAAGATGGAGGACACTGGCACTAGTGCCCTTGTCCCGGAATGTTCACCTTTGTCCTCTACTTGTCAGATCATGAATCCTTGTTGTCTGCAACCTCCTTTCTGCAACTCCACTCCTCAAAACTTGGTACTTGTAACCTACAATCACAAAGGAGTGTGGGAGGGGGTTGTGGTGTTTAGAGGCTTGCCTCGGTCAAGCCCTGGGGAGACATTCAAGTCTTTTGAACACCGTTGTTAGATGAGAGTGTGTATCCCTACGGGATAGAAGCAAAATCCAAATGATAAATATTTGAAAACACAATAGATATCACCTTGAAGTGTAGATCTCATGGAAAGAAGATGCTCTTCATTGTCATGAGGAGATGGAGTCAAATCTGCAAATACAAACACAATAACAACAAAGTACTGCTCTGCAACACAATGAATGCCTTGAGTCACTTTCACATAAGCTTGTAGATCAAAATGCCCATCTAGTTTGCAAATGAAACCTAATCATGCTTATATATGCAATTATAAACATTCCCGCTAAGAATTTCGTAATTCAAACTTGAGATGTCGGCATAGGACTTAAGTAATGGTCATAAAACCAATATTTAAATTTAGGGCTGACCCAAAATAAGGCAAGACTAGGGCGCTAGCTCCCAAGTCCACCCTACTATTTTTGTTCAGAGATCATCAGAATGTAATCCCCTAGGTCCTATTTGCCATAAGACTTTAGGGTTTTCTCATCGGGAGTCAAAGTTATCATGCAAGATGCTCTAAATGTAATTTAAGGACTCGAGAGCTAAACCTTAAGAGGGAAAATCCCCCAAGGGAACATTTTCTGACATAAGACATACACCACAAGATGCTGACACACGGCCAAACAATTCCACCTCGATGTGGGATGCCTAACTCCTCATGTGAGGACAAAATCCATTGAAGATGAAATCCATGTCACCTACAAATGGGACACCAACTCTCCCACAAGAAGACAAAATACATAAAAGACGAAATAGTGAATGCATACAAAATATATTAAAATGAACATTACGAATTCAAGGTTAAAAAACCTTTTCCAACACAGCACGAAGATCATGAAGATGATACAAGACACAACTATATATGATTTACTCAATTAATTAGTTCAATATGCTATGATGGCACATTACTAAGAACATGGTTCTTAAACTACCTCTACATACAATGGTCACAATTATCAACCATCTTTATACTTGAGTATTGAAATATCACCCATCTTAAATGACCTACCTTAGACCATAAAAATTGTGAAAATCAAATCCATATACAGAAATTAAGCATAACAACATAGTCAATATAAAAATAAATCTAGTCATATCAAAGCATAAGGTGGAAGCAATCAAAATATCATCACCATGCAAAAGCCTTGATATGGCTCCAAGTGATGTCTTGCTATAATATGATTTAATGATATCATGTATCATAGACATATTATATTATGGCATCCTTCTTGGCATAACTCAACATGCATCAACAAGGCCACATAAAAATCATCTGAACTTCAAAGACATACAACAATAATTATAAACTTGCTTTAAGCATGATCAATACCCAAGTCATACTCAAGACAAGTGGTAACACTATATCTCGCAGATCATCATATAAATATAAACACTCAATAATATTAGTAATAATAATATTTTTAACCTTTTGATTTCATTTACCTTATTGTGCAACCCCATATTCTTATAATAGTCCAATTCATAGACTAGATAATATTCGCACTTGCCATTTATGCTAAATATGACCTTAATGATTAGCAGTAAGTGATTCCATATACCATCAATATGTTTTCTAATAAACTCTTTAGAAGGATGGAGATCATAAGGGCATCAGGTCTCAAATCAATCAATAATTCCCATTGAGTTAAATCCATCACAAGGTTTCTCAAATTCCCACAGCTACAAGTACCCCTATCAGTCCTTATATATCACAATTTAGCACTTACAGATTCCTACATCTTTGTCATGCCTAGAACTTGTTATTAATGAGATAACAATCTCTTTTCCAACTATAATGATATTAACAAGATCAATTCTAGCAAGACCTCGTAGAGAGTCAAAGGATATAAATTTTATCACAATATTTTTCAAACAAAACCAAGTTCCATAATCTTAATCGTAATCCTAATCACATCAATGATCCTTTAGCATATCAATCATATCAATGATATGATCTAAACTAAGACTACTTGCCACTATTGCACAAGATAATGATAGTCAACAAACTTAGGGGAGACCCTTTGGTGAAATGGTGGGGCTTCTTGCCTATAGTGCCAACAACCAAGGTTCAAACCTCGCGGGGTCTCCCTCTACCACATCAAAAATTAAGGTTGCTTACCTCCAAGAGGGAGACTCTATGGTGAAATGGTGGGGCTTCGGCTTGTAGTGCCAACGACCAAGTTTCAAACCTCCTTGGATTTTTATATATAGGTTTCACTTAGAAGAACAACAATGGGAGAATATAGTTTAGATTTAACAACTATGGAGCGTAAGGCATCTACGTTTGAGGCATCCAAGTGTGAGCATGAGGAATCTGAGCGGGAGCAGGTTTTTGAGTGTAAGGTCTCTATGCACGAGCGGGTTAGCTTTGTGCACATGGGGGCTTTTTCTCCTTCAAGGCATAAGCGGGAAAACCCTTTGTTTGCAGGTTCAAATGAGATTCCTACGCCAGCATAGATTGCAGGTCCAAACAGGATTCTGACTAAGCAGGACGCGAGGGTTGTTACGGGTTTAGGGCTTGTTGCAAGTTCCTCCTCGGTGACTATTGATGGTTCCATGCCTTGCGCTAGAAAGAATGCTTCAAGTCGCCCTCAGAGTTTTATTGAAGTGGTTAACAAATTGGGTTCCTAGGCCCGTCCATCACAGACTAGGGTTCAACCTTTGCCATGTGCCCATTTGTCTCCAGTGGTGGTGTGTGGTCCAGAAGTCTTAGAGAATGAGGAGTATTATTTTAAGCATGGAGTGATCTGCAAATTCAATGGTTTTTTGCCCTCTCTTCCAAACCTTCACAAATGGGTCATGGAATCATGGAAACCCTTTGTGGAGAGGCAGATTGAGCTTTTCCCCAGTGTTAGGGGATTCTTCATTGTAACCTTTGCTTCCATAGAGGAGCGAGATATAGTGTTGGATGGCAGGGTTTGGATATGGGGAGAGCATTTGCTCTTCATCAAGCCTTGGGCTTACTCCTTTAATCTACTCATTGATCCGCTTAATGGCAAGCCCATATGGGTTCATCTCCTGAATCTTCCTCTCCAGTTTTGGGAGGATTCATGCTATGAGGCCATTGGCAATGCTATTGGTCTTCATGTCTTGAAGGATGATACTACAACTGCATACATAGGACATTCTATAGTTGTCTGCATCTTAGTGGATATTGACATCTCCAAACCCCTTCATGGAGATTGTGGTTTTGATGGTAGGGGATAGGCCTTGGACACAACAATTAGACTGAGGGTCTCCCTTTCAGATGCAAACGATGTTTCTCTATTGGCCACTTGGCCTCTAGTTGTCCTCACTCTCATCGCAAGGGTGCTACAACTTGGTGGAAAAATGCACTCACCAATCATTTGACCATTAGTGCTTCCCCAATGGACGGTTCCTCCCAGGAGGATGAGCCTCCCCAAGAAACTTTGTCGGTTCCCCCTATGGAGCAAGTTGTAGCGAGCCCCACGATTCCTCCTGATTATCTTTCATCTGCTAGAGTTGGGCCTCTTTCGTTGGCCCCAATTCTATCTTTAGTTCTTGATCAAGGTCAGATTGCTACTTCGTTGATTCCTAATTTTTCCTTGGCTTTGCCTTCTTCTGGTTCGGCTCTGCACGAGGTCTCTTTGGTTGCGATGTCTGTTAAGGATCCCCTCCTCTCACCTCACTATGAGGATTTGGAAAGTTTTCTTGGACAATGGTTCAGCAGAGAAAGAAAGGCCTCCCAAAATATGTTGTTGCTTCGAGGCCTAGGGTCAAGGGTGTTAGATTTGCTTGTTTTGGATCTGGTGTTGTTTAGATCCATGTTGGTTATGATGTTCTTCAGTAGGTTTTGTGTGTTGTTTTTGTATTGTTGCTAGCCTGAGGGCTTTTTTGTAAAGGGATTTAGCACCCTTGTTTGCTGCTTATCTTATAAAAAAAAACTTATTCATAACCCCAATTCAAAACATTAATACACAAAATGTTGTGGCAGTACAATTTTTCCTTTCTACTCATCATTATTGCAAAGATCATGTCTAAGTGATTTTATATTAACTCCATTCTAGTTTGCAAGGGTGGCCCATAAGGGGGGTACTTTTCTTCAACCCCTTTGCATTGTGGTTAATGAAGCTTTACCACAACCTATTAGATTCCACCTTAAATACTTAAATGTCTATGTATAATTCCAATGTTGAATCTCAAGTTTAACCCGAACATCACTATCAAACACAATATAAGGGACATTTATCAACAGGGATACTACTACAAAACTTAGTGAGCATGCTATCCCATTTAAGCCATTTTAATTTTAAGCCATAAGTATATTAATTCCAGTCACTATGGATCCAAAATGTAATGGATGGGTTATGCCACCATAGAAGGCCCAATGCTAGGTCCTCAATTTATGTTATCATAGGTATCATGTACACATTGTACTCTAGTTGACAATGCTTTCAAGTGGTTGAAACCACATACAACAATAATAGCAATCAACAACTATGTAAATGGATTTTTATCAATACTAATAACAGTATACAACTAGGTGTATGGATTCTCTCAACATTAAGAACAATATAAACCTGGCTATATGGATTTTATCAACATTAATTACCATATACAACAAGGTATATGATTTTTTTTGATGATCAATGAACATGAATTTGAATAGATCTCAATAAGTTAGTAAAGCCATACTTTCTCCCACACATGAGGAATTAGGAAACTACGAGGAATTTCAAATATTATTCACACAATGTAACCTACAAGGAGAAATGGTAACAATTTGAAATCATTCAAGAGAGAGTTTGTGCATTATCTTTATTGAATTTTGTGTATGCGTTTTGTGAAGGCTATGGTGATAGGAAGTGGCCCTTGCAATTACATCTAACAGAAATTCCTTTTTGATATTGCTTTGGTGGGCATCCATGCCCTCTTCCCAAGCTCCAATTTGAGAACAAGCAAGCAAGATGTTGTCTTGCATTTGCTTAAGAGTCTCTAAGGCCTTTTCAACAAACCCATTTTGAACATACCCTGCCTCCATGGCATTCCCTAAGGCCACATTTCTTTGAGGCATTTTATCAAATAGCTCGTTTGCCTCGTCTATGTTTTCCATTTTTGCATATAGGTTTACCCTATGTATGGAGAGAGATAATTATTTCATTCTTTGAACAATCACTTAATATTCTTCTACTTGCAATGGCTAACAAATAAATTTTGGGTGACACTAAAATTTTATTATTTGGGTTGTCACTAATATTCTCCCTTTGCAATTTTTTGTTAAAACTCTGACCTATACATCTCTTAGCCAGCTTGGAATGACAACTCCTATGCTTGGCAAGAGTTTAGTAAGTGTTAGGGATAACAAATAGAATTTATCCAAAACAATAATAACATACATTGAGCTAAAATACCAGTCATTTGCAGCAACAAGCACTTGATTCATGGAGCTCTTTTGTTGACGGGGTTGGTGTAGCAATTCTCTCACCCTCCAATCTCCTACCTTTTCCTTGCTGCTCTTTTTTGCTCTCAAACTCCTCCAAACTGGGTCTCGAAATTCTCCTTTGACTTCATTGAAAATGCCCTTTGTAATGTCATGAAATCCCTCTATCCTTTATGCTTTGATGGATGTCCATACCCTACACTTGCCCTTGTCACTTCTAGCAAAGCCATGGCATATGGATGCCATTCCTTCTTCTACAACATGCAAGCAACCCCTCTCCTTCACAAAACTTCCTTCACATCATTTCAAGTCTTCCTTAATGTGTTTGCTACCTCCTTCCTTTTTCATCAAAGATCTTTTATTTTATTTTATATATTTTCATGTCTATATCTTAGGGATGTCGGTGGTTTAGGATGATAGGTTGAGTTTATTTATGTTTTCATTATAATTTATATTAAGTATTTTATATTTATATTGTACCTACAATGAGGGATGCGATACTAAGGTGAGTAATTGGGAAGCAAACACAAGGCTATTGAGGTATATTCTATGTAGTACTCACATGGGTATTATGTACTCTAAAGGCAATGATTGGTACTTGATGAAATGTTTAAGGCAATTGCAATGTCCACCACTAAGGCAACATAAATGAGCAAGGAATGCAACATGGGAGGCACCACACTCCATGACTTGCTACAAGAGCTTGACTTTTTACAAAAACAAGCAACTAATCTTTTCTACAACAATCAAAAGTTACAATTAGACCCCTTTCAAAAAACCCCAATTTTTTTGAATGGCGAGAAGCAGGAAAGCATGGTCAAGCGAGAAATCGAGTTTAGAGTGATCAAGAAGCAAGGACGATGGAGATGATGGAAAGCACAACACATAGATTAGCTCTAACTCTAAAGATGAATGGGGTGGACTTTATGTTGAAGACGAGGATGTGTCTTCTCAACATATGGTTGGACGCTTGCCAGAGTGTGAGCTCGGGCTCTAAATCTCTAGTGAGGGACACAAGGTGGCATTTGCGTTGGATTCGTGTTGGTTTGGCAATTGTGAGAGGTTTCCCCGGGGCAGTCTTGGCCAGGGTTTGCGCAAGGGCTTCCTCCTCTCCCCTAAAGAGCCTAGGATGAACACTATTACTCGTCCCTAATGTGTCAAGTCATGCTACTAAGGTTGGGTTTGGAACCTCTGTTGTGGAAATGGAGGATGTCGTGAGTGCGAGCTTGGTAGTTTTCAACCCTCAAAATGCCAAGGAGTTGCCTATCTCTTTCAAAGATGCGGTGTTGACAAGGTTGGAGAAGGGTTTTTTTCGTCCCATGTTCTATCGCCTGTGTTGCCTATGTTGGGGACCATGTTGGGGGTTGCAAATGGCTACTGCACGGATCTCCCAAGGCTCAAGTCGCTCAAGATATTCCTTCTTGTTTATGTCCCTTTGATCCCAATTGCAAAGGGTAATGATTGGGTGCTTAAGATTCCTAATGCCATTGTGGACAAATCGTCGTCCAGACTAAAGAATGCACTTGTCGGTAAATTTTTAAGGTCTAGGCATAATGTAGATTTTTTCAAAAGCTAGGCTAAGAGAAAGCGGAATCTTTGTGACCCCATTGAGATCTTGGTGCTTTCAAAAAGTTTCTTTCTGACTGTCTTTTCCCTCCACGAAGATTTTGTTCATACTCTTAGGGGGCCATGGTTTTTGGGTAATTTTGGCCTATTCCTTAAGAGATGGAATAACGGCTTTGATCCATAGAAAGAAACCATTAAGACAGTCCTAGTTTGGGTTAGACTACCGAGTTTACCATTGGAATATTGGGACGAAGGGTTTTGGTCAAGAATTGCTAGCTCTTTCAATTAGCTCATTGCTTTTGACAATGTAACCAAATACAAAAAACAATTGTTATTCGCAAGGTTTTATGTTAACATGGAAGTGGATAAGGTGCTTCCCTCTTTGATCACCTTATCCTCTAAGCGGAGTGACGGGTGCAACAGATCAAATATGAAGAATCCTTGGTTTTTTGCAACCATTGCCTCATGCTCGGCCATGCTTCTCATGGGTGTAGGGCTGCTAAAGGAAAACATCTCAAGGAGGAGGACCAGCTTGATCCTTTGACAGCTAATTTAGCTCCACTCAATGGTGAGGTAGATGGTTCTCTTGTTGACAAGACAAATTCTAAAAATGTTCATCTCAATTCTAATTTTCTGTAGAAAGAAGTTCTAAGGAGCTTGCAAGGTGAAGTTGTCAAGTAGGAAATGCCTCGTTGGGGCTTCTCCCCTCAACCCATCTTGTAGGTGGCAAGGCTCTAAGGCCTCTAACAAGGAAAATAGGAGGGTGATTCAATGTGAGGAGCGCTCTAGGGTCCCCCCTCTCCTCTCAAATTCATGTCCAGCTCCTAAAACTAAAAATTATGATAGAGAGCATCATGTTTTGATTGAAGCTAAGGATAAGGTTGTTGGTAGGTTTCAAAGTTCCCTGAAGAAGTTTGACTTCAAGTCACCTTGAGCGATGGGTTCAATTGTCATTTTTGGGCTTTAACCCAGCTTAATTTTTCTGCCCCTACAGGTGGGGAGCTATTGGTTTGTAGCTGCTTGGTTGTTTTTTTGTTGTTTGCTCCTTGTCATTGCTCTTAGCTATTTTATTGGCTTTTTTGTTTTTGTCTCTTCCAAGCTTTGTACAAGTGTGGGACCCTTTCAAAACCACTTATTCCAATTCATAACTCCAATCAAAAGTGTTTACCTTATCAGAAACAATCAAAAGTTCGATTCAAATCTCATAAACTTGTTGCACATGCTAGGTAGAAACCACATTGAACTTCATAAACCCTAAATTAAGGAATGCAATCAATATGGGATGATGAGTTTCAAATTTGTGTGAACTGATGAGCAAATTATGGTCATTTTTATGAAGCCTATTGTCAAGGTGAAGTTCATCAAGTAGTGATAGTTGCTTGGGTTTTAAGGAGTTGCAATTTAGGTGGTTGTGAACGTCTCTAAGTTTCAACTTCTTAATGTCACCTTCCCTTGGACCTTCATGTTGTATTTTGTTGGCATGTGGGATGGGAGGTGATGATGTTATGTGTGTAAAATCCATCTTTTTGGGCCCATAGAGTTATTGTTGTTAAATGTTTTTGGATAATTTGAATTATACATAGTGGGTCTAGTGCCTTTATGTGTCAACTTACCCTTCTGTGACTGTGGCAATAGGCATATAATTAGAGCAATGACTCCTACCTGAACATTTAGTTTTACATTAGCATTTTCTATTTCTGATTCCATTTAGCATATTTCTTTCGCACTCTCAACACCACAAAATATCATTCTCTATTTGTGATTCCATTTAGCATATTTATCTCTTTTGCACGTGGAGTTAACTATTGTTTGATTATGAACCCATTTCATTATCTTGCATTCCATAGCCCAAAAGTTTCATACAATATCAGAGTGGACACCATAGAGAAAACATTGGAGAGGAAATTATAATGCAATACCATTGAGTTGGATATCATGTAGCAAATAACTTCAATAAGCCCCTTGGTGACGCCAAGTTTATTTAGTTTGATTGAATAGTCAAGCCCTAAGTGTGTTAGCATATTGGATCTTAAGTTTATTGCCATCAAGGGGCAATGATTTTGTTACATGAAATCCTCAATTCTCTCCCATTTTGGAAGAATATATATCAAGAGAGGCGATAAATACTATTAATAATTTCAATTGTCTCCCATTTTGGAAGAATATATATTAAGAGAGGTGATAATACAATTAATATTTGTTGGTTGATTGTAGTGGATAATGGGAAAGTTGAAACAAAAAGCTAAGTAAAATTTTTAAGTCATGATCAAGGACCAATATTTGAAGACAATCAATGGACAGATAAGATTAAATCCCATCTAACCCTAGCTTTAAGCCATGCTTAACCACCAATATTTATCAGATAACCAACAACCTAGATCTATGATTTTTATAGCGTTAGTATGGCATCAACTAAAGATTCATTGAATGGCAATGATGTGACATGAAAATCTCCACTATTGGGAACAAAAACATAGAAAGAGGTGTTGAAATAATGTTTGAACATTTGTTGGTTGATTGTAGTGGTTTATGGATAAGTTGAAACAGAAAACTAGATTGAACCCTCAATTCACAATCAAGGACCAAGATGAGAGGACAGTCAATGGACATAGATTAAATCCTATCCAATGCCAGCTTCAAGCCATGCTTAACCAGCAAGATTTAAAAGATAATCGACTTAAGATAGTTTATACTATATAGTGACAGAAATGGCATAAACTAAAGATTTAATGTGACATATGTCCTGAATAAAATATAAACGCACATGCCAGAATCCCACTTGATGTAGAAAGATAAAATCCAAGAGTAGTGTTTCTAAAATCAACTTAAGATTGTGAGTTTTATAGTGGCAGAAATGGCATAAACTAAAGATTTAACGTGACATGTCCTGAATAAAATATTAATGTGCATGCCAGCATCCCACTTTGTGTGGAAAGATGAAACCCAAGAGTAATGTTTCTAATATTCTTAGGGCAGCCGTTTAGAGTAAATCATTGTGCCTGCTAATACTGTCTTTTTGTTTTGTGGGTGATTCTTGTGAGTTATTTTACTTGGGCCAAGAGTGTGGGTTCTCCAGAATATGGAGGTAAAATGACTCCCAACAACTAATTAAAAACAAGAGCACACATTACAAAGGCTGCACTCTGTGTAGAAGATTCCTACTGCGTCTTCCTGATAAGCCAATTTCTGTCCAAAACAGAGCAAGAGACATAGGATTCATACCACTACATTATACCAAACTGCCGATGCCCATCAGAATATACCAGCTAGCCCAAACCCATTTGCTGTCTATGTCCCACAGATTGTCATCATCCTCACATGGTTTTAAAATTTTAGCAAAAGAAAAATTAGATTTTTCTTAGCAAATATGAATTGCTCTTGAATGAATGGAGGTTAAATGCTTTCTAAATATGTGGTGCATGTTAGCACTTGGCTCACAATGGGAATGAGATGTGAGCACAAATTCAACAATAACCAACCATAGATTATACTCTTATGTTGGTGAGAATTACAAGTTTCAATTGAAAACATCTCAATGGATGTTTAACCGTTTGGCGGGTAACTAGTGTACAGATTCAAAAAAACATCCCTCCTTGTAGGAAGATTCAAAAAAACATACGAAAATTAGCCAATTGATACAATGCTCAAAGTTAAAAACTGTGAAGAATTCACTTAATATTTTAATGTTATGGGTTCAAACTCATCATGACAAAAGATATGATTTTTTACTTCTGCATGGTTTTTCTTGTCAAAGGCCTCACAAATAGGCATGAAGCCAAACCCACATTCTTTCCCTCACACATTTAGAAACAAGGCGGTAAATGCCTTAAGGTGATTTTCTAAATGGGGACAAATCATGTGGCATGCTTGTTTATCAGTACAAGAAATGAATAATTGAATAACTGATAAATGGCATTTACTGAGAATTTATTCTTTTTATCCCATCCTAGTAGTTGCAGAATGCACATTCGCACCTGCAGGATGTGCTCTAACAAGCACCTATTCAGCCCATAGAAAGTGATTACAATGAAATGTCCTCTGGCAGATCTGGAAACCTCCCTGACATGAAATTTGTGTACTTGGCCTTCAAATCATCAACTGCCCGACCATGCCAGTGTATAAGATGTTATAATCCATAAGAATCTTCATTATTAACCATGATAACAAACATACTCTATACCTGCACTATTAGATGGCTTCTTTCCTTTACTAGATGGCAACTTATCCGAAAGAGTTTCTTCCACCAATTTCAAGACCTCCTCCCCTGTTGGACCATGTCAGAGCTAACCAAATTCAGCAAAAAATTTAAATAGCACAACACAAATCTTAATGAGACATTGTGCGTACAAGATTAAAATAAGAACATTTGGTTTCCACTATATGAAAAACATTAAACGTCCTTCACAACCAACCATTGACAATGGACAACCATGCACATGCCAAGAAAATACATTAAATGTTCCCCACGTAGCTTTTGAATAAAAACTCATGGCAAAGACATACCTGACAGATTCTTCTCCTTCTCATTAACATTAATGAGAAAAGCAGGAATTTTGTTGTTTGTTAGCTGCAAGAGGTACCAACCAATTTGTAAGGTTACAGATATATCACTAATTCCTACATTGTCCCAGTAATTGATAACACATCCCAAACTAGCAAACAATCTAAACATACACCCAAAACAAAACAGTGCAAAAATCAGAAAGTATAACCTGTGAAGAAAACTCCTTGGCAACTTCCACAGGATCAACAGACATAGGACCTGATTCATAAGCAGGCATGAAGTTTCCATTTTGGTAGCCAGCCAAAAAGTGATAGGCAGCTTGACCAGGTGTGAGCTTGGATATAGAAGGAATAACACCTGAGCTGCACTTTCAATAAAGAATCTAAATTAGAGGTGCCAAACATTATAGTCTCATTGTAAAGTTGAAATTAGAAGCCAACAACCCATTGTGTATTGCTCACTTAAAAAAATGTATATCATATTACATATATAGGCCTTGAGAACTACACAAAATGCAAGTAGGGGAGAGGGGTCAGTAGCCGCCCACACTAACTTCGCGCACGTCAAGCTCATAGCTAGACATATCGGATTTCGACGATTTTTTTTGGGTTTCTCCGTATGCAACCAAAGAGCTTAAAGCTATTCTTTCAGCTTCTGGGCACTTATACATTTCACTGTATGATGCGTTATGTGCACATGGGTTGAAAAAGTGTCATTTCAACATGTCACCCCATACATGCGCAATGATGTGCCAATAACCACTCGCCATCACATTTGTGAACTTGTCTTCATTTCATTGGTTAATTTATTGGAGTTGTGAACATGTATTGGTGCACTTGTGAACATGTACAAATGTTGCGAACATGTATTGGTGCATTTGTGTTAATTTATTAGGTTGGTATTTTACATGTATTGGTTCTTTTTAAAAATTTAATTGGGGGTTCAAGTGATTAAAAACATAGCGGTTATTGGGGCGTGGGCGGCAACTGGCCCCTTTCCCCTAATGCAAAAATGGCATAGATAATTTTCTTAGGCATAATTTTTGTAAACATTTGTAATAATGACATTGTAACCAGCAGCTTTGATTTGAAGCCTAGCCTAAAAATTTTCAACGAGCTTTACATATTCGAAAAAGAAAACAAATGAGTAAACTCAAAGATCACCCACCAAAATGGCAGAGCTCATAGACAACCAGCTGTCACAATAGATCTTTGATTGGCTTGAGCATCCCTCAAAGTGCCCCATCTGTTGTGGTTAAGAAATCTTAGCATTGTTGACAGAAACTAGGAAGAAGTTCTGAGGCAGTTGGACGGAGAATAGTCCTCCAGGTGGTACAGTAAGCAAAAGAACCTCATTGATTGTCTGGAGCTTGAAGAAAATCTCTCCAGTCAACTCAGTTCACCATAAATGCTTATGGATGAACCCACTTGTAAAATTAACAATAGCAGATAGATATGCTTCAGAAAACCTCCAAAAATTCCACTGTTATGTCAGCCAAATTAGCAAGCAAACTTGAGTCTGCAACAGTTATTTTGTCGCCTTTTCCCCTATTTGAATAATATGTGAAGTCTTAGATTATTAAACAGATTACAAATGTGCCAACTGTTGTGAACTTGAATAAAGTCAAATCAGAAGAGTAAAGATCTTTGGTAAGTTAACTAAGTGATCCTGAATCCTCTTGAACTTAATAATATCATCCATTACAGCAGGCACTCCCGTGAGGGCTCAATCATTTGCATCGCCCTCTCCCTCATTACTTTCCAAACTTATGGTTGTTGAAATGTGCCAGACAACTGAGAGGGGTGGGGAGGTGAATCAGTTGTCCCAAAAACTCAAACACTTCTACACTTAAACATTAATCACTTGTCCACAGTTATTATGATTAAACAATGAATGCATGAAATCAGAAACTTAAACACAGATGCAATATTGAACACAAGAGACACCAGATTTTTACGTGGAAAACCCCAAGGTGGGGAAAAACCACGGAGAGGATTGGCTCTCAAAATATATTGCAATCTTTGTAAAAATGATGTTCAGGCTTGGTCACTCCACGGGCCTAGAACATACTGGCTCACTGCCATGAAGTACAGCTAGGTCTAGCAGGCTCACTACCTCAACCCTAAACCTAGAAAGATTACAATGAGGGTTGTTAAACCCTACTGGCGTCTCACTGCCAAAATCAACATCTTCATGTCTGAGATTTAAACATTGAAGCACAATAGTTCCTCTGCACTGCTCTGCCTTTCCACCTCTTTCCTTATCTTCCCATCTTCGCACAAGGACATCTTTTCCACGACTCAATTACAAGTATTTATACACTTCATCAACCTTGGAATGATCATCAAGGTCGGCACTACAATCATCAACCATTGGAACAATCTCCAAGGTCGGCATTACAAACATTTAAAAAATAGGTCTTGACCTAATACAAAATTATGCTAAGGAATTGTAGTATAGATGTATGCGGATCACGCCACGCCTTAGCCGGGACTCAAAAACGATCTTCCACGCCACAACACGCTTCCATAATCTTCAAGGGATCTTCGCAAACACTGGAATTAACCAAGTCGGCTAAGACTGGTTACACGCTACATTATTGGGAATAATCTTCAAACACGATCTCAATTCCTTAACACGGACCAATGTAAAGGTAGGAACATGATCAGGAGGTATCCACAAGCTCGTTGAAATCATCGGGAGCAACTGCACAAACTCAAACCACTTTATCCATGAGATTCTTCACACCGGAGCACATGAACTTCACTGTCTTCAACTATCATAAAAGAAAGATAGCTTGCAGACCACCAAAACACGAACAATTGCAATTGTAGGCACATATCATCCCAGACTTCCCTCTAGAACCGCAAAGTAAAAAACGTTAATGCGGAGGAAAATACTTTCTCTCCAGCACCAGTGATTAATCAGAAAAAGCAGGTTTTACTCTGGTGAATGCAACTCACTCAAATCTTCATACTGGAGGCTCAAACTCAGAATTTAGCATCTTCAGCCATGCTTCTAAATAACTTCCAATCCGCAGACCAAGATCTTCAGTCAGCAAGAAATGCGGAGCAATCTTCTGGATTGTTCTTTAGTATGCAACTCACTGTCTTCACTGTGATTCACTGTTTACTTTCTGATTTTTCCGAAGAGGCTAATTTTCTCAATATCCTCAACATATAAGGCTTCTAAACAAATAACAAAACAGGATACAGTTGACACCAATGACAATAAGAATATGTTGATATCAATGACAACACCGATTAGGCACATACTTGCAACAATGGTATCACATATCTTGAAAAGAGATCAAGTGGCATAGCTGTCCTGTGTCTTGGGTTTCAGCCCTCCACAATGGTTAATAAATGGTTATGATTTGCAGGCTGACACTACTCCACACATAGATGTCGATGTCCAAATTGTGTAACACGAAAGACAGCAATTGAGAAGCCATAGCACCCAAAGGGTTAATGACCATCTAACAAACCATTCAAAAATGGATTCTTAAGATTTGGAAAAAAAAAGAGTACCATAAGCATTGCATTGGGAGCAAGAGTGTGTTTCACAGTTCTCCAACACAGAAGACTTCAAGAAAGAATATTTGAAGGAGGGACATGATTTCTTGATTAACTATAGATAATTTCTTTCTTCTTTCTACTAGTAGTAACCAATTGCTAAATGGCTTCTAAAAATAAGATATGCCTGAATTTCATACTAGATGCACAGAATATTAGCTTCAGGCAAAAAATCAGAATTTGACTATGTTCCATGGTATTTCCAGGATGGAGACAGCAGAAAACATGGGGATGTGTTTTGGAGATGGCAGCAATGAGAAGCAATTTTGGGGGGATAGTGGGAAATGGCAGTTTAAGATATTGGAAAAAATATTAAATTTTAAAAATAATAAAATCCAAAATATAGGAAATTATAACCACCTGTGTTACACGGGGAAGCATCCCCTGCCCTGAAACCCCCGTCCCCGTCGCCATCCCCAGGCATCCCCGACATCAAATATACACTTTATAATATTTAGAAAAAAAAACTCACCGCTGACAATAAAATATTGCTGTTATACTGCTGTCATGATTAAATTTACTGTCATTATACTGCTATCATGATTAATTTTATTGTCCCTAAAATGCTGTGGAACATAGATAACAACATTTAAAACCTAGAGGGAGGATCTTTATAACAAATGCCACTTCAATCCTACATTTTTAAAAATTACTATTACTGGCATAACCACTTATTGGCATATTAGATAATAGAATAAGCTGCACCAGAAAAACCTTAAATTATCAAAAAGCTATAGAATCAAGTTTTTATGATCCCCGTCATACAAACCAAAATAAAGAATGCTCTTCTCTCAGTTCAAGCTGACAAGGACCAAGTATTGGATGGTTTAACTCTACCTAACAAGTTTTACCAAAAGTTCTGAAGCATATTGAAAATAGGTTTACTAGGATAGTTGAAAGATCCACTGTCAAGCAACAAATCACAAATGGTAGAAGAATCGCGGTGTCGAGCAACAAGTCACAAAGACTAAATTTTTACCCATACCATTCTCATTCCTAAATAATATGCCTCTGAAAAGTCTTAATATAAGCACGTTTCATTGTGCAATTGTTCTACAAGATCATAACTAAAATGATTGTTAATGGATTGCATTATTCAATCAAGATTTACTTTTTCCATGATTTTTCTGTTTTTTATAAATTTTCCTTCTTTTAGCAAATGTGGGGAACGGCTGGCAGTTTACAGGACAGTCAAGGGACATCCCTGGTGGTCCCTGAGACATTTCCCAACCACAGCCCTATTTCAGAGATGTTTCAAGCCCAACCAAAATCAGGGACAGTCCAAGGGATGTTTCCTGGCCATCCCCACATACTGAAATGCCTCTGGAACAAGGATGCCTAGGAAAACCCCAGGGGCATGTCCCCATGTAACCCTCAAATATAATATTAATCCTTTGGTTAAATAAAAAGTAAATAAAATAGACAGTCAACAAATGAAAATTTTATCAATGCAAGGCAAGTCCCAGACAATGTTAGCTTGATCTGGCTAAGGGTCTACAGTGCAATTGATGCTCCCTTGGCATAGATGGGTTCCCTATATATTTACAGAGTTGTAATCCAATCCAAGGCAAAAGAGGCTCAAAGATATCATCAAAATGTTATGTACAAGTTGAATTTACAACTACAAGAATAATATAGTCCCAGACTATAGGATGACACTTAACTATGAGCAAAAAGGGGTCATTAAAAACATTAGCTAAAGTATATCATTTAAAATGTCTTAGGAACCTAGATATGCTTTAAGGAAGGTTCTCATTAAAGTTTATATTTTTCTATATTGGCAAAGGTGATGGTTGTAGTTTGTAAAGGGAATGAAGATATTTGAACATAAGTGTCATGCTCCCTATGTAGGATGCAAATGTGTGGTAAGCTAAAAATAGGGTGTTGATTTCCCTAGGGAAAAATGTCGCTAGAATATGAAATTGAGTGAATGAGGTGGAGTTAGTTGTATAGTTGTTTTAAAGCAGTTACATCTATTTTTGTTATGCATTAAAATATGAAAAATAAATAATAAGAGGATTCCTATGCCCATTTTGGGGGCTTCCAATTTCTCATTTGTTTTGAAATAAAACTAATAGTAGGAGAATGAGTTTGCTTTTGAGAAACTTAATATGAGATGGCTTCATGTTATTTATTTGAATAAACAAGAGGATGACCTTGTGCATGTGGCTTCAGTCATTCTTTTCAGATAATTATGCTAAAATTGATTTTCTTCAGATCTCATCTTCTTAAAGCTCAGTTCATTTGCTCAATGCAGATGCATGCCATGGATTTTGGAACTCTGTATTTTCTATTTTGGGAATTGTGGACTTAATACTGTTTGTCAATTGGTGAATCTAATTGTTGGTAAGTGGAAATGAAAGATAACATTAGTGTCACCCTATGTTCCACCAAGTTTCCAGGATGGGGGCAGTAGGGGACAGGGGGACGCATTTTTGGGACGGACGGCAAGGGACAGGCCACATTTCTGGGACAGTTTTTTTGGGAGGCCATTTTTTAAAGGACACTGTCAAAAGAAATAGGGAAAATTTAAAAATATAGGAAATTTCAAATATCCATATGATAAGGTATTCACCATATTCATTATATGACCATATTATGAAATATTAGAGCTGAATTGAGAATTCACATGAGTTGACATACAAATTACCAACACTTCAATGTCTAATCATTGGAGTTTTCATTATCAATGTGCACATCAACAAAATGAAAAGGCCAAAAGGCTACAACTACAAAATGACAAAATGTAGACAACTAGATTTGTTATTGCTATGCCTCTATCTCACCTTCACCTAAATTAAAATCAAAGTCTAAATCTAAGTCATTGCCAATGCGAGGGACTACATGTAGACAACTAGATTTGTTATTGCTATGCCTCTATCTCACCTTCACCTAAATTAAAATCAAAGTCTAAATCTAAGTCATTGCCAATATGAGGGACTACTTCCTCCAATGGAACCCCAACCAACCCCTCCTATGCCTCCTCATCATCAATCTGTGTGGCATCTTCAAGATCAACATCCCATTATGCAACTTGAGTCTATATCCTAAAGTCGCAAGGCACTATGCATGGCCACCAACTTCTCATCTCATCGAGAGGTAAGCCTATTCCTCTTGACTAACTGAATGAAGTTGTGTGTGGACCAATTCCTCTCTATAGTAAAAGAACTAGCAACTTCTAAAAGGAAGCGAGTGGCAAGCATCCTCAACTCTGGTGAATCCTTGTCATGCTATGTCCACCATCCAATAGGGTCGGATTGAGCTAATATTGCCCTAACTATCCTCACCTCCAGTTTAGATTAACAAAGGCAAGCCACTGCATTTGAAGTACAATTGCCTCCTCATTGCTATATATCTTTTGAAGGACCTTCATGAGCCATTCTTTCACCAAACACTCTCTAAAACTTTAATGCATACCATTTGTAATTTAAAGCATAGGCTGCCATATGAAGCGAGGTATTCATAGCGTTCCATCGTTGGGTCACAATTGGTCTGATATGCTCCTCATTTAATCCCAAATCAAGATCTCTACAATGAATTGCTTGCTTCATCTACCCAAGGACATTGTCAAATGTACCGTATATATCTCCAAGACTAGGAGAATTTGTATCAATGTATCTAATGACCCACACAACAAGTGAGATGAAGGACCAAAAGTATCTACAAACAAAAATTTCAAAAAAGAATAAGACTCAACTGATAGTGTAATGCCCAAAATCTTCAATTGTTGTGCAACAAGTAAATACTAATAAAAAAATGAAAATAATTTACAAGTTACAATCATTAAAGATTCAATAATTTAATCAAAAACTTCTTACCTCATTGTGGACCACCAATCATTATCAAGGATCTTTTGCTTCACACTTTTTCCTTAACTATGTTTTGTCTTTGGCAATCTACCCCACCTTACATTAACTATCATTAATTGTAAAGGCTTTTGCACCTCAAGCATCATCTCTAACAAAATAAAGTAGCTACCATATCTAGTTCCCACGGGTTTGAGAAAATCATTCCTTGAAAAAGTCTTGAAGAGAGCAAATGAGATGTGGTGGTTGCAAATGAACATATGTAAATCTCTCATTTCTACCACCACTCTCTTAACCCAATCTATATTCCCTATGTCTTTCAATACACAAACACAAACAAGGGGTTTCGAAAATGTGCTTGTAAGTACCCTCCACCATCATGCCAACATACTTACACATGTTGAATTAGTGACCACCTACACAATATTTGAGGTCCCACCCTTCTCTATAGCATCCTTCAAAATTTGAAATTGAAAGTGAGTATTCTTCCGCTTCCTTGAACGATCAATAGCTCTAAGAAAATAAAAGCTAACTACACGTGACTATGACATTGATGGGTGGTAAATGTTTAATATCGGTCCACCCATCCATAACAATGGAGTAGCACACCCTCAACCAAGTTTGTCTCATGTCCTTCATC
The DNA here is from genome assembly GCA_027924645.1 of Cunninghamia lanceolata. Lineage (NCBI taxonomy): Eukaryota > Viridiplantae > Streptophyta > Pinopsida > Cupressales > Cupressaceae > Cunninghamia > Cunninghamia lanceolata. The sequence continues at coordinate 627,446 of BSBN01000474.1, read as the reverse complement.
ACCAAACTCGCCTTAGAATACTCTATCAAGGAGGTTGGTTCATTGTTTGTGTTCTCCAGGGGGCATATGAGGGACCAACAACATTTGTATCTTTCAACATTTGTTTGAAGTAGGGAGAACCTGCCACATGAAATGGGATGGCATGAGCAAAGAAAAAATTGGCAACTAAAAATCTATCTCTTCTTGTGATTACATATTGAACATCCCTACAACGCTAGTAGCCCTTCTCTTTTCTTTGACAGAACCCGCTCCCCTTTGAGTTTCAACATCCATGGTTTGTGTAGGCAATGGCATACTATATTGTGTAGTCTCTATTGGCATTCCCTTATTTCTTGTCTCACCCTCCATGAACAACCTAGACACCTCGACCCTCTCAACTAGGGTTATTTTTTCACATCCTTTTACACGCTATCCACTTATGCACAAAAAATAACTATAAACCCGTGTGTAGCTGCCTTTATAATCCTTGTTGCACAAATGACATAAACAAACTCTACATCCTCCTGATTTTTTTTCATGTCTTTGTCGATGGTTGTTGCGAAATGCAAGAGGGGTTTTTAGAATTGAATGGGCCCTTGGAAGGTCATTCAAATGGGTTTTTTGAACCCACAATACTTGCAACACTCCCACACTAGAACAACCCCGAATACCTCTATGGCCTCTTTGTTGAATCTAAACCCCTTCACCTTCAATACCCTCACTATTGCTAATTTTTTTAAATTTTTTGTAGAACATAGCTGCAAGTGCAGACATAAAACAAAAAACCAACAAAAAAAAACTCCCTAAATGTTCGAAACTTTGAAAGAAACCAAATTAAAAAAAGATTTTTGCAAATGAAAAATGGATAGTAAATAGACCTCAAATGATGTAGTTTTGATGTTCTCTTGTCTTCTTCTCATCATTGTTCTCTTTCTTTGTCTTCTTCTCACAAAATGCTAAATAGAAAAATATGAGAGTCTTGTTTTTTGGGTGTTAGCTTCTTTGTTTTAGGTTTATAGGTTTGGAAATCCTTGTGGGGACCGCTATTGGTGCATATTTATTTTCTTGCATTAGTTTATTACTTTATTGCATTATTGTGCACCTAGAATAAGCTTACTTAGGTGGGTATCTACTTGGGTAGGTGTTATCTCCCTTGCATGTTAGTAGGCATCTACTTAGGGAGGTAATATGTGTTTAATAATTGTGGTTGTACTTTCCTAGTTTGGTGGAGACTTGTACTACAAATGTATACTATCTCCTTTATCCCAAATTGACTATACATTCACATCTATTCATGGTATATCCTATAAATGCTCATCTCTAGCTCAGTCTTGATCATCCATTGTAAATCCATTCATTATATTGCATCCTCTACTTTGGAATAACTATCACATTGCATTCTGCAATCTTCAGTTGTCTTTGTGCTTTTGCTACTATGGTTGCTCTTGTCATCAAGATTTTGGGTTAGTTTGTCCCATTGGCAAATCATACATGGTATTAGAGCAATCTCTGTACCATTCTACAATTTTACATGATATTAGTGATCTATGTGCCATTCCACAATCTCACATAGTATTTTAGAGCCTTTCTAGTGATTCAAGGCGCGCCCATCTCCATTATGGATTGAGGGTTCTGTATGTGGCATTGTTTTGCAAGCTCGTCTAGTGAATGGTAGAGCACCTCATAAAGCATGCCATTGTGTTGAGAGGATCTATTATTGCTAGTTTTGCCTTTCATTTCATCTGAATCGGCCTTCAAAGGAAAGATCTGCAAGGGTTTGAAGGTGGGAGTTTCTTACAGGCATCTACAAGTTATTTAACTTTTGGTGCATTTTGGGTCAAATCTAACCCTACCATTGCATCTGGAGCACCCCAAAACCCTAGGATCACCTATCCATTCATCGATTTTTGACAACTTTGCATGGAGGCCTCTCCAAAAGAATTCCCCTCCCTATCATGCGGATTGTACTTTGGCATCTCCTACAAAGAAAATTCTCTACAAGTGTCATTTTTTGGTGGGTCATAGTTGGCATCATTCTACACCAATGTATCTTTGGCAGTCTACGAATTCACATACAAGAGGCATATTCAGTCAATTAGCAAAATAATAGTGGGTTGCAATCGTGTGAAGGTGTTATCAATACTTGCATGAGAGTACTGTCATTGCATGAGAGTACTGTCAAACAGGGACACTGTAAGGCGCAAGCCCCCCAAAGGTTGTTGACTAGCAAGTTCAAACCTCCAACAACCAGCTACACATCATCCCAAATAGTTCTAATACCACCACCCTAGCTGCAACTGAACACCACTCGCCAACTTCTCCAAAAACAACCTCTGCTCAATTTTCGAGCAATTTCCAACAAAGACCGACGGTTTCATTTTGGCGATGATAATTTTAGATAATCCAAGGCAGTTTTGGGAAAACAATGAGTGGTATTGGCATCTTCCAAAAGCATCAAGGCACATTTTATCATCTTCACCTTTTGGCAGTTTCACTACAACTTCAAATGATTTTTTGTCGAGTAACAATGGTTTTCCATTTCTGTAGGCAGTTTTACATCTACTGATGTTAGCACTACATCAGCAAACCTTTCCCTCACTCACCCCCTACTGCATTTACATTTTGATTTTGGCACACAAACTTTGCAAGCTCCATTCACTAGCATCTAGGCTCCAATTTTTGAGCAATTTATTCTGAAATGAGCTAATTTTTCGAGAGCTTTGTAGTGGTGCAAATGAATTGTGGTTTTGGTGCCTAGATTTTCCAAAAATTGCATTTTCTCAAAGGTGTTGCAAGCTCACTCTTGTTTTGGGATCTTCTAAGGCTCCGTTTGGGCTCATATGGACTCCTTTTCAAACACTATTTTTTTAAATGTATAATTTTTTGTGTACTTTGTGGGGGTAACCTTGGTTTGTTCTCATTATGCATTGGATTTGTAGTTTTAGTATTTTGGCCTCTTGACGCATCTATATTTCCTTGAGATCAAGTCCACTATTGCATATTTGGCAGGTGGTGATTGTACATGCACTACATATAAAGTGTCATCATCATATTTTGTTGGGGACATCTCTTGATTAAGTGTTGTGCATTTGCTTTTGTTGGATTGGTCTTTGCTTGATTGATTTGATGAGTCTATCATAGTTAATAATAGGCATTTCAATTCATCCTTTTGTTATCACCTTAAATAGACAAAACTATAAGTCGTAATGAAACAAAATCTTGAAGCACTACAGATGGATTAAACTCTTGCCCCATATCTATGGACTTCTTCCTAAACCAACCACTTTTTGGTGGAAACAAGTATGGGATGACAAGAATGATCATATCCTAAGTTTAAATGGTTGTGTTGATATCAACACAATTTTTGCCACCTTGCACATTGAGTGCCCTCGTGCTCTTTGGACCAAGATTTGGGAGATACATGGAGATCTTGATGATCATGTAATGGATTGTCTTGTACCCCTTGATGATTTTGAGAATCCACCATATGGCTGTGATACATCATATAGTTGAAGAGCTTGTTGATTCAGAAAATCTTAAACATCGTGATGACATAGAGACTTCCCCTAATGTCCATTCTCCTCCTACAACTTATGTTGATTCCTCGATTTCATTGACTCCTATTGTAAATTTTTAGGCTTCACCTCCTTTATCTCTAAGTCACCATTCTAAGGTTGAGGACTCTTCACCTCCAACATTGGCAAATTTGACAGTTGTTCATTCTCAGGCATTTGATGGGACATGTTGTGGGATGAAAAGTATAGTCACATGGCATGCACTGTGATTCCACCATCTCCTACTTCAAAGCTCAAAGTTGCTTCAACAAGGGCTTCTAGTGATTTAGTGCAGCAAGACTATCATTGTTTTCCAAATACAATTCATTGGGATGAGTACTTTGATGGTGATAGTTTGTCATTGATGTCAAAAGGTATTGGGAGAGTTGAGTAAGTGTGCATCTTCACAAGGTATCATCAGGACTACAGGTCATTTGAGGATCACTTGCACTATTGACATAGGTTGTTCAGGATCATGTCTTTCATAGTTGAACATCAATCATGAGTTGTATAAGTGTGTTGATTATGCCTTCAATAAGGATGTTGTCAGTTGAGTTGGCTTGATTAGTGTATACCTTTCATGTGGTGTGGTGTTGTTGATCATCAGCTGTTTATCAAAACATATCATTTGTTTTCTTGTGTTGTTCACTTGAGGGTTGATACAGGTGATGGAGTTATCATCTTGCTTACATGTGTTGAAGCTTTAGATCACATAGCTCATGACTTTCAAGATGTCATCCGGATAAGGAAAAACAAGGTGTTCAAAGGAAGAGTTGTCATTACAAATCAGGAAGTTTTTCATCAAGAAGTTTTTGAGGAAGTTTTTCATTATGTTGATGTTTCATCTTGGAATACAGTGGTTTTCATCTTCTTTCATAAAGTTGACAAGAGTTTGAAGTTTGATTATGCAGGACATCAAAATCATCCTATGTAATGGATACTTTCAGTTTCAAGCACAAGTTGTTTCACAGTTTAACCTTGTTCTTATATTCATGACAAGGCAATTATGGTAGATTGATAAATCAGTGGCAGAGATGAAAGTGGCAGAGGTTTTTATTGGTCAGAAGGTTCTCTTTATCAGATTTGTGCAGATTTTGCATTTATCAAAGGTTGGTTTTTGTTTAAGTGCCATAGTAAAATTCCTCATTCTGCCCGTCACATGTATTTTGCTCTTTTTGTTGTATTTTAGTGTTGACCTGCAATTGCGGGTCATATCACTTAACATTCACCTCCTAAAGGGGTAGTAAACAGTAACCGGCCCCTTGTTTAAACATCAACAATACCGCCGGTCTTCAAAATATGCGAATGGCGCCATAAAGTAAATCTACGGTCATGTTTGAAGTTAAAAAGGGCGCGGGGCTAAAGATCGATGATCTCTATTTAAAGTTGAAATTTCTCTTTGACGCTTCATCTTTGACGGTTTTAGGAATGTCATCAACATGCTTCAACCCGAGATAAGGCTATTTTTAGCCTTCTATTCTTGAGCATCTAAATTGAAGTGCTTTTGAATGTGTCACAGTATTGAAACTGAAGTTCAAGCCTATTTTTAGCCGACTTTAAGGCAGATCTTGTGAGATTTTTTATGGAGATTTGTTCCTTTTAAAACTCCTCACTCGTATGGAAGACCAAAAAGAAGAAAGCTTATTTTTAAGGAAAGAAATTTTTTTTGGAGATGTAATTTTTGGCATTAGTGTTTAAGATTTTTGTCTTCTTTCCTCATCAAAATGTAGAAGGCTTTTGAAAGATCGAAATGATTTTATTTTTCTTAATAGGGCAGTTTGATGAAAATAAATTTGCAGATTGAAGACCAAATTGCAGCAGATTATTTTTATTTGCAGGCAGAAAAGATAATCAGATTGAAGGAATATGAAAGGTTTTCATGAAGATAATTTTTTTTGAGGAGAGATCATTATGAAACTTGAATTTTTTTTGGGGATCCAAGATAATATTTTTGTGAGGAAGATTGACAATATTTTATTGAAGATTTTATTGAAGAAAATCAAAGGTTATTTGCAGGTGAATAGGCATTTTGAGAATGATGTATGATGGAGAAGATTTGTTTTGTGAGAAGATGAAAGGGTTTGTATTTTCTGAGATGAGGAAAAAGAATCACAGAAAAAAAGAATATGAATGGTTATGCAAAGAAGATGTATTTAAAATCTTATTTTTGCAGGTTCCAAAATGATGAAGATAATTTGATGATACAGTTGTAATGGATGTGAACCAATATGAAGACAACTTGTATGACACAAATTGAGTCAAATCAAGTATGAAGACAATATGCAATTGAATGTGCAGAGATAATCTAAATCAGGGGAATTGATTGAGCATCAGATGCAAGTTGAAGACATACACATGGAGAAATTACAAATGGAGTTTGTATCATGCAGAGATGGGATAATGAATTGAATGGAAACAGAGTAACCCTCTGATTTTGTTTATCTTTTCTAATAGTGATAGTGTTTGCCAGTGAGGCACAGTATGCCAGTGAGGCTTGTAAGGTCAGTGAGACCTATTTGTATGTATTAGGGGTTGGTGCTCCTTGAAGTTGGTGCTTCTAAACATTGTAACCAGTGAGGTTTTTGCCTAAGCCAGTGGGGCAATTTTGAGAGGTTTTTCTACCCCAGGAGGGTTTTCATCTCGTATAATCTTTTGTGTCTTGGTCTCATATCTTGTATGTCTTCATGTGTTCATATATTTCATGCCTTCAACATTATAATTGTGCATATGTACGTTAGTGTCTTTCTCTCTCTTTATCCTATAAGTCAAAAGGTGTAAAAATTGTAAAATTCATACAACACTGATTTACCCCCCCGCCCCCCCCCCCCTCTCAATGTTGTCCTGGACTCCAACATACTTGACAGACCTTTCATGTTTGTTTGTTGAATCCCATCTTGCAGATTTGGAAGACACGATTGAGGGCTTAATTTTCCACTTCGATGACAGTTCCATGTAGTAGTTGTTGTCTCATCATCTTTGGCTCATGTTCTAAAACAATTTCGGCAATGTTTTGAGATATCATTTTCAATTAGGGTTGGGCCTCTTGATGGATTATGAGACCTTTCAGCACCAACATGGCAATAGAATGAACAGCTTCTAAAGATTTATATCTTGTGTTTTCTTTAGTGTTCCATAGGGACACATCCCCATCTAAAATCTGTCATTTCTGGTGACAGCGAGTCCCTGGACTTGGCGACATAGGGGACGCATCCCCACACCACCACCAGTAAAGGGAAAACATCAAAAGGACGCCCTGCAGAAGCAAGGGATGTCTCCAGGATGTATATGTAATGGAGATGGCTAGGGGACGCCCTGACATCCCCTGAAACGGCTAGGATTTTGGGTAAAACACTTAAAATCACTTTTAAAAAATTATACCAACACCACCTCAGCTTTCCATTTCAGCAATTCGTCATACAAATCTGGGACAGGTAGCTACATTTTTACAAATAACTTTGGTGATCAAGCTAAGGAAGATTATGCAACAAAACATACTACTCCAATGTGTGGATCCACCCAGGAGAAGATTAAGCCTCTTCAATGTGCTATTAAGCCCCCTGTCCTGAAATTTAGATATACCAAAAGTGAAAAAAAATTGTGACACATGGGTCGATCGGTAGATTTAACCGATTTTGGCTTGGTCTTCCTGATTTGCACAATTGGATGATCGCAAATTACAGGCCCTTTATGGAAGGTAACCTTGAGATTTACCCTTGTGTTCACGGTTTCTTTATTGTGGCTTTCGACAAAGTAAAGGATAGAATTGCTATCCTCTATAATTATCTCTGGTTTTGGGGCCAACATTCACTATTATGTTGGTATGGGTTTGTCTCACAAATCCCCCACTTCAGTTCTTGTTTGACTCATGCCTTGAAACCGTTGTCAATTCGTTGGGCAGCTTCTTGGTGGTAGATACAGATAGTTCTGAGTTTTCTCACACAGCTTTCGCTCAAATGTTGGTTGATATAGACATCACAAAAAATCTTCCTGTGGATATTATTTTAAAAGTTGCTAATCATAGTTGGTCTCGACCCCTGGATTATGAGGGACTCCCTTTTCAGCGCCGGAGGTGTTACAACACAGACCACAAGGCTGCAGATTGCCCCAAATTCAAATGCAAATTGGAATGTCAAACTTCATAAGAAGCCCTTCCCCATCACTATACTATTGAAGGGCCCTAGGGGGAATCATCTGAGCTCACTCAGGGCTTGCTTGAATGCCTCTTCGATTAAGCAGAAATTCATCTCCCCCTCACGGAAGGCGGCAATAACGTCAAAAGATTTTGCCTCAACTAAGGAATATCAGCATTCCTCAAAGGCTCCTGATGATGGGAGTGCCAATGATGCAGCAATAAATATTTCTTTGCCAACTAATGGGCCCAGCAATCTTTAGCCTCTTGTTGATGATAGTACCAATGGGTCATGGACTGTTGTGCAAAAGAAAAAGAAAGATTCAGCCAAAAAGGATTCAGTTTCATATAAAATGTGCCTTCGATCCCATGGTAAAATGAGTGAAAATGTTTCAAAACTAGACTGAGATTACTCTTGAAAGGTTTAGATTGTAACACGCCCGTTTATGGGTTTGATGCACTACTCTTTTTTTTATTTTTTCTTCCTTTTATGAGAGCAGTCCCCAAGACCACAATTCACTGATCAAAAAGAAAAATGCAAGAGAGGCCTACCAACGCCCCACACCTCCAAAAAAACTATAAATAAGATAACCCCCCCACACAATTGAAATCACCATCAACAATTTGGCATTTGCATTAGATTGAAGGAACAAGGATTGTAAATTTTGTGTATCCTCTGCTTTTGCACTTCATGCGACCTGAAGAAAGAAAAACAAAATGAAAATCCTTGTGTCTTCAACTCTTGCATTAAGTTTATGCAATGAAGTTAAACCATAAATTTTATTTCTTATAGTGTCACTATGAGCTCTCATTGCATAAGTGATGCTGAGGAAGCTCAGAATCCAAACATTCAAATTCAAAGTGGGAATATAGGTGGGGAGGCCAAAGAAGCTAGTTCAGTTGGAAATGTTGCTCATCTCAATGGCCCTATCAAGCTATTGGAAGAATTTGCCAAAGGTCCCTTTGATAAGAATTTGGCATTTGCATTAGAGGAAAAGGAACAGGAAGGGGAAGGGGAAGAGTCTCCATCCACTTCAATCGTCTTACTCAATCATCATTCATCAAGCCTTCATATTCAAAGCTACACTTCACACTCAGATTTTTGTTTAAGTGTTGTTTTTAGAATTTTCTTTTAGGATTGCATTAAGAATATTCAAATAAACAAAATCTAAATGTCAATGAATGAATCATGTTGCTGTATTTTTTTTCAAATTTAGCGTTTTAAAATGCTGTTTCTTTCTTTAAGATTTCAAGTTTAATATTTATATATGTTCTTTCTGCTAGGGTTTATAAATATTGTTTAAGGTTTTTATATTCTATTTTTAGGTTTTTTTTGTTTTTGTTGAGTTGTTTGTAGCTTCGATCAGATAACATATTCATTACGATCATAATAAATATGAATATATAAGTAATATTAAATATTACTTATATATTCATACTTAATATATAAAGTATGTTAAATAAATATCAATATAGCATGATCGAATGACATATTACCAAGTATAAACACCGACTGCATTCTAACGGTAATTGGAAATTGTTAAAGTCGATAATTCAAACAGTGATTGCTAAAGAAAGGGTGACGAAGTCACACCTGTGATAGGCGTGACTCCTTGAGGAGTCACGTCTATCACAGATGTGACTCCTACCGTAAATCGCATATATATCAAACGTCTTTACCCTGCAATACCACGAATCAACACAAAAATTGGAAGTGTATGAGAAGTGGAAATCGATTCTAAAATAAAAGAAAGTAATAAATTAACTCTGCAATACAAATACTCAACATTCAGAAAATATCCAAGTTAGAGATTATAACTTCGATTTGAATTTACATGGTATCAGAGCCAAGTTAAGTAGAATCCGGGCAAAAAATCGAACTTAAGAAATTCAAATTTAATACATCTCATTTCTCAAATGGCAGCAGCAATCCGATTCGAAGACAGATTGGAGGGACGAAATAACTTCTCATCATGGAAATTCAGAATTATGATGATACTAAAAGAAAATAAAGTTGATTCATTTGTGAGAGAAAACAAAATGGAATCAGAGAATGATCCTGATAAAACGACATGGATTGAAGGAAATGACAAAGCCATGAAAATCATAGTTGATGGAGTTAGAGATCATATTGTGTCGATTCTGACAAAACATGAGACTGCATATCGTATGTTTAAGTCACTTGAAGGCAATTATGAAATTAATAACTCCAGCAAAACCTTAGCCCTAAAGAGAGAAATAAATCATATAAGTATGAACAAAGGAGAATCTATCAATGCATACTTTATGAGAATATTTGCACTAAGGGATCAACTATCAACACTTGGGTACCAAATTGAAAGCAAGGAACTAACACTTATTGCTCTAGATGGTCTCCCAAATTCCTGGGAGACATTTGTTCAAGGCATTAGTGCAAGGTCTAAATTTCCAAAATTTGACCGCCTAAGATTAGACTGTCTTCAAGAAGAATCTAGACAGACAAAGAAAGGGTCAAAACAGAAAAATATAGATGAAGACCTTCATGTTCTAAATGCAAACTCTCAAAAGAAAGAGAAGAAGAAACACTTCAAGAAGAGGAAAAATCATCACGGGAAAGGTTCATTCAAGAAAGACATTTCTCGCATCCAATGTTTCAGATGCAACCAATATGGAGACTATGCAGTTAGATGTCCTGACCAGAGTTGCATGGACACGGATACGGTATCCGATACGGATACGGCTATTTTTCAAGGCCCCCAATATGGATACGGCTGGATACGGCATTCATAAAACACACACACACAGATATATATATATATATATATATATAACATAAAAATAAAATAAATCTTTAGTATTTGCAAACCTAAAAATATTCACTTTTACTTTTAATTTTTTTAAATAATTAAATATTTACATATATTTTATAATTGAAATAAATTAATAAAATATATATATTTAAATTATTAAATATTTTTATATATATCTTTAATTAGAATAAAATGATAAAAAGTTTGATGTTTAAATAAACATTTTAAATTTAATAAAATAAAAATATAAACTTCAAACTTTTTAAATTTAATAAAACAAAAATATAAACATTTTACATTGAAATTTATTAAATATTATATAAGAATTTTAAATTTAATATAATAAAAATATATATATAAATTATAAAGTATAAACTAATGAATCTATGATATAAAACAAAAATACAAAGCTTCAAACCATACCTGCGATACGAATGTTGCAGAGGCATTAGCGGTGGCGGTGTCATGGAGCGTATTGTGGGTGTTGTCGACGACATAAGCAGTGGTCATAAGGGAAGATTTTATGGTCGCCGGGCTCCAATCCAGGTAGGCGTCTTTTATTATAACGGCTATGCCACTGACGTGGGGACAGGACATGGAAGTGCCAGAGATGATGTTGAACTTCACCCTCCGCGGATCGTTGCTCAGCCCAAATGGGCCCTGAAAACCTGTCCAGGCGGCCAGAATGTTCACCCTGGGCGCTATCACGTCCGGCTTGAGTATCTCCGGGTTGATAATATTGGGTCCCCGTGAAGAAAACGCGGCTACGACAGGTGAAGGCTTGACGCCTAGTATGGAGCCTTTGAAAACAAAAGGGGTTTGAATTTGAAAACGATGAAACGAAAGGTTTTTGAAACGATGAGGCTGCCGGGATAGGGTAAGAAAACCCTGCGAACTGCAGAGAATAGGTTTCGTTTATAACCATTAAAGATCAAAATACGACACGATATTTTCAAACAGGCGTATCCAGGAGAGTCGGGCGCAGCTAGGGCAAACAAGATTTTAGGGCACGGGCGGGTATGGTATCCAAGCCGTATCCGCCCCGTACCGTACCCGGATCCGTACCAGATACTTAGGTACGCGTGCCCTGTGCAGGGGGGGTAGCCGTATCCGGCAACTCTGGTCCTGACAGAACCAAGCAACAAGCATCTTATGCCAAAATAAAGGAGCATGAAACCGATAAATATGTATTCTACTCTGCACTTTCAAACCAAGTAACAAATAAATTCAACACCTGGGTTATAGATAGTGGTTCATCAATACACATCACAGGGTTCAGGGAACTACTAGACACCATGGTAGAAGAGACTGACGAAGTAAAAATTGGAGATAACTCTGTACATCCAGTCAAGGGTGTTGGCACATGCACCCTCAAATTAAAGACTGGCATCTCCATCCAACTTACTGGAGTATTGTTTGTCCCAGGCATCAAAAGAAATCTAGTCTCCATTTCTGCACTTGAAGATAATGTATATAGGGTGACCTTTATGGATAGCAAAGTATTGGCATGGCCAAAGAATTCTACTATTAAGAAAGCTAAAACCATAGGTCATAGACAAGGGTACTTGTACGAGTTATGTATGGAACCAAATCTAGCCCTAATTCATGAAATTGTAGACTCTAATGAAATATGGCATAGAAGACTAGGACACCTAAATTTCCATGCCCTATCTTCCATGGAAAGACTAGTTACAGGGTTACCCAAACTCACACAATGTAATTCAGGGGTATGTAAGGGGTGTGCCTTAGGGAAAAATACAAAGGGGTCCTTTCAAAATAGTTCTAGCAAAACAAATAAAGTATTAGAACTAGTCCACTCAGACTTATGTGGACCCATGTCTGTACCCTCCTTAGGTGGGTTTCTATACTATGTAATCTTCCTTGATGACTTCTCCAGAAAGACATGGATCTATTTTCTTAAATGTAAAGAATCACAGGAAATCCTTAAAAGATTTAAGGAATTCAAATCCATTACTGAAAACTCTTCCGGGAGAAAAATCAAAACCTTAAGAACAGATAATGGGAGTGAATACACTTCAGACATTTTTAAAGACTTTTGTAAAAACACTGGGATTAAGAGGGAGTTCACTGTACCTTATAATTCTCAACAAAATGAAGTTGCAGAAAGAAAAAATAGAACCATTGTAGAAGCTGCTAGGGCTATGTTACTTGATCAGAATATAGACACTTCACTTTGTGCAGAAGCATCTAGTACTGCTGTCTATATACAAAACAGATGTCCTCACTCTTATATTGATGACAAAACTCCTGAAGAAGCCTTCACTGGTACAAAACCAGACATTAGTCATTTAAGGATATTTGGTTGTCCTGTTTACATTCATGTGCCCAAAGAGAAAAGAACTAAGCTAGAACCTTCTGGGAGAAAAGGCATCTTTGTAGGCTATAGTGAAACATCAAAAGCCTATAGAATATATATACTTGGTCAAAGACAGATTGAACTAAGCAGAGATGTGATTTTTGAGGAATAGCTTTCAAAAGAGCCAGAAATCATATTGAGTCAGAAATTCAAACTTCCAACTCAAGCATAGAAGAGGATCCTACACCTGAGTTTCAGAGGGAGTATCCTGAGGAAGAGCTAAATCATGAACAAATCACATCACTAGAAAATCCCAAGAAAAGACCACTCTGGGCCACCAAAACAATGGAAGAAGCTAAAAATTATGCCGCTCCATCAGGGACTTTTAGGGAAAGCACAAGACCTAAGAGATTCTCAAGTTATGTAGCTTTAATGAGTGAATTCATTAAATCAGAACCTTCTAGTGCTATAGAAGCTCTTAAGCACCAAGTATGGAAGGATGCCATGACAGAGGAGTATCAATCCATCCTAAAGAATGATGTGTGGGATATAGTACCTAGACCAAAAGAGAAATCTGTTGTTTCTTCAAAATGGCTATTTAAAATCAAACATGCTGCAAATGGTAGTATAGGGAAATACAAAGCAAGATTTGTAGCCAGAGGATTTTCACAGAAGGAAGGAATTGATTACAACGAAACCTTCGCTCCAGTTGCTTGATATACATCAATCAAGGCAGTTCTAGCTATTGCAGTAGCCAAAGGGTGGAAAGTCCATCAAATGGACGTAAAAACTGCTTTCTTAAATGGAACCATTGAAGAAGAGGTTTACTTAGAGCAACCCGAAGGATTTGAGATTCACAATGCAGGATCCCATGTATGTAAATTGAAGAAAGCTCTATATGGACTTAAACAGGCCCCCAGAGCCTGGTATGAAAGAATTGATAGTTATCTCTTGAGATTAGGCTTCTCAAAGAATGATGCAGATCCAAATCTCTACTTCAAACAAAGCAAAAGTGATATGTTAATATTGATATTATATGTTGATGATCAATTGATTATAGGGGAAGATCACCTTATTGATCAATGTAAGAAAGATCTAGCTTCAGAATTTGACATGAAGGACTTAGGTCTATTACACTACTTCCTTGGACTGGAAGTATGGCAAAAATCAGACTGCATTATTCTAAACCAAGGGAACTACACAATTGATCTATTAAAAAGGTTTGGTATGATGGAATGTAGACCTATGTCTTCCCCCATGGAAACAAATCTTCATAAATTGAAGGAAGCAGCAGCAGATTCTCCGTTGGCAGATCCCACTCTGTACAGACAGATAATTGGATCCTTGATGTATTTGGTCAATACCAGACCTGATATCTGCTATGCTGTAAATGCCTTAAGTCAGTTTATGTGTGAGCCCAAGGAGATACATCTTGTGGCTGTGAAGCATATAATGAGATACCTTCAAGGTACTCTAAATTATGGCTTAAAATATGAAAAGGTTGACTTAGATCTACATGGATTCACAGATTCAAATTGGGCTAGAAGTGTAACGGACCGGAAGAGCACCTCCGGATGTTGTTTCAATTTAGGGTCAGCAATGATATCGTGGATCAACAGAAAACAGTCTTCAGTTGCTCAGAGCTCTACAGAAGTCGAATATATTGCAGCTTCTATGGCTGCTAGAGAGGCAGTATGGCTTCGAAAACTGCTTGTGGGATTATTTGGTAAACCTCTGAAACCAACTATCATCCACTGCGACAATCAAAGCTGTATTAAGCTATCCGTGAATCCAGTATTCCATGATAGATCTAAACATATTGAGATTCCTCATCACTATGTGCGTGATATGGTGGAAAGGAATGTGATTCAGTTGGAGTATATCAGTACAGGAGATCAAACTGCAAATATTCTTACCAAACCACTCCTCAAGGTGAAAGTTGAATACTTCAAGAAAAATCTTGGTATGATTGAAATGTAAAATTCTAATTGATTTGTACTAATATACTAAAGATGTTTAATGTGTAAACATCTTGTGTCATATGTGTGACTCTCTGACATTATGGGCCTACCCATTCTGTGTTTATTTCTAAAAGGTAACGATCTTTTAAATAATCTACACTTGTACCTAACATTATAAGGTGACGATCTTATAATGTTTATTAGACTGATATCATGTGACTTGATATTTGTATGAATCATGGAGTTATCATGATTAAGTTATGGTAGACATTATGTGACTTAATGTCAATGCACATACCATAACTAGGATATATAAGGAGAATGTAATGTTCTCGAGTATAGTATATCCTTTAGTATCACGAGGTAGGTGATGCTACGTATCACGAGATAGGTGATACTATATATCATGAGTTATGTGATATTAAATTACTTCGTGAAATTCATTACAGATCAGATAATTGATATTCACAAAGATTATTGTGATATTGTTATCTTCACGAGCTAAGAGGGAGTGTTGAGTTGTTTGTAGCTTCGATCAGATAACATATTCATTATGATCATAATAAATATGAATATATAGGTAATATTAAATATTACTTATATATTCATACTTAATATATAAAGTATGTTAAATAAATATCAATATAGCATGATCGAATGACATATTACCAAGTATAAACACCGACTGCATTCTAACGGTAATTGGAAATTGTTAAAATCGATAATTCAAACGGTGATTGCTAAAGAAAGGGTGACGAAGTCACATCTGTGATAGGCATGACTCCTTGAGGAGTCACGTCTATCACAGATGTGACTCCTACCGTAAATCGCATATATATCAAACGTCTTTACCCTGCAATACCACGAATCAGCACAAAAATCGGAAGTGTATGAGAAGTGGAAATCAATTCTAAAATAAAAGTAATAAATTAAGTCCGCAATACAAATACTCAACATACAGAAAATATCCAAGTTAGAGATTATAAGTTCGATTTGAATTTACAGTTTTACACTTTCAACTATTTAGTTTTTTTTATTTTTAAATGTAATTAAACTATTTTAGTTTTAGTTTTGTTAATCAAATACTCAATTAAGGATTGCATTTTTTGTGTTTCCTCTACTTCTGCACTTTATGTGACCCAAAGTAAGAAAAACAAAAGTTAAATTCTTGTTTGAAGAACTACTTGATTATAATTTATTATTAATGTTTTTTTACTATTTGGCTAATCAATTATCACACAAAACAAATCAAGGTTGAAGGAACAAGGATTGTAAATTTTGTGTATCCTCTGCTTTTGCACTTCATGCGCCCTGAAGGAAGAAAAACAAAACGAAAATCCTTGTGTCTTCAACTCTTGCATTAAGTTTATGCAATGAAGTTAAACCATAAATTTTATTTCTTATAGTGTCACTATGAGCTCTCATTGCATAAGTGATGCTGAGGAAGCTCAAAATCCAAACATTCAAATTCAAAGTGGGAATATAGGTGGGGAGGCCAAAGAAGCAAGTTCAGTTGGAAATGTTGCTCATCTCAATGGCCCTATCAAGCTATTGGAAGAATTTGCCAAAGGTCCCTTTGATAAGAAGGGCCCTTTAGGGTAGTTTGATTCCAAGATATAATCAACCAAATCTACCAATTCAAGGGGAACTCAGATATGAAAATGTCATTTTTTGTGTCCTTTAATTCTATGGCAACATTACAAGAGTGAATGAGCATCTCCTTCACATCCCTAGTAAAGGTGTCGATACATGGTATTTGGACACTGAAATAGAGGGCAAAGATATTGAGATTGTATGGTGACAATGATGAGCATGACACACCCCTTGCTACCATGACACTAAGGGCTATTGGCACTTCGCAACAGCCATAAGTTCCTCTTTTTTCATCGAGCATAGTAGAGCCTAAGGGGAAATGTAGGGTGGCGATTCATCCCAAACTCTCAACCCAATGGCAAAATTGTTCAAAATACAAATCAAATATGACACAATTCCATTCCACGTTGCTTGCTCTCCTTACGTTAAGGAGGAGATGACTAAGGTGGCAAAAGCAAGGCCTTCATATGTGCCACCAGAGAAGACAAAACTAAGGAGCACCATCTTGGATAAGAACTTTTCAAAGACAAACATTCTTATGGAAAAATGAAGGCCACATGCATCTCAAGCGGATACAGCATTTCCATGGATGGGTGGACGAATATTAGGTATCATCCACTCATCAATATCATGGTGACATGTGTAGAGGGCCCTTACTTTCTTAGAGCTATTGATTGTTCGGGGCACCACAATGATGCAAAGTTTTAGTTTCATATCCTAAGAGATGTTATCGAAGAGATTGGCCTTAAGAATGTGCTACAGGTCGTGATAGATGTGGCATATGTGTACAAGGCAATGGGGAAGCTGGTTGGCTACAAACATTTTTCAAACCCCTTGTGTGTATGTCATGAACATTGCATTAAAGGACATGGTTAAAATTGATAGGATCAAACAAGTTGTACTCGATGTAAGAGATGTCTAGATGTTTGATCCGTAAACTCTTCAAATAGAATTCAAGAATCACAAAATCATTCAAATACTTGCTACTTGTAAATATAAATGAAGTTTTCTTTAAGAGAAGAGAATGTTGTAATCAAACAAAAAATAAACTTGCAATAACTCACAAAATGTAGATTTTTATCTTGGAAACCCCTAATGTGGAGCAAAAACTAAATTTATGCTAGTGGCAATGACCTTGCTACATTATGTATTAACTTGGGAGTAAATTACAACAAGTGGGACTAAATTCTTTGCCCTCTACTTCTGCTTATCTCCTCTAATGAACAGATGAACTCTCATACAATATTCATCCTTACCTCTCAACTATTAAATGTTTAAAACTCAAGTTACAATCCCCTTTTATAAATTTCTATTAACAACAAGGTTCTACTAGGCCCTAGGCACACAAGAAGCTGAAATGGCGACAATACGCTTCACATTTGGAATTTAGGTGCTCACTTTCAGTGGACAATACCACAATCGCGGTACTGACCAGGTCACTACCACAATTGCAGTCCCATCCACGTTTTTTTCTGCCAGTTCTGTTGATGATTGTTTTTCGACAAGTCAACAATAGAGTAAAATACAGAGTATCTAACCCTCTCTTGAGCAAAGCCTCTCGAATGCTAATCGAAGTGATCAAACAAGATGACTCCAAGGTTCCTTTTTTATGATTTTGTAAGGGATAGCTCAGTGACTTGATATGATTCTGCTGGTAAACACAAAGGGACTTACGCTGACTTATTCTTACTTCATTTAGCTTATTCCTCCTTTCAGTGTGGATGATGTATGTACAAGGCATCAATAATAAAGAAAAGTAAAAGGGCAAGAGTTTAGGAAACTAATCTAAGGTCAATGAAGCAATGATGATGTATGAATAGACAAACTCCTTGATTAACATAACTTCACTTCGCCAAGGATGCCTACAACTACATGAAGTTGGTGCAATCTCCTAAGGTTATGTGAATGGTTTTCAAATCATGAAGGCTTATACAAGCACCCATTGAACGGCGCAGCTCAAACAAGCATCCACAATCGAACTTAAGCAAATAATAAGGCTCAAACTAGCTTTACACAACACTTCACCGGCGATGAATGTTAAAAGCATGAGCTAGGAGTTGATCAAATATTCAATACAACATACATTACATCAATGAGCTTCTAATCTATTTCTAATCTAATTCGAAACATCTCTCCACTTCATCAAAGTACAAGAAACCATGTTACTTCACAAGACAACACTTAAACACCAAGTGAACTCCAATGTCTTTTGCATTAATCTTGAAAATATTTACAACAATCTCCAAGTCCTCTCAGAGAATTTCGAGAGTCTCTCCTATTCTACTCTTACAAAACTATATCTAATCTCTAGATGTTACAAATGAGGCAACAAGGCTTTTATATAGAGGTTCCAGATTACAATAAATGGCTTAGATCAATTCGATAGCCAAGGGCTCAGATCATGCCACCTCAGTAGGTAGTTACAACAACTTTCTATTTTAGTACAAAAGAGAGGCAATGAAGGCACGTTTTCCAATGTGATAAGGATAAGATGAAATCATTTAAAACATCCTCCACATAGGCATCCCTTTGGCTTCTTTTATTAAATGATACATTGAATGCAGTTGAAATGATGTGGCTGATTGTGATTGAATGATGATAGGTACATGCCACATAGGTGCCACCTTGGCAACTCTGATGGATTCCCAACTTGCATCACCTTGTATGATGTCTTCAATGTGATTGCTCTTGAACTTGTATGTTTGGGAAGGCATCTTGTTGATCTTGCCTTGTTCATCTTCCTGTAAACTGGATGTATGATAAATGTTGCTTCATTTGGTTTTAACTTTGTGATGTTTCTTCTTCTTGTAGGATACATGATCTTCTCTGGATGATCCTTCACGAAGGGTAACGTATATGATGATGCTGCCTCCTTCATCATGTAAGAGTAGATGATGATGATACTTGATTCATGATTAGAAGTAGGATCTCTCTTGGACTTGAAGATTGTAGAGTCTTGAAGCTTGGATGGATGAATGCCTTGGAACATTTGATGATGGAGCATATGAAACTGGATGTGAGCCTCTTGGAATGATGCTTCCTCTGCAACTTGAAGGTGATTCAAGCACTTGCTCTTGATGAAATGCTTCCTTGAAGATGATCTTGAAGAGAGTCCTTTAGAATGTAGGTATTTGATAATAACATCTCCCTCAGATGTAGAGTAGATGACTCTTCAAAGAGACTTGAATGCACTAGAAGTACTTGAAGCTTTGGAGATGTCTTTAATGTCGAAGAGAGGTTCCTCTGGAATGCTTGATTGATATGAAGATGAAGGGTGTTGGCATGTTGAACTTGAAGGTTGAAAGAACTTGAAGTAGAGTGGATGCCTTTGCAAGTCTTGATGAAGATGATCACCGGGAACAGCAGATAGGATGTCTTCTTCAACATAGCAGCTTGTCAACTTCAGGTAGTTCAAGCTTTTTTCTTCTTGATGATTCCTTATTACTACCCATCCTACAAGACATAAACAAGAATAAATAACTATGAGAATAAATCATTTCAGCCTCCTATAAGATGGGATTTCACAAGAAGATCATAATGATCGACTATCCTTCATGCAAATTTCATTAACACGACAATTTTTCTGTTTAGAACTCAATGAACCTGCTGAAAATGAAGGAGAAATTAAAATTTTACCTTTAGATCAAACTTTCCAAAGGACTAATTTGGAGGGATACCTTAAAATCAGACTCAACTTGACTAAGATCAGACTTGACTTCCCAGGAAATTGCTTGGCTTTTTAGAAAATGCTGAAAGATTACAAGGGCGCAGTGGTTGGGTATGGCAGTTTCCTCTTGCATCAAGCGCATTTGATTAGCATTTTGGATCCCCTAAAGGCTGGCGTATTGGATAGTGATATCAAGATCTTCTTGTCTTTAGACTTCTAAAGTTTGCATCCTATTCTTGAGAGTTGGCGCATCACTTCACGATTTTGAGATCTTCTACAATTTCATGACTCTGAATCTTGATAATTCCTCCTTATCCCCCCCCTTGGCGCAGCAGATGAAGAGTTTGAGATCTTCTTGTAAGTATATTAGAACACTTAACACTTATCTCCACATGTGGCGCAATGGTTAAAGGCTTAAATCCTCCTCAAAAGGTTGTAAAGTTTAAACTCAATGCAAGATTCACTTCATCCTTGGAGCAGCAGATTGAGGTTTTGGATCAGCGCATTAGATTAGGTTTCTAGATCCCCTTGCAATCTCATGAACCTAAACTTTGATAATTCAACCTTATTCCCCCCTTGGAGCATCACTTCATGACTTGGATCCTTATGAACATTACCTTACAACTCTTAACAAAATGCCTTCTCCTTTAAGCGCATTGGATCTAGATTTAAAATCCTTGATTAAAAGATGCTTTACTTCAACAAAACCCTCCTGTATCAGGCTGGAGCACTAGATTATGATTTTGAGTTCTTCTTGATAGGAATATTTGGATTTGAAGTCATCCTCAAAACAGCCACTAGGTGGCGCATTAGATCAGACTTTTGAGTTCCTCTTACAATGCTTTCAAAAAGTCAGATTTTAATATCTTTCATGATTGGCGTAAGGGTTAAGGCTTCTTGAGATCCTAGTCTTTGGGCGCATTAGATAGAAGTTGTGAATCCTCTTGAATGATCACTTCAAAACTCGAAACCAATCATCCCATTGTTGAGTTGTTTGTAGCTTCGATCAAATAACATAATAATAAATATGAATATATAAGTAATATTAAATATTACTTATATATTCATACTTAATATATAAGGTATGTTAAGATAAATATCAATATAGCATGATCAAATGATATATTACCAAAGCATAAACATCTTCTGCATTCTAAACGGTGATTAGTAACTGTTAAAATCGGTGAAACCGATTACAATACAAACGGTGACAAAGTCACACCTGTGATAGGTGTGACTCCTTGAGGAGTCACGTCTATCATAGATGTGACTCCTACCGTCACTCACATATTTATATCAATGTCTTTGCCCTGCAATACCATGGATCGACACAAAAATCGGAAGTGTATGAGAAGTGGAAATTGCATCTAAAATACAAAAGAAAGTAATAAGTTAAGTCTACTATATAAATATCCAACTTTCAGAAAATATCCAAGTCAAAGATTATAAGTTCGATTTGAATTTACATGGTATCAGAGCCAAGGTAAGCAGAATCCAAGCAGAAAATCGAACTTGAGAAATTCAGATTTAATACATCTCATTTCTCAAATGACAGCAGCAATCCGATTCGAAGACAGATTGGAAGGAGGAAATAACTTCTCATCATGGAAATTCAGAATTATGATGATACTAAAAGAAAACAAAGTTGATTCATTTGTGAGAGAAAACAAAACGGAACCAGAGAATGATCCTGATAAAACGACATGGATTCAACGAAATGACAAAACCATGAATATCATAGTCGATGGAGTTAGAGATCATATCGTGCCGATTCTGACAAAACATGAGACTGCATATCATATGTTTAAGTCACTTGAAGGCAATTATGAAATTAATAACTCCAACAGAACCTTAGCCCTAAAGAGAGAAATAAATCATATAAGTATGAACAAAGGAGAATCTATCAATGCATACTTTATGAGAATATCTGCACTAGGGATCAACTATCAACACTTGGGTACCAAATTGAAAGCAAGGAACTAACACTTATTGCTCTAGATGGTCTCCCAAATTCCTGGGAGACATTTGTTCAAGGCATTAGTGCAAGGTCCAAATTTCCAAAATTTGACCGCCTAAAATTAGACTGTCTTCAAGAAGAATCTAGACAGACAAAGAAAGGGTCAAAACAGAAAAATATACATGAAGACCTTCATGTTCTAAATACAAACTCTCAAAAGAAAGAGAAGAAGAAACACTTCAAGAAGAGGAAAAATTATCACGGGAAAGGTTCATTCAAGAAAGACATTTCTCGCATCCAATGTTTCAGATGCGACCAATATGGACACTATGCAATCAGATGTCCTAACAGAACCAAACAACAGGCATCTTATGCCAAAATAAAGGAGCATGAATCCGAGAAATATGTATTCTACTCTGCACTTTCAAACCAAGTAACAAATAAATCCAACACCTGGGTTATAGATAGTGGTTCATCAAGACACATCACAGGGTTCAGGGAACTACTAGACACCATGGTAGAAGAGACTGACGAAGAAGTAACAATTGGAGATAACTCTGTACATCCAGTCAAGGGTGTTGGCACATGCACCCTCAAATTAAAGACTGGCATCTCCATCCAACTTACTGGAGTATTGTTTGTCCCAGGCATCAAAAGAAACCTAGTCTCCATATCTGCACTTGATATAATGGATATAGGGTGACCTTTATGGATAGCAAAGTATTGGCATGGCCAAAGAATTCTACTATTAAGAAAGCCAAAAACATAGGTCATAGACAAGGGTACTTGTACGAGTTATGTACGGAACCAAATCAAGCCCTAATTCATGAAATTGCAGACTCTAATGAAATACGGCATAGAAGACTAGGACACCTAAATTTCCGTGCCCTATCTTCCATGGAAAGACTAGTTACAGGGTTACCCAAACTCAAACAATGTAATTCAGGGGTATGCAACGGGTGTGCCTTAGGGAAAAATACAAAGGGGTCCTTTCAAAATAGTTCTAGCAAAACAAATAAAGTATTAGAACTAGTTCACTCAGATTTATGTGGACCCATGTCTGTACCCTCCTTAGGTGGGTTTCTATACCATGTAATCTTCCTTGATGACTTCTACAGAAAGACATGGATCTATTTTCTTAAATGTAAAGAATCACAGGAAATCCTTAAAAGATTTAAGGAATTCAAATCCATTACTGAAAACTCTTCCGGGAGAAAAATCAAAACCTTAAGAACAGATAATGGGAATGAATACACTTCAGACATTTTTAAAGACTTTTGTAAAAACACTGGGATTAAGAGGGAGTTCACTGTACCTTATAATCCTCAACAAAATGGAGTTGCAGAAAGAAAAAATAGAACCATTGTAGAAGCTGCTAGGGCTATGTTACTTGATCAGAACATAGACACTTCACTTTGGGCAGAAGCATCTAGTACTGCTATCTATATACAAAACAGATGTCCTCACTCTCATATTGATGACAAAACTCCAGAAGAAGCCTTCACTGGCACAAAACCAGACATTAGTCATTTAAGGATATTTGGTTGTCCTGTTTACATTCATGTGCCCAAAGAGAAAATAACTAAGCTAGAACCTTCTGGGAGAAAAGGCATCTTTGTAGGCTATAGTGAAACATCAAAAGCTTATAGAATATATATACCTGGTCAAAGACAGATTGAACTAAGCAGAGATGTGATTTTTGAGGAAGACATAGCTTTCAAAAGAGCCAGAAATCATATTGAGTCAAAAATTCAAACTTCCAACTCAAGCATAGAAGAGGATCCTACACCTGAGTTTCAGAGGGAGTATCCTGAGGAAGAGGTAAACCATGAACAAATCACATCACTAGAAAATCCCAAGAAAAGACCACTCTGGGCCACCAAAACAATGGAAGAAGCTAAAAATTATGCCGCTCCATCAGGGACTTTTAAGGAAAGCACAAGACCTAAGAGATTCTCTAGTTATGTAGCTTTAATGAGTGAACTCATTAAATCAGAACCTTTTAGTGCTATAGAAGCTCTTCAGCACCAAGTATGGAAGGATGCCATGACAGAGGAGTATCAATCCATCCTGAAGAATGATGTGTGGGATATAGTACCTAGACCAAAAGGGAAATCTGTTGTTTCTTCAAAATGGCTATTTAAAATCAAACACGCTGCAGATGCCAGCATAGGGAAATACAAAGCAAGATTTGTAGCCAGAGGATTTTCACAAAAGGAAGGAATTGATTAGGACGAAACCTTTGCTCCAGTTGCTCAATATACATCAGTCAGGGCAATTCTAGCTATTGCAACAGCCAAAGGGGGGAAAGTCCATCAAATGGACGTAAAAACTGCTTTCTTAAATGGAACCATTGAAGAAGAGGTTTACTTAGAGCAACCTGAAGGATTTGAGATTCACAATGCAGGATCCCATGTATGTAAATTAAAGAAAGCTCTATATGGAGTTAAACAGGCCCCCAGAGCCTGGTATGAAAGAATTGACAGTTATCTCTTAAGATTAGGCTTCTCAAAGAATGATGCAGATCCAAATCTCTACTTCAAACAAAGCAAAGGTGATATGTTAATATTGATATTATATGTTGATGATCAATTGATTACAGGAGAAAATCACCTTATTGATCAGTGTAAGAAAGATCTAGCTTCAGAATTTGACATGAAGGACTTAGGTCTATTACACTACTTCCTTGGACTGGAAGTATGGCAGAAATCAGACTGTATTATTCTAAACCAAGGGAACTACACAATTGATATATTAAAAAGGTTTGGTATGATGGAATGTAGACCTATGTCTTCCCCCATGGAAACAAATCTTCATAAATTGAAGGAAGCAGCAGCAGATTCTCCGTTGGCAGATCCCACTCTGTACAGACAGATAATTGGATCCTTGATGTATTTGGTCAATACCAGACCTGATATCTGTTATGCTGTAAATGCCTTAAGTCAGTTTATGTGTGAGCCCAAGGAGATACATCTTGTGGCTGTGAAACATATAATGAGATACCTTCAAGGTACTCTAAATTATGGCTTAAAATATGAAAAGGTTGACTTAGATCTACATGGATTCACATATTCAAATTGGGCTGGAAGTGTAACTGACTGGAAGAGCACCTCCGGATGTTGTTTCAGTTTAGGGTCAGCAATGATATCGTGGATCAGCAGAAAACAGTCTTCAGTTGCTCAGAGTTCTACAGAAGCCGAATATATTGCAGCTTCTATGGCTGCTAGAGAGGCAGTATGGCTTAGAAAACTGCTTGTGGGATTATTTGGTAAACCTCTGAAACCAACTATCATCCACTGCGACAATCAAAGCTGTATTAAGCTATCCGTGAATCCAGTATTCCATGATAGATCTAAACATATTGAGATTCCTCATCACTATGTGCGTGATATGGTGGAAAGGAATGTGATTCAGTTGGAGTATATCAGTACAGGAGATCAAACTGCAGATATTCTTACTAAACCACTCCTCAAGGTGAAAGTTGAAGACTTCAGAAAAAATCTTGGTATGATTGAAATGTAAAATTCTAATTGATTTGTACTAATATATTAAAGATGTTTAATGTGTAAACATCTTGTGTCATATGTGTGACTCCATGACATTATGGGCCTACCCATTCTGTGTTTATTTCCAAAAGGTGACAATTTTTTGGATAATCTATACTTGTACCTAACATTATAAGGTGACGATCTCATAATGTTCATTAGACTGATATCATGTGACTTGATATTGGTATGAATCATGGAGTTATCATTATTAAGTTATGGTAGACATTATGTGACTTAATGTCAGTGCACATACCATAACTGGGATATATATAAGGAGAATGTAATGTTCTCGAGTATAGTATATCCTTTAGTATCACGAGGTAGGTGATGCTACGTATCACGAGATAGGTGATACTATATATCATGAGTTATGTGATATTAAATTACTTTGAGTAATTCATTATAGATCAGATAATTGATATTCACAGAGATTATTGTGATATTGTTATCTTCCCGAGCTAAGAGGGAGTGTTGAGTTGTTTGTAGCTTCGATCAGATAACATAATAATAAATATGAATATATGAGTAATATTAAATATTACTTATATATTCATACTTAATATATAAGGTATGTTAAGATAAATATCAATATAGCATGATCGAATGATATATTACCAAAGCATAAACATCTTCTGCATTTTAAACGGTGATTAGTAACTGTTAAAATCGGTGAAACCAATTACAATACAAACAGTGACAAAGTCACACCTGTGATAGGCATGACTCCTTGAGGAGTCACGTCTATCACAGATGTGACTCCTACCGTCACTCACATATTTATATTAATGTCTTTGCCCTGCAATACCATGGATCGACACAAAAATCGGAAGTGTATCAGAAGTGGAAATTGCATCTGAAATACAAAAGAAAGTAATAAGTTAAGTCTGCTATATAAATATCCAACTTTCAAAAAATATCCAAGTCAGAGATTATAAGTTCGATTTGAATTTACACCCATCCTTGGGCGCATTGGATGCCTATTTTGATCTCCTCTTGATTTTGGCAGAATGGATGAAGATCTTGCTACTCGGTTGCTATGATCACAAGTCACTTTATGCTTGGGCGCATTAGTTTGGGCGCAAGAGATCATCATTTTGATCTTTCCTCCAACATTTCTTCAAAATTCACTTTGCTTTTACCTTCCAAGATTGGCGCATTAGTTGGGCGCATCACTTCAAGATTTTATTGCTCGGTTGATAGTGATGCATATATTTAAGTATAAGTTGAGAGATTGAATTTCTTATACTTTAAATATTTTTCAATATACCTTTCAAGATGTTTGAGATAGGTCTCGAATCCACCGGATTTAACATGTAGAATCTAGAATTTGGAGGATTCACCAGATTTCAGACTTAGTCAAATTTTCAGGATTTCAGGGTATCAGACTTAGTCATTTTCAGGATCTCAAACATACATCAGGATTGGTCTCAATATTCATTATTTGGATGGAATTTGATCAAGACCCTTCATTACTGCAAGTTCATGTTCCAGATGAGACCTCCAGTTATAAAGCAAAACCTTCTAGGAGAGAGACTTATTGTTGGATTGGCAAATGAAACGAACCTAAGGCATCATCCAGAACTAAATGCAAAGTACAGGAGCTCAAAAAAAAAGGGGGGGGTCCCCATTTGCAATGGGGCGATGAGTGATTTGGTCACAACAAGTTCCTTGTTCTTAATGTGTTTCTATGTCTAAATTCAATTTACTATTCAAGTTTATGTTTCTCATACATTTTCCAAATCCAATATGGATCACACCTCCCTTCTTAGGAGGCCTTTGTAGGCTTTTGTTACCACAAAAGCTTAATGAGACAATAAGTGGGGGAAGAGTTCCAACTACTAAGTTCTCGCACTTTTTCTTTGGAATACCACTTTGCTTGAATTGCCTTGTGATCTTTGAGTCCTATTTTCTTCACTTGTCCCTAAAGCCTTGCCTTGCCCAAGGAAAGCCAAACTTTGTCCCCTACCTTAGTTTGTGCCCCTTCCTATGTTGATCATGTCTTTGTTTATAAAATTAAAAATTGTTGTCTTCTTTCCAATTGTTCCTTAACTTCAAGTTGGATTTGTACAATCTTCTCAATAGATTTTGAAGCCTTGGTCACCTCATTTTCTTTCCATTCTTGTTCATCTTGCTTATCACAAGTTATATCAAGTGGACTAGAACGCAAGTATCCCAAGCATGCCTCAAATGGTGACTTATTAGTAGAAGAATGTAATGCTCTGTTGTAAGAATGTTGAATGTAATGGAGTGATTCACCAATGTTTTGGGACACTTACTATTATAACCCCTAATGAGCTACACCTAGGTCTTGTTTACCATTTCTATCTGACCATTTGTTTGTGGGTGAAAGGTTGTGCTTTTCTTTAGCTTTGGGTGCATCATACTCCATAATGTAAATCAAAACTTACCAACAAGCCTTGTGTCTTTGTCTAAGATTATGGACTTAGGAAGTCTAAAGTTCACCCATACATTAGCAAAAAACATCTCAGCTGCCTCTTTTACTATGATATTCTTTTTGCAAGTAGTTAGAATACACATTTTACTGAACCTATCAACTACCACAAACAAGTAATCATGTCCACGTCTACTCCTAGGTAAGCCTCCTACAAAGTCCATGGAAACACTTTCCCATGGCTTTGTGGCAATTGACAGAGACAAATATGTTCCCTCTTTTCTTGTCTTAGATTTGTTAGTGCAACATAATTTACATCTTCTAACAAATCTTGCTACTACTTGCTACATGTTTGGCCACAACACATAACTTTGCAAATGAGTCACTATTTTACCCATGCCAAAGTGACCCGCCACCTTGGAAGTATGTGCCTGCCTCATTGGTACTAGCCTTTGTGCCCTCAGCACACACAATTTTCCTACCTTGTAGAGTAATCCACCTTTGAGATAGAAGTCTTTGTCATTTTTTACAATTACCTATAATTGAAGATCTTTGTATTTCTTCCCAATGTCCTTATCATGTGCATATCCATCAATGTAAGCCTCTTCTGTGTAAGGCTCCAAGTGAATTACAATAGCCATTGCTAAGATGGGTGGCTAGATAGCATATCTGCCACAACATTGGTAGTTCCCTATATATATTTAATCACCAAATGAAATTGTTGTAGAAATCCCATGCATTTATAATCCCTTGCTTTTTGCAGTTTGTTTTGTGCCTATAAATATTGTAGAGGTTGGTGGTCGGTGTGCACAATAGTTTCTTTACCATACAAGTAATGTCTCCATTTTTTTAATTGTCTAAACTAGTACATACAATTCCTTATCTTGCATCGGATATCTTCAAACTGCTGAAGTAAAAACCTCTTAACGATAACAAACAAGTTTACCACCTTGAAACAAGATGGCACTCATAGCATATTCACTCACATTTCTTTCTATCAAATGGTTTTTCTAAATCAGGAAGAGCAAGCACAAGAGCATGACTTATCTTATACTTAATGTTTCAAATGCATTATCATGTTATTTTGCTCAATGAAAGTTCCTTCTTGTAGATGCAATTTAATGTAATGGTGCAGCTATGAAGGAAAAAGAAGGGATAAACTTTCTCATTAATTGTGCAGCCCGTACAAAACTCCTAGATTCAACAGCACTATTTGGTGTAGGCCAATTTACAATTGCTTCAATCTTAGATGGGTGATGCAGGAGCATCCACGGTCAATGGCAATCTTGCATCACCAAAAATATTTTAATTTCTATTTGTTTGTTTTCAATAAGGTTTGTGGGCTTTGGAAAATAATATTCAAATTTGCAACAAATACATTTTCTTGGGGTATATTAATAAATGTAATTTTGAAAAAAAATACCCCGATAATTTGTAAATTCCTCCATTAGTGGGGAGAAACTTTCCTAGGCACCCACTTGGGAATATGCATTAATTTATGTTTGGTGGAGCTGATTTGGTGAGAAGATTCTGTCATAAGTGGGTCAACAACTCCTATTTTTATTTCCAAAATTGTAACCTCCAAGAAGCGTGTGGATTTCCAAGAGGTGGTTCCAGTTGATGGTTTTAGTGAAACCATAGGAAATTTTAATGAAACCATGTGGGCCACAAGTTTTGCATGTTGTTGCATGTCTGGGTCGTAATTATGAAACCCACTCTCGGTAAAATGGGCATAACTTTCTCATTTCTGATCGAAATAGAGAAATTCAAAATGTTCTGGAAAGCTGTGAAAAAGACGCACAAAACCCAGAAACTGTTTCAGAAAAAGGAGTGGTGATAAGAAGTGACGGGTTTTCTTGGTGGTTTAGTGGAGGTTGTTTTGAGAAATCAATAGTGGTTTCTTCTCACGCAATTTCTATATATTGATGCTTGCTCATTTGGTGAAGGGGGGAGGGGGGCTTTGGAGAAGATTTTGACATACCCAGATGCTGCTGGAATGAGTCCAGGATGTTGAGAAATTTATTTGTTGTAGGTGTTGCATGTATGATTCCAGGAAGCTCAAAAGCTCTATATTGATGTAATAAATTTTGAGATTTAAATAAAATATTATGTTGCAGATTTCTCTTCAATTTTCAGCTGTGTTACTTCATTTGCAGCCTTCTTGCATAGGATTTTGTGTTGGTATTTGTTGCAGATTTGAAAGGGAGAGTATCCCTTTTCATCAATGGGTCTATTCTTAGTTCTCCTTCTATCACATGCCCTAAATGAATCAATGATTCTTTGCCAAATTCACATTTCTTTAGATTGCATAGTTGTTGACTTTTAAACCTTTGCAAGACTTGTTCAATATGGACAAGATGTTTTTCCCAAGTTGCAATAAATATTAGGATGTCATCTAGATAGACTATCCACAAAACCATCTATGAAATCCCTTAAAACATCATTTGTCAATCTCATAAAAGTGACAAGTGCATTACTCAAACTAAAAGAAAGTACTAACCATTTATAAAGACCTTGTTTCATTTTGAAAGCAATTTTCCAAGTGTCTTATTTCATTTGCACCTGATGATAACCAAACTTAAGATCCAAATTAGTAAAATACTTAGCATGTTGAAGCTGGTCTAACAAATCATTTTTCCTTGGAAGAGGATACCTATTCTTAATGGTCATTTTATTAAGAACTCTATAATCAATACACATTCTACAAGAATTATCTTTCTTTCACACCATAATTATGGGTGACCCACAAGGTGAAGTGCTAGGGTGGATAACCCCTTGTTCCAATTGCTCCTAAAGTTGCTTGTTGACCTCATCGTCCTCTAGCAATGATTGCCAATACAATCCGACATTAGGTAGAGCAGATTCCAATAGGAGTTGAATCTCATGCTCCATCTCCCTTCTTGGTGACAATACTCTTGGCTCTATGAACACTTCCTAAAAAGATAACAAAACTTCATCCAAGCCTTTTCAATGTAGAGTTGATCATGGTAGAAATCCTAAGTTTAACAAAAGCAAACATAACTGCATGGTTTCTTGAATTAACTTAATGGCTTGATTAGAACTTACCATAGCTACTTTAGTCTTGCTTTGGTGCTCTTTGATTATGTACTTAATCTCATCCTTGACCAGTCTATACATGTCAACGCTTCTCATAAAAATAGCATCCCTAACATAAAGATAAGGACTTCCAAGAACAATATCAAAAGCATTAAGAGGAATTACATATGCTTCAACCTCATCTATGTACTATGTATTATCCCCAAATTTAACCTTGCACCTTATTGTTGTATCTTTACACCCCTTTCCACCCATCCCAATGGGTATGGATGTAGATGTTCCTATGTTTCAAGATTAAGCCTTCTAACCAAATTTTCTAAAATGAGATTACATTGTGAACCAAGATCTCCCAATGCATTTACTCAAGTCTTCTTTATTTGTAACTTCAAAACAAAAAGTTTGTTCATCTCTTCAAGTTCATTTTTTTCCTTAGCAGACGTGCATCCAAGTTTGTCATCTATATCCGAACTATCCTCTATTTTAATGCCATGATTTTGGATGGTTAACATAGATTTCTTAATTTCATCATTTTCTTTTCCCTTATTCTTATTTTTAGGATGTAGTTCCAAATGACACTTCCAACATTTTGCATTCACATGACCATCTATTTTATAATCACCACAATGATTCTTTGTGTTCCTTTTATTCTCTTCTTCCACAACAATATTAGTGTTGTTTTCTTTCCAATTACCCTTATTTTTACCTTTGTATTTGGAAGACTCACCTTCATACCTCTTCTTCTCCTCCTCCAAATAGTTAGCTTGGACACGTGCTTCATCCAAGTCCTTTGGATTGGTAGTGTCAACCCTTTGTCAAATGTGGGAATGAAGCTCACCGAGATACTTTGCCATCATGTCCTCATCTAAATCCATACCATTTAATATGGCTTGCCGACATAATCCTATGCATTTTGACTAGTTTGTCGTTTATGGTACATCCATTTAATCTTTTGATCCACTTTTTCCCCTATGGGATAGAAATTTCTTCTTCTCATTTGTTAACAATAGGCTTATTCCTCTTTTCACAACTAGCACATAATTTTCTCACTACGACCCTCCATTTTAAGGTGTGCAAAGCCAATTCTTTGCACCCCACTTACTCTATGCACACTAAATACACTTCAATTTGCTTAATCCATACATCCAATAATTCTGCATTTACTTGTCCATCAAAAGATTTAATTTCTACTTTTGTTTCCAATTTAAATGGACTTGTATTTTTTTTATTTTTCTCACTCGGTTCTTTCATGAAACCTTCTTTAATTTCCTCATCTACACCAATTCCAATCTTTTTGACAACTGCCTTAACTAAATCACTTATAGAAGATTGAGCTTGCACCATTTTACCTTATTGTCTAGTCAAATGATCTTCTTGTTGTCCAAACCATTGCTGATTTTCTATGATGCCTTTTGTGTGGCCTTCAAGTGTAATCACCATTGCATTCAACTCCTCCATGGCTGCCTTTTGGGCTCTTGTTGGCAGTGTCGTACAAAATCTTCTACAAACAGACAAGAATCAAACCACTCTGATACCAAAATTGATTCATAAACTCTTCAATTTGAATTCAAGAATCACAAAATTATTCAAATAGTTACTACTTTAAATACAAATGAAGTTTGCTTTAGGAGAAGAGAATATTGTGATCAAACAGAAAATAACCTTGCAATAACTCACACAAAATGTAGATTTTTATGATAGAAACCCCCAATGTGGAGGAAATTCCAGACTTATGGTAATGGCACTGGCCTTGCTACCTTATGTATTAACTTGGGAAGATAATTACAAGAAGCAGGACTCCATTCTCTACCCTTTGCTTCTGCTTCTCTCCTCTGAGGAACAGCTGAACTCTCACACACTATTCTTCCTTACCTCTCAACAGTTAAAATCATGCTTAAAACTCAAGTTACAATCCTCTTTTATAGATTTATGTGAACTGCAGTTCTACCCTCTACTTCTACTTATCTCCACTAATGAACAGATGAACTCTCATACAATATTCTTCCTTACATCTCAGTAATTAAAATCATGCTTTGTACTCAAGTTGCAATCCCCTTTTATAGTTTTCTGTGAACAACACAATTCTCCTGGGCCCTAGAAGAATTTTGACACACACAACAAGCTAAAACAGCAACTATACAGTGCACATTCTAATTTTGAAGTGCTCATATTGGTGGACAATACCACAATCGCAATTGCGGTCCTGTCTGCTTATGTATTCCCATCAGTTTCTTGTTTTGAACAAGTTTTTGTGTCTGAAGTCAATTTAATGTTCAAGTTTTTGTTTCTCATATATTTTCCAAATCCAATATTGTAATTCCCCTTTTCAAAATTAAGCCCAATCGAAACCCAAATGCCTATTAGTCGTTTCTCATGGGCATTGGGAATTTTGCACTACGAAAATGGGATTATAATAAATTAATAATAACTCAAGAGGCTCATAATGTCACAAAAAGGGCAGCTTGAGTGATATTATAAAATATAATTATAATAAAGAGGGCCTCAAGTTAAAATATAAAATATGAAGGTCTCTTATAATTAAAGTTTATTTTAAAAAATTCCTCTCAAATATCAATCAAGGGTCATGAAGGAAATATGAAGGGTCGTGACTTTTGGAGAAAAACCCTATTTAAGAGAGGCCAAGCAAGAAGGAGGAGGCATATTGATTAACCAATGTATTTTCTGATTTCTACTCCTTGTTGGAGCATTGGACTTTGGTTCAATTAATCTAAGGACAAAAACCCTCTAGGTCTGGAATTGGATGACGAAAACCCACAATTCCTTGGAGTGATTTCATACAAAAGTCACCATTGAGCTGAATTGTTGAAATTTCAGATTTTGGTTTGATGTGAGATTTATCTGATTATTTTGAAAAATGAATGAGAGATTGGTTTATATATTTTAGTAATCGATTCTCTTCTAGCAGCTGTTCCCTTTGAAAACATAAGTCATACCAATCTGCCTTGTCCGTATTATTTGAAAAGGGTGATTCATTGTTTATTGGCTGTGTAACCTTTTATCACATTGCTGGTCGCTCAAGTCTCAAAGGAAACCATGCCCTACAATTTCAGAATTCCTAGTTGACTGCTCAGCTGCAATGATCAATCCTTCTTAAGTCTGATCGCTGCCAAAAAGGAGGTTTTCTACTGATATAAAAAGGGGCGTAACAGTCTGTTTGGAGGTCGCAGTTTATGTGAGGATTCATTGATGCAGGCCGTACAATTTGTTTGAGATTTCTGTTTATTGTTGCAGTCTGCTTATGATCTTACAGTTTAAAAACTTCATCTTACATTCCCTACAACCTTCCATACACTATCAGGAGGAAGTTGCAGAATTTCAGAGGTTTCTTTGACAGCCAGTCTTTGCTAGTATCAGCCATGTCATTTCTACGTAGTGAACAGTATCTGAAACAGCAATAAGAAGGGGCAAGAATCAATGTGTAACAGCAATATTTAGAGCAAAGTTTGTTGCATCCATTTCCATTATCCAGCTGAATTTGTTTCAGCAACAACCAATAAGGATTTCATATTGGTAAAAAATATATTATACCCTTCCTATGCAAATTCATTAACTAGGGTTTAATATATATCATCATATCCCAACAAACAAAGAAAAATTTTAAAGGGGATATTACAAATATGGATCAATGATTATCTACAATCCCCACACATCGCATGCACTATTTGGGACCTTCTCCAAGAAGGAATTCCTCAAACCTATTAAGACCATATATGCCTCATACTTCAATCTCTTGAAAAGGATGATCGAGTTGTAAGGGGCATGCATGACACAAGAATGGAATCAATGGGCCAAGTCCACGTCATAGCAGGAGAAGAGGGTGAAGGAAGTGGTGAAGAGTGACTTTTTTGGTTGATGTCAAATACATCATCTCCATCATATCTTCAGTTTTCATAGTGATCGAATATGGGGACTCTTAACACTCCAAGCCTTGCAGACGTGTATGGAATGATTGATTGCATACTTGGCCAAATAAAGTGGTAGTACAAAAGAAAAACCCAACCTTGCAATTCTATAATGAACACATTCAGCCTATCATACAGCAGAGGTGGGAGAAGCTCAACACTCCCTCGCACGTGGTTGCCTATGCATTGAATCCAAAGTGGTATATGCAAGGACCTAGCAGAGTTGTCCCTATGTCAGATACTAAGGTAAAGAGAGGCTTCATGAAGGCAATTCAAAAGATTTACAATGCAAAGGAGGTCTTCACCATCCATCATGAGTGGACCAAATTTGCCACATTCAAGGGCTATTTGGAAGAGGCAAAGTTGGTAGGAAGACTATGGTGTAGAATGAGCAATGCTATGGTGGACTATACATGGGCCTCATTCACTACCAACCACACTAGCCCTTCGCCTCATGTCAAGTTTGTAGTTCCTCTATTGCTGAGAGCATAGTTGAAAAACTCGGACTCGGCAATTACTCGGCAGACCCAAATATTTTAAAAACTTGGGACTCGGGGAAAAACTCGGCAATAACTCAACAAATTTATCAAACATTTAAAAATGCATAATTTTTTTAAAATACTATTAAAAAACACTCATTTCTAAAATTGTAGAATGCAGTACTGATTTCCTTCATATATAAATGAAAATTAAGAGTTTAATACATATCACAGACCAAATAAAGAGTTCAACCTTCGAATACATATGAAATTCCAGTTTGATAATACATATCATAGACCAAAAAAAGAGTTCAACCTTCAAATACATATGAAATTCCAGTTTCATTATCACTAGAAAATATAAATCATAAATTTCTTCTACGACATATGAATGCAATCTCTTGAAGAAAAAAAAAAAGCCCCTCTGCGCTCTTACAGCTCTGTAACTCATCGAGTACGAGGTCTCGAAGGTTATCATCAAAGACCAACCTCTCAATGCACGTGTTCAGGCCAAGCATAACCTCTGCATCTGCTCTGAATGAAGAGGAGAAGAAAAACTTGGGGTTCAAATAGTAACCAGCAGCATGAATATGTTGGTAAAATTGTCGGTTCCACCTCCGAACAATAATGCGCCATATGGGTTCATATTTTGTTTTATTCGACCCATACAAATGTTGAACTGTCTCTACTCTTTTGTCCAATGATTTGTCCTCTACTCTTTTTGTGCACAACCAAAACCCTGAATTTGGTTGTCTAAAACCCTGAAACCTTGAAATTTTGGTTAAGTCTAAAATCTGCTGGATCCTCCAAAATCTAGAATCTACATGTTAAATCCTATGGATCCGGAACCTATCTCAAACATCCTGACAGTATATTTCAAAATATTTAAAGTATAAGAAATTCAATATACAAACTCAGGCCGAGTTTTTGATGAAAAAACTCACAAGCGCTTTGGACTCGCGCGGACTCGCGAGTTTTGCGAGTTTTTGGGCGATTTTTTCATCTATGGCTGAGAGAAACTAATCTACATACAACCTCATCCACTCTTTCAAGAGGACAGGGCTTAAGCGCAAAGAAGCTTGTGGATGTACATACTACATAGTGTTTTGTATCTCATGGACTGTACAAGTAGAGTCCAACAACACAATGGAACATAGACCCAGAGGAGCCAGCCAAATTGATGAGGATCAAACTACACAAGTAGGGTCAATTGGTGTCCATTGGAGTTTCAACTAGATGGCCCCACTTCCAACACTTCTAGCAATGAGAAGTTGGGCACGACATTTGGGGAGGATGATTAGATCACTGAGGCACTAGCCCATTGTACTTGAATGTAATCATGATATTGAATATAATAATATTAATATATATTCAAAATTTTCAATGCATTGTTGGTTCAAATTGATTCGTTGTGTTTACAATTTAAATTTACATAAAGATAAATTGTAATTTTTATACATCTTTTTATCACTATTTTTTCAAGTTCCATATTATATTTGCACCTTCATCCCCCTATTGTCCCCCAAAATTTGGTACATAGTCCACTAATGTTTGAAACCCATATTTGCATCCCCCATCCCCCTGTTTCGAAACTCCATGGAACATAGAATTAAAAACTATATACAAGTCTATCTCAGTAATGGATGTTCACCTACAGACTATACCCCTCGAAGTCAGTGTCAACCACTAGAAGAAATAAGCTCACAGAGAAAAGTAGAATATGTAAAAATCACCAAAACAAGAACAATTTTCATAAGTATCCTTGCATATTCGTTATAATATATGATCCATTGAATTTCAACTTTTTCTCTAGAATCTTGAAAAAATTAATTAAACAGGATATCCCTGATGTACAAAATTAGCATTTAAAACTTACCTGTCAGCAGAAAACATGATCACCGATGATGGCAACTTGAAGAGATTTGGTGCTTTAGAATCATTACTTTGAAACAATGTTGCTACTCCATCGGAGCACAAAGCAACACCTGCCCCTTTTGAAACCAACATTTTATGCAAAGCTGTGCTACTTTGAACCATCTTTTCTGGTGCGAATAACAAGACAACAGATTCTCCA
This sequence comes from Cunninghamia lanceolata, assembly GCA_027924645.1. Lineage (NCBI taxonomy): Eukaryota > Viridiplantae > Streptophyta > Pinopsida > Cupressales > Cupressaceae > Cunninghamia > Cunninghamia lanceolata. Next base: position 590,030 of record BSBN01000474.1, on the reverse strand, counting down.
TGCACAAGAAGCCTGAAAAGATGCGAGTCTGCAATCAGCACTCTTTTCTATGCATATCCAATAATGAAAGCTTACATTTCACCTGTACTCTTAACACTGACCACGCTGACAAGGGCAGGGCATTGCGTGAAGATATTGCTTGTACAGAAGCAGCAGTTAGTGCTCTCTTCAATGCAACAGTATCTGCAAAAGCTTTCCCACAGAGGATCAAGGCTGATTGTTCATAATCTGCCACCACAAATCCAGCATTTGCCTGTGGCCCAAGCCCAACATTCTCCCATGCAGTTGGACTGAAAGTTGAAACAATTGCAAAGTATGAGAATACATATTTGCACCTTTGAGCGACATCTTACTGTTTGAATAAAAATTCCAAGCAATGCTTCTTCCTCTTTACACACAATCCAAACAAATTATATATATTAGAAACTGGTGCACATAAAAAAGTAAAACCCATACTCCACCCAACGATACTAACAGACTCAAATTAATACAAAGCAGACTCAGAAATCCTAACATATAGAAGGTTTATGATTTATCAGAGATATACATTTAATATGTCCACAGTCCATGAAAATGAATTGTAATGCTTCTGGTAGAAAACTGTGTAGATTTTTGTATTGACGATACCAAAATCTACACAGTTTTCTACTAGAAGCATTACAATTCAGATATATACATTGTGCATCTAAGCATTTATATGAACTAGCAAACTAACAGATGCTGTAATCATACCATTATTCTCTTTGTTGTGATAAGAAATATAACGTTAAGTATCACTTAAAAATATAATTAAAAATTAATGTACAGCACCATGTAAAAGGAGATATAGTTCATATATCAAGAATACCAATGTAAACAGAAGACTACAGAAGTAAAATGAAATTATGTAAATGTAGATAAAATAATTCTATCATATACTCGTTCATGTAATGCTTTTAACTTATAGCCATATGAAGGTTGTTCCCCTTTAATGGAAATCCACCTATCACAGAGATACCCAGAGGGACAGAATGAGCTTCATGTATACGTTTTATAGAGTTCAAATATACTCATCATACCAGGAAAAGCGTGTCCCATTCTCTTCCTCTTTTTGTTTATACAAGTTTTCTTCCCATGCAACAGTATTTAAGAGTTTCTGACCTCATACGGCTCAATCCACTCTTCTTTGATCCTTTACACAAACTTTTAAAATAGAAGATAGATCATTGAGAATAGGCTGCCAGCACAGAGTTAGTCAATGCTTATTCCTAACATACCATCATTTCTTTTTCTCTGAGAAAAGAAATTTCCAACCCAAAAGTCTTAAAGTCAGCCAGTGCCTAAAGTCCCTCAATTTCCTTGAGCACTTAAATGACCAGAAGCAGATTATCTCTATGCCAACTTACTCATCTCAATCTGACCCAGTGAGATTTCACTCTATCCAATACCATCCCTTTTGAATTTAATTTCATTGATGTCCTATGGACAAAAAATAATGCATCCTATATTTTTTTCATATAATACTTATGAAGGTACTTTGTGCTGATGAAAAACCTAATCAGTAAATTTGGTGTGCTTGACCTGAGTTGGGTCCAAAAATTCCTCAGGCAGTGCATTGTCAGGTTAAATAAGTTGCAATTGTAAAAATTCATATGGCATTGGCAAATTAATAATAAATGGTACTAGATCTGCCCCCCTCGCGACTATATCAATCCCCACAACTTGTACATACATATCAGTATCCAGATCATTTTTGCCAGACTCAAACTCAGCACAGTGAAGAACTGTCCACACTTGACAGAACTGAAAATCGACTTGACAAAAGACTTTAACAATTTGAAAATTCCTAAGACATTGGAATTGACCCAAAAAATTCCGAATTCACAATATATAAAACTTCAAAGGCATCCCAATAAGGATAATTTTTGTCACAATGCTTAATAATAGCAAAAAAATTAAATCAAGTATTCAACTACACTAAAAAGCATAAAACAGATTTTTGAATTGAAAGTTCCAAATATGATATACAGAATCCATAATCCATCTGTCCAAAATCAATGGATTTGATATCATAGCATGAAAGGAAAAATCAAAAATCAGAATAGGAGCCAGGTCCAATCTGTCAACCTCTTCTCAACCTCCAATATGTAGGAATTGGTGCTCCTAATGACTTCCTGTATTCTCCTGCCTCTAAGACTGCTCTGATTGTACATCCAACCAATTCAACCCCCCTCCGAATCCAAGCTCCATTGATGTGGTAATCCAATCTCATGTAGGACCAACCTCGTCCAAGTAAATGGCCTCCACAATGATTCCCTCCAACTGAGTCACCAGATTTGGCAACTTTTTGCTGAAATTCAAAAACCACCAATTTATATGCGCTTGTGTTGAATTTGCCATGTTTTGTTGATTCACTTAAAATCCCCACTTGTAGCCTCCAAGCTTTAAAGAATGGCCATGATACTCCATGATAGTCAGGCAAGCAGGTATCTGAATGCATTGGGTAAACTCATCTGTAGATTGTAGAGATTCCTCCTAATCACAGGTAGACTTAGTCTCCAGATCTAGAAAGCACACATAATGCAGCAGGAATAGTCTATCAAATTCTCATTCGTCATAGTTTTGAGAGAAGGTACTGAATTTATACTTATATTAACATTAAATAAATAGTCTGTATAAAATGTATCCATATGCATATATGTGAGACTGTGAGGGGATGTGTGTGTGTAATGAAGTTGTTTTAAAATGTTAATTTCTGCTTTTCAATTTTAATATGAATTTTCCAAATTCCGACTTGTCAGAATCGTCTTCCAACTTTATTATCCTCAAATTAAAAGTAAAACTTGAATCTGCTTACGAGTTAGATCATTGTACCTCTCAAACGTGTAAGTTCCAAACAGACTAAAATTGAACTAACAACTTAAAGCACTGCATGATTCACTCAAAAATTTAATGGCGAGCTTCCAAAGCTCAGAAGCCTAAGTATCAGACTCCTCCTGCCATTCACCTACAGAATTTATGCATAATGCCAAAACAACAAGAAAAGGAAGGTTCCTCACAAGAATATGGAAATAGAAATATTCAACAGGCCAGATTTTTGGAAGTTAGTTATATATTGGAGATTCCCTCCTTTGTTTTCTGATTTACATCCAAAGAGACTCTCAGCTGTAATTGAGTTTTATCTTGGATTTTCATAATCAAAAAAACATTTGATGTTAGTCAAATTACCATCAGCAGTAAAGAATAGGTTATATAAGAATGTGTAGAAAATTTCAACCTAGATGACTATGTCCAAATGTTAGATAGCATTGCATAAATCACACAATAATTGAAACTTCAAAATGTGGAAACGAACACAAATACACAAATAATTTACACTTTCAAATCAGCTCTGCATTCCTTCGAAAGCTTACAAGCAAACCTCTACAAACTGTTCCTTACAGTTGCACGAAAATTGATCACTCTGTTCACTGAGTTACTAATCTTCTATCTTGCACCTACCTTTATACCATCTTTAAACTATTCAACTAAAAATCTACTCTCCAAAAAGCTTCTTATCTCATGCAAGAGATGACCTATGAGATAAGTTTAAGTCATTAGTGTATATCTACACATTATTAAACTCAATTAGCTAAATAAAAGAATTTCACTTTATAACAAAAGTGAAATGCGAAAGAGAATTAACTCAAACTACTTGCATGTTCACACCGAACCTGTGTAGAAGTTCCGAACTGAGCTAGAAAACTCAACACTTCCTCTTAGTGAGGAATGAATTTTGCACCAATCCAAGTTTGCCTTTGAATGATTCAAACTTCCCTTTTGCTAAGGGCTTGGTCAAAATATCAACTACCTACTGATTTGTGGAAATATGCTAAATCTTAACTGCTCCCTTTTGAATCCTATCTCGAATGAAGTGATATTTGATCTCTATGTGCTTGGACCCATCATGAAACACTAGATTCTCAAAGAGTTTGACACAACTATGATTATCACAGTAAATGACCGTGGGATCCAACTCCCAATCAAATAACCCTACAAGTAACTTGCAAAACCAAATGGCCTCACAGCTAGCGGTATTGGCTGCCATATACTCTATCTCTACTCTCCTTAGTGCTACTAAAAATCTGCTTCCTATTGAACCAAGATACCATTCCTGAACCCAAGCTAAAGCAACACTCTGAGGTGCTCTTCCTATTTGTTGTGTTGCCTGCCCAATTAGAGTTTGTATACCCTTGCAACTTCACTTCACCATCTCCAAGATATCTCAGACCATAATCCACGATGCCCTTCAAATATCTGAGCACATGTTTTGCTACTACCCAATGCTCCTTTCTTGGCTTCACCAAGAACGGACTCAAGGTGTTCACTGCAAAACATAAATTTGGTCTTATGTTGACCAAAGACATCAAGGAACCTATCAACCGCTTGTACAATGTGGAATCAGTCACCTTTGAATCTGAAGTTTTCACCTTCTTCAGATTAGTGATCATAGGTGTGGTCATGGGTCTACAATCCTCCATCCGGAATCGCTTTAGTATCTCAACTACATACTTACTCTGCCCAAGGAAAATCTCCCCAGGTTTCTACGAAACCTCTAAACCCAAAAAGTAATGCATCAAGTCGATGTCCTTCATCTCAAACTCAATAGATAAATTTGCTTTGCACCCTGTTATGAGTTGTTTTGCTCCTGTAATGAATAGATCATCAACATTCAATATCAAAATAAGTATATATGACCCCTTCACTATGTAATATAGATTAGGATCTGCTTCACTTTTGGTTAAGCTCATACTTTGCAGATATTCATCGATCCTGGAATACCAAGCTCTCGGTGCTTGTTAGAGTCGATACAAGGCTTTCTTAAGCCTGCAAACATGGGATTCCTTCCCATTTACCTCAAAGCCATGAGGCTGCTCTATATACACTTCTTCCTCAATGATACCATAAAGAAAAGTTGTCTTAACATCCATCTGATGTATCTTCCATCCCATGACTAAAGCTAAACACATAACTTCTCTAATAGAAGTGTATCTGGCAACTAGAGCAAAAGTCTCCTCATAGTCCGGAGATGCATTTCAGAGCATTGACACAATTGAGGCAGCATGGTTCAGTAGAGGATTATGTGGCAAAATTCCAAAGGGTTTCAATCATGGTGCCAAATGTTACTGAGGGCAGACTCATGTTCTTGTTTATTGAGGGATTGACAGTCACTCCAGGGTTTGGTTAGTGCTTTTGAGCCTACATCTCTATAGGATGTGATTCAAAGAGCGTTAAGATTGGAGGTTACTACAACCAAGAACAAGTTCAATCCTAAGAATGCACCCACCGAGCAACATAAGAAAGATATCCCTTCACCAATGGCACTACCTCCTAAACCAAATAAGGAGGAAGAGACTAAGAATGAGCTTCGGAGGAAGAAATTGTGCTTTTCTTGTAGAAAGCCATGGGAGCCAGGACATAGATGCTTGGGAAGAGGCAAGATGCACTATATAGAGGTTCAACCCGAAGAAGATCTGGAGATAGAGGGAACCGAGCCCAAGGTGATGACTGAGGAGATAAGAGTTCGAAAGGAAAGAAGGAACAATTTCGGGAGGCACCCTTGCCACTCTTTCGGGAGCAACCAAGTACCATGCTTTTAGTGTTCGGAGAGTTTTACAAGTCATAAAGTGACAGTGCTGATTGATAGTGGGGTCACTTGTAATTTCATTGATGCAGATTTGGTTTCCAAGAAAGGTTTGGATGCGGAAAAGTTTAATGGGTTTAATGTTATGCTCCCGGATGGCAACATTATACCTTGCAGGGGGCGGATACAACAGCCCAACTTATCCTTGGGAATGTATCAAGTTAAGGATGATTTCTATGTTGTGAGATTGGGTGAAACGGATGTGGTTTTGGGTGTGCAATGGTTGCACTCACTTGGAGGATTCATGCAAAACTACCAAACAATGGAGTTCCAAGTCAAAGCGGATGGGAAGGATGTGATACGTCAAGGCATTATGAATGGAGCCCCAAGCATGGCTGAAGCGAAAAGAATGGAAATGAGTGTTCGGGAAAACCAGGCCACACAATGCATGGAGCTAGATAAGGATTCCCTTCAAGGTAAGATACTTCACTATGATAATGTTTGGTCCATTTTGAATATGTTCACGGGAGCACGCCAAAAATGGCCACCATATGAGATATTGGTAAAAAAAGGGAATTTTGAAGGAGAATTATCATCCTAGCATTGCTATTTGGAATTTCAATGATGTATTCAAGTTTTACGCAAGGAGGTTTCCAGTTCTATTTCTAGGCAAAAGCATGGGGACAGCCATGACAAGATGCTGCAGCTGATTGTATCATGTTTGAACAGCGTTAAACCAGCAAGTGTTGAGGAATTTTCTGGATCTAATGTGGGGACAGCGTGGGATAGCACAGTCAGAAATTAGAAGTTCTCTGATAAACTTCACAACAGTGAGTCGGACGTGGTATTTGCACAAGATGTTGAAGCTTACACATATGATGATGAGGACATTAAGGAGGCAAAGACAATGAGGAAATCAGGATTAGTGAGTATTACTGCTAAAAAGGATAGTTTTCTCCTCATTGTTGAATTTACAGGAGCAAGGCCCAAGATCGACGAGCATCACCCCATGGTACACTACTTTGGCTTGGAGCGGGCAACAATTCCAGAGTTGTCATTGCTTGAGAACAAGCAATATTTGGGGCAGGAGGACTGTCATGTCCCCTCCGCTGGGGTGAAATAAGATATTATTTTTAATTTATTAAAAGTGTTTTTAAACACTATATTATAAGAAAATAATAATATAATTATAAATAATAATAATATTAGTTATTTCTAACAATAATAATAGTCGTCTTGTGGGAGCCGACTCACCTTAAAGTGTTTTGCATCGACTTGCTTCACCCTCTTCAAAATACACAAGTATAAAGGAGTTAAGTTCCCATCATGGAAGGTCTCCGATTTTGGATGACACGTCTGCATTTTTGAAATCACACTGCTGTTAAGAATCCTTTACTTGGGATGGAAACCCCAAGCAAGGAAACTACCAGGTTGGACGCCATCCCATCTTGGTTTGTTTGAGCAAATTCTACTCAGAATTTTGCATCAAACTAAATTCGATTCACTTGTTTTCAGGAGCTCAAAGACTATCATATGCAAGACAAACGATAGATATTCAACGAAAGAGGTGTTTACGACACTCAAGGCATCAGATACCCCTTATGCCGCAGAAGGAGTAGAGTATTGGCTGAGAAATCGTGCTACTAGTTTACTAGCGCCAAGTACATCCAGATCAGACCACAGGTATGGCGCTATCTGGGAACTCGCGACACTCTATTTATAAGCGCCAGCATACATTCAGATCAGTTCTGAGCAAAGCAGAGTTGGGGAAAGTTGGCAAGAGCTACTACTGCTATACACCCACCACTGGGCTACAGGCCACTATCACCATAAACAAAGCACCCAGGGTAGGATATTGTGCCCAAGGAAATGCTCTGTACTGAGCATCACATAAGCTAGACGGCGATCCAGACAGAACAAGGAGGAATCATGTCCACAACTGTGGAATTTGATCAATCATTAAAATGTAAGGAGATTCTATTTCTAATTTGTTGAAAGCAGCCAATTCTTGAACTATATTCCAGCAATCTTGAACTATATTACTGAGTATGTCTGAAACTGAGTGTATTGTTTACAATATTCAAGCATTACTCCATTTCCTGAATATTCTGCTGTGGTATTATACAAATGTTCACAATGAATAGTGAATACATTAGCTCTGTTCTGAAGTAGGAACAATTCTGAATATGTGCACTAGTAGTCTCCAAGGATATTACAGTGCTCAATACATTAACTCTATTGTGAAATAAGGACATTTATGAATTCTCTGCATTAGTAACCTCCCAGGGGTATTACATCTAGTTTGTAGATTTACAAGGATGGTTCAACTGTTAGCTGAGAATATTGGTGTTTTTGTCACGATTGATTCAAATCATCAAGATTTGTTCACTTGATTTGCCAAGTTCTATGTGTTTGTAGATCTTTCCAATCTGGTTCCTCGATCTCTTAACATACAATCCTCTCTAGGCCTTTGATCACAACTTGTAGATTATGAAGGAATGCTTATGAGATGTTTTAGGTGCAAATGGATTGGACACAAGTTCAAGTTGTTCTTTTTCTTCTCAAAAGACTCTTTAGCAGGATCAAGTCTTGTTGCAAAAATGGGTTCCCAAACAGGGGACTCCTAGTAGGATTGTATTTGGAGGAATCGTGATCGCTTCCCGTATGACTGACAAGGGTCTTTGTTTGGTTTGCTACTTGAGGCTCTGAGGGATAGTAAAGAGTTGGATTCTACAGATAATACAGCCATTCTACATTGTCCCAATTCTTTGGTTAATTCGAACCAAATATCCAAGATAGAAGATTCTTTAAGACTTCACTCCAAATTAAGATGTGATGGATTGTTTTGGGGGGCATCACGTCTCTGAGGGGTTTGGGGCCACTGAGTACCCCCTAAGAAAAAGAGGGGCCGTAAATCGGAAGCTAAAAAACTTCAAATGGAGTCTTGTGAAATGATTGTTGAACACTCCCAATGGACAACAAAAAGCCTCCTCTCCTACAGAAGCAGGAGGACGATTGCTGCAAATACTTGAGTCCTCTCTTTTGTGTGGTTCATTGTCCTATCATTTTTTTTCCTCTGTTTTAGTGGTCTTGTAGTGCTCTTGGGTAGTGTTTCCATGTGTGGTAATTTGTCAAGTAGCTAGGTAGTCTCTGAGTTTCAACTTTGTGGTCTTTTGGTCTTTTAGATTGTACATATATAGGAATTCTTTATGGTTTTTAGGTTAGGGCAACTTAATAGAGCCCATAATGTTATCCAAAATATAATAATTATAAAAATTCCCCCCATTAATGAGGTAAGAGTCAAACAATTTGTTAGAAAAAATTCAATATTGTTGAGAACATAGAAGCAAAAATCGCGATTTTTAGTAAAAATCGCGAATCGCCAAGTCTGAGGATTTTTTACCCCCAAAAAATCGAGATTTTAATATAAATTGCGCTCATCCTTTCGTTTTTAGGGTTTTCGTCATTTCGTTTCTAGCAAGCGTGGGTTTTCATCATATTTTTGCGTTTTCTGCTAAGTTGCCGGTTCTGGTACAGGGGCAGATACGGGAGCGGGGTTCTGGTACGCTGGTACGGCGATTTTTTTACTGTGGGTACGGCTGGGTACAGCTGTACTATATATATATATAATTTAATATTTATAATAATGTATAATATATTATATTATATTATATATTAAAATACATACATAAAATTTAATATTTATAATAATGTATGGTATATAATATATTATAGAATATATAATATAATAATATTATATATTATATATTATATTATATTATATATTATATATTATATATTATATTATATATTATATAATATATAGTATTTAATAATTTATATAGTTATTAGTTTTTTAAAATAAAATTTGTAATTTAAAAAAATCTCAGAAATGCACCTGGGAGCGCTTGGGAGTGCCTGGGAGGGCCTGGGAGCGCCTGGGAACGGCCTGGGAGCGGCCCTGGCACCTGGGGTTCCTTGTGGGTTCTCCGACGGAGAACCCACAAGGAACCCCAGGTGCCAGGGCCGCTCCCGTCGCTGCTCCCGCTCCCAACTGGACCGGTGCCTCTGGGCAAAGAACCCAGTAACTTAGGTTTTCTGTATTCGTAAATACCAGTACTTAGCACCCATAGGAAGTTCAAGGAATTCTCCATATTTAAACGACATGAGACTGTTTCTTGCACGATTATTTCCCGGTGTGAGAAGAACCGACGAGTTTAGAAAATCTTCCAGCATGAATTTTTTTACATCGTGAGAACAACCAACGAGTTTAGAAAATCTTCTGGCGTGAATTTTTTTACAACGCGAGAACAACCGACGAGTTTACAAAATCTTCCAGCGTGAATTCTTTTATGGTGTGAGAATTTTCCGAGCACTATAATGCTCACATATAAAAGCCTAATCGGCTAATTAATAATATATTTTCATATAATATTATTAATATTAAATATATAATATATTATTAGTATTTATTTATTCTATTTATAATATTATATAATATTTAGAATATTATAATATAATATTTATGTTATTAATTTATATATATTAATATATTATAATAATATAATATTATATATTATATTAGTAATATTTATTAAAATATAATAATATATTATAATATTATTATATTTATATATTATATTATTAATGTATATTATAATATTAAAATATAATATTTATTATTCTATTATAATATTTATATCATTAATCTATATTTTTTACATTAATATATTATAATAATATAATATTATATATATTATATTATTAATATTTATTATAAATATAATAATATATTATAAATATTATTATATTTGTATTATATTATTAATAGTTATATATTATAATAGTAAAATATAATATTTATTATTCTATTATAAAATTTATATCCTTTTTATATTTTTCTACGATTTTGGGAGATCCCATTTTTTCACAATTTTTTCCCGATTTTTTCGCGATTTTTTGAAAAAATCTTATACTTTTGATTTGCCCATTTTATCTCCAAACGATTTTTGCTTCTTTGGTTGATAACCCTAGAGGGATTTGTAAAGATCAACTTTAACACAATGTCAAAGGACAATCCAAGTCTTTCTAGTGTAGGTGTGGTGCTTAGAGATGAATATGGAAACTTTATTCGTGGTGGTTCTCTCTTCTTAGTTGTCAATTGAATAATGACGTGGAATGGAAGGTTGTGGTTGGGATTTCATTGGCATCTTCCCTTGGTTTTGAGATAGTCGTAGTTAAAGATGACTCTCTTAACATCACCAATAGTCTTTGAAAAGGCTTTTGTCCCAATTGGAAACTTCGGCATTTTTAGGAGGCACAAGCTCTTTATACTTCCTTTGATGATGTGATCTTGGTGAATTAGGCAGCGGATTTTTTAGCCAACTCGAGTGTGAATCAAGAGCCTTTGATGGTGTTACATAGTACTCATTTTGAATCTTGGTCAAGACTTAGGGAATGGTTGGCTTTTAAGCCACATGGCGGCATCCTACATTGTACCATTTTCTCTTGTTTCACTTCAAGGACGACTTATGTGATTGGTGTGCATAGGGAGCGATTTAATAGAGGGATGGTGTTTTAATGAATTCATTGCCCAAGTTTTAATTGTGGGAGCATGCAAAGGAGGTTTATATTAGGTGGAAGCCGCCATCTTTTATTCATTGCATTTTTGTCTCTTTGCAATGAGCATCGGAGTTGATGCTCATAGCTCGCTGTGAAGCTCAACTTTGGTGGCATTTTTCTAGTGTGGGTTTGTGTTTCAATGGCAAAATGTGGTGGTTCTTCATGGCATTTTACTGATGTGGATTTGTGTTTCACCTAAGATGATTGTTTATGAGAATGTTTATGTACTTTACCTTGTCCACAACCAATTTAACCCACTCAAATTTTCCAACACCCTTTATCATTAGATCTATACAAAAAATACTAGAATATTTGTCCATCAAAAACCACATAGCAGCCACACAATTAGAAGCATTATATGTTATAAGTTGGACAAGATATTCTAATTCCACCTCAAAGGAAATGGACTCCAACAAATCAAAAGAACAATGCAGCATTTTTTAGCTTGTCTGGTGCATTTACTAATTTCAAGAACATGGGGGTCCATCCATTGCAACCTTTTAAAGCCCAAATTGCATGATACTCATCAATTACTTCGCTAACTCCTCCACAAATTCCAAAATTTGCCCCCTAGGAGCATCAAATTAGAAGCATTGAACCCCAAAACACAAATAACAATAGCATCAAACATTGATTGCCAATATTGGAGACCTTGCAATATTCAATGTCAAATCAAAATAAAACCAAAAATTCCTAATGGCTTGCCTTGCTCATGTTCGCTTGATTCCTACCAGCACTCTCAAGTCAAGGTTGTGAACCAGGATCGATAAGGGTGGCAAAATAGTATGAAAATCATACAGAGCAAAAGTAGAACAACCAGTACCCACCCCAAGAGTCCAAGCATGTAAGTGAACACTGGCCATGAAATGGATGATTCTATTTCCATTGTTGAATCCATATCATTTGTACTGCTTGCACCAAGCTTGAGAGATAACATTGTCCCCATTTCCATCCCATACTTTGTTTCCTTTTTCCCAGCTATGTTTTCCAAGATTGCATTCATTTGATGACATGCATCTATCAGACCCATCATGCTTTGGTATTTTCAAAAATCAGTACTTCATCAATGTGCATCTAGTGACACTTGAGGGCTTGCTGTCACATCATGCTTTGGTTTTTTCACAGCTAAATAATCCATCAATGTGTATTTTTATTGTTTAGTAGGCCAAGGGTTTGAAACACCCAGCAATAAAAACCTGGAAAACTCCTTAAATTTTGCAGAAAGTTCTCAGAAAATAAGGAGAATATGTTCTCCGGCCCCCAAAGCCTGCCTGCCACTGGACATGTCTGAAAACCCTTTCTCGATGGTGAAAATCAGAAAAGTTTATAAGAACACTTGCCCCCTGATGAAATTTTCTGAAATTTATCTATAGAATCAAAAACCAGAAATTCAAGATAAATTTGAAGTCAAAAGTCATTCAAATTCAGGTGCTAATGACTTGTTGCAAGAATCATCTAGCTATCAAAATGATCTCCAGCAGTCAAAAGATTCAAAACAGTAATAAAAAATCACACTAATTTTTTTTTTTTTATTTACTTTTTTCTTATTGAGTTTGGCTTACCATTTAGGGGTAGCCAAGTTTTCCCATCAAAGTTGCCACATCTGGAGGTGAGTCACCATCATGCCACCAGCCTTTACAAACTCGCTGAGTCACAGCTTGTCAATGACAAGTCTAGCTCAGCAAACCATTCTCACTCACCAGAACAGTGACTCAATTCTAACTCCTGAGTTTTGAGTGAGCCCAGCAGTGTCCTACCCCCATGAAGATTGAACAGATATGAAAGCAAACCAATGAAACCAAACACTACTGTTACAAAAAATGGGTTAGGGCTCAGGAAAGAAGGAAATTCAATAAATAAGAGATGCCAGAAAGGTCCAAAGAACTTAGGCATTCGCATTGTTTAAGGAAGAGATAGTAAGGAAAAGATAGTAATGGGCTAAAAGCCTTAAGCACAGTAAGGGAAAAGTATAATTGAATTGCATAATTATAATTGAAATTCACTCATTTCAAATACATGAGTGAATTTACAACTAATAATTCTGCTCTCAAAGGACTTATGGCCAAATAGGATTTACAATAGAATAAGACAATATGCAACACTCTGCTATTTTATGTGAAGAAATAAAAAAGGCTTATAGCAAAGAAATGAATCATAGAGAATGGTTTGGAAGATGCTTTCTCTTGTTGCCTGGATAAAGGATAAGATGCTGTACATAGCAGAAGACAGCTATGGACCTTAGATGCCAATACCCTTTATCAAAATCATATTTTTGAAGTCAGTTTAAATACAGAAATAACTTACATACAAGATGATAAGCATCTAAGATTCTAAATTAAAACAATGAAATCACACTTTGCAAGGATGCTTGCTATTGGAAATTGCTTACAAAGTTACACCAGATACAGCTATTATTCACAACAATGATTTGGCTAGGGTCGAGAGAGGAGTAAGTAGGATACAAGGAAGTTCAGCTTAACTTTAAAACCTAAGTTGCCAAAATGGCCTATTTCCCTTCCGATTATGGGTACAGTGCGCCCCAGAATCAGTACTTCCCGAAATCCTTGTGGAATCAACCAAGTTTCACATTTTAACAGCCTGAAACGTTTATCCTCTTCGCTGGCCGATTCCGACACTGACGTGGTGTTTCAAAGCAGATTTCTAACATGATTCCAGAACGAGGCACAGTTTTCATGATTTTTTTTTAACTTTTTCACTTGAAAAAAGCCCTAGCCAACGTATTTCTTCCCTAAAAGCATCAAACTTGCTTATTCTTCACCGTGTATGTTTGTGACGCACCTGCGAAAATGAAACGAACCCTAAGCCGTGAAAAAACGTGTTGTTGCTGGTTCAGTTGCATGATCCTTCACCCTCAGCTGCACGATCCTCACCAGGCAAGACTGCGATTTATAATACTGTTTTTAAATTTTAAAACTATTTCAAAACTATTTAACTATAATGTTTTTAAATTGTAATACTGTTTTTAAATTTTAAAATGATTTAAAACTATATTAACAGTATTTATAAAACTAAACTTAAAAACCTGTATAAGTATACACAGTTATACAATATAAATATACAGATTTTTAAATTTAATATATATATATACGGTTATACATTAACAATTTAACTGTGTAACGTGTGTATTTATACTATATATTACTATATTAGAAATTTTTGAATTTAATTTATAAATACATAGTTATACATTAACAATTTAACTGTGCAATGTGTGTATTTATACTATATATACTATATTATAAATTTAAAAACTTGTAAGGTGTATACAGAACATTAAAATTTATTAATATTAAATACTATTTAATATTTATAAATTTGAAAACATGTAAATGTATACAGTATTATTGATATACTCATTTTTTAATTTATATACTGCAAACTTAAATTAAAATTAAAATTAAAAATATTTAATATTAAATTAATTTTTTTTTATAATAAATAATAAATATTGATTTTAATTTTTAAATTTAAAAATTTGACATTTGTTGTTCAATATTTGTTTTTTGAACTTCTTGCTGTAGACAGTACATTGGTACAATGGTAGCTAGTAATAGCTCCATTGGCCAACCCACCTTCAAAACTGATCCAAGTTCACCTTCGTGGAGGCATAAATGATACAACAAATTCGAGGTGGTGGGACATATGTTTGGATATGCAGTGTCTGTAATCAGAAGTGTACTAGCTCATAAAGTCGAGTGAAAGCCCATTTCCATGGCATTCCCAACATGGGAATCAAAGCATGTCCAAGAAAGGATGGTGAAGGTGTGCCACCTCATCAAATAGCAAAATATATAAGAGAGCAGGAGGAAGCAGATGCAAGAGTTGCCCGTAGCACAAAGCATAATTTGAGAGGAAGGGGATCATGGAGGCCCCCTCGCTTCTCCATCTCATAGTGTCTTCCTTGATGTTGTAGTAGAGAGCTACCCTGAGCAGGAATGAAGAAGAGCCCGCTAATGTGAAGAGAACGAGGGGGCATTAGAGAGGGCATTTCAGAATGATGCTACAGAGATTGCACATCAAACCGTTGCAAGATGCCTCTATGCAAACGGTTTGTCCTTCAATGTTGTTTGATCACCATACTAGCAAGATATGTTGAGAAAAGTAAATAAGGCTCCACAAGGGTACACAGGGCCAGGTTATGAGTAGGTGCGTAGTACTTTTTGGGAAAGGAGGTAAAAAATATAGACCTTCATTGGCTCCCATTAGGAATTCAAGGAAACAAAGAAAGTTGTCCATTGTTTTTTTATGGATGGAAGGATGCAAGAAATTGGTCATTAATCAATGTGATTGCAATGTCCCCTAAAGGGGCAATGTTTTTGAAATTCGTGGATTGTGAGAGGCAGGTGAAGGATGCACAATTTATTGTTGGCATCCTTATAAAAGTTGGGCAAGAAAATAAATTGGATCAAATAAGTCTGTTGAGGCTGAAGAGATCCATCCAAATGTTCATCATAAACCACCACACGTCACAGGCCATTTTTAGATCATTCTCACAATTGGAGTTGTTGAAGGTAATTGAAACACTACAATTTTTAAATTTTACTTTCACTTGAGTAATTACTAATTTATTTTTTAAAATTTAAGTAAGCTTTCTTCTTTGATTTTAATTTTTAATTTTTGAATAGGTTGTTGAGACCCGATTTGCATCCAACACAATCATCTTAAGGCGACTTGTAAAGGTGCAAGAACCGCTTTTTAGCATGGTCATCAGTCAAAGTTGGTCCCTATGGAGGCAATCCAATAGGACAGGGCAACAAATGTAAAGCAAATGATCCTAGATAACACTCGGTGGGAGTGCGTGGAATATCTTCTTAGTTTCGCCGAGCCCATCATGAGTATGATCCGTTTTACTGACATGGATAATCCATGTTTGGGAGAGGTATACAATGGCATTGACTCCATCGTTGAGAAGATGAATTCCATCATAAATGAAAAAGAGCAAGATCCTCAAAAAAACTTTCTTCAAATAGGTGTAAACAATTTGTGTTGAGCAATAGAACAAAATGACCAGCCTTTGCATTGACTCCTAAATTTTACAATGGTGAGATTCTTGCTATGTCGTCAAGGGTGCAACCATACAAAGATGCAGAAGTCAATGATGGGTATAGGAAAGCACTTACTAAACTCTTCACTGATCCTAAAATGAAGGATTTAGTTACAAATGAGTTTGCTCAATTTGTAGCCTCCAATGGTCAAAGTGCCTCCAATTCTACTCTTCATGACAAGTATAGGAAGGATGCTCATGCTTGGTGGCACCTCAATGGCCATACATCACCACACCTCCAAACTCTTGCAATCAAAATTTTATCGCAAGTTTCTTAATTTTATTACACACTCTAAATTTGATTTTTTTTTTTTTTTTTTAAATAATAAAATTATGAGCTTCATATTTGAAGTTTGATTTACAATTTTATAACTTTAATTCTCTTACTTTGCCTCAATAGGTTGCTAGTTCCTCTTCATCTGAGTGGAATTGAAGTACATACTCCATCCACTTAGTGAAACTCAACCGATTGGCAGCAAGTAAGGCAAAGGAGCTAGTTTATGTGCATTCCAACTTGCACCTTCTTACTCTTCGACAAAAAGAATACAAGGAAGGAAGCACGAAGTTGTGGGATGTAGATCCAAAGCGAACTAACTTGGATTTTTCAGCTGCCACACAATCTTCACTTTTTGTGGAGTTGGATACCCAACATACTTTTAGTGCGAGTGTCAGTGGGGTTGCATGTGGTTCTTCTAATCTACCTGCATCATCTAATGTCAATAATAATGTTGATGTTGGTCTTCATGATGCTGATTACTAATTGTATTATTTTAATATTGAACCAATGAACAATGAATATCTATCATGACATTAAAGTTTTGACAAACTGATAACGAATTAGTATATTATATTTCAAATTTGTAAAATTTATGGTAGTTTTGTTTAGCATATACATGATAAGTGACATAGTTGAAGAACTCGCAGAAAACTCGCACGACTCGCGAGTAATCGCGAGTCGTTTTGCTCCACGAGTTTTACCTACGAAAACTTTGCCCGAGTTTTTTGTATAACTCGCGGCGATTTTAGCTTGAAAAACTCGCGGAAAACTCAGAAAAATCATGTGGCATCTGAAAAACTCACGGCGGGGTGAAAAGGTTAAGTTAAAACCTAAAAAGAAAAAGCGATTCATTTGTTCTTTTAGCGGCGGGTGAAAACTTCTTTTGCTCGGACTCTGAAACCTTAGCGCGGGACGACAAAATCTGAAGACTGCGAAATTGAGTGAGGAGAGAAATCTGAAGAGCGAGGACGCTCTGAGACTACGAAAGGTAAGTCGTTTGACTTTGGATGACTCAGTGAAAAGAGAGATTTTGAACAAACTGTAAAAATTTATAAAAGGACTGTATCATATGAAAGGAGAGAATCGAGATTTTGGACGAACTGTCAAAATTTATATAGGATTATGATGAATTGATGATAAAGTTATAAATTATTAAATTGTATCATATGAAAGGAGAGAATATAAATTTTGACACTTCGTCCAAAATCTCTCCTTTCATATGATACAGTCTTTTTAAAATTTCGTTTTTTTTATTATTTATAAAAAAGAGTAAACTGTATCATATGAAAGGAGAGATTTTGGACGAACTGTCAAAATTTATATAGGATTATGATGATAAACTCAGAACTATATCATATGAAATCTCTCCTTTCATATGATACAGTTCTGAGTTTATCATCATTATCCTATATAAATTTTGACAGTTCGTCCAAAAAATCTCTCCTTTCATATGATACAGTCTTTTTAAAATTTCGATTGTATTTTACAGCAAAAATGTCAAAATATAGCTATACAACAGTCAACTATCAAATTTAAATTTTTAATTGAACTTTTTTTGTTCTCTCTTTTGATAGGTTATGGCTTCTGCAAGTGGAACTAGAGGTAGAAGAACTGGTGGCAAACCTAAGGACCCTTGCTGGAAACATGGGACACCATGTCCAAAGAGAGGAGATGTCATGTGTAACCATTGCACTAAACCTATGACTGGAGGCATTAATCGACTTAAATACCACCTTGCACAGGTCCATTGCCATGATGTTTTGGTATGTGATAAAGTTCCTTTGGAGGTTCAGAGGGAGGCACACGTCCTCCTTATGGCATATCAGCAAAAGAGAGAAGCTAAAAAGAGAGCAGTAGAGGCAATGGCAGCCCCAAACCCAGGTTTTAGTTCTACAGGGTCAGATTATAGAGGTGTAGAGGCCTCTTCTACGCCTTCCATTGGGCCATGGATACGACAATCAAGCAAAAGAATTGATAACTTTTTTATTCCTCGGAACACTCCTGGTGCACAACCTTCATTGGAAGGTCTTACAAATACATAGAATAGAGAGATGCATCATGAGGCGAAGTTGGCATGTGCACGATTTTGGTACTACAACATTATTCCCTTCAATGTCAGTTCGTCCAAAATCTCTCCTTTCATATGATACAGTCTTTTTAAAATTTCGATTATCTTTTACAACAAAAATGTCAAAATACAGCTATACAACAGTCAACTGTCAAATTTAAATTTTTAATTTAACTTTTTTTGTTGTCTCTCTTTTGATAGGTTATGGCTTCTGCAAGTGGAACTGGAGGTAGAAGATCTAGTGGCAAACCTAAGGACCCTTGCTGGAAACATGGAACACCAGGTCCAAAGCGAGGAGATGTCATTTGTAACCATTGCACTAAACCTATGACTGGAGGTATTAATCGACTTAAATACCACCTTGCATAGGTCCCTTGCCATGATGTTTTGGTATGTGATAAAGCTCCTTTGGAGGTTCAGAGGGAGGCATACGTCCTCCTTATGGCATATCAGCAAAAGAAAGAAGCTAAAAAGAGAGCTGCAGAGGCAATGGCAGCCCCAAACCCAGGTTTTAGTTCTACAGGGTCAGATTATAGAGGTGTAGAGGCCTCTTCTATGCCTTCCATTGGGCCACGGATACGACGATCAGGCAAAGGAATTGATAGCTTTTTTGTTCCTCAAAACACTCCTGGTGTGCAACCTTCATTGGAAGGTCTTGCAAATACATGGAATTGAGAGGTGCATCATGAGGTGAAGTTGGCATGTGCACGATTTTGGTACTACAACAATATTCCCTTCAATGTTGCTTCGAGTCCTTATTGGGAGCACTTGGTTATTGCATTGACTGTGGTAGATAAGGGGTTCAAGGCCCCAAGTCATCATGAGTTGAGTGGCCCATTGTTGCAGGAGGAGGTCGAACACACACATCTACTAGTACAGGATCAGAGGAAAATTTGGCAAAGGCTGCACTATTTTATCTGACGGATGGACAGATGCCAAGAACAGGACTCTCATCAATTTTTTAGTGGCTTCAGCGGGGCAGCTAGTCTTTTTAAAGTCGGTTGATGCCTCCAATGAAATAAAAAATGCAGAAACCTTGTGCAACATGTTGGATGAGGTGGTGATGGAGGTGGGAGTGGAACATGTTCTCCAAATAGTGACTGACAATGCAGCTGCATATGTGGCAGCCGGTAGACTTCTAGAGGCGAGGCATCCAACATTGTTTTGGAGCCCTTGTGTTGCACACTGTATTGACCTTCTTCTTAAGGACATTGGAAAACTAAGTTGGGTGAAGAATGTGGTTGAAGAGGCAAGAAATATCACAAAATACATCTACAACCACACATGGGTCCTAAATCTTATGAGAGGACACACTGGTGGCAAGGAGCTATTGCAATCAGGAGTCACACATTTTGCCACTAATTTTCTTGCCTTGAAGAGTATAGCAGCATTATTGCCCCACCTTAGGCGCATGTTTGTGAGCGAACGGTGGTTGGAGAGTCCTTATCATAGGACGCTGGAAGCAGAGGGGGTCGTGAAGGCAGTTTATGATGATGGCATGGAAAAAGTCATGGACAAGATCATCAAGGTAAGTTTTCAAACACTAATTTTTATTTATTTTTTTATTTGCTAATGTTAAAATTTGTTGATTTTGTAAAAATTTTATATTTTTATTTGTTGAATTTCAATTACTATAATTCTCTAATTTTATTTTCATCCACTATTGAATTATCATTTAGGTGTCAGAACAGTTGGTTAGGGTTCTATGATTGGTGGATGGGGATCAAAAGCCCATGGGGTATCTATATGAGGCCATGGATAAGGCCAAAGAGGCAATTCAGCATTTGTATGGGTCGAATAAAACAAAATATGAACCCATATGGCGCATTATTGATCGGAGGTGGAACCGACAACTCCACCAACATATTCATGCTGTTGGTTACTTTTTGAACCCCAAGTTTTTCTTCTCCTTTTCATTCAAAGCAGATGCAGAGGTTATGCTTGGCCTGAACACATGTATTGAGAGGTTCATCTTTGATGATAACCTTTGAGACCTCGTACTCAATGAGTTACAGTCCTATAAGAGTGCGGATGGGCCTTTTTTTCTTCAAGAGATGCCATTCGTAGGAGATCCACTCTGCAACCAGGTAAAAAACATATGTTTATTTTTAATTTACTATTTATTTTAATTTTTAAGTTTACTAAAATCCTTACAAAGTTATAAATGTTATCCTTGCAGATTTATGGTGGGAAGATTATGATGCCTCAATGCCTAATCTTCAAAAGCTAGCCATCCGGATTTTATCCCAGCCTTGTAGTGCATCCGTTTGTGAGCGCAACTGGAGTGCTTTTGAGGCCATTCACACAAAGAAGCACAACATGTTGACTCAAAAGTGCTTGAATGACCTTGTCTATGTGTGGTACAACCTTCGGTTACATGAGAAGAAGGTAGAAGGCTAGGAATCACATCAGGCATTGGACCTTGACGACATTGATTCATATTCAAATTGGATTGCTGAGGATGTTGATGTTGATCCATCACATGATGATGATGATATAGATGCTATGGAGAGGGATACAGCTGAATGGCAAGCGAATGTGGCAGCATATGAGAATTCAGAGACAAAATCAGATGATGATATTGATGTGCCATCAGGGGCGGGTTCCTAACATGTACCGCATAATCCTATAGTTAAGGCTCTTGTTGAGGATACTGCAGCTATACCAACCACTTCCACACCACCCACACAAAGTAACCAAACTCTTTTGAGCTTTAGTCGTAGAAGAAAGTTATGATTTATATTTTTTAGTGATAATGGAACTCTTTTTTTGGTCTATGATAGGTATTATCAAACTGGAATTTCATATGTATTCGAAGGTTGAACTCTTTTTTTGTCTATGATATGCATTAAACTCTTAATTTTGATTTATATATGAAGGAAATCAGTAATGAATTCTACAATTTCAGAAATGTGTGTTTTTTAAGAATATTTTTAAAAAATTATGCATTTTTAAATGTTCAATAAATTTGCCGAGCTATTGCCAAGTCCCGAGTTTTTAAAAATTTTGGGTCTGCCGAGTTTTTGCCAAGTCCGAGTTTTTCAACTATGATAAGTGGTATTCTGAATTTAAATCTTGTTTCTAGGTTGGCTGCAAATATGTATATACTTATGGTTTTTAGATTTTTTTGTAAGATGTACCCATCCCCAAAAAAAAGTCTGTCATACCAGCGTACTGTACCCACGTACCCGTACCCATTACAGATTCGGCAACTTCGTTTAATAGTTCCTCTGTTTTGTTCTTGCTCCTCCATCTTCGACAATTCAGACCTTGTAGCCATAGCATAATTGGAACCCTCAGAAGAAGTACAGAAGTCAGATTCAACACCTTCAATAGTGGAGTCCTTAAGATTCAAGTGTGGAGCATTGAGGCCTTACCAGCTCAAAAATGAAAATCTCTCTTCATATTCCTAGGGTTAAATTCAGAGTTGCAGGATAGACCAATTCAAAACATTTGTTTCAAACCAGATTTGAGCAAGATTTGACGAGATCTGGCAGTTACAGTCAAAAATAGCTCTATCAGAGTTGCCTGTTGCTTGTCAAGGACACAATTAGGAGTTTGTTTGTAGAAAATGCTACCAGGCACTTTGTTATACAATTGCAAGACTATAAAGCATTAAGTCCAGACAAAACTTGGTGATAAGAAACTAACTTAACTCCACTTGAAAGTGAAACCTTCTGTTATCCCAGCTTTGAATGCCATCAGTAAATAAAACATCCTTGAAAAGTTTGCCTTAATTAGACATAACTACTGACTGTTCGTGTTTTAACTCCCAAAAACTCAATATTAGTAGGAAAAAAGAGCCAAATGCCTTAAAAGGATAATGTTCAACACTGAAGTAGTCATGCGATGCTTCTCCAGAAGAAAAATATGTCTATTAACAAATGCATAGAAAAATGCAACTACACTTCTAGTCACATGAAAATGAAGCTTACCTTACACCTGTAGCAACATAAACAGTCAAAGGAAAGGCATCATGAGAAACTTCTCGAGTTGGAGTTCGACACAGTATACTACGGAGAGTTGAAGCAGCAGAGGGATTGTCACATATAGCTCGCACTTTTGCATCAATCTTCGGGGATGAACCAACAGCTCCATCTTGCACAAAGATTTTTGGAATAGATGAAAGATGACTGGTGACCTGAATGATCAGAATACTAAAACTTAATAATCCAAGCAGCTGACATGGATAGGAAATTTAATTGCCACATCATTACCGCACTCAGTCCACGTAAGGTTTACCTTTATTAATAGTGCATCTTGCAATTAAGATTTCAGAAAGAGTGCTCAACAAAAATAATAAAGGTACACAAAAAAATTCCAAGAAGCTGAAAGTTTTATGTAATCCATCTCAAAATGATCAAAATGAAAATTAAATGGTGAATAGCTTTAGAAGGGAATGAATTATTGATCCCCTTGACTGACTGGAATACAAGGGCATCCTGAACTTGGATGATATAACTTACTCTGAGGTATGCAACATGGCAAACATCACAAGGAAGTAAAAAGTCTAACATATATAATGAATTATTGCAAGATCCCCTTGACTGACCTGAAAACACGGGCATCTTGAACTTGGTTTACAATCTTACTCTGAGGCATGCACAACAGAGAAAACATCACAAGTAAACAGATGTCAAATACAAGACGAGAATGAATTATTGCAAGATCCCATTGACTGACTTGAAAACATGAGCATCTTGACCTTGGATAGGTGTGCACAACAGGGCATACATTACGAGGAAGTAATAGTCCCACATGTCAAATACATGTTAAAAGAATTGAATACTTCAGAGCGGACAGAAACTAATGCACATGGGCCCACTAGATAGCTAAAATTGCATTTCTCTAAACAATGGTATGGAAAGACACTAGCCCACATCTACAGATTATACTCCATCCTGCTGCCAAGTGCTAGTAGGACCAACTTAAACTACAAATTAGAGGTAAAATCCAATCACAATATTCCAAGCAAGAGATATTAATTCACGTCTCTGCATTTCAAGGACTAAGACATGACATTGTGGGATCTTATGCAAGAAAACCACAAAACATAGCCCCTCACATAGAGATGTGGTAAGAAAACCTAAACATTAAAAGCCTAAACTCATAAAAAATAAGTATAACACAGATACAGCCCAACTTCACATTATGCCAAGGCAAATCTATATCATCAACACCTATAAACAGAATAAAAATCTGTACATTCTGCCTTCTTTCACAATTTTTTTTAAAGGAGATGTGAGATCTTTGAGGATTCAAGCTGATTAACCCAAATTAAAAAGTACTTTAGGAAAAGAAATAAACTGAGATAGCAATCTACTAGGATCCATTCTTTGGCTCAACAACAGAACTGCAAAAAAAAAAATTAAAAATATAATAGTACTCTAAATAGAAATAACTATCTACTACAAAAATAAGATACTAACAGCAATAATACTGAACTCTATGCCAATTATCTTCAAACAATTATAGGACCCACTTTTTTCTGATTTTCATTATGACAAAGCAAATCTATGCTATCAATGTCTGTAAATGGCTTAAGGAAGGTAAAAAGAAAGAATAAATAAAAATCAATTACAAGATAAAACAAGGCTGCAAATTATATCTTCTTTTACTACTTTAAAAGTAGAGAATATAAGTCTGCCGAGACTTTGTGCTAACCCAGATACAAATCAATAATTCAGGATAAGAAATAAACTGAGAAGATAACGACAATTTATTAAGATCTATATTTTGGCTCAATGAAAGGTTACCAGAACAATATACTTATTACTAAACATGTCCTCAAAGTAGAAATAAGAATATACTCCAAACATGCAAACAAAGATACTAAGATAGTAAGTAGTAACATCTAAACACTCAATTCAGTGCCAATATTATATTAATTACTCAAACCCAAATGGCACTTCGATTTTCCAGTGCAATGAAGCAACTCTAGGTTACCAGCATCTAAAAACTACAAGTAAACTGAAGGATGTAAATTCTACCTTATTTCACAATATAAAAACAAAAACTAAAGATAACAGGATGCAAGTCTTTTGGGGATTTAAGCTGCTGACCCCAATTACAAGGAAATAGTTGAGGACAAGGTACAAACTGAGAAGATAAAGAAAATATATGGGATTCATGAATTGGCTCGGAAAATAAGTTTACCAAAATAATATAAAACTAATCATGTACTCAAACTAAAAATAAGTATCTACTCCAAACTTAAAAACAAAGATAATAACATAATCATAACATTTAAATCTATGTCAATACCATCTATTTGCACAATAACAAGTGCAGCTTAAGATTGTCAAACAATCTTAAGAAAACAGAGAATACCAAAAGAAAACAGAAGGGTAGGTCCTTGATATTTGAACCAAATAATAAGCCAAAAAAAACATACATGATTTCACAGTCTTCATTGTCAATTTAAGAAAAACCTAAGAGTACCATAATGCATACTGAAACAAGAACTCTGTATAAAGCCTTTCCCCTAAAAATCAAGATTAACAATAAACCTTCATAATAACCAAATATAATTGCAAACAGCATAATTACTTTGTCACAATTTTCACATTATACCTTATTAAGTGTAAAAATCAATCCATGTAATCTTTCTTTTTTATTGCTTAGTTTAACACATAAGCTTCTCAGTTGCCAAGAAATCATAACCAAAGGATTGATATTTCCTTGCATTCCCGTAATGTAGATGGCATTTAAAAGCAAACACGACATGAATGAAGTCAATACATGCTTTATCCCAGCTTCAACCTCACTATATGGTATACTTCAGTAAGTAGATACAATAAGAGAAGAATTTCTCCACTTTCTTTTATATTCTTAATTTAAGTCTTCTCTAGGATATGTAACTTATTAATACCAAAGGAATTCATTTCAAATCTTAGAAGGAGATATATCTTTCACAGTTAGAGTTTACTCATGACAAGTATAGCCTTCGATGTGTGGTCTTCTGCATGTCAAACCCTTTTGAATTTAGAACTAATACCTGTTTCAGGAGTTTGTTGAATTGGGGTTTTGAAATATCAGATGCCCCCAAAGAGAAGCTTCCTCGAGCAAATATAGAACTTCCAGCAGACGTTTCTGACAAATAAATAGAACAGCTTATGAATACTCAACCAATAAAAGAAAAGAATGGCATTTGCAGAATACTTTTGCGCAATGAGTCATCCAATACCTTTTGAAGTTGCACTATGCTTCAAATCAGCATCTTTAAAGTTGTGATAGGCTTCACCCTTTGGAAAAACCTTTTTAGATGCAAGGGCCCAATTTAGTGCATACGTAATTCCTGGGCCCTCCCTTCACAATCAATTTTAAAGTCAAACAATGAAAACAGAAATAGAATCTTCATCAAGCCAAACTGGCATTCTACAGTACACATGATCAATCTGTCTTAGTCTGCTTTCCAAATTTGTGGAAATTAATATGATTTCATTCTCTCTCTACCGGTCGAAGACTCTTAAAGGAGGCAACATGTAAGCACATGATAATCATAATATTTTATGCTCTGTAGCAATAATTTCATCTACTCATTCCACTTTTCAACAGATGAGTTAAAAAGTATCTTTAGAAATGCTTATGTAAAAAAAGATAAGCAAACTCTAGACAAATTGAAAACCACCTTGGAAACGGTAACAATTCTGCTTCCTCATCTGCTAAAGTCGCTGTGGCTGCATACTGTATAAAGTTCATAATGTCAGCAGAAGTAAATATGTAATGAAGTGTGTGATAAGATAGAAAATATTAAGAATTTGCCCCACAACTTGCAAAATGATAAAACTTGAACCTTCATACCATGAGAGAAGTTATAAACTATCTCCAAAAACTTTGAAACTCATAAATATGCTGCATGCTAAGCACGATAATGCTAAGGTTGGCAAAATTTGCAGAGAACCTATAAATCATAGAAGCAATAACCAGGAAAAACCACAGTTGACCACCACCCAGCATGTGGACCATGCCAGTTTGAACCAGCCAGCTGGTTTTTTCTGTTGACCAGCCTTTTCAGTCAAAAATTTGATGTCTCAGTCAAAAACTTGATGTTTTTTTTTCAAAAAAAGGTAACTAACCCTAAAAGTGCATTTTTTGAAGAATTTGGAGGTTGGCTAAAAGTGGTAAAATTATGAAAAATGGCATGCCCATAAAGGTCCCTGTGGCCTCAGAGACCTCATGTTTTATGATTGTGAAATCAAGTATGAACTATGAAGGTCTCTGCCACCCCCAAACCCCCGCTCTGGTTTTAAAATGCAAATAATACAAATTGTTATGGGCTGCACCGGATGAAAAAGCAGTGATTTATGTACTCTAAGACTTCAGATGTAATGGGTGCACCATACTTGATTGGTAATTCGATACTTATTAAGAATTTGAGAGTAATTAGCAACATTGAATACTTATGTCTTATGCTTGAACTTTGTTTCTCTTTCTACACATTATATTAGGCATGAAATAACAATAGCAGTTTTTTCCGTATCTTTGAGTATTTGTGTTTTTAATCTGCCAGGTTTTTCCCTTTCTTTTTCCTGTTTTAAACTCAAGTAATTGAATTCCATTTACACCAATGCCATGCAAATGGAATGCTACTATGCTATAAACTATGCAAACATAAATACTGCTGAATAATATCTTGTAAACCAATTAACCATACATGTGAGAAACCAAAATTTGGAATATTTGCGGCATCAATGCATTCTTAAGAAGGGTTGATCCCAATACTTATGAGACATTTTTATAACTTATATAATGTTTTGAACACCTAAAAATTCTCAATACCTGACACAACAATGCAAAGGTAAATGAACTTGCAGGGAGACTATAAAATCTCTCAAAAATACTTTCAAAGTTTCAAACAAGGCTTGCCATCAGACATGGCTTTGTAAGCCTTGCCTCATACTCAGGTAAACCATGAACAGTTAACATTATAATATCACACAAATCAACTAGCTATACATGTTTGTTATGAGATCTATACATGAAACCAGTAACTAGAAAATTTATGCATTGATGCATTCTGAAGAAAAGGTTGTCTCTATACTTAGATCCAATTATGTTTAGAAACAAAGAGAGCAGGATGCAGGAAGCAAAAATTTCAGGGTTGTCTAAAAAGCCACCCCAAATTCTCAAGAACAAAGATCAATATTCTTGCCACTTTTTCCTCCTTACCCATCATGTTCTCTTCCTCTCCCTAACATTTTCTTCTAAGTTCTGTTTTTTTTTCTAAGCTGGCCAAAAAAGTTGTTAGTATGAATTTTTGTCTTGAATGATGGAATAGTATCTCGGGAGCTAATCTCAGAGAAGTTTTAAGCAATCAAAAAATGAAAATAACAAATTGTGTGAGGGGAGACATAAAGTAAATTGGGGGATGTTCAGGTGTCTTCTTCTGGGCACGGAACAGAAAGGAAGAAATCTTGGTCATCCTTTGCAAAAGAAAATTGATGCAGGAGCATACCTGGGTTCGCACAATCCTAATTTTTTTTCTGTCTTGTTTCTCTTTTCTTGAAATAGTTGTCTTTGCAGGTTTTCTTCCTTCATATTTTCTTGTTCCAGTTGGTGGCATTCAAGTCCTGCAGCTGATATAAATCTGACTATTATCTGAGCAACTAAAATAAATAATTGCGAGTTAATCCTTGTTGGAGTAATGACAAATTGTGGGGATTTAGTTGTTGGCAGCTAATGGAGACTTTATGACTGGCATTTCATTCTTGAGTAATAGCAGCAACTCCTTTATTTAGCATCGGCGGCTATGAGGTGCATTAATATGCCTGTCCCGTGACAGCTACCAATAGCAATCTCCCTAAAATAGAATTTATGCCCTTATTTATGGTCCACGTAGGCATTTTATTTGGCAGGGAAGAGTGGATGAGGAGAATTGAGTCGATAATCCAGTCTGGTGTTAGAGTAGAATGCAGCTTTTATTTTGTGAAGAGCTGTAAGTAGTGAGTTCATATTTTAAAGGGTCGTGAATGTACCAGTTAGTGGAAGAGCTGTTGTTGTTAACTGTTAAGCCATGAAGTTTTAGGAAGGTGTGAGATATCATTTTGTAGCAGAAATTTTGTAGTATCTGTTGCCACTGGGCATGAGATTCCATTTTGTAGCAGAAATTCCATAGTAGCTGTTGCTATGCTAAACTATAGTGCTGGAAGAGTGATTCCATTTGTAGTAGAATTTCCTTAGTATCTGTTGATGTGCTGAATATTAGTGCTGAGGGTGAGTTTCAAGTTACTGTAGAATTTTCATATCATCCATATCTGTGCCGGATGCCTGAAAACGGTTGCTGGGTTGAGGTCTATAAGTTGGATTCATTTTTGGGTTTAATACGAACCCTGGTGTCTTGTGGATTATATGTAATAACTGTCTCTATATAACTGTCTCTTAAATTTATTAAGATGTTAAGCCTGGTTAATGATCAATTAGGAGTTTATGTTTGATATTGCTTTGCTGTACTGTTAAAAATGAATGACCTGTATGTGAGAAGGGCTGCGAAATCAGTTGCCTTTTATTGGGCAGCTTGATTTCGACTGCATCATTTTTGGTTTCAAAACCAAGTTGGAAGAACTTGGGTTGTTGTCTTGTGAATTCGTTGCAGATTATATAAGAAGATGGCTCACGGTGATACTGGATTAGCAGAGGCAAAGAGAGCCTTAACAGCAAGGTTAGAAGCCTTGGAAACGGCACAAAGAAGAGGAATACCAGTGGATAATGCAAGTGAAGAAGAAGAAGCTGCAGAAGAACCAGTTGAACAAGGAGGTGAATATATGAATGAGCCCTTCAAAAGAGCTATGTCTCTTATTGGAAATCAACCATGGATGGAGACTCCATGCTACAAAGGAAGTTTGAATGCAAAAGAGCTAATCGATTAAATCTCTGAAATGGAAAAATACTTTGAGTTTGAATCCGTAGAAGACCTGTAGAAAGTGAAGCTGGCAAGTACTAAGTTGAAGGGTCACGCACCCCTTTGGTGAGATCATGTGCAAATGGATCGACAAAGAAAGGGGGAGGAGAAGATCTAAATATGGGACCGAATGATATCAAAATTGATGTCAAATTTTATATACTTTAATTATCATCTCAAGTTGTTGAGTCAGTTGCAGAATCTAAGAAAGAAGGATCTAAGTGTCCAAGCATACACTAGAGAATTTTACCGGTTGAGGATGATGAGGAGAAGGTTGCAAGACATATTAACGAACTTCGTTTTTTTGTCCAAGATGAATATAGTATTATTTGAGTGAGATCAGTAGAAGAAGCCTACCAGTGTACCTTGAGAGCTGAAGAAAACATGGCTAGGAGGCAATTGAACAGCTCAAGAGGGAGAGGAAGATCTTCTAGAGGAAGAGGACAGTTTGGTGGAGACAAGAGACCACAAAATAATGAAGAGGAGTCTAGTACTTCTCGTAATGAAGTTTATAACCAAGATATTAGAGGTAGAGGAAACACCTTTAGAGGAAGAGGAACCTTTGGAAGGGGAAGGGGTAGAAGCTTCACCTGTTATTGATGTGGAGAATAAGGCCACAGGGCCTATGAGTGCCCACAAGAACCACAAGATTATAGAAGAAATCATGCTGTTGAAGTGACATTTTGGCACACCTTAGAGCCTGAACAAGGAGAAGCCCTCGTGATAAATAGGGTAATACTAAAAATAGAAAAAGAAGAACATGAACCAGCACAAAGAAGGAACTTGTTTCGAACTATCTGCAAGTCCAGAAGTAAGTGTTGTAAAGTTGTGGTAGACAATGGAAGCACAGATAATCTTATATCTAGCGAAATGGTAGAGAAGCTGAAGCTGAAAAGAATCAAACATCTGAGACCATAGAAGTTATCGAGGCTGCAAAAGGGACACCAACTTTTGGTAAATGAGCAATGTTTAGTTGATTTTCATATTAACATATCAAGACAAAACTTTGTGTGATATCAGGCTTATGGATGCTTGCCACATTTTACTTGGAAGACCTGGCAATATGATAGGAAAGCTATTCATGATGGCGAGGAAAACACCTATTCCATCATGAAGGACGGAAGGGAGTACACATTGAACGCATTGAAAGACAAAGAAGAACTGAACAACAGTCCAAAGATATGTCTACTTTCAGGAAAGCAATTTTTAAGTGAAGTAAAAGGAGAAAAAGTGTGTTTTGCAATTATTCCTAAGCCTGTAAAAATAAAGTCAGCAAGCAAGGGGAAAGAGATTCCTTCAAAAGTACAGGAGTTGCTTGAAGAATATGCTGAAATTATGTCACATGAGTTACCAGAAGGTTTACCACCAATCCAGAGCATCAATCACCATATAGATTTAATCCCTAGAGCAAGTTTACCAAACAAGGCAGCATATAGGATGACTCCTAAGGAGCACGAGGAAGTGAAAAGACAAGTCCAAGAACTATTGGACAAAGGATTGATCAAAGAAAGTTTAAGTCCTTGTGCTGTACCAACAGTATTAGCATCAAAGAAAGGTGGAGAATGGCATATATGCACTGATTCTCGGGCTATAAACAAGATTATAGTAAAATATCAATTCCCCCTACCACATATGGATGACTTGATGGACTATTTGAGTGGCACAAGGTATTTCACAAAGATTGATTTGAAGAGTGGTTATCATCAAATCCGAATCAAAGAAGGTGATGAATGAAAATTACCTTCAAGACCAAGCAAGGATTGTACAAATGGTTGGTCATGCCTTTCGGATTTACCAATTCACCCAATACCTTCATGAGATTGATAAATGAAGTACTTAAGCCCTATCTAGTTAAGTTTGTAATCATTTATTTAGATGACATTTTGATTTTTTGCAAAACATAGGAAGATCATTTGAGACATTTGAAACTAGTTTTGCAAAGATTGAAAGAAGAAAAATTGCTGATAAATTTGAAGTGCAGTTTTATGAAGGATGAATTGGTTTATCTAGGCTTTGTGATTTCACGAGAAGGGCTAAAAATGGATCCTGAAAAAGTAAAAGCCATTGTAGTCCGAGGGGTTGAGCTTAATTGGTTAAAATGTTGGGTTCTCATTGTGAAGACCCAAGTTCAAATCCCCATAGGGACTTCTAATGTGGAATTCTAAGTTGTGGCTCTTGGTCTTCCATAGTTGGCTACTAATGTGGATGTGGTTTCTAAATAAAGTGGATTTCTAAGTAGTGACTCTTGGTCTTCCATAGGAGATTTCTAGTGTGTTTGCTTGTAAAGAGCTTGTGTTGGTCTCATCATGTTGATGCTTGTATGAGCAGAATATTTGTTAACGATATGCAATATAAAAAAAACCATTGTAGAATGGCCATCACCAAAGAGCACGTTCAAGGCAAGAAGTTTCCATGGCCTAGCAAGTTTCTACAGAAAATTTATAAGAAATATCAGCAGCATATGTGCACCAATTACAGAGACTATGAAAAGGAAAAGGTCTGATCTTCAGTGGACAGCAGCAGTGGAAAGAAGTTTTCAGCTCCTAAAAGAAAAGGTAACAGCTCAACCCATTCTAGCTTTACCAATGATCCAGTCAAGGATCGGGAACCCATTGACGGGAAACCAATCCAAGAAGCTCTTCACTCATACGAGCCATTCATTTTCATAGTAATACCAGACATAAAACTCCAAAGATTCGCCATGAACCAAACTTAGCATCTTCATAAATTACTATTATCCATCAGAAGAAATAACTACTATATATCATATGCAAGGTGCAAACCTTAATATTCAATCCAAAACGGAAATAGAACTTACAGAACTGAACTCAACTAGTATTATCAGGCACCTAGCACAAATGAAACTTCTGATATATATAAGGAACACACGTCCAACACTTTGACCAACAATAATATATAGAACTGGAATTACTAGAGTTATCTGTAATAGAAGACATGCACCCAACCCTTCAAATACCCACGGGCCACAACAACTAGTATAAAGGAAATGCTACATCAAATCATACGCTTAGCACTACAAACACCATCATAGACCAACTTATTCTTGACTCTTACTCACTACAATATGTGAACTTTCTACAGAGACCAAAACATCTTTTCTTTCTTGAACCTGACCAGACTGGAGCAAATCTTTACTCACTACAATATGTGAACTTCCTACAGAAAACAAAACAACTTTCCCTTATAAAGCCCAATCAAACTGGAGTAACTCTCAACAATTGACTTATTTTCTTTCTTCCCACCTTCGATGCCTCAACAAATGCTTAGTCGACCATATTAGAGCAGAAAAAAAATTTCTGAATTAGGCATCCTGATAGTGGTAGTCGCCAAGGACAGGCGCATAAAGGCATTGTAACCATCGATTCAGAAGGAAAGAACATGTCGAAACTATATTTAGGGGGTCGTTAGACCACAAACCACTAGCCATTACTCTTTGCACACTGATATATTAAGGAAGTCACCAATAATAAAGTTTCCATCAACCACTCACCATTCATCAAGGATTTTAAATGTTAGTTTTGTGCCAGGAAAAATAACTGAAGCTGCCTCCATTCAGTCATCGCCAAAATTAGAAGAATTAAAAGTCGTCGCTAGCTATAATAGTTGCATGGAATTAGACCACTAGCGAAAGATAGAATAAGGAAATAAATACGGTCCTCATCTAGCATATCAGCAGGTCCCAGCAGGACAGAGTGCCAAAAAGGGAAATCGAGAAGCAACAAAAGAAGTGGGCCCCATCAAATGATTTGCAAGTTAAAAGGTGATGTGAGTGTCATGACACCAAAGATCAAGTCAAAACAAATAAAATCGTGGGCCCCACATATCAATCTTGTCTCCTCAAACAAAACAACCACTTGATTTTAAAATATTTGTCCTCATGCCTAGCTCAAGGTGGGTCCCAACAAGGAAGAGTGTTGGATGCCCCTGCATCAAACTCGTTGGGTAAGAAGTTTGGGAGCATAGTTCACAAATTTGAGAAAATGATAAAACCGTACATTCCGTAGCAAGCTCCATTCCTGAATCAGCTATTTCAGAAGATTTTCTCCTTCACTTCTTCCAACACTTAGCTGGGATAAATCCTACTGCTTTCAACCAAATTCGTTCTTATCTTTTACTCCTATTGTGGACTTTTGTCCACCATGAACCAATTTCCTCCTCCACTATCTTCTTCTTTTCATAGGGATTCAACCCACCATAAACTGTCCACCTCCACCAAAAATCATCCTCAAATTTTCACAATAAATTTTATCAAAAACAATTACTCTCTCATCTATTTCTACAAACACCACTTTATCAGTTTTAACAATACTATGAAAATCAAAAATTTTAATCACCATCTTTTCTTCAACTTTTTCCTCATCTACAAACAAATCATTACGAAAATTAAAAAAATCATAATTAGCTCCTCTTCCTTATCTACTTCTGTAAACACCTCTGCTTCAACCACTACAACTTTGTTCCTTCTTCACTTTGTGTATTTGGTATTTCTTCAAGGTACTTATATTCGCACTACTACACATTGATCAACATCTTTATGTTCTCTAAAGGGCAGATTTCAACATCACAACTCACAATCACATGATGGATTTCAGAGAATCCATTTTCCTTTTCTTCTTCAACTTCTTTTCTCTCCACTTCATCTGTAGAAAAATCAGCTTTAATACTTCTATGGAAATCAGAAAATTTTAGCACCTTTTCTTCTCACTTCTTCATTCTCTTCCCTCTGTGCATTCAACTGCACTCCATCCGTCAACATCCCTCTTTTCCCAAAAGAACTTTTAATTGTTGCATTCTTTTCACTTCTTGTAATACCTACATGTAAATTAGCATAATCAATATTATAAACATCAAAAAAATTCTTATCTTTCTCCTCTTCACCCACTCGGTCATCTTCTAATTTCTCCATCCTCTCTTCTTCAACAATATCTTCATGTGACGAATCACACGAACCAAACAACTCATCAACCTTCTTCTCCTTTTGTTCAAGCAAAGGATCTTCATCAACTCCACGATCAATACAAGACATTCACAAGTGACCATTTCAGATTTCAAATCTACTACCTCCAAAGGATCTTCTGCAACAACACTCTTATCTTCTGCAACTTGCACTTCTTGAACTTATGTCACCATTTTCTCTTTTACATTATCCTCAAGCAAGAGGACTTTCTCTTCTTTGTTTTCACCTTTCTTCGTATCTACAAACAAGTCAACATTAGATAAAACAATATAATCATCCTTACCTTGCATCTCTGCTACCACCTCATCCACTATCTCATTCATGCCTTTAGAAAGACATGTTTCATTCACGTTCTTTTCTCCTGCCATGCCATCTTTATAACATTCTTCGTCCTTTGTGACCACATGTACAGCAACCCTTCTTTGTTGCTTAGTCTCCAACCTCTTTATTCTCCAATGGATGTCCATAATCTTTTCAAGGATTTCCTTCTCAAATAGGGTCCCATTTTCTTTCATGCCACCAATGTGACATTTTTCTCTATTTCTAATCACGTCTACAGCAACTCTTCCACATCACTTACCTTCCAACTTTTTCAATCTCAAATGAATGTCCATTATCTTTTCAAGATAATCTTCCTCTTGGTACTGCTCCATAGATTTCTGCTCAATCGGTCTCTTCAAGTCCATCTTCATCTACTTTTTCAAAGACATGTTCACTCTCAACTATCTACAGTTACAAGACTTACACTTGCAACAAACTCACTCATATTTAGCAACAATCCTCTACCCAACAATGTCACTGGAAGATGCACTCTCTAAACCTCCTCTACCCATTTCCACACAGTAGAGGACATTAGCACATCTTCTACCCAGCACTACCCTTGTTGGAGGACAACCAACACATTACTCATTCTTTTTATCACCATTCTCTCTCTCTCATCAACATCAACTTCTCAACACTCATTCCAACGATCAACTAGCTCTGATACCACTTGATGCAGTCGAGGATCGAGAACCCATTGAAGGGCAACCAATCCAAGCAGCTCTTCACTCATAGGAGCCATTCATTTTCATAGATAATACCAAACATAAAACTCCAAAAATTCACCATGAACCAAACTTAGCATCTTCATAAATTGCTACCATCCATCAAAAGAAGCAACTACTATATATCATATGCAAGGTGCAAACCTTAGTATTCAATCCAAAACGGAAATACAACTTACAAAACTCAACTCAACTAGTATTATCAGGCATCTAGCACAGATGAAACTTCTGATATATATAAGGAACACACATCCAACACTTTGACCAACAGTAATATATAGAACTAGAATCACAATTACTAGAGTTATCTATGATAGAAGACATCCGCCCAGACCTTCAAATACCCACAACAACTAGTATAAAGGAATACTACATCAAATCATAAGCTCAGCACTACAAACACCATCACAAATCGACTTATTCTTGACTCCTACTACAATATATGAACTTTCTACAGAGACCAAAACAGCTTTTCTTTCTTGAACCCAACCAGACTGGAGCAATTCTTTACTCAGTACAACATGTGAACTTCCTACAAAAAAAAAAATAACTTTCCCTTTTAAAGCCCGATCAAACTAGAGTAACTCTCAAGGATCGATTTATTTTCTTTCTTCCCACCTTTGTTGTCTCAATAAATGCTTAGTCAACCATATAAGAGCAAGAAAAAAAAACTCTAAATTAGGTGTCTTGATAGTCGTAACCACCAAGGACAAGCGCATAAAGGCATTGTAACCGTCGATTCAGAAGGAAAGAACACATTGAAACTATATTTAGGGGGTCATCAAACCACAAACTGCCAGCAATTACTCTTTACACACCAATATATTAAGGAAGTCAACCATAATAAAGTTTCCATCAGCCACTCACCATTCGTCAAGGATTTTAAATGCTAGTTTTGCACCAGGAAAAATAACGGAATTCGCCTCCACTCAGTCATCGCCAAAATTAGAAGAATTAAAAGGTGTTGCCGACTAAAACAACAGTTGCATGGAATTAGACCGCCAGTGAAAGATAGAATAAGGAAATAAATACAGTCCACATCAAGCATATTAGGCGAGTCCCCGCAAGATAGAGTGTCGAAAAGGGAAATCAACAAGCAACAAAAGAAGTGGGCCCCATCAAATGATTTGCAAGTTAAAAGGTGATGTGAGCTTCATGACACCGAAGATCAAGTCAAGACAAATAAAATCGTGGGCCCGACATATCAATCTTGTCTCCTCAAACAGAACAACCACTTGATTTACATTTGTCCTCATGCCTAGCTAAATGTGGGTCCCAACAAGGAAGAGTGTTGGATGCTCCTGCTTCAACCAGATTTTAACAAAGTATTCCAAGTAAATTGTGATGCGAATAGAACAGCCATAGGAGGAGTCTTAAGTCAAGAGGGGAGGCCCATAGCTTATTTCAATGAAAAGTTAAATGAAGCCAAAAGGAAGTACTCAATCTATGATCAAAAATTCTATGCTATCATTCAAGCACTAAAGAAGTGGAGACATTACTTGCTTCCCAAAGAGTTTGTTTTGGAAGAGTTAATTGCTTCCCAAAGAGTTTGTTTTGTACCAAGGTGAACTTAACCAAAGACACATGAAATGGGTAGAATTTTTACAAAGTTATTCTTTTGTTTTAAAGCATAGAAGTGGCAAGTCCAACCATGTGGCAGATGCTTTAAGTAGGAGGTGTTTGCTACTAACTGAAATGAGAATTGAAGTCGGAGAATTTGATGCAATAAAGGAGTTATATGAGGAAAATGCAGATTTCAAAGAAGCATGTGATGCATGTAAAAACCCAATTGAACAGAATAGAACTCTATAGCTTGATTATTTCATTTAGGAGAGTTTACTTTTCAAAGGTAAATGTTTATCCATACCGCAAGGATCTATGAGAGAGAATTTGATAAGGGAGAAGCATGGTGGAGAATTGGCTAGACATTTCAAAATAGATAAAACTTTGGCACAATTATGAAAAAATTATTATTGGCCCAAAATGAATAGGAATGTACAACATTTGGTGCAACAACGTAGAATTTGTCAACTTGCCAAAGGAAGAAGTCAACTCACCGGATTATATCAGCCCTTACCCACTCCTGCAAGGCCATGGGAAGAGATAAATATGGATTTTATTCTTGGGCTGCCAAAAACACAAAGAGGTAAGGATTCAATCTTTGTTGTAGTTGATCGATTTTCTAAGATGGCACATTTTATTCCTTGCAAGAAATCAAATGATGCCTCTCATATTGCAAGTTTATTCTTTAAAGAAATAGTAAGGCTCCATGGTTTATGAAGGAGTATAGTCTTGGATCAAGACACTAAATTTGTGGGCCCTTTTGGCAGACATTGTGGAGAAATTGGACACTAAGTTAAGTTTCAGTTCAACCTACCATCCACAAACAGATGGCCAAACAGAAGTTGTTAACAAGAGTTTGGGTAATCTATTGATGTGCTTGGTTGGGAAGAACCTACTCAATGGGACTTGGTTTTAGCACAAGCTGAATTTGCTTACAACAATTCCATCAATAGAAGCACAACAAAAACCCCCTTTTTAAATTGTGTATGGA
The DNA here is from genome assembly GCA_027924645.1 of Cunninghamia lanceolata. Classification (NCBI taxonomy): domain Eukaryota; kingdom Viridiplantae; phylum Streptophyta; class Pinopsida; order Cupressales; family Cupressaceae; genus Cunninghamia; species Cunninghamia lanceolata. The sequence goes on along the minus strand of BSBN01000474.1, from coordinate 551,918 downwards.
TATAACCCAAAGGGGGTAGATACCTTGAGGGACATTGCTGATTTGGGCAGCAAAAGTGCAACAGCAGGAGACCTTGTTGATTATGTACATGAATTGCAGCTGGAAGTTAAGAGAAATTTGAAGAAAAATACAATGAAATACAAAAGGCATGCTGATCTTAAGAAAAGGGAGCAAGAATTTCAGGTTGGGGATCTTGTGCTAGTTCATTTGAGAAAGGAAAAGTTCCCTCAAGGAACTTATAATAAGCTAAAGTCAAAGAAGATAGGACCATGCAAGGTCTTAAGGAAATTCTCAACAAATGACTATGAGATTGAGCTTCCCGAAGGAGTCGATATCTCACCAATTTTCAATATCGCTGATTTATATCATTATTATGGAGAACAACACTGTATGGAAGAAGACATTGATCCTAATAAGCAACAAGAAGAATGGGTTCGGTAGTTGCCTGAGAGGGAAAGAGATGAAGTTGAAATTGTCATTGACGTCTGAATAGCCAAAAAGATGAGAGCGAAAGAATACAAAGAATATTTGGTCAAAAGGAGAAATAAAACAACGGAAGAAGCAACTTGGATGCAAGAATTAGAGATGACTAAGCAAGGGATCTCAGCTCCTGAGCACTTACAATTACAATTGGAACATTTTCTCCCGCCTGGGGTGTCTGGGGCAAGAGCATACTTGGGCTCGCACAATCCTAAATTTTTTTTCTCACATTCTTGTTTCTCTTTATCTTGAAATCGTTGTCTTTGCAGGTTTTCTTCATATTTTGTTGTTCCAATTGGTGGCATTCAAGTCCTATGGTTGATATAAATCTAGGGTTGGGCAACTAAAATAAATAATCACGAGTTAATCTTGTTGGTGTGAACAGAGTTATTACCTATCTGGTTTAACCTTTGTTGTGTGGATAATTCATATTATTTAACTATTTATTAGTTAAATAATACTCACACACATGTTCACATGTTAAGTTGACTTAGGAAGCATTCTAGTTGTTTTCTAGAAGTTTCTAGTTTGTCTAGTTGTTGATAGTTGTTGTTGATAATTGTTATCTTATCCTATAGTTGTCATATGTCATAGGATTAAGACACTTGTCACATGACTACATCATCTTGTATTTCACCTTGGTCTTTATAACCAAGGCCTCATTGTACATTATTGTAATCCGGTATTGTTGTATCATGGCTATATAACATTCTTTTTGCTTGTCTCTCTTCTATAGAAGGTTATTTGGTTTTGCAGATTTGATCCTGGTGGTTGATTGCTCCAACATGGTATCAGAGCTTTGATCCTGCAAGCCCCTTCTCTTTTTTGTTCAGAGATTTTGCCTTCAACTTTTTGCTGGTACATTCTAGCTCAAAACGGAGTTCACCATTGAGTCCAAATTGCCCAAATCAATAAGGATCGACTATTCAAAATTTGATTTTGGACATAGGTAATTTTTCGACTTTTTTTGGGCTTTTATATGCATTTTTGCAGAAATTTTTTGTCCAAAAGGCAAAAATTTTTTAGCAAAGGGCCATTCTGCCCCTGCATTTTCTGCAGTTTTTGTTTCAGCTGGCAAGATTAAGAGATCAAATTCAATAGTTTTTTGGTTTGTTTGGGGTATTTGGGCCCAGATCTGGTCTTCGCAGACCATTTTTTTTGTTGTTCACGGTCAAATATTTGGTGTGCAAGATATTTTTTGGCCAAATCAACCTGATTCTAGGTGAATTTGCCCTAGTTTTGGGCCCTTTGGTTCGTGGTGTATCAATTTTTCCTCCTATTCAGGCTCCTTCTGCAGACGTTTTTTTTTTGGTAACTCAGCCCCTCTTTGCCACAATCCTCGCTACCTTCACTGCACTGCGACCCGAGATCAAGGCCTCTGCTATTTCAGATCATGGTTCTGAAGGGTTCAATGTGGATTTAAGACTATGCTCGACGCTTCAAACAAGATTCATGCCTTTGTGCTAAGTTTTTTGGTCGACTCATTCAACCCACGGCATCTCCAAGTGTTTGAACACTGCAGCCATCGAATCCTCAACTCTAAAGCCGATCTCATTTGGCTCGCATCCAAGGTCATCGACTTGCATTCTAACAGGATCTGACTTTGATCTTGATCTCAATGCCTCCAAATCTGCATCAACTTTCAAATCTTCCTTCAAATCGTGAAGAGCAATCGGGAGTCTTTACATATTGGAATGCTTCATTTGGAGATAGAGATGCCGATGGTCCCTCATAAGATCTCAACAATAGCAGTCAGACAAGTGCAATTATAATTATCTGCATTTGCATTACGATCTGGGCAGCTACCATTGTTTACATTTGTCTTGATCAGCTCCTTTTTAGGCCCCTTGCATTCTCTGAGATCTAGCTACATGAGAGATTAGATTTGATTTATATTATATCATTGTTGGAAAGACTCGTGACTTTCTTCAAGGCGTCGATCCAGCAACCAAGTACCTGCATTTAGAGTTAAGTCATCGGCTCTAAGGTCAACTTCGAATTGCCTCAACGTACTCATTCAATAGATCGACTTTTTACCTGCTGGATCTCCACCTGTCCCGAGCTTTACCATAGCGGCCCCTGTTTGGCACTAATTTCTCCAATAGATCTTTGGCGACTGAGATCTTTCCACATTACACGGCCTATAGAAAGTATTCAACGTTTTGTTGCAGATCTACATGATAGTTTTTTTTTGGATGAGCATTCTTGTTTTGAAGCTCAACATGAGATCGTCACTCATCTCATAAATACCCAATCAAGGTTTTGATAGAGAGGATCTCGTGAGAGCATTTGCTGATAGGCAATTCAGCCATAGTGATGAACAGGGTGTGAACTTCACCAAATCGAAGGTGTACTGATTGGCAGGAGCAATCAATGCAGAGAACATGGGCGTCGATCTATCTCATTGTTTGAGATTCAACTCCAACAGCCACACTCAGATTTTCTTGGCCACAGTTTGTATCAGATCTTTTCTCAGAGATTTGCACTTTAGAATCCAGCGTCTCTTCTAAACAAAGGTTGTATTTTCCTTGTTTTATCTCTATTTATAAAGATTGCAAGGAAAACACATTTAATAAAAGGAGGTGAACTATTCTCTGTTTGTTTGCTTTAATCGTTTGCCAAAGAACAGTGATTGAGGTCCGGTTTGGTAGGAGGCCAATACCCCCTCACAAGCAAACTAATCTCTCTCCACCTTGCTTGTTGATTCCGTTGACTGGTAGCACAATGGTTTTTTGATCGTGTGGCATTCAAGTCAACGTCGTTCACCATTTTTTGCAAATTTCGACAAAGAGAGAGATATTTTCTTTTTGCCATATCTTGCAAACCAGGAAGCAGATTTTCGTGTTCTTATAGTCATCGAAAAGGTAGTTCAGCGAATTTCACTATGGTATAGGTGATTTTTTCAGATTTCGTCATTTTTTGCCAATTTTTTCAGCTTGAAGGTACAGTTCGTGTTTTTCTTGCAACTAGCATAACTTTTGCATAGAACATCGAAATCTGGTGAAATTTTTTTTGAAATTGCTCAGAAAATCACAAGGAATCTGATTGTAACCTCTGATTTTTCCCTTGACAAACTTTTTTGCTCAAAAATTGTAAAAAACACCGTGTTATAAATGGTTGATTTAAGCTTGTCGATTGTACAAATTCTTTCATTGTACTTTGCTGGGGGGGTTACAATTACATTGTTAATACATTTTGGGGGGGTGAAAGGCACGATTTAAGTGCCCTTGTGTCTTTGGTTCTTGGTGTTTTTTCTGCTACACATGGCGGAAAGTGTGTCTATAAAACCACTCACTCCACATAATTATCACACATGGAAGTTAAAAATGAAACAACTACTGCAATCTAAGGGACTTTGGCAAATGCTAGAGGATAATCCACCTGGTTTCACTAAGGAGTTTGAAAGATTTGCTTATAAGAACAAATTAGATGAAGCTATGGGAATCATAGGATTGCATGTATTAAACAACTTGTTGTTTCATATTGCGGAGTGTAATACACCTAAGCAAATTTGGGATAAACTTGAAGAATTGTATGGTACCATCAATGAATTCTGAATCTTGCAACTAGAGGCAGAATTGACATCACTCTCTCCAAATAGTTTTCCTACTATCCAAGATTTTCTAGAGAAATTCAAAATGATCATGTCACAATTGAAAGGATGTGGGCATGATAAAACTGAAAAAAGAATGTTATCTTCTTGATTTTGTCGAAGTTGAAGGGCCCATTTCAGGAGTTTTCATCTACCTTCCATTCTACTATGGATGCCTTTGGGAAAGACTTTAAGATGCCTAGCATTGAGCTGTTTTGTGAGCATCTTACTAGGGAGCAAACCAAGTTACTTCAAATGGATGCACTCCCTAGTTCTAAGAGTCAAGCCTTGATGGCCTCATCCTCCAAGGGTAAAGGTAAGAATAAGAAGCCCAAGACAAATCTTCTTCAGGTAGTGAGTCTCCCTTCAAACCAAAGCTGAAGAATGATCAGAAGCCCACTCCTCCACCTAATCCTTCCAAATCTGGTGAGTCTTCCTCCAAGACAAAGAAGAAGAAAGGTGACACTTGTTCTTTTTGTGGCATAATAGGTCATGATGAGTCTCATTGTTTTAAGAGGTTAGAGGCTTTGGAGGAAGCTATGAAGAAGCACAAGATTTATCTTCCCAAGCCCTCCTCTATAGGCAAAGGACATGCTCTTTTGGCACATGGCTTGCTTGCATCTTCAGATAGTTGGATACTTGATTCAGGTGCTTCACATCATATGACCAATTCACTTGATCTACTTGAGACTCTTTCTGATACTAGCACTTCTCAAATTGAAGTGGGGAACTCTTCATAGATTTCAATCATGGGGACAGGCACCGTTCAGTTGCAAGATGGTTGCATTGAGGATGTTCTTTTTGTTCCTAAGATTTCTGCAAATCTTCTCTCCATATATCAGATTTGTCATTCTGGGGATGGGAAGAAAGTTGAGTTTACTCCTTATAATGTGGTTATTAGACAGCTACAGGATCCTGAGACAGTTGTTGCTACAGGGAGAGTGGATCATGCATCTCGACTATACAGATTTGATGGATTTGAGTCTTCATCAAGATCATCTCTTATAGCACGTGCCGATGCCTTGAGCAAGCTTTGGCATGAGAGATTTGGACAGATGAGCACAAAGAAGTTGGTTGTTGGTCTACCTAAGATTTCTTGTAGAGAGGGAGTTTGTCCAAGATGTGTGCTTGGCAAACATCATCAGGATCCCTTTCCTAAGGGTAAGACTACTCGAGCTTCGGCACCCTTGGAGTTGGTTCATAGTGATCTCATGTCTTTTCCAACTCCTTCATTTTCAGGGGCCAAGTATGTGCTGACTTTCATTGATGATTTCTCATGATGCACATGGGTGTACTTTCTTAAGTACAAAAGTAATGTTTTTGACACATTCATGACATATAAGGCGTTTGTGGAGAAGCAGTCAGGTCTTTCTCTTCGACGGATACGCACAGATAATGGGGGGGGATATGTGAGCCAGGCTTTTCAGGATTTTTGCAGTGAGCATGGAATTCAACATCAGTTTTCAGTTCCTTACACTCCTCAGCAGAATGGTGTGGCCGAGAGAAAGAACAGGACTTTAAGGGAGATGGCAAATTGCATGATTCAGTCTAGGTCTATGGATCCCACTTTTTGGGCTAGAGCAGTCAATTGTGCCAACTATATTCAGAATCATATGCCTCACAAGGCATTGCAGCATATGACTCCTGAAGAGGCTTGGTCCCATGTCAAGCCTAATGTATCCTTCTTCAGAGTATTCGGTAGTGAGGCTTGGGCATTCATTCCGAATGGTCGGCGTAAGGCTATGGAGAAGAAGAGTCAACCTTTGATTTTTGTTGGCTATTGTGAGGATGTGAAGGCTTACAGGTTGTTTGATCCTGTCACTCAGGATGTCTACTTTCGTAGAGATGTCCATTTTGATGAGTCTTTCACACAAGTGGATTCCTCCTCCACTTCTTCTCCCTCACTACATACTCTGCCTACTTCATCATCACTTGAGGATATTGTGCTTCTTCAGGATGATACAGATGAAGGTCCTTCTCCACCACCTCCTCAAGCACCTCGATGGGCCCGCACTACTCTTGAGGAGGTTGGTCCACTTGTTGGTGATCCCACAGATACTCGCCGCACTTGTTCACAGACAGTAGGTGTCAGTCTTTTGAGTCATGCCATTTCCACGGATCCTCAAAAGTTTTCAGATGCCGCAGGTATTCCAGAGTGGGACAATACAATGGTTGAGGAGTATTCTTCTTTAATGAAGAATCATACTTGGGATCTTATTCCTCTTCCTAAGGGAAGAAAATTGGTTCGGTGCAAGTGGGTGTACCGCACCAAATATGCAGCTAATGGTTCTATAGATAAGTACAAGGCTCATCTTGTTGCTAAGGGGTTTTCTCAAGTTGAGGGTATTGACTACTCTGAGACCTTTAATCCTATCGCCAAGATGGATTCCATTCGTCTTGTACTTTCTCTTGCTGCATCTCAAGGATGGTCAGTGTATCAAATGGGTGTGAAGAGTGCCTTCTTGCATGGTGATCTTCATGAGGAGATTTACATGGAGCAACCTCCAAGTTTTGTGCAGGTCACTTGTTTGTAGGCTTCACCGTTCATTATATGGTCTCAAACAAGCCCCTAGGGCTTGGTATGAGAAGATGGATAGTTTCCTGCTTTCCTCCGGTTTCACACAATGCCATTCTGACCCTACCCTACAGTTTACACTCAGAGACGTGGAGATGATCTTTTCATCCTTGTGCTTTATGTGGATGATTTGATTCTCACAGGCAGTTCTACCTCCATGATCCAAAGTATTCAGCAAGCATTGATGGAGCGCTTTGATATGACAGATCTTGGTCTTCTGCACTACTTCCTTGGTCTTCAGGTTCGCCAGACTACTGAGGGGATCTTCATTTTTCAGCAGAAGTATGCTCTTGATATGCTTCAGAGATTTGGCATGGCTGATTGTAAGCCTGCCCCTACACCATTTTAGTCAGGTGTTGTACTGTCTACCAATTGCACTACTCCCACAGTTGATGCTACATTGTATCGGCAGTTGGTTGGCAGTCTTTTGTACTTGACACACAGTCGTCCTGATATTTCCTTTGCGGTTGGACTTATCTCCCGGTTCTCTCAAGAGCCACATGAGAGTCATTGGAAGGCAGAGAAACGTATCTTGAGGTATATTCAAGGCACATCTCACTTTGGCATTCATTACACATCAAGAGCTTCTTCAATTATGGGCTTCACTGACTCAGATTGGGCTGGTGATGTTAATGATCGGAAATCCACTTCTGACTTTGTTTTCTGCCTTGGTTCTAGTTCGATAGCATGGTCTTGCAAGAAGCAAACAGCTATTGCATTATCATCGACTGAGACTGAGTATCATCCCACTACTCTTTGGTGTGATAATCAGAGTGCCATTCACATTTCTCGCAACCCCGTGAAGCATCAGCGTACTAAGCACATCGAGATCCACATGCACTTCATCAAACAACTCATCCAGGATAGTGTTCTCAACTTGGAGTACTTGCCTACTGAGGAGCAAGTTGCGAACATCTTCACTAAACCTTTGGCATGGCCTCGTTATCTTCAGTTGCGATCGATGCTTGGGGTGAAGGAAGTTGTCCTGGGGGGGTCTTCTTGAGTCCTCCTTACTTCATTTTTTCATGCTTTTTCTTTGCATGTTTTTCTCTGTTTTGGAGAGGAGTTTTTTCCCATGAGGTTTTCTCCTTTTCTCCACCTATGAGAGATTGTTTGTACATGGGTACCTAACATGGCCTTGTTGCCGGAACCCATCTTTGCATTTGTTTGTTCCTCCCTAAGTTGCACTTAAGGGGGGGTGTTGGTGTGAACAGGATTATTACCTATCTGGTTTAACCTTTGTTGTGTGGATAATTCATATTATTTAACTATTTATTAATTAAATAATACTCACACACATGTTCACATGTTAAGTTGACTTAGGAAGCATTCTAGTTGTTTTCTAGATGTTTCTAGTTTGTCTAGTTGTTGATAGTTGTTGTTGATAATTGTCATCTTATCCTATAGTTGTCATATGTCATAGGATTAAGACACTTGTCACATGACTACATCATCTTGTATTTCACCTTGGTCTTTATAACCAAGGCCTCATTGTACATTATTGTAATCCAGTATTGTTGTATCATGGCAATATAGCATTCTTTTTGCTCGTCTCTCTTATGTAGAAGGTTATTTGGTTTTGCAGATTTGATCCTAGTGGTTGATTGCTCCAACAAATCCTTGTTGGAGTAGTGACGAATAGTGGGGATTTAATTGTTGGCAGCTAATGGAGACTTTATGACTGGCGTTTCATTCTTGAGTAATAGCAGTGACTCCTTTATTTAGTATCAGCCGCTATGAGGTGCACTAATAAGCCTATCCCATGGAAGCTACCAATAGCTATCTCCCTAAAATAGAATTTATGCCCTTATTTATGGTCCACGTAGGCATTTGGTTCAGCAGGGAAGTGTGGATGAGGAAAACTGAGTCAATAATCCAGTCTGGTGTTATGCAGTTCTTATTTTGTGAGGAGCTGTAAGTAGTGAGTTCATGTTTTAAAGGGTCGTGAATGTATCAGTTAGTGCAAGAGCTGTTTGTTGTTAAGCTGTGAAGTTTTAGGAAGGTGTGAGATTGCATTTTGTAGCAGAAATTCTGTAGTATCTGTTGCCGCTGGGCATGAGATTCCATTTTGTAGCATGAATTCCATAGTAGCTGTTGCTATGCTGGACTATAGCACTGGGCGAGTGATTCCGTTTGTAGTAGAATTTCCTTAGTATCTGTTTATGTGCTAATATTAGTGCTGAGTGTGAATTTCAAGTTACCATAGAATTTTCATATCATCCATCTGTGCTGGACGCCTGAAAAGAGTTGCTGGGTTGAGGTCTGTAAGTTGGATTCATTTTTGGGTTTAATACGAACCCTAGTGTCTTTTGAATTATATGTAATAACTGTCTCTTCAGATAGTATAAAATTTATGAAGATGTTAAGCCTAGTTAATGATGAATTTGGAGTTTATGTTTGATATTGCTTCACTGTTAAAATTTAAAAATGAATGACCTGTATGAAGGACTGCAAAATCAATTGCCTTTTATTGGGCAGCTTGATTTCAACTACATCAGAAACAGATATATGACATCCTTGTCCCCTATAACATTGCTCCTGAACAAAAACCCAAGATGCCTCCTATAATTATCAGGTACAGTACACATGAGATAGATGGAAAAAAGATACAGAAGAAAACACCCTTACATAATTTATAATGAAAAAAAAATAGGTACATCAGAAAACGTGTAATGTTGATATTCCTGACAAGTCGTTTCCAAAGAAAATAGAAGTCCACAACCAAAATCACTTCACTTTGGTTCAACTAAAACTTCTTTCAATCAACTTGTAAAGATAAATGTACAAGCACCATGACCATCACAGCAAATCAATCAGTAATCTTGGGTTTTCACCTTGATTATTTATTTGCATCAGCAAGAAAAAACCATATTACATATTTCTTGTGGCAAATGCAATTTTTTTGTGCCATGAACCTTGAAGCATGCACCAATAACCATGCATAGGCAGAGAAAATAACTAAAAGCCTTAAATTAGCTAAGTACGTGGCATTAGGAGTCAGTAAGGCAAAGGTAACTTGGCAATTGTAAACTAAATGCTAATATAGAATGGCTTTATGATTTAAAGACCTCTCGGATATCTTACTCCCATACACCCCAGGGAAGAACCAAGTTGCTGATTTCATGAGAAACAAAAGGGTGTATATGGCAACTAAAGGTGGTCATAGGAATAATAATGTCCAGTTCCCAGAAGCTAGGAGGTCTTAAAGCCTTGATAATGGATGATCAACTGAAAAAATAAGGTGATCTATCTTGGAAGGGAACTATACTTTTCCAACATTTGGCAGTTTTTGGAGGAAATTTTACATATTAAGATGGATGTCAGATCTCGTTTGAGCTTTGCCTCCATGCTTCCTTGATTGGCTCAATCATGTCTCCCCAAGCCTTTCATGGAGTCCTATGTTAACAGCTTGAGAGATCTGACCAATCACTCAACTAAGATTTGATGAAGCCTAATTTGGACACAATTTACCCCTCACAAATTATATATGGACATCTATCATTCAAGTGTACTATGACAAGATAATTGCTACCAAAGCTTGAGCTGGCATCTATTATGGACCTTGGGGTTCATACAAATAACAATAATTTAATCCTAATTAACATAGATAAAAATAACAAGAAGAAGTAACAATAGGACAACAAACAAGGAGCTGAAATAACCCCTAATCTATTCAAAGACATGGGTCAATTTTCTGCATAAGAAGTCTCTTACCTTAGATAAGTTCATTGAGCAGAGACTATTGATCAAGAAACAATTTAGGCATCCTATCAAGAGTTTGAAAATGGTTTGATGAGGCAAGTATGTGGAAAACCAAAGGAAATTCATTGTTCAATAATGTTTACAATTCTTGACATGATATTGTACTTTTACTTAACAGCAAAAGCTTAGAGCCAAAATGATTTTGAATTGCAACAATATTTGCAAAGTCACCCTCTGGTAATTCATGCGATTCAAAAGATACATCATCAATTATTGTATCCTCAGGCTTGAAAAGATTGTCATCAATCATATTCATCTATCTGCCTTGATCCCATAGGGCAAATTTGCATCTCCTAGCATTTAAATATGATCAATTAGCTCAAAGATTTGATAAAAAACATTGTATACAAATAAAACATATTAAGCTCATAGTTTCAAAAATACATACAATGTTCTAGCCCCTATTTGAAGGCGCCCCTAATTCATATGGTGTAATTTACTTGACAGTGACTTTCCATTGTATAATGTGATCTGTTTTATATGAAATTCTTGAGTTAATTTTTACTTCACTTGGTTTGGTTCTGATGTTTCCATCCAATCACTTAGCTGTTTTCTGTAGCACAGTTATTAACTATTAAATAGAACTGCAAATCTTTTACCAAACAAGCTTCAAATGTGACTTTTTCCATTTTTATCTTTTTGGATTAAAAAAAGTTTGCTTTTAATCAAAATCACAAGAAAACTGTAAGATAATGCAGCTACTCATGAAGGTGCTATATTTTATAGACATCAAACTACTAGACAGGATGAAGAGGCTTGAACCATATCTTTTAACCAGATATAGTAACTGTCATTTTTTCTTGAACAAATATGATTACCATAAAGCCATCAAAAATTACTTATTTTTCCTTTTTCCCTTTGGAGAAGTTCAAAGTTTTAGGACAAGCAAGAAGCAGATTGCTTATGGTGTTTTAGCATATAATCATCAAATTTCTTTGAATTCTTTTCCATTGCTCACTAAAGCCAAAATTAGGTCCAACAATTCTACCAAATTTTTTGATGAAAATTATTTTTCCTAAACCTAATAAAGCCCAAAACCTACTTAACTCAATTTTCTTTTTTTCCTCCGTGTTGTTGCTCTCTATCTAGTTCCACCTTTTCTTCGCATGATACTAGAATGCATTTTAAGATCCTCTTGAGACTTCTTCAAACATGTGGTTAACTTTCTCTTTTACATAGCCTTCTGGTACCCCACAACATCAGCTTTGCCTTTTCAAGATAGTACCATCTTTGGGCCATTCTTTGGTAACTCCTTTCACACAAGCTGAAGCCAGATGGCCGTAATTGTGACTACCCATTTATGCCATGTTTCAATAACCCAATGTTTGTCTAATTTGAGTGTACTTCTGTCTTTTGAACATCCTTTTGTAACTACATTCACACAAGCTTAAGCCAGATGGCCATAACCCTTAAAGCCTTGTTTTGATAACCAAGTGTTTGTCTTTAAAATTTTCCAAATGATTTTGATTGGTAATCCTTTAAGCAAATCTAGCTTTACCTATTGGGCATCAATAGCAAATGTCCTATCCTTTATAACTGTCTGAAAAGAAAATGAACTCCCAATATTAACATTGCCATGGAAAACACACACCAACATAAAATGCAGGGGACTGTTTACCATTTTATCCATTTAAGGGTTAAAAAGGATAACATAATTGTTGGGTGACTTAAGGAACGCTGACTTAATGAATAGGCCAACCCTTTTCCAATACCAAAGTACCTCTATCCACCACCATGAATTTGTCTTCCACATCGTCAAATTGCAAAATCAAAACAAATAAGAGAAACCGTATCCTTTTAAAAGCCTGAACAAATACACAAAACCTAGTCCCAAAGCACTTATTGATTGACACAGATTCCACTGAAATTGTGAGAAAAAGAAAAAAGTAATTAGTTGAACTCTTAGAAGAAATTAGAAATCAATTTTGAGGAAGTAATATGGTCTTTCTCACTACTCTCTTTAAGAACTCAATAGACAACAGTAAGGACTTCCTCAGACAGAGCACTCTTGTTGATGATGACTTTACCTTGCATAATGTATTGATTGTTGTACTACTTTTCACATGAAAACTTTTAAGCAGTTGTCACATGTACTGTTGCACATATATTTCAAAAGGAGTAATACCATGCATACCCAACAAAATTCCGAACTGAATAAACATTAACAGGTCCAACAAATGCCCAAATCATTGCAAAGTTGATATTACCAAAAGTGAGCAATCAAACATGTTAGGACTAGGTGTTATTGTACACTTTGCATAGTCCTAATGTTAGTATTTATTAAATATATAGTTAAATAGCGCTATATGTGAATATGGACGTCCCATTTGATGTGGCATTCTATGCCACAAGTTATTTATTGTATGTCACTTTGGAATGTTGCAAAAAGATGAAAAACTTACCATATGGGGAATAGGATATTCCACATAGGACACAAAGTTGGTAAGGAATCTACTATTCTTAGCCGTGGTAAGAGGTGTAAGACTTCGTAAGAGCATATATGACATTGTAAGATGTGTAAAAGCATCTATGATGTAAAATGGGGGTTACAAAGTGGACTTGGAAAAGGCATCTTGGGCTATCTATTTCAGGCAAGTATGGGAGTTACATTCTATTTCGACAGTTCTCACATGTGTCAAGGACTTTGACCGTGGATTTGGATGCTCAATTTGGGCCCATAGTTTTAGCTCATGGTTTGAGGAAACCAGGGTCTTCCTTGCCTATATATTGAGGCCTTGGCATGAAGTTTGGTATCAGATTTGGATGGTATTGCAGGCACTAGCATTGGGTTAGCTGTCAACATGCTGTCAGAGTGTTGACACAAAGGCTACATCATTTGTGGGTGTTCTCTCATTGTATTGTAAGATTTTATTCAAGTAACACATTGAGATCGCATTTTGGTGGTCGGTTTTTTTACCCGAAAGGGTTTTCCCACGTATAAGCTGTGTTATGTGCTCTTCTTTCTATCATCTATCTTCTTCTTTATTGTGTTCCAAGTTTCATTAAAGCACCCTATGGTTTTAAATCAGCAAGTTTCAATTCATTTCGTTGTTCCTAGTTTAAGTATAAACATTGTAAAACCAACAAAACTACAGGATGAATTCTTAAAAAACTATAAGCACGGGGTTAAATTTTACAATAGATGGCCATAGCTTTGATCCTCATGCACTTAAACAAAACAGAACACCCTAAGATCCAGATCGCATTTACCAACAGATGTTTGCAATTATATTATTGTATAATGCTGCAAGGCTTGGCATAGGATGGGGTCAACGGATGTGCAACAATATCCTTTACTTAAAGCATTAAAAAAAAGATGAATTTGTATGAAGAAGTTATGAAAAGTTACTCCTTTGCTCGTCAAGGCCTAGGAAGTGCCAAGGCATTTCTTGGTATGTCCTAAAGATTAAAATCCTGTAGCTAGGAGACAACTCACTGGTGTGCCCCTTATTGTGTGTGATTGTTCCTTGCTTAGTTTCCACACAGCAACAAAGACTAAAATGGAATAGACAAAGATGAATAAGAGGGCAAGGCTGTCTGCCAAGTGATGTTGTTGGGAACTCCTAATCAACAGGAAACTTTCAACTAAAATTGAATTGAATTATAACTTGTTAAAGGGAAATGTTTACTTGTGGAAGCCACTCATTTCATTTCAATTAACTGATGCCAATTTTTAAACAAATATTTGTATTTACTTTAAATGATGTTAGATTTTTCAAGAAATGGCTAGAATTAAAAGGGACTCAAGTGACCTGAGTTAGGTCAAGTTAATCTTTTAAAGTTATTAAATTAAATTTTAATGGTGGACTACCCCCAGTGGTGGGGTTAAGAAAAAAATAGATAGAAGTGTGGCCCGAGAGTCTCTCAGGCAGGGTACTCTGAAGATTAAATATGAATGGTGCTTCTCATGGAAAACTGGGCGTTTTGGCTATTACAGGTATATGCTCAAATCATGAAGGTACACTAAATTTTTAGTATGATTATAGGTTTGGTCTAACCACCAACAATGTAGTAGAAGCTATTGGGATCTAATAGGCAATGTGATGTGTTAGGGAGAAGGATGTTATATATTTACTGATGGAAAGTGCTAAAGGATCAAGAGAAGAAAGTCAGTCAGTGTAAGGAATTCGTGAACTTGTTTGATCATCCACTACCAAGCGCATAAAAGAAATAAAGCACTCAGTATCCCTGTAAAATTGACCTTGAATGCCACCATTCAGCACATGTGGGAAAAAATCAAGGAAAAGGTGAGAGCAGTCATCAGTACTATTGTTGACCATAAAAGACAAAAGTACGTTACTAGGGCTTGGGATGACCATGCAGTAAATTCTCCTTCACCTATGTCATGAATGTGAGGCTTGACTTTTTAAAGAAATCCTTACTGAAAGGAAATTCGTGAACTTGCCAACAATTATTGACGTCTGATTATCACAAAACATGCATGAAAGGTATAAAGCACTCAGTATCCTTGCAAAATTGACCCTAAACACCACCATTCAGCACATGCGGAATAAAATCGAGGAAAATTTGAGAGCAGCCATTAGTACAGTTGTTGACCATAAGAGACAAAAGTAAGTACATTACTAAGTGCTTGGCTACCCACGTATAAGTCTTTTGAATATTTAAAATTCACCTTGGAAAATGGAAACTCCAAGACTAAGGTGATTGACAGAGGTGACAAAAAGTTCAATCATACTGCCCAGAGCAACGTGTGTGGGAAAGGTAAGGGGGCAACTCTATGTATTACCAAGTGAGGTGGAATTTCACAAAAGGTGTACCCTTGAACCCCCATACCCCTATATTACTATATTTGGTGTGGCATTTCTCCCTTAGTTTAAAGAGAATTTTGCTGTTAGTGCAATTTTCATTAATGGTTGAGCATTAACTTGGATACTGCATTGTGCGTGGAGCAATTTGGTCTTTCCGTCCATCACCCCTGTCTGTTTCAGGTGGGAGTGGGTGGCTACTAGTAGTTTTCCTTTCTGTATGATTGTGAAGTTTTCACTGGTCTATGTGATCCCACAAATGAAATTAACATTTCACTGTCTATCTGTTTTCAATCCCAATATGTTTTCTATGTAGATGCAAAGGGCAAAACAATTGGGGTGGGCTCAGTTTTTGAATCTTCTGTGAAAGAAGAACCCCTAATCTATTGAAAGAGGCCCAAAACCAAAGGCTCAATTAATTCTTGGCGAAAACATTTCTAATGTTGCTCTTAAAACCCCTACTCAACATAGGAAAGAAGGAAACAAAGCTATCCTGAGAAAGAAAGAACTGCAAATATTATTTGGATACCAGGGGTAATCAATGTAGAATACTATGCATCCACCAACCATGGCTCTACATCAAGCTACCAAGGCAGCTCAGAGCAGTCCAAGGAGAATGACATAGGGACCCTTAAAACTACACTGATTTGATGACCAATACAATTGAGCAAGCAAGTAGTATATGGGCAAAGGAGTATGCAAGAGGCCGCTGCACTGGCAACAGGGGAGCTTTAAAGTTTTGGGGGCATGTCAAGGGTCTGTGGGAGCCAGTTCAAAATTAAGAGAATCAAATCTCGTATCTCAAGAAGATAGATGACCAATGTGTGAGGATGTTACAGGAGCTGAAAATGGAGGTTCTCAGAAAGTGATGCATCAGTTTCCACTGCCTGTCAGATGTAATAGGGTGGGGTCCCGATTCAAGATAGACCATTTTTAAATGTCATAAACATCTTAGGTACAGCCCCATTATGTAGCCTACACACTTACGAGAATCCATGCTTGAACAGTGAATGGTATTGATGACCTGGGTTGTTATAAGACAGTGCCACTAAAATGGAAAGGTCTGGTTGTTGGTTCATCCACTCCAATTGGTAGCCCTGGTGTGAGAAATATGAGAGAAGAAGCTGATGCTGCTAGCTCAATTCCAGCAACGGGTTAATTCTTTTTGATGTGCATTTGTTATAGTTTTTATGAATTTCCAACCAAATTTCCATGGCCACTGTCAATATTTTAAAAAATCTTAGACTAAGTTCTAATTATCATTTGTGAAGTTTCAGATCACCACCATGAATGCCGGAATCATATTTCTGGCTATGAAATTGTTAGCAATAGACCTAGGGACAATTTGTTTTATGCTCCCAAAATTAGAAAAGACCGCCTTTACTGGCTATATGGCTTTTTGTTGGAAAAACAGTTTGTTTTCCAGTCAATCTTGGAAGACAACAAGAACAGCCTATTATGGAAGGGTGATGCTGTAATTTCTCTGTTATAGTAATATACAGTGACTCTTATTACCTTCTTGAAAACAATTGATTGTGGACTGCAAAGTTACTTGGGTCTAACTAGAGGTTTGATATGGATTGCCATTCCACTTCCTTTTTTGTGTGAAGTTGGTGAGGCTCATGTTCAAACACAAGTGTGTATCTATAACTTGCTTGAGTTCAAATTTAGTTGTTGTACAAGTTTTTAATAAGGGACATGCACAAGTGGTAATTGATGGGTGATCCCAATGACTTGGGAAAATTCCACGTAGCAAGAGAAAATTGAAGACTTCAATTTTGCGGAGAGTAAAACTCTAATGGTACCTATACATACGTGACAGCTAAATTGGCCCTTCTTGATCTTACCTAGACAATATAATTAGAAGAGAATGTAACATAAGAGGTTTAAAATAGCCTTGTATTATAGCTTTAGAAACTCAATTGTAAAACGAGTTTCTGTTTCAATGAGCATAACTATTAAAAAGAAAGTTTTTTAACTTTGTTACATAACATCAATAATCATCTAGAGATTCTGTACAAAGGTTTCTTGTTTCCATGGCATTTATCCTTGGATCATCATGTAATCTCTATTTGAGCTTAGAAAGCTTCTGTCTGAGCACAAAAAATTTTGAAAGATGGAATGTTTTGATACTGTAGTAGCTTTCTATTTATACACTGCTTAAGTTAAATTGCTGTTGCATGTGGAATTAATCCTAGTAGATATTTTTAAAGCCTAGCCTTCCATTCATTATTATTTAACTTACATCTCAGTTTCAATTTGAACTTATATACTTTACAGAACGAATGTGGGAAAATTCTCCAAGTTTTATTTGAAAACCTAACCAAATTAATTTAGTGGCCTATATCCCATAGGGCTGGTTGACCAAGGGGGTGTGTCCATAGTTGGTCACTGGTCGTGCCCATCCCCTTAGCTTCCTTTTTATTCTTGTCTACTTAACCTTCCATTTATAGCTTTATTGTTAATACTTATGACAAATTATGACAAATGTGGGATTTTTAATCCCTTAACTTGTTAAAGAACGGGTAAATGAAAGTCATGGCCTAATCCTCAAGTACGGATATCTAAAGTTTTGTAAAATGAGCTTGTCACATTTTATACGTGGCAATAGGCAACAATATGTCTTTTATGTGATTTTGGTCTTTTTTATATCTAGTATTCGTATTATAAAATTATTAACTTTGTGTCCACTAGACTCTTGTTATGGATGCACTTCTACGGTGGATTACCATTATCAACTAAAGGCCTTCTGCGTTGCAGTATGAGTGAACGTTCTGTTAGTAGCTTCCATGTGAAAGATAACAACAATGGAGAATGCATTTAAGTCAATTTTATAGCAATGTAGTATTGGTGTTCTATCATTTTCCACATGTTGTTGTGTCTAGAAGCCACCACTACTATCATGGTATCATTGGTAACATGTCTGGGTATATCCTGCTCTTGCAGTGCAACAATGCAGAGTTTCACCAATGTGTGTACAGGCAATTGGGGCATGTTAAGGAGAGGCTAGGTTGTCTTGTTAATACACACTGTACATGCTTCATACTTGTAGACAATAGATTCAATCCAACAGTCCACAGCCTAAGTCCTCCAAAGTTCAGTGCAGCTTATAGAGGAACAATTGGTTACTTTTCAGGTCCGATGGATAGTAATGTCAAAGCGAGATGGATCGCATTAGTGTTACTAAGGATATAAACAGAGCTTTTGAAGCTAAAATTGTGTAGAGAATGATGACAAATAACAACAGACCTTGGAGCAAGATTGATATTGGATTTATTATTACTAGAAACCAACTTCAGAGTCCATAAATCGAAAGGAAAAAGAAATTGAGTCGTCATAGATATTGTTGCGCATATAATTCAAAAGGAACAATACCATGCATATCCACCGAAATTCCGGACCTTATATTGTAAATGGGTCCACGAAACAGGTGCCCAAATCATTGCAATGCCGATAGTATCAAAAGGACGAAATATTTCCTGGGATTTACAAACCATGGGCTGAAATCCAGAGGAAACAACAAGCACAAGATTCAATTTTGCGATAGATGGTTGCGGGTTCGATTCTCGGTTACTTAAAAAAAGCACCCTAAGATCCAGATCACGTTTACCAACTGACATTTCCAGTTATATTATCGTATAATGCTGTAAGCCTTGACAGCTAATGAAGATTGCAAACATGTCCTATACTTCGATAATTTTTTCAAAAAAATTAAAAATCGAATTTGCATGAAAAATTAAGCTATGAAAATTACCCGTTTGGTTGCCAAAGCCCAGGCAGCGCCATGGAATTTTTGGGCAGGTCTTGAGGATTGCAACCCTGCTGCCAGGAGACGATTGACGAGTGTGCCCCTCATTGCTTACGATCGCTCCTCGCTTTCTTCACACACCAACAAAAACTAAAACAGACGCAGATGAATAAGAGGACAAGCCCTTCCGCCTACCGGCGACGTTGGAATTTGTAAATGGATGGAAAACTTTCAAGCGAATTGAATTAAATTATTAGTTACGGGGTGAAAAGAACTAATAAAAACCCTTTTATATAAAATGTTAGGGTAAAATAATTAATCGATAATTATTATTTTAAGATTAAGAGTTGGTACACCCCCATTCAAGGGGCTTTTTGGGGCTAATCCCTTACAGAAAGGTAGGACTGAGATTAAGTGGTTTCCCCCTAAGGAAGACTAGATCAACAGAACTTTGATGATGCATCCAGGGGAACCCTGGGGGCCTTTGGAGCTGGTTGTATATTCAGGAACCATGAAGGGAACACCCTGATTGAAGCAGCGAAGAAACTCAAAGACGGCACCAACAACGAGGCCGAAACACAAGCACTCCTTTTGGGTCTACAAACTTGCAACAGACATGGCTTTCGCAAGGTCCATATTGAGGGTGATTCCCAATTTATTATCAATGCCATCAAGCATAAGAGTACCCCAAATTGGAGGATTCGCAATATCTTGGAATTATGTTGGGATGAGCTTAGGAATTTGGAAGACTATAAGTTTGGTCATATCTACCGTGAAGCGAATACCGATGTGGATCGCCTCTCCAACATGGCTATAGACATGGAAGATCAATTCCACATCAGCGATGACTGCGGCTAATCATGTCAAGATACCTCTAAGAGTGGCATGAGCATCATAAATCATTGTGCAGAATGCCCATGGTTCGAAAGAGAATGTGAGCCAAGTTTTAACCCAGATATGAATGGAGCCATTATGATATGGAGAGGATTACATCACCCTACATCCTTTGACAACTTTTCACTCACAAGTGGCTTAAGTACTCCTTGGAGGATAAAGATACGCTATATTTTCCCTTTCGACTCGGGTGGCAACCATGGATACAACAATTTGATTGAGGGCAAAGAAGCGGCAAGCCGCTTTCTTAGGGTCAATAACAAAGCTTAGGCTAAAGAAAATCCTCACAATCAACTCTCCTTTCAGTTTACAGCAGTGGAAATGGCCCTTAGTGAGGTTTTCATGGAGTCTCACCACCACTATCGTGTAAACACTAACATATCCTCGAAGGTAGTTGGTGTTTACCTGGACTTAGGGGAGCCAATTGCAGTTGTGAAGGAGGTGACGAGGGTGTGGATCAAACCCCAAAGGCGAGGTGGTCTCTCTGAAATTCCGGAGAATGTGGTGGTTGGTCTAGGTTTAAAGTCTAGATGTGGTTTTTGGCTAGCAATCTTGCCTGTTTACAACAGTCCTTGGGCCCCCTTCATTATAGAGGTCATGGGAAAGAACGTGGAGGAGAGGCATGCACTGGCAAATGACTAGTGTGGGGTTTATGAAGATGATCGCTAGCATTACTGATTCTATGGATTTCACAAAGGCCCCCAGTATGGATTTAGAGGCATCCAGCGACGAGGAAGCGAAGCTTCAAGAGGACATGCTGAAAGAAGGCCACCAAGGAGCAGCACCCCTAGCCCAGGTCTCTTAGGATTTAGCTTTCATATGCTTATATGTAGACTTCTATACTTTGTATAAACAGAATCTGCTATATTTCTGACTATAACTTAGATTACAGAAGCATAAATAAAATTATCCATATAGGGGAAATTTTGAAGTATGGCCCTCTTTTTGAGCAGCCAGTCTAGTTTTTTTCAAAATTTTCTTTATTTAAAGGGAGTGACCCCCAAAAGGTCACAACTCGTCTACCAAAAAAAAGATTAAGAGTTCGCACAAGTAACTATATGGAAAAAAATAAAAATAATAGTGCGTTAAATAAATATAGGAAATTAAATGAATAAAATAAAGATATTTAGATGGAAACTCAATGTAGATAGGTTATGATAAATGGTCATAAATGGTTTGTTAATATACCAAAAAAAAAGAGTAATTAAATGATTTTTTTAAAATCTACTATTTTTTTATTCGTCTTCAGTGTGGGTCATTTTTGCAACTTCATGATTAATCATGCAACTACAAATCTGACCCCATGACTACAATCTAATCTAACTACACAAGTCTAATATCTGTAAATTTTGCAATGTTCACTCAGTTTGTCTTGATGTCTCTTGATCCAAGTGCAACCTCACGCACCAACTTCATTAGTGCAATCAACATTTCTCAATACACATAGCACAATGTTAACACATCTAAAAGTAAATCTACACAACCCTCATGTGCAACCATGCAACACTGTCATGCACACAATGTGGCCTTACTTATGGTTGCACATGCTTATGCCAAGTCAATGCTTCATCCATTTTGAGGAAGAGGAATGGAGACGTTGGATTACCCTAGAAAAAACCTCTAGTATGTCCAAAGACATCGAAAGGACTACCATTAACTGGCACTGAATAATGAGGTGTTGAGATACAACTATAGATCCAATCCAACCATTCCTTGCAAAAACCTAATATCACAAGGATACACAGAAGGAAGCACTAGTTGACATGATCATATGCTTTGCTCACATTGAGTTTCACTGCCATGCTGCTTTGGTTGGTTGATACAATCGAATGCACAATTTCATGTGCAATGATAATGTCGTCCATAATACACCTTCCTGGAGTAAAGCCACTTTGCTTCTTTAAAATGCTATTAGGGAGGATGACCTTCAACCTGTTAGCTATGACTTTCGAGATAGCTTTGTAAAAAGTGTGGCATAAGGAGATCAAGTGGAAGTTAGAGAAATTTTCTAGAGATGGCTTCTTAGGGACCAAAGCAATATTGGTCGAATTGATTTATTTAAGTATTTTCTTAGACCTTCACAAGTCTTCAATGACTTTCTAGACATCCACACCCACCATGTCCCAATATTTTTTATAGAAACATGTTGTAAACCCGTCAGGGTCGGGGGCCTTATCTGGATGGAGCTAAAAAATTGGGCACCTCACTTTCTCCAAGGAGATTGGTGCCATTAGCATTTTACTATCATCCTCTATTACAAGGTGTAGAATGTGTGACAAAGAAAACTTGATTCTATAGATCAGAGACCTCATCATTAGCCAAAGGGTTGCTAAAGTAGTTGACAACCTCTTTTTATATATCCTCTAGGTGCGTTAGAGTGATGTTGTCCTCCCATGTAATGGAATGAATCCAATTTTGAGTTCTCCTCACCTTGGTGGCATTATGAAAAAAATTGCATTTAGATTGCATTCTTTGATCCATAGTTTTTTAGATTTTGATTTCTAGAAGATCTCCTCGCGTGCCCATACTTCGTCATATTAACTTATTAGTTATTTTTCTTTCGGATAGTCATCCTGGAGAATCCCTTAAGCAATCACCTTTTGTTGAGGCTCTTGAGTTCACCCTCTATTTTTTTTAAATTAAATGCACCTAGTAAACTTTTTAACATGACTGGTGACGCTGGTGCGACACGCCCTCCGACTCCACGCGAATGCTTTTTGCCCAGAGCAACGAACCAGTGAGGCCACAACACGGGGGACCTCATCCCCTAGAAAGAACACTTCAAACCCGTGAGCTCTTTGGCCCAGCAAAGGCATAAATCCTACAAGCTCGTTGGCCCAGCGAGGGTTTGAACTCTGATGGCTGCCACTACAACCAAGCGACTTAACCACTGAACCACACCCTTATCAGCAAGTTCACCCTCTATTTGTTCCTTCTCCTAGAAAATATTTTTGAAGGAGCTTTTGTTCCATTCTCTTAATTGATTTTTCAGAAAATTTAGTTTCTTTGCATCTTGGAACATTTTTGTTCCATTTTGCAATCTAGAGTTTGACCACCAACTTTTGATTAGCTTTGGGAGGGATTCACAATGGAACCACATACGTTAAAATTTGAAGGGATGTCGCAAGGGGGTGATCTTCGATGATGGATAGAAGGATTGGAAAATGGTCCAAACCAGATAGAGGGAGGATTGTGGATCCCAAGAGGTGAGGGTTTTGAAGCCATTTTGGGGAATGCAACAATTGGTCCAATCTCTCTGTGATATTAGTGAATCTAATTCTTCTATTTGTCCATGTATGCTCACCATTCTCTAGAATTACATCCAACAAACCATTTGATCCAACAGAGTTTTAGAAGTCCAATTGATAGTGGTTTGCCCAATCAAGCCCTCCATGTTTATCCATAGGGGAGAGAATATCATTGAAATATCCTCCTAAAATAAGGAGATCCTTCGAAAAGGGAAAAATAAAATTTGAGAGTTGAGTCCATACCTTTTGGCACTTGTCAGTGGTTTTGATAGGGCTATAAACATTCAACAAGGTGAAGGAAATGTTTGTGTGGAGGCTATGAACTGTACCTGCCATCCAGTTTGGATCCTGCACAAGATTTGCCACCACCGCTCAATTTGAAATCTAGATGATTACAATACCACCAAAGGTGCCTCTAGATGGAACAAAGGAGCGACTCTAGCCTTTATAATGGTTGATAAAGAATTTTGAGTCACCCAACCCTAGTTTTGTTCATTAAAGAAGTACAATATTTGTTTTTAGAGTTTCTAAGTGACATTTGACTAAGCGTCACTTGTTAGGGGCGTTTAAGCCTCTAACTTTCCATGTGGCAATCTTCATTGCTTTCTAAGGGAGGATTCACCTCCCTTAGATCTCAATAGATAATGATTTAAAGAATCCTAGCCTCCAGACAAAGTGGACTCCTCCCATTTTTGTTTGTTTCTTTTCTAGCCTTTTTTCTTTTCGAAGGTCAAATTAGGTTTTATGATTTTTGGGGCTGATGAACTAAGAAACCTAGCCTCCAAAATCCTTATCTCTCCATCCTCCTACCCTTCAGATTCATACCAGTCCGAGTCTTCTAATTCTTTTAGATCTTCCATCTTTCAACCTAAATTTTCTGCACTCTTCAACTCTTTCGTTTTCCAATCCTGATTCTTCCCCTCAAATGGGACAATTGTCATCGCATCTTCTGCCTTGGAAGATGATGGCCCTAGGCTAGGTGAGACTGGATATTTGTTCTCCTGATCCACACTTGGCTATAATGGGGCCTTGGGAGGAGCAACCAACTTCAGAAGCCATTTTAACCCATCTTTTGTTCTTAGGGCATCTTTCGTTAGATGTGTGTAGCTTCTACATTTAGTTTACTGGATCATTTCCTTTTCCACCTTAATTGATTGTATCTAACTTCCTTCCTTTGATTTGAGCAATATTAACAACATAATCTCCATGGTGGTGATAACTCTTATCCATGCATAGATCATGGATCCATTAGCAAACATTTCTTCATCGATTTGGATAAATTTTCCAAGACCATTCCCAATTCTTATGAGGCATCCCTTGGTCCAATACTCCTTAGGAAAATTGTAAATCTAAATCCAAACTAGTGATTCAGAAATGCGTAGGACGACCGAGTTGAAATTTGCAACCCATTTTTAGTATAGAGGCATGCTTCACCCATACACCATAGATCATGTTTAAGGATTGCGTCTATTTCCTCTTTGTTGCAAAACGTGACGATGAAGAAGCCTTTCAACATGAATTTGACATTGGAACATCCCTCCCAATTTTTTGCAATCCAACTATTTGGTTGTGCATGTGCAGGCTAGACTCTTACAAATTTGCCAATTAGGCTTTTGGTGATTAATTCCTACCTTCCCTCCAAATCTGATTCTTGGTTTGAAATTTGAAGTTCTATTGATTCTTTTCCAACTTTTTTTTAGGTGCGAGCCATTTCTTCCATATATATATATATATGCTATGGAGTAAAAAGTAACATCATACCTTTTTACCTCCTAGTTTAGCTCCTAGGTCCCCGTGTTTACACTTTGTGAGCTTAATACTTATCCCAAAGCAATTTCCCCTGAAACCCATGTCAAATGGGGCTTAGGGGCCCATTCTAATACTTAATCAAGACCAAATTAGGGCCTTGGGACTTGGGCACCCATGCCCAAATCCAACCTAATTTGCTAGAATCAAATTTTAAATGTGTCAGCTTGGGCCCTCTCAAAAGGTTTCCCTCTGTCAGCCTATTCAATTTAAATTATGAAAGTTAGCAGGAAAGCATATATAAGTGAGTTTATGATTTCATTTTACACCTAGATGGATAATGTGAACTTGTGATATTGAGCTAAGGGATTTCAAGGCTTTCATTGTGTTGCAAAGCAGAATTGTGTTGTTATTATGTTTGTTTGTTGCAGATATGGATTCATCAATCCATCTCCTCATGGTGTGAAAGATCTTCATCTCCGTGAGGGCTTCACCTCTAAGGTGACATCTATTTGTGTTTCAATCATTCTATTTTCATCATTGGATTTGGCCTCTATCCTCTAAGGGAACACACTTTATCTAACAATGGTGTTGGAAGACTTGAATGTCATTCGGGGGTGTGACCGAGGCAAGCTCCTAAACACCACAACCCCTAAACCCCTCTCTTTGTGATTGCAAGTTACAGGTGTGCGATTTGGAGAAGTGCAGGTGTAGAGAAGCAATTCAAAGGATAAAAATTTAGGATCTGGAAGAACGTTTCTAATATTCACACCTACTAGACTAGGGCGTCCACCCCGTAGTCCTCCCAACAGGATTTTCCCCGAACTCAGAAACAAGTTACAGTCCAACACTGATCATTACTCTAGATCTGCAAAAATATTGCCCTATCAGACTTGGGTGCCCGCCCCGTAGTCCGCAAAGTTTCTATTTTTGAAAACTTGGCTTCTGGTATGTTTCTAATCATCCTTGAGTATCTTCATGTACGGTTTCCTGTAGCATTCTATATGTATGTACTTGATTACACTACAATTAGGGTTTGAGGCTTATTTGATCTAGGGTTTGACAAATCTCTCAATATAATTAATCTTTCCATATCATTCCTAAGTACATAAACTTGTAGCTGAGTCCTCATTCATCTATAGTGACTTGGCTCAATTTTTATCCTTGAATGTTATTGTGAATGGAGGGTTTGATTTAACACTATCCACCATCTTCCCATCTTTTTCATACATAACATTTTGGTGAACCTGTGTTTTTACAAAACTTGCATCTTGCTGAGTGTTGTAATCAGTCTTTGCATTCATTCATATCATATTTATCATCTTGTATTGAACAATTTAGCATACAATTGAAAAATTGAAAAAAAACAAGCATTCTAGGTTGGCATTAAGGCATAGTTTTGCATATTTTGTGTTGCATATCATACAAAGATTTAATTCTCTAATATTTGCATTGGACCTAATCCTTATTACAGTGATTCATCATTGCTTCATATCAAATCTTGTATTTAAAAGCTTCATTTGCTAGGGTTTTGCTTAACAAGTTGCATTTTTCATATAACCTAGTCTTTACAAAACTAGGGTTTGTAGTCAAAATTTTATTTTCAAATTTTGCTACTTCTTTTCAACATTCATTCAAATCTCATTTTGAAGTGCAGTGTTGAGTCATTTTACATAGTTTTGCATTCTAGCTTTGAAACTTTCACCTTTTGCAATTACACATTGTGTATTTCAACATCAAGAGTTTTATACACTTTCTTCAAACAAACTTTTAAATCATTCATCTTGCCTTGTTGTGTAGCACTATTTCCATCATATTTACTTGGTTTGTTGTGAAATTTGTGTTTTTCTCTTTAAAAACCTGATTTCCTCAAACAAGTGTTTTGGTGTAAAACAATCTCACATACATGACCTCTCATCACAACAACAATGCTAGGGTCCCTCCTAGAGTTTCTAGGAAGAGGAAGACTCATGAACCTAAATTAATCTTTACACCACATGACAGAACAATTGGAAGCATTGAGCGGCCTCTTTACATCACCGTGCAAATAATGGGAATTCCTACAAGAGGATCCCTTATTGATCATAACTATATAACTAATGTGGATAATGAAGAGTTCCTCTATTCGCATAATTTGATGCAAGAATCTTATGAGCCCACAAACATGATGATTAAAACACATATTGGAGTTTTCCTCCAAGCCATAGGGAAGATTATGTTATTGATCAAAGTATTTGATAAAGCTTTAGAACAATCATTCGACATCATTCCTACATCTGACCTCTTTCGTATAAAATTAGGCTATACATGGCTCAAAGCCATGAAAGTTGTCCCTTCCACAATTCATAAATGCCTAAAATTTCCTCACCATGGGAGTGTGCATACTATCCACCATAGTAGATGGCAACCTATGGTTACTCAGAAAAAACTTCAATCTCGATTACTTTTAGCCATAACCTACTGAACCTCCCGAACCACGACAAGATCAAACATTCTTGGGATACCATCAATATAAAGCAAAGCTGATAACAAAATTGGTTGGACCTCATATAGAACAAATCATAAGTAAAGAACAACCTAAATTGAAAGAACCCCTAGACCGAGAGGTAAGGGAGTCTTTGCTGAGGTTCCTCCTCTGTCATCCTTACAAGGGTCAGGATATACCCATAAAGAACAAAACACTTCATCACAAAAGGTTAATCTAGCTCCAGCTTCCTCCTCTAAGATGTCGAAGACTGTGGAAAATCATGAGAATACTTTTGCAAGCATCACCAATAAAAGAATAAGAAATAGGCAGGTAAGAGAAAGAAGAAAGAGAAGACAAGCTTTAGCTTGACAAGCTATACCTCAACAAGAAAACATTCCACCAACGGATATTGAAACAAATAAGGAAGAGATGAAGGTTGAAGAGATTAAAGACAATGATAAAGGTTGGGCAATTGTACCTTATGTACCTCTTTCCTCTTGCATTCAAGATTGGGAGGAAGATGATTTGCTTGATGACAACCGCTAGTTTGGTTGTGTAAATAGGTAAGTATTTCTAACCCTTCTTAGCCACCTTTGTTGTAGCATTACTTTGCTCACTTATGTGGCCTTCTCTTATGTGTTGTGTTATGTGTTGTTTAGGTCTCCTAGGATGACCCTTGACACTCTTTTAAGGTCAAGGATACCGGGAGACCGCCT
Source organism: Cunninghamia lanceolata (assembly GCA_027924645.1). Taxonomy (NCBI): domain Eukaryota; kingdom Viridiplantae; phylum Streptophyta; class Pinopsida; order Cupressales; family Cupressaceae; genus Cunninghamia; species Cunninghamia lanceolata. The sequence continues at coordinate 523,924 of BSBN01000474.1, read as the reverse complement.
CTGTTGTGACCATTCTTCTATGTGTTTCTACATTCTTCTATTCTTCTCTCCTCTATTTTATTGTAGTGTGTCGTGCCTTGGGGGCATAGCATTGCGGAAGATGTCTTGGGGGCATCCTCCTATGTGGTGTTCCTAAGGCACTTGTTTTCCTCTCTCATTTTTATTGTTTACATTCTTTAGTGCTTCTACCTAGTTGGCAGATGACGAAAACAAATAAATACTAATAAGGATCATGCATCCCTGCAGCAAGAAAGCAAAAATGGACCCAATCCATATATGAAGACAGGGTTGATATATATCCGACACTTGACTAATAGAATCACTCCGTGTGATATATCATACTGTGCTATCTCTTGTAACAAACATTTTACAATACTCTCAATCTGCTCCGTATAGTTTGGATAGTTTTGTATCTCACCTTGTTGTTACACTCGGTTCTGAGATACTTGCGGTTTAAGCCCAACGACTATACTCAGATCTGAAACCGCAAGTGTAGCCTTGGTCTTTACTGTGATCTAATATATGATTTATGCATAGCTTTCATGATTTGATTTGGTTATTATCCTAATGTAAGATGTTCTAACCTTATATCTTGATTATCTTAGAATTCATATCAATGTGTTTGTGGGAACATTCAGTGATCATGGCACATGTAACCTTTGGGGGCATGGGCTTTGTGAGAGTTCTTGTTCCCTTGTGTGTTTTCACTCTACCTTAATGTGCTTGATATCGGCAAGCAGCTTCAACCACCTTAAGGTGGGGGCATATATAATGGTATCTACCTGATTATCTTTTTACACTGACAAAGCATGTTTGAAATCCCTTATCACGAGGCTAGATGGTGTATCTCTTGAGCTAGTGCACATCCTTTTAAAAAGCAAGCAAAAAGCCCTCATCGCGAGGCGGCATGACGTATCTCTTGAGCTAGTGCGTATCCTTTTATAAAAAGCCCTCATCGTGAGGTGGGACGGTGTATCTCTTAAGCTAGTGCACATCCTTTTATACAAAGTCCTCTACAGAGGCGGGGCTGGATCTTGAGTTATCCAGCCTTAAGGGTGTCTTTGGTAGTTGTGGTAACGTAGCTCAGCCATCAAGTGTGTTTAGCGTGTTTTAGATGGTGGGACTTATCAATAAGCTCCTTTTCATCGCTCGTGTTTATATGTATAAGACATATAGTGTGTTTATTGCATACTATGTAGTGCCTGTGTATTCCGTGTGTCTCCCTTACGTGTTTTCTATGTTTTCCCCCGAGTGTGATCTAAAGGCTCAAAGTGATGAGCTCCCTCCACATTTGGGCCTTTGTTTAGCGTGTCTTCCCCCTGGTGTGGTCTAAAGGCGCATAGCAATGAGCTCCCTCCACACTTTGGGTTTTTGTTTTAAGTGTTTTTGGCAGTCTAAATCCGCGTAGAGATGAGCTCTCTCCGCCCCTAGTTTAGGATTTATTTTAGTTGTTAAATCAATGTATTCTTCATGTATTACGTGACTGCTCTCATGTCTTCTTCGTGTATTGCATGCTTTCACTATATTCTCTGTGTTTTGCATGCTTCTTACTATCTTCATTATGTCTTGTGTGTCTTCCATGTGTTTTCTAGTGCTTACATGAGATTGGGTGCTAGAAATAGCCCTCCAACCTTTAGGTATGTCTTAGCTCTATGTGCTTGGCATGTTTGATGTGTTTGATGTGCTTCGATCATACTTTAATACATTTATAGAATCATACTAGATCATACATACATTAAATTGGGGGCTAAATGTTATGGAGTAAAAAGTAACCTCATGCCTTTTTACCTCCTAATTTAGCTCCTAGGTCCTCATGTTTACGCTTTGCAAGATTAATACTTGTCCCAGAGCAATTTCTCCATGTCAAATGGGGCTTAGGGGCCCATCCTAATGCTTAATCAAGACAAATTAGGGCCTTGGGAGTTGGACGCCCGCACCCAAGTCCAGCCTAATTTGTCAGGATCAAAATTTAAATGTGTTGGCTTGGGCCCTCTCAAAAGGTTTCCCTTTATCAACCTATTCAATTTAAATTATGAAAGTTAGTGGAAAAGCATATATAAGTGATTTTATGATTTTATTTTACACCTAGATGGATAATGCAAACTTGTGATATTGAGCTAAGGGATTTCAAGGCTTTAATTATGTTGCAAAGTAGAATTGTGTTGTTATTGTGTTTGTTTGTTGCAGATATAATGTCATCAATCCATCTCCTCGTGGTGTGAAATATCTTCATCTCCGTGAGGGCTTCACCTCTAAGGTGGCATCTATTTGTGTTTCAATCATTTTATTTCATCATTGGATTTGGGCTCTGCCCTCCAAGGGCATGCACTCTATCTAACAATAGTGTTGGAAGACTTGAATGTCGTTCCGGGGCTTGACCGAGGCAAGCTCCTAAACACCACAACCCCCAAACCCCTCTCTTTGTGATTGTATGTTATAGGTGTGGGATTTGGAGAAGTGCAGGTGCAAAGAAGCAAGTCAAAGGATAGAGATTCAGGATCTGGAAGAAAGTTGCTGATATTCACACCTACTGGACTAGGGTGCCTACCTTGTAGTCCTCCTGATATGATTTTCCCTGAACTCAGGAACAAGTTACAATCCAACACTGATCATTACTCTAGATCTACAAAAATATTGCCCTATAAGACTTGGGTGCCCGCCTCGTAGTCTGTAAAGTTTTTGTTTCCAAAAACTTAGATTCTAGTATGTTTCTAATCATCCTTGAGTATCTTTCTGTATGGTTTCCTATAGCATTTTGTCTATCTATACCTGATTACACTTCAATTAGGGTTTGAGGCTTATTTGATCTAGGGTTTGACAAATCTCTCAATCTAATTAATCTTTCAATATCATTATTGAGTACATAAACCTGTAGTTGAGTCCTCATTCATTTGTAGCAATTTGGCTCAATTTTTGTCCTTGAATGTTATTGTGAAAGGAAGATTTAATTTGATAGACTTTAACACTATCCACCATCTTCCCATCTTTTCATACATAACAATATTCACCTTATTTTTATTAATTACATGGTTAAAAGAACTTTTTTACCAATGTGGCCTATTCTTTGGTGCCACGACATACATGAATTTACAAAATTTTCTATTACCTTGGTAGTGTTATAAAATGTAGATGCCTCTAAATTAAACAAAATTCCACATTGAGCACCCTTAGCTAGTGTTGATCCTAGTTTGGGTTAAAGACAAATTTTGGCTTCAATCTAAATGTTTATAAGAAGGCGTGCAATGTGGCACTAATTTTGGAGTAGAGAAAGGCATGGAAGGAACTGATGGAGGGTTGATGGGTGGCACAAAAGAAGAGACAACCTTTCTTCCACATGGTGTAAAAGTCCTAGACAACAGTTGGTAGAGGACCCATGCATGACGGTCAAGTAAAGAGTGAATGAAGGCAACACAAATCTTGTGGAGTATCTAGGAGATTGTTGTCACAACCCTTATTTTCAATAACTGATTAATGAATTCAAATATTATTATTTAATCTATTGTAGACTAATTTTGACTTGTGTGTGCAACAGGGACAATCTCTCTCTCTCGACTAAGAGAGAGTATCATTGAGGCAGAGGGCGTCTAGTCGATGGACGGCGACTTGTGTTGAAGGAACCTGCACACACACCACTTAGTCGAATTGCATTACATTCATCTGCATTTGTGTTATTGCATTTAGAAAAATTATTTAGGTGAGATAAATATAATTATTTGCATAGATATTGTGAAAATGAAAATAAGATAATTCTTTTGTGTCGCAATAAATTAATAGATAAATTAGTTGCAAAATACTAGGATATTTAAATATTTCTCATAAAGATATTCTTCCAAATGCTTGACATCATTTATTTACTAAATCCTATTTTAGGCCAAGAAGTGGATGTTTCATGTCTTTAAGGCAATTAAGTTTTGGAATATTTGGAAATCATTATTTCATTTATGTTTCTTCTTAGTGGGGTTAATTTTAGAAGAGAAGTAAGTGGCATTTAATGCATTTTCTATTTATTTTTTGAGTGCTTATCTTTTATAAGAATGGGAGGGAAAATTGAAAGAAAGGGGGAATTATTTCTTCCCATGAACCTTGGAAAAGAGGGGAAAAATTGCTCCCCCTGAAATAAAATAAGGGAAGTATGTATGAAGATGCAAAATAAAATTCGGTGGTAGCAAAAGAGATTTGGACCAGAGGAGGGAGATCGATGAGTCCCAACAATGACAGGTCATTATTTTGTTTTCTATGCCTCTATGATATTTCTACTCATGTCATGCTCAATGCCCAAGTACGCTTAAAGGGTTTGAATGCAAGTTTATTGTTGAATGTAACAGAGGTTTAGGAAAGTTTTGAAGTGTTCCTATGTGTTTATGTATGAAGTTGTGAGCTAAGGTGTTCTGTAAAATAGTTCTTGTGTTTTGAGTATTCATCCTGTAACCAGAGCCCCATAGTTCTCTCTTTTATTGCATATCCTGCAATCACTGCACTCTGGGAGTCAAGTCTCCATGCATGCATGACCTCCAAGATGCTAGAAATTCCTACATTTATCAAAGGACCTTCCTTTCACTGGGCCTGGACCTTGCCTATCTCTTTTAATTATACAGGCAATGGTTAATCTCGTTGCCATTTTACTTGACTTCTACATAAATATTTGGGAGAAGAACTTAAGCTGAACAACTTTAGGATCCAATGAACATAAATAGCTACACTGTAAATACTCCTAAGACTATATTTATATTAGACCTTTAGGCACCAAGTTAACACATCTACCAAACCACCATGGGTTTTAATGACATCTCATCAATAAAGTATAGGGTGTCCTCATGGTAGCTAGCACTGTCAAGAAGGTCAACCATGTTCTCATAACAATCATCTATAGTTGTAATGAAATAATGGTTACTCATGTGAATGTAGTACACCCAGCAACCTTACAAATCGATAATGTGCAATCCTCCAATCATTGCTTCTCTCGAAGGCTTTCTGTCAAATAATTCATGTGCATTATCTGTGCTTCCTCATTTTGCACATATGTCTACCAAAGCTCTTCCGACTTTAGTATTTGGAAAATCCATTACAAGCTTCCATTTTTGGCACATGCAAAAGGATGCTGGTAAAGCTTGTGGAGTCTAGATCTATACACTACCTATTGCCTTTGTTTTCTTAAGCCTGTTATTGTGTAAAAATTATTCTTCTCTGGAATTAGTAATTCTATTACAATAAGGTGGTGATAAGTCATTTAGGGAAATCACTGGCAAAGGCCAAGGAATATAGCTTTACTTCTGTCGAATTCTTAGAAAGTTTCTAAAGCCTTATTTATATTCCATTATCCCTTTGATGTCGCCTCTTTGAGACATTCTAGCAATAGATCATCTTCTTTTACTTCATTCCTATCTGGTGACCGTGGACATGTTGAGGTCACTCTCCTCGTAGGTTTTCTGTCTTTAGCTTGCGTATCTTTTCTGCAATTTTTTTTCCCAGCACCATTCATGCATTTTATTGGGGAGGTGTTGATGTAACCAGACTTCACAACATAAAATTTAGCACTATTATTATGGCAAAAAAATGTAAAAAAAACTCAGAACTATTTTCAACTTCCTTCTCATTCTATTTCATCCTGCTACAACTAAAAAAAACCAAGTTTATACAAAACGAAAATTACCATTTTTGGCAGCTTTTAGCAACTTTCTAAAATTGCCATTTTTGGTAACTTCGCATCCTTATCTGTATGACCATGAAAGTTTCCAAATATTTGAAACTTACTAAAAGATGACTAATCATCAACTTTCTAATCTAATTGCACGTAGAGTTCGAAAATAAACTAGAAAAAACAACTTGGAAAATCCCGAAAAAAAATTAAAACCTCATTTTGAGGCCCTATATGATCGGATAAGGTCCCAAAAAAGTGTCAAAATGGCAACCTATTGAATTTACCAATTAAGTGGGATTTTTATTAAACTATTCAAGATGCATCTACCCACCAAATTTCAGCTCCAACGAACCTCGGGGTCAAAAGTTATGACCTCCGGAGGTTCTTGCATCATTCTCCTCTTGTTGAAAAAAATGTAGCTCTTGCAAGTTGTTTTCTTGGAACTTGTGCCGCTTGTCTAGATCTAGCTTCTTTGAAAGGAAGCTAGGTGTGCAAAAAATGCTTCCTACACTAATCTATTGAGGAGAGGGCTATGCAAATTCAAATTTATCCTAACTATTACAGTGATGTTAAACCATTAACATGAGATATTGCAACAAAACACAAGAACCAAAAAGAAGATAGAAGAAGAGAGACAAAGATTTACAGTGGGGAAAACCTTTATCGAGTGAAAAACCCCACACTTAGAAACCTGTACAATGTATTAACAAATCTAAAAGAATGTTTACAATACACTTGCAATGCAAGCTTCAATGGTCTTTGACACTCATGTCTGGAGTCAATCTGGCAGCATAATAGTACCTGTAAACCTGTGATACAAACTCCATCTCCAAGCACCTGTATAAATAGGAAATACAAGGCAATATTGGACCTATCTTGGAATGAGTGTCCAACATGGCTCCTTGGACCAAACCCATGCCTAGGGACACTTGGTCAACATTGTAGAATGTGTCTGACACTTGTCCACAGCTCCCATCCCAAAGAGGTCACCTATTTCCAAAATGGGCTATGACAGATGCTCTTACGACACTTACGACTGTCATAGAATCTGTCACAGCAGTTACAACTTACAGCTGTAAGAGAATCTATCATACACATGCTATAAATAGCATATTCTCTTACAACATGTCATATTCCACCTTGGGGCACCCAAAAATGCCTTATTCAAAGATGCTTCATGACACATGTCATCTCCTATCTTATAACCTTCTATTTTCGACTCTTACATGTCATAGATTCGTCATAGGAATCCGTCATAACCGTTTTGGTCAAACATTCCTTACACAACATGAAAGATGCCAACACATGGCAGAATATTCCTACCACTAAGTGGGACGCCTATCTCCTCATGTGAGGACAAAAATACAAGTTGTCATAATCCACGTAGGATTGACACATCACCGTGCCACATCCCACAATATGACAATATGGATTTTCCAAATATTTACAACATAGGCAATTAAATAATAAATACAAACATTACAAATGCAAAGAATTACCAAGGTTGAGACACCTTAATTCCCAACATTCTTCACTTCCCATTCTAGAATCCATGTATTATCTGCTTGTGTTAGACCTTCCCACTGTACCAGAAACTTGTATTAACCCTGTCAAGTGTCTATGATCTGCTTGTCCAGAATCTATGTAATTTTTTCCTTTTTTTTGGAACCTATTGTTTCCAATCTACTTCAGCCTCACCTTCGTCATCATGATAGTCACCATGAAAAGCATATAAATTAGAAACATTAAACACGGGAGAAATGTCTAACTGCTCTGGTAAATCTACCTCATAAACATTGTCATTGATTTTTTTGGTAATCTTGCATGGGCCAATTTTCTTGTATTTCAACTTGTAAGTTCCAATGGGAAACCTCTCTCTTCTCAGATAAACCATCAATAAGTCACCTTCAATGAATACTATATGTCTTCTAACAGCATCTATTGTAGTTTTATACTTTTTATTACTTTCTTGGAGCTTCTGCCTCACCTCTTTCTGTAATTGTTGGATATGTTCTGCATATGCTTCTCCATCATCACTAATCCTGTCTCCAATTAGTAGCTGCACCAAATCTAAAACACCCTTAGGATTCCTACCATAAATAATGTGAAATGGTGATTTACTTGTTGATCAATTGATTGAACTATTATAGGCAAATTCATCTTGTGGTAAGGCCAATCCCACTATTTGGGTTTCTCTCCAATGATGCATCTTAGCAAGTTTCCCAAACTTTGATTTACAACCTTTGTCTGCCCATCTATTTAGGGGTGATGAGCAATGCTGAACTGGAGCTTGGTTCCCATCTTCTTCCACAGGGTCCTCTAAAAATGACTAAGAAACTTGGTATCCCTATCAGATGTGATAGTTTGTGGAACACCATGCAATCTAACAATTTCTTTAAAAAATAATTCTGTCACCCTAGTTGCATCACTAGTCTTCTTGCAGGCAATAAAATGAGCCATCTTAGAGAACCTATCAACAACAATAAAAATGGAATCATTACCTCGTTGTGTGTTTGGAAGACCTAACACAAAGTCCATGCTTAAATCGGTTCATGGTTCAACAGGTACTGGTAATGGCATATACAACCCTGTATTTTGTGAGTGTCCTTTAGCCATCTGACAAATTCTACACCTTGTCACATATCTTGTTATGTCTCTTTTCATCTTTGGCTTGTAGTACTTATCTTCTACCAAAGCTATGGTCTTATCCTTGCCAAAATGTCCAGCCAACCCACTGCTATGAAGCTCTCTTATAATAGTCTCTCTCATGGACCCAACTGGAATACATAATTGCTTTCCTTTAAAGAGATAACCATCTTGCATAAGATATTCACCTTGAATGTGGCCCATGCTGCCCACTACTGAAGTTTTCAACTGTTCCACAATCTCCCAAAAATCATTGTCAAATCCATATAGATCTTTGATGGCATCAAAACCAATCACCTTATTTTCCATTGTTGTCAATAGTGTAACACACCTACTTAAAGCATCTGCAACCTAGTTATGTTTTCCTGACTTGTGCTTGAGAACAAAGTTGTAGCCTTGTAAGAAAGAGACCCATTTTGCATGCCTACTATTCAATTTTTTTTTTTGTGTTCAAGTATTTCAAGGCAATATGGTATGTAAACAACACAAACTCCTTCAGCAATAGATAGTGCCTCCAATGTCTCATGCTTGTACAATTGCATAAAATTCTACATCATAAGTTGAATAGTTCTTGCTTACCTCATTCAACTTTTCACTAAAGAAGGCTATGAGTTTACCTTCTTGGCTAAGTACAGCTCCAATGCCCACATGTGAGGCATCACAGTCCACTTCAAATACCTTATCAAAATTTGGTAATGCTAAAATAGGAGTTTTTGTCACCTTCTTCTTCAGAAACTTAAAAGCTTCCTCGGCTTCCTTGGTCCACACAAATTCCCTTCCTTTGGTGCAATCTGTTATGAGTGCCACAATACTGCTAAAATTTCAAATGAATTTTTGGTAGAATGTCGCTAATCCATGAAAACTTCCTACCTCTGCTATGCTCCTTGGACTAGGCCACTCTAGAATTGCCCTGACCTTTTCTATATCCATTTTGACACCATCTACAGAGATGACAAAACATAGGAAGACCAGACTTTCTTGCATGAATCTGCACTTCTTTAAGTTTGTATAGAGTTTCTATTTTCTCAACACATCTAATATGATCCTCAAGTGTTGCAGGTGCTCATCTTTGCTCTTGCTAAAAACCAAAATATCATCAAAATAAACCACCACAAACTTACCAATATAAGGATGCAGTATAATACTCATTAGCCTCATGAAGGTGCTGGGTGTATTAGATAACCTGAATGGCATAACCAACCACTCATATAATCCATCCCTAGTCTTGAAGGTTGTTTTCTATGCATCCCCCTCTTGAATCTGGATTTGGTGATAACCAATGTGTAGATCAATTTTACTGAAGTATTTAGCCCCTGCAAGCACATCCATCATGTCATCCAAACGAGGGATGGGGAATCGATACTTGATGGTGATTTTATTGATTGCCTTGCTATCTGTGCACATCCTCCACGTGCCATCCTTCTTTGGAGTTAATAGTGCGGGTACAACACATGGGCTCATACTCTCCCTCACCACACCTTTCCTTATGAGGTCTGTTACTTGTCTATTGAGTTTTGCATGGTGGGTAGGGCTCATTCTGTAAGCTCCCTGATTAGGTAGAGATGCCCCTGGGATCAAATCAATGCGGTGCTGAATATCTCTCTTTGGTGGTAGACCATCAGGTAATTCATCTAGAACAACATCATCATATTCTTCTAGTATCTTTACTGCTTATGTTGGTACTGGTATTTCCTCACCATCTTCTTTTTGCACCACTAGTGCATAATAGAACCCTGTCACCTTCATTTCCTTCATAAGTTCTTGTGGACAACATACTCTCAACCTTCCTTTCATCCTTAAGAGGCAATAAAATCACTTTGGAATCTTCTTTCTAAAAAGTGTATGTATTCTTTTCTCCATCATGCATTACCTTCCTGTCGTATTGCCACGGCCTTCCCAACAACACATGGCATGCATCCATTGGAATGACATCACACCGTATTTCATCCTTATAAGTCTTTCCTATGGGAAACTTAATTAAACACCTCTTATCAACAATGACTTCATTTCCCTTTTTGAACCATGCAATATGATAAGGATGAGGATGTTTTTCACAGTGTAGATTCAGTTTATCTACCATTTCTCTAGAAAGCATATTTTCACAACTACCACTATCAATAATAACTTGGCATACCTTTCCTCCTGAGGTGCACCTGGCTCGAAAAATATTGGTTCAAAGCTAATAATCATCGCAACCTTTAATCTGTATTTGCTCCTTCTCTGGAATCACCATTGCTCTTCTCATCATGAGATTCTCACCCACATCTAGTGGAACCTCTAGTTCTACCCCTTCTCCTTCATCCTCAGCTTGAACCAAGTTCAACCTGGGTTGTTCTCTTTGTTTCCTTTCTTGCATGTGATAGTTTGGATGGTCAAATGCCCTATGACCCTCTTCACCACACCTATAACAAATGAAAGGTTTTCGTGGCCTTCCCACCCTCTACCACCACCGTAACCTTTGCCCCTCTGAAATCCTCTTCCTCTTTGTTGACTTTGAGGATCTTGTTGGATATCTTTTGATTTCTCTGTTCCTTGGGATGATTCTCCTTGACTATAATTCAAACCACCTTGCAAGGGAGATGATGTCTACTTTGCTTTTCTTTTGCCTTTAAAACTAATTGGTATGCCTCTTCCATATTGTTAACCCTATGCATGCTTAATTCATCTTGAATAGAGAATTTTAGACCATTTACATACCTTGCAACCATTTGTTCATCAGTTTCTTGATGCTCCATACGAATGGATAACTTGTAAAATTCATTTGTATAGTCTTGCACAGTAGATAAGTTTTGTTTCAAAATTTGAAATCTACAAAAAAGAGTTTGCATATAGTCTACAGGCAAAAATTTCTCTCTCATCTTCTTCTCCATTTTGCTTCAAGTCTCGAGCTTATCCTTTCCCTTTCTAGTTCTTTCCTTTTGCAAATGATCCCACCAGGTCATTGCATGACCCTTTAACTTGGTGCATGCAAACTTCACCTTCTTTTCTTCTATCATAGTCTTCCATTCAAAGAATTCCCCATGTCATTCAACCAATATATCAACTCCTCTGGTTTGAGACTGCCTACATACTCAAAAACTTCAATTTTAATCCCATCATTTTTTCCCTCTAATGCTCTGAGCATCCTTTCTTCAAAAGTCGGGTGTTCTAATTATGCTTCCTCTTCAACTTGTACATGCTGATCTTCATCTTCTTGGCCTGTTTCTTCATCATAATCATCTCTTCGTGGTCTCAATCTCTGATTGGCCATCATACCTACAAGTTCTTGTACTTGTCTTTGTAGATTTTGCATATCCCTTTGCATCTGGGCAATATCTACTCTTCCTCTTCTAGCCATCTTCCCGCTCTAATACCAGATGATGTAACCAGACTTCACAACATAAAAGTCAACAATATTATTATGGCAAAAGAGTATAAAAAAACTTAGAACTATTTTCAACTTCCTTCTCATTCCATTCCATCTTGCTACAACTGAAAAAATACCAAGTTTATACAAAACAAAAATTACCATTTTGGCAGATTTTAGCAACTTTCTAAATTTACCATTTTTGGTAACTTCGCATCCTTATCCGTATGACCATGAAAGTTTCCAAATACTTGAAATTTACTAGAATACGACTAATTGTCAACTTTCTAGTCTACTTGCAAGCAGAGTTTGCAAATAAATTAGAAAAAAAGTTGGAAAATCCTGAAAAAAAACATTAAAACCTCATTTTGAGGCCCTAGATGATCGGATAAGGTCCTGAAAAAGTGTTAAAACAGTGACCTACCGAATTTACCAATCAGTGGGATTTTTATTAAACTCTTCAAGACGCATCTGCCCACCAAATTTTAGCTCCAATGGACCTCTGGGTCAAAAGTTATGACCTCCAGAAGTTCCTGCATTAGGTGTATAGCAAAATAACCTATATGAATGCATAGTATTATCTTCTAGTAAGTTGGATCATTCGAAGGAGTGCTTAGATGCTTTCTAGCAGTATTAAAATGTTGTGTTTTGATGTTTACATAGTAGTATTAAAGTGTTTGTGTTATGATGTTTGCGTTGCAGTATTTTAGTTGTTAGTGAATAACTTATTCTCCTCATTATTGTATATGTATATAGTTAGTGAATCATGAATATTCAGGGCTGAAGATCATTGTTTGTTGTTTATCCCTTCAATTATTCTTGCTTGTCTAGTATGAGCAAGGGAATTAGTTAGCATAGCGTAATACTATCCTTGAACTTAGATAAACTCTTTCCTTAATGAAAAATATGTTCTTGGATCGTATATAGTGAGTATGACAATTGGAATGTCAAGCGGATCTTTTCTTGTAGATAATGATAAGAGGTAAAGATTATAATTAGATGATTATCCTTCTACTTTCTTAATAAGAAAATACTAATATCCAAATTAGCATCACATAGTTAGAAGACATAGTATTATGTCCTTTCTCAATTATGGTTATGATGATGTGATTATAGGAACAAATTGATGGACTTGGTAATAGCCTCCTTTTAATATCTCCCAGGGGCTCTTATGCTCTAAAAATATGAAGTTGAATTACATGATTTTTGAATCCTTAGTTGTAAGACTTAATGTAGTCAATATATTTTAACTTGTGTTGTTGATATATAAATGGTTTATATGTTTTCTTTTTCGATCACAATGCATAGGCTAATGTTGGGATAAGTTGTCATTCACTTTGCAATCCTAACCAAATTCATGTGTTTCCAAAGTTCTTAAAAAGTGTTCTCCAATGCATAGGAACTTGAGAGACAAAAAAATATTTAATTATAATACTATGACATGTTGATAACTCCTATGAGGTAGGACCTAATTTGGGTGCCCACTTTGGAAGTGGAGTCCATGGAGACTATCGAACTCCATTATTAATCAATACATTGATGCAAGAAGGGCATGCACACTACTCAATGGACCAACAAATCTTATATCAAGCAACCTACTAGTTATATAATGTGTTACATTTACATTATCAAACTAGGGAATCATAATCTTCTTGGATGATGTCTGTACTGTGTGTATAGTTAAGGATTCCCGAGTTTTAATCCTAAAGGTTGTGTAAGGGAATCATCTAACTAAAGGAAACACATTTCAATTACAAGAATTGACAATAATCTAAGTAAGTAGGACTGGTATAAATAACTAAAGCTTATTCAACACGACAGTAATCAAATGATCCTATGTAACTTCTAGATAAAAGAGCAATTAACAGTTAGTTCGGTGATCACCTTGACTCAATAAGACTTATGACATATATTATCAAAGTCTAACTATTTCTTATCACTCATTACAATATACATCAATCACATATATATAAACATACAATTATAAACTAAACATATAAACAAAGTGGAGAGACACAATACCTCAAGTGGCCTGCTTGAGTAACTATGATCCCACGAAATCTAGCTAAATCTTTACTATATCTTTGTTATCATTAACATAACTCAAAACATATCTTCCTTTATTAAATGCTAAAGTGAAAGATACAATAATGAAAATCTGATACTATATCTCTGTCTATCTGTATGAAGCAAAATCTAAAATCTCCTTAGTCGAGATCAACATTGTCTATTTGAATAAAACTACTGAACAATAAATGCTATAATTATCCATTATCCAACAATGTAGGAAAAGGACTTTATTACAAAGAAAACTAGAAATAGGAAACTAAACTGACATGAAGGTGGCATAGATGGTATAGTCCTACTGTAACGCTATCTCTCTAGTATCCATGAAGAACAATCAAGATTAGAAACATAACATAGAGCACGATCTAAGATTCCTCCATTATTTAAGATTGTATCATTTGTTGAAGGATAACCGTCACAGAGTCATGGATGACTCATCCCAATCAATTCAAGATCTTCTTCATTTGGCTACAAGTTCCTGTATCATCTACTGTAGATATCAGCATCTCCTTTAGTTGTGGGTTGTCCAGTGATCTTCATGATATGAAGCCACGCTCTTGCTGCATGAGGAGTTAGTACAACACATGGTAGCTATGCAACACTATCACTAAAATCAACATAGAGTACTAACATATTTCATGAGCAACCAACCATTCACACATAATTATTTAACAACATATTATATACCCATCTTCATGCTTTCAATGTCTTAAGGGTAATCATAAACATAATTAGTGTATATAGAAGTCTAGAAATGTCTTAGGAAATAGGTACTTAAAGCAAGATAAACAAGACAAAACATGGCCTCATCACACCCCCAACTAATCATATTGATGGTCCTCCAGCAACCAAGGTTTCATATTGCATTGAAGAGCTATCTCCATGTAATCTGTAGGTTCTTCTACTCCTCTATCCTATTTGAGGTAGAAGCCCTTATGTTCTGCCAACCTGTTCCACCTAACTCGTTCTGCTACCTGATCCGTCCTCTACCCCATCCAATGTGGAATAGGATAAAGAAGTAGGGGAGGATGGAATACTAATGGTAGCTAGGTTATCCCATGTTCATTGGATGATCTTATATATCTTTGTGCCCAATTGATTGTTGCTGAGAGGTTAAATAGTGAATGAGGCTCTTTCCTTTGCAGTGCTGGTGTCAATTCTTTCCATCTACCTTGTGAGAAACACAAAGCTTCCTTACCAATTCCTTTGGCAAATTCCCTGAATTTCTTGTAATCCATGGCTCTACATTCTAGGAGTTTATTTTCTACCTCTTGATGTTCAATCAAGTTCACCCATTCATCCACTATCTTTACGGGAGTTGGAGATTCTGCCCTTAATTTGAGAGGAAGTGACTTCTCTCTTTCATTATACTATTGTAGTAACTCTCCCCTCATGTGCTCATTTTGAATGAATGAGGCTAGGGCCTTCAATTACACATCCCTGATAACAACTAGGGGATTCCAGTGAGTGTCATATGGAATGGCAAGTTCATGTAGGTAGGTGTAAAAAGGGAGACAGGGGCATCACTGAAGAGTTGATTAAACTGAAAGCTCAGCTACTACTCCTAGAGATAGAGGGCATAAACCCTTACAGGTGGCCAATACCTCATCAATTAAACAATCATATCTGCCATTCTGTTTATTTTGAATTTCAACCTTTTTATTTCTATGTTTTTCACCTCTATCTCCTTACTATGTTTCTCCTCCAATTCACCGTGTCCTTGTACTAATTTATCTATCTCATTCCATAGTTGCAGGGTGATTATAAATAAGGTGGGTGAAGCAGGTTCCTTAGACTGCTTTTCAGATTGCACAGGATCTAGATTGCTTCTATTGATCTCTATGATGACCAATTGGGCCAAATGCTCTAGTCCTAACCCTTGTTTCTAAAAGACATGAAGCTGATCCTCGAGCTTCTTAACCCGCTCATTTAACCCTGTCTCTTTTTACTGATAATCCCTCAATTGTCTCTCTAATTCTACAATTTTCTACAAGGCTAGCTGTAACTCTTCCTTCTAACCCTCTGTTGTGCCTTTAGAATCTAACAACAATTCTTCTTCCTGTGTTTCATCTCAAGGGGTTGAGAAATTTGGTTCTTCAATTTCAGGGGGAGGTTTATGCTTTTTCCAAGCTGTATATAAATCTTCCTCCTCATATTTTGCCTCAGACTCTAGGACAAGTGTGTAACCCACATTTTTCTGCTCTCTATCAACAAATAGATGCTCCCTTTCAGAGTTTGTATCTGGTGAATATCAACTACATTCTTCTTTATAGGTTCCCCTAAAAGTTCTTTTTCCTTTAGGCAACCTAAACACCTACATGATTGAGCAGGGATTCTTTGTCTCTTCTTAACTCTAGATGAAGAAGAGGATGATTTCCTTTTCAGTGGCTTTTGAAATAGAAGGGGTTTCATAGGCTGTTTCAGGTGCTACAAGTGGTGAGCTAGAAGCTAAAGGCTGCAATTTTCATTTTGACTTTTTCTTTTTACAGCTAGAAGTCTACGAGGATACATGTTTTGGTGAGGGGATAAAAATTGGTGAGATTGCAGGTGTGGAAGAACTAGTAGGTTTCAATAGGATTATTAGAATTCAGAGTTGGATGCTCCTCAACAGTTGCATGGCAACAAGTAGGTGAAGCTTCTGGGTGAGAAGAGGTTGAGGCGCTTCCTCTTCTTCCCATGTTTGTACATTTTCTACCTGTGCCTCCTCTTCTCTCTCCTATTCAACACTCATAGACCCCTCATTGACATGATTAACTTCAAGAAATCATTCCCAAGAAAATTCAGGGTATTGTATAGATAAACTCCTCTTTACTAATAGCACAATCAACCCATGATGAGATAATGAAGACTAGTAATTTTTCTTTCTATATTTAGTAGACATCCTTTTTAACAGATTGAACAAAAAATTTAGAACATTCACTACCCTTCCGTGACAGAGATGGCTCAAAAGTTTGAAATACATAGTATAGAGCAAAGATTGCCTCCCATCACATGTAAGATATTTAATAATATAGGTAGTTATAGAGGCCCATAACCAAGGTAAAGAGAGTCATTTGGTACCTTGAGATGTAGATTCCATCCTTTCACCTGGTTGTATGAACTTGGCCCTTACAGAAATGGCATCTACTCTTACAGGGAATTCTTCTCCAGCTTCCCGTAGCCTTGTAACTTTAGCTATAGTAGCTACAGTCGTGTCAACCCTTAAGCCTTTCACTGTAGCTTCTTCATTCTGGAATGTCTCTGCAAACTGTTGGGTAATGTCTTCATTACCTTCTATTATTCTAAGAAAATATTGCAACCATCTTGCCTGTTGAAAAATTGGCAAGCACTCCCTGTCAGCTAATAGTGCATAGTGAACAATAGGCTCTCTCCTGATCGGGTCACCACCCATCGTGATATCTCATGAAAAATCCCAATCCCCTAGTTTCTGTTCAATTCTACTCAACAGAACTTTATTACCAATTTGCTTCTGCTAATTACTAATCTCTTGGCTTGTATGTTATGCGAAAGATGGTAATAATTATGGAGTAAGTGATTAAGAAGTTTGAATGTACGTAAAATTATTTAGTATCTCCCCAACTATAAGTTCATTTATCATCAAATGAGAAGACATGCCAGTGGTACGAAGGAACGAGTTTAAAGCATGTTGAAGTGATATAATATGTAAAATTAATGATGTGTCAATTATGAAAGTCATAAAATAAGAAACAATAAATGTTAATTAAAGCAAATAGCAAGATAAATACCATTAAGGTGATGCTGAAATTGGAATTGTTACATGGAAAAATGATTGCATGGCAGATTGAGTTGATGTGCTTGACGGACAAGCCGAAGCAAATCGCAATGATGTAATAGTGAAGAGGTGTGCTGATAGAAAGTTGTGTGACACATAGTAAGAAAGTACAGGCCAGCAGAAGATGGTAGCATGTGGATGCCATGAGAAAAGGTGAACTGCAGGTAGTAGTGGCTACATGCACGCAATCAGAACGTGAAATGAGCAGGTCCCATGTGCATTGGTTACGAGTGCGGCTTTTACAAGTCCCAAGTGAATGACAACCCTTGGTTGCGGGTGCAACAAATACAGGTCCCATGGAACGGTAGATTACCTTTGGCTATAGGTCCCTTTAATGAAGTGGTTGTATGCCAAAGGAAAGCTCTAGAGTATAATGGTAACTGAAGTGATGGAGCCTGAACTTATGATTGGAAGATCACCTTGTTTTATTGCTATTGCTATGTGATGTGTGTGCTTTGTGTTTTTTATTTATGCACAAAGTTTGTAGAACTCAAATTTACTATGGAACTTCAGTCAAGCTGGCAGATTGATCTATTACTGGAACAGTGTAATCAACTGCTACTTGGATGGAAACCTCACCTAAGACAGGAGGCTATTGAACTTCATTATCCATATCTACCTTTAATTATTAGAGAAATACAACTTTACTCAAAGGCTTCTTATACAATTTCAATCTATGTCCATTAACCATTAGTGAGAATCTAAGTTGGTCAATCATAGTTAATTGGACTGCACCATTTGGAAAAACTTCCTTGATCTCATAAGGGCCTAACCATCTGGTCTACAATTTACCCTTATGATCTTTATACCTAGAGTCATAGAGAAGTGCCCAATCACCTGCCTAAAAGTCCTTTATTTTGATATATTGATCATGCCATTTGATTCTCTAGTTTTGTACTAATTCAGTGTGATGAACTACTTCCATCCTTAACTCCTTCGAGGCATCAAGCTGATGCAATCTTTCTTTTTGAGCTATTGATAGGTCCATACCAAGTTGGACAGCGGTTCTCAGTGTTTTATATTCAAACTCAATAGGAAGGACAACTTTCTTTCCATAAACTAACTCATAAGGTGTGTGCCCTGTTGTTGTCTTCCATGTAGTTCTATATGCCCAAACTACTTCAGAGAGTCTTGCTGCCCAATATTTCTTATGTAATGCAACTATCTTTGTCAATATTGCCTCAAGCTCTCTGTTGGTGACCTCAACTTGACCATTTGACTGTGGATGATAGGGAGTGGACTTTTTACATCCACTTTCATACTCCTAAATAAGGCTAACAATCAGTGCTGATGTAAATTGTGATCCTTGATCTATGACTATTTCCCTTGGGACACCATACCTTGTAAATATTTCCTCATTTAGGAATGTAGCAACCTTACTATCTCTGGCTACTATCAAGGATTTCACTTCTACCCATTTTGTGAGGTAATCAGTGCAAACTAGTATATATTCCTTGTGGTTAGAAGGTGGATCTAGGGGTCCAATAAAATCAATGCCCCATTTGTCAAATGGTGTGGCCACCATTTGTGGTTGTAGAGGCATTTCATCACTTCTTGTAGGTCTGCCCATTCTTTGACAGCGGTCACAACTCCTTGTATAGAGAGTTGTATCTTTTATGCAATGTTGGCCAATAATACCCAATATTTAAGATTTTGATTATTGTCCTCTTAGTTGCAAAGTGTCCACCACAAGGCTCATCATGACATGCTTTGAGAATGTCATAGACTTCATTCTCTCTAATACATCTTCTCATAATATGATCATGTTTTGTATAGAAGAGGTAACTAAATATCCATGAATAAAGGAAGCTGCACTCCACAAGGTGGCACCTCTCTCTTGGTGAGAGGTGTGGAGGTGTTTTCCCTGTGACTAGATAATTTGCTATATTTGCATACCAAGGAGTTTGTACAGTCAGTGCAAATAATTGTTCATCTAAAAAAGAATCATCAATGACTAGGTCCTCATTACAAGTAGGGAGCCTAGAGAGGAAGTTAACAACAACATTGGCCTTCCCTAGCTTGTCCACAATGGTGATAGCAAATTCTTGAAGGAGCAGTAACCATCTAACCAATTTGCCAATTACCACTGGTTTATTCATAAGATATCTTATTGCTTCATGGTCAGTGTGAATGAAAACATGATACCTAGTGATATAATGCCTGAACTTATTGATTACATAAATAACAACTAATATTTCTTTCTCAGTAATAGTATAGATAAGTTCAACACCTTGAAGATTCTTGTTGATGTAGTAAATTACATATTCCACATTCCCTTCTTTCTGTCCTAACATAGCTCCCACAACAAAATCAGAAGCATCTATATGTATATGGAAAGGTATTGCCCAATTAGGTCCTCTAAGTATAGGTGTCTTTGTTAATGAATATTTAAGATTGTCAAAGGATAACTGACAGTTAGCTGTCTAATTAAATTCTGCATCTTTAAAGATTAAGACAAACAAAGGAGCAACAATTTTATTGAAGTCCTCTATAAATATTCTATAATAGCCTGCATGACCTAAAAATCTTCTAACATCTTTCTATTTTTGAGGAACATGTAAGGTTGAAATGATTTCAATTTTGTGTGCATCCACTTGAATACCTACTTTGGACACAAAGTGGCCAAGCACTACTCCTTCTTGCATCATCATGAAACATTTTTCATGACTAAGGGACAGGTTATGATCATGACATCTCTATAGTACCTTTTCAAGTTTTTTCAAGGCCTCCTCATAAGACTCCATAAATGGTGAAATCATCCATATATACTTCCATAGAGTCATGGGCAAGGTCAACAAAGATGCTTAAAACAACTCTCTGAAATGTGGCAGGTGCATTACAGAGTCCAAATGGAAGGATGGAATAGGCATATGTCCCCCATGGGCATGTGAATGTGGTCTTATCTTGGTCCTCATGGTCTATCTTGATCTGGTTATATCCACTAAATCCATCAAGAAAAGAAAAATACTTTTTAGCATCCAAGGAGTCTAGGACCTGGTCAATGAAAGGAAGAGGGAAATGATCTTTCCTAGTGGCAGTATTTAATTCTCTATAGTCTACACAAACTCACCACTTACCTCCTTTCTTTGGTACTATTACCAGTGGAGATACCCATTGGCTATCTAATATTGGGTATATGAATCCTACATCCAACAATTTCTGCAATTCATTCTTCACTATGTCTCTTACTGTAGGGTTCATCCTTCTTTGAGGTTGCCTAACTGGTCTACATCCTTCATTAATGTATATCTTATGCATGCAAAGGTTAGGGTCAATTCCCTTCATATCATCATAGTCCCATGCAAATGTTGTCTTATGAGTTTGCAGCATTTTAATCAGTTCAATCTTCTAGACAAATGTCAATTCACTGTTGATGTTAAGTGTCCTACCTGGTGTAATGTCAAATGGTGCTGCCATGTCCATTACAGAGGCAATAGACAACCCTGATAAGTTGAGAACAACTATGAGGCAGTAACTGATGAAACATACTGTTGTTGGAAGCATAGGCTCGAGTATTGATTGTAGGAAGGATATTGTGAAGGGGGCAGGCCATACATATTAAACATGGGTCTTGTTGTATGTTTGTTCCATAATTGTTTTGGATGACATTGGAAAGTACTTCATCTTCATCCTAGTTAGCCAGTAGTGGATCTCGTTCAATTATCATTAATGTCTAAAGAGAATATTGGTTAGCATCCCCTAGGTCTGGCCAAATAGATTGCTCCATATCAACAAAAGGTTGAGTAGGTGGATAAATGACCAATTTCTTTGTTATAATATTCCCATTGGAAATTATCATATTTCTTGATCGACATCCTATGAAGGCATCTGTTGTTGCCAGCCAGGGTCTCCCTAAGATGAGTGGATATCCTCCTAGGCTGGCCTTGGGCTCAAGACCATAAAGTTTGCAAGATATTCCCATGAATCCAATGTAATTACAAGATCTTCAATAACCCCCTCTAGCTTCACAGTAGACCTATCTACCAACTGGAGCACTATGGGAGTAGGTCTGAGGTTATCTAACTGAAGGTTATTCATTGTTTCCCTTGTCATTACATTGATGGTTTCACCTAGGTCAATCAAGGTGTTTTTGATAAGGGTACCATTAATGTTTACATCAACCACAAGGCTTCTAGGGTCTATATATTTTGAAACAGCCAAGTTACCTAACATGATATCAACAAGTTGTCCTATAACATGTACTGTCTAAGGATCTTTTCTCTTTCTTCCTAGTTTTTTAAGGCATAACTCCCTTATAGCCTTGGTATATATGGGTACATCCTTGATAGCTTGGACAAGGGGAATTTTAACATAGACATTCTTTAGCTGCCCCATGAAATCAAAATCAAGCCTAGATGGAGTTGGTGGAAGGTGCATTTTTAATCTCTCTGGAAATGGATGGCTTCTGGTAATGGTTTCTTCCTACAGAGAGATTTGCTCAAAAGGATTTTGCTAGTTATTCAAATTGTTGTCAGTGATGGAGGATTGTTCCTCATCAAGAAATTCTGTGATGAGTGGTGATGGTGGTCTAGCAAGCATCTTTCCTGAGCGTAGGTGCACATCACTAACTTCAACCGTATAGGTTGGGTATTGCATGGCCTCATTAGTATAAGCCTGCTAAATAGGCTTGTTGTTAGGGTTAGGTGTAGGTTGTGCCGATAATTGAGTGGCTCTAGGTGGGGCAAGAGTAGGTGAGCTTGTATTTGGCATAAGGGTAGGTTGTTGAGGCAGGGCTTGCTGTGGCTGTGGGTAGTTCATATTTGGATTTTTCCAAGGTTGGTTCCCACACCACTGTTGTGGCCATGGGTTTTGATTGGCCTGCCATTGTGGATTATAATTTGAGGATTGAGATGGTTGTTGTAGCCATACTCCCTACTGTTGGGTCCAACTAGGTTGCATGGTTGCCCATTGCTGTTGTGGCTAGTTATACCATGGTGCATTGTTCCAATTATGAAGATTTGAAACGGGTGGTGCAAATTACATGGAATTGGTCAAGGGGTCTAAAGGCATACCTTGTCTTTACTGCCATGGCCTTCATTGTGCAATGCAGAACACTTGACCTTCTTTATCTTCTATGGCTCTAAACTTTGCTTTCTCATTCTTACCCTAAAAAATAATAGCAAGTCCCTTGCATCAACAATTAGCCTTCTTTTGTCAACAATCTGGACAGTATTCACTCAAAGCTACCTCTGATGCCTCATGTTTCTTCTTTATGTGTAGGGTGTCCAACTGTGTTGCTAGATGGCTTATGATATCCTTTTCATGTTTGATAGAGATTGTTGAGCTCTACCCTAGAGACTCCATTAGATGATTTACTTCTCAAAGTTAGGGTTCTAAAACATCTATTTTTCTTTAAACTAGAGCGTGAATAGTTTTGACATATTTGACATATTTCATCAAATCCAAGTTGAGAGATATCCCCTACTCTAGTTAGATTGAGTGCATCCATACATTCTTCGTTCACACCTCTTAGGAAGACTAGCTTGAGTGACTCTGGTGAGAGCCTATTCAGTCTTGACTTCTTGAGGCAAAACTGAAATCTCTCAACATAATCTTCCAGGGGCTCATCTTCTTTTTGTGACATCCTAAAGATGTCATCCCCCTTCATATATTTGCCATGAGAATAATCCTGATATTTCTATAGAAACTTCTCTTTCATGGTGGCCCAAGTGGTTACTGAATTCTCACCCAAACCCATAAACCATCGTAATGCAACATCCTTGAGGGTGGATAGAAAGAGATTGAGTCTGTATGCATCTGTAGTGTAATCATAACTCCTATAGAGTACATCAAACTCAAAGAGAAATGTATCAGGGTCTTTAGTGGTTAGCCCATGAAAGTTTGGTATAGCTGAAGGAGGAATATTTTTCAAGGTGTTAGCTCTCTCCTGGTTTGAAATAGGAAAGGTAAAGGTAACTGGTTTAGCTGGGTTTTCTACTACTTCTTCTGCCATGATGTCTTGGTTCTAATATGCAATATCCTTAAAATCCTTAGCGTTCTTCAGACCAAGGGATAATTCAAAGTGTTCTTCTTCTTCTTCTTTTGTTGAACTGGTTGGAAGAAACCTCCCTCTATGGTCTCTTGGCCACCACATACAATAACGTATGAGCTAATGGCTTTGTTCCTACAATGTGTTAGTGAATAGTTTGGAGATGGATTGAATATCTAAGTGATCCTAAATGCTAAAAAATATTATTTCCTAGTAAAATATAACTCAAAAAGAACTCAGAAACTCTAAACCTTAGCACCATCCCTGACAACGACGCCAAAAATGTCAAACTCTATTATTAACCAATACATTGATGCAAAAAGGGCATGCACACTACTCAACGGACCAACAGATCCTATATCAAGCAACCTACTGGTTATATAATGTGTTACATTTACATTGTCAAACTAGGGAATCGTAATCTTGTTGGATGATACCTGTACTATGTGTACAATTAAGGATTCCTGAGTTTTAATCCTAGAGGTTGTGTAAGGGAATCATGTAACTAAAGGAAACACAAATCAATTACACTGATTGACAATACTCTAAGTAAGCAGGACTGGTATAAATAACTAAAGCTTATTCAACACAGCAGTAATCAAATGATCCTATGTAACTTCTAGATAAAAGAGCAACTAACAGTTGGTTTGGTGATCACCTTGACTCAATAAGACTTATGACGTAGATTATCTAAGTCTAACTATTTCTTATCACTCATTACAACATACATCAATCACACATATATAAACATACAATTATAAACTAAACATATAAACAAAGTGGAGAGACACAGTACCTCAAGTGTCCTGCTTGAGTAACTATGATCCCATGAAATCTAGCTAAATCTTTGTTGTATCTTTGTAATCATTGACATAACTCAAAACATATATTCCTTTATTGAATGCTGAAGCAAAAGAGACAATAATGAAAATTTGATACTATATCTCTCTCTATCTGTATGAAGCAAAATCTAAAATCTCCTTAGTCAAGATCAACATTGTCTATTTGAATAAAACTACTAAACAATAAATTCTATAACTGTCCATTATCCAACAATATAAGAAAATGACTTTATTACAAAGCAAACTAGAAATAGGAAACTAAACTAACATGAAGGTGGCATAGATGATACAGTCCTACTATAACTCTATCTCTCTAGTATCCATGAAGAATAATCAAGACTAGAAATAGAACATAGAGAGCGATCTAAGATTCCTCCTGTTGGGACTCAAAATAAATGTAACCCTAAACCCTTAAACATTCCTAAATCACCTAGGCCAGGGATGGTCATTCTAGGTGAGAGGAAAAGATTCATTAACAAGTTTAGGGCAATCTTGGCCAACAAACAGGAGTGGCTTAACTCCTCTGCACTTTGAGCTCAACTTAGACTAAGGAGGGATATTCCTAGGGGATACCTAAATAAGTATTAGGTTCAAACCAAATGAACAACTAAAAATAACATGACAACCAAACCCAAACTACCTTCTAGGCCCCAAAGACTATCACTGGACCTAAAACAATTGGTTATCACTAATAACCCCTATATAGTTGATAAAAGGGCACTCCCATTGACAATGGAAAGTGCAGGTACACTTGTTTGCAAGACATACAAACTAAAAACTTACTTCACACATAATGAATTTGTTTTGATTTTTAAGAGTGTTGGCGATCATGGAAACTTTCAGACCGGTGCCTAATATATTGGGTTACGAAGTCCACAGTTCAAAGAAAGAAGAAAACAACAAGAGAAATGAAACATGCACTTTCTTGATATTCAGATGCAAGAATAACAACTACCAATGGGGAATATACTTAGTAATCCTTTATCAAAATACAATTAATCATCTATAACCACAAAAGATATCATCACATATCATGTAATGTTTTAAGAATTCGTTAATTCATCTGATCAATGGTTATAGTCATACCACGAAATGTGGCAAGAGGAAACGCTAAAAGAGATTCAAGATTTCCTTAAAAAATTACATAAGAAAAGGAGAAGTTCATGTTGGCAAGAGACACTATATGGATTCATGGTTGTTGTCATTGATGGCAACAAAGGTCATCCCACATATCCGCAAGTCATGGTGTGTCTCTACCGGAAGTCAGAATGAAGATTGTTGTGGTCCGGTGAACAAGAACAGAGCATGTGGCAAGGTCCGACAGATTGGTCCGGATCTCTCAGAGGAAGTGTCTTGGTGCAGTGCAGATTTGGGGAAGTCAAGAGGACTACCTTGAGTAGTATATTCCAAGGATTTAGCCTCCGGTGATGAACAAAGAAAAAGATATGAATAGTTGAGTACCGGATTCCTGAGAGACAGTGAGAACAGAGGAAGAACTGACTGATAGAGTATCAGACTATTTTCCGGATGTGTTACTGTTAATGGTAAAGGTTGTGAAGGCATGAATCATGTTTGGCCGACATGATTAATGATATCTACAAGTATATGCTTGATCCGCATTACTTGATATGCAAGGATTCAGCCGACAGAACAGAGTTTGTGAGAAGATAGATTATTCCGGGTGCCGACTAGAAAGATAATGAAATCACTAGTGCGGATATATATAGAGGATGGATTTAGTTGTGAAAAGTGTAATGGTGTGAAGGTGTACGCGAATAAATACAGAGCAGAGCAGAAGCAGTAAGAAAGATCCGGTA
Source organism: Cunninghamia lanceolata (assembly GCA_027924645.1). Lineage (NCBI taxonomy): Eukaryota > Viridiplantae > Streptophyta > Pinopsida > Cupressales > Cupressaceae > Cunninghamia > Cunninghamia lanceolata. Next base: position 497,786 of record BSBN01000474.1, on the reverse strand, counting down.
TGTGAAAAGATAGTAGAATAAAGAACAGAGGAAAGATGAAGTGCAGCAGATCAGTATACTGAGCCTAACCGGAACTGAACTCCAGCATATGTAGATGCTTCCAATCAGTTCAAGTATTGTATAACATTCTTTTGTAGACAGTGTGTCTCCTTGTAGGCAGTGTGCCTCTTTGTGAGCAGTGTGCTCGGGCAGTGAGCCCTAATTGGCAAGTGCCATTTTGTAATTCCTTATTCTTCTAACAGAGAATAATCTTTGGGTTAATCACCCCGTGGTTTTCTCCCTTAACCGGGTTTCCACGTCAAAAATACTGTGTCATGTGTTTCTCATTTCATGGTAATGTTTGTTTGTTTGATTCAATGCTGCTTTGATTAATAAGAAAGTTCAAAAGAAGAAATAATTAGGATAACTGATTCACCCCCCCCTCTCAGTTATCAACAATTGGTATCAGAGCAAGGTTCCTCCTAATAGAGCCTAACAGCTTGAGGAAGATCTGGGAGTTCAAATGGATGCATATGGTTTAAGGGAGCAACTCAAGACTGCCCTTGAGGATCTTGAACAGTCAAATTCTGAAGTCAATGAATTAAAGGAAAGACTCAAACAAGCTGATGAATTCATGAGAGAATTAAAGGACAAATTAAGTCTCTCTATGAAAAAGAGAAAGGAGCTGCTCCAACAATTGGCAAGACAAAGTGAAGAAAGCAATACAGACGAAGAATTGACTGAGAAAACCAAGTTATGTGAAAAATTATCAAAAGAAGTCATTATGTTAAGACATGAAATGGAATCAGGAACTATAAAGTTTACTCAAGAGATTGAAGAAAAAAGAAAAGCTGAAGACATTCTAAGACAATCTCTTAAAGAGAAATCAGAAGAATGCCACCAGATGGACAGGATTATCAGACATCTTGAATCTGATCTTGAAGATGCCAAAGATAATGAAGAAAAACTTGAGGATCAAATTGTCTCTCTCAAAAGAGATCTTCAAACAACAAATGAATATAAAGAAAAATTCAAGATAAGTTCTGCCCAACTTGAAGTACTTCTTGGAAGTCAAAAGAGGACAGATGACAAGTATGGTTTGGGATATGAGAAAGGAGAAAGCTCCGAATCCAGTCGAAAGAATTTTGGATCAGAAAATCCAAGGAATAGGCCTAGAAGACCTCCGGTAAGACAGCCCAATGCTCAAAGATATCCATCTTTCAATGGATACTGCCACAGCTGCAATCACTTTGGTCACAAAGCTAATCAGTGCAGAAAAAGGATGAATCAAACTAATCCATCCTTCTCCGGACAGTGCTTTAACTGCAAAAGGTATGGACACAAGTCTCATGAATGCAGAAATATGCAAGTAAACAAATCATTCAATGGTAGATGTTTTACATGCAATAGAGTAGGTCATATGGCTAATCAATGCAGATCAAGAGATTATCAGTCAAATATGCAAAGAAATATTATTTGCCAAATCTGTAATAGGTCCGGTCATAATGCTAAAGTCTGCAGAAGCAAGAATCAGGACAAAAGAGGTCCGGTGTATAATCAGAATCAGGACAAGGGTAAACAAAAGATGAATGCGGATGAAGTTAGGAATCAGATGAACAAGATTTGGGTGAAGAAAAGTTCAGAGAATGTAGAGGTTGGATCCGCACCAGACTCTGGTGTTGATATTTCTTCCAGAAATTAAAAAGTGAGCTCTGGCTCAGGGGGAGACTCAAAGAAAATCCTGTTCCCCCAGCCAATCAAGTGGTGCTGGATGTGATACAAGATGCGGAGTAAAGGGTTTGAAGATATAAGTCCTGAGATGATCCAGACAAGATTTCAGAGGTCCGCATGAAGATGCAAAGAAGTTGTGATCGATCAAGTAAGACCTATTCCGGGAGATGCTCCGGAATGACAGAGGACTACAAAAGGGTCCGGAGAGATCCGGAAGTACATTATTTTGCTCTGCGGACTGGACAGAATGTTTGGGATATTCTTGTAATGTGTCATCTCGATTTATTCATGATTGAAAGATCCGCATGATGTTCATAGATCAGAACTGATCCGGGATACTCCAAGCTATCCGGATAAGGCAAACCAGAACAATATAGGTGGAGCATTTATTGCAAACAGATATTAGGGTTTGCGAAACGATATAAGGGATTTCTCAATAATCATTTGATCATTCCACACCCAAGAAGAAGCAAAAAGCGGAGCTCTGCGACAAAATTCATCAAGTTCACTGAAGATCACTTACAGAAGTTACTACATACAGAAATCAATCCAAATAACCGAAGGCACATAAGGTATTTTTCGTTTTCAATATCTCCCTGCAAATCTTTGAAAAATGGCTACTCCGAATATAGTTAAGATCTCTGATAGACCTCGTCCCACATTCAAGAAACATCCTTACAAATCCTTGGAGGTAGATCCACTAGGAGCCTTCTCTAGTGTTCCACATGGTGTATTGCATACGGAAGACATTAGGGTTTACATCCATGCGAATTTTGAAGACTTTGGAGAATCAAAACTGATGGATATCTATCACAAACAATTGATAGATGACTCCTTCGAGATCAAACCTCAGTACAAAGCCATCCGGGACAAACACTTTGCACAATGCATTCATTTCCCCTGTTTTGAAGAAGATGAATGGGTCCGGTATGTACTAAGTAGAGTACATGACAACTTCCTATGGTTGAACAAGCCCTTCAAGATTACCAAAGATGCAATTAGGGCTGTAACCGGTCTGCACTCATCCGGTGGATTACCTGTTCTCAAGTCTGTCAAAAATCAGACAGTTAGTGATGCAACCAGATCCAAGTTTGACAAGAGAGCTATGACAGTTGATGACATCACTGAACCGGATGTCAAATTTGCATCTATGATAATTGGTTACAAAATCTATCACTCCAGTAGGGAAAATTCAGTACCGGGAACTGCAATCTACACAGCTTATCAAATGTTAAAGGAGAATGCAGACTATGACTTGTGTGAGCTTCTTGTAAACCAACTTTTTGAAAATCTGCAGAAGATTAAGAAGGACAAGAAAAACTTCTTCAAGTATGGCAATCTGATCCTTTGTCTCTTCTTTTACTACATGAATGAGCTTCCCGGATCCAGTGGATGGATATGGCAGAATGACAGACCGGTTGCCATCCAAATCAGAGACTATTTGCATGGACTTGGGGATGCTAAAGCAAGAAATACAGCTCTATGGGGATATTTCAAGAACTTCCAAAGCATGATGCATGCAAGAGAAAGAATACCCCAATCCCTTGTTGAAAAGTACAAAGACACAGTATGCTTCATGGTAGAAACAGATCAGTGTCTAATGGAGGCAGTAGAACCAAGAACTGTGTGGATCATGCCCATGGGGTATGAAGTAGATGAACAGATAGTGGAGCTGCATGTTCAACACATGCTAAGTCAGCCCAAAGATCCAAAGGCAGAAAGGTTTGGAACCTTTGAGGAGCTGAGTGTAAAGATCCATGTAGAACTCAGGGAACCTGAGATAAAGAGGAAGGTGAGAAAAGAAGTAGAGCATATTGCTCAAGGCCTAGGCATCTCAAAAGAGGCACTTGATGCCAGCTGGGAAAAGAGGAGAAAGGCTGAGGAAGAAAAGAAAAGTAAAGAAAGTGCTCCGGTTGAAACTTCCACCCGGACCAGATCATCAAAAAGATCTGCACCTCCCACAACCAAAAGTTCAAAACCGGAAGTCCAGGCATCCGGTAAAAGATCTAAGACAAAAGCCACAAGGGCTTATGAAAGCCAAAAGGATGAAGAGGAAACTAAGTCAGATGAGGGAGTAAAAGAAATAAAGAAGTAGAAGAAGAAAGGATCCGGGAAACCCTCCACAGGCCAAGACAAGGAAGAAATGGCAGAGGAATTTGCTGAAAAGCCCACTCTGTCTCTAGACAGTGTAGTCAAATCAGTCACCATGGATGGGAACCTTCAACCAGTGGCTGAATTCTATGATGACTATAATGAGGCAGATCAAAAGATCCTGCAAGAAGCTATAATAAGGTACTTGAACATCTACAATAAAGCTTTTATTGAGATTATCTCTGAAATCCCAAAGAGCCTAGAGATGGAATTAGAGATAAGAAAGAACAATGCCATGGCAAAAGACCTTGAGATCAGGGAACAGATAGCTATTCAGCTATATCCTTCAATTGATCACAAAACAATGAACATGGTATTCAAAGACTGCAAGGATGAATTCAGGAGCAAAGCAAGGATGAATCAGCTTATGCTTGGTGAGACCGACAAGGTAGCCAAGGACACTGAAGAGATTCTCTGAAAAACCTTCAAAAGGTTTAATCTTCCTGTTGTAGAGGACTTAGGTGTAGAAACAGCTGTGGACTTGGAATCATCTGCTCCGGAAGAAGTGGCCCTTGAACAGACTAACATCTCTCCTCCGGTTTCCCCTACAGTCTCCGGATCCCAAGAAGAAGAGAAACTACAGGAGAAAGAAGCAGCAGTTAAAGAAAAAGAGGTTGACAGCACCAAGGATGCAGAGAAAGAGAAGACCCCAACAGAGAAAACCACAACTGAAAGTGGTAAGAGTAAGGAAGGAGAAAAGATTCCAAAGGACAAAACTGCAGAAGAGAAGAAACATCTGTCTCCGGCAAGAGACACTGCACAAACTGTTCAAGAATTCTTGACAAAAGCCACTATAGAAATTGATGAACCGGACCTGCTAAAAGGACCATTAGATTTTGACTCTTTGTCACTGGTACAAACAATGAAAATAGCCTCATTTGCAAATGAGAAAGTCAAAGAGAAACTACTGAAATCTCACATGGAAGACTGTGAGCTTATGGAGGTAGCATCTGGAGTGCTGGAAAAGATCATGCCATCTTTTCAGAAGGATCCCACAGCCTCCTCTTCCGGTAATCTCAAAACCTTAGTCAACAGTGTTAGTACACATTTTGAATCTCTAGAAAAATCAGCTGAAGAAAAGGTCCGGAAGGAGTTTTTGGATAAAAGGTTCTCCGAGGTTCAGGGTTTGATCATTAATGATAGGAGAAACATGAACATTGGGATAAAGAGCTTAGAAAATGCTCTTAAGGATGGCGGTGAAATATACAAATTTTGTATCTCCTGGTCCAAGGTAACAGTGGACATTGAGAAGAAAATAAAAGAGCAAGAGGACACACTACTCAGCTTGTCTCAAAGTTTTGATCCTCTTTCTTCCTCTATAACAAATCAAGAATGTCAGACTATTGCAGTCTTGAGTGAAATCAAGAAATTGGAGAAGGAAAGGAAAAATAGAATAAGCAGGTTGAGTGAGCTCAGGGGGTTAATTGTCCCTAAGCTAGAGGCCATGCATGAGGCCATAGCAGAAGCTCAAATCACAGCCCAGACAAGTGATCCGAAAGATCTAAAAAGGGCAGATGCATTTGCATTTTTGTTGAGTGGTCACATTTCAATTTTGGATAGAATGAAGCAAAGTTGGGCTACAGAACTGATCCAACTGAAGACATCTTTTGCAGACATTCTTCAGTATATGTGAGTATGTAAATATGCGGCTATGTATAGAAATTTTTTGAAAATTTTGGTGTGCGGACCCTACCCTTTGCCATTGATGTCAAAGGGGGAGTGAGGAGCAGTGAAAAATGAGGAATCCAACTAAGGGGGAGTTCCAGAAATTGTATATAAAGATAGAGCATCAGCCAAGGGGGAGCATAGTGTAAACACTTAGTCATTTTTCACTAAGTGTTGCCATCAATGCCAAAGGGGGAGATTGTTGGCAAGAGACACTATATGGATTCATGGTTGTTGTCATTGATGGCAACAAAGGTCATCCCACATATCCGCAAGTCATGGTGTGTCTCTACCGGAAGTCAGAATGAAGATTGTTGTGGTTCGGTGAACAAGAACAGAGCATGTGGCAAGGTCTGACAGATTGGTCCGGATCTCTCAGAGGAAGTGTCTTGGTGCAGTGCAGATTTGGGGAAGTCAAGAGGACTACCTTGAGTAGTATATTCCAAGGATTTAGCCTCCGGTGATGAACAAAGAAAAATATATGAATAGTTGAGTACCGGATTCCTGAGAGACAGTGAGAACAGAGGAAGAACTGACTGACAGAGTATCAGACTATTTTCCGGATGTGTTACTGTTAATGGTAAAGGTTGTGAAGGCATGAATCATGTTTGGCCGACATGATTAATGATATCTACAAGTATATGCTTGATCCGCATTACTTGATATGCAAGGATTCAGCCGACAGAACAGAGTTTGTGAGAAGATAGATTATTCCGGGTGCCGACTAGAAAGATAATGAAATCACTAGTGCGGATATATATAGAGGATGGATTTAGTTGTGAAAAGTGTAATGGTGTGAAGGTGTACGCAAATAAATACAAAGCAGAGCAGAAGCAGTAAGAAAGATCCGGTATGTGAAAAGATAGTAGAATAAAGAACAGAGGAAAGATGAAGTGCAGCAGATCAGTATACTGAGCCTAACCGGAACTGAACTCCAGCATATGTAGATGCTTCCAATCAGTTCAAGTATTGTATAACATTCTTTTGTAGACAGTGTGTCTCCTTGTAGGCAGTGTGCCTCTTTGTGAGCAGTGTGCTCGGGCAGTGAGCCCTAATTGGCAAGTGCCATTTTGTAATTCCTTATTCTTCTAACAGAGAATAATCTTTGGGTTAATCACCCCGTGGTTTTCTCCCTTAACCGGGTTTCCACGTCAAAAATACTGTGTCATGTGTTTCTCATTTCATGGTAATGTTTGTTTGTTTGATTCAATGCTGCTTTGATTAATAAGAAAGTTCAAAAGAAGAAATAATTAGGATAACTGATTCACCCCCCCCCCCTCTCAGTTATCAACAGTTCATACACTGATAGCTGAAATCAATATGAAAAACCTTTCATGACCTATGTTTTCACTATTGGAGAACTGAATTTTTTGCTTTTTTGAAACCCTAAAGAGCTCTGCACTTGACTACATAAAAATGCCCAAAATACCAACCTTTTTTACATCTTACATTGATGCATACATAACATTTGATTCTAATTTACCTAATTAGGTTAGAACAAATTTCCCCTAAGGACCATGTCAGAAAATATCTATGGCTAGAAGGGATGCTCATCCGCTAGAAATAACTACAACAAAAATCTAGAGCCTCGAGCAGATGGGGATATTTTGTCCCTCTTCAATGCGAGTAGCTGATGCAACAAATATTCGGAAGGGGCAACTGAGAAGATTAGATCATCATTGATGGCAAATGAGACAAAAATCCATGAGCAAAGCTTTTATAACACTTTAAAAATTTGAACCCCTGAGTCTATGTGTCTTTGCTGCTCTAAATCCTTTGAAAACCAACTTCTGTAAAACACCAACAAGCTCCCTGAAGGACCACATGGACTGTCATGTCGAAGTCAATGGTCCCTACTGATAAAAATCTTGCATCGTGCCAACCTTGAGCTTACCGCAGTCCCGCACTTCATATTTGATATTCTGCATAATCGTCACGGGATTGCGAGCCACATTTCATTTTTTACCTTATACCGCTGGCCCACATACATCCCTTGAGATCCTTGCAGGGCAACGAGATCATATATGCTACTTAGTCTAAACTATCCCACCAACCCGTAGACTGCCTTACTGACAGCCGTGGTAGTGCGGTGAATATGGTTCTATTTGAAGGCTTATCGTCGTCCCACCTGGCATCTTTGTGACTGCTGCGGTAATGCAGTGATTGTTAATCCTATACCACCAACCTGCAATGCCCTTCTAATGACCCCCATAGGAGCACGGTAACAGTTTATACTTTACCTTAAAACCCACTGCCTTACTAACAGTCGCGGGACCGCGGTAAATATTTTATGCTCGGTTCAAATCTTACTGCCATCCCGCACAACGTCTTTGTGACCATCGTGGGGTTGCGGTGACCATCTTAATGGTTACCGTTGGCCAGCCAGGCTTCCCATTAATTGCCGCAATAATGTAGTGATGACTTAGTTCCCTACCACTATCCTGCAAGCTTCTACATTGATTACTGCAGTGACACGATAAACAACTCAAAGCACCTACTTTACCCCTGCAAGCCCGCAGACCCTTCAATTAATGGTTGCGGCAATGCAGTAAAAATTCATGTTGTTTTTTAGCCCCCCGCCAACCCACAGGGTTTATCTGGCACATCTGTGGGGATGTGTTAATGATGAAAAATACAAAGTTATAACATAAAATGATAGGAGATGACTCAACAAGGGTTCAACAATAGTTTTTGATTTTACAACAATGAGTAGCAGAAGGAATTAAAACATTTTATGAAACTCAAGAATAGGGTTTTAAAATGAGTCATTTTGGAGATTGGTTTTTTAAGTGTCAACAATGGCTCTAGTTGGAGACGTGTGCCAAGCAATGACACAACGAGAATCCAGATCTCTGGGTAGACCATCAAAAAACAAATACATAGAAACATAAACAAAACACCATCAAGACCAATAGTGGTCAAGACTACTCGAAGTCAAAAAATTAGATATAGAAAGATTTCATCAAAAAAATTTAAGGAAAACATCACTTATAAAAAGTAATGCTTTAAAAGTTAACCGTGAATAGGCAGCTCTAGCAATTCTCCTTCCAGGGTCATCAAACGGTAGACATTGAACTCTAATTTTTTTGCAACTTCAAAAAGGCCAAGCCATAAGGGACTGAACTTGCTATGTTTCCCTTTATCTTCAGATCTTGCATACTAGAGAAGCACTAAATTACCAACCTAGAAATCTCTTGACATAGTATTCTTATCAAATAAGAGCTTCATTTTCTACTTTTAGTACAACATTTTGTGATGTGCAACTTTTCTCTGTTCTTCTATCTCAGTTAGCTGCAAGATCCTTTGAGACATTGCATCATACTGCTCCCCTTCAATCTCTTGTAGTAACTGGTGGACTAGCAATTCTATGTTGATGGGCATCTTCACTTTTGCTCCATACACTAGCTCAAATGGGCTTTTACCAATAGATCTCTTGAAAGTTATCCTATCAGCCCAAAGGGCATACTTTAAATTGTCATCCCATCTCTTCTTGTTCTGATCTAGTGTCCTTATGATCTTCATCAGGCTTTTATTACTTGACTCAGCCTACCCATTACTTTGGGGATGATAAGGAGATGAATGCACAAGGTTTATGCCAAATTTAGAACACATGTTCAGCATCTCTTGAGATATGAAACACATTGTATTGTCTTCCAGAATCCTAGTTGGCACTCCAAACCTAGTAATTATATTGCTTACTATGAAATCATTGACTACCTTGGAAGTTGCATTGCGAGTGGGGACTGCCTCCACCCACTTAGTGAAGTAATCAGTGGCCATAAGGATCCACTTAAAACCATTGCTAGACCTTTCCTGTATTTATCTAATGAATTCAATTCCACGTTGCTGGAAAGGTGCATCTACAACAATGGGTAACAGGGGTAACGCTCCAGTAAATTTTAGCTTACTAGAAAATCTTTGGCAAGCATCACACTTCCTTATCTTTTGTGCCACATCCTTGAACAAGGTCGACCACCAATATCCAGCTCTTAAAATCTTATGGGCAATGGTTTTAGCTCTAAAATGCCCCCCACAAACACCATGATGACATCCATTCATCACTGTTTCAGTTTGCTCTTGATCCAGACATTTAAACAATACACCATCATGATTTCTCCACATTTACTCATTGTCGAATACGACATACCTTTGAGATTTTAGCTTGAGTGTTCTTTTCTGATTTTCATCCATACATGGTGGACAATTCATGTTTTCAAGATAAAATACAACATCCTTGTACCATGGATTGTCAGCCAAAGCACATATACTAGCAGATTGAGAAGCACTTACCTCATCTATCTCAACTACCTCTAAGTTGGAATTTGCCATCATCTTAGCTAAGCCTTGGCCTCTTACTAGCTTTGTGACCTATATGTCCATTTCATATTCCTAGATCTTGTTGATCCACTTGCACCTCCTACCAAAAGCTTCCTGCTGTGTGAAAATATCCTTCACAACCATGTGTGGCACATATGCTATGATCTTGGCCCCTTTGAAATAAGATCTAAAATTCTTTATGGCCTTAACCAATGCATAGGCATGCTTTTCCATTATGGAATAATTCAATTCAGCAGCCTTTAAAGACTTGCTAAGAATCCAATAGGTTGTTCAAATCCATCTTCGTTCTTTTGGAGTAAAACAACAACAACAATATAAAAAGAAGAAAAGGAAAACAACTGAAGGGGTTTAGAATAATTTAGACTTATTAATATAGGTGCCTCCTTGATAGCTTCTTTAATATCCTTGAATGCTTCAGATGGTTCTTTCTCCCATATAATATATTGCCCTTTCTTAAGCATTTTAGAAATGGCCTTAGTCTTTTTAGTAAAATTTGGAACAAATCTCCTAATAAAGTTGATTTGCCTGAAAAATGACTGTATTCCTTTAGTTGATTTTGGCTGGGGAATAAGATCAATAGCTTTGTCTCTTTCTGGATCTATCCTTACCCCATCTTTTGATATAATGTGCCTGAGTAACTTGCCCTCTTTAACTTCGAACTGGAATTTTTTAGGATTTAAAGAAATCCCATATTCTAAGCACCTCTAGAAAACTACTTCAAGATGCTTGCAGTGCTCTCCTCTTTCTTTTGAGAATGTTGTTAGGTCAGCCTGATAAACAACCATGATCTACCAACAACATCTACATCCATAGCTCGCTAAAATGTTGACCCAATGTTCTTCAAACAAAATGGCATTCTTAGGTACACATAGATCCCCCAAGGAGTGGTGAATGCTATTTTGTGTTGTTTAGACTCCTTGACTAGCACTTGCTTGTAGCCAGAGAATCCATCCATCATTGACATTAATTCTGAACCAACAACCTTTTGTAATAAATGGTCCATGCTTGGGAGAGGGTAATTATCTTCGAGGGATTTGATATTTAGATTTTTGAAGTCCACACATGACCTTATTTCCCAATTCTTCTTTCTTACCAGGATAGGGTTGGATATGTTGCAAGTATGAGGTTAACCAGTGTTGTCATTGATGTCAACATACTCATATTGCATTGATAAGAAGGATTGGATGAGCTGTGTGCTGAGGATATTGAGAAAATTAGTCTCAATCAGGAACAGTGAAGAACAGTGATAAGAAGAAGGCAAAAGTACTCAATGGGTTGAGAATCAGAGGATGCGGATTAAAGGGTTTGTAGATATGTGTCTTGAGATGTTCCAGTTAAGATTTCAGAGGTCCGCATAAAGATCTGAAGAAGTTATGGTTGTTTGTGTGGAACCGGTTCCGGTAGGCATTCAGAGGTGACAGAGGGTCACAGAAAGGTCCGGTGAGATCCGGAATTGTATTATCTCACTCTGCAGATTGGAGAGAGTGTTTAAGAGGTCAGTGTGAAGTGAAAAATAGATTCATGAATGATTTGGAGGTTCGGAAGCACCTTTCTCATTATGACAGTGATGACAGACTGTGTCTTGAAGTTTCAGATGAAGAAGAGAAGAATTCCGGTAAGATGATGAAGTGCGGATGTTATTGGTGATTCAGGGAAGGTTATGAAGTTAGAGTTTGGATTTAATGTATTGACCACCGGTTGTTGGTGTTCTTCCAGAGACAGGCCGACTGGATGTATTACACGCCTTGCGAATGATCTTGTAGATGATTGCTGACTTAGATGATTGTTCCTAAGTCGATGCCTTGTATAAATAAGGGTTTGTGAATTCATTTTGTAGTGTGTATGGGTGTGATGAGTGTGATATAGCGAAGAGAAGTACGAAAGGCAGAGCAGGAGCTTATGAGCTTAAAAGACATACTTGTCCATGGTCGAAAAAGCATACAAACCTCCACAGGGTGGTCCGACAACTCTAAATGAAATCACAGATGCTGAAAACATTCTGCGGACTAAGGAGGCTCTTCTAAGTGCATTGACTGACTTAGAACTCTCAAATGTTATTGATCTACCAACTGCCTATGAGATATGGGTTAAACTGGAACTTCTGCATGAAGGAGATGAGTTTGTTAAGAGTGCAAGGTTGCAAAGTCTCAAAGGAAAATTTGAAAGATTGAAGATGAGAGATGATGAAAATATCATTACTTTTATGCCAAGAGTAAATGAGCTGGTGTGTGGAATCAGGAATGCTTGTGGAGTTCTGGATGAAAATGAGATTGTTTGCAAAATTCTCAGATCCCTTCCTGCTGCCTACAAGATCAAGGTTGCTGCCATTGATGAATTCAGAGCCCATACAACTGTCACAAGAGAGCAATTGGCTAGCAAACTGGCTGCATTTGAAATGACCGAGTTTGGAGATGATCCCCCCAAGACTGAATCTGCATTCAAAGCCAGTGCCTATGTGAAAGGCAAACAAAGATTTGATCCGGGAGAAAACTCTTCAAGGAAGCTATCATGGTATGATCAAGCAAGGAAAGACATGGAAGAGGAAGAAGCAGAAACAGCTCATCTTGAAGCCCTCATTGCAAAGAGATTGCCAAGAGGATCCGGTAAGTATGAAGGAAAGTTACCTTTTAAGTGCTTCAACTGCAATAAGATTGGTCATTTTGCTTCAAGATGTCTAGAAAGATCTACAAGGTCAAACTCTAACAGACAAAGGTTCCAGAAGAACTGTTATTATGTTCATGAAGAAGCTGATAATGAAGGAGTAACAGAAGATGAATCAGAGATAGGAGACAAATCCGGAAATGAATGGGTGTTTATTGCCATCAAGGAAGAAGAACCAATATCCTTTGATTCTGTCAATCATAAGGTTGTAGAAAGAGCTTTGGCTACCCAAGTTGAAGAAAAGGATGATTGGGTTATTGACAGTGGATGCTCTCACCATATGATAGGTGACAAGAACAAGTTCTTAGATTTGGAAAGGTATGAAGGAGGAATGGTGAAGTTTGGTGATAATTTTGCTGGTAGAATCAGAGGTAGGGGAACTATTTCTTTTGATGGAAGGAGCAAAACTGGTAATGTACTGTATGTTGAAGGATTGAAGCACAATCTTCTCAGTGTTGGACAGTTAGTAGACAAAGGTTATGATCTCCGGTTCAAAAATGGAAGATGTAGGATCTTTGAAAGCTCCGGAACTGAGATTGCATCTGATACTCAAACAAAAGGTAATATCTTCCATCTAGTTGGTTCTAATAAAAGTTGTTTGTTTGTTCAAGTGGATCAGAGTTGGTTATGGCATAGAAGGATGTGTCATGTAAATTTTGATAACATCATCAGAATAAGCAATACTCAGACTGTAAGAGATCTTCCAAAGTTGGTGAAACCTACAAATAGTTTGTGCAAAGAATGTCAGCTAGGTAAATAGAGCAGAATCTCTTTCAAAAGCAAGGATTAGTCCTCTACCGGATTATTGGAATTAGTTCATACTGATCTATGTGGTTCAACAAGAATCAAAACTATGCAAGGTGATAGATATTTCATGTTGCTGATTGATGACCATTCCCGGATGATGTGGGTTACCTTTCTAAAAGAGAAATTAGAAGCCTTTGAGAAGTTTAAAATCTTCAAAGCTATGGTAGAGAATCAAACCGGATTGAAACTGAAGTGTCTAAGGTCTGATAGAGGTGGTGAATTCACATCCGGTGAATTCATAGACTTCTGTGAGAAGCATGGTATAAAGAGACAGTTGTCTGCTCCTAGGACTCCACAGCAGAATGGAGTAGTTGAGAGAAAGAACCGGACCATCCAGGAAGCATCCAGGACAATGATGATGGAAGCAAATGTTCCTCAGATGTTTTGGAGAGAAGCTGTCAACACTGCAGTCTATATTCTCAATCGAGTTCAAATCAGAAGCAATACCGGTAAGACTCCTTATGGACTTTGGTTTGGTATAACTCCCAATGTGAGATATTTTAGAGTATTTGGTAGCAAGTGTTACATCAAAAGAGATGAAGATCTAGGTAAGTTTGATGCTAGAAGTGATGAAGGAATTTTCTTGGGTTACTCCACTCAAAGCAAAGCATACCGGTGTTACAATAAGAGACTGAAAAAGATCATAGAAAGTACAAATGTGAAGGTTGATGAAGGTATTGAGAAGCCCTCAAGATTTTATGAGTATGATGAAGATGATCAGAATGATGTTCTGGTTCAAGGAGCTCCATCCTCTCTTGAAGGTCAGATTCAGACTGATCCGGTAAATCAGGAAGAAGAGATAGGTCCGGATGAGCCTGATCAAGAAGCAGAAGTGCAAGAAACTCCCAAAGTTCCAAGGTATGTAAGACTGAACCACTCTAAAGATCAGATCATAGGGGACAAAAGCAAAGGTGTGCAAACTAGCAGGAATGTTGCTCAAAATTCAGATGAATGTTGTCTGATTTCAAAGATTGAGCCTAAGACAATAAATGAAGCATGCAATGATGAAAACTAGACAAAAGCAATGGAGGAAGAACTTATGCAAATTGAGAAAAATCACACTTGGGATCTTGTTTCCAGACCTAGTAACAAGAATGTGATTGGAACCAAATGGGTCTTCCAGAATAAACTAAATGAAGTTGGTGAAGTAAACAGAAACAAAGCCAGATTGGTCTGCAAAGGCTACTCTCAAATAAAAGGAATTAATTTTGAAGAAACCTTTGCTCCGGTGGCAAGAATTGAAGCAGTCAGATTATTTCTTGCATGTGTTGCCTTCAAAGACTTCAAGGTATATTAGATGGATGTCAAGTCTACCTTCCTAAATGGTGATTTGGAAGAAGAAGTATACATTGAACAATCGGATGGATTTCAATTGTCTGATCAAGATGATATAGTCTGCAAGTTGAAGAAAGCACTGTATGGATTGAAGCAAGCCCCAAGAGCATGGTATGAAAGGTTGAATAAGCATCTTGTGTAGATTGGTTTCAACAAAGGTACTGCTGACAGTAATCTATATTTCCAAATAGATAATGAAAACATCTTGATTGTTGAAGTATTTGTTGTTGATATCATTTTTGGAGGAAAAGACAGTATGTGTAAAACCTTTGCAAACCAAATGAAAAGTGAATTTGAAATGTCAATGCTTGGTGAAATGAATTTCTTCTTGGGTCTGCAAATTACCCAGACAAAGAAAGGCATATTTATCTCTCAAACCAAATATGTGAAAGAATTGTTGAGGAAATTCGGAATGGAAGATTCAAAGCCAATGAACACTCCTATGGCAACCAGATGTAAGTTGAGCAAAGATGATGACTCTCCTAAAATAGATCAGACCAAGTACAGATCAATGATTGGAGGACTATTGTATCTCACTCAAACTAGACCAGATATTATGCAGGCTGTTGGTCTTGTGGCAAGATTCCAGGCTGATCCCAGAGAATCTCATGTCATGGCAATCAAAAGAATTTTTAGGTGCTTGAAAGGAACAGTTGAGTATGGCCTATGGTGTCCCAGAGATCAAGACTTTTCTCTTCATGCATATATAGATGCAGATTGGGCAGGAGATGTGGATGATAGGAAGAGTACAAGTGGAGGAGCATTCTTTTTGGGAAAAAGGTTGGTTTCTTGGCTAAGCAAGAAACAAGAAGCAATATCACTGTCCACAACAGAAGTAGAATACATTGCAGCAATAGGTAGTTGCACTCAAATTTTGTGGATGAAACAAATGCTAAGAGACATTAAAGTAGAATATAAGGAGCCTATCACAATTTTCTATGATAATTCAAGTGCAATAAATATTTCTAAGAATCCGGTGTTGCACTCTAAGACCAAGCACATATCTATCAAATTTCACTTTCTGAGAGAACAAGTGAACAAGGATGAAGTCAGATTGGAGTATGTACCCTCCAAGGATCAGATTGCAGATATCTTTACTAAACCTCTTCCCAAGGACTCTTTTGAGTATCTCAGGGAGAAGTTAGGGGTCGTGGCCCCTCCAATGATGAACTAGGATGCACTGATATGCATCAGTCTGGTAGATATCATAGTCATATCTTGTGATCCGGATTGATGATGGGGAGCTGCTACTAAGGGGGAGTAGCTGGTAAGACTCTGGTGTGTTAGAATTGCAAGTATGAGCCCTTTGCCATTGATGTCAAAAGGGGAGAGAAGACATGTGAAAAAAAAGTGGTTGATGATCAAAGGGGGAGCAATAAAGGAAGAGAAGACATGTGAAGAAGTGTTGCTGATAGGGGAAGTTGTGACAGAAAAGAGAAATTCTTGTCTTGATGGTTTTTCACACCATATGTTGCCATCAATGACAATGGGGGAGATTGTTACAAGTATGAGGTTAACCAGTGTTGTCATTGATGTCAACATACTCATATTGCATTGATAAGAAGGATTGGATGAGCTGTGTGCTGAGGATATTGAGAAAATTAGTCTCAATCAAGAACAGTGAAGAATAGTGATAAGAAGAAGGCAAAAGTACTCAATGGGTTGAGAATCAGAGGATGTGAATTAAAGGGTTTGTAGATATGCATCTTGAGATGTTCCAGTTAAGATTTTAGAGGTCCGTATAAAGATTTGAAGAAGTTATGGCTGTTTGTGTGGAACCAGTTCCGGCAGGCGTTCAGAGGTGACAGAGGGTCACAGAAAGGTCCGGTGAGATCCGGAATTGTATTATCTCACTCTGCAGATTGGAGAGAGTGTTTAAGAGGTCAGTGTGAAGTGAAAAATAGATTCGTGAATGATTTGGAGGTCCGAAAGCACCTTTCTCATTATGACAGTGATGACAGACTGTGTTCTTGAAGTTTCGGATGAAGAAGAGAAGAATTCTGGTAAGATGATGAAGTGCGGATGTCATTGGTGATTCAGGGAAGGTTATGATGATCATTGGATCATGTTCAGTTCATGTTGGTAGTCTACATTGAAGTTAGAGTTTGTATTTAATGTATTGACCACCAGTTGTTGGTGTTCTTCTGGAGACAGGCCGACCGGATGTATTACACGCCTTGAGAATGATCTTGTAGATGATTGTTGACTTAGATGATTGTTCCTAAGTTGATGCCTTGTATAAATAAGGGTTTGTGAATTCATTTTGTAGTGTGTATGGGTGTGATGAGTGTGATATAGTGAAGAGAAGTGCAAAAGGCAGAGCAGGAGCTTATGGGCTTAAACAGAACTGATTCAGACATGAAAGATAAGATAACTTATTCACCCCCCCCCTCTCAGTTATCAACAGGATACCCACTCAGATTGTCTGATAGGTTTTATAATGCCTCCCTCTTTCATCTTCAATAGTTCCTTTTGCATCTTGGGAGCAATGGTAGGATTTATAGGCCTTTGTTTTTACCTGAATGGCTTTGCATCAGGTTCAAGGGGAATGGTATGTTGAAACAAGTCCTCCTTGTAAGCGTTAAGCTCATCATAAGACCATGCAAAACACTTCTTAAATTTTCTGAGCAGGGCAATCAACATCTGCTTCTCATGAGGCTTCAACCTCTTCCCAATATAAACCATTCTAGATGCCTCCCTAGTTCCAAAGTTTACACCTTCAACATTATCCTCTATAATAGGTTTACTTTTACTCTTCCATCAGTCTGAATTGTCAAACACTCTTTCTAATTCTACCAGCCCTTTTTGAATAGTGTTTGTCTTTAATTGCACAACCTTAGTACCAAACAAAGTTTCCTTACCATCTGTCACTTTCATCATTGGCTGCCAATCAATCAACTGATTTTCAAATTCATCCATGTAATTCATAAAACTAAAAATTTGATTGGTGTCATTGAAAACCTGCCAACTGTAAATGTTATCAGGAATTGTTGGCCTTGTGAGTACCTCCACAGCATATTGGGCATGGGGAAAATTTATTTGATGGTCAAATTTTGAACCAATGACAACAAGGGAATCTGCTTCTTCATTTTTTGTTCTTTTAATCCATTCAATGCCAATGGCATCAAACAATTCCATTATATCCCATACTGCATTTCGGTACCCTCTAAGTCTTTTTTCTTTAGCAGCAAATATCTTTCTAGTCTGCTCAATAATCAATTTTGAATCACCAAGTATTCTCAGAGATGTGATTCCATGTTTATGAGCAATATTTAAGCCCAACAATAGTGCCTCATATTCAACCACATTGTTGTTGCACTAAAAATCAAGTCAAAAAGACTTGCCAAACTGATCACCATTAGGTGCTATCAGGACAATACCAGCACCTGAACCTTTCCTTGAATATGCATCATCAAAATATAAAGTCCACAAATCAGTTATACCACAAACAGAAGCAATAGGGTTAGAAGGTAGAGCCTCCAAATTAGGATTATCATCATTGTAGCATGCCATAAAGTGATCAATTTCAATATCAAAGAAATTAGCATGATCATCCCCTATTTTGTATCTATCTTCTATGTGTTCATCTTCTACCTTATGTTCCCTATACAACTTCACATCTACAACCTACACTGGAATAGAGGCATATGAGAGATCCATCTAGATACTTCCACCCATAGAGCCTGCCTATTTTCTTGATAGTAGCATACCCCACTTAGTAGGACAATCCATGATAAATATGTCCATTAGAAATGACTTGTCAGGATAGGCAGCTAAATTGACCTCAACATCCTTAACAAGACTGATCACATTTACTTCTCTAGAGTCCATAGCAAAACACTTGCCAAAAGACTTGGACACTTTCAATCCCAATTTATTCATTATAGACAAGGGCATAACATTACTGGAAGCACCAGAGTCAAGCATGTAGTTATGTAATAGCCACCCATTTATAATCAATGTGGTGAAAAAAGGGTCAACTCCCATCTTGTTGTTAACAACACTTGATCCCAAATATACTTCTATGGTCTCATCATTACTGGGTTCAACAACAAGTTGTTTTTGTGTTTCTATGGTAGTAAGAAGAGACCCTACTCTATCCCTATGCTCAAGGATCCTAAGGAATTCCACTATTGGCACAAAAATTATAATTTGGCTAAATACTTGAGCCATGTCAATAGGGAGATAATCTGGCAAAGGAGTATCAAATGAAATAGTTACATCATTTGCAGAAGGAATATAAGGTATTACTTGAGAGAATGAAATATCCTCACCTTCTTCCTTTGTTTTCTCTTTCTCTTTCTCTTTTTCTTATTCCTTTTGAACTTGAGGCTAATCACTCTTATAGTAATCTTTTAGATAATGGACCCCTAGAATAGGTAAGGTAACCGGTTGCACCTTTGATGTTAGGTTCTTTTGTACATATTTCTATTTTTCTACTATAAGCTGCACTGGTAGGTTCTTCTTTTTAGGCATAGTCTTCTTTGGAACAATATTGCTCTTTTGTACCACATCCTCCTTCTGCCTCTTCTTGCTATCATCTAATGTATCTTGTCTTGGCTTAGCAACAGGAGAGTTCTGCATAGGCACTTGCCTGTTTCTCAACTGATAGCCACCTTGAACTTGCAAAATAGCAACATCAGTGAGAGCTTTCACATCATTCTCAAAATGTCTGGATTATTTATACTTCTTTTGCATGAGATCCCTCAAGTGCCCAAAATCATGAGTGGGCAAGTGATATCCTTTTTGACCTTCATCACAATCATATTGGAAAATATGATCATCATTCTTATAGCTGTCATAATTTATATCATGACCCATCTACTCAAACCCCTGGGTGTCAAACTGATTAGTCTCTTCCTCATAATATTCAGCTCCACCCTCTTCATTCGGAAATTCCTCATCTCTTCTCGTTGAATGAGAAACTACATAGTTTACTGGGTTATGAGGAAGGAAACAAACTTGGCACCAAAGACTCTCATCTTGAAAATTTGCTTGATCCTCACTCAATGGATCAGGGGTATCCCTTTTAGGTTGTTTGAAACTAACATGCCCAGGAGCAACTTGTTTGTTATTCTGTTGTGGTCTCTTAGACCAATCTGTATTGTAAGGTCTGTTATGCAGTCTTTGATCTTCATTGAAATGTGTTGCAGCACCTTGAGGTGGTAACCCTTTGTCATTTCGAGTAACTTTGTAGGATAAATCTTTCATAACTCCCATGAGTTTATCTAGTTTATCTTCAGTAGTGAGGGGCTTGCTAGAAGTTGACCTATTTGGCTGAGAAATTTTTATATCAGATATCTTAACATGTTTACATGAGGCTCTCATGTTACTTTCAATATTTATGGCCACAACATAAGCTTCCCTCAGTGTTTGAGGACTTTTATCCCTTAAACAATAACCAATCTTAGAATCAAAGGCACCACAGTATAAAAGTAAACACATGGATTCATTAGGTCTCATCTGAGGTGGCACTTTTCTCATTATCATAATGAATCTGCCATCGAAGTCAGCAATAGTTTCATTGATTCCCTTCTTTATTGTTGTGAGCTCATGGATAGCAAACTTGGGGTCAATCCTATCCCTTTATTGCAGTCTAAACATCATCAAGAACTCCCATGATGAGTCAATGCTATTATCAGGAAGTGGCTTGTACCATTCTTTGACACTTTCTTCTAATGAATGCACAAACAACTTCATCATCACATCTTCATCCTTAATCTCATACTCATCTGTGACATTGATGAAGTGTCTCAAGTGTTCCTCACCAGTGACTACATTATTACCTTGAAACCTAGGAATTTTCCCTCTAATCTCAGTTGGAATGGGATTAGGAAAATTATGTATGCCAATAAAATCAAGTTGTTTGTACCTTTCATCTCCTAATGGTTGTCTTTGTGGAAGAAACCTTTGTGCTTGTCTTCCGAATGGAGGCCTAACATTTTGAATATTGCCATGCTGCTGATTCATTTGATTCTATAGGGGCCAATTTTGCATATCTTGAGCATGGGAATTATTTACACCCTACTATCCCATTTGTTGTTATTGTTGTCGTCTAGGATTGCCTGAAAGTTATGGCCTTGCTAATTATGTTACTGATGCTATTGTCTTTGTTGTTGTTGATCATTCTGGTTACTTTGTAAATTATTTCCCTGTTGTTGGGCATTTAAGTTTTGTTGGCTTGGTTGAGAAAGTTGAGCTTGTTGTTGGTCAAGTAAGGCATGCACCTCTCTTTGCCTATTTCTAAGATGATCAAGCAAACCCAGCTCATCCTAGATTCTACTTTCTCTTTCCTCATCATTAGGTTGCTACTAATCACCCTCATTTGGGACAGTATCATGCTGGCTTTCAACTGTCCTTGTGGGAGAAGTAGGATACCTGACATTTTGATATGCTTCCTCATTATCATGGCGCATCCTAAACGTCCTCAAGTAGGGCTTATTAGATCTATCCCTACTCCTTCTGCCAATAACATTTTTATTTCTCTAGACATCATATCCATCAATGTTCATTCTCCTACTCATTCTAAGTATATTATCAATAGAGTCCTCAGAAGTATACTGATATTGACTTCTGAGGCCAACAAATGCATTATCTTGAGTATTCCTTGAGGGTACCATACCAGGTCTTCTTTCCTTGTATCTACCCCTTTTATTTCTTGTACTGCTAGAGGACTCCCCATGTCTAAGCTATCCCTGGTTTCTTCCTCTATCCATTTCAATTATCTTAAAAAAATGATTTTCTAGGTTTCTCACTTGACGGAGTTGCCACTTTCTTGATGGGAAGAACTTCTTTAGTGACTGTTGCAAAGATTTTTGAATCCTTTAATTCATTCCCCAACAACGATGCCAATCTGTTGGGACTCAAAATAAATGTAACCCTAAACCCTAAAACATTCCTAAATAACCTAGGCCAGGGATGGTCGTTCTGGGTGAGAGAAAAAGATTCATCAAGTTCAGGGCAATTTTGGCCAACAAATAGGAGTGTGTTAACTCCTCTGCACTTTGAGCTTAACTTAGACTCAGGAGGGATATTCCTAGGGGGATACCTGAATAGGTATTAGGTTCAAACCAGATGAACAACTAAAAATAATAGGACAACCAAACACAAACTGCCTTCTAGTCCCCAAAGATTGTCACTGGACCTAAAACAACTGGTTGTCACTAATAACCCCTATATAGCCGATAAAAGGGCACTCCCATTGACAATGGAAAATACAGGTACACTTGTGTTGCAAGGTGTGACCCTTGGTCTTCTTGTTCAGCGCTGTGCTACGGTGGTTTGTGACAAGGGCTTAACTGCCTCCCGTGCTTGTTAAGTCAAGTGGTTGTATCGGGCATTAATAGGTTGATCTTTTGGTGCAATGACAACTAACAGTTGGTATTAGAGCCGAGGTCACAGGTTCAAACCCCGTGCTTGCGCTGGGGGGATTGTTGTAAGGTGTGACCCTTGGTTTTCTTGTTCAGCATTGCGCTGCGATGGTTTATGACAAGGGCTTAACCGCCTTCCGTGCTTGTTAAGTCAAGTGGGTGTATCGGGCATTAACAGATCGATCTTTTGGTGCAACGACAACTAACAACTTGTTTGCAAGACATACAAACTAAAAACTTACTTCACACATAATGAATTTGTTTGGATTTTTAAGAGTGTGGGAGATCATGGAAAATTTCAGACCGGTGCCTAATATATTGGGTTACGGAGTCCACAGTTCAATAGAAAGAAGAAAACAAGAGAAATGAAACATGCACTTTCTTGATATTCAGATGCAAGAATAACAACTATTAATGGGGAATATAATTCATAATCTTTTATCAAGATACAATCAACCATCTATAACCACAAAAGAGATCATCACATATCATGTAATGTTTTAAGAATTTGTTCATTCATCTGATCAATGGTTACATTCATACCATGAAATGTGGCAAGAGGAAACTCTAAAAGAGATTCAATATTTCCTTGAAAAATTACATAAGAAAATGAGAAGTTCATACATTAATAGTTGAAATCAATATGAAAAATGACCTATGTTTTCACTGCTAGAGAACTTGAACTTTTTGCCTTTTTAAAACCCTAAAGAGCTCTGCACTTGACTGCCTAAAAATGCCCAAAAGACCAACCTTTTTTACATCTTACATTCATACATATATAGCATTTGATTCTAATTGACCTAATTAGGTTACAATAAATTTCCCCTAAGGATCATGTCAAAAAATATCCATGGCTAGAAGGGACGCTCATCCGCTAGAAATAACTGCAACAAAAATCTAGAGCCTTAGGTAGATGGGGATATTTTGTCCTTCTTCAATGCGAATAGCTGATGCAACAAATATCCAGAAGGGGGCAACTGAGAATATTAGATCATCATTGATGGCAAATGAGACAAAAATCCCCAAGCAAATCTTTTACAACACTTTAAAAATTTGAACCCCTAAGTCTCTGTGTCTTCGTTGCTCTGAATCCTTTGAAAATTGACTTCTGCAAAATACCAACGAGCTCCCTGAAGGGCCACATGGACTGCCATGTCGAAGTCAACGGTCCTTGCTGATAAAAATCCCGTGTCGACGCCAACCTTGACCTTACCGCAGTCCCACACTTCATATTTGATATTATTCATAATCATCATAGGGCTGCGGGTCACATTTCATGTTTTACCTTATACCGCTGGTCCGCACACATCCCTTAAGATCCTTGTAGGACAACGGGATCATATATGCTGCTTAGTCTAAACTATCATGCCAACCTTTAGACTGCCTTACTGATCGCCGCGGTAGTGTGGTGAATATGGTTCTATTTGAAGGCTTACCGTTGTCCCGCTTGACGCCTTTGTTATTGCTGCGATAATGCGGTGATTGTTAATCCTTTACCACCAACCCGTAATGCAATTCTGATGACCCCTGCGGGAGTGCAGTAACACTTTATACTTTACCTTAAAACCCACCGCCTTATCACAGACTGCCTTACTAATAGTCGAGGGATTGCAATAAATATTTTATGCTTGGTTCAAATCTTACTGCCATCCCGCATGACATCTTTGTGACCGCCGCGGGGCTACGGTGACTGTCGTAATGCTTACCATCGGCCCACCAAGCTTCCCATTAACTACCGCGGCAATGCTGTGATGTCTTAGTTCCCTACCGCTATCCCACGGGCTTCTACCTTAACTATCATGGTGATGCAGTAAACAATTCAAAGCACCTCCTTTACTCCCGCAAGCTTGCAGGCCCTTCAATTAACAACCGTGACAATGCGGTAAACAATTCATGTTATTTTTTAGCCCCCACCAACCCACAAGGTTTATCTGGCACATCCGCGAGGATGCAGTAATGATGAAAAATATAAAGTTATAACATAAAACGACAGGAGATGACTTAGCAATGGTTCAACAATGGTTTTTGATTTTACAACAATGAGCAACAGAAGGAATTAAAACATTTTATGAAACTCAGGAATAGGGTTTTAAAATGAGGCATTTTGGAGATTGATTTTTTAACTGTCAACACCTCCATTATTTAAGACTCCATCATTTGTTAAAGGATAACCGTCACAGAGTCATGGATGACTCATCCCAATCAATTCAGGATCTTCTTCATTTGGCTGCAGGTGCTTGTATCATCTACTATGGATATCAACATCTGCTTCGGCTACAGGTTGTCTAGTGATCTCATGATATGAAGCCACACTCTTGCTACATGAGGAGTTAGTACATCACATGGTATCTATGCATCACTATCACTAAAATCAACATAAAGTACTAACATATTTCATGAGCAACCAACCATTCACACATAATTAATTAACAACATATCATATACCCATCTTCATGCTTTTAATGTCTTAAGGATAATCATAGACATAATTAGTGTATATAGAGGTCTGGAAATGTCTTAGGAAATAGGTACTTAAAGCAAGAAAAAAAAGACAAAACATGGCCTCATCAGAGACTTGTAGTTGACTCTTTGATGTCTATCTTGACTTGGTGATACCTCCTAGAAAGTGGGAGCTAATTTGGGCGCTCACTTTGGAGGTGTTTCCAATGAAGACTAGGAGTTTGCTTTTTTGTGTGCATGAGTGGATAATGTTGATACACTTTGCATGAACATGATGTAGCAGTTAACAATAGAGTTAGAGATACATGATATTTGCATGAACATGATGTGGTAGTTAACAGTGGAATTAGAGATGCATGATATTTGCATGAATATGATGTGGCAGTTAACAGTGGAATTAGAGACGCATGATATTTGCATGAATATGATGTGGCAATTAACAGTGAAGTTAGAGATGCATGATACTTACATATTGCTTGCATGAACTCATAAAAGTTTGCATGGACTTGCATGTTGTTGCATGTCACTTGTATGAGTTTGCATGTGTTGCATGTTACTTGCATGGACTTGCATGTTTTTGCATGTCACTTATATGAACTTACATGTTGTTGCATGTCAATTATATGAACTTGCATGGTGTTGCATGTCACTTGCATGTTGTTGCATGTCAGTTATATAGATTTGCATGTTGTTGCATGCCATTTATATGGTGTTGCATGTATCTTGCATGACACTCTAACTCAGGATCGGTTTTGGATAACTTTTGCATGGTGCTACATGTGGTTACATGAATCTTGCATGTTACAGAACAAGTTGTTATAAAATAATATTGGGGATATCAATGATGCATGTTGTTTGCATGACATTAGTGTGTGTTGGTACTTCAATGATACTTCAGTTGACTTTGTCTAATTGGGAGTTACTAGGTGCTCATGAAGAATCTTTCAGTTCAACATTGTTATTGTCACATAACACTTTAGTTGACTAAGTTTGAGTTTGACTACTTGGGTGCCCATGTTGAGACTTTCAGTTATGCTTTGTTATTGTCACATAACACTTCAATTAACTAAATTTGTTTGGGACTTCATGTGTGCCCATGTTTGAGACTTGTAGTTAATAGTTGATTTCTACCATGTAACTTTGGAGTTCACTATATTGGGTGCTTGGATTTGCATGAGGTTTCTTCTCATGTTATTGGATATAGTTTATTATATGTTTGAGATCCATTACTTCTATATAATGATGCCTTGAGTTGGTAGAAATTGAGGATTATAGATTACAGATAGGTAATGACAGGAAGGAAAGGTATTTGAAGATTGAAAAAGTAATAGAGTGGTGGCAGAATCCAAAGAAGATTTTAGTATTATTGTAAACTCATTTACAAGAATTAATACAAGAATAAATCTCTTTAGGTGTGGAGTTTTTTCCGCAAGGGTTTCTCCACATAAATTTTGTGTCTATTTATATCATGCTTTTTTCCTCTCTACTACATTGATTAAATCAGAGAAATACTATTACATCTAAATTGAAAGTAATTTTCAGTTTACACATGCTTTTATTTTAGATTTGAAAACATTTAAAAGCTACATAACTTCAAATTTACCTTGTTCTCTCTCCCTTTTTCCAACATGTTGTATCAGAGCCAATGGTTATAGTCAGAGAGGGATGCTTTTTTCTTAATTGTTGAAGGTATTTTGGTTGTAGGGGAAATTCTATGTGTTAACATTATTTTGTAGATCTATGAGTTTGGAAGCCATGGTAGTTAAATCTCATATGGATATTGTCAAAAGAATCTTTGTTGGGCACTTGAGGCTCAAGGTTATGGATCTTTATGGAGTTGATCTTGTGGTAGTGATTTAGAGCTCCATTTTGATAATATGTGTATATTCTCTTGTTTGGTGGTTTTATGCGTTGTGGTCATGTGCAGTGAAAGGGTGTTTAAGTTGGATGGTTGCTTATGCTACCTTGATCACATGGAAAAACACTAACTATTTGGACTACAGTTTGGAGTGCTTATGTTGGGTTCATGGTTTCAACCCATGGTTACATGAAAGCAATGGATGATTTGTCACTGGTTGTATGTAGGTTGTGGAGTTGGTATTTCTATGATATGAACACTCCTAAACAACCTGGTTTCTCCTTTCTCATATTCATTTTATTTTGAATATGTAAGTTTTTAGAATTTTCTTGTTTCAAAAGATTGTGGGTTTGTAGATCTGTGGTATTCCATTATTTCAGATGACATGTTTTATGGTGTTAATTGGTGTGAATGTTTGGATGTTTAAGTGGTTTCAAATTTACAGAGATATGGTTTTGCAGGTTTTACATGTTAACGAAAATATGTGGTTTGTAGATCTGTGGAGAAATTGTGTTCAGATTCTTTCTAGATGGAAACAATTTCAAATTTGCAAGGCTGCTTGTTGGGTTCTTATGATCTATGGTTACTCTTATGTGGATTTGTTTGGAAAATTAGATCTAGAGTTGATTCTGGTGTTTGAGTCTTGGAAATCTACATGTTATATCTGGTTACATTTGTTTTAAATGTTACCAATGTGGGGTTGAATCTATTTTTTCAATTATTAGAGGTTGAAGCACTAATCATATTTTTTCTCCTATGAGATGTTGCATGTGTGTAGATCTTGTGAATTAGTTGATGTGGATTCTATTTGGTAGGCCTCTTCTTGGTCACCTTGATTACATTGGTATTCTTTGCAGTGAGACAAAAGGATGGTTTGGAGTACCTGATTTAGTTATTCATTAGAATCTATAGCAGTAAAGTTATGTTGCATGAGAAGCTTTTTTCACTTTCAGTAGAGTTTTGGTAATGATGTTGATCATGATACCATGCATAAATTGGTATCACTTTCAGTGGGAGTTTTGTGTAGTTACATAATGCGTTCTATCTTCTTTGTTTCAAGATATTGGTTCTAAACTGTTGTTGTTGCAGTATTGTGAGCCATGCATAATCTTTGATTAGAAGATGGATGATTTTTTGCAATGGTTATTGGTGTCATAAGGAGCTCTTGGATTATGTCTTTAGTTTGTAGTGAGGGTTCATTGACATTTTTGGTTCTATTGATAGAGGATGCTAGATCTTCATGATTATTTGAAGAGGTGTTGACATCTTAGTTTTCCACGGAAGACTCTTAGAGTCTTCCGTGAGGTGTTGAGTTTTTGACTTATCTGTTTTGACATATTGTCCTTGGTTTCGAGGATGTATAGTATTATGTCATGATGCACTCTTGATTATGACTTAGAGTTTTTGGCATGATACAGGTGCTCTTGGGAACAGGATATGTTCATTGGAGCATATGATCTTATTTTGAGAAGATGTTAGATCATGATGTCATGATATGTTCTTGATTCTCGAGTTGGAACTTTGACAATGGTTTGGTTAGTTATCTTTGGTTTTGAAGTATTAATCATTTTCTTGGAGCTTCATGATTTTGTAGGTTGCATTTGAAGTTAGGATGGATTGATTGGTGAATACTCATGGATACTAGAGAGACTTGGGTGAGGCTGGATATCTCTTGAACTTAGAGATATGTGTTGGAATGATTTCTCATTATGAGATGTCAACAAAAGGATAGAGGAGCCTACACTTGGAAATGGATGTGAATCCATTATAGATATATAATGAGAAGGTTGTCTTTATTATAAGCTTTTATTGCTTGGTGTTGTATACAAAGGACAATCTTGTATCCCACTCTTGGTCTACTCGATAGGTGAATGATCTAATAGGTGTTGCCCACCTAATTATTAGATACATTCTTCATATGCTTCTTGTCTTCTCTTGTGCATTAGGCTTGAAAAATATTGTTGAGAAGTAGATGCACGGGTTTATGGATTTCTATTGTTCTCATTATTTTTGGTCTTGAGCTATGGAACTAGTTCTGAGGACTTGTTTGGAGAGGTACATAAATGGTTTGTGGTTTTGGGCTTATTCCTTTTGTTGTGGGAATGTTTGGCTAGTTTGATCTACTTTTAGTGAGAGGTCGACATCTATTGTTGCCATGTTTTCATCATAATTATGAATGCTAGATGTTTCTAACTTTTTAGTTTGGAAATGATGAAAGAGATCTTACTTTTCACAGTTTGGCACATGTTAGTGTTTCTTTAACACTATATGGTAGAGGAGTTAGCCATGTACTCTATAAGAAGTGCTATATGAGGACTTGTTAATGCTTTGATCTTGTTTAAGATTTGACATTACCAATGCAGTGGGAGTTCGTGGATATGTATGCTCTTTATTGTCACGGTATCTTCTTGGTTGTCTTAGTTTGTAGGTTATTGATGTGAAGATGGTTTTTCATGTTTCACCATTGGTATCTACGAGTTGTGTATTTTAGTGGGCTATCTTTACCCATTGGTTGCATTGAAGACTTGGACGTGGACTGTTAATATCCACAGATTCATTCAATGTTATTGTAGATTTTGTTTTTTGGCCTTGTCTTTGGTCATTAGTACATTGGTATGTTGTATTGAGATGGGAGGATGGATGATTAGCAGGATTGATTTACAAGGACTTGATTTTAGTGTTTGGTTCGTATATTGATGGCATCTAGTTCTACCTACAATGGTTTGTTTACCCTAGTTTTTGAGGTATGGATATTTTGGATGAGATAGCAACTTGTTGTGGTTGCTTTTCCATTTGGTATAAGTGTGGCAGACACTCAGAGTCTTATGTTATCATGTGATTTGATGCTTGTGTTCATGTTGAGATTGGTGCAGATGCTTTTGTAGGTATCTTATTGAAGCATATTAGCAGGTTGAAGAATCAATGGTACATTGTTGGCTAGGGATGTTTTTCCATGTGATTAAATTTTTAATACCTCATAAGAGTAATTGCAATGTATAATGTCAAGTCAGATAATGTTGGGTTAAGTTTTCGTTAACTTTGCAATCCTAACCAAATTCATGTGTCTCCAAAGTTCTTGGAAAGTGTCCTCCAACACATAGGAACTTGAGAGACAAAATAATATTGAATTATAATACTATGACATGTTATTGATAACTCCTATGAGGTAGGACCCAATTTGGGTGCCCACTTTGGAAGTGGAGTCCATGGAGACTTTTAGTTGACTCTTTGATGTCTATCTTGACTTGGTGATACTTCCTAGGAAGTGGGAGCTAATTTGGGCGCTCACTTTGGAGGTGTTTCCAATGAAGACTAGGAGTTTTCTTTTTGTGTGCATGGGTAGATAATGTTGATACACTTTGCATAAACATTCAATGTAGCAGTTAATAGCAGAGTTAGAGATGCATGATATTTGCATGAACAGGATGTGGCAGTTAACAATGGAATTAGAGATGCATGATATTTGCATGAATATGATGTGGTAGTTAATAGTGGAATTAGAGATGCATGATATTTGCATGAATATGATGTGACAATTAACAGTGAAGTTAGAGATGTATGATATTTGCATATTGCTTGCGTGGACTTGCATGTTGTTGCATGTCACTTATATGAGTTTGCATGTGTTGCATGCTACTTGCATGGACTTGCATGTTGTTGTATGCTACTTGCATGGACTTGCATGTTGTTGTATGCTACTTGCATGGACTTGCATGTTGTTGCATGTCACTTATATAAATGTGCATGTTGTTGCATGTCACTTGAATGTGCTTGCATGTTGTTGCATGCCAGTTATATGGACTTGCATGTTATTACATGTCAGTTATATGAACCTGCATGTTGTTGCATGTCATTTATATGGTGTTGCATGTATCTTGCATGACATTCTAACTCAGGATTAGTTTTGGATAACTCTTGCATGGTGCTACAGGTGGTTACATGACTCTTACATGTTACAAAACAAGTTGTTACAAAATAATGTTGGGGGATATCAATGATGCATGTTGTTTGCATGACATTGGTGTGTGTTGGTACTTTAGTTGACTTTGTCTAATTGGGAGTTACTAGGTGCTCATGAAGAAACTTCTAGTTCAACATTGTTACTGTCACATAACACTTTAGTTGACTGAGTTTGATTTTGACTTCTTGGGCGCCCATGTTGAGACTTTTAGTTGTGCTTTGTTATTGTCACTATTGAATGGTGAAAATGAGAGAGAATGATAGCATGTATAAACCAAATCAAGCCTTTCTTTTCACATACACTCAACATTAGGAGATAGGAATTGAGTTTGTTCACTACGAAGGATCAAGCTACTAATTTCTATTCCTTTTAATGCTGTTGTAGATGAATGGATGCTCTAATTAGGTTTTCAAAAGCTTTAGGTAATCTTATTACATGAAACCCTAATTGTAAAGAATGTTGAAACAGACTGGTTTCCAAAATAGAGATTGTCAAACAAACTAGAGAAATGTAGATCAGGAGTGTCAATGACTATGTACCCAGGAATTGGAGACCTGTCAAACTAGGGCACCCGCCTCGGAGTCCAGAAAGTTTTTTGACTGTCAAACTTTCTGCACCAGGTATTAGAGTTTCTGAAAAGGGTTCTAGATCCTAGATTTAAAGCCCTGTTATACTAGGGCATCGACCCCATAGTCCTAAAGATGTTGCGATGATGAAACTTAAAGTTCTATGACAACTGTACCTGCAATACTTATTCTTCCTCCACTCCTTTCTACTGGATCTTTCCAAATGTAAGTTGCACATACAAAAGAAGGAGAAGGATGCTTGTGGCTATATAGGAGTTTGCCTCAGCAAACCCCATCTTTGGTATTTCTACCTCAACAATAGCTAATGATAAACTATGCAGATGTGTGTGCTCAGAAATCAAGTGTGTAAGCATAAATGCAAGATCATAAATGACTCAAGCATCAAGGATAGATCCACACAATGTTTCACTCAAGGAAACAACAACTTCATCTCAAGAAGATGATAGTGATGAAGACTTGTAGAAAAAGAAGTGAGGTAGTCGTATCCACAGAGGATTCCAAAACTCAAGTTGGAGGCTTCAACCCTTCTCCCAATCATACAAAGGGCTTGACAAAACCATAGGAAGAGCAAGATAGAATCAAGATCTTGATTCCTATTCTCCACCAAATATGTCTGTGATAGAAAATATCAATATCTTCAAAGAGCTTCAACAAAGTACAAATCTTCAATAGTAGCAGTAGCAGAATTTTAGCATAATAAGCTTGCAT
The DNA here is from genome assembly GCA_027924645.1 of Cunninghamia lanceolata. Lineage (NCBI taxonomy): Eukaryota > Viridiplantae > Streptophyta > Pinopsida > Cupressales > Cupressaceae > Cunninghamia > Cunninghamia lanceolata. The sequence goes on along the minus strand of BSBN01000474.1, from coordinate 466,175 downwards.
GTGAGTTATGTGTGATAAAATATTTTTCAATTCTCTTTAAATACCTAACCTTAGAAATGCAAACAATCAAAATAATGCACCGACATCGTGTGAAAACTAAAATTTGAATTCAAAATCCTGAGGTGCACGAAACAAGACGACACCACTCCAAAAATTAGGACCCAAAAATTTAGGGCTGGACTAGGGCATGGGTGCCCAAGCCCAGGACCTAATTTCACTTAAGGCCTAGCTTAAGGGGGTCCTAGAACATTCAGAATCCAAGGTTTGTTTTCAGGTTTTGTCAATTATTACTTTGAAATGTGACATTTCCTCGATCTAGGATACATGTCAATCAGGGTTTAGGTAGGTCCAAAAACAAAAAGGGTAAGAGGACACCAAAGGAGAGGAGCTAAACTATGTGAAATTGTGCTAATCCATGCAGGAGTACAATTTTTGACATAATATTTAGCCCCCACTTTAGTGGCCATATTACACTAAATGCATATGCAACTAAAGGAAAGTAAATTCTTTAATCATGAAAAGGATACCCAAAAGGATACTGTAGAGGAAGCTGAGATGTTTCCATGTAAGAGGAAGGAGCCCCCAACCTATAATCTTGTAAGATCACAAAGTTAGAGACTGCATCCTACAAAGAAACACTTGTCAGATAATCTAAATCAAATCATCATGTAAACAACAAACAAATAAGTCAGTCATAAGTACTAAGGGGATTAAGTTATGAGACATGATTAGGGTGGAAATCAAGGGAGATGTATGACCCCTTGTTTCTTCTTGCTTAGTCTGAAAAGGAGAAACAAGGTGGTAATCTTCACACACAGATTTCAGGGAAATTTGATGAAGAATGCCTTGTGAGGGACCTTGTTTTTGCGAAAAACACTAAGGCACTAAGCATTGGGCTCGATGGAGGGCAGAATTAGGAATCCAATGCAACAAACGACACAAAACTCTGAGTTTGATAGCCTAAGATAGAGATGTATGAGTAAAGCTATAGACTATTGCACCTGGAGAGTGATAGGAAGTCTTACCATTTTACTATAAGTAAAGGTAGTTCTCACCTTTTCACTATTTAGTATTGTTTTCTTGTTGTAGTGGAGAAGAGGAGAAGGAGAAATAGATCGACCATGCCAACTCGAAGACTGTACCAACTTCCAAGGATAGAGGTGCTTCGTTCTTAGGTCACAGACAGGTGGATCGAGCCAGAGGTAGGGCTCTAAAATTCACTTTTCTCACAGTTCTTTCCTTTTTTTTGTCATGTTTTGTACCATGTAGCATGATCTAGACTAAAGATCCCAATTAGAGCACCTAAGTCCTCTCTGGGTGTCCAGGTCTTCCTAGGGCGCCTAGGTCTTCTTGGGGCACCTAGGTCTAGAGAGGACATCGGCCCCATCAATAGGGTATATATAGATGTGTTAGGTGCTTGTGGATGATTTGGTGATGAAAATTGATTAGAAATTGTTTCTTTTATGTTCAAGATGTCCCCAAGATGCGGGAACACATAGGTGGCTGACTCTTGACATTGTTACAGAGCCATGTAGGTGCTATCTCTGATGAGGATCAAGGTTTCTTACAGGAGATAGGCCTGTGGTGGATGTTCATCATTCCCACGATGAGATTTCATTGTAGTATGTTGATGACGTTGATGGAGATATGGAATGCAGATACTTCTACATTCTATTTGCCCACATGAGAGATGATGGTGCCACTAGAGGACATGTACTGTATCTTGTGACTTCTAGCCCGAGGATAGACAGTGCATATTGTGGGGCAACATTTGGTGAACTTTACTCAGGAGAGTCACCTTTACTACCTAGGTCGTGTTGTCACACCATTTGGATGGGGACATATCACGCTTCGATGGTTGGAGCAGGGCCGTGCGGACATACCCTTAGTGGGTCGCATCATGATCGCGGCCATCGCCTTAACAATTGCACAGGATGGATGGGGCACACACCTTCATGGGGGCATCGTACATATGATTAGGGAGATGGAGTTGCAGAGGATGATCTACATGTGGGGGCGCAGTATGCTTGCACACCTCTACCGAGACTTAGGGTGGTATGTTCATTATGAGGCGTTGAGCCTAATGGTGTGTACTTTATTATAGGTATGGATGTTTGAGCATATTAGGTGCACACGACCTGTAGGATTTCCCAAAGAGTTGACATGGACACATCCACGTGCACATGCATATCCACCCATTAGGTGTTGGAGACATGGTGATTTACTATATTGGAGACTGGCTTTTGATAAACTACGGCGCGACAATATCATCTGGAGACCATATCGTGACCAGAGGCCATGGATGGAGCAACACAGTCAGCTATCGAGGATGTAGCGAGATCGACTATTAGTTGGTCACCTGGATCAATCATTGTCTAGTTTTATTTTGATAGAGTCGCTCGATAGTTTGAATGCAGGCAGGATGTCCCTAGGATGCGTCCAAGCTATGCACACTTAGTACATAGTGTAGTCAGGGTGAATGACACCCCACAAGCAATGATAGTTGAGGTTGTTGAGAGTGATGATGATGGTGTAGTGGATGCAGAGCCATTGTCAGATTCAAACGATGTCAGTACTCTTCGAGCTTACACGACCTGGTGGGAGACAACACAACCTGCTCTGATCTTCCTTGCTGGTCATCCCACAGGTGATCTGTGACCATGGGCAGGTTGTGGGCTGACACAGGAGTAGAGGATGATGTTGGTGATTTTGCTAGGTATTATGATCTTGATGATGATGATGAGGATGAGGAAGAGGATACCCCAGTGCAGTACATCTTTAGAGCGAGACCACGACGAGATCAATAAGAGGTGGACAATGACGAGGAGACCAAGGAGAGTCACAGGTCAAGAGCTTGTGGTCTAGTCCCTATTGGTGTTAGGAGATCGAGCTAGCTCAGGTGAGGGGAGGTGAGTAGCTCTATGCCCCTAGCCATAGAGATGACTGCAAAGTTTGTTATACCAGCAACAGTTTGAGATCCTTCTTGGTAGGATGGTGATCTTGGTGAGATGTTATTGTATTGTTGTGATGATTATTTATTTATTCCAATGATGTCATGCATATATATTTATTTGATGAGTTACTGACATGATTCTTACATTGCTTTTGATGGTACATAGGGATGGCACGAGTTTGTGAGTCATGTCATAGCCAGCATGGTTCCAGTTGATGTAGCAGAGCAACAAGTGTGGACGGGGTACTTGCCACAACACTTAGCAGGTTAACATGCAGAGATGTTCATGCCTTTTATGAGATATAGAGTGGCTATGGAGGCCACTTTAGATCATGCTATAGAGGAAAGGGACTAGGCATTCTAGAGAGCAGAGCGTGCGAAGGCTAAGCTCTGAGCACAACGGGATTAGGTTGCGGCACTACCTCTATTCGAGATGGGTCCTGTCATGACTTAGATCTTACATACCAAGTTGGATCAGGCGAGGGTTGAGAGGGACAGGGCCTGGTTAGAGAGAGATAGAGTGTAACGACCAAAACCAAAATGACAAGAAGTAACTAAGTTTTCACGATGGTAAATTTTTTTTTTAAAACATAGTAATCAAAAACAAAAGTTTCTCATCTATAAACCATTACAACATTTTTGTTTAATTTATCATAAACATGATTTGGATTCTCATAAAGACTGAAAGAAATGATATTCATAATACATTTTGTTTTCTAACAAATGAAATTTTCATGAAATAACAAATATCGGAAACATACCAATATCATGCATCTCGATTGTCAACCCTTCACGTTCAAGACTCGGCAGTTCCTCAATATTAGGAAGAGAAAGTATCTTCAAGGAGCTTAACCTCCAACCACAGACCGTCGGTCTCCCGCACTCCTTCCTAACCAGAAGTGGCCCTACCCTACTCAAGAGGATAGACTTAGGATAACCATTGGTGTTTGCCATCTGAGCTCTGGTGTTGTAACCTACGTATCTTGTTATCGTACAGATCCCTAGATACCCTCTAGTCATGCACGACACTCCACAAGAAACGCCATCCAGTTACGGTGAACGTTCGATGCACTTGAGGATAGTACACCACCTTGGCCAAAGGATTTGTATTTAGTTAGCGTTCTACAAACGCTTGAACTTGGTTCACCCACCCTACTCAACTTGAACTGGTCGAAATCCTACAGTTTCCAATTTGTATCGTTTGAACTAATTGACGACCTTGATACCCTCAAGGTTTTAGGATTCCCTCCTGTAATGGCGCTTGGCGCAATATTTACTCTAATCCCGAGTTCTTAGTTTCATATACACATATTCGTGAAAAACACTGTTTACTAACGACCACCCTAAGTGGTTTCACAATTGTTTACTTATTTTCCCATGTTTGCCCAATACACTCGAATATCTAAACGATATTCTGTTATCCCAGAATTCAAGGTTTCTAGACTCTTAAGGCCTACAAAACGAACTAAAATCATCGCATGCATCAATAATCAAGATTCCACATGCGGGTATTCCACTCTACATGCCCGTCATAAAAGCATGGCGTTCTACGACACAAGTAAACTAACTCCCTACTTCGTTTTTAAGTCAATAATTTTGCATAAGTTATCGAGGTAAAAATCACACAATACAATAATAAAAGATTCGATCTCTTTCATATGACCTTAGAGATGACCCACAAGCACGGTCGACCTCTAACAAAGAAATAAAAGACAGAATCGACTCAAGCTAGTTGTAACTTCAACTTCGGCTATCAAACACATTAAAGTTTTCGTCAAATAAGATTTATCTCTGTGGTTTTAATCTCCCACGCGACATGCTCATGGAGTAACGCGTTTCTCAAAATGCAGCTACTGTTTTAAATACTCTCGAATGATTTTACGTGGTTATCTCTGTCTTAAAGGAAACTCTTAATATTTTACGTCTTTTCTGACGGTTTGAAGTTTGCAACTCACATTTGCTTCTTACGGTGATTGATCTTAAGTGACTGCACCTCAAGAGCTAAAATTTATCATCGTTCATCGTCAACCAAAAGAGATAAGAATCTATTTTCTAGGTTCTTGGACACTGACGGACAGCAGCATTTATCGTTTAAAAGGGGTTTCTATTACCATTAAACAGCAATAAAGTGTTTATAACAATAAAACTCACGCAGGTTCTCAGAAGCAAACATTGTCTTCACATTTCATTCATTATAACATAATTATTCTTGTGCAATTTAAGACACATCCACTAGTCTATACCGAGAAATAGAAAAAGAAATGGAAAGAACCTGTTGTCAAAGAGTGGGATTACTGCGGCAACTTCACTTCTCCTTTGGCTGGTCGTCCTCCTCCAGTTTACACAGCTCTTCCTTTCTGCTTCTAGCACAATGACCAACCACCTCAATCTATCTTCCTCACTGCCAAACACTACTCCAGACAAGGCAGGTTTCACAGTTTCTTCTCTGGCGAACACTACACTAGACAAGGCAGGTTTCACAGTTTCTTCTCTGGCGAACACTACACCAGAGCATCCATCGCTCTCTCTCCGTTTCCCTTAGTTAACTCACTACCAATAACAAACTCTGCAATACTTCCTATTCTTCCACCCTCCGACACACTCTCCTCTCTCTTCTTTTTACTGAGCGATTTCCACCTCCTCTAACTTCTATCAGAGCCCACAAAACTCTCTCGACAAACAACTCCCTTCGTCCATACTCTCCTCTCTCCGTTTTCTCCACTCTAACATTCACAACTCCCTGCCCAAAAACTACTCTCCACACCCCTGGAAACTCTCCTTACTCCGCAGTCCTAACTGCCCTCCGACCAAGACTCTCAATACCGTTTAAACTTTCCTCAACGAACCGCGAAATAAACCCTTATTCCACCTGCTCGGCCGGCTACTCACTTTCCCACGTTCGCCGACCTTTCGCCCATATCCTCCGTCGATAGCTCCCTTCTGCCGAACCACGACGGCCTCAAACTCGCACTCCCTCTCTTCCACGCGAGAAAAGGAATCTTTCATTAATGTTTTTCCTTCTCTAAAGGACTTCCACTCACATTTCAATCATCCCACGCCGGAAAGCCTCCGACCCATCTGCGGTTTAGTTAAGTTTCCCACCATCGCACAAACTGATGCCTTTTGCTGTCTTGATGATGGCAATCCCAAAATATAGCAGTTACACCGAACTTAACCGCCAACGCTTCAATTACTTAAATCTACGATGAAGAGGAATCTTTTTACAAACACACAATCGTCACACTCTTAAATACTTGAGTCGACATAACAATCTTTTACCTACTTCACTTAACATGATCACAAGAAGTTTAACCGACCTCATTACTTATTACGACCATAAGAAAGATTAAGTTCCTTCGGTGATGAGGCTTGCCAAAGGACATAACTGCCCGTCTTAACTAGGACAAAAGCATCAACCTTCCAAGACTAGCTAAATATTTAATTGAAGAGCTAAAACTCGCCACGGCGAAGGTTACGAAACGGTTTGAGCATCGTTGGGGTCGAGATGGAGAGAGGGCAAAGACCATTTTACTTAGAAACTCAAGGTCAGATTAATAACAACTCGCGGTCAAAGTTGGAGGAAGAGACTCACATTTTAGACGACAACTAAAATGAATTATTTCACGCTATGGCATCAATTCGACATTCGTCGATCTACCAGAATAGAAGGAATTCACAGATTTGACGTGTTTTACGTCAATCGCGACGGATTGAACGTAACGCCAACAAGTTCTAACAACGTTAGACGCACAAAGCCGACTTCTCGCAATTTCGACTTCGAGACAAGATTAACAATTTTGCCAATAGAGGACTCAATAAATACTTATAGACGTAAATATTAAACATCTCAAATACGTCGACTTGCTATTAGGAACTTACGACACCGTTGACGACTCCAAGATTCTACAAGACGACTTCCGACTAGGTGGTTATACGTTATCCTATGTCGTCAACATCAATTAAACTACCCAAACCGACAAACAAGACTTACTTGTTGGTTCACAGATTTATCTATCTGTTTGGCGATCTCAGTGGCAAACACCCGTGGTTAATTTCCAGAGTCTATACTCCCTCTCGAAGATACTTTCTCTTCCCGTCGGACACGGTCCACCTGTTCCTGCATCGACAAACTTGCATACAATTTTGTGGTCAAAGCATCTATGATCCAATTATATTATATTCAAACATCATTGCATTTAATATAAAGACTTTTAGTCTACATATCACTTGATCGTAATCAATAGATTCCGCAATTTCATAAAACAACTTTGTAAGATAAATTTTTAGTTTTCAAGTCGTTCACAACATAGTAATTTACTGAAATTTGTAAGAAAGTAAATAGCATCATTGTTTTCAAAAGGAGGGATGTAACATAGAGCATTATCAGGCAGAGAGAGATTGCAGTCAGAGAGAGACCGGTTCCACCAGTTGTACATGGAGTCGCAGGGGGAGGTGATGGGACTTAGAGGTGAGCTCAGGGGTCTATGGTCATGGAGTGTCTCTAGGAGTCATTTGCGGTCTGTGGCCACTCGTGGGTAGCCCTCTATCACGCACACACCACTAGGTCTTGAGGGGTCTGGTGACCGAGGTTTAGTTATGTGATATGTATCTCCTGTATTATGACATCCCATTTTGATGTACGAGATAGTCGATTAGACTTTGTATATTCAAACCCATGTATATGTATATATTACTTTTCTTTTAATGCTATGATGCTATTGATTTATCACATGTGATTTATGAAAATGCAACACGTGATAGTTTTGATGATCACATGGAAAATATATTTAATGCTATTGTGATTTACTCTAATCAATCTTTGCAGAATGTTTAGTAAATACAACAATGATTAAAGAATTTTACACATGAGTACAATAATATGCTATTTTCAATTAATGAAATGTGATCTTAATAAAACATGTTTTAACTAGATACAACAATGATTAATCGAAAATGGTTTTATGTGAAAGGAATTAAGACAAAATGTTCTATCTTGTCAAAATTGAAGCTAAACTAATGAATTTTCTTTATGAAGTAGCCTCTAACATAGAATCCTAAGAATAGAATTTTCTTAGATGCATAGTACTAGTAGGTTTTTTAAGTGGCATACCTTCTTCATTAGCTAATTTATACGCTCCTGATCCATAAGCTTCGGTAATAACATATGGTCCAAGCCAATTAGGGCTGAATTTCCCTTTTTCTCTAGGGAGTGCATTCACATTACATTGATTTTCATATAGTACTAAGTCGCCAACGTCGAATGAATGATGTACGAAGCGTTCATTGTACGATCGTTGGATGCTTTTCTGATGTGCCTTAAGGTGTTCGAGAGCATTACATCAATACACTGTTCATCGAGCATCTCAAGTTCTTGTAATCTCTTCTCTCATTCCATGTCATCGTCAAGAATGTCCTTTAAGGAAACTTGCAATGAAGGAATTTCAAGCTCTAAAGGCATTATCGCATCGGTACCATAGACAAGGTTATATGATGTAGTTCATGTAGCCGTACAGACACTTGTTCTATACGCCTATAATGCATATGAGAGTTGAGTATGCCACTCTTTTTGATGTTTATTAACAATTTTCCATAGAATTTGCCCAATAATTTTATTTGAAGCTTCTGCTTGGCCATTTGATTCACAATTATATGGCATAGAGAAGCGATGTTGGATATGATATTTTTCAAGTAATTTCTTCACGTCCTTGTTCTTAAATGGTGTATTATTATTAGAAACTGAGGAAGCTATACCAAATCAAGCTATTATGTTATCTTGTATGAAATGGCAGATTACTTCAGCCGTCATGGATCGTAATGGAATAGCTTTGACCCACTTTGTAAAATAATCCATAGTGGTGATAATGAAAGTATGTCCTTGAGAGGAGGGTGGAGAGGTTTGGCCAATTAGATCCAAGCCCATATAGAAAATGGACAAGGTGAGACTTGGGCTCAAATTCCTAGGTAGTGCTCAGATTAGATTCTTGTGTTGTTGACATTGCGGGCATTTCTTGACATATACGAAGGAATCTTGTTCCATGCATTGCCAATGAAACCCCATACGTAGTAACTTTTGTACCAAGGATTTTCCTCTGAAGTGTCCTCCACAAGCACCGTAGCGAGCCTCTTCTAAAGCAATCAAGATCTCTAAATTGTTAAGACATCAGAGAAAAACACCATTATAGCTTTGTCTATACAAAACATTGTACAGGATGATATAACACGTCGTGAGTTTGCATAGGCGAACTTAGGCATTCTTAGATGTTAAATTAAGAATAGTACCATCACGTAAACAATGAAATATATGGGAGTACCATTCATCAGAGTTTGTGTTACAACAAAGGTCAGTATATGAAGGTGTGACCTCGTCTATTGCTGGTGTTTTGAGATTGTGAATGATGAATTTATAATCTTCAAGGGAATCATCATGGGATATAAGAGAAGTTGCACTTGCCATTGCATCTGCATGTCGATTATCTTTTCTTGAAATTATGTAAATTGTATAAGAGGAGAATTGTTTTAGTGGGGGTAAGGTAAGATTACGGTATTGAGATAATTTGTCTTGTTTAGCTTGATAGGATCTTGTGATTTGTCTTACAATTAATTGCGAGTCACCATAGATGGTGATGTTTTTAATGTTGAGAGCCAAAGTGGAATGAACTCCTACAATGAGAGCTTCATACTCAGTAATGTTGTTTGTACATGAGAAGTTTAGATGGTAAGAAAGAGGAACTAGCTTATCAAAAGGAGTTACTAGTATGATACCAACACCAGAGCCAATTCTACATTGTGAACCATGGAAATACAATTCCCATTTATCATTTGTATCTATCCTTAGAATTTGATCATCAAGAAAGGTTTCCTGATTTTGGTTGGAAAAAGGTGAAGGTGCTTTAGCTAAATAGTCAGTTAGGGCTTGTCCTTTTATCACTTTTTGAGAGATAAACTTGTGATCAAATTCTGTTAACAACATAACCCAATTAGTGAGGTGACCTGAAAGATTCGTTTTAGCAAAGATATGTTTCAAAGGATCAAATTTTACCATGACATGAACTTCAATGTTTAAGAGATAATGCTTGACCTTTTGTGTTGCAAATACAAGAGCTAAGCACTACTTCTCGATAACAATATATCACACTTCATAATTGAGCAAAGTTAGGCTTATATAGTATACAACACATTCTTTGCCTTCGTCATCATGTTGTGCTAATAAAGCTGCAAGAGCATTAGTAGATGCTAAAGTGTAAAGAAGAAAAGGCTTACTTGTGGTGGCAGGCTGTAAAACAGGAGGTTTAACTAAATAAGTTTTTAAGTCTTCAAAAGATTTTTAACAATCAGAATTCCACTGGAATTTTGATTCTTTCTTCAGTAGTTGAGTGAAAGGGTGAGTCCTATCTGCGAGTTGTGAGACAAATCGACAAATGACCTGTATCTTCCCTTGTAAACTTTGAAGTTGAGATAGGTTTTTAGGCGGTTACATGTTAACAATTGCGTCAATTGTCTTTGTATATACCACAATACCATGATGTGAAACTATAAAACCCAACAGTTTACCATTGTCTATGCCAAATATGCACTTATGGGGATTTAAGCGCATGTTATATTTCTGTATTCGCTCGAAGATTTTACAGAGGATTGAGATGTGATCCTGGTGATGAATAGACTTTGCAAGAATGTCGTCGACATAATCTTCTAAGGTGTAATGCATGTAATCATGAAAGATAAGAGTCATAGCACATTTGTAAGTTGCTCTAGTGTTTTTTAATCCAAACGACATGAATACCCGACAAAATGTTCCCCACGGGGTGATGAAAGCTGTCTTGTACTGATCTTGAGGATTGATAAAGATTTGATTATAACCTGAAAAACCATCCATGAAGGAAAGTAATTCATGGCCAACAATTGAATCAACAATCATATCAATATTTGGAAGAGGAGAATCATCTTTCAAAGAAGCAAGATTTAAATCTCGAAATTAAGTGCACATCCAAATACGGTTATGAGGTTTACCAACAACCACAATATTTGAGATCCAAGGTGAATAATCAATAGGGCTGATAAAACCAACTTGTAAAAGCTTTTCTATCTCAGCTTTGACTAATGATGCAACCTTAGGATTCATTTTATGAATCTTTTATTTAAACGACTTAGCATTAGGTTGTAATACAATATTATGTGTTACAATCTTAGGATCAATGCTAGGCATATCCAAATAACTCCAAGCAAATAATTCTAAAAACTCATGTAAAAGTTTGGTCATATCCTCATTTTCTTCTATACTTAAACAATCACCTATAGGAATAATCTTTTCAAGGTTATAGATTTCTCCATGAAGACATCAATAGTCTTTCCATTAAGTAAAATATTGTGCTATGGGAGGCTAGGTGATTGTGATGATTCTATAGACTCTTCATTAGGTTTTAAGGTAGCATTTACCAAACAAGTGGATTTTCCAAGATATGCATCAAAATTTGAATAGTAAGGTAATCCACGTTTATGATGATAACGGGGAACATTGTCATAAGCTTCCATGAATTCAATTATTGCTTCATTCGTTGAAAAAGTATCTATAGGGATATCTCTTGGAGGACAATTTGTGTCTATCATCTCAGGATATATTAAATTAAGTATTGATATTGTGTTAACATTACTATCAAGACGTTTGTGGGCTTTGGTGGATTTAAAAGGATTATATCCAATGTCGTTCGAGTAGTGATGTGAGGCAACCTCTATAGGTACTCAAATTCCTTGTTGATTTATACCACAACCATTGCCTATGTAGTCATAGTTCTTATAAAGAATTTGAAATCCTTAACCATAAAGAGAAGCCATCTCCTTAGATGAAGGTGGAGCCTCATAGGTATTATAGTCTGTAGTATAACTAAGAGTGTTGTCTGTGTTTGTCACTAAAGAAATTTTAGGTTCTTTAGGTATCTTCACAGATTTCTTTGATGAAATTTGTTAGTGTGAATAGGGATATTTCCTATCTAGTTTCCCTTGTGTGAGGATAATTCATATTAATTAACTATTTATTAGTTAAATAATATTCCCTCACATAATTCACATGTAAAGTTGACTTAGTGAGTCTTCTAGATGTTTCTAGTTGTTGCTAGTTGTTGATAGTTGTCTTATCCTACACATGTGCTATAGTTGTCACATGTTATAGGATTAAGACACTTGTCACATGACTACAACATATTAGCTCTCATCCTTGTCTTTATAAGCAAGGCTCTTCATGTACATTGTAACATAGAGGAACAATTTTATATCATTGATAGAATAGAATTATCCTCTCAGTGTCTCTCTTGTGCTTTCATGAAGTCCTAGATCTTGGGTGGCTCCTATCTAGCCAACTCTAAAATGGTATCAGAGCTCTCTAGGTGGAATTTCTTCTTGTTAGCCAAATATTTGAGATATTTGAATGTAAATTCATGGAAGATCTTGATAGTTGAGTATGCTCTTCTCTTGCATCGAATGATGACCTGGAGAATCAGAAAGACTTGATGGAAATACCAGATTTGTGAGGTTTCCTCTTTGTAGCCTTATATTTTAGGTTCATTTTAGAGCATGTTGCTACAAATCTAAGAACACCATTGTGTTCAGGTGGTCTGAGATAGTCAAGATCGCCCTTTGTTTCATCTAGATCAGACATTAGAGGCTAAATCTATGAGGTTTTCAATTCATGGAATTGATACCTGATCTAGGAGGTAGCTGCAACTTCATAGTAGTTTGGGTAGAAATCAACCTTACCATTGCGCTTAGGATGCCCAAAAACCTATAGATTGATTGTCAAATTGACCAAATCAGATGAAGTTGGAACAAAAGGCAATTTTTTGCAAATCGACATCGTACGAAATCTGCAGAGAATATTCCCTGCACAGAAGGTATATTCTGCAGGCGTTGTATTGCTTTAGCAGAATCTTGGCGCATCGCATTATCCTCTGGGTAAAAGGTTTTTTTGTAGGTCAAAGTTTTAAATTTGTGGGTTTATTTATTATTTTCTATAGGCTATATTTTTCTCACAGGGTACTGCAATACCCTATCGCAGGGTACCTGCAAGCAAAACTGACTGGCTCTGTGGGGGCACCATGTGGCACAGGGCCCCATAGCCCCTTTACACAGATGGGATTTAAACATTTGGTGGCGTCAAAAATCTTTGGCGGTTATTAAAACTTCTGACCAGTGTTTTTAAACTGCAACCACATAGTCATAAACAGTGTTCGGTGACATGTCTTAAACAATTAACACTGACGGTCAACAATTCGTTGGTGACTACTTTAATGATCTGGACATAAAACACTAAGCAATGACTTTTATCCTCTTTGATGGTCAAAAGGAAGTCCTGGCGAGGGTCCAAGTGCCGGCAGTAGCTTTAAAAATTTGTCAGTAGCAATCAAAACACTGTCACAAGTGGCCTCCATTCGACGGGAAGGTTAAAACCACCCCAACAGTCCATAAAACCATTGGTAGCCACCTCACTCCTGCCACTAGTAGTAATAAAACACAAGCAGCAAGAATTATGCCAAACCACTCAGTGCGACCTTGTAAATAGGTGGTTTTCTGATTTCAGAGGGTAGTTTCACGTCGATAGACAACGAATTTCATCTTCTAGCAGGTGGTTTCTGAAGTTGGTAAGCAGTTTTCCGTGAATGTGACAATGGTTTCACACCTAAATACAATGGTTTTCTGATTGCAATAGGCATATTTGGCCTTTAGACTTTCTGTGAGTGGTTTTGGCCTTCAGTCAGGCTATTTTTTGATAGTTTATTTTGCTTTTCTTGGGGGCAATTTTTTTTTAGCAAAAGGGAATATTCCACTGACATCAACACAGTGCCTCTTTGGCCCCCTTTTAGCCCTAATAGGGTGATTTTTCTCTAGGTGGCATAACTTTTTGCCACAGTGTCAGATTTTGGCAAACAAAATATCGTTGGAACGCTGGTTCTGAGTGCTTTGCAGTGGTGTAGATTATTTTTCCTAATTTTGTAGTTTGATGCTATATTTTTCTATTTGAAACTAGAACTTGCATTTTGCACTCCTGAGCTCATAACTTTTGCCCACTTCATCAAAATTTCAACTTCTTATAGGTATTGGAAAGGTAATTATGCACTCTTTAGTTCTATCCATGCTATTTTTCCAAATTTTGCCTTTTACATTAGATTTTCAGTTTGAGTCTATTTTGGTACATACACTCATTAATTGGAAAAATAGTTGAAATTGGTGATTGTTTTTGCTTGGGGGGGTTCATTTTTAGTCTTGATTCAGATTTTGGGAGGTTTCATATCAGACTACATTTCAGTTTTGCTTTATTGGGGTTATTTTACTCATGGCTAATGCAAATTCATTTGAGCTACTCACACCTCACAACTATCATTCATAGAAACAAAAGATGTCATTTTCTTCAATCTAAGGGTTTATGGTTAGCATTCGACGATGAACAACCTGAATTCACAAAAGAATATTGGAAATTTGAATTTAGGAACAAACTTGATCAAACCATGGGATTGATTCCCTTGCATGTTTCTGATAGTTTGTTATTTCTGTTGAAAAAGATCAGACAACTGAGAGGGGGGGTGAATCAGTTGTCACAAAATTTAACCTTTTCTTCCTTTCAATCTTCTTTCACAATTTGCAAATGATGTAAACATTAAAGCATGAAACAACATCACATAAGCAAAAACATAGTCAATACATTTCACGTGGAAACCTGGTTAAGGGAAAAACCACAGTGGGTGTTAGCCCACAAGATTCGTACCCTGTTAAAAGTACTTAAAAGGAATGGGAATGAACTTGCCTTCAGGATCACTGCTCAAAAGAGAGGCTCACTACCTACAAGAAATTTAAGTTTAACACAGAAAGAATTAACTGAGAAATAACATCTACTTCATGCCTAGTTCAGTTTCATTGAATGCTCATATAACTTCTGCCTCTAAACTCTTCTTCACTAACTCTTCACTCTTCTCTGCTTTTGTTCTTCTACTCCTCTTTTCTGCTCTGCTTCTGATCCTTTCTTCAGACTAATATTTTTGCTCAAGGATGATTTTCAACAACTCTTCAACAAGTATTTATATGCTTCATCAACCTTGGAATGATCATCAAGGTTGGCACTCTAAACATCTGACTTAATGTGAATCATTAAGCTATTAGCCAATCATAGCTAAGACTTGAATCTTCTTTCAACAACAAGCCACGCTTTAGAGAATTGCTCTTAGAACATCCGCAACACAATTGAATCATCCAGTCGGCCAAGACTGGAAGAACAATATCATCAAGAAGGAAATCTTCACCAACAAAATCAAACTTCAATGCGAACCTCCAACACAACAATCCAGAGACCCCCACAAGCACAATGAATTCAACAGAAACATCCGCACTCCTCCAAATCATCAGAATCACTTGCATCTTTATCCAGAATCTCAAGAACACTATTTGTCATGACTATCAAACTAGAAAGATTGCTTGCTGACCTCCAAACCACAAACCACTTGTATTGATGATACACAGTGACTTCCCAAATGTGCCTCCAGAACCGTAGATC
Source organism: Cunninghamia lanceolata (assembly GCA_027924645.1). NCBI lineage: Eukaryota > Viridiplantae > Streptophyta > Pinopsida > Cupressales > Cupressaceae > Cunninghamia > Cunninghamia lanceolata. Next base: position 450,690 of record BSBN01000474.1, on the reverse strand, counting down.
ATTATTTTACATTTTCAAAACAATCTGGACCACTTTCCTGTCACTTTGTCTCTTTTGAATACTACGAAACCGGTTCTGCTTAGATGGCCATAGCTTCTTCAAATCTTCATGCGGACCTCTCAGATCTTGACTGGAGCTACTTAAAACAATCCTCTATACTGCCATATGATCTGCATCCATTGATATTCACTAATTTTATCAATATCCTCAGGATTCCAATCTTCTAGATAGGCAACAAGATAGAATACAGTTGACACCAATGGTAACAAGAATATGTTGACATTAATGACAACACCGATTAGGTACATATTTGCAATAATCTCCCCCTTTGTCATTAATGGAAACATATTGAAAAATTGATTCAACCATCAAGACAAGAGCTTCTCCCCTTTCTCTTATCACTTTAGCAAGCACTATCTTTACTACTCCCCCTTTCATCAGCAACTAGTTTTTCACACGACTTCTCTCCTCCTTTGACATCAATGGCAATGGGCACATATTTGCATTCTTTTCTCCCTTTTTAATTCAAATTGATCCCAAAATTTGCATACTGACTCCTGAGTAGTATCTCCTTAACATCAATCTGGATCACAAGATATGAATGTGAATTCCACCAGACTGATGCACCTTAGTGCATCTTAGTTCTGATCAGGAGGGGTAATAACCCCTAACTTCTCTCTGAGATATTCAAAAGTATCCTTGGGAAGAGGCTTAGTGAAGATATCTGTGATCTAATCTTTGGAAGACACAAACTCCAACTTGACTTCATTCTAATTTACTTTCTCTCTCAAGAAATGAAACTTGATTGATATATGCTTTGTCTTTGAATGCAACACCGGATTCTTTGAAATGCTTATTGCACTTGAATTATCATAGAAGATTGTGACTGGCTCCTCAAACACAATTCTGATGTTTTTCAACATTTGCTTTATCCACAGAACTTGAGTACAATTATTTGCTGCTGCTATATACTTCGCCTCTGCAGTACACAGAGATATTACCTCTTGCTTTTTGATCATCCAACAGACCAATCTTCTTCCCAAGAAGAATGCACCACCACTAGTACTTTTCCTGTCATCCACATCTCCTACCCAATTAGCATCTATATATGCATGAAGAGTGAATTCATTATCCTTTGGATACCACAATCCATAATTAATTATCCCCTTGAGATATCTAAAAATTCTTTTGACTGCCACAACACAGGATTCTTTTGGATTAGCTTGAAATCTGGCAACAAGTCCAACTGCATTCATGATGTCAGGTTTGGTCTGAGTCAGATAGAGCAATCCTCCAATCATTGATCTATACCTTTTCTGATTTGCCTTGGGGGAGTCATCAACTTTACTTAACTTGAATCCAGTTACCATAGGTGTACCTACTGGCTTTGAATCTTTCATTCCAAACTTCTTCAACAATTCTTTCACATACTTGGACCGAGATATGAAGATACCTTTATCTGACTGAACAATTTCTAGACCTAGGAAGAAATTCATCTCACCAAACATTGACATCTCAAATTCACTTTTCATCTGATCAACAAATGCTTTGCACATACATTCATTTCCACCAAAAATGATATCATCAACAATTAGGATGTCCTCATGATTAATCTTGAAGTAAAGATTACTATCAGCAGTACCTTTACTAAATCCTCTCTTAAGCAAATATTTATCCAATCTTGCATACCAGGCTCTTGGGGCTTGCTTGAGTCCATACAAAGCTTTTCTTAGTCTGTAGACCATATTTCTCTGATCAGACAACTAAAAACCTTTCAATTGTTCAATGTAGACTTCTTCCTCCAACTCTCCATTCAGGAATGCTAATTTGACATCCATCTGATAAACTTTAAAATCTTTGAAAGCAGCAAATGCAAGAAATAATATAACTACTTCTATTCTTGCCACCGAAGCAAATATTTCTTCAAAATCAATTCTTTCCACTTGAGAATAGCCTTTACATACCAACCTTGCTTTGTTTCTTACAACTTCACCATCTTCATTTAGTTTATTCCAGAAGACCCATTTGATTCCAATCACATTTTTGTATTCAGGTCTAGGAACAAGATCCCAAGTGTGATTCTTTTCAATTTGCATCAATTCATCTTCCATTGCTTTTACCCAATTTTCATCATTGCAGGCTTCACTTACTGATTTAGGTTCAATCTTTGAAATCAAACAATTCTCCTCTTGATCTTCAAAAATTTTTCTCCTAGTTCGAACACCTTTACTCTTATCTCCTATGATCTGTTCTTCAGGAGGATTTAGTCTTACATACCTGGGAGTTTTGGGAATTGCTTGAACTTTTGTTTCTTGAGCTTGTTCCTCAACATCTATACTATCCTCTTGAGTTCCTAGAGTTTTCGGATCAATCTGGATCTGAGTTTGGGATTGAACTTGCCTTCCTTGACTTGAATTTTCATCTTGATCATCTAAATCATATCTGCACGACCTGGCATCTCCTTCTTTTCTCTCATCAACTTTGACATTAGCACTTTCAAAAATCTTTTTCAACCTCTTGTTAAAGCATCGGTAAGATTTTCTTTTAGTTGAGTAACCCAGAAGAATTCCTTCATCACTTCTTGCTTCAAACTTGCCTAGATCCTCATCTCTTTTGATATAGCACTTATTGCCAAAAACTCTGAAATATCTTACAATAGGAGGATGACCAAACTAGAGTTCATAAGGAGTCTTACCAGAATTGCCTTTGATCTACACCCAGTTAAGAGTGTAGACAATAGTACTTACAATTTCTCTCTAATAAACTTGTGGAACATTTGATTCCATCATCATGGTCCTAGCAGCTTCTTGAATGGTTCGATTCTTTCTTTCCACAACTCCATTCTGCTGAGGAGTCCTAGGGGCAGATAACTGTCTTTTTATTCCTTGCTTCTCACAGAATGTATCAAACTATCTGGAGGTAAACTCTCCACCTCTGTCTGATCTGAAACACTTTATCTTCACGCCAATCTCATTTTCCACCATAGCCTTGAACACTTTGAATTTGTCAAGGGCTTCTAATTTTTCTTTCAAGAAGGTTACCCACATCATTTGAGAGTAATCATCAATTAGCAACATAAAATATATGTTTCCTTGTACATTCCTAATTCTGGCAGGACCACATAGATCGGTATGCACAATTTCCAACAATCCACTTGAAGATTGTTCTTTACTCTTGAATGAAGATCTGCTATGTTTACCCATTTGAAATTCTCTACACATGCTATTAGGTTTCACAAGTTTGGGAAGATCTCTCATAGCTTGAGTAGAACTTATCTTAACAATGTTATCAAAATTTACATGAGACATTCTTCTATGCTAGAGCCAACTTTGATCCACATGAGCAATCAAGTAACTTTTACCGGAACTACTTAAGTCAATCTAGTTTGAGTACCGGAAGCAATTTCAGTTCTGGAGCTTTCCAAGATTCTGCATTTTCCATCCTTGAATCAGAGATCATAACCCTTGTCAACCAACTGTCCAACACTGAGAAGATTATGCTTCAGTCCTTCCACATATAGAACATCATTTGTGTTATTCTTACCATCAAAAGAGATGGATCCTTTGCCACAAATTCTACCATCTGATTTGTCTCCAAACTTCACAAATCCACCATCATATTTTCAAAGCTCACAAACTTACTTTTATCTCCAGTCATATGATGAGAACATCCACTATCAATCACCCATTCATCTTTTTCAACAACTTAAACAGCCAAGGCACTCTCCACATTTGTACAGCTAACAGATTCAGTAGATACTGAATCTTCTTCTTTGATAGCAATGGACACCCAATCACCTTCTCCATGATCAGATTCTTCATCTATGACTCCTCCAGTTTCTTAGACATAGTAGCAATTCTTCTGACTTTTGTATTTATTAGGGTTTGGTTTTGAAAACCTCTCTAAACATCTTGAGGCAAAATGACCAATCTTATTACAAGCAAAACATTTTAATGGCAACTTTCCTTCATACTTACCAAATCCTCTTGGCATTCTTTTGGTAATAAGAGCTTCAAGTTCTGTAAACTCAATTTCATCATCTTCAATATCCTTCCTTGTCTTAGTAAATATGTTTGATCTTCCTGAAGAGATTTCACTCATATCATCTCTTTGTTTCCCATGAACACTTGCCTTGAATGCAGATTCAGACTTAGGAAGAGAATCACCAAACTCACTTAATTCAAAGTTGAAATTTTGCTAACCAGTTGATCTCTTGTAACTTTTGAGACAGTCCTGATCTCCTCTATAGCAGCAACCTTATGTTTGTATGAAATCAGGTAAAGATCTGAGCACTTTTGCCACAATCTCTTATTCTTCCAGAGTCCCACCAGCACACTTGATACCAGACACAAGATCATTTATTTTTTACATGTAGATTGTGATGTTTTCATCTTCACTCATCCTCAGGTTTTCAAAATTTCCTCTCAGACTTTGTAGCTTGGCACATTTGACATATTCATCGCCTTCATAAAGATTCTCCAACTTCTTCCATATTTCATGAGCAGTTTTTAGTCCAAAGACATTTGTCATTTCTGAATCAGTCAGGGCACTTAGCAAGGCTTCTTTGGCTCGAAGATTATTTTCAACATTTTTGACTTCATCTGGAGTTGAAGGTTTCTCTGGAGGATCATACTTATCCTTAGTTATCACCCAATAAGCATCACCCATGCATTGCAAATTGCACTCCATGTGACTTTTCCAAATAGAGTAATTTGTTCCATCAAATCTCAGGCTATCCTTCTTGTAGGTTGACATGTTGGATCTCCTCAAGCAGTCAAGCTTCTTTTAGAGGAACTTGACTCTGATACCAATTGTTGAAAAAGACCAGACAACTGAGAGGGGTGGGGTGAATCAGTTGTCACAAAATTTAACCTTTTCTTCCTTTTAATCTTCTTTCACAATTTGCAAATTGATTAATGATGTAAACATTAAAGCATGAAATAGCATCACATAAGCAGAAACATAATCAACACATTTGACACCAAGATTTTTGACGTGGAAACCCTGTTAAGGGAAAAACCATGGTGGGTGTTAGCCCACAAGATTCATACCTTGTTAAAAGTACTTAAAAGGAATGGGAAAGCACTTGCCTTCAGGCTCACTACCCATAGCTCACTACTCAAAAGAGAGGCTCACTGCCTACAAGAAATTTAAGTTTAACACAGAAAGAATTAACTGAGAAATAACATCTACTTCATGCTTGATTTAGTTTCATTGAATGCTCATAAAACTTCTACCTCCAAACTCTTCTTCACTAACTCTTCACTCTTCTCTGCTTTTGTTCTTATGCTCCTCTTTTCTGCTCTACTTCTGATCCTTTCTTTGGATTAATATTTTCTCTCAAGGATGATTTTCAACAACTCTTCAACAAGTATTTATACGCTTCATTAACCTTGGAATGATCATCAAGGTTGGCACTCCAAACATCTGACTTAATGTGAATCATTAAGTTGTCATCCAATCATAGCTAAGATTTGAATCTTCTTTCAACAACACGCCACGCTTTAGAGAATTGCTCTTAGAACATCCGCAACACTCTTGAATCATCCAGTCGACCAAGACTGGAAGAACAATATCACCAAGAAGGAAATCTTCACCAACAAACTTAAAATTCAATGTGAACCTCCAACACAACAATCACAAGATCTAGAGACCCTCACAAGCACAATAAATTCAACAGAAACATCTGCACTCCTCCAAATCATCAGAATCACTTGCATCTTTATCCGGAACCTCAAGAACACTATCTACCATGACTGTCAAACTAGAAAGATTGTTTGCAGACCTCCAAACCACAAACCACTTGTATTGATGATACACACTGACTTCCCAAATGTGCCTCCAGAACCGTAGATCATAATTTTACATTTTCAGAACAATCCAGACCACTTTCCTGTCACTCTGTCTCTTTTTAATACTATGAAACTGGTTCTACTCAGATGGCCATAGCTTCTTCAAATCTTCATGCGGACCTCTCAGATCTTGACTAGAGCTACTTAAAACAATCCTCTATACTGCCATATGATCCGCATCCATTGATCTTCACTAATTTTCTCAATATCCTCAGCATTCTAGTCTTCTAGACAGGCAACAAGATAGAATACAGTTGACACCAATGGCAACAAGAATATGTTGACATCAATGACAACACCGATTAGGCATATCTTTGCAACAATTTCATATTGAGGGATGTGAGGCACCTAAGAAAGCATGGAAAAAGTATTATGATCTATTTGGGAAAGTTAGTGAATTTCATGCTTTCCAAATAGATGCAGAATTGACTTCTCTTTCTCCTGATGCATTTCCTTCCATTGAGGATTGTTTGGTTAAGTTAAAAGGGTTAAGATCTCAATTGGTAGGCTGTGGGAAAGATAAATATGATAAGGAATCTATATTCTTGATTTTGTCTAAGTTGAAAGGCCCATATGAAGTTTTCTCTTCTGCCTTTTATTCCACTATGGATGCCCTAGGCGATGCATTTACTATACCTTCTCTTGAGTTGTTTTGTGAACGATTGACTAGAGAGCATGCTAAGCTAGTTGAATTCAATGCACTTCCCAAGAATCATGCATTAGTAGCTCAATCATCAAAAGACAAAGGTAAGAAGAAATCTTCACCTAAGACAGAATCAAAATCACCTATTGAGACTCCCACCTCTTCTAAAGAGGATAAGTCTAAGAAGGAGAAAGTTGTTTGTGCTTATTGTAAGAGAACTAGACATGATGAGCATAATTGTTATAAGAAACAGATTGATGAGCTAAAGAATCTTCTTCAAAAGAACCATATTCAGTTGCCTTCAAACATAACATCTAGTTCATCTTCTCCTTCTACTCCATCACCATCTACACAACCATATTTTTTGAACCATTTTATGCACGGAAAACTAAGGAACCCAAACATAAAGGTAAAACACTTTATGCAAGTACAAGTTCTACAACAGGTAAATGGCTTCTTGATTTAGGTGCTTATCATCATATGGCTTCTTTCATGGATATGTTTTCTTCATTTGAGCCATGTAATATGCCACCTATTTTGATGGGTAATAACACATACATGAATGTAATTGGAAAGGGAACTGTTGATATTGGTGAAGGTACCTTCAATGATGTCCTTTGTGTGCCTTCTTTGACCAATAATATTCTTTCCATATATCAAATTACTCATAGTGGTACAGGGAAGATAGTGGAGTTCACAATTGATTTGGTTATTATTAGAGACTTGGAAAGCACAAAGATTATTACTACTAGGGTGGTTGGTGATTCACTCTTGATGATGATTCAGATCCTTTGGCTAACATTCACACTCCTTGTGTGAATCATATTTTTTAGGAGAAGTTTGGTCACTTGAACTTTGGTATTCTCTCCTCTTCATCGGTTCTTGAGACTTGTGCTACACTTCCATCTTCTCCACCTCCTACTTCTTCAGAGTTTGGTGATCTAGTTCAGCGGGATGCTTCTTGTCTTTCATATACAATTTTGTGGGATGAGTACTTGACATGTGTTTTAGACTTGTTTGTGGAGTCTCACATTGATGATTTGGAGGACACATTTGGGGGGTTCTTTCTCCTCTTTGATGACAGCCATAGAACAACTGTTGTCAACATATCTTTATCTTTAAAGGTTGATGTTTTTCAATTTTCACTAGATTCTGGATTGTCACTTTCATTAGTAAGGCCTGAGACTTTGTTGGCAAGAGACATTGCTCTGATGAATGATTGAATGTTGTCATTGATGGAAACAAGGCAAACAAAGCATGATGGAGCTAAGGATGATTGGGAACTCTACTTGGAACAACCTGCATACAAGGTTCTGGTCCAGACACAAAAGACTAAGGCAAAATGGCTAAGTACTGACAACACAGAGTTAGTAGCATAGACTCAAGTGGTATTCCTCTGCAGTTGATGGTCAAGGTATGCAGTTCAAGTATGTTATTAAAAATTGTTTGAAGGTGCTATGTTCAAGATTGCAAGTCCTGATGACTTTCATAAGTTAAGTTGTGATTGGTCTAAGTCTAGGTGAACAGAGTAAAGACATGAATAGTGCACAATACCAGAGTAAAAGGGTCTGCATTCCTCCGCTGTTGCATATTTTGTCATGTGGTTCAAAAGTTATACTAAGAGGTCTAGAATGAATGTTGGTTATGAATCTTTGAGTCTCTTATGGTCCGCAGTGAGAGTTATGATGTGACAAATGAATTGATCAAGCATGTTCTTAAGAACCAAGCTGAAAGGCATGTTAGATCTTTATGCGGAGAAGATATATTGTTTGAACAATCAATCTAAGTGGTTGAATGATTGTTTGGGTCCGCATTGCAGATTGTACACAAGTTCAAGATGACAAGATATAACATTTGTATACATGGTTCATATTTGTCTTGCCAACCTAATTATGACATAAATCTTGTAGTGAATATATATACTCGATGCATTTGGGTGTTGAAGGTGTGAGAAGAGTAGTATGTGTGTGAATTTAATGTGTATAAGCAGAATTGTGACCAGAAAAAGATAGTAAGGATAGAAGAGCAGAGTTTATGTAGAGTAGAGCAGAAAAAGTAGAGCAGATAGTATGAAGTCTTTTGAATCTGTATATTAAACTAATTGGTACTACACCTTAGCATTTTGTAGATGCACCTGTAGCAGTCAACTCTTGGCAGTGAGCCAATCCTTTCTTCTATCTTCTATCTTTCCTTCTTTGTGGACAGTGAGTCTAATTGGACAGTGAGTCCATCTGTAGTGAGCATTTCTTTGGGTAGTGAGCCCCATGGGTGAGCCTTATGTAATCCGGTATTGTTGTCATAATATATTATGAGCTAACGCTCATCGTGGTTTTTCCCTTTTTGGGTTTTCCACATAAAATCCTGGTGTCCATGTGTTATGAATTTGTGGGTGCTCTTCTTGTGTTTACTTTACTTTCATGTTGTTGAATTTGGTAAATGGATTAACAAATGCGTGAATAAAAAGTTTTTTTAGAATACTGATTCACCCCCCTCTTAGTATTCTTTGTGTTCAACAGACTCCTGATTTGATTGTGGTGTCATTCGGCATCGACATGGAGATACATGAACAACTTTCAGAGACATCATATTTCATGAGACTTCTTCCCTCATCTCTTGTTATGGAGTTGGAGTTTCTTCATATTCCAGTGGATTGGTTTCTTCCCAAGGGAAGACATGTTGTTTGCAGGTTTTGGATCATCTTTGGTCTTCTTCTTCTAGCATTCACCATTTTCACTAGAGCTTCTTCATTATGGGGGGACATCTTGTATCATTATTTCCCTCTTATGGGGGGCTATTCATTGTATATTTGTGATGGGTGTTGTATTTTGGGGGTCTTAATTCTTCCATCATTCCATCACTTGTATATGTTTTGTTCGTATGCATTCTCACTTTTAGAGACGAGTTCTTTGCCATGATGTTTTCTCCTTTACTCCACTTGAGATTTATTTGTACATGGGTACCTAACATGTCCTAGTAGTCGGGACACATCCATCTTTGCTTTAGTCAGCTACTCCCTAAATTACACTTAAGGGGGGGTGTTAGTGTGATTAGGGATACTTCCTATCTAGTTTCCATTATGTGAGGATAATTCATATTATTTAACTATTTATTAGTTAAATAATATTCCCTCACATAATTCACATGTTAAGTTGACTTAGTGAGTCTTCTAGACATTTCTAGTTGTGTCTAGTTGTTGATAGTTGTCTTATCCTACACGTGCTATAGTTGTCACATGTTATAGGATTAAGACACTTGTCACATGACTACAACATCTTAGCTATCATCCTTGTCTTTATAAGCAAGGCTCTTCATGTACATTGTAACATAGAGGAATAATTTTGCATTCATTGATAGAATAGAATTATTCTCTCATCGTCTCTATTTCGCTTTCATGAAGTCCTAGATCTTGGGTGGCTCCTATCTAGCCAAATATTACAAAATTAATGCAACATTTGATGTTTGAGTATTGGAGTTGTTAATTTTATATTCTCCCATAGAGATAGGAGTAAAATCTAATGAACCCCAATCGTCACGCACAACATTTTTTGTGGCAAGAGGAGTTGATGAATCAACTTTCAAGTTGTTTAAAGTTTTATGATTAATAACTTGCTTTTGCATTTCAATTTGTAAACAACTATCTAGTTCAGGATCAACTTCAATGGTGTGAAGTTTATTTGCATAAATAAACTTGATCGATCGATGAAGGGTAGATGGAACTACCCCTAACGCATGAATCCATGGTCTACTGAGAATCATATTGTATGATAATGAACCAGGCATGACATGAATGATGGTAGACAATGTCACAGGTCCAACCTATATAGGTAAAGTTATAGTTCCTATAGATTGTCTTCCAACATTATCAAAGCCATGAATGTTAAGTCTATCCAGTTTGATTAAGGATGTATCAATCTTGATCTTACGTAACAAGTTGATACCACAAACATTAAGAGCCGATCCATTGTCAAACATAACTTGCTTGATTAATTTCTTGTTTATTGTAACAAAGATGAATAGAGGGTCATATTTATTTTGAACTTCAATAGAAGGTAACTCATGCTTTTAAAATAGAATGTCTATTTTTGTTGCATGTATACAATTTAACAGAGCTGCTACATCATTCAACTTGACAACGAATGGTACAATCACCTTTTGTCAAGATTCTTGGAGCATTCCATGGTATCTAGGTAAGGTTTGTATGAGTTCCCAAAGAGAAATCTTGGCAAGAGTAGCATGAAGTTGCTCAACAAGATCATAATCTTAACCAACTTTATGAGTAAGACGAGGTGGTTGAGGATGCATAGGTTGAGAAGTTGGTAAAGATATCAGAATGTTTCATTGTTGCTTATTTTGTTTGTTATTTTGTGTATTATATGTGTGAGAAACCATAGTATGACTAGGTCATTGTAATCCCTCTTGTTGACTTCAATGTGTTATTTGTTTAGCATAATTATAGATGTAATCAGGAGGTCGAGAAGAAGGGAGAAGAAATCTAACAGTGAGCATTGGTTTGGGTTGTGTCTGTGTCACATCCAAACACAGGTTAACCACTATTTTTGGCTTCACAGTTTCTTCTTGAGGTTTAGGAACATAGATTGCATTTACTATTCTTTGAAAGAATGATAGTTTAGGAGTCGTAGTGGAATATTCAATTGAGATAAAGTCCTCAAGGGCTTCATCTAACATATCGAAGTCATCACAACTAAACGACTCATTATACACATTAAAGTCTTGTAAAAAAAAATCTGACATTATAACATGTTCTATTTCCAACAAGAAAAGTATACTTTGCAATAATGAATATGAAATCACTATGCAAGGCTAACTTTAATGTTTTTTTCAATGTAAAGATAATTGTAACATTCAAAAAATAATGCATACACTATGAATGTAATGACAATGTAATCTAAATCTGATTTGGAACAACAAATTAACTCAGATATGAGAATAAAGGATGCTAATTCTTTAAACACAGGTTCACCAAAATGTTGAATGGTGAAAATGAGAGAGAATGATAGCGTGTATAAACCAAATCAAGCCTCTCTTTTCACATACACTCAACATTAGGAGATAGGAATCAAGCTTGTTCACTATGAAGGGTCAAACTACTGATTTCTATTCCTTTTTATGTTGTTGTAGATGAATGGATGCTCCAATTAGGTTTTCACAAGCTTTAGGCAACCTTATTACATGAAACCTTAATTGTAAAGAATGCTGAAACAAACTAGTTTCTAAAATAGAGATTGTCAAACAAACTAGAGAAATGCATATTAGGAGTGTCAATGACTGTGTACTTGGGAATTGGAAACTTGTCAGACTAGGGCGTCTGCCTTGGAGTCTAGAAAGTTTTTTGACTTTCAAACTTTCTGCACTAGGTATCAGAGTCTCTAAAAAGGGTTCCAGATCCTGGATTTGAATCCTTGTTAGACTAGGGCACTCGTCTCGTAGTCCTGAAGATTTTGCGATGATGAAACTAAAAGTTTTGCAATGACTGTACCTGTAATACCTGTTCTTCCTCCACTCCTTTCTGTTGGATCTTTCCCAGTGTAACCTGTACATACAAAAGAAGGAGAAGGGTGGTTGTGGCTATATAGGAGTTTGCCTCACTCAAACCCTGTCTTTGGTATTTCTACCTCAACAATAGCCAATGATAAAGTATGTAGATGCGTGTGCTCAGAAATCAAGTGTGTAAGCATAAATGAAAGATCCTAAATGACTCAAGCATCAAGGATAGATCCACACAATATTTCACTCAAGGAAACAACAACAACTTCACCTCAAGGAGATGATAGTGATGAAGACTTGTAGAACAAGAAAGCGAGGTAGCCATATTCGTGGAGGATTCCAAAACTCAAGTTGGAAAATTCAACCCTTCTCCCTATCATACAAAGGGCTTGACAAAACCATAGGAAGAGCAAGATAGACTCAAGATCTTGATTCCTAATCTCCACCAAATATGTCCATGATAGAAAATATCAATATCTTCAAAGAGCTTCAACAAAGTGCAGACCTTCAATAGTAGCAGTAGCAAGATTTTGGCATAATAAGCTTGCATGTGAGTTGTGTGTGATAAAATATTTTTCAGTTCTTTTTAAATACCTAAACTTAGAAATGCAAACAATCAAAATAATATGCTGACATCAAGCGAAAACCAAAATTTGAATTCAGAATTCTGAGGTGCACGGAACAAGTCGACACCACTCCAAAAATTAGGACCCAAAAATTTAGGGTTGGACTAGGGCACGAGTGCCCAAGTCCAGGACCCAAATTTCACTTAAGGTTTGGCTTAATGGGGTCTAGAACATCCAGAATCCAAGGTTTGTTTTCAGGTTTTGCAAGTTATTGCTTCAAAATGTGACATTTCCTCGATAGGGTACATGTCAATCAGGGTTTAGGTAGGTCTAAAAACAAAAAGGGTAAGAGGACACCAAAGGAGAGGAGTTAAACCATGTGAAATTGTGCTAATCCATGCAGGAGTACAAATTTTGACATAATAGTCACATAACACTTTAGTTACCTAAGTTTGTTTGGGACTTCTTGGGTGCCCATGTTTAAGACTTGCTTTTAACAGTTGATTTCTACCATGTAGCTTTGGAGTTCACTATATTGGGCGCTTGGATTTACATGAGGTTTCTTCTCATGTTATTGGATACAATTTATTGTATGTTTGAGATCCATGGCTTCTATATAATGATGCTTTGAGTTGGTAGAAATTGATGATTATAGATTATAGACAGGTAATGACAAGAAGGACAGGTATTTGAAGATTGAAGAAGTAACGAAGTGCTGGCAAAATCCAAAGAAGATTTCAGTATTATTGTAAACTCATTTACAGGAATTAATACAAGAATAAATCTCTTTGGGTGTGGAGTTTTTTCCCACAAGGGTTTCTCCACGTAAATTATATGTCTAATTATATAATGCTTTTTTCTTCTCTACCACATTGATTAAATTAGAGAAATGTTATGTATGAAAAAGGGGGAAAGAGGGATTTATGAATGATATGCATAGATCCTCCTTTCACACATAACATTCAAGGATAATTAACCGAGTTAAATCTCAACTTTTACAAGAGGATTCACCTACAAGATGGTTGTCACTTGTAATGATAGGAAAATTTGGAAATTAATGATTAATGTGTTAATTTAGTGCCCAATTATGCTGAAAACCCTAATTATGCAAAATCGTAAGAAAATAGACAAATTCTGACAAATGCTTGCACACAAAGATAGTAAATGAAGATAAGATACACACTAGTTTTCAAAGTTTAGGATCCTAAAATGTTGGGGTAAAAGGGACTCGCGCCCAAGCCCAATGTAGTGTTTTCTTTGGGGGTTTTCAGACTCCTTCCGTTATTGATTATCCCTGTTCTGGAGGTTTTCAGCTCTGCAAAATCGGAGGGCAAAGAGACTAGTGCCTAAGCCTCGACTGTGCTCTTTTTTGATTCTTTCTATCAGTTCCAAAATCCTTATCCTTTGTAACACTCCTCTGTAATTCCACTCTTTGTGATCTGATACCTATCACCTGCAATCACAAGAAGAGGGGTTGGGGGTTGTGGTGTTTAGGAGCTTGCCTCAGTCAAGCCCCAGAATGGCATTCAAGCCTTCCAACACCGTTGTTTAATAAAGAGTGTGTATCCTTGCAGGATAGAGGCAAAAACAAATTGATAAATAATTGATTCAAACATAAATAGATACCACCTCGGAGGTCTAGCTCGCATGGAGATGAAATTACTTTATGCCATGAAGAGATGGATTGATGAAACCAAATATGTAACACAAACATAATAACAACACAAGTCTGCTCTATAGCACAATGAAAGCCTTGAATATCCTTAGCATAAGATCACAATTTCACATTATCCATCTAGTTTACAAATGAAGTCCTAAACATGCTTATATATGTATTCCCGCTAAATTCAAACTTAAGATGTCGGCAAGGAAACCTTTTTATGGTCACAAAACTGACATTTAAATTTGGGACCCCGCCAAAATAGGCTAGGACAAGGGCACAAGTGCCCTTTCCCTAGGACCTATTTTGGGTTAGGGTTAAGGCTCAACAATGTCCCTCAAGCCCCATTTGACATGGGTTTTAGCTCATTTTGTCTCGGGAGTTAAATCTAACATGCAAGATGAAAAACAAGGGACCTGGGAGCTTAACTTAGGAGGTAAAAGTCCTAGGGGGACATTTTATGACATAACATTTAGCCCCCACTTTAATGTATGTATGCTCTTATGACCCATACATGCATTAAAGTACAGTCAAAACACAACAAACACACTATGCACTTGAAGCTAATGCATACACAAAGATTGAGGAACTATTTCTAGTCCCTAGTCTCAGATAGACATTAGAGAAAACACGCTGTAGACACACCAAACATAGTGAAGACAGTAACAGGCATGCAAAACATGATGAATACAATGATATTTTATTTTCATTTTCATATATATATGAATGCAGATACATGGAAAGTAAAAATGCAACACACAACCCCAAAATGTAGGAGGGGCATTTTGCCACACCCTTGAACCTACATATGGGGGAGAAGACACACCATACAAATCCCAAAGTGTAGGAGGGGCATTTTGCCACACCCTTGAGACCACTTGAGAACAAGCACACCATACAAAACCCAAAGCATAGAAGGGGCATTTCTCCATACCCTTGAGACTATGCTTGGGAGAAAACACGCCATACAAAGCTCAAGTGTAGGAGGGGCATTTCACCACACCCTTGAAACTACACACATGGGAAAACACACAAAAGACACATGGAAAACACAAGCACTGTATATCATGCCAAAGACATACTATACGTCTAGTACACGACAAACAAGGCGATGGAAAGAGCTTATTGCTAAGTTCCCACCATCTCAAGCACGCTACAAGCACACTTGATGGTTGGGCTTATGCCACAACAACTGCCAAAGACACGCTTAAGGGAGGATAGTCTCATATCCAACCTCGCCTACTTGAAGGACTTTTAAAATAAAAAGGATGTGCACTAGCTCAAGAGATATACCATCCTTGCCTTCGTAGAGGACTTTTGAATAAAAGGATATGCATGATATCCCACCTCTATAGAGGGCTTTTTGATTGCAATATAGAATAAAGATGTGCACTCGCGCTAGAGATACAACATCCCACCTCCGCAAAGGGTTTACAAACACACTTCGTTAGTACCAAAATCATCAGACAACTTACCTTATATGCCCCCACCTTAAGGTGGTTGATATTGTGTATCGATAGCAAACACATTAAGGTAGAGAGAAAACACACAAGAGAACAAGAGCTTTCACAAAGCCCATGCCCCCAAAGGTGACATGTGCTCACGATCGCTGAATGTTCCCACAAGCACATCTTAATCTAAGCAAAACATGAAAGCTATGCATGAAAACAAAGAAGCCAAGGCTACACAAACAGGTTCAAGTTCGAGTATAGCCATGGGGATTATACTGCAGGCATCTCAGAACCAAGTGTAACAACAAGGCGAGACACCCAAAACAATCAAAGTGCATGCAGCAGATGTATTGTTATGATTTGTTAGCAAGATAATATAACATCAAATATCACATGGAGTATTTCTACTAGCCAAGCGTTGGATATATAAATCAACCTCGTCTTCATATATGGACTAGGTCCATTTTTGCTTTGCTTGTTGAAGGGACACGCAGTCTGTATCAATATATGTTTGTTTTTCATCATCCTCCGACTAGGTAGAATCACTAGAAGAAGGTAAACAATAAAATGAGAGAGGAGAACAAGTGTCATAGGAACAATCATGTAGGTAGATGCCCCCAGGTCATCAACCGCAATGCTATGCACCTAAGACATAACACACAACAATGAAAATAGAGAAGTAAGATAGAAGAATGCGGATACAAATAGAAGAATGGTCACAATAGAGGTGGTCTCCTGGTATCCTTGACCTTTAAAGAGTATTAAGGGTCATCCAAGGAGGCCTAAAAAACACATAACACATCACAGGGGGAACACAACACAAGAGGGGGATTTCACATAAACGAGCAAATAATGCTACGACATAGGTGACCACCAGGTTAGAAATACTTACCTGTTGCTAAGAAAGGCTTGAACTTGTGAGCTTATTAGAAAGGTGCTCCATCAAGTTTTGTAAAAAGTGTGAACAGTTCACATTTGTTTGAATCGTATTTTCAAGATGATCAATCGGTGTTTGTTTGTCAAATCGTTGTACATTTGAAATCTTCTATTGTTTGCAAGTAGGGGAATCATTACTATTACCCATTGATGATAACGGTCTTGTTCTTTTATGATCTTTTGATTTCTTATTCTGATGAGTCAATCTTTCACAGTGGAAAGGACTATCTTCCACCGTAACAACCTTTTCCTGTGTCATAATCTCTTGTTTCGATTGTTCTATTTGTCTTTCTAATGCATTTTAGTTAGCTCTCGATCCTTGAAGGGATAATAGAGGAGGAACCTTAGCATAAATACCATTTCTTCATGGATGAGGTGAATTCTCAAGTTTCTCCTTAGCCACTTCTATCATACCAACTATTTTATCATAATCCAAATAGTCTTCTTCCTGCTCTACTATATTTTGTTCCATCATATTGTTCTGATTATGTCTAGGGAATGGATTAGTAAAGATCTATAAATTCTAATTCAGAGGAGCAACTAACTTATTTCCATTGTCATTCACACCAGTTACTTGTATAACATTCGAGTTGATGAGGTCTTGAATTTCATGTTTAAGACGCATACATCGTTTAGCATCATGCCCTCATTGCCGATGATAATGACAAAAAACATTAGCATCGAAGTAAGGTCCTTGCATTCTACTACTATCCAATTGTTTAATAAGAGGAAGCTTCAAGAGATTATTATTTACTACTTGATTTATGATAGAATGTAAGGAGTCAGATATCAGAGTGAATTTTCTTTACTATTGTCGATTCTCAAATGGTTTCCTCTTCGGATTAGTGATAGCTGACACTTGTGAAAAGTTGCTTGAATTCTGCCCACTAACCTTGATGAAACTCTTATTATTCCTCTTAATTTTTTTTTGTGAGGGTCCAGCCGTGGATTGACCAAATTGAGATGATGAGTTTTGGTTTTCATACTGACTAGATGAAAGTTGGTAATCAGAAGGGCTGTGCATAAATGTTGAAAAGAGTTATACTTCATCAAGAGGATCTTATCACGGATGTTAGATTGTAGATTTGTAATAAATACCTTCTAAATATCCTCATCATTCATTTGGTATTGAATTTGTGCATAAAGAGCTTGATACCAACTGATAAACTAAGTTAACTTCTCTTTCGAACATTGTTTACAATGAACAAAATCAATTAATGAGACTTGAGGTCCAATGTTTGCTTGAAAATGTTGTAAGAATTGATCAACTAGCTGAGAGAAAGAGTATATTGAATTCAGAGGTAGAGAGAAAAACCATTCTAAAGAAATATCTTTGAGAGATCATGGGAAAAGTTTTGCTAACAAGTCCTCTTCAAAGTAGAAAGCACTACACATAGCTGTGAATGCTGCCACATGAGTATTAGGATCACCTTTTCCACCATATTTTTTAAAGCAACAAGTTTCAAACTTCTCAGGCATAGGGGTTCTCAAGATTACATAAGATAGAGGATTACGGGCATGATAAGTTGGTATATTAGGTTGTGAAGAATTTGTCAAGCTCGTCACCTTTTGTTGTAAAGAGGTCATGCCTTGCAAGAGTTGGTTTAAGAGGGCATCATTAGAAGATGCGGTTTGAGAATTTGGAGCCGTGGTCATGAAATTTTGAGGAGATTGATTGTGAGTGGTAATGAGAGGTTGTTGAGAGTAATTTTGAGTGGAAGGTGGTTGAGAATAGTTTTAGGTAAGAGGTGGTTAAGAATAAGTTGGATGGAGTGGAGGTTTAGAGAGATTATTCATGAAAGAAGTCACCCTAGGTGGTTGGTTTTGATAGTTGGATCCCACAACTTTGTAATTTTGTGAATTAGTGCCATTATATACTCCAATACTAGTGGTAGAATTACTACAAGTATGTGCATTAGTAGTTAGAATTGTTGATGTAAAAGTAAACATTCCAGTAGTCGGTATAGGTGTCAATACTTGTGACGTATGAGATAGTGATGACATGTTATTAATAACATTCGTACATTCTGTCATAGACATAACATTATTATGCACTATATTCACTAAGCCTCTAAGTGCATTAACACCATCTTATCCTTCTTTTATCAACTCTCTTATGTTGTGAATCATAGATACAACTTCTTTTGCTATCCTTTCATTTTCCATAAATGCTTGAAAATCAGCTAGTTCTTTGTCAAGTTTGTTTATTTACTCATCAGGTATATGTGTTATCACCTCAATAGGGTCCTCAACATCATGAAATATTTGTTCTTCCATTGTAGTTGTAGGAGGTATGATATCTTGCAAGGTTTGTATTTCTCCTTTTGTAAAGAAGGTGTTCAATGGATCTTCAGATGTAGGAACACTGTTGGTTGCAAGAGAATTAGAACCCATAATTCTAATACTTCTCCTTAAAGGGATATTTCTATTAGGGAGCAGTTTATAAGACTCATACAATAGCATACAACACTCAATGCACAAACTCGGAGGGCAAAGGGACTAGCGCCCAAGCCCCGACTGTGCTCTTTTCCACTTCTTTCTGTCATATCCAGAATCCTTATCCTTTGCAACACTCCTCTGCAACTCCACTCTTCGCAATTCAATACCTATCACTTGCAATCACAAGAAGAGGGGTTGGGGTTGTGGTGTTTAGGAGCTTGCCTCAGTCAAGCCCTGGAATGGCATTCTGATGTAGGGGCATCCTGATGCACCCTTTTTGAGGCAAATTGTGTCATGTTGATACACTTTGGTTTTTGATTTGTTTGGTGTCAATAAGGTCATGTAAGACCATTTGGAGTCATTTAAATCCATTGTGTAATGTTTTGGAGTCAAGTTACAAAAGTTGCAAAACATTGTCAAAATGTTGTCAAAGAGTTGTAAATATGGTCATTTGTGTTAACAAGTAGTTAGAGGTAAGTTTTTTTCAGTTGGGAATGATGGAGACATGTTAAATATGCCTTGTAACATCAATTCAAGGAGTTGGATGAAGTTTGAATGAGAAGATCATCATTTTGCCACGTTCTACATTACATTTTCCTGTAAAAACTAACTGTAAATCATGTTACAGTATGGATTGATACTATGTGGTACGGTCCTAAAACTAGTTGGAGAAGTTAGAGGAGAGATTTATATTTCAAATTCATTTGTTTTGGTAAATTTTTATGAAGTTTTGTACGAGATATTGTTGTTTTTGTGACTACAGGTCAAAACCCTGCCTAGGGTTTCTAGAGAACAAATAAAAAGTGATGGGT
This sequence comes from Cunninghamia lanceolata, assembly GCA_027924645.1. Lineage (NCBI taxonomy): Eukaryota > Viridiplantae > Streptophyta > Pinopsida > Cupressales > Cupressaceae > Cunninghamia > Cunninghamia lanceolata. Next base: position 430,826 of record BSBN01000474.1, on the reverse strand, counting down.
AGAGATTCCACCAATGAAAACCCATGAAAGTTGGTGGAAATATCTGTCATGATGTTGACCACACATTGGAAAAATGAGGGAGTCTAGTTTGCAAGTTTGAGGGAGTTCTCAATGATAGTTGGTTGTAACTGTGTGTAAACAACCCAAAATAACCCTAGTTCTTTGTTGTTGTGATCAATCTATGCATTACTCATTGATGGAATGGTGTAGAACCATATTGGAATGTTGTTGGGGGTCTACACAGGTCTGAGAATGCATGTGACAAGTTTCCTTACTTTGTTTGAAGTCATTGCCTTAATACACCTAGTGGAAGCAAGACCTAGTTTGTAGGATTCATGGTGTCAAGTACTTGTTTTGGACTATGTACGTTGGGAAACCTTTAGAATATGTTGAAGCAAGTCTAAATACAATAAGTTGTTCATATTCCATGTTGCCTTCAATGGTTGAGTGTCACTAGGGTGTTGTCCCATGTTTTCATGTGCACTAGGGAGCCTTTAGGCATTGTTTGAGATGAGTCATTATGTGAAGGGTATAAAGGCAAAAAAGTTGTGTTAAGACAATCCTTCCTCTACATCACATTCAAGCCTTCCAACACCGTTGTTTGATAAAGAGTGAATATCCTTGTAGGATAGAGGCAAAAACAAATTGATAAATAATTGATTTAAACACAAATAGATATCACCTCAGAGGTGTAGCTCGCATGGAGATGAAATTCCTTCATGCCATGAGGAGATGGATTGATGAAGCCAAATCTACAACAGAAACACAATAACAACACAAGTCTGCTTTGTAGCACAATGAAAGCCTTGAATATCCTTAGCATAAGATCACAAGTTCACATTATCCATCTAGTTTACAAATGAAGTCCTAAACATGCTTATATATGTATTCCCGCTATAAATTTTGTAATTCAAACTTAGGATGTCGGCAAGGAAACCTTTTAATGATCACAAAATTGACATTCAAATTTGGGACCCTGCCAAAATAGGGCAGGACAAGGGCACGAGCACCCTTGCCCCAGGACCTATTTTGGGTCAGGGTTAAGGTTCAATAATGTCCCTCAAGCCCCATTGGACATGGGTTTCAGGCCATTTTGTCTCAGGAGTTAAATCTAACATGCAAGATGAAAAATAAGGGACCCGAGAGCTAAACTTAGGAGGTAAAAGTCCTAGGGGGACATTTTATGACATAACAAGAAATACTATTACATCTAAATTGAAAGTAATTTTTAGATTTACACATGCTTTTATTTCAAATTTGAAAACATTTTAAAACTACATAGCTGCAACTTTACCTTGTTCTCTCTCCCTTTTTCCAACGGCTAAGTCATTTGAGACTACCCTTGATGAATTAGGACTAGTCCCTAGGGTTTTACTTCTTGAGATTTTATGAATCCTTGAGAATTAGAATGAATTGAGTACTTTGGTTTAAAGAAGAATGTTGCATGGACTTGGTTAATACCTCCACTTAGATGTGGATATTATTCTCAATATTGAAGGTAGTTAGACCTTAGTCCTTAGATTCCTAAAATTAAGCCTTGAGTTCATGAACAATTTCAATGCTTCTTATGGATTAGAATAATTTATGCCTTGAATATGTTTTAAGATTATTGACTCACCTCAAACCTTTGTTCTTTAATCTATATGCCTAATCTTTTACTATCCTTATTTCATCTGAGTGGGTGGCAACTGACAAGAAAATTGTTTGGGGAACTAGACCCTAGAAAGGGTTGCGTACCTACTTAAACAATTTTGTGAAATAATTAATGTTAGATTGACTTTCAGATTAACATATTTTCATGAATTCTTTTCAGTTGTCCACTCCATTGGTATGAATATGTTCTCAACTACATGTTACTATTATCACTCAAATGTTCGAATGCTACCTTGTGAAGATGTATGATATATTGCATGAATATGTTACCTTTCTTGCCATCTTGTATGAAACTATGGATGATGCATGTTGCGAGTGTATTTTTGTATTTCTGTATGATGAGTTAGAGAATGAGCATGGACAAGTGCCGAATATGGAGCTAAAGAGAAGGGCAGGTTCCTTCTTGAACCTATCTAGTCGAACATGACCAGAAAAGATGCTTTGGCCAAAGCTTGTCAGTCAAATTAGTAGCAGTTATTATGTGATGTTTTATTTCTCTCTGCCATATCATGATATTAGATCAGTATATGCACTTGATAGATGCTATAGAGATGATAGATATATTATGCTGCACTAGATTCCTTCACACATGTCAGCTTTAGTTTACTAGACCCCTTGCAAAGGGTCGGGCTTCTCCATTCAGGAGTAAGACCAGGGAGCCATGAGCCTCATGGATTGGAAGTAAATTGCCTTGATGACGCTCTCTCTCCACTAGGTTTAGTGTCAAATATTTGTTAAGGTATCAAAGACATTGTATGGTGTATTTTCCTTTTGTATGAACCTATATGGCAAGATGTTGTAAAGGCACAGTCCTTTTTATTAATCTGATTGATTAGCTGATGTAATGAATCTTATATGTATATATTCATGAAAATATTTATTATGAGTTGTATTATTTATGGGAAAATTTAAATCCTTCCCTTTTTCCACACTATTTTATGAGAATAATATTATTTTATTCTAGTGTAATGGATTGAATTCTTACATGTGGTATTAGAGTGTTCTAGGTTCAACACTCGGGCCTTGAGTCTTCTACACTTTAGGTTGCATTGTAGTAATGTGAACCTATTTGATGACCTAAAGTCATAGGTGCATCAATTGTTTTAAGGACCCTAGTTTTGGGTTGAAGATTCCTTCGATGAGTTGGAATCTTGTCATTTCTTAGATGGTTCAGTTTGGAACTTAGTAGAAGTTTAGACGTAGTTCAATCATTTAGATAACTCTAGATTTATGAATCCTCTTTGCTTTAGTTACATTTTTGTAGGACTCTCTAACAAGAATGAAGTCATGGAATGGTGACCTTTTTAAGAAGTGAGTGATGAAATAAGATTGGATGAATATACATGGGCCGAGATGGATAAAAATGGTGACAACCCATGAGTGATGATGTAGAAACTAGAATAAATCAATTAAGAAATAATTTGGGAAGAGAGATCTCTCTGATAATGTAGAGGTTGGATGAGTAGAATACAAGAGGGATAAGTGACAAGGAAAGAAGATCTACAAAGGGGTAAAATGATAAAGAACAATCACCTGAGAAATAAATAAAGTTGTTGATAGTTGGAAGAGCCTCTCAAGAAGAAGGAAACCCAAGATGGATGTTTTAGGGGCAAGGTTGACCATAATGCTAATTGTATAAAACTATGGATACGTTGATTTTCAAGCAACGCCTTTTTTTGATCAGTATGTGAGCATGGTAGAACTCATGCGATCTTTGGAAGATGCAAAGATACCATTAGGGTCTTCACTAATGACCTAGGATTAGGAGTTGACTGGATAAGCCATCTTGATCTGTCTTATAGACAAGGGAGGAATAATTAATTATGTGTTTAAAAGGATCTTAAGAGTCCTGTATGCCTGATTTCTATTAGAGACAGTACTCATAAATATATACTAAATATGAATGATACATTTTCTTGTCTTGAGCAAGTAATGCACGTATGCAACATTGTTTTCATACTTCATGAATTATTCATTTCTCATGTTCTGTGTGAGTAATGCACTTGTGTAATTATTACATTGTGCGTGAGATGCACTTATTATATTTATTGTATTAAACTAATGTGAGTAATGCATATTTCATATTTTGTGCACTTGTGTGTGCAATGCACTTATCATATTTATTGTACTTATACTTGAACAAGTAATGCTTACTATAAGTAATGCATATTTCATGTTTTGTGCTAGTGATGCACTACAAGTAATGAATTTCAGTATGAGAGATACACTTTTTGTGAATGATGCATGTGATGCACTATGAGTACTTTTTAAATTCTTGTACTCTATGTGAGTTATGCACTTAGGGATTCTTATATTCATATTATACATGACTATTATTCATGCTTGGTGTGCTACGTGATTGTATATTCATGCACTTGAATCTTTCTCTTTGTTTGCATAATTGTGAAAAAGATGTATTCACACCTTGAGCAAGTATTGCAATGATTGTAATATTCTTGTTTTAACATGTTTATGACATAAATGGGTATGCAAGTAGGAGTAATGAATGCTCATGAGTTAGATAAGAGAGGAAATTTTCTAGTTTGAATTTTACATATCCTTATTTGAAAGTATTTTGAGAAACTGCAGTTCATATTATTTAAAATCATTAAGTATTTAATGCTATACAATGTGCTATTATACAAATGAATCCGAGTTTTACTTTAAGAAGATTTGAAAATACTTTATTGGCAATTTAATTATTTATTATAGAATGATGATTGATTTATCTGTGATTTAGTAAGGTAATCAAGATGACACACTTAACCTTGATGATCTTTCAAGACCATGATGATTCCCTTATGTTATTGATGATCTTTTTATCATCATTCCTTTGATGTTGATGAACTCCTTTGACAGACATTTCTTGATGTTTTTGGTTGTTGGAAAATTCTTTCTTGTTGATCACCTTATTTGGTTGGGTAATGAAATCTGATCTTTTGATCTTTTATTGAATGTATGTGATTTAATGTTGAAATCAAAAAGTTCAGTTTTAGTTTTGATGAACTCTTTTTGTTGATTGAGTTGCTCTATTTTCCTTATTGACAAACATTGCCAACTTAATGTTGGCTTCCTTTCCTAATGTCGAATCCTAAAGACTAGCGTTGTAATCTTTTCAACTAATTTTGACTGATGGTAAAATTCGATGAGGTAATAACTGATTGTTGAGCTCTTTGTTTATAATGTTTGACCATTTTTTTATTAATAGAAATGAAGTGACATCATTTATTTTTGACATTTGACTCTCCTTGACTTAAAGTCTTTTTGTTTATGCTGATTTAACAGTATATTATTACTTTTGACTTAGTGTCATCATCCTTTGATGATCTTTTTCATTAAATTGAAATATTCTTAATACTTAGTGTTGATATCTTCTTGAGTCAAATGTTGAAATTCTTCCTTTTGTTAGTGTTGTTGATTTGACAATGATGATAACAAGTAGTATGGGAAGCTTGTTTTTCATCATAGAATGGCAATTGTTCAGATGTCTCATGCGGGTAGGCATGTTTGACAAAATGAACATATTGTTTGTTTCCTTTATGTGAGTGGCTATGTGTGATTTAGAAGCAGTTATACCTCTTTGAGTAAGTATGTGGGATAGAAATCACTTGTATGTAAATAGCCTTGAGTATAATAAGACTTGTTCAAAAATATTGCATTGATAACAAAGGTAGGAGAGTAGAATATTCTAGAAAAGATATGAATTAGTTTGATAATTCCTTTGCAAATAATCATTGCTTATAGACTTGAAATACCATTATTTCCTAAAATCAAGCTAAGATGTCTGTATATGCTGCTAATGCACTAACGACGAGTGCAAGTGTATGAGTTTTAGACACAGAGATTCTATTGTTATGATAAAAAAGGTACTACGAAGTAATCAACATCCATGACAGGAGGGAATATTATGACATTAAGGTAAAACCAGATTGGAAGAGGTATACAAGTTTCTCATGAGTTTAGTCAATTTGATCATCAGGATGATGATTCTTTTAAGGGGGGAAGGATGTCACAACCCTTGTTTTCAATAATTGATTAATGAATTCAAATATTATTATTTAATGCATTGTCGATGAATTTTGACTTGTGTGTGTGTGTGCAACAAGGACACTCTCTCACTCTCTCGACAGAGAGGGAGTATCATTGAGGTAGAGGGCGTCTAGCTGATGGACGACGACTTGTGCTGAAGGAACCTACGCACACACCACTTAGTCAAATTGTATTGCATTCATCTGCATTTGTGTTATTACATTTAGAATAATTATTTAGGTGAATAAATATAATTATTTGCATAGATATTGTGAAAATGAAAATAAGATAATTCTTTTGGGTCGCAATAAATTAATAGATAAATCAGTTGCCAAATACTAGGATATTTATATGTTTCTTAGAAATATATTCTTCTGGATGCTTGACATCATTTATTTACTAAATTCTATTTTAGGCCAAGAAGTGGTCGTTTCATGTCTTTAAGGTAATTAAGTTTTGGAATATTTGGAAATCAATATTTCATTTCTGTTTCTTCTTAGTGGGGTTAATTTTAGAAGAGAAGTAAGTGACATTTAATGCATTTTCTATTTATTTTTCTGAGCGCTTATCTTTTATAAGAATGGGAGAAAAATTGAAAGAAAGGGGGAATTCTTTCTTCCCGTGAAAGGAAAACATGGGAAAATTGCTTTGTTTGAAATAAAATAAGGGAAGTCTATATGAAGATGCGGAAGAAAATTCGGTGGTAGCAAAAGAGATTTGGATCAGAGGAAGGAGATTAATAAGTCCCAACAATTGTCGAACTCCATTATTAACCAATACATTGATGCATAAAGGGATTGCACACTACTAAATGGACAAACATATCCTATATCAAGCAACCTACTGGCTATATAACGTGCTACATTTACATTGTCAAATTAGGGAATAGTATTCTTCTTGGATGATGCCTGTATTGTGTGTACAGTTGAGGATTCCTGAGTTTTATTCTAGAGGTTGTGTAAGGGAACTAAATAAAGTAAATACAATACTTTAAGTAAACATGAATAATGGAAAATAACTAAGCTTATCTAACTCAACAATAGTCAAATGATTCTTTGTAACTTCTATGTAAGAGAGTAACTAACAATTGGTTCAATTAGTGATCACCTTGACTCAATGGACTTAATAACAGAAATTACCAAAGTTAAAATACTTCACATTACTCATAACAACATACAACAATCACACATTTATATAAACATACAATTTATAAACTGAACATATGAACAAGGTGGAGAAACATAGTACCTCAAGTGGCCGGCTTGAGTGACTATGATCCCACAAGATCTAGCTAGATATCTACTAAATCTTTTTAGTCACTAACAAAACTCAAAACACATATTCCTTCATTGAATGCAAATGTAACAATGATACAACAAAATTTGATACTATATCTCTGTTCAATCTGTATGAAGAAAAATCTAATCTCATCCCATCTAGCTAACCAAGATCAACATTGTTTATATAAATAAAGCTACTGAACAATAAATGACATTACTGTCCATATCCCACATCATAGGAAAAGGACTTTATTACAGAGCAACTAGAAATAGGAAACTAACATGGAGGTGACAGAGATAATATAGTCCTATTGCAACTCTATCTCTTTATTATCCATGAAGAATAATCAATGACTTAGAAACAGAATAGAGAACACATTCTAGATTCCTTCATCATTTAGGATTGCATAATTCATTAGAGGATAACCATTATGGAGTCATGGATGACTCATCCCAGTCAATTTCAGATCTTCTTCCTTTGGCTGTAGGTACCTGTATCATCTTCTATGGATATCAACATCTCCTTTGGCTGTGGGTTGTCCAGTGTTCTTCATGATATGAAGCCACACTTTTGTTGCATGAGGAGTTAGTACACCACATAGTATTTATGCATCACTATCACTAAAATCAACATAAAGTACTAACATATTTCATGAACAATCATTCATTCACACATCATTAATTAACAACATATTATATACCATCTTCATGATTAAGTGTCTTAAGGATAAACATAGACATAATTAATACATATAGAAGACTGTAAATGTCTCAAGAAATAGGTAATTAAAGCAATAGAAACAAGACAAATCATGGTCTCATCACACCCCCCAAAATAATCATGTTGCTGGTCCTCCATCAACCAAGGTCTTAGATTGCACTGGAGGGATATCTCCCTGTAGTCTGTTGGCTCTTCTACTCCTCTTTCTTGTTTGAGGTAGAAGCCTATCTGATGTGCCAACTGATCCCATTTGGCTTGTTCTGCAGCCTGATTTGTCCTTTGTCCCATCCAATGTGGAATAGGATAAAGTAGCAAAGGAGGATGGAAGACCATTGGTAACCATTTATCCTATGCTCATTAGCTAAATTTACATATCTCTTTGCCCTATGGATTGCTACTAACAAGTTAAAAACTAAGTGAGGCTCCTTTCTCTATAGTGCTAGTGTCAATTCCTTCCATCTACCTTGTGAGAAACCCAAAGTTTCTTTACCAATCTTTTCTACCAATTCCCTGAATTTATTATAGTCCATGGCTCTGCATTCCAATAGTTTGGTTTCTACCTCTATATGTTAAATTAAATTAATCCATTCCTCCACCATCTTTCGAGGATTTGGAGATTCTGCCCTCAATTTGAGAGGAAGTGACTTCTCTCTCTCATTATACTGCTGCATTAATTATCCCCTCTTGTGCTCATTTTGAATGAATGAGGCAAAGGACTTCAACTGCACATCCTTGATTACAACTAGGGGATTCTAGTGAGTGTCATAAGGAATGGCAATTTCAAGTAAGTATAATTCACATAGTTGGTTCTGCATTTTAGGGGTAGCTCTTTGGTAAGTTGTTAGAAATAACGCAGGTGTGAGTAAGGAGACATGGGCATCACTGTATAGTTGGCTAAATTAGAAGCTCAGATGCTGCTCTTGCAAATAGAGGGCGTACACCATGGAAGGTGGCCTACATCTCATCAATTGAACAATCATGTCTACCATTCTATCTACTTTGAACTTCAACCTCTTTATTTTTACATTTTTCATCTCAATTTCCTTATTGTGTTTCTCCTCTAATTCACCTTGTTCCTTTACTAATTTATCTTTTTCGTTCCACAATTGTAAGGTGACTGAGAATAAGGTAACTGGAGCAGGTTCTATAGACTAGTCTTATGGCTGCATAGGCTCTTAATTCCTCCCATTTATCTCAATGATGGCCAATTGGGCTAATTGTTCATCCTTGTTTCTAGAAGACATGTAACTATTCTTCAAACTTTTTAACCCTGTCATTCAATCTAGTTTCATTCTGTTGATAATCCTTCAGTTTCTTCTCCAACTCTGCAATTGTTGCTAGCTGTAACTCATCTTTCTCACCCTCTACTGTGTCTATAGAGTCTAACAATAAGTCTTCTTCCTAAGGTTAATCTTGAGGGATTGAGAAATCTAGTTCTTCAATTTCAGAGGAAGGTTTATGACTTTTTCTGGCTATCCATATATCTTCTTCCTTAGACTCTGCATCAAACTCTTGAACAAGTGTATAACCCAAATTTTTCTGCTCTTTGTCAACAAACATGTACTCCCTCTCAGAGTCAGTATCAAGATCAACTACATTCCTCTTTTTAGGTTCCTCTAAAAGTTTTTTGTCCTTCAGGCAATCTGAACACCTACATGATTGAGTAGGAGTTCCTTATTTGTTCTTAACTCTGGAAGAAGATGATTTCCTTTTCTTGGTGGCTTATGAAACAGAAGGGGTTTCATAAGGAGTTTTAGATGCTACGGTTTCACATGTAGTTTCAGATGCTATGGGCGATGAGATAGAAGTTTCAGGCTACAGTTTTTGTTTTATCTTTTTCTTTTTGTGGCTTTTGGTCTGCGAGGATACATGTTTTGGCAATGGAGTTGAAATTGGTGAGACTGCAAGTGCAGGGGAACTAGTAGGTTTTTCGATGGGTTCAATAGAGCTCGAAGCTGGCTGCTCCTCAATAGTTGCATGGCTACGGGCAAGAGAAGCTTCTGGGTGAGAAGAGGTTGTTGGTGCTTCCTCTTCTTCCCATATTTGTAAATTTTCTACCTATGCCTCTTCTTCTACCTCTAGTTCAACTCTCACCAACCCCTCATTAACATGATTAACTTCAAGAAATCTTTCCCAAGACAATTCAGGGTGATGGATAGACATTCTTCTTTTTACTAACAAGACAATCAAACCATGATGAGATAATGAGGACCGACAACTTTTCCTCCTATATTCAGCTGACATCCGTTTCAACAAATTAAATAGAAAATTTAGAACATTCACTATCCTTCCATGATGTAGATGGCTTAGAAGTTTAAAATGTACAGTATAAAGTAAAGACTACCTTCCATCATATGTAAGGTATTTAATAATCCAGGAAACTATTAAGGCCCAAAACTAGGGTATATAAAGTCATTTGGTACCTTGAGATGTCAATTCAACCATTCTCCCAGTCGTATGAACTCAACACTTGCAGAAATGGCGTCTGCTCTAACGAGAAATTCCTCTCCAGCTGCTCGTAGCCTTGTAACTTTAGCTATAGTAGCTACAATCATGTCAACCCTTAAACCTTTCACTGTAGCTTCCTCATTATAGAATGTCTCTACAAACTATTGAGTAATGTCCTCATTATACTCTGTTATCTTGAGAAAATATTGCAACAATCCTGCCTGTTGAAAAATGGGCAAGGACTCCATGTTAGCCAATAGTACTAAGTGAACAATAGGTTCCCTTCTAATGGGGTCACTACTCATTATGGTATCTCAAGAAAACACTCAATCCCTATTTTCAATTTGCTATTCTCAATCCTCTGTTTCAATTTGTTGTTCTCAATCCTCTGTTTGATACCCAATGCTACTCACCAAGACCTTATTACTAGTTGCTTTTGCCATTTGCTTGATTTGTTTAGCTTGTATGTTATGTGGTGAATGGTAATAATTATGGAGCAAGGGGTTTTGAAGTTTGAATGTATGTAAAATAATTTAAAATCCCCCCCAACTAAAATTTCATTTGTTCTCAAATGAGAATACTGGCAATGGTATGGAGGGATGGGCTCAAAGCATGTCAAATTGATATAATATGGAGGATTAATTATGTGCGAATAAAGAAATTAACAAAATAAGTAGCAATAAATGTTAATTAAAGCAATGAGTGAGATGAATACCATTGAGGTGATGCCAAAATTGCAATTGTTGCATGTAAACATGATTGCATGGTAGATTGAGTTGATGTCCTCAACAAATGAGCTGGAGCAAATCAATGATATGATAGTGACAAAGTGTACTAATGGAATGTAGTAGATGTGTGACACGTAGCAATGAAGTACTATCTAGCAAAAAGATGGTGACATGTGTATGACGCAAGAAAAGGTGTTGCAGGCAACATTGGCTGCATGCACATAATTAGAATGTGAAATGAACAGGTCCCATGTGCATTGGTGCAACTGTTACAGGTCCCTAGTGAATGAAAACCCTTAGCTGTGGGTGCAGCAAATACATGTCCCATGGAACAGTAGATTACCTTTGGCTATAGGTCCCTTCGATGAAGTGGTTGAATGCCAAAGGAAAGTTCTAGTGTAGAATGGTATTGAAATGATGGAGCCTAAACTTCTGATTGGAAGATCACCTTGTTTTATTTCTATTGCTATGTGATGTGTGTGTGTTGTGTGTTTTTATTTATGTATAAAGTTTGTAGAACTCAAACTTACTTATGGAACCTCAATCAAGCCTGCAGCCTAACCTATTATGGGAACAATATGATTAGCTGATACTTCACTGAAATCCTCACCGGAGGCAGAGGGCTGTGGAACTTTATTCAATGTGGCAATGGGATTTGGTGCTGGAACATTGTTTTCCACTGCTACCTGGCTGGAGACCTCTTATGATGTAAGAGGATGTGGATCTTCATTATCCATATCTACCTTTAATTACTAGAGAAATGTAGCTTTACTTAAAGGCTTCTTATACAATTTCAATCTATGCCCATTAACCATCAGTGAGAATCTAACTTGGTCAATTGTGGTTAATTGAACTGCACCATTTGGGAAAATGTCTTTGATCTCATAAGGGCCTAACCATCTTGTCTGCAATTTGCCCTTATGATCTTTATACTTGGAGTCATAGAGAAGTGCCTAATCACCTGCCTAAAAGTCCTTGGTTTTGATATACTGATCATGCCATTTGATTCTCTGGTTTTGAACTAATCTAGTGTGTTGAACTGCTTCCATCCTTAACTCCTCCAAGGCATTAAGATGATGCAGTGTTTGCTTTTGAGCTAGTGATAGATCCATACCAAGTTGGACAACTATTCTTAGTGTTTGATATTTAAACTCAATAGGAAGGATAACCTTCTTTCCATAAACTAACTCGTAAGGTGTGTACCCTGTTGTTGTCTTCCATGTAGTTCTATATGCCCAAACTGCTTTAGAGAGTTTGGCTACCCAATCTTTCTTATGCACTGCAACTGTCTTTGTCAATATTTCCTCAAGCTCTCTGTTGGTCACCTCAACTTGACCATTGGACCATGGATGATAGGGGGTGGACTTTTTATACCTGATTCATACTCCTGAACATGGATAGCAATTACTGTAGATGTAAATTGTGGTCCTTGATCTGTGACTATTTCCCTTGGGACCCCATACCTTGTAAATATTTCTTTATAGAGGAATGCAACAACTTTACTATCTCTGGCTACTGTCAAGGATTTCACGTCCACCCATTTTGTAAGATAATCAGTACAAACAAGTATATATTCCTTGTGGTTAGAAGGTGGATCTATGGGTCCAATAAAATCAATGCCCCATTTGTCAAATGGTGTGACCACCAGTTGTGGTTGTAAAGGCATTTCATCACCTCTTGTAGGTCTACCCATCCTTTGACAATGATCACATCTTCTTGTATAGAGAGCTGCATCTTTATGCAATGTTGGCCAATAATATCCAGTATTCAAAATTTTGGCTGATGTCCTCTTGGCTGCAAAGTGTCCACCACAAGGTTCATCATGGCAAGCTCTGAGAATGTCATATAATTCATCTTACCTAATACACTTTCTCATTATATGATCAGGTCCTGTATAGAAGAGATAACCAGATACCCATGAATAGAGAAAGCTACGCTCCACAAGGTGGCACCTCTCTCTGGGTGAGAGGTGTGGAGGTGTTTTCCCTGTGACTAGTTAATTTGCTAGATTTGTATACCAAGGAGTTTGTATAGTCAGTACAAATAAGTATTCATCTAGAAAAGAATCATCAGTGACTGGGTCCTCATTACAAGTAGGGAGCCTGGAGAGGAAATCAACAACAAAATTGGCCTTCCCTAGCTTATCTACAATGGTGATATCAAGTTCTTGAAGGAGCAGTAACCATATAATCAATCTGCCACTTACCACTAGTTTATTCATATGATATCTTATTGTTGCATGGTCAGTGTGAATGAAAATAGGATACCTAGTGATATAATGTCTGAACTTATTAATTGCATAAACAACAGCTATAGTTAAGTTTAGCAACTTGAAGATTCTTGCTGATGTAATAAATTGCATATTCCACATTCTCTTCTTTATGTCCTAACACAACTCCTACTACAAAATCAGAAGCTTCTATATGTATATGGAAAGGTATTGCCCAATTAGGTCCTCTGAGTACAGGTGTCTTTGTTAATGACTCTTTGAGATAGTCAAAGGATATCTGACAATCAGTTGTCCAATTAAATTCTACATCTTTATAGAGTAAGACAAACAAAGGAGCATCAATCTTATTGAAATCCTTTATAAATCTTCTATAATAGCCTGCATGACCTAGAAAACTTCTAACATCTTTCTATTTTTGAGGAACAGGTAAGGTTGAAATGATTTCAATTTTGTGTGGATCCACTTGAATTCATGCTTTGGACACAAAGTGACCAAGCACCACTCCTTCTTGCATCATCATGAAACATTTTTCATGACTAAGAGATAGATTATGATCCTGACATCTCTACAATACTTTTTTTAATGTTCTTCAAGGCCTCCTCATAAGACTCTCCATAAGTGGTAAAATCATCCATATAAACTTCCATAGAGTCACGAGCAAGGTCAACAGAGATGCTTAAAACAACTCTCTGAAATGTGGTAGGTGCATTACAAAGTCCAAATGGAAGGACATAATAGGCATATGTCCCCCATGGGCATATGAATGTGGTCTTATCCTGGTGTTCAGTGGCTATCTTGATCTGGTTATATCCACTGAATCCATCAAGAAAAGAAAAATACTTTTTAATAGCCAAGGAGTCGAGGAATCGGTCAATGAAAGGAAGAGGAAAATGATCTTTCCTAGTGGCAGTAGTTAATTCTTTGTAGTCTACAAAAAATCTCCACTTAACTCCTTTCTTTGGCACTATTACCAATGAAGACACCTATTAGCTATCTGATATTGGGTATATGAATCTTGCATCCAGTAATTTCTGCAATTCATTCTTCACTATGTCTCTTACTGCAGGGTTCATCCTTCTTTGACACTGCCTAACAGGTCTGCATCCTTCATTAATGTATATCCTATGCATGCAAAGATTAGGGTCCATTCCCTTCATATCATGATAGTCCCATGCAAATGTTGTCTTATGAGTTTGCAACATTTTAATCAGTTCAGTCTTCTAGACAAATGTCAATTCACTATTGATGTTAAGTGTTTTGCCTAGTGTAATGTCAACTGGCGCTTCCATAGGCATCACAGAGGCAATACCCAACCCTGATAAGTTGAGACTACAACTATGAGGTAGCAATTGATGAAACATTCTGCTAGAGGAAGCATAGGTTGGAGTATTGATTGTAGGTAGGACATTGTGAAGAGAGCAGGCCATACATATTAGACATGGGTCTTGCTGTATATTTGTTCCATAATTGTTTTGTATGACATTGGAAAGCACTTCATCTTCATCTTGAATAGCCAATAGTGGGTCTCTTTCAATTGTCATTAATGTCTGAAGAGAATATTGGTCTGCATCCCCATAGGTCTGGCCAAATAGATTGCTCCATATCAGCAAAAGGTTGAGCAGGTGGATAAAGGACCAACTTCTTTGTTACATTCCCATTGGAAATTATCATATTTCCTGACCAACATCCTATGAAGGCATCTGCTGTTGCCAGCCAAGCTCTCCCTAGGATGAGTGGATATCCTCCTAGGCTAGCCTTGGGCTGCAAGGCCATAAGTCTCTAGGGTATTCCCATGAATCCATTGTGATTACAAGATCTTTAATAACCCCTTCTAGCTTGACTGTGGACCTATTTGCCAGTTGGAGTATTGTGGGAGTAGGTCTGAGGTTATCTAGTTGAAGGTTACTCATTGTTTCTTTTGTCATTACATTAATGGCTGCACCTAGGTCAATCAAGGTGTTTTTGATAAGGGTACCATTGATGTTTACATCAACCACAAGGCTTCCAAGAGCTACATATTTTGGAACAACCAAGTTACTTAACATGATATCAACAAGTTGTCCTATAATATGGACTGTCTGAGGATCTTTTCTCTTCCTTCCTAGTTTCTTAAGGCATAAATCCCTGATGGCTTTGGTATATATGGGCACATCCTTGATGGCTTGGATGAGGGGAATTTTAACACAAACATCTTTTAGCTGCCCCATGAAATCAAAATCAGGTTCAGATGGAGTTGGTGGAGGGTGCATTTTCAATCTCTTTGGAAATGGAGGGTTTCTGGTAATGGTTTCTTCTTGTAGAGAGATTTACTCAGAAGGCTTTTGCTAGTTATTCAGATGGTTGTCAGTGATGGAGGGTGGCTCCTCATCAGGAAGTTCTATGATGAGCAGTAATGATGGTCCAACAAGTATCTTTCCTAAGCGTAGGTGCACATCACTAACTTCAACCATATAGGTTGGGTATTGGATGGATTCATTAGTATAGGCCTTGTTGGTTCCCAAATTAGCAGTCATCAAATTCTAAGCGTTTGCCACTTCCTATGCTCAAGTTTAATGATAAATTCAACTAACAAAGACAGGAGGTTGTTTGCACCTACCTCCCCTTCACTTCAGGTTTTGCCGCACCTAGGGGGTATCCCTATAACAAAAGATTTAACTTTGACTCTCTCAAAATAAAAGATTTAGCTTTCCAATACTAGGCAGAATGATGCTCTCATGTATGGACCAAGATGTGTTAGATAAACCCAGATTGGTAATGTTCTTGGACTATCTAACTGGTTGAGGATGAGAGCATGCCAGGTCCTACCCCTACTCCTACAAACTAACAGGTTGAGATTTTGAAATGACTTGGTTTTTTGAAGTAGTGGGACCTTCCTAGACCCCTTGGACAAACAAATCCCCAGACTAGTGCCTTACCAGGGCAACAGAGTCAAAACCATAAACATAAATGTTCCTACATGACAATAGAAGCTCATATTAAGAGGACTCAACACAGAATATTACTGCCTAACAACAATATGTCCCAGACCAAGTATTGCCTATGACCATACTTTACAAATCCTTTAACATCACTCGCTTTTCCCTATATCTAGTTTAAAGCCGGTTTAATCTACCCCTTGAGCAAATACAAGAAACTAGACACATAATGCAACACATGTACATTGAAGAACTCAGAAATCCTTGATAACCTCATCCAATAGAAAAACAATAACATCAAAGGAGATAGTCATAAACAACACACACACACAAGGTGTTTCTTATTGAATTCAACCTGAACAGAATATTGTCATACATAAAATTACCATCTACAAAACAGAGAATACCTCTGTACTAGACAAGGAATTGTGCCTACAACAAGAAATGCCTTCCAAGATGTGAATACCTTGTATTCAGAGTCAAAAAGAAAAGACCCAACCAACTTACCTTTTTTTGTAGAATGGCCATAGATTCCTTTTTAAAGGAGCAAACAAGCTACCGGCCATCTACCTTCTAACAGACTCCCTAAATGAAAAGACCTCATCCTTACAGATTTTTCAATAAATAATTAGATCATCAATCAATTTGATCGCTGGGACAGTTAGATTCTTGCTAAAATCCCTAAAAATCTATTGGTTGAGAAACTTTTTCCTTGATTGGATGAGCAGATTAGATGTTTTAGTCTATGACCATGTAGCAGGCTCATTAATCACAGAGTAAAAATGAGCAAGAATGGCGTAGAAAGACAACCACTCCAAATTTAAAATTTAGCCATTGATCTGGGCCTGTCCTGTGCTCAATCGACAGTCGCTGAGTTCCTGCCACACCTTAAAATTCCATGTTGGCACTGTTAAAAAGTCCTTGCTAATGAAATCGCACCATGCAAGAGGTCTTCCTCCTTTGACTCTTCCTCCCTCCATCAGATCTTGCCACATGTCACCATCTCGCAGCATTGCAGCTAGAAATGGGCCACCACTATTGATCTCTGCACGACCGTGCCAAGCCATCTACTGTCTCATATCCATTTGCCTTGCATTCCTCCAAATGGGAACTGGCCACGTGTAGCCTTGTCGCACCGGCACGGCAAATATTCTTCTTGGTCAGATTCCCCTTCGACGATGCGTGACCATCAGATCTAGGTCCTCTTATAGATCTTTTCTTGCTATGACACCTGGCAACCCTTGGTAGGTTGCTTGGGATTCTTGATTGAATGGCTGTAAGCCATGTTCTTTCAACAGCTGGCACCTTATTGTGGCCACATAGGGGGATGATGACATCATCGATGACACGCTACGATATTCACTTTATAAAGCTCTTGAACTTTGGACTTAAGGTTTAATTTCTACGGGTAGCAACGGGTAAGACCTAGAACAAGGGGTCGGTCACCAAACAGATGAAAAGGCCTTAGGTTGTGACTTAAGTGACCAGGGACCTAGGATAAGTGGTCAATGAGAGAATAGAATACAAAATGAAAAGGGACCGCAGGACTTTCTAAGGTTTAAGCAAAAATGGGGGTAAACACTTATGAGATGAAATTGAACCTTAGCCCTAGGTGAGCACCACCAGGCCTGTTGAATAGGCTTGTTGTTAGGGTTAGGTGTAGGTTTTACTGACAATTGAGTAGCTCTAGGATGGGTAGGAGTAGGCGAGACTGTATTTGGCATAAGGGCAGGTTACTAAGGCAGGGTTTGGTGTGGCTGCGGGTAGTTCACATTTAGATTTTGCCAAGGTTGGTTCCCCCACCACTGTTGTGGCCATGGATTTTGATTGGACTATCATTGTGGATTATAATTTGAGGATTGGGATGGTTGTTGTGGCCATACCCCCTAGTGCTGGGTCCAACTAGGTGGCATGGTTGCCCATTGCTGTTGTGGCCAGTTATACCAAGGTGCATTGTTCTAATTATGAGGATTTGAGACAGGTGGTGCAAATGACATGGAGTTGGTCAAGGGGTCCTAAGACATACCTTGTCTTTGCTACCATGGACTTTGTTGTGCAATGTAGAACACTTGACCTTCTTCATCCTCTATGGCCCTGAAATATGCTTTTTCATTCTTACCCTTAGAAATACTAGCAAGTCCTTTGCATCAGCAATTGGCCTTCTTCTGTCAACAATGTGGACATATTCACTCAAAGCTACCTCTGACGCCTCTTGTTTCTTCTTTATGTGCAGAGTGTCCAGTTGTGTTGCTAGATGGATTATGATATCCTCTTTCATGTTGGACAAAAGATTGCCGAGCTCTACTCTGGAGACTCCAGTGGATGATTTACTTGAAGATAATGTTCTAAAACCTCTATTTTTCTTTAGAGTAGAGTGTGAATAGTTTCTACAGATTTGACAGATTTTATCAAATCCCAATTGAGAGGTATCTCCTGCTCCAATTAGATTGAGTGCATCCATACATTTTTCACTCACACCTCTTAGGAAGACTAGCTTGAGTGACTCTGGAGAGAGCCTATTCTGCCTTGACTTTTTGAGGCAAAACTGAAATCTCTCTACATAATCTTCTAGGGGCTCATCTTCTTTTTGTGACATCCTGAAGATGTCATCCCCCTTCATGTATCTACCATGACAAGAGTCCAGATATTTCTACAAAAACTTCTCCTTCATGGTGGCTCAAGTAGTTACATAAATCTCACCCAAACCCATAAACCATCTTAATGCAACATCCTTGAGGGTGGCTAATAAAATATTGAGCCTATATGCATATGTAGTGTAATCATAACTCCTACAGAGTACATCAAACTCAAAGAGAAATGTATCAGGGTCTTCAGTGATTAGCCCATGAAAGTTTCGTAGAGAAGAGGGATATTTTTCAAGGTGTCATCTCTCTCCTAGTTTGTAATAGGAAATGCAAAGGTGACTGGTTCAGATAGGTTTTCTACTTCTTCGTCTGCCATGATGTCTTGGTTCCAATCTGCAATATCTTTAAAATCCTCAGTGTTCTCCAGACCAAGGGATGATTCAAAGTGTTCTTCTTCTTCTGTTGAACTAGTTGGAAGAAATCTCCCTCTATGGTTGCTTCACCATCACATACAATAATGTATAAGCTAATGGCTCTGTTCCTGCACTATGTTAGTGAATATTTTGGAGATAGATTGAATATCTAAGTGGTCCTATATGCTAAAAAGTACTATTTCCTAGTAAAGCAAATACAAGCATAAATAAACAAGAACTCAGAAACTCTAAACCTTAGCACCATCCCCGGCAACGACACCAACATGTCAAACTTTGTTATTAATCAATACATTGATGCAGAAAGGGCATGCACACTACTCAACGGATCAATATATCCTATATCAAGCAACCTACTAGTTATTTAACATGCTACATTTACATTGTCAAACCACATAAATGAATTCTTCTTGGATGATGCTTGTACTATGTGTACAGTTGAGGATTCCTGAGTTTTATTCTAGAGGTTGTGTAAGGGAACTAAATAAAGTAAATACAATACTCTAAGTAAATAGGAATAATGGAAAATAACTAAGCTTATCTAACACAATAGTAGTCAAATAAACTTCTATGTAATAGAGTAACTAACAATTGGTTTAGTTGGTAATCACCTTGACTTAATGGACTTAATAACAGAAATTACCGAAGTTAAACTACTTCACATTACTCATAACAATATACAATAATCACACATTTATATAAACATACAATTTATAAACTGAACATATGAACAAGGTTGAAAAACACAATACCTCAAGTGGCCGGCTTGAGTGACTATGATCCCACAAGATCTAGCTAAATCTCTACTAAATCTTTTTAGTCATTAACAAAACTTAAAACCCATATTCCTTCATTGAATGCAAAGGTAACAGTGATACAACAAAATCTGATACTATATCTCTGTTTAATCTGTATGAAGCAAAATCTAATCTCATCCCATTTAGCTAACCAATATCAGCATTGTTTATATAAATAAAGCTACTAAAAAATAAATGATATTACTATCCATTATCCCACATTGTAGGAAAAGGACTTTATTACAGAGCAACTAGAAATAGGAAACTAACTAACATGAAGGCGACAGAGATAATACAGTCCTACTGCAACTCTATCTCTTCATTATCCATGAAGAATAATCAATGAAGTTTAGAAACAGAACATAGAACATGTTCTAGATTTCTTCATCATTTAGGATTGTATCATTTGTTGAAGGATAACTATTATGGAGTCATGGATGACTCATCCCAATCAATTTGGGATCTTTTTCCTTTGGCTACAGGTACCTGTATCATCTTCTGTGGATATCAGCATCTCCTTCAGTTGCGGGTTGTCCAGTATTCTTCATGATATGAAGCCACACTTTTGCTGCATGAGGAGTTAGTACACCACATAGTATTTATGCATCACTATCACTAAAATCAACATAAAGTACTAACATATTTCATGAACAATCAACCATTCACACATCATTAATTAACAACATATTATATACCATCTTCATGCTTCAGTGTCTTAAGGATAAACATAGACATAATTAATACATATAGAAGTCTAGAAATGTCTCAGGAAATAGGTAAGTAAAGCAATAGAAACAAGATAGATCATGGTCTCATCAATAATGACAAGTCATTATTTTGTTTTCTATGCCTTTATGATATTTCTATTCATGTCATGGTCAATGCCTAGGTACGCTTAAAGGGTTTTAAATGCAAGTTTATTGTTGAATGTAATAGAGGTTTAGGAAAGTTTTGGAGCTTTCCTATGTGTTTATGTATGAAACTGTGAGCTAAGGTGTTCCTTAAAATAGTTCTTGTGCTTTGAGTATTCATCCTGTAACCAGAGCGCCATAGCTCTCTTTTAATGTATATCCCACAATCAATGCAGTATGGGAGTCAAGTCTCCGTGCATGCATGACCTTCAGGATACTAGCAATTCCTGCATTTATCAAAGGACCTTCCTTTCGTTGGAACTGGACCCTGCCTATCTCTTTTAATTATATATGCAATCTTTAATCTCACCATCATTTTACTTGACTTCTGCATAAATGTTTGGGAGAAGAACTTAAGCTGAGTAACTTTAGGATCTAATTCATAAGCAGCTACACTGTAAATACTCCTAAGACTATATTTATATCAAATCTTTAGGCACCATGTTAACACATCTACAAAACCACCACAGGTTTTAATGGCATCTCATCGATAAAGTATAGGGTGTCCTCATGGTAGCTAGCATTGTCAAGAAGGTCAACCATGTTCTCATAACAATCATCTGTAGCTGTAATGCAATAAGGGTTACTCATGTGAATGTAGTATGCCCAACAACCTTGCAAATCCATAATGTGCAATCCTCCAATTGTTGCTTCTCTTAGAAGATTTCTATCGAACAGTTCATGTGCATTGTCTATGCTTCCTCATTTTGCACATATGTCCACCAAAGCTCTTCCGACTTTAGTATTTGGTAAATCCATTACAAGCTTCCATTTCTGGTGCATGTAAAAGGATGTTGGAAAAGGTTGTGGAGTCGAGATCTATACACTACTGATTGGATTTATTTTATTAAGCCTATTATTGTGTAAAAATTATTCTTCTCTGGTGTTAGCAATTCTATTGCAGTAAGGTAGTGATACCTCATTTAGGGAAATCCCTAGCAAAGGCCAAGGAATATGACTTTACTTCTGTCAAATTCTTAGATTGTTTCTAAAGCCTTATTTATATTGCATTATCCCTTTGATGCCATCTCTTTGAGACATTGTAGCAATAGATCATCTTATTTTACTTCATTCCTATCCGACAACCGTGGATGTGCTGAGGCCACTCTCCTCGTAGGTTTTATGTCTTCAACTTGCATGTCTTTTCTATAATTTTTTATTAGCACCATTCATGCATTTTATTAGGGAGGTGTATAGTAAAATAACCTATATGAATGCATAGTATTATCTTCTAGTAAGTTGGATCATTCGGAGGAACACTTAGATGCTTTCTAGCAGTATTAAAATGTTGTGTTTTGATGTTTGTGTAGTAGTATTAAAGTGTTTGTGTTATGATGTTTGTGCTGCAATATTTTTCCTTGTTAGTGAATAACTTTTTCTCCTCATTATTATACATATGTATATAGTTAGTGAATAATGAGCATTCAGGGGTGAGATGTTTGTAATGTCTCCTTTTGTAAATGCCCTAGTTTTTGCCCTAAAATCACAATTCCAAGTTAAGCAAGAAATGAAATAGAGTTAGTGATATCATTTACCAATTTAAATTGTTGAACAAGATAGTTCCTGGTTAAGATCTTGCAATCATGTTAGATAATCATTGAAAGCATAATCCATAAATAGATCTTTCCTACTAGGGTTAGGAACATTATCTTAATCATATGATATACCCAATTCATTAATGGAGTCCAAACCAAAAAGGTTTATGATAGGGGGTATGATAGGGTACTTGAAGCAATCCTCTACCCTGGGCCCAAGAGTAGATATACCATCCCTCTTGGCCTCATGTGGCCCTTGCCATCCATATGAGGGGGTCTACCTAGTAAGGAATCCTATAGTCATTCCCCCTCATCTTACCATCCTTATTCTCCTCCCTATGATTGAGACTCCTTAATGCAATAGCCAAACCTAAGGGGGTATGATAGGGTGCCTAAAGTGGTCCTCTACCCTAGGCCCAAGAGCAGATATACCATCCCTCTTGGCCTCATGTGGCCCTTGCCATCTAGATGAGGGGGTGTACCTAGTGAGGAATCCTATAGCCATTCCCCCTCATCTTGCCACCCTTGGTTGCTTGATGAAAATACATCTAGATTCATAAATATATCATTATACAGAACAATCATGATAGAGCATACATATCCTTTATATGCGAGTAATTATGCATCAATAGACTAATCATCATAGACTAATTAATAGTGAGTTCAATACATATATTAAAAATCACAAAGTATACACATCATACACGAAGCATGTACACATCATACATGAAGAAGACATAATTATTTTAGGGTTCTTATATGACTTCCTTCTGATGAAAATAGCTTCATTGATTGCTAATTGATATCTCAGATATTTGCTGATTTGATTGATTCAATAATAGAATTATAGAACAATAGAAGGATAGAATAATCGTATGATAGAATTATAGAATGATAGAATAATCAAGTAATAAAATGATACATTGATAAAAGAGTAGAAGGATAGAATATAATGATGATATAATAATAGAATGATAAAATAGATATGATATAATGATAGAAGAATAGAATGAAAGAATGATATAAGAATAGAATGATACAGTGATAGAAGAGTAATGATACAGTGATAGAAGAGTAGGAGGATAGAATAATAGGGCAATAGAATGAGAAGATGATAGAAATATAGTATGATAGAATGACTACAATAAATACTTCTTTGCTGCTATCAATTACTGTTGTAGATCTTTATATCTTCCTTTATTTCTGCTTATATATTTTCTTGCTGGCTAATCTCCTCTTTTAAACTCAGAAATATCTTTCTTTTTATTGCCTCCTTACCCAACTCAACTTCTCTCTCATTTATAGTATTTCAAAGGAGGCGATCATTAGGAATGACTGTGTCTATTATTAACAAATATGACTCTTCACAAATTGCACATCTTCAAATAGGCTGTTGTCCTTTAAAATAGACTACACCACTTGTTAACATTTATTTCTCCTTTACTAATCACTACTCCTTTGTAAAATTAAAATCACTACTTTAAATCACTTCAGATCATTGCTTTAAATCTGTTAAATCACATATATTATCTCTTCACTAATCAATGCACCATTTTATATATATATATATATATATATATATATTATGTTTTCTTTAGAAGATAGTTGTTCTTCAGAAGATGAGGGTCATGATGATTCAAATAATGAAATACTTTTCTTGGCCATGAGTGTTGGTGACAAAAAGGATGAAGTTGGAAAATGTGATACCTTGCAAGCAGTCGAAAACAATGAAAGATCAATGGTTGTATGGACTGCCTTCCATACAAAAGAAGAAACTAAAACTTGGGTTATTGACAGTGGTTGTTCAAATCATATGATTGGTGACAAAGAGAAGTTTATCAACCTTAAGAAGTGGGATGGTGGAGCTGTTAAGTTTGGAGGTGACGAGTCAACTCAAATATGTGGAAAAGGTGTCATATCTATTGATTGAAAAAATAGGACTGAGGATGTTCTTTATGTCGAAGGTTTACAACACAATCTTCTTAGTGTCAGTTAGATGTGTAGAAAAGGTTACAATCTTACTTTTCATGCCAATGGTTGTGAAATCAAGAAGGCAAGATCCAGAATGCTTGCTGCAGAAGGTATCAAGACTTGTGATATTTATTACCTAAAAGAGGCAAATGGAAGAATGGGACACAACAACTTTGATAATATGGTAAGAATCAGATCAACTCATGCAGTAAGAGATATGCTTAAAATCATCAAGCCTGCAAATACTACATGTAAGGAATGTCAAATGGGAAAGCAGACAAAGACAAATTTTAAAAGCAAGGAGTACTCCTCTTCAAAGCCATTGGAGCTGATTCACACAAACCTATGTGGACCTACAAGAGTAAAGAGTCAACAAGGTAAAAGGTATTTTATGTTGCTCATTGATGATTATTCTAGAATGACTTGGGTTACCTTCTTAAGAGAAAAATTTGATGCTCTTGATAAGTTTAAAATCTTCAAAGCTTTGGTTAAAAATGAGATGGATGCTAAAATCAAATGTTTAAGGTCAAATAGAGGAGGTGAGTTCACTTCAAATGAATTTGAGAAGTTTTGTGAAGATCATGGTATTAGGAGGCACTTATCTTCCCCTAGAACCCCTCAACAAAATCAGGTGGTGGTAAGGAAGAATAGGATTGTGCAAGAAATGTCTAGGGCAATGTTAAAAGATGCAGATATGCCTGATGTATAATGGAAAGAAGCAATTCACACTGTTGTCTATCTAAATACAGAGTACAGTTAAGGATCAATAGCTCAGATCCCTTATGAGTTGTGGTATGGAAGACCTCCCTCTATCAAATCTTCAAGCTCTTTGGAAGCAAATTCTATATCGAAAGAGATGAAGACCTAGGAAAGCTTGATTCAAGATGTGATGAAGGAATCTTTCTTGGTTACTCAACTAGAAGCAATGCCTATGGATGCGATAATAAAAGGTTGGGAAAGATGATTGAAAGCACAAATGTCAAAGTAGGTGAAGACTTGTATTAGTTCTCACAAGATTCAGAAGACACTGAATTTGATATCTTCCCTTGCATTGAAGATGTAGAAGAAGAAGTGAAAGAAGAAAAGGAACAAGAATTAGAGTAGTTATCCAAGATTCCAGCAAAGGATCATTTAGTAGATCAGACCATTGAAGATGATGAGGAAGAAGTAAAGGAACAAGAACCAGAGCAGTTGCCCAAGACTCCATCAAGGTATGTTCAGAAGAATCATTCAGTAGAACAGATCATTGGAGATAAGAATAAGGAGTGCAGACAATAAGAAGATATGCCAAGATTCATGTGTAAGCACACTTGTGTTTTCTATCTCAAATAGAACCTAAGACCTTTGCTGAAGTCAACAAGGATGATGGATGGATAAAAGCTATGGAAGAAGAAATCAGATTAGATTGAGAAAAATAAAACATGGGAATTGGTTCCCAGACCAACAAATAAGAACATCATAGGAACAAAATGGGTATTTCAGACAAACTGAATGAAGAAGGTGAAGTTGTAAAGAACAAAACAAGATTAGTATGCAAAGGATATCCTCAAGTAGAAGGCATTGATTTTGAAGAAAATTTTGCTCTAGTAGCAAGGCTAGAGGCAATCAGAATGTTCCTTGCTCTTGCTGCTCACAAGAACTTCAAGGTGTATCAGATGGATGTCAAGTCAATATTTTTGAATGGTGATCTAGAGGAGGAGGTGTACATTGAGCAACCAGATGGTTTTTAGATATTAGAAGATCTGGACATGGTATGCGGACTCAAGAAGGCTCTGTATGGGCTCAAGCAAGCACCCAAGTATTGGCATGCAAGATTAGACAAGTACTTACTTCAGCAGGGCTTCAAGAAAGGTACTACAGATAGCAATGTTTACATAAAGGAAGGAGACATGATCCTGATAGTTGCAGTTTATGTTGATGATATTATTTTTGGAGGAAATGATGATATGTGTAAGAAGTTTGCAGAAGAGATGCAAAAAGAATTTGAAATGTCCATGATTGGTGAAATGTCATTCTTCCTTGGTCTTCAAATTTCTGAGCTAGATGGTGGTATCTTTATTTCTCAAGCTAAGTATGTTAAAGAATTATTGAAAAAGTTTGGTATGGAGGATTCAAAGCCAGTAAGCACTCCCATGGTCACTAGATGTTGAGATAGGAAAAATGGCTACAAGCATGCATAAAACAAACTACAACTAACCCTATCTCCTAATGGAGTGCAATCTAGCCTAGAAAATAGTCAAACAAACATGAAAACAAGTAAGAATCTAAGCTACTATTGTCCTATCTCCATTGTCCTCCTTAACCTTGCATTATTGTTCTCAGATTTGCAAGTATTTGCAAAGATCTTGAGAAGATCATGTATGTGATTAGCAAGATTTTGGAGAGATTACAATAGATTTGAGAGATGAAGAACTTAGAGAGCATAAGGGATTCAAGAGAGAAGACCTAAAAAATGAATTGGAAAAGTGATTTTATAGAAGAGCAGATTTGAGTGGATGGCCAGGATTTAATGTTGACTTTTGGATGAAATGAAGGGTTGAGATTAGTTAGGGTTTTCTCACCACTAAAGGACAAGATTGAATTTTAAATTGGGAGAAATGGTGAGGTAGAGGATGTTTTTAAATTAAATAAATTGGGTTCATTTATTTAATTTATTTGAGAAGGGGACATGTGAACCTTAATTAAACAAATGAGATTTATTTAATTGAGGGGTAGGATTTATTTGTTTGAATAAATCAAGTGAAGGAGACATTAGGAAAGTGAATGATTAAATAATTAATTAATTAACCATAGAGGAAAATTAGGGAAAAATAGTAGAATGTGGAAGAGATTAGTGTTTTGCAATATGAGGACACTTTTAGGTGTTTACATTTTGCCCCTCTTTGAGATGATATTTGAGATGATGAGATTTATGTCGAGTAACATCATTTCGAAGAAGCCAAGGAAATGGAAAAAGGATGATGATGCTCCCTCAAGAGGATAGGTGGGTTGGACAAATACAGGTAGGCTCTTGAAATGAAAGGGATTGGTTGGGGAATGGATAGAGGAAATGAATGGTACATTAAGCTGCAATGAAGGTGAAGGAATAAAGATGTGAGAGAGATGGTGGAGGAATGAAAGATTTGGCTAGAAGAATGGAAATGAGATCTTGCTTTGATAGATTTTTGAGCTTCTCGCTTGCAATTTTTCTGCCTATCATCATAGAACATGTCAAGGGACGACAATCACAATGGCATGACAGAGGCCTGTTGGATCTTTTTATCCAAATCAGCAATGGGTTTGCCAGTTCCAATGCACAGGCAGATTCAGCCAACAAATACAGGAGGTTGCATGAGCTGCCTCCCCTTCACTTTTGGTTCTGCCGCACCAAGGGGGTATCCCTATTTCTAAAGATTTGCCATTGACTCACTCCCAATAGAAAGATTTATCTTTACAATAAAGGCAGAATACTCTCATGTTTGGACCAAGATTTGTGTGATAAATCACAAGGTTGGCAGTGTTCTTGGACATATCTAACTGGTTAGGAATGAGAGTATGCAAGGGTCCTATTTCTACTCCTACCAAGTAATAGGTTTGAAGATTTGAAATGATTTGTGTTTTATGCTTTGGATGCAAGACAGGGGTTTTGGAAACATAACACAACACAAGAAGCAGACTGGTGCCTATCTCCGGACAAGAAGTCAGCTAGACGTATACAAGTGAATGATTTGTAGTGGCATTCAAGTTTCAAGGGGCTGGATTGGTCTTTGCCTTACAAACACCACCCAAGAATGTTTATTTAGCTATCTCTACTTATAAACA
This sequence comes from Cunninghamia lanceolata, assembly GCA_027924645.1. NCBI lineage: Eukaryota > Viridiplantae > Streptophyta > Pinopsida > Cupressales > Cupressaceae > Cunninghamia > Cunninghamia lanceolata. Next base: position 402,791 of record BSBN01000474.1, on the reverse strand, counting down.
TCCCTGTTGCCATACAATCTTCTTCATACTTAACCTAAAATAGTTTAATCTACTCCTTGAATGGAAGTTAGAGATCAAGCATGCAATACAAAAATCCATATCCTAGAATCTTAGTAACCCTTAGCAACTAGATTCAAAAGAAGGGATGCATATAGCCATGGAGACAAATGACTAAACACATGCAACAAAGCATTTTTCATATAAAAAAAATATGAGATTGAACATGTGTGCAACATACATTCATATGCAACTCATAAACTCCAAAAGAGATAGAACAACCAAGAAAGTCTCTGTTTTGTTATTCCTCCAAAAAAAGTTGCCCAAGTCTTCCACCCCCCCTTTTTCAAAAATGAGTAACACAATTCGCTTATATAGCAAGAACGTGTACTCAGTAATAAGCACAATGTTATTTCAAAATTCCGCCCGATACAATGCACCTTTTGAATGGTGCTTAAAACATTCAATGTTCCAGGTAGAGAAAAGGAGGAAAAACAGGTGAAATCAGGGAATGTGTAGTTGACTGGAGATTTTCCCATTAAAAATGGTAGGTGGCCCGTCATTCATCAACCATGCCTCTGCAAATTTTCCATTAATGACCAACCTACCCTCAGCTTCTGGAAACGCAGTAGTATGTGTGTTTAGGAATTTTTCCCACCTGGAATGTAGCTACAGATGCATAGGAAAACCCTCTTATGAAATTTTGAAATAAGGCCGTCGATTCCATCCTCTTCCCCATGATCCATGGCTTCAAATCATGCTGACTAGTCCTCGACCAATGAAAACGTGCCACGCAGATAGTTTTTGCTCTTTTGACTTTTCGCAGCACGAACATACCTTTTACCCTTTTCGCCCATTTTGCCTTTTTAAATTTTTGTATATGCAACTGCATATACATACAACTGCTCTCAGACACGTGGTAGCATCTAATTGGTTTGCCATCGTTGAATATTTGTATCTCCATCGGCGAGCCATTGTATCTTCATTTGCATTTAAAATTGTATGTGTAATTGTATATACATTCAATCACCACATACAAGGGCGGACCCCAAATCATTATGAATCAATTTGAAATTTCAATCGGGTCCAGGCGTTGTATCTCCTTTCTTGTACATCACCTTGTATATCACATGTACATATGCAATATACATACAACCATGGACTTCATCACCTTTATCAGTCGAATTGGAAAAACATTGAAATTCGACGTTGTATCAAACTCTTTGTATATTTCAATGTATATCTCACATACATACAATGTGCAATATACAACCCCAGACCTCAACCACTTATCCGCCACAAAAAACTCACCTTTTGCATCCGAGATTGTATGTGTGCCTTTGTATATTGCATTGTATATAGCATATACATACAATCGCAGGACATACAACTGTGCGGGCCCCACTAGGTTCTTGAAGAATGTTGACTTTGACTGCTCCTGCCTTGTATGTTTATTTGTATCTGCTTGTTGTATGTTTGATTGTATATTGGGAACATACAATCCCAATATACAACTGTGGATCTCACCCATCTCACAAATACTGTTAACTCCTTGGCCGCGTCCGCTTGTACATTGCCTTGTATATGCAGTTGTATGTCAGAGATACATACAACACATGATACAAGGAAATGCCTTTGACTTTTCAACTTTGCCTTTTGTACTACCGCCCGCCAGGCCCAATTTGATAATTTTTGAGATTCGACGTTGTATCTACCCATTGTATATCAAATATACAACAACATATACATGCAATCTTTTCGATACAACTGCGGAATCTGCGATGGAATATGCGATGTTTGACCACTTTTTCACGCCTGAAATTGTATCTAAATGCCATACACAACTCGATATGCATACAACTATTTTTTCACTTTTCTGAAGCTGATTGAACATTTTTTCAGGTCTGCCAATGTACAATTGTGCCTGCACATTAGATACAACGACCATATACAAAGATACATACATACAACTACGAAGGCCGAGGGACTTAGAAATTTTTTGAAGGTTTACAAATGAAAATGTCTTCAAATTTTTAGCTTGAAACCTTAACTCCAGGTGCAGGCACCACCAAGGCCAAAGTGCAAAAATGGATCCCTTGCAAAATAGGCACATGACAGACAAGGAATGCCTGACTTAGACTAGTAATTGTGGTACCTTGTTGGAAAATGCGATGAGATAACTATGAGGTGTGCAAGTCCTTATGCAAGGAAGTAGTTATTCTTTCCAATGCATAGGATGTCTTTGATTCACACCTAATAGAATCCCAATCACACGCAAGGCACCAAGTTGCCCTAGTCATTTTGCTAAGACAAACCGCAAACAACAATCAAAGAAAAAGGTCTCGCTCTATCCTCGCTTCTCTTCATCACTTAGGGATTGCCTTAAGAAGCATAAGAACGAGACTGCAAAACAATCCAAATGAAAGATAAGATAGACTAGACCAAAAGAGTCAACAACCATTAGATCATTTGCTAAGTGATAGGTGTTTGTTTGTTTGATTATGATGATTCGATGAAGGAGGCTTGGTTTCATGATAGGAAGCATGTTGTATAATACGTCTGGTCTAGTTTCAATAATGCAACATCTTGTATAAGGCAAGTGATAAGATTGAGACATCTCGTATAAGACATGTGGTTTGGTTTTGAGAATGTCGTAAACTGTGAAATGATTGTTGATGTTTGATAAATGATGCATGTCATATAAGGCGCAGAGTCCTAGTTTCGACGATGCCCCATTCCGTATAGGGTATGTGATTGTTGATACTGATAGCAATTAGTCTGTTTTGACTGATTGAAATAGCTTGTCTTGTTTGATGTTTGGGATTATTTTTCATGTGAAAGATTAATTGCTTTGTCTGATCAAAGTGTCCATCTCGTTAAGGGATGACTTATTATGACAATTGACTCGACGGGCCCTAAGGGACTGACCTAATGCCTCGGGGGCTCATCGAAGATGACCTTGCCTACGTGAAAGCTCAGAGGTGTTGTAGTTCGACCATGTGAATTGTGGTTTGATCTAGGACGTAAGGGTGGATTTGATTTGAAGAAGTGATTTGGCTTCAAATGAATTGATTGATTTGATGGATTGATATGATGAGTTGATTCATTGATTTTATTGCTTGGATTTTTTGTAGGATATTTGATTTTTTTGTGTCTTGGGGAAGATTTTGATTTTTTGGGTTTTGACATGTTTTGATTTTTTTGGATTTTTGAATGTTTTGGGGGTGGCATTGGATGACAATTTTAATAGCCTTTGTGCTAGATATCAATGACAAGGGAAAACCAAGTCTAGGTGCAAGGAGGAAGGATGGATAAAATCATGGGCGATAGTGGATGGAAGGAATGTATGCGTAAGAGGGCAAGGAATATGTGATCTCAAAGGCTATGTCACATAGGAATAACATGCCCCATTATTGGTGGAATACTTAGGATTTGACATGACAAAGCTTGTGACCATAGGATAGTTGGATGGACTGGCAAGGATGAGGTATATCAAGAGATATCCAAAGCATGTTTCAACATTTTTGCCCCCAATCTTTATCAAGATCAAAAGAGGAAGGGATGATGAATGGACTCAATGGCATGATAAGATGGAATGGGAAATGGTAGAAATGAAAATGATATGTTGGATGAGACAATGTGCCCCCAAGTGTAAGTGACATAGAAGATCAACCTACACATGATGCCTATTTGCCAGGTTTTCATCATGGTACTTATCCAAGGTGCCACCAAGGGTGGTTTTCACCGTTCGATGAAGGGATTTCTCTTTACTTTTTTTATTTTTATTTTTAGTTTTTTGACTTTTGACCTTTTGAATGGGATAGGTGGAGTATGGCTGAGAGGGAATCAAGTGTCTAGTGCCATGAAAGGTGATAGTGTCCCATTAGAGAAGCATGTCGTCGCATGGACCATGTCATTATTCTCATAGATGTTAGTAAGGGAATTGTACGAAAGTGAGATGGATAAGATAGATAGTGGATTATGATGTGGATTATGTACGGTTCATATAAGGATGGATGGAAATCTTATGCAAAAGCATGGACCGTAAGGGAGTGAGGTGGGAGATATGTAAGATAGTGAATGAAAGATCTGGAGATGAAGGTATGTGAGAATGTTGCGGAATGGAGGGGGACCATGACCAACGGTTGCACACACCGTGATGAACATAGAAGCTTATGATGGGAAGGTGGTGTAGGAAGCAATGGAGATGTTTTCTTAGGAGATGGATGATGTAGTGACTTAGGTACCCACATAGACTTAGTATTTTTATGACTTTTGTTTTTCTTGTGGGATGAAGGAATTTGAAAATTTTGAATGGAATGAGATTTTTGGATGGAAGAGGATGGTTGGGATTTTTGAGAGGTGGATGCCTCTTTTGACATGATTTCTTTTTGCTTAGGTACCCAAACCATTTTACTTTTTGACTTTTGTTTTGAAGGTATGGTCTTGGATAGCTTTTTGGATGTAGTTTGCTTTGACTTTTTGAATTGATGTCTTAAGGTATGAGGACCCTTAGGATTTTTAACTTTATGAAAGGAGGCATCCAAATGTTTATTTTTGAATCCTATGGGTTTGGTGGAATGAGTGGAAGCTTTATGTTTAGACAATATGTGCATTTGTTGGTCATGATTAGGAATTTTAGGTGATTTATGCATGATAGGAATGTTAGGCGTTGGGAGAAATGGAGGTAAATTAGATGGAGGGATGTTAGGAGTTGGAAGTAGCGGAGGTAAAGTGGATGGAGGGAGGTGTATGGTCACATGCTTTTGACATTTGTAGGATGATGGAGGTGGAATGACCACATATGTTTTGGGAGCATGATATGGTTTGTGGTGGAAAGTGGTAGACTTAGGAGGGATGAAGGAATTACCAACATTTTTATATTGTTTACCTTGGGGTGTATATCCAAAGCCATATGAGCGTGGAGGGACATTGACATGGATGGGATCCAAAATTCCTTGTTCATGAAGGCCTAAGCCTTTACCTTGATAATTCATGTTTTGGAGCATACGATTGACAATGGGACTAGGTGTGTTTTAGACACTAGACTTGAGCTCATTATTTGATGGAGAAGGTCATGAGGTGGATAATGGTTGTTTTTTTCCCAAGGAGGAACATTCATGAATGAAGGTGGTAAGACCAAGTGGATATGATGGTGGACTTGGAATGGGATCGATGGTGGATGAAGAAGGATCATTAGGATTTTGAGTATCCTTATGCATGTTAAGATCCAAGTTATTTGTTTGATCATCTATTTGTGCTTGGGAGGCAATTGTCTCATCATGACAAGTGGATGTTTGCATATTAGGGCTAGATGGAGGATGGATGGATGGGGTGATAAGCTCTTGACCATGGAATGCATAAAGTTGAATAAGAGGATCATCATGGTCTTCTTGATTATAGAGGGGATTTTGATCATAGATGGGAGCTTGATCATCGAAAGGAGTAAGTGTGTTGTGGATGAGTCGAATGGAAGGGGTTTGATCTTGATTTAGATAATGGGGTAATGTTTCCACATGATTAGGATTGGACTCTTGACATAGATCTTGACTTGGAATGGAAGTGAATGTGGAGGACTCTTCAATAGGGTCAATATGTTTTGGACCACATGATGTGGTTGAAGGGATGGACATGGTATTTCAAGGCTCATTGCTAGGATCAAAGATAGATGTTTGGCATGGATACAAGTTGTTCCTAGCTAGTAACCCTTGGATAACATCCTTTATAGGTAGATGGGTGATGGAAGTTGAAGGCTTAGGATTGCCGTTAGGTGGAGTGGCTAAGTCCCATGGTGGAGGGATGAAAGAGACGAAAGGTGTTGGCTTATGATTAGGACTTTGGTTGGATGGAGGGTCAAAAGTATTGGATGAAGTGGTGGATTTGAATGAATCCACATGTTTACTTTTGTAATGTTTGAGCTTAGGACATGGAGTTAATTGGGGATTAGAGGATGGTAAGGGTAGTGAATGGCTTGCATGGACTAGGTTGATGTCTCCCTTGTCAAAGGTGGCATTAGAATTCAAAGGCACTTTGTCTGGTTGCCAAGGTGGACTTGGATAATCTTGTGAATAGCCTTGGGGTGATAGAACGTTGTTCTCTAGGATTTTCATGGAATGACACATGTCTTCACATCATTATATGTCATCTTGTCAGATTAGGACCATGTTTACAAGTGCTTGACTAGGATTAGGGTAATGATAAGGTGGAATGACTAGGAAAGATAGGATGAAGTGATGAAAATATGATTAGTATGTGATTAGGATTATGTGTAATGATTAGGAATGATGAATAGGTTATGATTAGTATGATGTGATTAGGATGAATTTTGGTTGAATGATGTGATTAGAAAGGGTGAGGTGATTTGGAATGAATGTGATGATTAGGATGACTTGTCTTGGAATGAATGTGTTGGAAAGAATGTTTAGGAATGTTGTGCTTATGTGTTCACTATAGGGATGACTAAGAGGATCTACTCCATTTCTCTTCCTTTTGCAACCATGTCCATATAAGACTTGTGAATTTTTGGATGCTATGGGGATGTCAATGCAAGGTGATGAGGCCCATACTATGATAGAGGCTAATGGATATTAGTCTTCAAAAAGTCTAGCTCCAAGAGGGTACTCTTGTCTACTAATGACCTTGTCAAAGTAAAAATTGGATTTATCAAGACCTTGAGGTGTGGAAGAAATGATTGATTAAAGTGAACCCATGAGTTTCAGAATTCACTTGGAAGGATGGACTTAAACTAGCCTTGTGGTATTAAGCCCAAGTTGTGATTGATTTGAAAAAGATATCAAGGTCTCTTGGTGTATATTTGTACTTGTGATACAGTCAAACTTAGATAGTTTCTCCTTATGTTTCAACCTTAGGAATACTAATGTTTAGGATCCTCTATAGATATCAAGGACTAAATTCTAATGTTCAATGCAACTTACTCCTAAAGGAATGAAATTGAATATGTAGTGGGTGAACAAAATCAACAGGTCTATAATGTTTTGACACAGTTGCAATTAGATTTGATAGGGAGAGTAGATGCTCAAAGGTTTCCCTACGGTTGTGGTGTATTGTGATTGGGAATGATTAGGATGAAATTTATTGGATTGGAATGAATGGGAGGATATTATTAGGATGTGATTGATTGGATTAGGAATGAAGATGATTATGTGTAGTGATGAGATTAGATGACTCCTATGGATTGGGATGAAGTTGATTGGATTATGAATGAAGATGGTTATGGTTTTGACTAGGATGATTAAGATGATGGTGATTAGATGAAAGAGGTAATTAGGGTTTGATAAGGATGACTTGGATATGAGTAGGAGAATGATTAGGATGATGTTGATTTGATGAGGATGATGATGTGTAATGATTAGGAATGATTAATAGGATATGATTAGGATGAGGTGTAATGATTAGGAATGATGAATATGATGTGATTAGGATGAGGTGTAATGATTAGGAATGATGAATAGGATATGATTAGGATGAGGTGTAATGATTAGGAATGATGAATATGATATGAGTAGGATGAAGTGGAATGATAATGATATGATAAGAATGTGATTAGGATAGGATAAGTAGGATGATCAAGATGTGGATGGTTGGATGATGTGATTAGGAAAGGTGATTAGGATATGATGACTTGGAATGAATGGATGGATTTGAATGTTTAGGGTGATGACTAAGCAAGCACACACATCAATCATAGAAGACACTTGGCAATCAGATTTACCATTTTTGGTGACTCTTAACAAGTTTGAAAACATTTGTAAACATGTACAATCCTAGGCTAGTCAAGGATACTACTTGCAGAGTCACTACTTGGATTTCTCCAAATACTAAGACAAGGTAGACAACTAGAGAATTTGGTGACACTAGCCCCCCTTACACAACACGGGCACACCAACTTCTCTTACCCTTCGATCCTAGGGATTGAGGGAATTCCTATCTCCACAATGAATAGTACACGTGGGGTAGCTTTAGAGGTCTGACCTCCTACAGTAAAGAGATTTTGGCCTCTAAAACAAATGGTTCTTAGTGAATATCTGGGGGACCAACACATTATGAGCACCCAACAAGCTACTTAAAGCTTTAACTAGTCCTACTAGGAGTCTCATATACGTAAGGTATGCCTCCTTTCAAACTAGCGCCGTACGGTAAGCGCTAATACTAGTTTGGACTTGGATTTTACCTTATCCTATTTTGTATAGTGGATCGGATGAAAGTACCACTTGCGTCACAAATGAGTTCTCCTTGCAAACATGTCTCAAGAGTAGGCCCACTCTAAAGGGTTACACAAAAGTGATACAAACACATGTTTTTGATCTCTAAAGTCATACAAAGATGCGAGGACAGAGCATACACATGTGTTTGACCACACTAGACAATGTTCATTTATGTTTAGAAATTAAATGTGTGGTGTGATAATGAAAGTGTTGAGAGATGCTTTTGATTCCCAAGATCACATAACATGCAAGGGAAGAGCATACACACCTCAAAAAACCAACAAAATCACCAAGCAAAGAAGACATTGATTCTTTTTAAGCCCCAAGAAAGTGTGTGAAAACAAAAAGACAATGTTCATTTTATTGCACCAAATCCAAATGTTCCTATGATAACCAAACACATGCACATAAAAATAAAAGGAACCCTTCATCAAATGTGTTAGTAGTTTCAACTAAGAGTCTTCTCCCAGTGAATACCACAATGCTGCAAAATAGAAATCAGTAGCATACAATCTCCATGATAATGTAAAAAAACATGAAATAACAAGTAGATGCCTCATTTTGCAAGCCTTGAAGTCAAAAAGGCCACGAGAGTGAACCTGATAAAAATCTGAAAAATATGACCAGCTACAGAAAAATAGAGAGCATCATTAGATTGTTCAGGATATTCTAAGTTATTTTAATTTTTTTTTACAAAAATCAGATCAATTTTACCAAAGTTATAAGCATTTGAAGTTGTAGAGCAACGTTGAGTTTGACCAGAAATTTACCTGATAAAATAAAACTTTTACCTGAAATCGACATAACGTCACTCATTTCGTGAAAATCCAATATCGTAGGACTGAGTTATGAGTGTTTGAAAAAAAATGCCTATTGGAGCATGTAAGAAGAAAGAGGTAAACCCTGATTGTTAGTGTTAACCGTTAACAATTAACTACTTAGTGGTCACATGGATTGGTGGTGAACTCAGCGGTTAGTTTGGCAGTTAAAGTTTAGATGGGCCCTTGGTCGCCCATATGACCGAGGGCCAAGGGTCAAAAAAAATAAAAACAAAAGAATGAAGGGGCTTTTCCTTAGCCCCCTCGCCACTGCTACCGGTCATAGGTGTGACCAGAATACCCTAGGCGTAGGGCTGGGATGCCTTAAAGGCATTGGCCGATAGTAAGGCGACCAAGAGAATGGTTGTAGACCAGTGCTTGGGGATTAAATAAATTGGGTTCATTTATTTAATTTATTTGAGAAGGGGAAATGTGAACCTTAATTAAACAAATGAGATTTATTTAATTAAGTGAGGGGTAGGATTTATTTGTTTGAATAAATCAAGTGAAGGGGACATTAGGAAAGTGAATGATTAAATAATTAATTAATTAAAATTAATTAATTAACCATAGAGGAAAATTAGGGAAAAATAGTAGAATGTGGAAGAGATTGGTGTTTTGCAATTTGAGGACACTTTTAGGTGTCTACAGATGTCATTTGAGTAAAGATGACGAGTCTTCGGAGGTAGATTAGACTATTTATAGGTCTATGATTGGAGCACCATTGTACTTAACTGCTTCCAGACCTAACATTATGCATGCAGTATGTGTGGTTTCCAGATATCAAGCCAATCCCATGCAAACACATGAGAAGGTAGTGAAAAGGATATTCAAATACTTGAAAGGAACTCCTGGCTATGGTATTTGGTATCCAAAAGGTACTGACTTTGATTTGAGTGCATACACTGATACTGACTGGGCTGGTTGTGTTGATGATAAAAGTACAAGTAGTGGTGCTTTCTTTTTAGGAAGCAGATTGGTTTCATGGAAGAGAAAGAAGCAAGATTCAGTGTCCTTATCAATTGCAGAGGCATAATATATTGCAGCAGCCTCTTGCTGCACTCAAGTATTAAGGATGAAGCAAACTCTGAAGGATATGAAGGTATTGTATGGTGAGCCTATTCCTATCTTGTGTGATAATACAAGTGCTATCAATATTTCTAGGAATCCAGTGATGCATTCAAGAACTAAGCACATATCAATCAAGTATCACTTTTTGAGAGAGAAGGTTGCAGATAAGGAAGTGAGATTGGAATATGTCCCAACTAAAGATTAGATTGCAGACATTTTTGCCAAGGCTCTCGTAAAGGACACTTTTGAGAATCTCTGGCAGAGGTTAGGGGTCATTGACCCTCCTCCTTCTTGCTAAGATGCAAAATGATGCATCTATCCAGGGGGAGTTCATGCTATATCTTTATCTTGGGTTGATGATGGCTACCTCTCAGGGGGAGCAGGTAGTGGTGACTGATGATAGGGGGAGCTTGCAAGAAAAAGTTCATAGATATATGATTATTAATGAAAGAGAGAATGAGTAGGTACTGGATCCCTTTGTCCTTGATGTAAAAGGAGGAGAATATGTTGCCATCAATGACAAAGGGGGAGATTGTTGGCCATATGTGTTGTCATTGATGTCAACATAGTAGCATACATTGATGTCAACACTATCATAAGAATAAGAGGACAAGAGATGTTACTAGTGTGTTCTTGCATGATCTATCTTACTATTCTTGAGTTGCATGTGTTGATACAACGAAGATTTGGCCTCCGGAAGTTGGTGATTGTCTCTGTTCTAGGATGACTATTCTTTGAAGACTGTCTGAGAGATTACTCTGCATTTTCGTAATATTAGCATTGAGCTTTTGTGGTTTGGAACATAGTTTCATACAGTGTCATTTTATGTATGTTCCAAGTTTCATGATATTTTGATAACTGAAAGGATGTTTTTTAGTTGACAGTTTGAAGACAGTATTGGTTCTGTGAAGGTATTCCCAATAGGGCAATGGAATGATCCGTATTCCTCTGCTATTGTAGATTTGGCTACGTGGTTCTGGAATTGTGTCAAGAGTATAGTGAAGGTAGTGTTTCCAAAGTGTCAGGTCATTTCTCCCTCTGCTGTGAAAGTTATGATTGATATAGTACTGGTATATGCCCTGGCAGAGTGAAGCAAGGTTGAAGACCTACTAGAATGCTTCATATTCCTCTGGAAGTAAATGATTGTCCTTGTGGTTTTTTGAGCATGTTCCTGAATGTGCGTTTCATGTTTCTTTCCTATTTCAATTTTCTTGGTGGTCCATAGCTCAGTTATTTAATTGCCAGAAGGTTGCAGTGTGTTCTAGATAACAGTTGTAACATGCCACTTGTTCTACCAACTAAGATTTACTAAGTTTTAACTTGAAAGTAAAAAGTTGTGAATTCATAATAGGAATAATAAAATTTTTCCTCCAAACATTTGATATAATGCACATTTGAAACATATTTCAAACTTCTATTGCATAACCAAATTACATTTCTTAATAAAAGAATTGAATATTCAACTTTTACAACTTTTTTCATAAATAACATAGAAGCTACAAGAGCTTAACTGATAAATAGAATCACATGTTTGTATACTTGTCTGTCTTTAATACTCCTAGCCACCAACTGCATGAGGGGAAGCATCACTCAAGTGATTTAGCTCCAACCACGGACTAATTGCGGTCCCTCGCACATTTACCAAACAGGTAAATGGCCCTACCCTTGAACGAAGGGATTGGTATAGCAACCTCAAAGTTAAGCCTAATTTGAGAAGGTGTTGTGTCCTACATTAACTAGTACTATCATACTATGGTGACAACCATCAAAATATGACATCTCTACTTAATAATGCAAACCTAGAACACAGTGAAGCTAGACAGTGTAAACGTTGGCTATTTACACCACTTTGGCCAAAGTTTTCTTCATCTCATATTCACCCACCCTTCTATCTCATCTGGGAAAGATGACAATCTCTGTACTAGGTTAATTACCTCTTCCATGGATCACATATCCCAAGGTTAACCTATTACATGCTTTACTAGGATACATATATCGAAGTAATACCACTTGAATCCTATTTTCACTATCTTTCCCCTTGTACAATTTTCCTATACAAATACCAATCAATGATTGATTCACGATACTATCTAGGTAAAATCCAAACCATAGATATTATCTCACATTCAAAATAAAAGTTTACTATATATATATATTATTAATCAATAGACATTCACATCAAAAATTAAATATTGCAATCACTTAACAACAATACATCACATAATGTTTTGTAAATAGGAAAAACATAGAGAAGGAGAAATAAATCCCATGCCTGAGAATATAGCTCAAAATGGGTCAAATATTCTTTTTCTTACGTCCTTCCAACACTCTAACTCACTCCTCCAAATAAAACAATTTACAAAAGCAAAATGACAAACTTTCGACACTAACATAAAACTCAAATTTGAAATGAGAAGACTTGTGATTAGAAAAAGGTGCAAATAAAAATGAGGGAAAGTACCCCTTTTATACTGCAACCAATTCAAAAATGTCAATATAGTGACGGCATGCTTAACCAACTCAAAAAATGTTGACACTATGAGGACATGCTTATTAAAATCTAAAATTAGATCATAAAACAAAACAGACCTTCTAAAAATAAAAAGTGCTAGATATAAATTAAAAAGTAAAATTATTATTCATATCTTAAGCATTTGTATAGGCTTTAAGATAAACATGATCCCTTAATACCTAACATTACCCATGTGGGAACTTTAGGGATGAACGCCGAGAACATGTGCAATTTATGCGCTGCCCCCATGTCTAAAGGGCTCGTGTGCCTATATAGTTATTTAACCTTTCAAAATAAACTTAAAAGGCTTAAGGTGGGGGGGCCGCGTGCCTCTAAGAAGACATGCCCACATTTAATTAAAAAATAAGAAACGTATCCCCTTTTAAAAAGCACTTTAAACCCTTTGTTTATTATACTTCTTTTATTATGAATTTAAACACCTTTAATCTTATTATTTATTTTGTTATATTTATTATTATTACTTTTTTTTATAAAACTATTCTTTTATTATTATTATTTTTATTAAATATTAATTTATATATTTCTATTCTTCTATTAAACAATATTTACGAAAATCAATTCCTGCAAAATGATAAAAATATATTTTCGCTATTAAGAGAAAATAATAATAATATTTATATTAAATACATATATAGAGAGAGACGATAAATATATATTTATATATATTCACATATTAAATTTATCATCGTAAAATCAAATATAACTCATAATAAAAAAATGCATATAAAGTCATAAAATCTTCATAGACTTATCGTCGAAGAACACAAGAGAGACGATAATTCTTGTATAGGCCAAATCGACATCTCCATATCTATGAGCAATACGCTCATGAATATATGTAGGTACGTCTACCTACATATGTTCATGCTCATATCGACTCATGTATAAGAATGTATCGTGGACTTGCAGGAGCTTTAATTATCTCAAAGAAACCAAACACTTAACATGTAGGTTCGATCATCCAATCAAGACTCAAGATACATAACTCAGATCACTTACCGCTACCCTCAACCTAGGTCAAAATAGGATGTGTGTGTGTGCTGCTCAGTTTAGGCTTCTCTTTTACGTTTTCCAGACCAAGTCCTTCTCCTGGGTGATACCTCCCCTCTTTTCTAGAGGGACAACCTGTTCCTGCATCCACTTAGATCATCGCAAGAGTAGTTAACTGATAAAAATATAATCATTAATTAATAATAACCACATTTAATACAAGATATTGCATTATTCTTTTTCTCATCATATTGCATTCAAGATAGACAACACACATGGATGCAAAGATTCATAAATACTTCAATTTTCACAAAATATCCAATCTATAGTAAATGGATAAAAACACATATATAGATGCAGAAATCCATAGTCACTCACTTTCCAAACAAATTAACCAAACTAGGTAAATAGTAAGTAGATAGAAACACATAGGGTGTAACATACTCCCCCCTTGTGAATCATCGTTCCCGATGATCTTTAAGTATCAAGCATTATCATAGCATAGTAAAACAAAAAGAGTATCATATCACAAACATATAATTTTTCAAGAACTTTCAAAATCCAAAATAACTTGTGAAAACTTCTGCTTTATCTCAGCATAATCTTCCCAAGTGGCAGAATCTTCTGCATACTGATCCCATTGGTCCTTGCATTGTAGAACCTCTCTATTATGTAAGTGAAGCTTATGCATTTCGAGCACCTTGATAGGCTTGATTGTTACCACCCCTAGGTCATTTACTTGTAAAGCATTCTAGTCAATAACATGGTTATCCCCTGGAACATACTTCTTAAGATATGACACATGAAAAACATTATGCATCCTAGCAAGAGCTGGTGGCAAAGCAATTATGTAATCCATAGGATGAACTTCTTCTAGGACCTCAAATGGACCTACATAGGGCGGAGCTAGTTTGGATGAATTTCCAAACTTTACCGAACTCTTATGGAGTTTTACTCTCAACAACATCTTATCCCCAACAAAAAAATTCCTAGGAACCCGTTTGGCATCTACATGACTCTTTTGCCTGTCATTAGCTTCTGCCAACCTTTGCTTGATAATCTTAACTTGCTCTTCCATTTCTGACATCATTTCTAGCCTGAGAATCCTATCTTCTAGCTTATCCCAACTTATAGGAGTGTGGCATTTCCTACCATACAATGCTTCAAATGGAGCCATCTTTATTGCAGAATGATAAAAGTTATTGTATGCAAACTCTACCAAAGGTAAATAATCCTCCCATTTGTATTGTTGATCCATGCAATACATCCTTAGAAGATCTTCCAGTACTTGGTTTACTCTTTCCGTTTGCCCATCTATTTCTAGATGATAAGCTGAACTTATGTTTAACTGAGTTCCTAGAGAAGAAAACAAGGTTTGCCAAAACCTAGAAGTTACACAAGCATCCCTGTCAGAAATAATCTTTTCGGGAATCCCATGCAATCTAAACACCTCCTGAATAAACTTTCAAGCTATTACAGGAGCTCCATCTGAAAGATTACCTGGTATGAAATATGCTACCTTAGTAAGCTTGTCTACGACCACTAGAATGGCATTGTGCTTATTCCTCGACAATAGAAGACCTTGCACAAAATCCATGCTAATAACCTGCCACTTACTTTCTGGTATATCATGAGGATATAGTAAACCTGCAGGGTGATGATGTTCTTCTTTTATTCTCTGACATTCTAAACAACTTGCCACAAATCTTGCAGCATCCCCTTCCAGAAATATAACGGCTTTACATCCGCTAACATCTTGGCAACACCAGGATGCCCTAATTATGGTCCATTATGAACTTCTTTCCTTACCAAATTCCTTAGTTCACCAACATCAGGTACATAAATTCTTCCATTAAATATCAATAATCCATTTGGTTCAAAACTAAATCCTTCATACCTCTTATCTTGCAAATCACTCGAGAGTGCTTGCTTGACTTGTTCATAGAACCCGTCACCCTTGGATCCTTGTAATACTCAACTTTTGTAGTCTGTCTAAATTACCACTAAGGAAGATATATGCCTTCTTCGACTTAAGGCATCAACAACTCTATTTTCCTTTCCCTTGATGTAGTTAATGTCAAAATCATAGTCTGATATCAACTCTAACCACCTTCTTTGACTTGCATTAAGATTGGGCTGTGTAAATAGATACTTCAAACCATGATGGTCTATTTTTAGTTCAAAAGGTTTACCCATCAGATAGTGTCTCCACATCTGCAATGCATGAACTACTACTACTAACTCCAAATCATGCGAAGCATAATTCTATTCATAAGGCTTTAGCTTCCTTGACTCATATGCAATGACTTTCCCTCCTTGCATCAATACTCTACCTAGACCTTCTCTTGATGCATCGGTGATAACTACAAATTTACCTTCTGGATCTAGCACTTTTAAAATTGGAGCCGTGGTTAACTTCTGCTTTAGGAGATCAAATGCTTCTTGACATTTTTTGGTCCATTCATACTTTTTCCCTTTCCTTTGAAGAGATGTGATAGGAAAAGCTACACTAGAAAAGTTTTTCACAAACTTACGATAATACCCAGCCAAACCCATGAAACTTCTCACTTCAGAAACATTCTTTGGCATTGGCCACTCAAGAATTGCTTTGATCTTGGCTGGATCAATTGCAATCCCTTTGGCTGAAATCACATGACCCAAATACTGTACTTCCTTCTGAAAGAAGGTACACTTGGAAAGTTTCCTGTATAGCTTATGCTCTCTTAGCCGTTGGAGTACCATTTCCAAATGTTGAAAATGCTCCTCTTCATTCTTGGAGTAAATCAAAATGTCATCCAAGAAGACCAACACAAATTTATCCAACTAGTCTCTAAATACACTATTCATGAGGTTCATGAATGTTGCAGGTGCATTTGTTAACCCAAAGGTAAGACTGTAAACTCATAATGGCCATACCTTGTTCTGAAAGAAGTCTTAGATATATCTTCATCCTTGATTCTCAATTGGTGATATCCTAACCTCAGATCAATTTTGGAAAACACAATTGCACCTTGCATCTGATCAAAGAGATCATCAATACGCGGCAACGGATACTTATTCTTCATTGTTTCTTTATTGAGCATCTGATAATCTATACACAATTGTAATGTTCCATCCTTCTTCTTGATGAAGATCACTGGTGCTCCCCATGCGAAACACTTGGCATTATCAATACTTTGGACAACAATTCTTCCAACTGAGATTTTAACTCCATCAATTTAGTTGTCGTCATTCTATATGGTACCTTGGAGATGGGTTTCGATCTTGGAATAATGTCAATGGAGAAATCAAACACTCTTTTGGGAGGTAATCTTGGTAATTCTTCTGGAAATACATCTGTAAAATCTCTAAGGATAGGGTATTTCTCCATATCCGTCCTTTCTACATTTTCTATTTCTCCATCCTCAACTTCACATTCCTCAAGTTTTTCCATTTTTACCGCAAAGAGTTGACAACCCTTCTTCTTTGCCCTATGCATCTGAACAGCTGAGATTTGTCACAACTTAACTTCTCTAGGTGTCCCTTGTAAAGATACCTAGTATCCAAGATCATCTAAGCATTCAATAGTTTTTGCGTGACAATCAACCTTAACCCTATGCCTCCATAACCAATTCATCCCTAAGATGACATCATAAGACCCTAAGGGAGCTACATACAAATTGACTTCCATAGAGAAACTAGGAAGATCAACCCTTGCTTCAAACAAACATTGTCCACCCTAGCTCTTGTCTAGTTTGTGTATTCAACAACCCATGATTTTTCCATATAACCAGCTCTTCTAGACATTTTACTAGCTAATCTAGGTGAAATAAAGTTTTCTGTGGCACCAATATCTATTAAAATAGAAATGGGTATACTAGATAAAGTACCTGCTATTTCCACTAGAGTGATCTGGTATTCAGCCTGTCTGTTATTTATTGCAGCGTGTATCCTTTACTAGAATGCCTCCCATTGTGGTGGAAGAGAATTACCACGAGGTTGCGATCCTGATGGCTTGTTGGGGCATTGGCTAGCATAGTGATCACCACCATAGTTGAAACATCCTTTCCAGGAGCTCTCTCTGAATTGGTGATGTTCCTAGCAACGGTGTTGAAGTTACTATTTTTATTTCCTTTCTAGTCCTCCTTTGGTTCACTCCAATTATTCTGAAAATTCTTTTCTCCTTGCTTTTGAAATCCTTGCACCTCATTAAGTTTTCCAAAAGTTTGCTTATTCCAAGACTAGTTAAAATTTTTCCTATTCTTTTCATGGTAGTTGGTGATAGACTTCAATTTTTGCTCTTGCTTTAGAGCTTTCTCATATACAAGGTCCATGGTGGTAGGACCATGCATATCCACTTCTCCACCTATCTGATTGTTCAACCCCATAATGAACTTTCTTATGTGGAATCGCTCATCAACTTGATACATAGGCACATACCTTAGAAGATGTGTGAACTTCTCCTAGTATTCACTAACCGAGGAGTCTCCTTGCCTCAAATTCTAAAAAATTGAGAGCTTTTGATCATAGAAAAGTCGGGGTAACCAACATTTCTGGAATATTTCTACAAATTTTGTCCAAGTGAGTTGAGTTGAACTAATTTCTAGTTCCATCTTCTTACTCATCCACCAACTTGATGCTTCTCCTGACAACTAAAAATCTCCCCATACCGCATTAGTAACCTAAGAATAGTTTCTGATCTCAAAGTATTTTTCCATTTCTACAAGCCATGTCTCAGCCACATTCCCACTAGTGCTACCTTCAAACTTTGGAGGTGTAATTTTTCTCATATCCTGAGATAGCTCCTTTGCCATCTTTCTTCTTTTAGTCCTTTCAATATATGTTTGAGATGAGGACTAGGTTTGGGATTGTGATCCCTCATTTTCATGTTCACTTGCTCGAGTGTGAACATGAGAATCTTCTCCCTCTTTCTCACCATTAGGGACTTCTTTTCCTGCTTCATTTTTTTCTCTTTTCTCTAAGATCCCTACTCTTTCCTTGGTCTCTGTCATCATCACAGGAATACGATCCAACTTTGTGTTCATGTCCCCTGACCCTTGTCCTACTTCTTCACTCCCTCCAGGGTTACTTCTGGTCTGAACCATTCTTTCCTATAAAGTTTACCCTGTAGGTTCCATTAAGGTTAGATTCTCTGATTGTTTACTTATCATTCATAAATCATCAAACTTTTCCAAAAGGAACATTTATAATCATAACATTTTTCCAAAAGACATATAACACAAGCTTTTGATAAGAAAACTTTCTTTTATTCATAGAGATAAGGATTTAAATATCCTTGGATTTACATTGAATGACTATTAAGATAGTCCGAAGGAGAGTATACATCAGATTCACTCTCATCTACAGGGGTGAGTGGAGTATATCCCTCCGATTTTTCTTCAGATACATAATCTCGGGGTACATATCCCTTCGACTCATCACTAGAAGAAATTACAATTATCTTAGACAAGGGAGGAATACGTGGATCCCTAAACAACATAGCGGGGCTCACACTACTTTTTGAGGGCATATCCCGAGAAAGTGGTAAGGATGCCGACTTGGTTGGAGACACCGATGGTAGACGATTATAGTTGGCATCATCTCTCATTCTTCTTTTCTCTTAGCTAACCTGAGAAAGTGCATGACTTAGGGTTTCCTCATCTCCTAGCTGTACGTCATTGACATCATTGGTTCCCTCAATGGTTCAAACAAGGGCTTCCCTCTCTTTCTTGGCCGTGAGGTAGTGCTTGTTCCTGGTGACTGATTTCCTCATAGTCATCCTGAGATGCACCATCCTGGCACAATAATTCCAACATTAGACTCATAATGTTGGATAAGAAATCATGGTGAGCACATAGGTTCTAGAGCTGAAACCCAGGCTCTGATACCATGTGTAACATGCCACTTGGTCTACTAACTAAGATTTACTAAGTTTTAACTTGAAAGTAAAAAGTCGTGAATTCATAATAGGAATAATAAAATTTTTCCTCTGAACATTGGATATAATGCACATTTGAAACATATTTCAAACTTCTATTGCATAACCAAATTACATTTCTCAATAAAAGAATTGAATATTCAACTTTTACAACTTTTTTCATAAATTACATAGAAGCTTCAAGAGCTTAACTGATAAATAGAATCACATGTTTGTATACTTGTCTATCTTCAATACTCCCTGCCACCAACTGCATGAGGGGAATCATCACTCAAGTTATTTATCTCCAACCACGGACTAATTGCGGTCCCCCACACATTTACCAAATAGGTAAATGGCCCTACCCTTCAATGAAGGGATTGGTATAGCAACCTCAAAGTTAAGCCTAATTTGAGCAGGTGTTGTGTCCTACATTAACTAGTACTATCATACTATAGCTACAACCATCAAAATATGACATCTCTACTTAGTAATGCAAACCTGGAACACAGTGAAGCTAGACAGTGTAAACGTTGGCTATTTACACCACTTAGGCCAAAGTTTTCTTCGTCTCATAATCACCCACCCTTCTATCTCATCTGGGAAAGACGATAATCTCAATACTAGGTTAATTACCTTTTCCATGGATCACATATCCCAAGGTTAACCTATTACATGCTTTACTAGGATACATATATCGAAGTAGTACCACTTGAATCCTATTTTCACTATCTTTCCCTTTGTACAATTTTCCTATACAAATACCAATCAATGATTGATTCATGATACTATCTAGGTAAAATCCAAACCATGGATATTATCTCACATTCACAATACAAGTTTACTATATATATATATATTATTAATCAATAGACATTCACATCAAAAATTAAATATTGCAATCACTTAACAACAATACATCACATAATGTTTTATAAACAGGAAAAACATAGAGAAGGAGAAATAAATCCCATGCCTGAGAATATAGCTCCAAATGGATCAAAGATTCTTTTGCTTACGTCCTTCCAACACTCTAACTCACTCCTCCAAATAAAACAATTTACAAAAGCAAAATGACAAACTTTTGACACTAACGTAAAACTCAAATTTGAAATGAGAAGACTCGTGATTAAAAAAAGGTGTAAATAAAAATGAGGGAAAGTACCCCTTTTATACCTAACATTACCCATGTAGGATCTTTGGGGATGAATGCTGAGAACATGTGCATTTTATGCACTACCCCCATGTCTAAAGGGCTCGCGTGCCTATATGGTTATTTAACCTTTCAAAATAAACTTAAAAGGCTTAAGGTGGGGGGGGGGGCGCGTGCCTCTAAAGAAGACATGCCCACATTCAATTAAAAAATAAGAAATGTATCCCCTTTTAAAAAGCACTTTAAACCCTTTTTTTATTATACTTCTTTATTATGAATTTAAACACCTTTAATCTTATTATTTATTTTATTATATTTATTATTATTGCTTTTTTTTATAAAACTATTCTTTTATTATTATTATTTTTATTAAATATTAATTTATATATTTCTATTCTTCTATAAAACAATATTTACGAAAATCAATTCCTGCAAAATGATAAAAATATATTTTCACTATTAAGAGAAAATAATAATAATATTTATATTAAATATATATATATATAGAGAGAGACGATAAATATATATTTATATATATTCACATATGCATAAATTTATCATCGTAAAATCAAATATAACTCAATAAAAAATGCATATAAAGTCGTAAAATCTTCATAGACTTATCGTCGAAGAACACAAGAGAGACGATAATTCTTGTATAGGCCAAATCGACATCTCCATATCTATGAGCAATACGCTCATGAATATACGTAGGTACGTCTACCTACATATGTTCATGCTCATATCGACTCACGTATAAGAACGTATCGTGGACTTGCAAGAGCTTTAATTATCTCAAAGAAACCAAACACTTAACAACATGTAGGTTCATTCATCCAATCAAGACTCAAGATACATAACTTAGATCACTTATCGCTACCCATACTAACTCGACTCAACCTAGGTCAAAATAGGATGTGTGTGTGTGCTGCTCAGTTTAGGTTTCTCTTTTACGTTTTCCAGACCAAGTCCTTCTCCTGAGTGATACCTCCCCTCTTTTCTGGAGGGACAACCTATTCCTGCATCCACTTAGATCATCACAAGAGTAGTTAACTGATAAAAATATAATAATTAATTAACAATAACCACATTTAATATAAGACATTGCATTATTCTTTTTCTCATCATATTGCATTCAAGATAGACAACACACATGGATGCAAAGATTCATAAATACTTCAATTTTCACAAAATATCCAATCTATAGTAAATGGATAAAAACACATATATAGATGCAGAAATCCATAATCACTCACTTTCCAAACAAATTAACCAAACTAGGTAAATAGTAAGTAGATAGAAACACATGGGGTGTAACAACAATGTGCTCTTAGAATTAATGATTGATGGTGTACGGCATAATTCTTTGATGTGCAGTGGAAAAGAAGTATTTGGGGATGTTGTATGAGTTAGGAGGACTGATCTTGAAGAGTTTCACGAAGATATTTCTTGTTTCTAGTACTATACAAGGTTCTCTAGTTGATATGGTCATTAGTCTTCAAGATTTAATGAGCTTACCTTAAAGTTGTCCTATTTTCAAATGAGAAGAGTGTGCAGAGGTAATTCCTTGATGTTTGAAGCTATGAAGGATGTTTTGGACCTGGTTAAGCAAGTGTTGGAGTCTGCAAGACTTGAGTCTTCTATTGGTGCAACGTGTTGTCCTAATTAGACCTATCTTCTACATGTTTCATATTGTGTATTGTACAGCTGACTTGTAAATGTATTCTTCATGTTTAATCTAGCCGATAAACTATGTAATCAATGTAATATCATGAATAAATAGTAGATCAAATTGAATGTGGAGAGTATGATTGCAAAAGGATAAAAAGGGTTCGCAAGCAAACAATAATAGAATAAACTACATTTTAGTGTGCGACAGTGTGAGAAAGAGCAGATGTTGTTGATGCTGTCCAGATTCACCTTGAAGACTTATTTGAGACACTGATCAAGTATAGAGTGTGCCTAATTGATCAGATCTTCAAAAGATAGTGTGTGAAGAGACAAAAGTGCAATCATCATGTGCGAGCTTCAAAGGCAGTTTTCTGATAGTTGAAAGATTGTCATACTGTAATCCTCTGAGTTTGTTCTTAGATTAGGGAGTAGTTGCTTCCTTGGGTTAAAGCCCCTAAAACAAAGTCATCAAGAAGTAAAAGCTTCCTTGGGAGTGACCCAAAATCAAAGTTACTTAGGGAGTAGCAGCTTCCTTGGGTAAAGCCCTTAAAACAAAGTTATTATTTGAGCTTCATATATTGTGAGTTAATCCTCATCGTGGTTTTTCCCTTCTATAGTTTTCCATGTATATATGGTGTTATGCGTTGCTGTACATTGTGTCAATCTTTCATCTTCATATTAATATTGTGATGCTTAAGTTCTGATCTTCTCTGGATAATTTGTAATTGTTGAATTTGAAGAATTATTTAGATACTAATTCACCCCCCTCTTAGTATCCTGGTGTGTCTAATAGTAAATGCCCATTTGGTTTTCTTTTATTGTTTTGTTAAAATCACAAATATATTTTAAGATTTACAATACCAAATCTATTTTAAGATTATCTTAAATATATGTCCAATATATATTTATGAAATGTGTAGACTATAATCGAAAGATAATGCTACAAATTTGATTTTAATCTTTATAACCTTCTCAAAATGCTCTATCCACAATAAAAATTTTGTTACACATATGGTTCCTAAGGTTGTCATTGATGTCAACACTATCATGGATGTGTGATGGTGTTCATGGTTGGATATTATGTCCTATCCAACAAAGAAGATATAGTTCATGGTTGGATGTCATGTTGAATATAATGAGGTTACTGAAGTTCATGGTTGGATGTCATGCCTTGATCTATGCAGATTTGAGTATGAAGTTATATTAATATGGGAATTAGAAGCATTAAGATGATCAAATGTGTTGTTGATGTTGAGAAGATGTTATTGGTGGCCTAAAGCATATTGTATGATCTCTCCTACTATTCCTAAGAATGCATGTGTTAATACAAAGAAGGTTTGGCCTTTGGAAGTTGGTGATAGGTTTTGCTACAGGATGATTGCCTTTGAAGACTATCTGGGAGATTGCTTTGGGCATTCCTCTGTATTAGCAGTTATGGCTATGCGATTCTGGAAATATGTTTAGGGTGCAGTGAAGGTGATAATTCCATATTTTTAGATCATCTATCCTTCCGCTGTGAAATTTATGCATGATAGAGTACCAACACGTGTTCTAGCAAAGTAAGGTGGTGTTAAAGGCTTGTTGGAATGCTCCGCATTCCTCCAGATGTGAATGTTTGCCTTAAGGTTTTTTGGACGTGTTTATGAATGTGCAGTACATGCTCTCTTGTAGTTTCAAGGTTCTTGGTGATCCACAAGCTCAGTTTTTTAATGACAGTATGTTGTATTGTGTTCTAGATGACTGGTTGAAGATGTGTGGCACAAAATCTTTTATGTGCAGAAGTAAAAGAGTGTTTGGAGATGTTGTATGAGTCATGTAGACTCATCTGGAAGAGTTTCATGAAGATCTTTCTTATTTCCAGTACCGCACAAAGTTTTCAAGTTATTGTGGCCATTATGCTTTAAGTTTCATATGTATTTGCTTAAGACTATCCTATTTTCAAATAAGCAAAGTGTGCGGATGTAATTCCTTGATATTTGATGCTGTGAAAAATGTTTTGGACATAGATAAGAAAGTGTTGATGTCCGCAAGGCACATGTCTTCTACTGGTGTAGCATGTAGTCTTATTTAGGACTTGTCCTCTACATGTTTCATGTTGTGTGTAGTCTGACCAACTTGTAAATATATTTTTCATGTTGTCTCTGGCCGACATACAATATAATCAATGTAATATCATGTATAAATTGTAAATCAAATTAAGTTAGACGAAGTGTGATTGCAATGTGATTAATAAGGTTCACAAGCAAGATAAGGAGCATAATGAATACATTATGATGTGTGACTGAAGGAGAAAGAGTTCATAAGTTGTAGATGCTATCCTGATTCATCTTGAAGACATATCTGTGATAGTTATCAAGTGAAGAGTGTGCCTAATTGATCTGATCATCAGAAGGAAGTGTGAAGAGGCAAAATTGCAATCACCAAAGGTGTGAATATTAATGTCAGTTTTTAGACAGTAGAAAGACTGTCATACTGTACAATCTTTTGTGAGTTTGTTCTCAATTTAGATAGTAGTTGCTTCCTTGGGAGTGACCCTAAAACAAAGTCTTCAAGGAGTTCTAGCTTCCTTGGGAGTGACCCTAAATCAAAGTTTTCAGGGAGTTGTATCTTCCTTGAGTTGTAGCCCTAAAACAAAGTTGTTATTTTGAGCTTCATATATTGTGAGTTAATCCTCACCATGGTTTTTCCCTTCTTGGGTTTTCCACATACATCTGGTGTTATGTGTTGATGTGCATTGTGTTAATCTTTCATGTTTATGTTAATGCTGTAATGTTTAAGTTTTAATCTGCTCTGGAGAAGTTGAAGTTTGTTTAGATACTGATTCACCCTCCCTCTTAGTATCCTAGTGTGTCCAACAAACTTAGCTTCAAAACTTGGGTTGGATGACAAATTCAGTCAGTTGATGAGGTAATGGATGAGACCTTCCTTCAGGGTGGTGATAACCCTTGTCTTTTATGTATCTTTCCATGCTATGGATAATCTTCACTATATCTACATTTGGTTGGGTTTCTTGATAGCCTAGCATAGGTGTCCTAATGATTGAAGGGTACCACTTCAAGCCAGTCCACCAAATACCCTTCTCCTTCATACCCCTTACATATTGTCTTGCCCTTGTAATAGCTATCTAAAAATTTGGATAACCTAAGGGCCCTTTTCTTTTCAATTTGGGTGTGAGCTCATCCTATCAATCTTTACAATGGTCTCTACTATTTGCAGTATGTAGTAACATTCCTTCAGCCACCTCAACCACTTTGTCCTTAGTTCCCTGCATCATCTCCATGGTTTCTTTATTATTTGTAAATATGTATAGATTATGCAACACTTCCCTCACCAGAATCTATTCCCCTCTTATCATAGTTTTTGCATCTCTCTCCATGTTGTCATACCTCTTCTTCTCCTACCCTCTCTCTATTTGTCCTTGGACAAAAGAGGAAAATGCTCTCAGTTGAACATCTCCCATGTACAGATTGGGATTTTAGTCTTTTTCATTAGACAAAATAAAATTATGCAAATAAAACTCGCACAACTGATTCTTTTCTATCTTAGCTTAACTTCCTAAATAAGATTCACAAAATGCTATAGGCATATCCAGGTTTTTTGATGATCCTTCAATCACCCTTTTTACCTGTATCTTGTGAAACTATTCCTATAGCCATAATGCATGCACTCTCTTAGGGGACTACATTTTAACATTTTACTTGTAAGCATTAAAATTAACTAAATTCTATCCATCAAAACCTTATTTTCCTCATTCAACTTTTATTTTCTATTTTTTCCTTTCTGAATTGCCACAATTTCTCCTTTTGATTGGTATATGTAATGAACCAATCATGTTTTAATTTCTGCAGTT
This sequence comes from Cunninghamia lanceolata, assembly GCA_027924645.1. NCBI lineage: Eukaryota > Viridiplantae > Streptophyta > Pinopsida > Cupressales > Cupressaceae > Cunninghamia > Cunninghamia lanceolata. The sequence continues at coordinate 376,587 of BSBN01000474.1, read as the reverse complement.
TTCTCTCAAGTTCCTTTGCAAGACGTGTTTCTTTATCCTTTAATTGCATTATAGTAACTTCTAATTCTATAACTTTGTTTTTAAGTGCCCTTATCTCATCTTATTTCTTGATTAACTCACAGGCCTGCTCTAACTCCATCAGACTTGTAGCAGACTCATTAAACCTTGCTACAGACCCATCTTGTTCAATATATTCAACAACAAGATCAATAAGTTCTTCTCCCTATTCTACCATAACTACCTTTCCTATAGGTATCACTAATTTTGGTTCTCTTAGAACATAGCCTTATGTTATAAGAATTTCTTCTGTAGGATTCACCATCACAAAACTTTTAGCTATAGGTGTTCTTCTCTTTTGTTTAGTGCTCCATGGCACTGTTTCCTCCAAAATCTCCACCTGTGAATCAGATTGATCTTGTTTTTCTAACCTTGTAGATTTTTTACTAGCCATGGCTGCTAAGTTCATAAGTCTCGCAGATGACCTTATATTTAGTTTTCGAGTAGGGGGTTTGTGTGTTGTTCATCCCCATGTTCAGATTCTTCTATCTAAATATGTTGCCCTGTTCTCTTTCTAGTATTTCTTGTTGTAGCTATAGAGGGCCCTAATTTATCTCCTGGATCCATCCTTGTAGGAGGTATATTACTTGTTTCGATATGTGTATCATGGGCATGGGCATGGTCATCTTCCTCTGTAACATCCTCTCCTTGTGTGGCATGTGTTGTAACAAACACTTTCTAAGTTAATTGGGGATACACTTAATGTTGTAACAAACAGTTAATGTGCGCCAAGTATTTGAGTTTTCCATTTTGCACTTCTAGAGACACCTTTCTCAAGGATTTGAACCAAAAATAAGGAACATTCATGATTCTTTGAAGTCTCAAATACACCATTAAACGAAAATAAAAATTATATATAAATGGGTACCTTCCCTCGCAAGTCACATATGTTGTTATATGGAGCCTAATTAGACTCAAAGGTTAAATTTACCCCACTTTTATCAACACGATTTCCCCCCAAATTATTTAACGGGGTCAAGGGATAGCGCCCCTGGTGCGCTCCCTGTCGCGATACAGGGTGGGGTCGAGGGGCAGTGCCCTCAAAACCTCCAACAATTTTTTATTATTTTATTAAGGCGTCAGGAATTATTTTTCTATTGGCCGACATAAAAAAACCCTATTTTTGTAAATGACATAAGGCTTGATAAAAGCGGCTAAGGGTTAGGGTTTCTATTGATTTATTGTAGCATTTTGCAGCGGTATTGAATTGCAAGGATTACTGGTTATAAGCGGTTTGATTTATTGGATAATAATATTGAACTCTCTGTTGGTGGATGTAGCTCGAGTTTGGGTGAACCACGTTAAAACTTGTCTCTTGCTATTATTATTTCTGTGTATTTTTCATTCCTCTGTTTAATCTTTATTTGCATTTAATTGATATCTTTTGTCGGCTAACCCTAACAAGTGGTATCAGAGCGGGTTGTGTTCGATTATCATCTATAAGAAGGTCTCAATGTTGCGTGGGAGTCTCATGGTTGAGTGGGAGCAATGGTGGATGAGGGTAAATAGAAGGTAGATAAATTCAATAGGCAGAACTATCAGTTATGGAAGATGCAGATGGAGGATTATCTCTATTAGAAGGATTTATGGAGGCCGTTGGAAGGAATAACCAAGAAACTGATAGCAATGATTGATGAGGATTGGAATCTTCTAGACAGAAAGGCATTGGGAACCATTCGGTTGTGCTTGGCACCATTTGTGGCGTTCAATATAACAAAAGAGATGACAACAAGTGAATTGATGAAAGAGTTGGCTAAATTGTACGAAAAATCCTCAGCCTCAAATAAGGTATTTCTCATGAAGCATTTATTTAATCTGAAAATGACTGAAGGTGGATCTATGACAAATCATTTAAATGAGTTTAATACGATTACCAGTCAATTAACTTCTGTAAAAGTGAAATTTGATGAAGAGGTGAGGGCTCTCTTGATATTATGTTCTTTGCCAGAAAGATGGAATAGCTTGGTAATGGCTATAAGTAACTCTATCTCTAGTTTAAATACTTTAAAATTTGATGATGTTGTTGGTGTTATCCTTAGTGAGGAAATGCAATAGAAAAGCTCAGGAGGGTCCACATCAGGTAGTGTTTTGAATGCAAAAAATAGGAGTAGATCAAAGGAGAGAGGAAAAGGTTCTGGAGGTCATGGGAAGTCACAAGGAAAATCAAAGGACAAGAGATCCCAATCCAGAGGATTGAAGGATTGTTGGTACTGTGGGAAACTAGGTCATTTGAAGAAACATTGCTAGTCTCGGAAGAATAAAGAAGGAGACAAACAAGGAGGCAATAAGGAGGCAAATGTGGTAAGTAATAAATTTGAAGATGATGCTTTGATTCTTTCCCTAGATAATGCTGATGATTCATGGGTTTTAGATTCAGGGGCCTCATTTCATGCTACGCCCCATAGAAGTTATTTTCTTTATTATGTCCAAGGGGATTTTGGGCTGGTTTATTTGGGAGATAACGAACTCTGTCAGATTGTTGGAAAGGGAAGAATCAAGACTAAGTTGCAGAATGAGAATCATTGGCTACTACAAGAGGTAAGGCACGTTCCAAGGCTAATTAGAAATTTAATTTCAGTAGGGCAGCTAGCTGATGAAGGTTTCATTGTTACATTTACTGATAAAAATTAGAAGGTTTCAAGAGGTGCCTTAATAGTAGCAAAAGACGTGAAAGTAGGCACCTTACATCTTTGTACAGGTCATACTGTTCCTTCTACTTTAGCTGTTGTAGAGAAAAAAATAAATAGGTTCAGGAACAGTTGCTACAGGTTCTCAGGAAGAGACTAAAACAATTGCTGCAGGTTTTGAGATAACACTGTGGCATAACAAACTTGGGCATATGAGTGAAAAAGGTATGAAGGTACTTCATTCTAAGAAAGTTTTACCAGGTCTGAAATGTTTTAATATGGATTTCTGTGAAAGTTGTGTGTATGACAAATAAAAGAGAGTTAGTTTTCTCAAGGATGGGAAGCAAAAGAAAGATGAAAACTTGGAGCTTGTGCATACAAATGTATGGGGACCGGCTCAGGTATCTTCTCTCGGTGGCTCTCGATATTATGTTACATTCATAGATGATGCAACTAGGACGGTTTGGATTTATTTCCTTAAGCAGAAATTTGATGTATTTGAAACATTTAAGAAATGGAGAAGCTTGGTTGAGAATGAGATGGGTAAAAGATTAAAATGTCTTAGATCTGATAATGGTGATGAGTATTGTAGCAAAAAAATTGAGGATTATTGTTCCTTTAATAGAATTCGTAGATAGAAAACAGTTCCAGGGACTCCATAGGAAAATGGAGTGGCTAAACACATGAATAGGACAATAATGGAGCATGCAAGGAGCATGAGATTGCATGCTATGATGCCTTTAAACATGTGGGTAGAGGTTGTCAATACCATTGTATATTTAATTAATAGAGGTCTTTCAGTTCCTTTGGGTTGTGGTATTCCAGAGGAAGCATGGACAGGTAAGAAGGCGAGTTATTCTTTTCTCAAAACCTTTAGATGCGAAGCATTTGCACATGTAGATTCTGAAAATAGAACCAAGCTGGATGCAAAATCAAAAAAGTGTATCTTCATTGGATATGACATTGATGAATTTGGTTATAGGCTTTGGGATGTTGAAAATCTAAAAATTGTGAGAAGCAGGGATGTTGTATTCAATGAGAAGCTGATGTACAAAGATTAGTTGCAACAACATGAGAAGAAAGAAAAGAATTATGTGGTGCTAGATGATACTCCAGATAATGATGTTCCAGTGGTTCATCATGTTCCGCAATAGCAACAAGAAATACCACAAACTCCAGTAAATGTTAGACGGTCAACAAGGCTAAGCAGACCTCCTGAAATGTTTTCTCCCTCTTTGTGTTCTATTTTGTTAACCGATGATGGTGAACCAGAAGGGTACGATGAAGTTATGTAGGTGGATACAAAGGTTCAGTGGGAGATTGCAATGAAAGAAGAAATGGACTCCTTGCTGAAAAATTAGACTTGGGAATTATGTAAGTTGCCTGCACGTAAAAATGCTTTACCAAACAAATGGGTTTATAGGTTGAAAGAGGAAGATGGAGGTAAGAAAATATTTAAATCCAGGTTAGTTGTAAAAGGATTTGCATAGAAAAAAGGTATTGATTTTGATAAGATTTTTTCTCCGGTTGTTAAGATGACTTCTATTCATATTGTTTTAAGTATTGTGGTTGCTGAAGATTTGCATTTGGAATAACTAGATGCGAAAACTGCCTTTCTCCATGGTGATTTGGAGGAGGAGATATATATGGAACAACCCTAAGGATTTGAGGTCAACGGTAAGGAGAAACTGGTGTGCAGATTGAAGAAGAGTTTGTATGGCTTGAAATAAGCACCTCGACAATGGTATTTGAAATTTGATAGTTTTATGGCTGAGCAAGGCTACAACTGGTGTAATTCTGACCATTGTGTTTTTTTAAGAGGTTGGATTATGACAGCTATATTATTTTATGTTTATATGTTGATGACATGCTTGTAGCAGGGTCTAAGATGGATCACATAAGAGAGTTAAAACAACAGTTAGCACAATCATTTGCTATGAAGGATTTGGGGGCAGAAAAATAAATCCTTGGTATGAAAATTTGCAGAGATAGGAAGAATAGAAAATTGACTCTATCTCAGGCTGATTATGTTGAAAAGGTGTTGCAGAGATTCCATATGGAGAATGTAAAAGCTGTTAGCACACCTTTGCCTAGTCATTTGAAATTGACTAAGGAGATGTGTCCAAAGACATAAGAGGAGGAAGACAAAATGTCTACGGTACCATATGCTTCAGCTCTAGGAAGTTTAATGTACACCATGGTATGCACAAGATCGAATATTGCACATGTTGTAGGAGTCATAAGTAGGTATATGAGTCATCCCAGATTGGAGCATTGGAATGTGGTAAAATAGATTCTTAGATATATGAGAGGTACATCCAATAAACACTTATGTTTTGGGGGCTCTAATACTGATTTAGCAGGCTATGTGGACTCAATTTTGGCAGGGGATATTGATACCAGGTGGAGTACTATAGGTTATGTATTTATTGTAGGTGGGACAACGGTGAGTTGGATCTCTAGGTTGCAAAAGATGGTTGCTTTATCCACCATGGAGGCAGAGTATGTAGCTGCAACAGAGGCAAGCAAGGAGATGATATGGCTGCAACCTTTCATGGAAGAATTGGGCAAACAATAGGCTAACAATTCTTTGTATACAGACAGTTAGAGTGCCATACATCTTGCAAAGAATTTTGCCTTTCTTTCAAAGACCAAACACATATAGCTCAAGTATCGCTTCATCTGATCAGTGTTAGATGATGGACAATTAAGGTTGGACAAAATACATACAGATGAAAATCCAATAGATATGTTTATGAAAGCAGTGACAAGGGAGAAGTTGGGCTCCTCTTCAGCTTCGGTTGGTCTTCCAGACTGAAACCAAAAAATCAGAACAATAGAGTCTAGGGTGCTTATTTTCAGTGGGAGCTACAGGGTCAGCAGTGTTATGATTAGTCTCCAAGTGGGAGATTATTGTTATATGGAGCCTAATCAGACTCAGAGGTTAAATTTACCCCACTTTTATCGACGTGATTTCCCACCAAATTATTTAACGGGGTCAAGGGGTAGCGCCCCTTGCGGGGGTTTGGGGGCAGTGCCCCCAAGGCCGGGTCAAGGGGTAGCGCCCTTGGAGCGCTCCCTGTTGCAATACAGGATGGGGTTGAGGGGCTACGCCCTCAAAACCTCCAATGATTTTTGATTATTTTATTAAGGCGTCGGGAGTTATTTTTTATTGGTCGACATAAAAAAACCCTATTTTTGTAACTGACATAAGGCTTGATAAAAGCGGCTAAGGGTTAGGGTTTCTGTTGATGTATTGTAGCATTTTGTAGCGGTATTGAGTTGCAAGGATTGCTGATTGTAATCAGTTTGATTTACTGGATAATAATATTGGACTCTCTATTGGTGGATGTAGCCCGAGTTTGGGTGAACCATGTTAAAACTTGTCTCTCATTGTTATTATTTCTATGTATTTTTTATTCCTCTGTTTAATCTTTATTTGCATTTAATTGATATCTTCTGTCAGCTAACTCTAATAACATATTGAATGAGAGCATACACCACCTTTGACCATAGCTTCAATATTGAGGTATGCAAGATGCCTTGACTAGGCACCATTTGAGTTCACTCTCCTGGCTTCAAAAAATCCCTATGAATGCTTTCTAAATCTAGCCTACCAATGGGAAAATACTGCTCCCCAGTGTTAGGAAACCTTGTAGTATATGTGACCAACTCCACATCAAAAGGAAATTAATTCCTCTCATTACAATTTTATCCTCCTGGCATCCCATGCTAAAATCTAGGGCAACTTGGTCATCAAATCCCTACAATCATTTAATTTTTTGATCCAACTTGTCACCTTAAAAATGTGATAAATGTCTATATTTTCCTTCAATTAGTCAACACCTCTTGATTCTCTTCAATTATGTCCACTGCCCATTGTGTTCAAATCTCTAATCCTTCCCCTTTGCAACCCTACTTGCTCAATGTGGTTTCACACCATGCCACTGTTATTATTTGTTAGCAGACACGTCATAAATAAAAATAACAAAAACTAGCATGTGTAAGGTGTCTACATTGGGATTGGATAACTAACAACTGTCAGACTAACTTAATAACTTGACAGGATGGGTCATAAGTACATGGTACTTTCCCCAAAAGTTAGAGTTGCACAAGACTTTATGAATTTTTTTGTAACCTCAAATTTTATATCATACACATGTTGATTATTGAAGATTGAGTGTACCACCTCATTAAATATTGTGTTACATGTGATTTCTTATTATAATCTCTTCATAAGTCTTTGCTGCCTTCTTCCCAATTTTTGAGAGGAGTTACGGCAATCCATCATCACAGATGATGTTTGTGGTGTAAGCTTCATTCATTGTGTTCATCTCAAGGTTTTAAAGCCTCCTAAATGGACCTTTAGCATTTCATTATAGGCTGAAATATTGAATATCGTATTTTTTTTGGGGTTTTTAGATATTAGGGTTGTTCATTGTAATATCTTTGTGTTTTTGATACTTTGGTTATACTCCAGCTGGGAGATATTTCATTGTAATCTAATGATACAATGTATTTTTGGTACTCGAAGGATTTTTTAATATAATTGTTGGTGTTTACACATTTTATCAAAAAGAAAAAAAGAAAATATATTAAGCCCATTTCAATATAAATTATTGTTTGTTATTGTAAGCATAATTATTTTAAGAAATGAAGACATGCACAACTATAAATTTAATAATATTCATGCTAATTGATTATATTGACTCTATTTTCAAAAGAAGCTGAAGAATGAGTTGGCAATTATAAAAAGCAAATATAGATTTCATATTTTGGAGAAATTATCTGTAACATAGTTTATTAATCAAGTTCATGAATTTGCCAAATATCTGGGTTGTTTGTGTTTGACATTGGTCAGGAACCATCTCCATGTTCTTCATCCTATGTTTCAACCAGCTCCTTTGAAACCCTATTTGAATTCTCTAGCTAGTCCCCTTTTGACTGAGACAAAATATTTGTCACACCTCTTCTTTCACAAAGAGACTTCCAAATTGCAATAGTTCTGTCAAAAGGAAATGTTTGAACATTGTATCTGGTCATATAGAGCCTCAAACAATTCTCCAATTTTTTTTCAAGTTTGTTTCTTAACTTTACTTCAAAAATGATAAGGCATCTTTCATCCTCCACTAAACCCAGAATCATTGTTTGACACAGATTTGTAAGTTTGAAATATTTTGAAATAGAATATCATAGAATCTCACTCAAACTTAATTATTTCCATATCCTGGTTATTGATCCATATTCCAAAGGATGGTTGAGAAATTTATACTATTCAATCATTGTTGATGTGAATCGAGTAGATTGATCTTCCAACTTTGTCTTATCTATTATTCCTTCTATCTGTACTCTATTTATTTATATCATTCTACTAAAATGATTAGCCAAGTACCTCACCTTGCATTGAAAATCCTGTGGTGAACTAAAAGAGGACACACTAATGGTGTTCCAATATTAAGGATAAATCACCTACATTATTGTACTCTAGAAAGTTTTTTAGGTGTTCAATTTCTGTCATTATTTTCTAGCTTACAAACTTTGGACTCGTAAATTCTTTAGATTGATTGATATATAGATTGTCCAGAGTAAGACATACCATTTTCTGTAGCTTTGAGTATTCTACAATGTACATTGTTTTGTCTTGTGCCTTCTTTGATAAAACATTCATTTCTTCCAACAAGGGAAGAATCCTAGATAGAGTCAATAGTGTCTCAGCATTAGTGAATAGTGCCAACATATTTACCTGATCTATGCAGTGTTCGTAGAATAGGCCCAACAATGACTGATACTCTTTGAACAATCTATTTGATGGTCTGTGTATTGATATCCACCTGGTATCCACATCCTTAAGTATCTTGTTGCCTAGAGCAAGTCCAACAAATATTTGATACTCTAAAAATCTTTTTGGACTTCTACAAAAATATGTATACACCTCACGCACAAGATCTTCAACTTTTGAAATAGATTGAAACTGGATTATAGTTTTAAAAGCCAAATTCATTTCATGGGCTATGTAGTGAATGCCAGTCATGTACGGTGAACATGATGTTTGCAAATTAACAATAAGCCCATTTCTATGAGCTTACATGACTGATGCCCCATCAACACTAACACAGACCAAATTCCTTGCAATCACCAAATCATCTAGGCCTCTAATATCCATCAAAGTATTTTTGATGATTTCCATAAGGTTAGCAAAGGTAGAATTTTCTTTCATTTTACAAACTGCAAGTAGATGAGGTTGGTGAATATAATTTTCTACAATATAAATGTGCATACACACCCAAGAAGTATTATCAATGGCCATTACCTCATCCAAATACAAGAAAAAGAAAGTCACTTGACTCAATTTATCTATTATATCCTGCTTCTCCACCATAGCCAAACACTGAACCCATTCCAACCACTGTTGACAAACCAATCGGAGAGTGGAAAGTTGGGCACTTGAATAAATTACATTAAATTCCTATATTCAGGAAAGTTTGTCAATGACTAACCTCTATTTAATATATGGAATATAATTGTGAGTTGTACAATTTTGGATTTAAATTGTCGCTTCCATGAACTTTCCAAATAGAGCAAATATGGAACCTCCAACAACATCAAGCCATGCCTGCGATTGCATATATTATTTGTACTTGGATACATTTCGAGCATGAGCACATTCATCTTTCATTTTCCAATGCATCACTAACTTCAACTCACCATTTACATTTTCCTTTTCGTAAACTTTACCTACATGCTTCTCAATAGTGTCTAGTTTTAGTTGCAATGTCTTGTCTTTCTTTAATTCCCAACTATAAATCTTACAGTGATAGTTTTGGCACAACCTCTCCATCTTTTTTCTTCACAAGTTCTATGAATGGATACTTAGAAACCCATTCGAGCTAAAAAATTCTTGACATGTCCCATTGACGTGCTTTACATTTGTTCAAACCACTTTTAGACTCAGGTTCACCATCACTAGGTTCACCACCACCAGTAACATGGATATTTTCCCCTTGTGTGATCTCATTATTCACACTTTCACTACCAGATTCAACCACATCATGCCTACCTCCTTCAAGATTTTCATTTGATGCCTCCTCATCCTCAAGGTCATTCCAATAGAATTCCTCAATCTTAGGTAAAATTTCCTCATTATTTAATCTTGATGGACCGTCACCTGGTGCAAAATATCATTGTTGTTGATTAAAATAAGAATTTATGGTGGCCTTCTTTCTCTTTGATGGGGCTCCTCTTACTCTTTGATTTTCTAGATATGAGGATGTCGCCTTTCTCTAACAGTGTTAAAAAATGTTAAAGCAATGTTCTCGAAGTTGTAAATTCAAAATATTTATGCTATGCATATGTAAATCACTACTCAATGAAATAAAGAAAAAATGAACTACTTATAGTGGAAGAGAAGAAGATGTCACATGTATGAGATAATATAGAAAATCAAGGAGGTTTTGAAAGACAAACTATATTTTAATATTTAATCGCTATTACATAGAATCAAATTATTAATTTAATCATTTACATTTAATTAAAAATACTCCATGCACAACCAATTGCCACATCACTATTTATTGCCAATGGCGCAGCCTCCTACTTTGACAATCTTCATTTTATGCTTGGAGCACTACAAGCCATTGATGTCGTTTGATCGCACATTGTGGAATAAATAAAACATTTGACTTTTTATTAATATTACAGTCTCAAAAACAATTAAAATTTAGGGGAGTAGTAATTAAAAAATAATAATAATGAACATATACTTATATAAAATAATTAAAAAAATATATAATAAAGAATATTTAATTTAATATGAAATTACTGTGGGATGCGACATTTGACATGTCAATTTTTTTTCTTCTGGCAAATGGTGTTGTTCTCGACTCTGACTATCTTTATTTTCTCATTGGAGCTTCGTGAGTTGTTGATATAGTTTGATCCCATGGTTTGAAATAAATAAAACATGTGGCTTTGGTTGATTAATACAGGTTGATTATATACAATCGACATAAATAAATCATTACAAGTGGGCCCCAACAACGACAACCAATACACCAAATATTGCGGGGATCGACAATTGACACATCACCTTTTCTAGCCAGTGGCATTGTTTGCTGCTTGCATAATCTTCATTTTCACCTTTGAGTCATGCGAGGCGTTGATGAAGCTTGATCCGATGGCCTAAAATAAATAAAAGATTTTTGTTTAGAACTATAGGATCTTAATAAATTTATACAAGTGGGCCCCAACAACTAAGACCTATACACCTATAGTGATGATCAATACCCCTAATACTGCAAGCCCGATGATTGACACATTAACTTTTCTAGCCAATGGTGCTATCTATAGCTTGTATAATCTTCATTTCCACATTTGATCCCTACTAGGCATTGATGCAATTTGATCTGATGCCCCAAGATAAATAAAAGATGTTTGTTTAGTACTAATAAATTTATACAAGTAGTCCCCAGTAGCTAAGACCCATACACCTATAGCTACAAACTATACACTCGTAGCTACGACCTATACACCTAATACTGTAGTGCTGACAATTGACACATCAACTTTTCTAGCCAATGGTGTTGTCCCTACTTGGGTAATCTTCATTTCCATCTTTGAGCCCTGGTAGCTGTTGATGCAGTTTGATTAGATGACCTAGGATAAATAAAACATGTGTGTTTAGTGCTATAGGCTCTTAATAAATTTATACGTGTGGACCCTAGCAGTGCATTCAAGTCTACGGACCTATAACATGCACACATTAAAATAAAATGACTGTGCACCCCCAACTGACACGGATGCTTTTCCGACCAATAGTGTTGCTTCCTTATCTTTGCATCTTTATTTTCTCCTTGCAGCCCCACAAATCGTTGATTTAGTTTGATCTGACGGTGCGTGTTAACTAAAATATGTGCCTTTCTCCTTTCTATGGAAAGGAGGCAGGGGACACAAAGGCAAAACCATTGACATAGAATTATTTGGAAGGAAATACATCGAGGACCATTGATATAGTTTACGTAAAAAAGAAATATAAAACTACTGTTATAGAGACTAATCATACAATAAACAATATAGAACTACTGTAAAAAAATAAATATTTAAATCAATATCAACACATGACAAATATGCAAGACCGTAGGTGCACATGAGAATTGATGTTATAGAGATTAATCATACAATATACAATACAAAATATGATGCAAATTGAAAATTATGTCTCTGTTACTCACCAGGAATAAAAGAATGAAGTAGAGTTGCAACTTGTGTCCACTTCCCAACTTTTGAGAATGTACCCTCACGTCTCATAGTTGGCAACTCACATTAGATTGATCAAATGCCACTCCAGATGACCAGAAATTGCAAATTCATAATGTAGGGTGAAATGGGTGAATCCAAAATTGAATGCCTAAAGAGGGAATGGAGTATTGTTTTGTATAAATACCAATCCATATTACATAGTCATACTACATTTTGTATGGGTGATTAAACACATTAACCCTAAAAGACCTATAATTTTAAGGCAATGGGCCACACTTTATAATAACTTCCTATAATTCAATGGCTATAATAAAATTTTCTCAAATATACCTATCATTGCATGACGATATTACATGTTTTCCCTAAATTTACTATGTCATTGGCAATTGCACCATCGTTTGCCCTTAATTGATTATAATTTCACTAGTGATTGCGCCTCCTTTTCGCTAATTCCCTATAATTTCATTGGTGATTGTACCACCTTATGCCCATAATTTATGTAAAAAAGGTGGGCAATTGAAACTTATATTACAAGTTGCCTCATCACATTATAGGTGATTGGACTCGAATTAAAAGTTGCCTCTATAATATCTCGATGATCAAGACCAAATTGTAATAAATAGTATGGCGATCTAATGCTATTCTAAGATTTTAAAATATCAATTCATGGGTGATTTGAAGCTATGGGCCCGAAAATACAATCAAATTTGGACAAAATCATATATTGCCAAAACTAGTAATATTCACCATTTTCAACTCCCCTAAAGTTAGAAAATCGCCAATTGGGAACAAATCACCACTAAATTTTTTCCTAGTGTTGGTTGAGCCATGGCTTCATGTTCCCAAGTGGGATTTTTGAATGTAAGAGAACAATGATTCTCTCACCTATCGTTCTTGTAATCTAAATCTTAAGTCATAGTAGTTGATGATTGGTGTTAATGGATCAGGTGGCACATATCTATCAAACGAGGGTGTTTTAGGTTCTCTAGAGGGAATTCCCTAGGTTTCCTTATGTATTTGGGGGTGTCTTAGACACCTCATAATAAATAGAATGAATAGTGAAGAGGATGAAGGCGATGAGCAAGATGAATAGAAAAATGGCAAATGAAAATGTGATGGAAGAAATAAAAATGTGAAGATCTCTGCCAATTTTTTTTGTTCTTTACGTCAAGTTCACCAAAATATGTGTTGTTTAGAATGTGACCCAGATAATTTATGGGTGAGTCACACTCCAACATGACACATGAACCATAGTCCTTGTTGAGGGTGGTCTCCTAGTCACTCCTGCTCATGTGGCAGGAGTTTGTTGAGTGGAGGTATGACTGGGGGTTGTTATGCTCTTGTTCTTGAGGGAGTAGAACATTGCGGATGGAAGTGTTGCAAGTATGAGCAGTAAGTGTTTTCATTAATGTCAATGCCTAAGGTTAGCATCTAAGGAAGTTATTTGGATGAGTTTGAGCAAGTGTTTGAGAAGTTAGTGCAATTGCAGTGTTTTGCTCCGCATATCCTATAGATTGAAAATCTTTGTCTGCAGTTTGTAAGTTATGTTAAGGGGTATCTGTAGTTGCTATATCTCAAGTTTGAGCCTCCGGTGTGAATATTTGAGTAAGTTCTGTTCACCAGAGTAAAAACTAATTTTCTGAGTATTCAATGGTGACAAAAGAATGTATTTTGCTCCGCATTTAAGTTTTATAGTTTGCAGTTCTAAAATTAAGTTTGGGATGATGTTATGTGTCTTCAGTTGAAGTGGTTCATGATTTGGTGCTCCACAAGCAATATTTCCTTTGTGATAGTGGTTGACAGTAATGTTTAAGTGGTTTGGTTTGAAGAATCTTCTGGATAGAGTGTTTGGAGGTTGTACGAAAGTTCTTGGTGATTGTAATGTGCTTGTGCATGTTTCTAGATCATTTTCCTACTTTTTGATTGGTTTGCAAAGTGTAATTTAGATTATGGCTAAAGCGTGTTCCTAAAGGTCTTAGTGTTAACACCAGTTTTGGCCGACCTGGTTGTTTTCACTACTTACGGTTATGCTTTGAAGTTTGTGAAAGCGTGTTGTTGCGTGGAAGATAGCATTTGAGTCTCTGCTAAGGTGTGGTGTGGTCCACACTCATTCCTTTCCACCGCGGGAATGTTTAGGTCCAGACCTAATTTGAATATTGGTTAAGTTTGTTGTTTGTGCTGACCTTGAAGATTGTTTCCAAGATTGCAGATGTATAAAGATGAGTTAGATGATCAGGAAATTTAGTGAAGTTATTGAGATAGATGAAATGGTTGCATGAGAAGCATCCTTTGTTGTAGGTGTGATCCGAATGGTATGATAATAAGCAGTAAAGAATACATTTTTGATACAAAGAGGTTGTGATAGATTCAGTTGAGTTTGTGGTGGATTCTTGGTTGTTGTGAGATCCATTCTCATTGTAACTATCTTCTTCTACTTCAGGCAGTGAGCCCCTTTGGCAATGAGCCTCTTTCTTTGGCAGTGAGCCCCTTCTTTTTGTAGTGAGCATTTTGGGCAGTGAGCCTTGTTATAATTTTGATATATCATTTATATTGTGAGTTAATCCTCACTGCGGTTTTTCCCTCATTGAGTTTTCCACGTAAAAAATCTGGTGTCTCATGTGTGGATGTGCTTAAGTTTTTGATTTCATGCTTTCATGGTTAAATCATAATAATAGTGATTAAGTGGTTGATGTGTTGATGCTCATAAGAAGTTAATTTTTGGTTGCAACTGATTCAGCCCCCGCTCTAAGTTGTCTCGTGCATTTAAACAAGAAGTTGGGTTGTGTGTGTTGATGATTATTTCTAAGGAGATGCTTGATTGTAGTTGTTGTAGTGATAATTATATGACCCAAAGGGTCACTAGTCTTGAGTCTCCTAAGCCTAGCATGAAGGCTATTTTGTTCGTTTATGATTCAAATATGCTCTTGTCTCCTTTCTTTATTTTGACTATTTTTTTGTATCAAGTGTTGTTGGTCTATGATGCATTGTTGATGTTCTTGTTCTTCTCTTGTTTGTTGAATGTTTTGTTGATGAATTGGATGGGGGAAGTTCTCCCCAATCTCGTCAAGGATAGATTGTATCCAATTTTCCCTAATGCCTAGACACATTGAATTCTTGGCAATAGGGGGAAGTGTTATGTTTCACATTGATTGCGTTGAGTTAATTTTACCTTGTGATAGAACTGAGGGGTTCTCTTTGTTTCAATGTTTTATTTTAACTATGCTTACCTTGTGATGAGATCAAGGATTTGTTCTTATTTTGCTCTAAGTTTTCCTAATATTTTTTGTGGTTTTTCTGAATGCATTCTAGATGTATGTAGACCAATTTTGGTTCCTTTTTTCCAATTTCAAGTGTTATCTAATTATCTAGGAATTGAAATATGCGTGCAATCTAGATATGAGTTTTTCAAATGCAAGCTAATCTATGTTTTTGAAGCTTTTGTAGAACGATTTTTGAATCTAATCTAATGAATTGAAATTGCAAATAACTAAGAAAGTAAATGTAATCTAGTGAATGAAAATAAGGCTAATCTAAGAAAATCAAATGTAATGCTAATCTATGAAAATAAATAACAACCTATCAAGAAAAAGAAAAGCAATGATTTGATTTTCCAAGAGCAAGATGTGAGCTAATTACTACTTTAAAGCATGGAGAACCTGGTATGAAGAAGATGTCAATGCATGGATCGAGCCCTCAGAAGTCCTTGTGGCAACCCTCTCTTCCTGTGCAGTAGCGGGGTCCTCTTGGAGATAGAAATGAAGATGGGAGCAAATGAGATCAAATGAAATCTTTGAAGCTTTGATGAAAATAATGGGGCATAAGAATACATAATGAAGCACTATCACTTGGAGCTATGGAAGCTATGATGAAAATAATTAAGCATAAGAATGCTAATGAAGCATAGTGGCTTGAGCTATTGAAGCTATTACCAAATCAAAAGGCACATGAGGTCCTGCACAAGCATGAAAATGCTATGGAGACAACTATATGCAAAGCAAAGCTAGAGTAGAGATACAATACTGAATTTTCCTCCCCAAATGCATAGAGGAGGGGGGTATTTATAGGTAGAAAATTAACACCAAAGGTGGTGGTGATTAAGGAGTTAACATAAATAGATTGGGGAGTGATCTGACTCTGATTAAGAGTGAACACTAGTTGTAGAGGAGATCACAGGAGAAGAAATGAAGTTAACACTTGAATGATTGCAAGATAACAAAGATTGATTGGGAGATGAGATTGGGCTGATTGGAAGTGTTGAATCAGTTAGGGAGAGTCAGCAATTAGTTAGAGAAGAAGACCCATGCAACCAAGACTCAATTTGGAGCAAATTTGGGCCAAAATTGGAAGAAAACATGCATGTTAAAAGATGACATGGTTGCCTCTTTCGGGAAGTGGGTTGCCCCTTTTAGCAGGGAAAGTCGCCCTTAGAGATCCTGCTTAACATGTTGGGTCACCTAGGGAAATCCTAAAGCCATAGGGGGTGACCCATAGAGGACGTTTTGCACAAGTGGTTTTTGGGATGAAGAATGATCTAGAAGGTCTAAAGATGGTTTTAGAGCCCCGATACTAGCCATAGGATCTCTATAAGGTGGGTCACCCCTTTTGCCAAGGCAAGTCACCCTTGGAGATCCTGTTTCCACTGTAGGATCGCCCAGGGAGATCTTAATGTGATAGGGGGTGACCTAGAAATAAAAGGTGGGACAAGAAATTTGAGGTTACAGAAGGGATGGGGAAGTTAATTGGATGATTCTAAAGGGATGAAATGATGCAAATGCCCTTAGGGAACATGAATTTCCCCTCTTGTGAAGTGGATTAGTGAGGTTATCGGGGCTAGAAAGCGACAGGAAAGATTCGTTGAACATTGGTCAGAAAGCAAGCTAGAAGGTGTGTACCTAGGACCATAAAAGATTAGTTTAGTGGTTAGAAAAGCACAAACAAGATGAAAAACAAACAAAGACACGTCACCAAGAGGAATATTGCCAAGATGTATGTATATATTCATGCTTACATGTACGTGATTAGGACTATAGCTCATCCTTAGGCCACCATGTAGGCCTGCATCTTTTTCATACTTACATGTATTTAGACAAGTTGATGTTAATAGACACTGATAGAGTTTGTTGTGCTTGGCATGGGAGGCACCTAACTCCCCACCTGTTGACTTAGTCATGAACCCTTGGACCTATTCTATGTTTCTGACAATATTCAAGATACTTCAAGTAGCCATGCAAATGGGTAATTAAACTTTCATTTAGATTGGTCGTCCCTTTATCTATCTATCTATCTAAAAAATGAAATAAGGATTTTTCTTTTATACAACACCCTAAGGCACAAATTTAAATATTTCAAACTTAAATCGACAAGTAATGGCTAGTTGGCAAGGGTCTAGCTTGGGGCAAGGATTAAATTTGAATTTAAAAGTTTACAAGTCAAATCTGCAATAGGGGTTCTGAACTAGGTGCAAATCTACACCCTATGGAGTTCACTGGAGAACAAAAAAGTAAAAATATAGTTCTAGTCAAGACTTCTCAGATGAGTAAAATCAAGTTCACTCAAGACTTATATCATTTACCAACTTTTATACTGAAGTACACCACTTATATACTAGTCATTCCACTTAAAACAAACAAATTAAATTAAGTAAAAAATATATATATATATACTAAACATTCTTTAAAAAAAAAGAATTTTGATGTTTTAATACACCTTTCCGGCCTAGGTGCATTTTTTTGGGGTCAAGATTGTACTTCCATGTTTTGATAGGCCTCACTAAAAATCCAAAAATACTTTCGCTCTCAAGACGAAGCGTGAACAGCAATATATCGTTCCCAACATGTGAAGACAAGAATTAAGGTTTCCTCCTAGTCTTGTGATTCTTGAACAAGTCTCTTTCGAGGGAAATTTATGCTCCGTTAAAATCAAAGTTCGTTAGGAGTTAATAACAATAATGTTTTTAGCCGATAGGCTTTCAGGTAAATTGTCGGATGCCAGAAAAAATAAAAAGTTCCACGTGGCTGTCTTTGACAGAATTTTTGGAAGGTGTGATGCAATTTGTTGATGAGGGTGAACTGACTCAGCAAGTAGATGGCATGAAAAAGTTTCTAACTTCGAAGAAGAATTTGACTGCACGTTTTGCGCACAATCATTCACACAGTAATATCACGGCCTACTGATTTACTGGAACACCCTCGCGCTGGATTCAGAAATGAGAGCGATCGTTTGATTTTCTGAATCCAAAGAAAATCGTTTGATTAAAATTTCTCATATTTGTTCTTAAATTTAGGATCCATACCACTCGAAAAGTTTCGACAGGAGACTTGCTTTGGTAAATCAATGGAAGAAGATAGAAGCCTCGGGATCGCTAAGGACTTTGTACAGGTACACGTTTTCTCCAGATTTCAGAATATTAAGCCGTAAGTTGCATCTTATACTGTTTAAGATAAGGTAAATGAGGGCTTGATGTAATACAAGAAGGTTTAAGGCGAATGTCTCATACTGAAAATTTGAAATTTCATCTTAGCCTGTACTAGAATAGTATTGATTTGATTGTTCTGTGCAGTTTTTTTTTTTTTTAAATTGATAAATAAAGGTGAAAATCAAACTGTCGATAATCAATGCTAAGTAGCAACAAATTAGCTATGAGATGTCGTGCTGTGATAAGTACTGAAATTCTGGATATATTCACATAAAACCGAGGCTTGAACATTCCTCTTACAGAATACGAATTGTTAAAAGAATAGCGTTTAGGATTTATGGTACAGATCAAATATATACACAGGAAGTTAATGAAGTCTCATCTAATTTGTCTATATAGTTATACACCCTGCAATTAGCAGAAAAAAGTTGTAAAAATTGCACGGGCCCTGTTGTAAGAGGTCTTTAAGTTGATGTTCTGGTGGGGAATTTTTCAGTCACTGAAAGTGGTCAGATGTGAGAAAAGTTGTCTAACCTGGAAAATATTATTAGTATTGCAATAGTTTTACTTTATGGGAAAAATTGTTCTCTTCAGTACAACCAAATACTCTCAATTGCCACATCTTTATATTTACAGGTGCTATTAATAAAAAATATTATTTTATGGATTGGGGGTATAAGGAAGGGCTTGACTGATAGGCCACAGTATTTATATATTTTTATTATAAAAAAAAAATATATATATATATTTGAAAGACTGAATTACATTAAGGGGAGAAATGAGATAATTTCAAATGGATAACCGTCACAAAAAAATTGTTCGACCAGCAGAGTCGACCGTCAAATTTAAGCTGTAGGTTCGAGCTTTTATATATTGTCAAAAGTGGTTTCTGTTTATTGTCTGAAGTGGTCTTGGTTTCTGTTTATTGTCTGAAGTGGTCTTAAGTTGGAGTTAAATAGAAAGCCATTATAATTGCTGTTGAAATGGTTAGAAATTTGAAGTGAATTTAAGAAGTTTTATTGCTAAATCTTAAAAACACTGGATAGTAAATGATAAAAGCTTCACTTTGTTGCATTTTATTGTACATTTTACTGAGAAATTTCAGGCGCACCCAGTGAGCCTAAATTTGATGGTCGACCCTGCTATCAAGTTTAATTTTTGTGACTGTTATTCATTCAGAATTGTCCTTTAAATGTGAAAATATATTTTATTTAAAAAAAATAGATCAGATATATCTTACTACGATCTTATATAATTTTTGAAACTCTTTAAAATCTTTCATGGGATACAGTGTTCCCAATCTTTTAATTGTATCATACAGCAAAAATCACAAAGTACGACCATACATCCATCAAATATAGTCCATCAAATATAGGCCCCGCGTGACCCGGCCATGGCAGCACTGCCTAATCACCTCCTAATATTTGAATGTTAAATTTAGAAAGGCCTGCCATGGAAGAGATACTGAAATGCATTGCTCTCATCTTTTTAAAAATTTGCTGGGAGATGTTCCTATTCATCACCAGGGCTTAAATTTGACAGTCAACTTTGACTGTCTAGCAATTTTTTTATGACAGTTATCTATTCAAAGGTGCCTTTCAAATACTATGGTCCATGCCTTAATATAAATAAATCATATAAAAATCAAATATAAATTTTCACAGTTCAAAATCTAGCTTTTCATATGATACAGTCTTTTTAAAATTTTGAATGTATTTTACAGCAAAAATGCCTAAATACAGCTATACAACTGTCAAATTTAAGCCTTGTTCACCATCTCTCTCCTCCGAGTTCCATAAAAAATTGGCATAAGAGGCAAATACATAGCTGCCAACATCAACCATTGCGATTTATCCATTGTTAAATTAGCTGTTAAAACCAGGATTTACGAGCTTAAAAGGATATAAGCAATTAGTTACCAGTCATGAGGGGCGGCCTCGATTGCTTGATCAAAGTAAGATTGGGCTCTGCCTCCATCTTTGTGAGTTTCCCATATGAATTGGGCGAAAAGTGACAGCACTTCTCCATCTGCAGGACCGGCCAGTATTGCCCGTCCATAGAATTCCTCTGCCTTGCTAATGTCTCCATTCACCTAACATATCCGTCAAACACTATTTGCGTTCAATTAGAAGTAAGAATGAGAGATATCAAGATCTTCATGCCCAGTAAATGTTTTTTAAAAAAAAAATCTAATGAGAATCTTGGTAGCTTACCTCGTGTAAAAATTTGGCGTAGTTCCTGAGCAGAGGCGGATTGCCAGGATTTGCCTTCAACATCTCTTCATAATAATCGTCTGTACGCTTGCAACAACATTCTTGTGGCTTTCTCATGCGGGGAAGCGCCAAATGAAAATGCTTGAAAGCTGTTTTAAACAGGCGAGAAGAGGAGAATCCGCGCAGCATAGAATGTTGGTCTCTAGTGCTCTGACTTGTCCGTGAAATGCACAGGAGCGGACTCAATTTATTGTTGAGGACAGAGCAATTTTCGAGCAGCATTTTGCATACAAGCGATAGATTTCCAAGAGATGTCAAGAATTAGCTACGATTCAGAGCTGTTTGACGCATATGGTACTAATGCTTGGAATAGTATTTATGTCCGGATAGATATCGGCGGTACATGAACACGAAGATGATGATGAGAAGCGTCTCAAGGAGTGGGTGGAGGCATTACGGCAGTCAATTCAGATTGAGACTTATAAATTGTAGAAGCGAATCAATTGAATTATAGAGATTTCTCACCAAGATATTTGTGCAAAGAAGGTATCTTCATTTTATTAGTCTCGACTAGCTATAGCAATTCATATTAGTTAACTGTTATTATAAAGTGTACTTTTCTTTTTACACACAGTGGGGTAATGCATGTGGTCGGTTATGCGATGCGGCCATGAAGCGAATGACATTTTGTGTCGAATCTATGTCTCCATAGATAGGGGCTGCTTTGAATTGATTTTTTTTTCCAAATAGAAATGTCACATATGAATGTAGTTTGAATTATTGATATTTTAGAAATTTGAACTAGAAACATGCAACTTGGAATGCTCGTTTAACAGTATCCTAAAAAAATGATTATATCAATTACATACATTTATGTTAAATAGTATCTTGTTTGTGATAGTACTCTCTCTCTCTCTCTCTCTCTCTCTCTAACACACTCTTGCCTCTTTATATATATATATATAATATATATATATATATACCATTCTTTATTTATTTGTCTTTGTCATCTCTCTCTCCCCCCTTTTCTCTCTCCATTTATTTGTTCCTCTCTCTAGATCTTTCTCCCTCCCTCTCTCCCTCCCTCCTTCCCTTTTCTGCTCCCTCTCTCATCTTTGGATTGTTGGCACAAAACAATTGATCAAAAGTTAGTCTCTCTCTCTCTCTCTCTCTCTCTCTCTCTCTCTCTCTCTCTCTCTCTCCTTTATATCCTCCCCTCTCTCTCTCTCTATATATATATTTCTCATTCTCTATTTTCCCTATCTTTCTTTGTCACTTCTCTCACACTTTCTCTCTTTATATATCTCTATCTTTGTACCCCTCTCTCTTGCTCTATCTCTCTTTCTCATTTCATTTCTCTCTGGTAGTTAAGTTGTTAGACTTCTTATAAGTTAATTTAAATAGTATTATATATTAAGTAAATATAATTTAATAATAAGTATATATAAATATTAAATATATAATCTAAATATACAAATTTCATAATACAATAAATATACTTCAAATATATAATCTCCTCCCATTTTGGCGGCTATAAAATGTGCACTTTCAAATACGTTCCCGCTACATGGCAACTCAATTTGAATATAACTTTAGATACACCTGTAGAGAGACAAAACAATAAAAGTCCCTTCACTTATGAAAATCATGGTCAAAGAGACTCTAACCATAATGAAACTGGGCCATATGGACAATGACATTCACATCTAGGACTAATTGGCAATTAGAAATGTGTTCGACTAAGATTACTTTGATCATCTTATATTATTCTACATAATGTCAATCATTAATGTTGAAAGTTAGCTCACTCCCTCTCATAATATATATTAAGTATATGCTAATTTCTTATAGATTAATTTAAATAGTATTATATGTTTATATACATATATAATATTTATATTTAATAATGTATAGTATATAGTAATAATTATAACTAAAATATAGATTTTATATATAAAATAAATATAATTTAATAACAAGTATAAATAAATATTAAACATATAATATATTTAAAAGAAATATATGATTTTATAATATAATATTATGTTAGAAATAAATGTAATAATTTACATTATATAAATATTGTATGTAATAATAAATATTTAATTATATAATATATTATTTATATTAAGTAAATATTATTTAATAATAAATATATAAATATTAATTATATATAATCTAAATATGCAATTTTATAATCTAATAATATACTTCAAATATATTATCTCCTCTCATTTTGACAACCATTGAAGAGACTCAAACCATAATGAAAGTGGGTTTTTTGGACAACAAAATTCACATCCTTCACATCAACATCTGACCATTTGGCAATTAGAAATGTGTTTGACTAAGCTTTCTTTGATCATCTTGCATAATTCTACAACAATGTCAACCATTAGCTCTCTCTCTCACTCACTCACTCACTCACTCACTCACACACACACAGGGAACACCTTTGGTGTGATTATTTCTATTTAAAAAATAATAATTTATAAATATTATTTTCACATACTTGGCATTATATTACAAGAAGATCCCAACTATGCGTGCAAAGCTATTTGCTAAACCATAAAATGTTAAGCCTAAACATGAATATCCTATATGTCATGCCCACAAAAAATTTCCAAAAAACTCCAATAGAATCCCAATATTTTTTAAGGTAACAATTGTCACATCGAAATGGTGTGACAAGAACACACACGTGTGTTGTTGCTACATGCAACACCACATTAAGTGGTTGTTTGTGAAGGGTACATGTCAACCATGCACACAAGTAATTTTGAAATGTAAATGTAAGACTCAAACCAAAAGATCTAAATCCTACTTTCAAATCTAAAATACATTCAGATTTAAATTTTGACCATTTCCTACACCAAATCTTCTTGACATGTAAAGGAAAGAATGTGCAATGAAGTTCAACGATCTGTGTGTATAGTGAACTTTCTTGTCACGTAAATGAAGGGACTTTCTTAAAGGTGATGCTAAGAATCACCATGGGAGCCTACTATGCAAATATTGACATAGAAACTTTCATAATCCTAAGGACCAAGGCCTAGGTTGATTAATAATATGAAAATATAGAAATAACATAGGCATTGAATGCTAATGTGGGAAAAGTAATCTGATTTAGTTGAAGTTACAATTGATATGCTTTAATGTGGATGTGTTCTAATCTTCTATTATTAGAATGAACTAGGTTAATATCTTTAAATACAATCTTTAAAAGCATGCAACTAAAAACCTTTATTGTATTGGTCAATGGATAATGGTCATATTCTAGAAGATTTGGTGTAGGAAATGGTCAAAATTTGAATCTGAGTACTAGAGACTAGATTTAGAAATAAGAAGCCCTAACTGCCTGGAGGAGGAAAACTAGGGATGCCCCCTCGAGACGGTAGATGGGTTTGAAGAACACGGGTGTGTTCTCGAAATGAATGAAAAAGACGTTCATAAAAATGCTTAATGATGAATGTAATAGAAAAATAAAGATAGAAGATTGGATGGAGAAAATGGATTAAAATTTAATAGAGAAAAGAGATTAAAGGGGGAATGGAAAAGAGAGATATGAAAATTAAAGATGAATGATGAATGTTGATAATGTTTAACTAGAAAATGATAGATGAATGGATGGATCATGAAAGGATTATTTGGATTGTATAAGAGGATATAAGGACAAAAGGATAGAACTAAGTGATAAAAGATAAATGATAATTGATAATATGTTTTTGGGATAACGAGTGAGTGATCTTGAATGCATATATTATGCTGATATGTGGTGAGCACCTATTTTAATATAGCATGAGATATTAAATGCACTAGGGTATAAAGACCAAGGTGATGATGTATCCCACAAAAGGTCACAAGAAAGCATATGCCATATGGCCCACCCTGATATAGAAGACCATAATGTCATTGTGGCAAGTATGCTACAAGGACTGATGCAGATGTGAATAAAATGATAATATACACAAGCAAGCAAGCAAGCATGAACAAATAATCATAAAGACAAACAAGAGTTGTTTCCCTTGTCAAGCTAAAATCAATGATTGATTGATTGATGATGAGGATAGTGTTGTTAATGTGGGAACAATATATCCTAAAAAAACATGAGGATTAAGAATGATATATCTTGAAAACAACACAAGGATTGAGAACAATATATCCTGATGATGATAGCATTGTTGATGTGGGAACAATATATCTGAAAAATAACATGAGGATTAGGAACGATATATCTCAATGATGATGATTTGAGTTGATTAGGTTTGCAACAAGGCTGAGAATAAAATTGATGGATGCTTTTGGATGATTTGTTTAGATTGCTTGGCTAGATTGATGTGGATTAAGGATTTCTTGCACTTAGATTTATTTATTTATTTTTTCTTTGGGATAGTTCAATTGGATTGCATTTGTATAGCCTTTTGTTGGATACCAATGATAAAGGAAAACCAAGGGTTGGTGACAATAATGAAGGGAAGATTGGATGGAAGGATTAAAGATTGTCAATAGTAGATGGAATGGATGGGGGATGGATGGTAGATGGATAAAGGGATGCGGAATGTGATCTCCAAGGAATATGTTGTATAAGAAGAACATGCTCCACTCTAGATATGCCACTCATGGCGCTACACTACAATGCTTGTGATGATAGGCTGTTAGGATATGTTGTAAAGAATTGGGTACATCAAGAGATGTCCAAATCATGTTTCAAAATTATGCCCTTATCCTTATCAAGGTTGAAGTGGGAAGGGAGGGTGGGTTGAGTGTGATGGGATAGGTATATAATTATAATGGATGGGTAGGATAGAATGGGAGTGATAGGATAGGAATGATAAGATGGGAGAGACTTGTCCCCAAGTGTAGGGTTCTCATTCGTGGAAGATTTATGCATGATTCCCACGAATGTGTTTTTATCATGGTACTTGTCCAAGGCTCCATAAGAATGATTTTCACCATTGAATGATTTTTCTCTTTGCTCTTTCTAATTTTTTTATATTTTTTCTATTTTCTGATATTCTACTTCACTGATTGGATGACATTGATAGTTTGATATTTAAAGGGTCTTCAAATGTCCTTGTCCATTTGATATAGTTGAGGTAGATTCTCTTGTCATAACATGCTAGTAGTAGCAGACCGCGTGGACTAATTTCTTTGTTAGGATCATAGCGTTCATGTACAATCCATTGATGTTGTTGTGATCCTCGTAGATAAAAAAGTTGGCCTTATCCAAATGATTGCATCTTACCAGGGTACCATCATATCTCTTATGATAAAGTGTTTCTACCACAATGCAACAGATTTAGGATTTGGGGTTTTTGGATTTGAGTCATTTTTGGTTTGATGGGGGATTTTGAAAGTGGAATGAGGTGATCGAGGTTCATAAGATTTCGGTGGATAGATTTGAAATTCAGATTGGGTTGGGGGATTCTTGACTCACCATACATGGGATGGTGGATTATGGAGCTTGGATTATGGGTTAGGATGATGATTAAGACCAACATTCTTATACACCTTATGTATTGGGAATGAAGATAATCTTGAAGGTGGTAGACACCTATTATATGCAAGGTGCATCTTTCGATGTGGCTCCACATTTTGAGTGGTTACTTGATTTGGACATTTATGACCAACATTTTTATACAATCTAGAAGATGGTGGACACCTTTTATATCCAAGGTTCATCTTTTGTCGTGGCTCCATATTTTGAGTGATTGCTTGATTTGGATATTTTTCTTTGCTTGATTTGATTGGTCCAGTTTGCTTTAGGACCCATATTACTTTTATGTGTCTTCCTTGATGCTTGGATTCATTCACTGTTGATGTTTGATTTGGATCATTTTCTTTGTACGATTTTTAATTTTTTTGGTCCTAATCAATGGGTTGGGTATGTGGAGGATAAAGTTTGATGGTATGGATAGTGGAGGTGGAAGGATTGCTAGTAGCAGGCTTGTTGTAGGGGCTATGTATGGTCTCTATATTGATGCTTTCATTGGATGAAGTTGCCTCAATGATCGTTGAAGTATCACTAACATCATTAGAGTGCTTGTTGGAAGACTTGGTAGTTGGTGCCTTAACCATGATTGATGTAGATTGGGATAGACTTTGTGATGCCTTGCTCATGAAGTTCCAATCATTTCCTTGATAGTTCATGCTTTTACATATCTTGTTTGTGATAGGATACTTATTATTTTTGAAGCATGATGCTATCCCATTAGTGTGTTGCCAAGAACTATTAGAACTTGCTACTGTCCCATCCATGAGAAGGTCTGACTTGATGAAGGTGACATATCCTAGTTGATAGGATGCTTGTGCTTTCTCATTGTGTACACTTGTCATGACTTGATCATTATTTGTGCTTATTGTGCCTTAATCATTTGAATGCTCAGTGGTAGCTTTCTTAATGATATGCTTGATGTGATCAATGTCATTTACTTGATTGTCTATGTGTTCATGGGGACTAAGTGCCTCATCATGGGAAGTGGATGTTGGTGGATGATGGATAGGACTAGTTGGATATTGGATAGGATTGAGTGGATGGTGGATAGGATTAGTTTGGATGCTTGGATCTTGATGTAGTTGGGAACATGTTTGGGCATGCTTTGGAATGAGATCTTGACATATCCTTAATTGATTTTTTGACAAGATGGATGTACATTATTTGTCTTTGATATCCCTATTAGTGAGTAGTTCATGAAGAGACCCCTTGAGTTATCTTTTCTATGCATGATTTCTTCTAGTTTTAGTCTAGTTTGGCTCCAGTTTTAGCTCTTGATGGTGAGCTCCTTCATGAATTTAAATGATTATTCACTTGCCCTAACTATTTCTAGATTGCCAATTAGTCTATTCTTGACTTCTAATAAATCTATTCTTATCTCTCAATCATGATATTGTTATTTCCACTCATTCTTCAATGATCTTCTCTCCAACCATTGTTCACTTCTAATCAGAGCTAGATCACCCTTGAATCGATTTTGTTAACTTTCCAATCACCACCACCTTTGCTATGGATTTCCAACCTATAAATACCCCCTCCTCTATGTATTTGGGGAGGCAAATTCATTATTACATTCAAAGTTTTTGCAAATAGTTATTTCCATAGCATTTTAATGCTCAAATGTTGCAGGACCTTGTGTGCCTTTTATTTTCATTCATAGCTTCAAAGATCAAGCCATTCACTCTTCCATAGCATCCATATGCTCAAATAATTTTTTTTTTTCAATTTTCATAGCTTCAAAGCTCATAGCCATTCACTTTTTATATCTCCATTTTGTCCTTGTTACTAAGAGGAGGATCTTGCTATTGCAGAGGAAGGAACGATTGCCCAAAAAGACTTCTGAGGACTGATGCTAGACATTGTTGCCTAATTCATACAAGTTTTTCAAGCTTTAGTAGTAATTAGATCAAATCTTACTCTTGGGAAAGTAACACATTGCTTTCTTTTCTCTTGATAAGTAGCTTTAATTTTCTTTCTTAGAGCAAATTTTGCATTGAAATTACTTAGATCAGTTTGAATTAATTTCTTGGTTTAATTTGATTTTATTACATCTAGATTAATTGCAATTTTTAATTCATTGGATTACATTTCAAAAATTGACCCAGAAAGCACAAAAACATAGTTTAGATTGCATATAAAATATCATATAGTTTGTAGTCATTTTCTCTTTCTAGATAATTAAATTATTTTAAAATTCAGAGAAAAGAAACTAAAATTTATTTTGCATTCATAGAGGATTACATTCATAAAAATACCAAAAACATTAGAAAACACAAAAAAAGATCAAGTCAAACCCTCAATTCTATCATGAGGCAAACATATTCAACATTCAACAAAGTCAACATATTTAATGAAATCAACACAATAAACATTTCCCCCTTTTGTCTAGCATTTGATGTGCCTAGATATTAGGGAAGATTGGATAAAATCCATCTTAGGCAAAATTGGGGAGAACTTCCCTCAATGAGTTCAAATTCAACAAAACATAGAACAAATAAGAGAACCTGAAGAACACCAACAAAGAATAATTGATCATCAAGAACTCATACAACAACCATTCAATGCCTAATCCTACCCTGGTGAAGGAATGTCCGGTCATTATAACTGAAATCACCCCTGAATCCTATGCCACTTCCATAAAAAGTGGCAAGAAAAAACCCTCTGTGACCATAAGCCCCGAAGCCACCACTGAAGATCTAACCCCCATTTCTCTGACGATGACCCCCGCTAAAAGAAAAATCTTCCAAGGTAGCCCTTCCTTGCTCTCCAGTAAGAAGAAGCAGGGTACCCTAGAAGAAGATTATGGCATAGTCAGTGGGATTAAGGCCTCTAAGGCTACTCTTGTGGTCGAGGAGGTTAGTACTGAAGAGGGAAGTGGGGATTCAAACAGTGCTGGGGATGAGGACTACACTTCCACTAACAACAAAACTCGGATGCCGATGACTAGGAGGTCGTCGAGGCTTGCTGCCAAACTGGCCTCCATGCCCAAGGGGAAAGCTACCTCGATGGTGGAGGAGGATGTTGAGGAGCTGCAGGAGGAGGAACAACCTAAGGAAAAGAACAAAGAGGTCTCTGTAGAGCTGCAGAGAGAAGAAGACTCTGATGATGATAACAAAAAGGGTTCTGCTGAGCTACAAGGTTCGGGGTCGGAGGACAACATCAAGATAGACATGATTGTGGTGGAAACTGAATAGTTGGGGGGTGATGTTTCAGTTAACAAGGATAACAAAATTGAGATGCTGGAAGTTGATGAAGAGGGTCCCAGCAATTTCCCTGATTTCAATGTGCAGGGTTCGGACTCTGTCAGCTCAGAGAAAAGGAAAAAAGGGACTGGCAAGAAGAAAAAAAGGAGATAAGAAGAGAAAGGACAAGGAAATTGAAACACTTTCGGTAAGGCTCACTGATCTGGAATAGAAGTTCAACACTCTGGCTAAATTCTCAGCTAGAGTTATGCATAGGTCTACCACTACTCTGGTGGCTCTCCAAAAGGTGGTTCCTAAGGGACAAGAGAATAAGGACAAAAAGCTGAAGGAATATGAGGATGTGCTCCAGTTTCTTGTGGATGATTGGGACAAGATGTTCACATAGCCTTTGGAGGCTTGGGTCTACTTTGTTATCGGTTTGCTATTTTTGTGGTGTCCAGTTTCTTTAGTCTTATGTTATGTTGCAAAAACTTTGATGGTTTGTTCTGAACTATTCTAGTTTTTTGGCAAGCCTCTGCTGGCTGTTTTGTCATGGGATCGACACCCTTTCTGCCGCTTATCTAATAAAAAATAACCATTCAAAAAAAGAACTTGGAGCTTAGATCGCCTCCACATCTTAAATGAGCAAAACAGTCTTCACGTTAGACTCAGGACAAGTGACCTTTCGGGTCATATCATTATCACAACAACAACAATTTAATAGTTTCATGAGAAAATTCATCAAACATACACGAATCCACATCATACAAATAACCCAACTGCGATCCATGACTTTCTGCTCCCTCACGAACATAATAACCCCCTGGTCATACCTCCACTCGATTGGCTCTTGCCACGAGAGTGGAAGTGACTAGGAGGTCACCCATAACAAGGATACAATTCATGTGTCACATTAGGAGTTTGCCTCACTCACATTGTGCTTGAGTCAAATTCTAAACAACACAAGGTCCCGCAAAGACTTTGGGGGTGTGTTGTCTACCACCCACCCTTTTTTGTGAATAGTATATTATTCTCTTTTTAGTTTTTAAAAAGTAATAAAGCCATTATTCATCAAAAAAATTATTTGTTTAAGAATATTATTTTAAATATTTGTTTATATATATTTAACTTTTTTTGGTAAATATATTTTTTGTTTATATGTAAAGAAATTAAAAAAATGTGTAGGTGTAGGTGGAGCTATAATTTATGTATTCTTTTATCTATTTTTAATCTTTAGAGTTTTGGAATAGGGTATTAAGTTTCATAAAATAAATTTCAAACATGTGAAGACATGTGAGATATTGAAGAATCCTTTGAAAGGATTATATTGCCCCAAAAAAATTACAAATTGTAAAATATATAAATAAATTTATAGATTTGTTAAAAAGAAGTTTTATTTTGATTATAAATTTATAAATTTACATTCAATTTTTTACAAGTAATTAACATCTTAGGATGGCTCTATACCATGCCAAGTTTTAAATACTTAAGATAGTTAATTTAATTATATAGTAAAATATAAATATACAGTGTCAAGTTTTAAATACTTAAGATGGTTAATTTAATTATATAGTAAAATATAAATATACAATGTCAAGTTTTAAATACTTAAGATGGTTAATTTAATTATATAGTAAAATATAAATATACAATAATGCATAAACACAAATTTAAGGCGGGGAAAACTTTAGAGTAAAAAACCCCATAAAAGCATCTTAATGTAGAGTGAGTATTTAATATTCACATATCCAAATTCTTCTACATATAAACTCGCAATGGGAGTTTCCTTAAATATAGGGAAATAAGGTAGGTAGTACGAAGTTACCACACCTTTTAATAATAGCATCATTATATTTAATACATAAATCAATTAATAATAAATATTAATAGATTTATTAATTATTAGATATTATTACTATTTTATAATATGCTAATAGCATATTTTTATTAGCTTTTTATATTTAGTTCGCCTAAGGTATTTAGACAAGTTCGTACCATCAGACATTGATAAATTTTGTTGTTCTTGGCATGGGAGGCACTTAACTCCCCACCTCTTGACTTAATCATGAGCCCTTGGACCAATTCAATGTTTTTGACAATATTGAAGATACTTCAAGTAGCCATGTAAATGCCTAAACTACTCTTATCGATGTTGTTGTGGATGTTATGCTCTTCTAATGGTGATGTAATGGGTAATTGAGCTTTCCTCGAGATTAGTTCTCCCTCTATCTGTTTGGAAAATGAAATAGGGATTTGCCTTTTATACAAACACCCTATGGTACAAATTTGAATATTTTCTACTTAAATCAGCAAGTAATGGCTAATTGGTAAGGGGCTAGCTTGGGGCAAGGATTAAATTTGAATTTAAAAGTTTGCAAGTCAAATTTACAATAGAGGATCTGAACTAGGTGCAAATCCACAACCTATGGTATTGATCAAAGAAGGGAAAGGTAAAATTATAAATCTAGTCAAGATTTTGGGGATGAATAAAATCAGGCTCACTAAAACTCATATCATTTACCAACTTTTATATAGAAATACACCTCTTTATACTAATCCTTGCACTTAAAACAAACAAATTAAAATGAATCCAAAACAAATAAGAAAAATGGTAAACATTCTTAAAAAATTAAAGATTAATTTTTGATGTTTTAATACACCTTTCCCTCCCAGGTGCATTTTTTTGGGGTCAAGATTGTACTTCATGTCTTGATAGGCCTCACTAAAAGTCCAAATATACTCTCCCCTTCAATGCGAAGTGTGCACAGCAATCAATATGCCTCTTCAAACATGTGAAGACAAGAATTAAGCTTTCCTCCTAGTCTTGCAAGTCTCATCGAGGGAAATTTATGCTCCGTTAAAATCGAAGTTCGTCAGGAGTTATACTCAACAATAATGTTTTTAGCCGATATGCTTTCGTTAGGGCTTTCAGGTAATTGTCGGACGCCGGCAACTATAAAAAGTTCCACGTGGCTGTCTTTGACAGTAAACTTTCGGAAGGTGTGATGCAATTTGGCGATGAGTGTGAATTGACACAGCAAGTAGATAAGCATGAGAAGTTTCTACTTTCAAGTGGAATTTGACTGGACGTTTTGCGCACAGTCGCTCACACAGTAATATCACGGCCTACTGATTTCCTGGAACAACCTAACCTCTAAGAATGGTGCAGGTGCAAATTGTTATATGATCGCTCTTATTTCCGAATCCAAAGAAAATCGTTTGATTAAAATTTCTGATATTTGCTCTTAAATATAGGATCCGTACTACTCAAAGGTTTCGACAGGAGACTTGCTTTGGCAAATCAATGGAAGAAGATAGAAGCCTCGGGATCGATAAGGACGTTGTACAGCTACACGATTTCTCCAGATTTCAGAATATTAAGCCGTAAGTTGTATCGTATACTGTTCAAGATAAGGATATTTGAGGGCTTGATGCAATACAAGAAGGTTTAAGGTGAATGTCTCATACTGAAATTTCATCTTAGCCTGTGCTTGAATAGTATTGCTTTGATTGGTCTCTGCCGTTTAAAAAAAATAAATTATAAATAAATGTGAAAATCAAACTGTTGATAACCAATCCTAGGCAGCAACAAATTATCTATGAGATGTTGTGCTGTGATAAGTACTGAAATTCTGGACATATTCACATAAAACGGAGGCTTGAACATTCCTCTTACACAATACGAATTGTTCAAGAATAGCGTTTAGGATTTATGGTACAGATCAAATATACACACAGCAAGTTAATGAAGAGTCATCTAATTTGTCTATATAATTATAGTCCCTGCAATTAGCAGAAAAAAATTGTAAAAAATGCATGGGCCCCTGTTGTAAAGGTCTTTAAGTTGATGTTCTGGTGGGGAATTTGTCAGTTCCTGAAAGTGGTCAGATGTGAGAAAAGTTGTCTAACCTGGAAAATATTATTAGTATTGGAATAGTTTTACTTTATGGGAAAAATTATTCTCTTCAGTACAACCAAATACTCTCAATTGCCACATCTTTATATTTTCAGGTGCTCTTAATTTTAAAAAAAAAACATTTTTATGGATTGGGGTTACAAAGAAGGGCTTGGCTGATAGTCCACATTATTTATATATTTTTATTATAATTCAGTGTTTTTTTAAAGACTGAATTATATGAAGTGAAGATTTCGAATAAACTATCAATTTTTTTTAAAAAATAGTCTTATCTGAATTTAATTTATTTATATTTAAAATAAAACATATTTTAATATTTAAAAGATAATTTCAAATGGATAACGATAAAAAAATTTGCTCGACCAACAGGGTCGACCTCAAATTTAAGAAGTGGGCTCGAGCTTTTATGTATTGTCAAAAGTGGTTTCTATTTATTGTCTAAAGTGGTCTTAAGTTGGGTTAAATAGAAAGTCATTATAATTGCTTTTGAAATGGTGGTCAAAAGGAGGTTAGAAATTTGAAGTGAATTTTTAAGAAGTGTTACAGAAATTTGAAGTGAATTCTTAAAAAACATTGGATAGTAAATGATAAAAGATTCATTTTGTTGCATTTAATTTAGGTGCACCTGGTTGAGGGCCTAAACCATGTCTATCAAATTAAATTTTTGTGAAGGTGCTTCATTCAGAATTGTTCTTCAAATATGAAAATATATTTTATTTAAAAAAAATATCAGAGATCAGATATCTTACCATAACCTTATATAATTTTTTTGGCAGACTGTTTAAAATTTTCCCTTCCATGTGATACAGTGTTCCCAAAATTTTAACTAAATTTTAAGCAAAAACAACTAAGTACGGCCATACAGCCTTCAAATATAGGCCCTGCGTGACCCGATCCATGGCAGCACTACCTAATCACCTCCTAATATTTGGATGTTAAATTTAGAAAGGCCTGCCATGGAAGGGATATTGAAATGCACTGCTCTCATCTTCTTAAAAATTTGTTGGGAGATGCTCCTATTCATCACCATCTCTCTCCTCCAAGTTCCATAAAAAATTGGCATAAGAGGCAAATACATAGCTGCCAACATCAACCATTGTTAAATTATCCATTGTTGTTAAATTGGCATAAGAACTTAAAAGGAAATAAGCAATTGGTTACCAGTCATGAGGGGCGGCCTCGATTGCTTGATCAAAGTAAGCTTGGGCTCTGCCTCCATCTTCGTGAGTTTCCCATATAAATTGGGCGTAAAGTGACAGCACTTCTCCATTTGCAGGACCGGTCAGTATTGCCCGTCTATAGAATTCCTCTGCCTTGCTAATGTCTCCTTTCACCTAAAATCTCCGTCAAACACCATTTGCGTTCAATTAGAAGTAAGAATGAGAGATATCAAGATCTCCATGCCCAGTAAATGTTTTAAAAAAAAATCCTAATGAGAATCTTGGTAGCTTACCTCGTGTAAAAATTTGGCATAGTTCCTAAGCAGAGGCGGATTGCCAGGATTTGCCTTGAACATCTCTTCATAATATTCATCTGTAAGCTTGCAACAACACTCTTGTGGCTTTCTCATGCGGGGAAGCGCCAAATAAAAATGCGAGAAAGCTGTTTTAAACACGCGAGAAGAGGAGAATCTGTGCAGCATAGAATGGTGGTCTCTATAGCTCTCCCTTTTCCGTGAAATGCACGAGAGCCGACTCAATTTATTGTTGAGGGCAGACGAATTTTCGAGCAGCATTTTGTATACAAGCGATAGATCTTCAAGAGATGTGAAGAATTAGCTAATATTCAGAGCCGTTTGACGCGTAGTATGTATGTCCAGATAGATATAATCGCCTGTACATGAACATATAAACATGAACATGAAAATGATGATGAGGAGAAGCTGTCTCAAGGAGTGGGTGGAGGCATTACGGCAGTCAATTCAGATTGAGACGTGTAAATTGTACAAACGAATCAATTGAATTATAGAGATTTCTAACCTAGATATTTGTGCAAAGAAAGGTATCTTCATTAGCAAATAATATTTCGTGCAGAACTTAGGTCTCCATAAAAGGAGCTGTTTTGAATTGATTTTTTTTTCAACAGAAATGCTATATATATGAACGTAGTATTGATTATTAATATTTTAGAAATCTGAACTGGAAACTTTTAATTGGGACAACAAAAAATTAGACAAAAAGTTATATAAAAATAAGATGGTGCTTGTGGTCACAAAACTGAGATAGTTATACATAGGCTATGTAGGAGGAATTTTTTTGTATTAAGCTATGAAATTTAGTAAGTGATTTTTACACAAATTTCACATATTTAAACATTAAATACAAAATTCCATAAAAGAAACTCAAAATCTTCTGATGAAGAGGAAAATCAACCATTTATAAGTGTGAGTTGATTGAAGAAAATTTGGCATCATATTTGCTTCCATAGGGAATGTGGGTGCATTGTGAGATGTACAATCCTTTTTTTGCAAATGATAAAAATTCAGTTCATTTAGTAGTATCCTAAAAAAAAATTATATCAATTACATACATTTATGTTAAATAGTATTTTATTTGTGACACTAGTAAAAACTCTCTCTCTCTCTCTCTCTCTCTCTCTCTCTCTCTCTCTCTCTCTCACTCATGGACATGTGCCATCTTTGTATAGTTGGCTTGAAATGATTGAAAGTTGGTCTCTCTTTTTCTAAAGGCACGAATTATCTAATTTTTAAGCAAATGGCATTTTGCCCCAACTATAGCTCTCCATGGACACATGCCATCTTTGGATTGTTGGCACAGAACGACTAATCAAAAGTCTTTCTCTCTCTCTCTCTATATGTCCTCCTCTCTCTCTCTATATGTCTCCTCTCTCTCCTCTTGATCTCTCTATCTCTCTGTCTTTATCTACCTCTCTCCCTCCCTCTCTATCTCTCTCTTTCTCCCATCTCTCTCTCTCTCTCTATATATATATATTTCTTTCTCTCATTCTTTATTTTTCCTATCTGTCTGTCATCTCCCTCTCTCCATATTTATTTGTTCCTCTCTCTAGATCTTTCTCCCTCCCCCTTTTCCCCTCCCTTTCTCATCTTTAGATTGTTGGCACAAAAACAACTGATTCAAAGTCTCTCTCTCTCTCTCTCTCTCTCTCTCTCTCTCTCTCTCTCTCTCTCTCTCTCTCTCTCTCTCTCTCTCAATCTCTCTTTCTCATTTCATCTCTCTCTCTCAAAGGTCAATTAAGTTGTTAGATTTATTATAAGTTAATTCAAATAGTATAATATGTTAAAATATATATATATATATATATATATATATATATATATATATATATATATATATATATATATATATATATATATATATATATAAAGTAAATATAATTTAATAATAAATATATATAAATATTAAATATATAATATAATCTAAATATACAATTTTATAATATAATAAATATACTTCAAATATATAATCTCTTCTCATTTTTGTGGCTATAAAATGTGCTCCTATAAGGTCTCACTCCACTTTCAAATACACAAGTGTAAGGTTCCCGCTACGTGGAAACTCAATTCGAATAAAACTTTAGATCCACATGTAGAGAGACAGAACACTAAAAGTCCCTTCGTTTCTGAAAATCATGGGCCAAGAGACTCAGACCATAATGAAAGTGGGCCATATGGAAAATAAAATTCACATTGACGATTGACCAACTGACAATTAGAAATGTGTCTGACTAAGATTACTTTGATCGTCTTACATTGTTCTATGATAATGTCAATTGTTGATGCCAAAAGTTAGCTCACTCTCTCTCATATATATATTAAGTATAAGTTAATTTAAATAGTATTATATATATATATATATATTGTTTATATTTAATAATGTATAATATAGTAATAATTACAACTAAATTTTTTTGTCGTGTTAAAATATGGAGTGTGAGAACCCTAGGTGGGCGAGAGCAGGTGTGTGGACAAAGCCAGGTTCGTGGGCAAAAGATGTAGAAAAGGAATGGCCAGTGCTACCTAACAGAAGGTTTTATGCTCCGTTAAAATCCAAGTGGGGTCAAGATTGTACTTCATGTCTTGATAGGCCTCACTAAAAGTCCAAATATACTCTCCCTCTCAACGCGAAGTGTGCACAGCAATCAATATGCCTCTTCAAACATGTGAAGACAAGAATTAAGCTTTCCTCCTAGTCCTTGCAAGCGTCATCGAGGGAAATTTATGCTCCGTTAAAATCAAAGTTCGTCAGGAGTTATACTCAACAATAATGTTTTTAGCAGATATGCTTTCGTTAGGGCTTTCAGGTAATTGTCGGACGCCGGAAAAATAAAAAAGTTCCACGTGGCTGTCTTTGACAGTAAACTTTCGGAAGGTGTGATGCAATTTGGCGATGAGTGTGAATTGACTCAGCAAGTAGATAAGCCTGAGAAGTTTCTACTTTTGAAGTGGAATTTGACTGGACGTTTTGCGCACAGTCGCTCACACAGTAATATCACGGCCTACTCATTTCCTGGAACAACCTAACCTCTAAGAATGGTGCAGGTGCAAATTGTTATATGATAGCTCTTATTTCCGATCCAAAGAAAATCGTTTGATTAAAATTTCTGATATTTGCTCTTAAATATAGGATCCATACTACTCAAAGGTTTCGACAGGAGACTTGCTTTGGCAAATCAATGGAAGAAGATAGAAGCCTCGGGATCGCTAAGGACGTTGTACAGCTACACGATTTCTCCAGATTTCAGAATATTAAGCCGTAAGTTGTATCTTATACTGTTAAAGATAAAGATATTTGAGGGCTTGATGCAATACAAGAGGTTTAAGGTGAATGTCTCATACTGAAATTTCATCTTAGCCTGTACTTGAATAGTATTGATTTGATTCTTCTGTGCCGTTAAAAAAAAAAGAATTTATAAACAAATGTGAAAATCAAACTGTCGATAACCAATGGTAGGCAGCAATAAATTATCTACGAGATATTGTGCTGTGATAAGCACTGAAATTCTGGACATATTCACGTAAAACCGAGGCTTGAACATTCCTCCTAGAGAATACGAATTGTTAAACAATAGCGTTTAGGATTTATGGTACAGATCAAATATATACACAGCAAGTTAACATGAAGTGTCATCTAATTTGTCTATATAATTATACTCCCTGCAATTATCAGAAAAAAATTGTAAAAAATGCACGGGCCCCTGTTGTAAAAGGTCTTTAAGTTGAAGTTCTGGTGGGGAATTTTGTCAGCCCCTGAAAGTGGTCAGATGTGAGAAAAGTTGTCTAACCTGGAAAATAATATTGGTATTGGAATAGTTTTACTTTATGGGAAAAATTATTCTCCAGTACAACCAAATACTCTCAATTGCCACATCTTTAATATTACAGGTGCTCTTAATAAAAAACATCATTTTTATGGATTGGGGTTATAAAGAAGGTCTTGACTGATAGGCAAATTATTTATATATTTTTATTAAATTCAGTGTTTTTTTAAGACAGAATTATATGAAGTGGAGATTTCTAATAAACTATCAAATTTTTTAAAAAATAATCTTATATAAATTTAATTTATTTATATTTAAAATAAAATATATTTTAATATTTAAAAGATAATTTCAAATGGATAACCATAAAAAAATTTGCTTGACCAAGAGGGTCGACGTCAAATTTAAGAAGTGGGTTCGAGCTTTTATATATTGTCAAAAAGAAGTTTCTATTCATTGTCTACAGTGGTCTTAAGTCGGGGTTAAATAGAAAGCCATTATAATTGCTGTTGAAATGGTGCTCACAAGAAGGTTAGAAAATTGAAGTGAATGTTTAAGAAGTTTTAAGAAATTTGAAGTGAAATCTTAAAAACATTGGATAGTAAATAATCAAAGCTTCACTTTGTTGCATTTAATTTTACATTTTACTGAGAAATTTCAGACGCACGGGGGCCTAAACCCTGCAGTTAAATTTTTGTGAAGGTTATTCATTCAGAGTTGTTCTTCAAATATGAAAATATATATTTTTAAAAAAATATCATACATCAGATATATTTTACCATAATCTTATATAATTGTTTTGGCAGACTGTTTAAAATTTTCGCTTCATGTGATACAGTGTTCCCAAAATTTTAACTGAATTTTACAGCAAAAACAAGTAAGTACGGCCATACAGCCTTCAAATATAGGCCCCGTGTGACCCGATCCATGGCAGCACTGCCTAATCACCTCCTAATATTTGGATGTTAAATTTAGAAAGGCCTGCCATGGAAGCGATACTGAAATGCACTGCTCTCATCTTCTTAAAAATTTGTTGGGAGATGCTCCTGTTCATCACCGTCTCTCTCCTCCAAGTTCCATAAAAAATTGGCATAAGAGGCAAATACATAGCTGCCAACGTCAACCATTGTTAAATTATCCATTGTTGTTAAATTGGCATAAGAACTTAAAAGAAATAAGCAATTGGTTACCAGTCATTAGGGGCGGCCTCGATTGCTTGATCAAAGTAAGCTTGGGCTCTGCCTCGCATCTTTGTGAGTTTCCCATATAAATTGGGCGTAAGTGACAGCACTTCTCCATTTGCAGGACCGATCAGTAGTGCCCGTCCATAGAATTCCTCTGCCTTGCTAATGTCTCCTTTCACCTAAAATCTCCGTCAAACTCCATTTGCGTTTCAATTAGAAGTAAGAATGAGAGATATCAAGATCTCCATGCCCAGTAAATGTTTTAAAAAAAAATCCTAATGAGAATCTTGGTAGCTTACCTCGTGTAAAAATTTGGCATAGTTCCTAAGGCAGAGGCAGATTCACAGGATTTGCCTTCAACATCTCTTCATAATATTGGTCTGTAAGCTTGCAAAAACACTCTTGTGGCTTTCTCATGCGGGAAAGCGCCAAATGAAAATGCGAGAAAGCTGTTTTAAACACGCGAGAAGAGGAGAATCTGTGCAGCATAGAATGGTGGTCTCTATAGCTCTCACTTGTCCGTGAAATGCACGCG
This sequence comes from Cunninghamia lanceolata, assembly GCA_027924645.1. Classification (NCBI taxonomy): domain Eukaryota; kingdom Viridiplantae; phylum Streptophyta; class Pinopsida; order Cupressales; family Cupressaceae; genus Cunninghamia; species Cunninghamia lanceolata. The sequence goes on along the minus strand of BSBN01000474.1, from coordinate 336,471 downwards.
AGCCGGCTCAATTTATTGTTGAGGGCAGACGAATTTTCGAGCAGCATTTTGCATACAAGCGATAGGATTTTCAAGAGATGTGAAGAATTAGCTAACATTCAGAGCCGTTTGAAGCGTAGTCCTGTATGTCCAGATAGATATCGCCTGTACATGACATATAAACATGAATATGAAGATGATGATGAGGAGAAGCTGTCTCAAGGAGTGGGTGGAGGCATTACGGCAGTCAATTCAGATTGAGACGTCGAAATTGTACAAGCGAATCAATTGAATTATAGAGATTTCTACCTAGATATTTGTGCAAAGAAAGGTATCTTCATTTTATTAGTCTCGGAGTAGCTTATAGAAATTCATATTAGTTAACTGTTATTATAAGTGTTACTTTCTTTTTTACACAGTGGGGTAATGCATGTGGTCAGTTATGCTGCCGAATCTATGTCTCTATAGATAGAGGCTGCTTTGAATTAATTTTTTTTTTCCAAGATGAAATGTCACATATGAATGTAGTTCTGAATTATTGATATTTTAGAAATTTGAACTAGAAACCTGCAATTTAGAATGCTCCTTACAACCAAAAATTAGATAAAAGGTTATATAAAAATAAGAAGGTACTCCCTGGTCACAGAACTGAAATAGTTACATACAGGTTATGTAGGAGGAATTTTTTTATTAAGTAGTGAAATTTGGTTAGTGATTTTCACACAAATTTCACATGTTGTTTAAAACATTAAACACAAAATTACATAAAAAAAACTCAAAATCTTCTATGGAGAGGAAAATCAACCATTTACAAGTGTAAATTGATTGAAGAAAATTTGGGTGTCATATTATTTTTAGAGGGAATGTGGGTGCATTGTAAGATGTACAATCATTTTTTTAGCAAATGATAAAAATTGAGTTCATTTAAGAGTATCCTAAAAAATGATAATATCGATTACATACATTTATGTTAAATAGTATCTTGTTTGTGTTTGTGATAATAGTAAGAATAGTCTCTCTCTCTCTCTCTCTCTCTCTCTATATATATATATATATATATATATATAATTCTTTATTTATTTGTCTTTGTCATCTCTCTCTCCCCCTTTTCTCTCTCCATTATTTGTTCCTCTCTAGATCTTTCTCTCCCTTCCTCCTTCCCTTTTCTGCTCCCTCTCTCATCTTTGGATTGTTGGCACAAAACAATTGATCAAAAGTCTCTCTCTCTCTCTCTCTCTCTATATATATATATTTATATATATATATATATATTTCTCATTCTCTATTTTCCCTATCTTTCTTTGTCACCTCTCTCTCTCTCTCTCTCATTTCATTTCTCTCTGGTAGTTACGTAGTTAGATTTTTTATAAGTTAATTCAAATAGTATTATATATTAAGTAAATATTTAATAATAAGTATATATAAATATTAAATATATAATCTAAATATACAAATTTCATAATACAACAAGTGCCACGTAGTGGCCAGTACCTACCTTGTAGTGTTGTTATTATAATATTTGTTTAGTTGTAATTTTTTTTTTGTTGATTAGCTATTGGTTGTATATAGTATTTGATTAGTTGTATTTTTTTTTGTTGATTAGGTATTGGTTGTATATACAAATTGCATTCCAATAATTAAAAAATTAATTTTTGAAGAGTGTTGAAATGTCTTGGGTAAATAAAATTGAAATCTCAAAATAATCTAGGACTAAAATATTTCCTTAACTATAAAACTAAACTTTACAAACCCTATTAAATAACACAAATATTTCTTTAAAATGTAATAATACTAATACTGTTATAATTTAAAATGCATTAAATGCATTAAAATATTGTAAGTTTGAAGAATAAAATAAAAAATTTAATAACATGGTGATACTAGATTTTTATCTTTTGACTAAATAAAATTGAAATCTTAACTCGAGTAAATAAAATTGAAATCCCCAAAATAATCTAATTTCATAAATTAAAATTTGTAGAACCCTAACCCTAGTTGGGTGTGAAGAGATTTGAAATGTCTGCCTAACATATTAAAATGTAATCATATGAATACTATTACAATTTAAAATGCATTAAAATATTTGTAAGTTTGAAGAATAATTACACAATACTTTTAAAGAACTTTTGACTAAATAAAATTGAAATCCTAAATTTTTAACTCTTGAGGTAAATAAAAATGAAATCCTAAAAAAATAATCTAATTTCATAACATAAAATGTGTAGAACCTTTAACCCTATTTGGGTGTGGAGAGATTTGAAATGTCTGCCTAACATATTAAAATGTAATAATATTGAATACTATTACAATTTAAAATGTATTAAATATTGTAAGTTTGAAGAATAATTACACAATATAATAACAATAACATATTCATATTTAGATCACTACACTTAGTCACTTAGTATTTTGTTTTAGTAATAATACTAAGTACTTTTAGAGAACATGATTTTAATTATTTTAATTAATCTAATATTGTGGTTTAGTAAAAAATTTATGTGAACTCATTTTGAAATGTCTTAGGTAAATAAAATTGAAATCTCAAAAATAATTTAATTTGGTAAAATATTTACTTAGCTATAAAACTAAGCTTTACAAAGCCTATTAAATAACACAAATATTTCCTTAACTATAAATCTAAACTTTACAAAGCTGCATATTTGTATTATGTGGAGATTTGAAATGTCTGCTTAAGATATTATAATGTAATAATATTAATACTATGATAATTTAAAAATGCTTTGAAGAACAAATAAAAAAGTAATAATATGGCGAAATATTTTTCATGATACTATAGATTTTTAACTTTTTAATAAATAAAATTGAAATACTAAATTTTTAACTCTTGAGTAAATAAAATTGAAATCGCAAAAATAATCTAATTTCATAAAATAAAATGTGTAGAACCCTATATTTTTAATAGTATTATTATATTATAACTTTCTCCCTTTTGACAAAAAGTAATTTTTTATGTTTAGACAATGAATCAAAAATTAAATTCATAAAAACTGATGATTCTTCCCTCTCATAATTATCGCCATCCATTTAGGCATGACTTAACTAGTGGGAGACAAAATTTGTGTTCATAATTTGTTTACTTGCCACATCCTCCCCTCAAGCCAAAATTCTCTCCACATTTATAGTTTTTTTTGTTGCACTCTCTGACAATCCGACAATCCGCAGAGAAGAGTCATTTTTTTTCAGCCAATGGCAATACAGATAAATCATTTTTCAATATTTTTTGTTAAAAATTTATCATGTTGACATAGGAAAAGTACAAATTTAAATCAAATTTGCCTGACAAAAAAAATAATCTGATCTTTTGATTGGTTTGCAATGAATAGATTAATAACTAGATAAGTGTGAACTCATTGCAATAGTACCAGCCGTAGGTACTAATAAATATACTTCAAATATATAATCTCCTCTCATCTTGGTGGCTATAAAATGTGCACTTTCAAATATACAAGTGTAAGGTTCCATAATGAAAGTGGGCCATATGGACAATGACATTCATATCGAGGACTAATTGGCAATTTGAAATGTGTCGACTAAGATTACTTTGATCATCTATATTATTCTACATAATGTTATTCGTTAATGCTGAAAGTTAGCTCACTCCCTTTCATAATATATATTAAGTACATGCTAATTTCTTATAGGTTAATTTAAATAGTATAATATGTTTATATACATATATAATATTTATATTTAATAATGTATAATATATAGTAATAATTATAACTAAAATATAGATTTTATATATAAAATAAATAGAATTTAATAATAAGTATAAAAAAATATTAAACATATAATATATTTAATATAAATATATGATTTTATAATATATTATTATGTTAGAAATAAATGTAATAATTTACATTATATAAATATCGTATGTAATAATAAATATTTAATTATATAATATATTATCTATATTAAGTAAATATTATTTAATAATAAATATATAAATATTAATTATATATAATCTAAAATATGGAATTTTATAATTTAATAATATACTTCAAATATATTATCTCCTCTCATTTTGATAATCATTGAAGAGACTCAAACCATAATGAAAGTGGGTTTTTTGGACAACAAAATTCACATCCTTCACATCAACATCTGACCATTTGGCAATTAGAAATGTGTCTGACTAAGCTTACTTTGACCATCTTCCATAATTCTACAACAATGTCAACCATTGGTGCTGCAAGTTAGCTCTCTCTCACTAATAGAAAAACAGAAATAAATGACTAAAAAAAACTACCAAAAATTGGTTATGTGATCATTAGTTTATTGTCAGTAATTTATCTCGCGACCAAATTTACATGACCAAACAAATTTTAGTCATTAATTTGATAGTATATTTAGTCATTAATTTGGTAGTATATTTAGTCATCAATTTGGTAGTATATTTGGTAATATATTTAGTCATCAATTTGGTAGTATATTTAGTCATTGATTGTTGTTAACTTGTCATTTATTTAGTCATTGTAATCATTAATTACCGTCAATTGGTAGTATATTTAGTCATTTATTTAAGTCGCTGATTTCCGTCCATTGGTAGTATATTTAGTCATTTGTATTAACTAATTTCCGCCAACTGGTCATATATAAACAAGTAGTACATGATAAACATCAACTATGCCATTTTTTGTTGATAAACTTCAACAAATCTACTCAAAGGATTGAAACAACAATGCTGAAAAATAATTCACTATATATTCAAACTGTATATAAAATATGTTACAAAGAACTTGGTTTATCAACAAATCTGCTCAAAGGATTGAAACAACAATGCTAAAAAATAATTCACTATATATTCAAACTATATATAAAATATGTTACAAAGAACTCTATATATAGAGTTTTCAAGATAAAATCTTTCTACAGTATGCAAACTGCTGATTTATTATGCTTTTAAAACTAAAAAAAACTAAAACTAAAGATAAAAAGCCATAAGTGTGAATGCATGTCTTCAATGATGCCATTGTTGCACATGGGGTGGGCTGTAAATGCATCTAGAAGCACTGGTTTTGCATTTTCTCCTTGCTCTATACCTGTCCACAATAAAAAAACTCAAAATTTGTTAATATTTTTAAAAGATTTAAGAACTTTGAAATATGAAAAACAAAGTGGGATGATAAGGAATTTTACAACAATATAGGCATATATTATGAAAGTATTCAAGAAGAATGCATATACCGGTCTGATAGTCAAACTCCATAGTTCATTTATACAGGTCTGATATTCAAGAAGAAATGCATATGTAGTGTTAAGCCCTGGGCATAGACCTCCCCATGCTACTATACAAGCACGCACTTCATTTGGTTTAAAATAGACTTGTTAAGAAAAATCAGCATCACATATTCAAGTTGGGCAAACTTGAAATTTTACTTTGAAATCTATTTTCATCAAAGAGACATACTTTTTTCCTTGGTCCTGCACGACGAAAATGAGATCCTTTTGGACTATTTAGTCTGACAACAATCTAGAACTCAAGAAAAGTCACAAATTCAGATATCAAACTAGACTGAAACCAAATAAGATGCACAAAGAAAATGCATTGAAAAATTAAATGAACAAAGAACAAACACATGGATTATAGTCTAAGATAAAAGACTTACATCTTTTGCAACTACATCATCTGGGTGAACAAAGGACTGCCTGCAAATGACAAATTCAATATCTTACATTAAAATAAGACTAGACTCCAAAAAACCCACTTCTTATTGCAATGCACTGTGGATTCTTTCAAAACAAAATTTTCATAGATGTATATTAAAATAAAATGGATTGCAAAGAAAGTCCACTAAGATATTGCAAAAAAATGGATTGCCAATAAAAATAGGAAAAATATTTACCACTTTTTGTTGTGAATGAAGCACGTAAAATCACTATTGACTATTTGACGATTGAAGTGGATGATATTTAAATAGGTTAGATCTAACGACTTCGTTATTGCAATTGAAACCTTACTAGTTGAACTTTTTCTCAATTAAAATATCCCCTACTTTATGATCTTTGCAACTAAATATACTAAGTGTTTAGGGTAGCGTGTGAATATGATGCTTTCTGTGATTATTTGCAATCTTCCAAAAACTGTTAAATCTACCCAAAATCTTAATTTCCATTACTTCTCCCAATATATTAGTTGTTTTTTTCCGCGTTATTTCAATTGCCTTGTTTGATGTATTGCAGACGAAGATTACTTAATTGTGAACCAAGTTTTGGAAGGGGCCTCTTTCACCATGGTCTCCAATTCGTGTCACAACGGAGGCCTCATTGACAAAGAAAAAGAACAAATCGGTCCTCATGTTAAAGCTCAAACTCATAATACCAAAGAAGAAGGGAAAAAGAGCAAGTTTTTGCCCTTGTATTCTATTCTGCAAGTCTTATGAGAAAAAAATAGGGCAAGCCAAATTAGAGGCCGAAGACATATAGATTGCTCTATTTGATCTATTTGGTTCAAACGAGCTAGCAGTCATGAGACAACTGGTATCGGCAAGTTGAAGTGACTTCCAACCTAGTCACAACGATATCACCAAGTCCCATCGATAAGGGTTTAACACTCTTATTGTTATGCCGAAGAGACCACATTTAGAGTTAGGCTGATATGGCAAGGTCCCACAGATGGAGGATATAGGGATAACGAGGGGACACGAAATGGACTCCCACTGATATGTAGATCTCCTGCCGATGTCGTTTCCTTCCCGCCGTTGAACTTCAAAGCATATCCATTAATGATGGAAATGGTTCACAACTCTCACAATAGTTTCTTGTGCAACAGTCTTGGAGATAAGTTTCGTTAAAAGAACATTGTCCCTGTTTAAAATGATGAAAATGGTTCACAACATCACAACAATTTATCTTGCAACAATCTTGGAGATAAATTTTGTTGCAGTGTGACAATCAACATATATTCAAAGGTTCTTAACAACTCTAATAGTTGTTATAGGAGGTGTGTTTAACAAACCAAATGCAATTGCCAACTTTTCACCATGGTGCTAGAGAAATAATTCCTTCCCCCTTTTCCACATCATTATGTAAATGTCTTGAATCTAGAAAATACCATATTGCCTTCATCTCCCAGGTTAATTTCTCCAATTTTGCATAGATCTCCTGTATCTTTGGATGTGATTTGTCTCCTACACAAAAGGCATTACCATTTTGTGGCCTTCAATCTAACTACACCCTGGGATCTTTTTAATTTCTCTATCTTTCATCAATCTCCTTATCATTTGAACCTCACCCCAGCTGCCCACTTCTGCATAGATATTTGAGAGAACATAAGTCACATCATTTTTAGGATCCAAGTCAAAAAGCAACATCGCTGTAAATTCCCCTAAGCTTATATTCATATGTAATCTATAGGCACCAAGAAAACACATCCACACAACTAGCACAGGTTTAACTGGCATCTTAATGATAAAGTTTAGGGTGTCCTCAAGATAGCTAGCATGGGCAAGAATGTCAACCATGCACACATAATGATCAACTATAGGTGTACTGCAATAAGGGTTACTCATGTGATTGAAGTATGTACAACCCTCATCCACTAAACCTGCATGGCTGCATGCACATAGAACACAAGCAAAGCTTACAATGTCAAGATATGTTCCAGAGTGCTTCATTAATTCAAAGATTTTAAGAGCATCCTTGCAAAATCCATTTTGTACATATCGCGCAATCATGGCATTCCATGAGACCACATTTATTTGAGGCATTCTATCAAACAGTTCACGTGCTTTGTCTATGCTTCCACATTTTGCATACATGTCTACCAGGGCAGTTGCAACTACAACATCTGACATAATTTCTCTATCCTTTATGCTTTGATGGATGCCCATACCCTGTTCAAAAGCACACGTTTTGGCACAGGCAGGAAGAATGCTGGCAAAGGTTGTGGAATTTGGCTTGACTTATGCCAATTGCATTTGCTTGAAAGTTTCTAAAGCCTTTTCAACAAATCCATTTTGTGCATATCTTACAATCATTGCATTCTATGAGATGACATCTCTTTTAGGCAGTTTGTCAAACAGTTCACATGCCTTGTCTATGCTTCCACATTTTACATACACGTCTATTAGAGCATTTCCAACTATAATATCTAATAAAATGCCCCCTTCCATTATGCTTTGATGGATGTCTATACCCTGTTCCAAAGCTCCCATTTGGCATAGGCAGGGAGGATGCTAGCAAAGGTTGTGGAATTTGGCTTAACACCTGCCAATTGCATTTGTTTGAAATTTTCTAAAGCCTTTTCAATAAATCCATTTTGTGTATATCCAGCAATCATTGCAGTCCATGAGACCACATCTCTTTGAGACATTCTGTCAAACACTTCACGTGCCTTGTCTAAGCTTCCACATTTTGCACACATGTCTACCATGGCAGTTGCAACTACAACATCTGACATAATTCCTCTATCGTTTATGCTTTGATGGATGTCAACACCTTGTTCCAAAGCTCCCATTTTGGCACAGGTAGGGAGGATGCTGGCAAAGGTTGTGGAATTTGGCTTTACATCTGCCAATTGCATTTGCTTGAAAGTTTCTAAATCCTTTTCAACAAATCCATTTTGTGCATATCCTATAATCATGGCATTCCATGAGACCACATTTCTTTGAGGCATTCTATCAAACAGTTCACATGCCCTGTCTATGCTTCCACATTTTGCATACACGACACAACAATCACTGCGAGATTCTAACATTGAACCACAAAATAGGTACCTAAAACATTTCATATTTAGTTGCACAGAAACCACCATACTCATAACACACAAGATTCCACTACGCATTAAAATATGTACAAATCCCATTGAAAGGGAGTTGTTCGATGCTGTGTACAACACTGAACAATTTCGGTCTGTTTCAATATAATACAAACTATTTTAAATGCAACCAAATACCTAACCTCTCACCACGAAAGACACATAATGTGTGAAAGTCCATTTTGTTTATGGCAATTGTTTGAAAAAGATGTACAATTCTATTTAGACAAATCTTAGTCAACTACATTACTTATTTACAGGCGAAGAATAATACATCCATTTGTCACTGAGAAGCTCCGGAGTCAGACAGTTAGCATTGGCTATTGGCTTTGCTTAGATCTTTACCTATCTCAACATGTTAACCCAAAGGAAGAAATGAAGATCTCCCTGGATATACTTGGGGAATATAAGACCGGTCTGTTTTCACTTCTCATAATTGGGGTAGAAGTCCCCTTGCTTGCATCAGTTGTTCAAATTGGATTAGCATCTGGCACATGACATCCTAGCATGTATCCTTCATAGCAAAACATAAGTACACCTTGTTCTCAGATATCCCCTTTCCATGTAATGATTTTTACAAAAAATTGGCCTTGCAAGTATATGTATCATTTCACAAAAAGAACTCCAAAACTGGGATTTGAACAAATTCGTCTACTCAAATAGTTCCTCGAAAGCATAACACCAAGCCGACAAACCGATAACATTGTGAGCATTGGCTGCATCAGCGAGACATGGTGATAGCAGTGGGAGTCTCTAAGGAGTCTCCGAGACAAGCTGACATGAACTATCAGAGTGACCTAAGTGTTTTAGTGGGACTCTATTTCGGGTCTCTCTAAAACTCTGATATCGAATACACAATGGGTTGTTAACTATATCGACGGGACTCAGCATTTCGAAAGGACCCCAAAATGGGTCTCTCCGATACCTCGACGTTGACGTGAACTGTTTGACATAATTCCTCAAAGAGATGTCATCTCATGGAATGCAATGATTGCAGGATATGCACAAAATGGATTTTGCAAGGACACTCTCAAAATCTTTGAATTAATTAAGCACTCTAGAACATATCCTAACATTGTAAGCTTTGCTTGTATTCTAGGTGCATGTAGCCATGCAGGTTTAGTGGATGAGAGATGTACATACTTCAATCACATTTATAACCCTTATTGCATTACACCTACAGTTGATCATTATGTGTGCATGGTTGACCTCCTTGCCCATGTTGGCTATCTTGAAGACACCCTAAACTTTATCATTGAGATACCTGTTAAATCAGTGCTGGTTGTATGGATGTGTTTTCTTGGTGCCTGTAGATCACATATGAATATAGGCTTAGCAGTATTTACAGCAACACTATTTTTTGATTTGGATCCTAAAAATGCTGCACAACTTATGTTCTTCTCTCAAACATCTATCCAGAAGTGGACAGGTGTGGTGAGGCAAGGAGATTGATGAAAGATAGAGGAATTAAAAAAATCCCCAGATGTAGTTGGATTGAAGGGCATAAAATGGTACATACTTTTGTGTAAGAGACATCTATCACATCCATGCTTTTTATTTTTGCAAGGGGAAGTATACCCTTTGCCATACTGAAAGGAAGAAAAAGAAAAAAAATGACAGTCTGAAAATGTGATTAAGTTTCCAGAATGGTCAAAAAAATAAAAATGGCAAAACAATAGAGTACCATACCTCATGCTCTCGAGAGCCGTCTTTTGCAGTCCTGGATCTGAATCCTGAACTCTTTCGACATATACTTCTAACTGATGTTTCAAAGGTAAATCTTCCTCTGACTATTTCCATAGAAAGAGCATAAAAGGAAAATGAATCAAAACCCTAACCCTAGCTCTGAGTAGATTAATTAGTACAAAAACTAGGCAAATAAATACTAGGTCTTCTTTGTTCTTCTCATCTTTGATTTTCTTAGCCTCCTTCGATGGAGGAAGAGGTGCTTCCATGTTGCCATTGCCGGTGTGGGCTGGAGTAGGAGCCATTTTCACTAACCTTTACTGAGCGACAACAACAAAGGAGACTGGAAGTCTGATATTTCCTTAATGGTGCATTGGCGTGAAGGATATTTTCAAAAGAAAAATCAACGACGCCATTTCAAGTTCAATCAAGGCTTAAATTTGGCGCTCATAGTTTCTCGTCTGATCGACGTGACACATTTTGGTGTCATGCCGATATGCCCTGTCTGCTTGATATATTTTTAATGTGTTCGGGAAGTCGAGGAGACCCCAAAATGACTCACCTCGATATTCCTTGGTCTATTATATAATATTAAATATATTATAATATTAATATATAATATTATATTATATTATTATATATTATAAATATTATATTATATAATATAAATATTATATTATATTATAATATAATAATTATGTAATATTATAATATTTTATAATATTAAATATATTATAATATTAATATATAATATTATAATATAATATTATATCATAATATAAATATTATATATATTATAATATAATAATTATATAATATTATAATATAAATATTATATTATATTATATTATAATAATTATGTAATATTTAATATATTATAATAATATATTAATATATTAATATTATATTATATTATAATATAATAATTATGTAATATTATAATATAATATATAATAAATATATATTATATAATCATCTGATAAAGGGCTAGATCTTTAGGCAGATAGGAGAGGTCACATGGAGGGGGTAGAGATAGCCCCTAGACATTTTATGCAAGCCGACTCTATTTTCTGACAGTTAGAAAGTGTGATTGAAGGCCTCGGTAGATGTTGGCAAGGTGGCAAGTAATGATGTTTTTGGCAGGTCGGGGCTAGACAGTCACTTCCCTGAGGCCTGTGGATCATTAATGGGCATGTTGTGCTGTGGCTAGTGCACTGAGATAGATTGAAGAGCCAAGATAATCTAGCTTTGCTCGTGGGAAACGTCTGAGCTTTCTCTCCCTTTATTCCTTTGGTCTAAGAGGATATTTATTGCCTTGCCTTGTATTGTCTTTGAATTCATGGATTATGATCAAATTGGAAAGAAAAAAGAATAGAGAAGTAATAGTCATTTATTTAGTCATTTTTATTTTTTTGGCCAATTATTTAGTTGTGTTTTTTGCTCGGTGACCAAATTAGTCATTTATTTAGTCATTTATAGCTGTGTTGCAAAAATTTTTGGTCACGTGACTAAAAGTTTTAGTCACCTACTCATTTATTTGCCATATTTCTACTAGTGTCTCTCTCTCATAGAGGGAACACCTTCGGTGCAATTATTTCTATTTAAAAAATAACAATTTATAAATATTATTTTCACATACTTGGCATTAGATTACAAGAAGATCCCAACTATGCATGCAAAGCTATTTGCTAAACCATAAAATGTTAAGCTTGAACATGAATATCCTATATGTCATGCCCACAATAAATTTCCAAAAAACTCCAATAGAATCCCAATATTTTTTAAGGTAACAATTGTCACATTGAAATGGTGTGACAAGAACACACATGTGTGTTGTTGCTACATGCAACACCACATTAAGTGGTTGTTTGCGAAGGGTACATGTTGACCATGCACACAAGTAACTTTGAAATGTAAATGTAAGACTCAAACCAAAAGATCTAAATCCTACTTTCAAATAAAAAATGCAAACCTTAGATAAAGCATAAGGAAAAGAAAACAACAATGAATGAAACCACAATCGGTGTCACCAAACTCTTCCTTGTTGCACTAGCAATGATAGTTGTGCTCCAAGATAGATTGAACATATAATTGAATGTAAGGTGCTCAACTCAACAACATAAGTTTGCATTCAAAATTATGATGATTATGGCTTGCAAGAGGTTTAATTTATAGATTTTTGATGGATTAATTTTGTGAAAAGGGAAGGATAAATATAATTTATCCTTGATTTGTTTCCATTTAACTAGTTGCACATGAGTTAGAAAATGAAAAGAAATTGAGAGGGATAAATAGGATGTGAGAGGATAATTAATGAAATTATCTAATTATTTTAATTAATGAGGTGCGCATGAGTTGGAAATGGAAAGAAATCGAGAGGGATATATGAATGAATAATTAACTAATTAAATAAATATTTAATTTATTTAATTAATGTTTGAATAATGATGAATAATGAATTGATTAATTAATTAAATAATCATAAATTACTTAATTAATGCTAGGAAGATGTTTAGTTTAATAATTAGGTGATGGTAAGAAATGGGAATGTGGGAGGAATTGGGTGGCTTTTAGACGTAGTCAAATTTAGGTGTCTACATTTTGCCTCTCTTTGAGACGACATTGAAGTAACATCATTTCAAAGAAGAATAAAATATGAGGATTTAGAAATAAGAAGCCCTAATTGCTTGGAGGAGGAAAACTAGGGATGCCCCCTTGAGAGGGTAAATGGGTTTGAAGAACACGGGTGTGCTCTCGAAATGAATGAAAAAGACGTTCATAAAAATGCTTAATGATGAAAGTAACAGAAAAATAAAGATAGAAGATTGGATGGAGAAAATGGATTAATATTTAATAGAGAAAAGAGATTAAAGGGGGAATGGAAAAGAGAGATATGAAAATTAAAGATGAATGATGAATTTTGATAATGTGCAACTAGAGAATGATAGATGAATGGATGGATCATGAAAGCATTATTTGGATTGTATAAGAGGATATAAGGACAAAATGATAGAACTAACTAAGTGATAAAAGATAAATGATAATGGATAATATGTTTTTGGGATAACGAGTGAGTGATCTTGAATGCATATATTATGCTGATATGTGGTGAGCACCTATTTTAATATAGCATGAGATATTAAATGCACTTTGGTATAAAGACCAAGGTAATGATGTATCCCACAAAAGGTCACAAGAAAGCATATGCCATATGGCACCATGATATAGAAGACCATAATGTCATTGTGGCAAGTATGCTACAAGGACTGATGCAGATGTGAATAAAATGATAATATACACAAGCAAGCAATCAAGCATGAATAAATGATCATAAAGACAAACAAGAGTTGTTTCCCCTGTCAAGCTAAAAATCAATGATTGATTGATTGATGATGATGATAGTGTTGTTAATGTGGGAACAATATATCCTAAAAAAACACGAGGATTAAGAATGATATATCTTGAAAACAACATGAGGATTGAGAACAATATATCCTGATGATGATTGATGATGATGATAGCATTGTTGATGTGGGAACAATATATCTCAAAATTAACATGAGGATTAGGAACGATATATCTCGATGATGATGATGATTTGAGTTGATCAGGTTTGCAATAGGGCTGAGAATAAAACTAATGGATGATTTGTTTAGATTGCTTGGCTAGATTGATGTGGATTAAGGATTTCTTGCACTTAGATTTATTTCTTTGGGATAGTTCAATTGGATTGCATTTGTATAGCCTTTTGTTAGATACCAATGATAAAGGAAAACTAAGGATTGGTGACAAGAATGAAGGGAAGATTCGATGGAAGGATTAAATATTGTCAATAGTAGATGGGATGGATGGGGGATGGATGGTAGATCGATGGAGGGATGCAAGATGTGATCTCCAAGGAATATGTTGCATAAGAAGAACATGATCCACTCTGGATATGCCACTCATGGCACTACATTGCAATGCTTGTGATAATAGGGTGGTAGGATATGTTGTAAAGAATTGGGTACATCAAGAGATGTCCAAAGCATGTTTCAACATTATGCCCTTGTCCTTATCAAGGTTGAAGTGGGAAGGGAGGGTGGGTTGAGTGTGATGGGATAAGTATATAATTATAATGGATGGGTGGGATAGGATGGGAGTGATAGGATAGGAATTATAAGATGGGAGAGACTTGCCAAGTGTAGGGTGTGTTGATTTTTTCCCTAACTAGATGTTCATTCCCAGATTTCCCTACAAGGTAGCCATCAGTGATCAACAGGATTTATGGGCCAGGGGCCAACAGTGTAGGAGATAGACTCTATTTTTATCTCCTCTTCTTCTTCAGGCTCTGCAAAACCTAGGGGGGTATTCCCTATTCAACACCCATGAGAATATGCTTGTGGGTTGGCCTAGGATGTTGATACAAAGCAGATAAATCCTCCTATATGAAGACCAAAACTGTGGGATAAGTGCAAAGGGGCTAGCTTTAGGCTTATGTTTAGTTGTGAATCAGAGGATCCTGGTCCTAAACTACTTCTAATGTCCTAATGGTTGTTTTGAAGTTTAAATTTGATTTATATGTTTGGATGCAAACCAGGCCCTGATGTATAACCTCAACACAGAGCTAGATTGGTGCCTATCCAGGGCTTAGAGTCATAGACATACACATGTAAATGTTCAGCATAAACATACTAAGACTGGATTTCAAGGGGATTTGTGTGATATCTGCCTTACAGATACATCCCAGAACAGAGTATCAAGTTATCTCTACTTATGATATCCTTACTGCAATATATTCTTCTCAACACTTAACCTGAAAACACTTTAATCTACCCCTTGAGCAGAAGTTAAGAGATCAAGCATTCAATTTAGTAAACCTATATCCTAGAACCCAAGACACCCCTGAGATATCTAGATTCAAAAGAAGAGTATATTCAATACAGGAGACAGATAACAAAACACATGCAGTATAGCATTATTCATCTAAAACAACAATGAAACCAGTAAGTCTATGCACAATACATAAAACATGAGACTCATAAACTCACAAGATCTTCTGCACAGAGCAACCAAAACTAGTTGTATTTCATTACAAAGCCAGATGTGTCCAGTTTTCAACAACCTGAATTGAGTAGTATCATCTGCTTTTTATAGTAAGACTATGTACTGAACAAATTAATTACAAGGGAGGCCAAAAATCCCGCCAGATACACAGTACAGAAAAATGGCGCTCAAAATCATAAATGCAACAAGGGACAAAGAGGAAGGAGTAGGTGGGAATCGGGATCTAGGCCGCCGCTCAAAGATATGCATCATAAAAATGGTGGTTGAGCTATCAACTCGACCCATGCCTTCCTGCACAATTGCCATTACAGTTTCACCTACCCGTAGCCTTAGAAGATGCAACAACAATGAGCCCACAGAGTTTTCCCGCCAAAAATGGTTACAAATGCTCATGAGAAAACCCGTCACTACAGGTTCAAAATATGGCCATCGATCTAAAACCCATCGCAGAGATCTACGGCCCCAAAAAATGCTGAAAAGTCACCAGCCTATTAGATTGTGCCACGTATGCACTTCAATTTTCTATCGCTGATCCCTTTTCCTTTATCCGCTTCTCATTACTTGCTTTTCAAAAAGGACACGCGGCGGCTTCCGCAGAATCAGCAATCGGGACAGGTGGCAGCTTCCGTAGACTCTCAGGGACGTAAAGACTCTTCAGTGAAACTTACATGGAGGCAGCCACGTGTCAGGCTCCGCAGTGCCCATTAAAATTGTGTCTTTAGACTGAAGTGGCCTCCGCTCGTGACACTTGTCACAACCTGCAGCATCTAAAACTTGAGGCACTTAGTGCTGGGACCCACAACCTCCCACTTGCCATCGTAAAAAGAAAACAGGGGCAAGTCCGCGGAAGATGACACCTGTCAAGCTCCGCGGCCATCTCTTGAAACATTTAAAACATTTAGAAACTTTCGCGAAGACTAACACTTGGTAGGTTCTGCAGCCACCAAAGAAACTGAGAAACTTTCTTAAAACATTTCGGCGGAAGCTGCCACTTGGCACAGTCTACGGGGCTTTAGTTACTTTTTCTGTGTCTCTCGGGTGCCTCCACGTGGTGCCTTCCACGGCACTCCTGAAACTTTTAGAAACTATGCTTCCGCAAGTGACACGTGGTGTCCTTCTGACACATTTGATACTTATGCTGGGGCCCTCTTAATGTTTCGCTTAACTTTGAAATACACAGAAATAGCTTGCGGAAGCTGACACTTGTCACGCTCCGTAGTAACTACGAGGGACACACGGCGCTTGTGCATACTCGTTGAAACATATATAGGAGTCCCTTGCATGGTGACACTTGGCGCCTTCCGCGCATCTATATCTTTGAACTGGGTCCCACCACTACTTCGCCACACTCAGAAACAAAAAAGAAACTATTTCAGAAGCTGACACTTGTTGGCTTCCGCAGCAACCATAAGGGGTACGTGGCATCCTCCGCCCCTACTTAGAAACTCAGAAGAAAATTTTTGAAACATGGGCGGAGTCCGACATGTGGCGCCTTCTGCAACGAGCAACTTGAAACACAAAGGAGACACTAAAAGGGGCTTTGAAACACAAACGGAGATTGACACATGTCGAGATCCATGGCTAGCAACTTAAAGTAACACTAGAAATAGCTTCTGCCACGTGGCACGCTCCGCGCTCCGCGCTCCGCGCTCCGGTTATTGGTTAGAAAGAAAAGTGCGGCATGAATCAAAGCTCGACACTTGGTGGATCCCGTGGTACTAGCAAAGGGAAACGCTCATAGCCATACTCAGAAACAATTATAGACACAAGAAACTGAGACCCGAAACACATCTAAAATGCATTTGACTCAAATTTTTATCATTTTCAGGGGCTGATGGAGATTTCAACAACAGAACAAGATCCCGCAACTCAGAAATTTCAGGGTTTGAAAGAGAAAATTAGCAAACATTCAAGTTTAAAACCCTAGACATAACTAATTACCAACAAGGGCTCTGATTGGGGACGTGCAGGCACAAGACTGCAGTGAGGACCAGATAACTCCGGGCAGACCAGACAAAACCCAAAACTCAAAACACGACCGACCACACAAGGTATGTACAAAATATTTACAACTATTTTACATTGTGCACACAAGTTACTCATTTATGTGAAAAAGGCTTTAAGGAATTTGCTGTTCATCGGCAATTCCATTAATTCACCACTTAGGGTTTGGAGAAAGTAGGAGTCTCCTCCATAGATATTGCTAATTTGGTATGGGCCTGTCCACAAGGGTTCAAATTTGCCATGTTTACCCTTATCCTGGCTCCTTGCATTCCACATAAGGACCATATCACCTATCTGAAAACCTCTCTCTGTAACCCTTTTATCAAACAGGTACTTCACCTTTTGCTATTTCTTGATGTTTATTTTTTGTGCCTCTGCCCTGATTTCATCTAGCTCAACTAGTTGATTGATCCTTTTAGTCATTGAATCATTAACCTCCCCATCATTCTCTTGTATGAACTTGTAAACTGGTAGGAGGTTATTCACAGGCAATCTAGCTGCTCTACCATACACTAATTCATAAGGTGACCTTCCAGTGGCTTTTTTCACTGTCACCCTATCATCCCGTAATGCCAACTTTAGTTTTGAATCCCAGGATTTCTTTTTTTTATCCATTATCCTCTTGATGATTTTCATTAGGCTTTTGTTGCTTGACTCTGTTTGACCATATCCTTGTGGGTGGTATGGTGATGTGTGAGACAAGTCAATTCCATATTTATTGCAAAAATCAACAAATTCACCTGATCTAAAGCACATTGCATTATCTATGATTAACTTGACTGGTACCCCAAACCTGATAATAATATTCTCCAGGATAAAATCTATCACCACCTTACTTGTAGCCTTTTTAGTAGGGATAGCCTCAATCCATTTAGTGAAGTAATCAGTGGCAACCAGAATCCAACTATGTCCTCCACTAGATTTCTCTGAAATCTCCCCTATAAAATCAATTCCCCATTGCTGAAATGGAGCATTCACAGTTACAGTTCTAAGGGGCAATGCTCCTTCATATCTTAACTTTCCTGAGAATCTTTGGCAAGGGTCACATTTTCTTACCAGCCTTTGTGCATCTGAAAAGACAGTGGGCCACCAATATCCTGCCCTAAGGATCTTATGAGTTGTTGTTTGGGCAGTATAATGTCCACCACACAATCTTTTATGCATGTCATTCAAAACATTGTTAACTTCATCATTATCCACACATCTCAGCAACACACCATCAGGGTTCTTCCAGTACAACTCACCTTGAACAATAACATACTTGATTGCATGTAGTTTTAAGGTCCTCTTTTGATTGTCACTAAAATGGGAAGGACAATTCAGATTTTGCAAGTAATATATGATGTCCTTATACTATTCAGATTTTGATACATTGACATTCTCATTCTAGACTACATTGACTTGGCATGCCTCTAGATTTGATTGTGTCATTAGCTTTGCTAACCCTTGTCCCCTTACCAACTTGGTAATTTGTATCTCTATATTGAACTCCTGCTTGTTTATCCATCTACATCTCCTTCCAGTTACCTCTTGCTGAGTGAAGATATCTTTGACTGCAGCATGAGGCACATATGCAACTATCTGGGATCCTACCAGATATGGCCTGAAACTCTTGACTGCTCTGATTAGTGCATATGCCTACTTTTCCATGATGTCATACTTTAATTCAGCAGCCTGCAATGACATGCTAAAAAAAATAATAGGTTGTTCAAACCCTTCTTCATTTTCTGTAATAAACATGCAGCAACAGTATGGAAAGAAGCAAATGAAAACAATTGAAATGGCTTCGAAAAATTAGGAGATTTTAGCACAGGAGCCATCTTGATTGCTTCCTTGATGTTTTGAAATGATTCAATTGCTTCATTCTCCCAATTAACAGTTGCACTTTTCTTCATCATCTTGGAAATTTCTTTTGTGGTCTCTGCAAAGTTAGGAACAAATCTCCTAACAAAGTTAATTTGTCCAAAGAAGGACTGAACACCTTTTATTGTTTAGGGATCTAAATTTTGTCAATTGCAGCCACCCTTTCAGGATCAATCCTGACTCCATCCTTGGAAACGATGTGTCCAAGCAATTTTCCTTCCACAACCCTAAAAGCACATTTCTTTGGGTTGAGAGAAATGCCATACTCTAGTGCTCTAATGAAAATTTGCTCCAAGTGCATACAATGCTGCTCTTCTTTCTTTGAAAAGGTAGTCAAATCATCCTGATAAACAGCCAAGATTGAATCAATCAACCCTGCAAAAGCAACATCCATTGCTCTTTGAAATGTAGCACCTGCATTTGTTAGTCCAAATGGAATCCTTACATATACATAGGTTCCCCATGGAGTAGTGAAAGTAGTCTTAAATTGTTCTGGTTCTTTTACTTTCACTTGATTATACCCTGAAAAACCATCCATCATAGATAAAAGTTCACAACCAGTCACTCTTTGCAACATGGCCTCCATATTTGGCAATGGATAGTTATCCTTCAAAGAAGATACATTTAGGTTTCTAAAGTCCACACACAACCTTATATCATCATTCTTTTTTCTGACTGGGACAAGGTTAGACACCCAAGTTGAATGTCTGATAGGCATGATTATTCTAGCCTCCCTAAGTTTTATAAGTTCTTCTTGCATTTTTGGAGCTAAGGTTGGGTTGATAGGCCTCTATTTTTGTCTAAATGGTTTAGCTCCAGGCTTCAAAGGGATTTCATGCTGAAATAGATCCTCTCTATAGGCTTTGAGGTCTTCATATGACCAGACAAAAACATGCTTATACCTTTTCAACAATGCAATCAGTATGCTCCTGATGTGTGGTTTGAGCTGTTTGCCAATGTATACCTTTTTGGGAGCATGAGATGTTCCCAAGTTTATCTCCTCCAGATCATTCTTGTTTGTTGGAGATACTTTTGTAACAAATTGGTCCCTATTGTCAAAAGCTCTCTCTAAAGCTACCAGCCCTCTAGGGATTTTGTTTGTCTTGAGTTGAATTAGTTCCTTCCCTAAAAGGGTTTCTTTTCTATCTACAACTTCCACAAAGTTCTGAAAATCTATTTCTTGGTTCTCATATTCATCAATACAATGCAGAAATCTTAGTAAATCCTTATCATCATCAAACACTTGCCAGCTGCATACATTATCTGGCACTGCAACCCTAAGCTTGACTTCAACATTTGTAACATTTGACAAAGTTATATCATCTAGCCTTATGGCTACATTGGCTAGAAAATCTGCTCTGACATTTTTTGATCTTTCTATCCAATTTATTGAAAAAGCATCAAACAATTCAATTGTATCCCAAACAGCATGCTTATATTGTTTCAACCTTTTATTTTTTGATGCATACTTATCTCTAATTTGGGACACAATAAGCTCTGAGTCACCAAACACTTTGAGCATCTTAATACCATGCTTCAAAGCAACATTTAACCCTAATAATAGAGCCTCATATTCTGCAATATTATTTGTACAGGCAAACCTCAACAGGAAAGAAAATTGTAGAAGCTTACTAGTTGGAGACAGAAGAACAATTCCAGCACCAAAGCTTTTTTTTGAACAAGCTCCATCAAAATACATGGTCCAAAGACCTTGTTGATCCAATTCTTGAATGCAAATTTTTTCTCTTTTATCTTCCTTATCATCTGAGACAACTCTAAAATTTTCACAGTTAGTGTCCACAAAACAGATGTGTTCTTCTGAATCTTGATCTTCAACTGACTCTTGTGATCTTTCTTCTCTGATCAGCTTGACATCCTTGCCATTCATTAAGATCATGGCATATGACAGGTCCAATTGCATACTTCCACCAATTAGTGTTGCCCATTTTCTTGACAGCAACATGCCATACTATGGCTTGATATCAACAACTATTATGTTCATTTTGTAGGTTTTTTCAGGATATGCTACCAATCTAAAATCAACATCCTTCATGATTCCAATGATAGGTACCTCCCTAGCATCCATTGCATAGAATTTCCCACATGCCTTATCTATTTTTAATCCTGCTTGTTGCATAATGGCCAAAGGCATGATATTCGTTGATGCTCTTGAGTCAAGCATACAATTTCTAATTACTTTCCCATTGATAACAAGGGAGACATAGAATGGTTCAACCTGTGAAGGGCATTTTGTCATGGTCATCCCTAGATATACCTCAGGAATTTCATCCTCTTCAATACTCATAGCTTATTTCTTATCCTGAGTCTCAATATTCTGCTTGGCTTGACATGGTACTCCTGAAATCAAGGATACAGTCTTATTTCTGAATTCTTCAACTTTCATCAGCTCCATTAGTGGAACAAAGACTTTTATTTGAGACAAGACCTGAGTGATGTCAAATGGAGCATAATTTTGAATAACAGTTAGAGCCTGATCCATAGTTTTACCTCTATCCTGAGATGATCCAGCTTTAGTTTTTATGGCTCTCTGACTGTCATCCTTGTTCTGAAAATTCTTATTTTGATCCTCAACCGGGGAACTCTATTTTCTGGTCCTTGAGGATCATAACCTATTTTTTGCTTAAAATTTTGCCTATTATTGTTCCATTGCTTCTTTTGTGTCTCAGTTCCTTTATGACTGTGTACTGGCTGGTTTGTAAAATTATTCTCTGGTTGGTGTGAGTTACTTACTTGAGCCTTACCTCTTAGGTTGTAGTTGCTTTTGACTTGAGCAACTGCTGCAGCTGTGAAGGCCCTAATTTCTTCATTAGAAGGCCTCCTCAAGTTATTCAGAAAATTGTGTGAATCCTGAGCATAGGCATAGTTGTCTTCATCATCTTCATCATATGGGAACTGTTGGCAGACCTGAGTTTCATCATTTGCATTTGCATCAGCATCATGAAAAGGGTATTCTCTATTTGTAGACAACATGTTGACATTATCATCTTCCATGCAATGAGGCTCATTGCACTCATCACAGGCCACGACATTGTTATATAGAGACTGAGCAATCATACATTGTGATTGTGAATGAGGCATCTAGCATATTATACACCATGAGTGTCATTAACAATATTAATAGCCTTCTTCAAAGGATCAGGAGTTTCCTTGGTATGTTGAGCTCTTTGATTTGTGTTGTTATGTGGCAATACAGGTCAACCATTATGCCAATTGGTATTATATGGCATATCATGCAATGATGGTCTCTTTTCCTATCTTTGGTAAGCTTGCCTATCAAGACCTATTCCCTTTTCATTTTTAGCCATTCTATAACCTAGGTCCTTGACAATAGTTGTCAATCTGTCTAACTTATCCTCAGAAGTAGATGCATTGCCTTGAGTGTTTTGAGGTTTGTTTGGATTCTGTAGAATTTTCACATCATCCCTTCTATTTGTCTTGCCTGATGCTTTCCTGTTATTCTCAATATTTATTGCTATCTTGAAAGCATCCCTGAGAGTAGCAGGACCCTTATCTCTTAACCCATATGCTGTTTTGGCATCAAAAGCATTAATATATAATATTATGCACATTGGTTCATTTGGCCTCATGTGATGTGGCAATTTGTTCAACACTTTAGTAAATCTTGCATTAAAATCTGCAACCTGCTCATTTGACCCTTTAGTGATACTAGTGAACTCATTTACAAAAAAGCTAGGGTCAGTTTTGTCACCATATTGCTCCTTAAACATTCTTTTGAAATCATCCCATGATGAAATGCTCCGATCAGGCAGATTTTTATACCATTCCTTGGCTTCATCAACTAAGGATTGCATAAATGATTTCATGAAAACATCCTCATGCTCAACCTCAAATTTGTCCATGGTATTCTAAAAAGCTTTTAAATGGTCTTCTCCTGAGACAGTATTGTTTCCTGAAAATTTAGGCACTTGCAGCCTCACATGTTTGTCAACAGGGTTTGGATAACCAGGAATGGCATCAAAAACAAGCTGTCTGAATCTATCCAATTGCATTGGGTGCCCCTCAAATTGATTAGCATTTGCATTTCTATTTACATTTTGATTTCTCACATTATTTAATGGAGCTCTGATGTTATTTGCATTGTGTCTTTGATCATTGTACTGATTCTGGACTTCATTTCTTTGTTGATTTCTCTGCATATTTGTATTCTCAAGGGTAGGAATTGAATCATTTTGAGCAACTCTCAAAGCTTGCACTTTCTGTCTCATATCATCTCTGATTTTTACTGCTTGCAGATATTCTAACTCAGCCCTTAAGCTCTTAAATTCATCAGCTAGTTCTTCCTCTCTAGGCATAGAAGAGGATGGTTTTATCATATTCTGATCATCATTATCATCATCCCTTAGGGATTCAGCCTCTTCAAATCTGTCAGGAGAATCATGAAAAGGACCTTCTTGAAACACCTCTGACCTTATTCTCAAACCATTACCTTGCTGTCTTTCATACACAATATGGATTTCAGCCTCAGTGTTTGAAAAATAAGGTACTGTCTTCTTTGAGGATCCAGGATTATCCCGAATAAAATCATTTTTCTTGGGGCTAGGAGAACCATCTTGACTGGCTCGAACAGTCCCCTTTTTTCTATACATCATTTTTATGGGTAACTCTTCAAATAGAGTATTACGCTGGGATCTTCTCCCTTACATACAAATTTTTACTTTACCGGTTGGAAGATTGGTTCAGAGTCACCACCTATAACTAGGAATTGGTTTATTTTAAATCAGGGTTCTTTCACTGCACAATCCCCAGTAGAGTCACCAATTTCTATTGGTTTTTTCCCTGACTAGATGTTCATTCCCAGATTTCCCTACAAGGTAGCCATCAGTGATCAACAGGATTTCTGGGCCAGGGGCCAACAGTGTAGGAGATAGACTCTATTTTTATCTCCTCTTCTTCTTCAGGCTCTACAAAACCTAGGGGGTATTCCCTATTCAACACCCATGAGAATATGCTTGTGGGTTGGCCTAGGATGTTGATACAAAGCAAATAAATCCTCCTATATGAAGACCAAAACTGTGAGATAAGTGCAAAGGGGCTAGCTTTGGGCTTATGTTCAGTTGTGAATCAGAGGATCTTGGTCCTAAACTACTTCTAATGTCCTAATGGTTGTTTTGAAGTTTAAATTTGATTTATATGTTTGGATGCAAACCAGGACCTGGTGTATAACCTCAACACAGAGCTAGATTGGTGCCTATCCAGGAGTCATAGACATACACATGTAAATGTTCAGCATAAACATACTAAGACTGGATTTCAAGGGGATTTGTGTGATATCTACCTTATAGATACATCCCAGAACAGAGTATCAAGTTATCTCTACTTATGATATCCTTACTGCAATATATTCTTCTCAACACTTAACCTGAAAACACTTTAATCTACCCCTTGAGCAGAAGTCAAGAGATCAAGCATTCAATATAGTAAACCTATATCCTAGAACCCAAGACACCCCTTAGATATCCAGATTCAAAAGAAGAGTATATTCAATATAGGAGACAGATAACAAAACACATGCAGTATAGCATTATTCATCTAAAACAACAATGAAACCAGTAAGTCTATGCACAATACATAAAACATGAGACTCATAAACTCACAAGATCTTCTGCACAAAGCAACCAAAACCAGTTGTATTTCATTACAGAGCTAGATGTGTCCAGTTTTCAACAACCTGAATTGAGTAGTATCATCTGCTTTTTATAGCAAGACTATGTACTGAACAAATTAATTACAAGGGAGGCCAAAAATCCTGCCAGATACATAGTACAGAAAAATGGCGCTCAAAATCATAAATGCAACAAGGGACAAAGAGGAAGGAGCAGGTGGGAATCAGGATCTGGGCCGCCGCTCAAAGATATGCATCATAAAAATGGTGGTTGAGCTATCAACTCGACCCATGCCTTCCTGCACAATCACCATTACAGTTTCACCTACCCGCAGCCTCTGAAGATGCAACAACAACACGCCCACAGAGTTTTCCCGCCAAAAATGGTTGCAAATGCTCAGGGGAAAACCCGTCGCTATAGGTTCAAAATATGGCCGTCGATCTAAAACCCATCGCAGAGATCTACGGCCCCAAAAAATGCTTAAAAGTCGCCAGCCTATCAGATTGTGCCACGTAGGCACTTCAAGTTTCTATCGTTGATCCCTTTTCCTTTATCCGCTTCTCATTACTTGCTTTTCAAAAAGGACACGCGGTGGCTTCTGCAGAATCAACAATCGGGACAGGTGGTAGCTTCCGCAGATTCTCAGGGACGTAAAGACCTTTCAGTGAAACTTACGCGGAGGCAGCCACGTGTTGGGCTCCGCAGCGCCCATTAAAACTGTGTCTTTAGACTGAAGTGGCCTCCACTTGTGACACTTGTCACAACCTGCAGCATTTGAAACTTGAGGCACTTAGTGCTGGGACCCACAACCTCCCGCTCGCCATCGTAAAAAGAAAACAGGGGCAAGTCCGCGAAAGATGACACCTATCAAGCTCTGCGGCCATCTCTTGAAACATTTGAAACTTTTAGAAACTTTTGCAGAGACTGACACTTGGCAGGTTCTGTAGCCACCAAAGAAACTAAGAAACTTTCTTAAAACATTTTGGCGGAAGCTGCCACTTGGTACAGTCTGCGGGGCTTTAGTTACTTTTTCTGTGTCTCTTGGGTGCCTCCACGTGGTGCCTTCCACGGCACTCCTGAAACTTTTAGAAACTATGCTTCCGCAAGTGACACGTGGTGTCTTTCCGACACATTTGATACTTATGCTGGGGCCCACTTAATGTTTCACTTAACTTTGAAATACACAGAAACAGCTTGCGGAAGCTGACACTTGTCACGCTCCACAGTAACTACGAGGGACACACGGCGCTTGCGCATACTCATTGAAACATATATAGGAGTCCCTCGCATGGTGACACTTGGCACCTTCCGCGCATCTGTATCTTTGAACTGGGTCCCACCACTACTTCGCCACACTCAGAAACAAAAAAGAAACTATTTCGGAAGCCGACACTTGTTGGCTTCCGCAGCAACCATAAGGGGTACGTGGCATCCTCCGCCCCTACTTAGAAAACTCAGAAGAAACTTTTTGAAACATGGGTGGAGTCTGACACATGGCGCCTTCCGCAGCAAGCAACTTGGAACACAAAGGAGATGCTAAAAGGGGCTTTGAAACATAAACGGAGATTGACACATGTCGAGATCCACGGCTAGCAACTTAAAGCAACACTAGAAATAGCTTCTGCCACGTGGCACGCTCCGCGCTATGGTTATCGGTTAGAAAGAAAAGTGCGGCATGAATCAAAGCTTGACACTTGGCGAATCCCGTGGTACTAGCAAAGGGAAACACTCATAGCCATACTCAGAAACAATTATAGACATAGGAAACTAAGACCCGATACGCATCTAAAATGCATCTGACTCAAATTTTTATCATTTTCAGGGGCCGATGGAAATTTCAGCAACAGAACAAGATCCCGCAACTCAGAAATTTTAGGGTTTGAAGGAGAAAATTAGCAAACATTCAAGTTTAAAACCCTAGACATAAATAATTACCAACAGGGTGCTCATACCTGTGGCAGATTTATACATGATACCCACGAATGCGTTTTCATCATGGTACTTGTCCAAGGCTCCATAAGAATGATTTTCACCATTGAATGATTTTTCTCTTTGCTCTTTCTAATTTTTTTATATTTTTTCTATTTTCTAATTTTCTACTTCATTGATTAGATGACATTGATAGTTTGATATTTAGAGGGTCTTCAAATGTCCTTGTCCATTTGATATAGTTGAGGTATATTCTCTTTTCATAACATGCTAGTAGTAGCAGGCTGTGTGGACTAATTGCTTTGTTAGGATCATAGCGTTCATATACAATCCATTGATGTTGTTGTGATCCTTGTTGATAAAAAAGTTGGCCTTATCCAAATGATTGCATCTTACCAGGGTACCATCATATCCCTTATGATAAAGTGTTTCTACCACAATGCAATAGATTTAGGATTTGGGGTTTTTGGATTTAATGCATTTTTGGTTTGATGGGGGATTTTGGATGTGGAATGAGGTGATTGAAGTTCATAGGATTTAGGTGGATAGATTAGAAATTCAGATTGGGTTGGGGGATTCTTGACTCACCATACATGGGATGGTGGATTATGAAGCTTGGATTATGGGTTAGGATGATGATTAAGACCAACATTCTTATAAAGCTTATGTATTGGGAATGAAGATAATCTTGAAGGTGGTAGACACCTATTATATGCAAGGTGCATCTTTCGATGTGGCTCCACATTTTGAGTGGTTACTTGATTTGGACATTTATGATCAACATTCTTATACAATCTAGAAGGTGGTGGAAACCTATTATATTCAAGGTTCATTTCTTTTGACGTGGCTCCATATTTTGAGTGATTGCTTAATTTGGATATTTTTCTTTGCTTCATTTGATTGGTCTAGTTTTCTTTGGGACCCATATTACTTTTATGTGTCTTCCTTGATGCTTGGATTCATTCACTATTGATGTTTGATTTGGATCATTTTCTTTGTATGCTTTTTAATTTTGTTGGTCCCAATCAATGGGTTGGGTATGTGGAGGATAAAGTTTGATGGTATGGATAGTGGAGGTGGAAGGATTGCTAGTAGCAGGCTTGTTGTAGGGGCTATGTATGGTCTCTATATTGATGCTTTCATTGGATGGAGTTGCCTCAATGATCATTGAAGTATCACTAACATCATTAGAGTGCTTGTTGGAATACTTGTAGTTGATGCCTTGACCATGACTAATGTAGATTGGGATAGACTTTGTGATGCCTTGCTCATGAAGGCCCAATCATTTTCCTTGATAGTTCATGCTTTTACATAACTTGTTTTGTGATAGGATACTTATTATTTTTGAAGCATGATGCTATCCCATTAGTGTGTTGCCAAGAACTATTAGAACTTGCTACTGTCCCATCCATGAGAAGGTCTGACTTGATAAAGGTGACATATCCTAGTTGATAGGATGCTTGTGCTTTCTCATTGTGTACACTTGTCATGACTTGATCATTGTTTGTGCTTATTGTGCCTTGATCATTTGAATGCTCAGTGTTAGCTTTCTCAATGATATACTTGATGTGATAAATGTCCTTTACTTGATTGTCCATGTGTTCATGGGGACTAAGTGCCTCATCATGGGAAGTGGATGTTGGTGGATGATGGATAGGACTAGTTGGATATTGGATAGGATTGAGTGGATGATGGATAGGATTAGTTTGGATGCTTGGATCTTGATGCAGTTGGGAATATGTTTGGGCATGCTTTGGAACGAGATCTTGACATATCCTTAATTGATTTTTGGACAAGAGGGATGTACATTATTTGTCTTTGATATCCCCATTAGTGATTAGTTCATGAAGAGACCCCTTGAGTTGTCTTTTCTATGCATGATTTCTTCTAGTTTTAGTCTAGTTTGGCTCCATTTTTATCTCTTGATGGTGAGCTCCTTCATGCATAAATGATTGTTCACTTCCCCTAACTATTTCTAGATTGCTAATTAGTCTATTCTTGACTTCTAATAAATCTATTCTTATCTCTCAATCATGATATTGTTATTTCCATTCATTCTTCAATGATGTTATCTCCAACCATTGTTCACTTCTAATTAGAGCTAGATCACTCTTGAATCAATTTTGTTAACTTTCCAATCACCACCACCTTTGCTATGTATTTCCAACCTATAAATACCCCCTCCTCTATGTATTTGGGGAGGCAAATTCATTATTCCATTGAAAGTTTTTGCAAATAGTTGTTTCCATAGCATTTTAATGCTCATTGCAGGACCTTGTGTGCCTTTTATTTCATTCATAGCTTCAAAGCTCAAGCCATTCACTCTTCCAAAGCATCCATAGGCTCAAATAAATTACTTTTTTTCAATTTTCATAGCTTCAAAGCTCGTAGCCATTCACTTTTTATATCTCCATTTTGTCCTTGTTACTAAGAGGAGGATCTTGCTACTACAGAGGAAGGAATAGTTGCCCAAAAGGACTTCTAAGGACTCATTGCAGACATTGTTGCTTGATTCATACATGTTTTTCAAGATTTAGTAGTAATTCTAGATCAAATCTTACTCTTGGGAAAGTAACACATTGCTTGCTTTTCTCTTGATAAGTAGCTTTAACTTTCTTTCTTAGAGTAAATTTTGCATTGAAATTACTTAGATAAGTTTGAATTAATTTCTTGGATTAATTTGATTTTATTATGTATCTAGATTAATTGCAATTTTTAATTCATTAGATTACATTTCAAAAATTGACCCACAAAAACACAAAAACATAGTTTAAATTGCATATAAAATATCATATAGTTTGTAGTAATTTTCTCTTTCTAGATAATTAAATTATTTTAAAACTTAGAGAAAAGAAACTAAAATTTGTTTTACATTCATATAGTATTACATTCATAAAAATACCAAAAACATTAGAAAACACAAAAAAAATCAAGTCAAACCCTCAATTCTACATGAGGTAAACATATTCAACATTCAACAAAGTCAACATATTCAATGAAATCAACACAATGAACATTTCCCCCTTTTGTCTAGCATTTGATGTGCTTAGGCATTAGGGAAGATTAGATAAAATCCATCTTAGGCGAAATTGGGGAGAACTTCTAATACAGTCAAGGTAGGAGGGTCCGGTGAGGGACTGTCCAACCTTGCAGCCTAATCAACTTTAACACCATGATCTTAATGTATATGCAATGGAAACTAATAGCTAATCAATAGAAAGATAAAAGATATCCATGAACACATAACACAAGATGTATCCTAGGAAAACCCTAACAGGGAAAAACACAACCTTCAACACTCATTCCTCATATATTATAACTTCAAAGTGAATCACACATGCCTCAAGGGCTTTACAAATGCTAGGCCGCAGCCTAGGGATTACAAAAGATTCATAAAACAATATTCTTTCAAGATTTCTTTTGCCAACTTCTCGATTCTCTGCTCTGCAACCTTTTCTATCTCTACTTTGCAGTCTGCTTCACTTCTGCTTCTGAATTTGCTTCATGTCTTTGATTACTTGTTCATTTCGTCACAGGTGCCTTGTAACCAATCATTATTCTTTATTTATATCCTCTGCAAGGCTTCAAATCATTATCAAGTCAGCCTAATTGCAACGGCTAGTTAGGGTAATGTGTACACAAAATAGGTCGGCCCTGAACATAAGGCATTGCTTCGCAGTTACATAGAACTTCGCGCAGATCTCCATGAAGGTTAGCCAGGTCCCATACTACATTGCATAATGTTCCTTTAGGCTCCACAAGTCACGGATTTGCTTCGCAAGCCAATTAGGCTTTGCTGAACACTATCAGCTCTGCTCTGTCAAATGAGCAACAATAGTCAATCTTCTGATAGCGATATCTTTCCGGAATCAAAGCCAAATGATTTGAATTCTTGATATGTTGTAGCTTCCTATGTCTAGATGTTAAGTCCAGCTCCGCAGCCTCTTATACTCAAATGCAATAAAATGTGGTATCTCCCTAGGTCACCATCCCAATATTCTACAACTCATTATCAACTGTCTCAACTATTTTGAATTCTTCCGGATGCTCCTGCATCAACTTCCCTCAACGAGTTCAAATTCAACAAAACATAGAACAAATAAGAGAAGTTGAAGAACACCAACAAAGAATAATTGATCATCAAAAACTCATACAACAACCATTCAAAAAAAGAACTTGGAGGTTAGATCAACTCCGCATTTTAAATGAACAAAATAGTCTTCACGCTAGACTCAGGACAAGTGACCTTTCAGGTCATATCATTATCACAACAACGACAATTGAATAGTTTCATTAGAAAATTCATCAAACATACACGAATCCACATCATACGAATAACCCAATTGCGATCCATGGCATTCTGCTCCCTCACGAACATAACAACCCCTTGGTTATACCTCCACTTGATTGGCTCTTGCCACGAGAGTGGGAGTGACTATGAGGTCACCCATAGCAAGGATACAATTCATGTGTCACATTAGGAGTTTGCCTCACTCATGTTGTGCTTGAGTCAAATTCTAAGCAACACAAGGTCCCGCAAAGACTTTGGGGGTGTGTTGTCTACCACCCACCCTTTTTTGTGAATAGTATATTATTCTCTTTTTAGTTTTTGAAAAGTAATAAAGCCATTATTCATCAAAAAATTATTTGTTTAAGAATATTTTTTTAAACATTTGTTTATATATATTTAACTTTTTTTGGTAAATATTTTTTTGTTTATATTTAAAGAAATTAAAAAAATGTGTAGGTGTAGGTGGAACTATAATTTATGTATTTTATTATCTATTTTTAATCTTTAGAGTTTTGGAATAGGGTATTAAGTTTCATAAAATAAATTTCAAACATTTGAGGACATGTGAGATATTGAAGAATCCTTTGAAAGGATTATATTGCCCCAAAGAAATTACAAATTGTAAAATATATAAATAAATTTATAGATGTGTAAAAAAAAAGTTTTATTTTGATTATAAATTTATAAATTTACATTCAATTTTTTACAAGTAATTAACATCTTGAGGATGACTCTGATACCATGCCAAGTTTTAAATACTTAAGATAGTTAATTTAATTATATAGTAAAATATAAATATACAATGCCAAGTTTTAAGATAGTTAATTTAATTATATAGTAAAATATAAATATACAATAACACATAAACACAAATTTAAGGCATGGAAAACTTTAGAGTAAAAACCCCCATAAAAGCATTGTTAATGCAGAGTGAGTATTTAATATTCACATATCTAAATTCTTCTACATATAAATTCCCAATGGGAGTTCCCATAAATATAAAGAAATAAGGTAGGTAGTACGAAGTTACCACACCTTTTAACAATAACATCATTATATTTAATGTATAAATCAATTAATAATAAATATTAATAGATTTATTTATTATTAGATATTATTACTATTTTATAATATGCTTGTTAGTGTGAAAAGTTATATTATCTATCTAGTTAGCTTTTAGCATGTCTAGGAGATTAATATTCACACGTGGTTAAGTCCAACTTTGGGCTTCTTACCTCTTTGTCTCACCTCATGTGGTGAAGACATGTGTACTCACCTTTGTGAGACACCTACTTCATGCAAACTTTCCACTTACTCAAACATGTGTCATTTGAGTAGACAAGTGTTGCATCTTTGGAGGGTTGCTCAGTCATTGTGTATGAGCTTCTCACTCCCTCATGCTTGCCTACATAAGCAAGTCTCCTATGTACATTTCATTCATCTTTTGGCAATCTAATTTGACATATTGTGTAGAAAATAGCTTTGTGATTTTATTCTTGCATGTTGATCCTTGCTTTTTCTAATATGGTATCAAAGCATTGCGTGCAAAATTCTGCCCATCATAGCTAATCTTGTCCATAGCCAAGTCCAAAGATCCTCGTAGAGCTAGGATTTTTTTGTCGAAAAAATAATTTTTTTTTTTAGAAAATCTAACTTTGGGCAAAGATTTCTTGGCAAAATTTTTAGTTTTGACCTGAATTTGGTCGATTTGGGCAAATTTGTGGCCTCACGGCCTCTTTGAGTGTAGGTTTAAGCGTTTTGGGTGAAATTGCTCCTGTACGGCTCTGGTTTGAGAGTTATATCCTTTGTTTTGTGCCCATTTTGTCTAATCTAGTTTATTTTTGGACAAATGCAGGCCGATTGCAAGTGACTGGAGGCAACTTTATTGGTGCTTGTCTCTCTATGCAAGGTAGATCCACTGCACACACATCTTCATTGGCGTCAAAGTCTTCATATCTGCAAGTTTTGAGCTGAGCGTATATCTTGGGAGGAAGCCCTCATCTCCACAAGTGAGGTCATCTTTCAAATAGAGATTGGTGACAAAATTGTTTGCAGCTAGAAGCTTTGGTAGTGCTATCACAATTCTCCTCCTGTCACCACCATTGGCCAAGCCCACCTTCATGTCGAGCCATACCAATCAGACCATAGAGTCTCTGCTCACCTTTTTCTCATTCAAGCTGTGGACTTTTAGATAGAAAGCTATTTGAGAGTTGAATGCAAGTTGAGGCTCACTCAGCAATATGCTTTGCAAGTTCTTATTTGTGGATTGGTGTTCTTGGTCAGCTCACCTGCTCAAATATTTGATCTCTCAAAGGTTTGTATTGCTCTCATAGTGAAGAGGTCTTCATTCCAAGTTCTGGTCACCGATCTCCACATAGACGCCTGTTAAAGTTGCCCAATCTATATACAGTTGAGGTGTATTCCACCACTAACTTACAGAGAGAGTGGGAGCACGTGCATCTGAGATGGAGAGCATTGAGTTTTTTTGGGCACCATCTGTCTTTTGGGCATAGTCAATCTGTATTGTAGAACGGAAGGCCAGTCTTTCAAAAAGGGGGTTGTCGATTTATTTGAGGAAGTCGATGTGGATTGATTTGGCCTTGATTTAGCTCATTCACTGTCTCCATCACAGTTTTGATGGTTATTGTCAAAGTTTGTTTGTAGAGATCTTCATTCTTCTAATTGTGCATTTTTCCTCATGTCATTTGCATTGTCGTTATGTGTTTTCTTCAACGCCACACATCATGGAAGTTATAGCAGTGATAGAAGTGGGAGTGCTCTCCGTTTTTCTTGGCAATGTGCAGATATTTTTCATGTAGGAGTAATTGTTTAGATAGGTGCGATTCTCTCATTTATGATGCTTCTTCAGTGAACTACGCTGATGGCATTAGAGTTCGTGTTCAATTTGAATTCATGGTTTTGTTTACTATTTGTTCTCATCAGTAGCTAAAACTATAACACTTTATGTGAGCAGCTACAGTTCATTGAGGAGTTATTGGGTTTCATCGGAGTCAAATTTTGATTCTGCTTCTTTTGATGACTCACAATTTGTTTCAACAATTGTTACATTTTTTTGTTGAATGCAAATATGAGTCTCATTAACCAATCTCTTTTTTATTTGTAACATAAGCACATTGCCAATTGTAACATCATAATAGTAACATTTAATGTTACATATATGATTAAAGTCTTGATGCTGCAAACAATTGTAATAGTGACATTTAACGCACTAAATGCCACAAACAAGGGGAGGTCACCTAATACTAAATCTGGGGGGTGTATACAATGTGCGTTGAGTTCATTTCAGAGTTGTGCCAAAGAGCACTTCCATAGAATCATGTCAAGAGCACTTCATTGAGTCGTGTCTAGAACACTTCTGTAGTTTCTTTCTATTTTTTTAGTTATGTGGGTTATTCATGCACTAATTTATAAAGTGCCACAAATATCATTTGGGATAAAAATATTGAATTATGGGAGGGTTCATAGAGTTGTGTCAAGTGCATTTCCGAGTTGTGCCAAGAGCAGTTCCATAGAGATATGTCAAGATCACTTCCACTACAACATCACTATCACCTAATGCTACATGTGCATCCAAAGTTGATTCCTAGAGAACTTATAGAGGTTCATCACAATAGAAGATTGATATCAGTTCATTTGCTTCTACAGATTTCAGAGTTGCTTCACAGAAGGCTTCCATAGAATCTTCAAAGCAGGACTTCACATTGGATTTGAATTGTAGCCATATGGCATGCAATCGACATTCCACACATGGATCTTGCAAATATTGCAAGACTATTACTTTCAGTTCTATTGTGTCAAGTTCACTTCCATTGAGTCATGTCTAGAACACTTTCTTATTTTCTCTCTTTTGGAGGAAATTTTTTTCCCGCAGGGTTTTCTTTCTTTCTCCACCTTATGAGAGATGCATTTGTACATGGGTACCTGATTAGGCCTAGTTGCCAGGACCCGTCATTGTTTCACTGCTCCCTAAGTTGCACTTAAGGGGGGTGTTAATGTGAAAAGTTACATTATCTATCTAGTTAGCTTTTAACATGTCTAGGAGATTAATATTCACACTTGGTTAAGTCCAACTTTGGGCTTCTTACCTCTTTGTCTCACCTCATGTGGTGAAGACATGTGTACTCACCTTTGTGAGACACCTACTTCATGTAAACTTGCCACTTACTCAAACATGTGTCATTTGAGTAGACAAGTGTTGCATCTTTGGAGGGTTGCTCAGTCATTGTGTATGAGCTTCTCAGTCCCTCATGCTTGCCTACATAAGCAAGTCTCCTATGTACATTTCATTCATCTTTTGGCAATCTAATTTGGCATATTGTGTAGAAAATAGCTTTGTGGTTTTATTCTTGCATGTTGATCCTTGCTTTTTCTAATAATGCTAATAGCATATTTGATTAGCTTTTTATATTTAGTTTGCCTAAGGTATTTAGACAAGTTGGCGCCATCAAACATTAATAAAGTTTGTTGTTCTTGGCATGGGAGGCACCTAACTCTCCACCTCTTGACTTAATCATGAGCCCTTGGACCAATTCAATGTTTTTGACAATATTGAAGATACTTCAAGTAACCATGCAAATGCCTAAACTACTCTTATGGATGTTGTTGTGGATGTTATGCTCTTCTAATGTTGATGCAATGGGTAATTGAGCTTTCCTCTAGATTAGTTCTCCCTCTATCTATCTAGAAAATGAAATAGGGATTTGCCTTTTATACAACACCCTATGGTACAAATTTGAATATTTTGTACTTAAATCGACAAGTAATGGCTAGTTGGTAAGGGGCTAGCTCGGGGCTAGGATTAAATTTGAATTTAAAAGTTTGCAAGTCAAATTTGCAATACGGGTTATGAACTAGGTGCAAATCTACACCCTATGGAGTTAATTAAAGAAGGGAAAGGTAAAAATATAGATGGTGTCAAGACTTTTGGGATGAATAAAATCAAACTCACTAAGACTCATATCATTTACCAATTTTTATATAGAAATACACCACTTTACACTAATCATCAAATTAAAATGAATCCAAAACAAATAAAAAAAATACTAAACATTCTTACAAAAATTAAAGTTTAATTTTTGATGTTTTAATACACCTTTCCTTCTCAGGGGCATTTTCTTTGGGTCAAGATGTACTTCGTTTCTTGATAGGCCTCACTAAAAGTCCAAAAATACTCTCCCCCTCAATGTGAAGCGTGAATAGCAATCAATATGCCTTCTCAAACATGTGAAGACAAGAATTAGGCTTTCCTCCTAGTCTTGCAAAGTCTCATCGAGGAAAATTTATGCTCCGTTAAAATCGAAGTTTGTTAGGAGCCGATATGCTTTCGTTAGGGCTTTCAGGTAATTGTCGGACGCCGGGCAAAATAAAAAGTTCCACGTGGCTGTCTTTGACAGTATGCAATTTGGGGATGAGTGTGAATTGACTCAGCAAGTAGATAAGCATGAGAAGTTTCTACTTTTGAAGAGGAATTTGACTGGACGTTTTGCGCACAGTCGCTCACACAGTAATATCACGGCCTACTCATTTCCTGGAAAAACCTGACGCTGGAGGCCGACATTAACCTCTAAGAATGGTGCAGGTGCAAGTTGTTATATGATCGCTCTTATTTCCTAATCCAAAGAAAATTGTTTGATTAAAATTTCTGATATTTGCACTTAAATATAGGATCCATACTACTCAAAGGTTTCGACAGCAGACTTGCTTTGGTAAATCAATGGAAGAAAATAGAAGCCTCGGGATCGCTAAGGCTGTTGTACAGGTACACGATTTCTCCAAATTTCAGAATATTAAGCCGTAAGTTGTATCTTATGCTGTAAAAGATCAGGATATTTGAGGGCTTGATGTAATACAAGAAGGTTTAAGGCGAATGTCTCATACTGAAATTTCATCTTAGCCTGTACTGTATTGATTTGATTGTTCTGTGCCGTTTAAAAAATAAATATAATTATAAATAAATGTGAAAATGAAAATCAAACTGTCGATAACCAATGCTAGGCAGCGATAAATTATCTATGAGATATTGTGCTGTGATAAGTACTGAAATTCTGGACATATTCACATAAAACCGAGGCTTGAACATTCCTCCTACAGAATACGAATTGTTTTAGAATAGAGTCTAGGATTTATGGTACAGATCGTAAAAGGTCTTTAAGTTGATGTTCTGGTGGGGAATTTGTCAGGTCCCTTAATGTGATCAAATGTGAGAAAAGTTGTCTAACCTGGAAAATATTATTAGTATTGGAATGGTTTTACTTTATGGGAAAAAACATTCTCTTCAGTACAACCAAATACTTTCAATTGCCACATCTTTATATTTACAGGTGCTCTTAAAAAGAAAAACAAAACATTTTTATGGATTGGGGTTATAAAGAAGGGCTTGACTGATAGTCCACATTATTTATATATTTTTATTATAATTCAGTGTTTTTTTAAGGACTGAATTATATGAAGTGGAGATTTCTAATAAATTATAATTTTTTTTTAAAAAAATTAGTCTTATCTGA
Source organism: Cunninghamia lanceolata (assembly GCA_027924645.1). Lineage (NCBI taxonomy): Eukaryota > Viridiplantae > Streptophyta > Pinopsida > Cupressales > Cupressaceae > Cunninghamia > Cunninghamia lanceolata. Next base: position 298,722 of record BSBN01000474.1, on the reverse strand, counting down.
ATTTAATTTATTTATATTTAAAATAAAATATATTTTAATATTTAAAAGATAATTTCAAATGGATAACCATAAAAAATTTGCTTGACCAACAGTCTACTGGAGCTTTAATATATTAGAAGAATGTAAAATTTATGGAAAATTCTGTGTGTTGTTTTTTTGGATAAAAAATGGTTTCTATTTATTATCTAAAGTGGTTTCTATTTATTGTCGAAATAGAAAGCCATTATAATAAGTGCCACATAGTGGCTAGTACCTGCCTTGTAGTGTTGTTATTATAGTATTTGTTTAGTTGTAATTTTTTTGTTGATTAGGTATTGGTTATATAGACAAGTTGCATTCCAATAATTGAAAAATTAATTTTTGAAGAGTGTTGAAATGTCTTGGATAAATAAAATTGAAATCTAAAAAATAATGTAATTTGGTAAAAATAAAATAGGACTAAAATATTTCCTTAACTATAAAACTAAAATTTACAAAGCCTTTTATATAACACGAATATTTCCTTAAAATGTAATAATACTAATACTTTTATTATTTAAAATGCATTAAAATATTAAAATATTGTAAGTTTGAAGAATAAAATAAAAAAATGTAATAACATGGTGAAATATTTTTCGTGATACTATAGATTTTTAACTTTTGACTAAATAAAATTGAAATCCTAAATTTTTAACTCTTGATGTAAATAAAATTGAAATCCCAAAAATAATCTAATTTCATAAAATAAAATGTGTAGAACTTTAACCCTAGTTGGGTGTGGAGAGATTTGAAATGTGTGCCTAAGATTTAAAATGTAATAATATTGAATATTATTACAATTTAAAATGCATTAAAATATTGTAAGTTTGAAGAATAATTACACAATATAATAAGGAAAAATTTATGTGAACTCGTTTTGAAATGTGAGTAAACAAAATTAAAATCTCAAAAATAATTTAATTTGGTAAAAAACAGCACTAAAATATTTACTTGGCTATAAAACTAAACTTTACAAAGCCTATTAAATAACACAAATATTTCTTTAACTATAAAACTAAACTTTACTGTTGTTATTATAGTATTTGTTTAGTTGTAATTTTTTTTGTTGATTAGCTATTGGTTGTATATAGTATTTGTTTAGTTGTAATTTTTTTGTTGATTAGGTATTGGTTGTATAGACAAATTGTATTCCAATAATTAAAAAATTAATTTTTGAAGAGTGTTGAAATATCTTGGGTAAATAAAATTGGAATCTCAAAAATAATTTAGGACCAAAATATTCCCTTAACTATAAAACTAAACTTTACAAAGCCTATTAAATAACACAAATATTTCTTTAAAATTAATAATACTAATACTTTTATAATTTAAAATACATTAAATGCATTAAAATATTGTAAGTTTGAAGAATAAAATAAAAAATGTAATAACATGGCGAAATATTAAATTAAAAAATTAAATTCATAAAAACTGATGATTCTTCCCTCTCATAATTATGGCCATCCATTTAGGCATGACTTAACTAGTGGGAGACAAAATTTGTGTTCATAATTTGTTTACTTGCCACATCCTCCCCTCAAACCAAAATTTTCTCCGCATTTATAGTTTTTTTGTTGCACTCTCCAACAATCCGACAATCAGCAGAGAATAGGTCATTTGTTTTCAGCCAATGACAATACAGATAAATCATTTTTCAATTATTTTTTGTTAAAAATTTATCATGTTGACATAGGAAAAGTACAAATTTAAATCAAATTTTCCCTATCCTCTGATTGGTTTGCAATCAATAGATTAATAACTAGATAAGTGTGAACTCATTGCAATAGTACAGCCGAAGGCAGGTACTAATAAATCTTAAAAACATTGGATAGTCTAAATTTGATGGCGGTATAGCCGTATTTAGTCATTTTTGCCGTAAAATACAATTAAAATTTTAAAAAGACTGTACGAAAGGAGAGATTTTGGACAGATTGTCAAAATTTATATAAGATTATGATAGTATATATATTTGGTTTATATAATTTTACTTGTACTAAAATATGCCATAATATTTTAAGGGCACTTTTAAATGAATAACCATCATAAAAAATTTGCTTGACAGGCAGGGTCGACCGTCAAATTTAAACACTGCTGCCTACCAAACTAAATTTTTGTGAGGGTTTATTCAGAGTTGTTCTTCAAATGTGAAAATACATTTTATTTTAAAAAAATATTATAGATCAAATATATATCTTACTATGATCTTATAATCTTATATCACAAAATTGTAACCGAATTTTACAGCAAAAACCACTAAGTACGGCCATACAGCCATCAAATATAGGCCCCTCGTGACCCGATTCATGGCAGCATTGCCTAATTACCTCCTATATTTGGATGTTAAATTTAGAAAGGTCTGCCATGCAAGCGATACTGAAATGCACTGCTCTCATCTTTTTAAAAATTTGTTGGGAGATGCTCCTTTTCATCACCATCTCTCCCCTCCGAGTTCCATAAAAAATTGGCATAAGAGGCAAATACATAGCTGCCAACAGCAACCATTGCGAATTATCCATTGTTAAATTAGCAGTTAAAACCAGGATTTACGAGCTTAAAAGGATATAAGCAATTGGTTACCAGTCATGAGGGGCGGCCTCGATTGCTTGATCAAAATAAGCTTGGGCTCTGCCTCCATCTTTGTGAGTTTCCCAAATGAGTTGGGCGTAAAGTGACAGCACTTCTCCATCTGCAGGACCGGCCAGTACTGCCCGTCCATAGAATTCCTCTGCCTTGCTAATGTCTCCTTTCACCTAACATCACCATTTACGTTCAATTAGAAGTAGGAATGAGAGATACCAAGATCTTCATGCCCAGTAAATGTTTTTAAAAAGAAAATTCTAATGAGAATCTTGGTAGCTTACCTCGTGTAAAAATTTGGCGTAATTCCTGAGGAGCGGTGGATAGCCAGGATTTGCCTTCAACATCTCTTCATAATAATCGTCTGTACGCTTGCAACAACATTCTTGTGGCTTTCTCATGCGGGGAAGCGCCAAATGAAAGTGCTTGAAAGCTGTTTTAAACACGCGATAAGAGGAGAATCTGTGCAGCATAGAATGGTGGTCTCTATTGCTCTCACTTGTCCGTGAAATGCACACGAGCGGACTCAATTTATTGTTGAGGGCAGGCGAATTTTCGAGCAGCATTTTGCATACAAGCGATAGATTTTCAAGAGGTGAAGAATTAGCTAAGATTCAGAGCCGTCTGACGCATTTGGTAGTAATGCTTGGAATAGTATTTATGTCCAGATAGATGGCGGTACATGAACATGAACATGAACATATAAACATGAACATGAAGATGATCACGAGGAGAGCGTCTCAAGGACTGGGTGGAGGCATTAGGGCAGTCAATTCAGATTGAGACGTGTAAATTATTGAAGCGAATCAATTGAATTATAGAGATTTCTCAGATATTTGTGCAAAGAAAGGTATCTTCATTTTATTAGTCTTGAGCAGCGATAGCAATTCATATTAGTTAACTGTTATTATAAAGTGTAATTTCTTGTTTTTTTAAGCACAGTAGGGTAATGTATGTGGTCAGTTATGATGCTAAGTGATATTTTGTGGGTAACCTATGTCTTTGAATTGATTTTTTTCTTAAACAAAAATGTCACATATGAATGCAATATTGGATTATTGATATTTTGGAAATCTAATTTGGAAACCTCCAATTTAGAATGTTCATTATAATAAAAAATCAGGTAAAAAGTTATATAAAAATAAGAAGGTACTTGTGGTCCCAAAATTGAGATAGTTACATATAGGCTATGTAGGAGGTTTTTTTTTTTTTTTTCGTATTAGGCAGTGAAATTTGTGTGATAGTGAAATTTAGTCAGTGATTTTCACACAAATTTCACATGTTTAAAACATTAAGCACAAAATTTCATAAAAGAAACTCAAAATATTATGATGGAGAGGAAAAGCAACCATTTACAACTGTAAATTCATTGAAAAAAATTGGCATCATATTTGCTTTCACGGGGAATGTGGGTGCATTGTGAGATGTACAACCCTTTTTTAGCAAATGATAAAAATTGAGTTCATTTAGTAGTATCCTAAAAAAATGATTATATCAGTTACATACATTTATGTTAAATAGTAGCTTGTTTGTGACAATAGTAAGAATACTCTCTCTCTTTCTCTCATGGACATGTGCCATCTTTGGATTGTTGGCACAAAACAACTAATCAAAAGTCTCTCTCTCTCTCTCTATATATATATATATATCATTCTCTATTTTTCCTATCTTTTTTTGTCATCTCTCTCTCTCTCTCTCTCTCTCTCTCTCTCTCTCTCTCTCTCTCTCTCTCTCTCTCTCTCTCTCTCTCTCTCTCTCTCTCTCCATTGATTTGTTCCTCTCTCTCTAGATCTTTCTATCTCCCTCTCTTCGTCCCTCCCTCCCTTTATTGCTCCCTCTCTCATCTTTGGATTGTTGGCACAAAACAATTGATTAAAAGTTAGTCTCTCTCTCTCTCTCTCTCTCTCACACACACACACACACACACACACACACATTTCATCTCTCTTTGGAAGGTTAAGTTGTTAGGTTTCTTATAAGTTAATTTAAATAGTATTATATATATATAAAGTAAATATAATTTAATAATAATTATATATAAATATAAAATATATAATATATATAATCTAAATATATAATTTTGTATTATAATAATATACTTCAAATATAATCTCCTCCCATTTTGGCGGCCATAAAATGTGCTGCTATAAGGTCTCACTCCACCTTCAAATACACTCTTGTAAGGTTCTTGCTACATGGCAACTCAATTCAAATATAACTTTAGATCCACATTTGGAGAGATAAAACAATAAAAGTTCCTGCATTTCTAAAAGTCATGGTCGAAGAGACTCAAACCATAACAAAAGTAGGCCATATGGACAATGCCATTCACATCAATGATTGAACAATTAACAATTAGAAATGTGCCTGGCTAAGATTACTTTGATTGTCTTACATCATTCTACGATAATGGCATCAATGATAATGTCAACCATTGATGCCGAAAGTTAGCTCACTCCCTCTCATTATATATTAAGTACATAGGTTAATTTAAATAATATTATATGTTAAAATATATATTATATTTATATTTAATAATGTATAATATATAGTTGATAAGGGCATGTTTTGGTAGTCAAGTCACACGCTTGTTATGGCGGCCACTAAGGTTCAAACCCCTGTTGGGCCAAAGAGCTTGCAAACCTTATGCTTTCGTTGGGCTGATGTGCTCGCAAGATATGTGCCTTCATTGCGTTGTCGTGCTCGCAGGCTGTGGGCTTTTGCTGGGCCAACAAGCTCGTTGGTTTGAACTTGGTGATAATGCATTGGGGACTGAGACCCCCAAGAAGTGGTCTTGGTGATAAATCCATGGGAAGAGATCTCCCATAAGGGTCTCGCTAGGCTCGGACCCGGCTAAGTTTGAACTTGGTGATAATGCATTGGGGACTAAGACCCCCAAGAAGTGGTCTTGGTGATAAAGCCATGGGAAGAGATCCCCCGTAAGGGTCTCTCTGGGTTTGGACCGAGCTAAAAACCTGAGTTACTTCAACAAAAAAATAATGTATAATATATAGTAATAATTATAACTAAAATATATATTTTATATATAAAATAGATATAATTTAATAACAAGTATAAATAAATATTAAACATATAATATATTTAATATAAATGTGTGATTTTATAATATAATATTATATTAGAAATAAATTTAGTAATTTACATTATATAATATCGTATGTAATAATAAATATAATTTAATCTATTTATATATTAAACAATTTTATAATCTAATTATATACTTCAAATATATAATCTCCTCTCATTTTGATAGTCATTTAGACTTTAAAATACACTTGTGTAAGGTCTCACTCCACTTTCAAATATGCTCTTGTAGGGTTCTTGCTACTTGTAAACTCAATCCAGGAATATAAATTTAGATCCCCTTGGTGAGAAACAAAACAATAGAAGTCCCTTCATTTCTAAAAATTGCCATTGATGAGACTCAAACCATAATGAAAGTGGGTTTTTTGGACAACCAAATTTCACTTCATTCACATCAACGTCTGACCAACTAGCAATTAGAAATGTGTCTGGCTAAGATTACTTTGATCATCTTGCATCATTCTACAACAATGTCAACCATTGATGCCAAAAGTTAGCTCGCTCTCTCTCATAGAGGGAATGCCTTCGGTGTAATTATTTATATTTAAAAATAATAATATAAATCTTATTTTCACACACTTGGCATTAGATTACAAGAATCTCCCAACTATGCACAAAGTTGTTTGCTAAGCTATAAAATGTTATGCCTGAACATGAATATCTCATATGTCATGCCTATAATAAATTTCCAAAAAACTCAAATAGAATCCCAATATTTTTTAAGGTAACAATTGTCACATCGAAATGGTGTGACAAACACACACACATGTATTATTTATACATACAACACCACATTAAATGGTTGTTAGTGGAGGGTGCATGTTGACCATGTGTGCAAGGGACCCAAGGATAACAAGTTTATAATGAAATGAGGCTTAAAGTTGGCACTAAATGATGCAAGGTTAAAAGGTTCAATTAGGGCAAGTTCTAAATGAAGAGTTTGTCGGATTGACAACATCTTTTGGAAGAATGCTGGTACCGAGTCGAGCCACAATAGACAAGCTATCGCATGCTCTTGCAAATTGTGAAATACATAAAACAATACAAGAAAAATAATTAACACAGAAATGAATCCAATTATGATGCATTTACCATGAAATGAGATGTACATATATATGAGAGAGAGAAGAAATTGCCATGCAGAATTAGTGGAAAAGATTGGGCAATCGACTCACACTACCTAGAACTAGTGGTGAGATAACTTCCTCAAGTCTCACAAAAGGTGGTGAGTTAACTCTCACTAATTAGGACATGTCTAAGTAGGCTTAACAACATGTGGAATTATCCATGTGCATGTAAATAATGCATGAGATAACATATACACTAACATCACCCTTAAGTATATCTTAGGTGGGTACAAAGAAAAAGTGGGTCCCAACAACGAGGCTTGATAAGGTACCCAAGTATAATGTAATCTCTCATAAAGTAGAGAAACGGAGAAAACTCAGTGGGAAGAACTCCCCCCTAAAAGAGAGAAAAGAAGATGAAGACGACTAGAAGGCCCCCCCCGAAGATGTTGTTGCCGCTAAAGTAGACCACACCCCAAGAAGAGCTCATAGATGAATGAACTTGCTCTCAGTAAAATGTTTGGTGAAGATATCAACAACCTACTCTGAAGACTAGAAAACAACTAAGTCGATGATTTGACCATGAATAGTCTCCTGAATAAAATGCATGTGAATCTTTATGTTTGATCTTCTAGTACTGGAGCGGATTCCTGCATATTTGGATGGTGCTCTAGTTCTCACAACAGATGACTATAGGTTGTCTGAATGGAATTCCAAACTCAGTGAGAATCCCCTAAAGCCAAATAGCCCCAGTAGTTGCATTGACAACTCCCTGTACTTTGCCTCTGTGGATGATAAAGCAATAGAATTTGGTTTTTGCTAGACCAATTGATATGACTAGAACCTCTAGTGAGAACTTGTAACTTGAAGTGGACTTGTGATTCTAAGTATCACTAGCCCAATTTGAATCTATGTATCCAACAAAGTCAACCTTTGTGCCAGCTCTGTAATGAATGCCAAATTTGAGAGTTCCCTAAAGGCAGTGAAGTGTCCTCTTAGCTACTTTCTAGTGCATCTCATGAGGCTTCTGTATGAATATCAAAACTATGCTGATAGCATATGAAATATTAGGCCTGATATGGGTCAAATAGATGACACTGCCAACGAGTTGTCATTACAAGGTTGCATCAACTAGTGGTGTAGTAAAATTAGCCTCAAGATTGACTGCAGATAGAAAGGAAGTCAAAGATGGCTTACAATCAGTCATGTGAAACTAAGCAAGTAAATCAAGAGTGTACTTGGGTTGTGCAAGAGTGATCCCTAATTTAGATTGTGAAATCCCAATACCAAGGAAGTAATGCAATAAACCCAAGCTTGTCATGTTCAATATGTCCTATAGAGATGAATTCACTACTACAATAGTAGATGAAGAGCTCCCAATGATCAAAATATCAACAACATAAAGTACCAGTATCAATAATGAATTATCCTGTCGCAAGAAATATACATTAGGATTTGAATAGCACTAAGTGAAACCTGAATCTAGAAGGAAGGAGTCCATCTTGGTGTACCAAGTCCAAGGGGCCTGTTTGAGGCCATAGAGGGATTTCCTAAGTCTTCAAACTAAGGATGAATCCTGAACAAACCTTGGTTGTTGCTCCATGTAGATCTCCTCCTTAAGGTCTCCGTGAAGAAAATCACTCTTCACATTCATCTAGTGCACATCCCAACCATGTGCAGTGGTAATGGCAAGAGTAATTCAGATTGAATTCATTTTGGCCACGGGTGCAAAGGTCTTTGTGTAGTCAATACCAACAACTTGTGAAAAACCCTTGGAAACCAAACATGCCTTATACTTGTCAACTGACCCATCTGTAGCAAACTTGTTCCAATATATCCACCTACATTGAACCATCTTCCTTCCACTAGGAAGTGAAGTCGAGTCCCAAGTGTGGTTTCTAATTAAGGAATCATATTCCTCATGCATAGCATTATCCCACTCAGGCATTCTTGATGCCTCTTAGAATGTCTGTGGATCAAAGGTTGAGGCATGGAAAGCATGTGGCCCACTTTGATAATTTGACCATGCATGTCTGCCATATGTTGTCCAATTTCCTACCCAAGTGCCTACACTCTGAAGTGTCTATCTAACCCAAAGAGGGTGAGATGTGGGTGAATCAGGTGCTAAAATATCAACCTCCAAAACAAGTCCAAAAGTGGATGAGGATGACTCCCCATCACTATCCTCACTGTCAGAACTGGAAGAAGAAGAAGACTCTACCTTAGGAATCTGTTGTGGATGGTCTGAATCATTAGAAGAATCATCAAAGTCAAGTGAGTTCACAATAGAAGAAGAAATGGCAAGTATAGAGTTGGCAGGACTCTCTTAAAACTTAACACTCCTCTTAATGAACAACTCATGTGCGGTTGGGTGGAGTAGGCAACAACCTTTTACACCATCTGGATAACCTACAAAGATGCAAGGTTTTTGGATTGAAGTTCCATCGCCTTGTGATTTTGCTCTGGTATACATGCCATGGCTAGAGATTAGAAGATCATGAAGTGTTCAATTGATGGTTTCCTACCTATCCAAGCTTCAAAGGGAGTGATTCCCTTCAAGACTTTGTGAGGAACTCGGTTATGAATATAACAACAATAGTTGATTTCTTTTTCCTAGTACTATGGTGTAAGGCCCTTGGAGTGTATCATGCAATTAGCCATCTCTTTTAAGGATTTGTTCTTATGTTCTGTAACACCATTTTGTTGGGGAGTATAAGGAAATGTGCGCTACAAGTCTATCCCCTATGTTGTACAAAACTACTCAAACCTGATGTTGACATACTTACCCCCATTGTTAGTTCGAAGAACCTTGATGACTTTTCTTGACTGTTTTTTAACACTTGAGCCTTGTAATCTTGAAAGTTGTCAAAGACTTCAAATTTCTATCAAAGGAAGTAGACCCATGTGTATTTGGAGAAGTCATTTATGAAGGTGAGAACATACTTTGCCTTAGTGAAAGATGGATGGGGAAATGCCCTCGATACATCACTGTGAACAAGCTCTAAAGCCTATGTAACCCTCCAAGATTTACCTTTGTCAAATTTCTCTTTGGCATGCTTCCCAAGGGTGTAACCTTCACAAAGACCCCTAGACGATCTAACTCTAGGCAACCGTATGACCATATCTTGCTGACTTAGTTGCTCAAGGTAGTGGTAGTTAAGGTGATCGAATCATTCATGCCATAATTTGCTAAATCCATCTAAATGAGTAAGTAATGCTATAGGAGAAACATCAGGTGCAAAGTTAGAGAAGGTGTACAACCTAGCTTGGTGATCTGCCCTTCCCAAAGCTATCAAATTTTTGTTGTGTAACTATCTAATTTTAATTGAGGCTAGAGAATTTAAGTGAACTCTCATGCCCTTCCCTATGTGGGTAATCTGATACACTGATAGGAGATTAGATGAAAGAGAAGGTACACTTAGAACATTTGTGAATGTTCCACCTTCAACTTCAATAGACCCTCTTGTTGTAACTGATGCTGGATAATTATCACCCAAAGTGATAGTAGACATGCTATAAGGCTCTAAGGAAGAAAGTTCAACCTGTGAAGAACCCATGTGGTGCGAGGCACATGATTCAATGATCCAAGACAAAGTTGAAGAAGATGCAACTACAACTAGAGCCTTGCCCTTAGATTTCTCTATTTCTTTTTCCTTAGAAGGTTCTTGGGTTAATGAGGACTCTTTGATAGATTCATGAACCTCTATGTTGTTCTTCTTAAGAATATGTGAGAGGTGGTCAATCTATTTCTTCATACATTTGTGCTCATTGTGCCCAAGTTTCTTGTAACATGCACACTTAACTTTTTCTTTCTTAGGTTTCCCTTGATTTGAAAAGTTTTTTGTGTTGGTTTTGGAGGACTCAGATTTCTGATCTTTCTTAGTCTCTTTGTTCTTCTCAGTGTTCTACTTCTTTCCGTTTTTGTTTAAATCCTGTTGTTTCTCATTCCCAACAATAAGGGCTTTGGGTTTTGAAGACTTCAACGTGAGCATCTGTATTAACTTATCCTACTCCCTAGTCAAGTCAGCAATAAAGTCATCTAGAGAAGGAATTTTCCATGAGGCTCCAAGAGCCATTTGGTGGAGTAAAAGGTAGATACAAAAACAAAATATTCAGGACCCAATTTGGAGAGTATGGAAAGAACTAGTTGATCCTCCTTTTTATCTATGCCACATTATTTCAATTGCAATCTTAATGATTTGAACTTAGTGAAGAAGTCCTCTAGGGTGTGAAAGGAATCGAAGCTCAAACTTATGAGCTCATTTTCCAACTCATGACTTCTCATTTAATCTATCTTCCCAAAGAGGTTTTCTAGTGCAAGACAAACTTCATTGGGTGTTTTCAAGGCTTCTACATGAAAGAGGAGTTCAAGAGACACATTAAGACACAGAAACCTAAAGGCTTGATCACATTTGTTAAACCATTTTCTTTAACTTTATTAGCAATAGGTTCTTTCTCAATGGCCAGTATTACCCTATACAACCCTTTATTTCTTTACACAAGTTGTACCTTAAGTTTCCAATCATGATAATTAAAGGGTGTTAGAGGCATGATAGACACATTTGGATCCATGGTTGAAGTAAGTTTATTACAAAAAAATAGAAGTGTAGAAATGAAATGCAAAAGTGTTAAAGACACGACATAAAACACCCCCCCTTGATTCAATAATTGAGACCCCCCCTTGAATTTTGACACTTTATATGTTTAGTGCATAGGAATATTGAATGGAAAAAAATGACACTTTATAATGATAGTGCGGAAATGTTCCCAATGGATTAGGCTTGAAAAAACAAGCACTTTGAAAAAATGACACTCAATTTATGAGTAGCGAATCAAAAGTTACAACAATTTTCCTATTATCCTATGTTGCCTATTTAATTTGCACTCAAAAATTAAAAATTGCATTTCAAATGGAGATTGGGGAGGGGGCTGATGTTAAGCCCTCACTAGTATCCAGCCTGGGTTTTTAGCCCTCATATGACCATGCTATGTGACCAGGGGCTAGGCTGTTTGGTGGGCTCCCCCTTCCCCTTTATTGATGTTACGATGGGGTGATTGTTGACCACAATGAGGTGCCTAAATAAGGTGATGTTGCTAGTTTTTGGGGTCACTTTCCTCTACAGATCGGTGCTTCCCTTTGCAGGCCATGGTTGTGCCTCCCTCTACAGGTTGTGAGTCGACCTCTCGTGCCTTCTATCAAGTCATTGATTATCCCTTTCAACAAGTCAAATCCATTGCATAAGCCTTCAAATGACCTTTCAACATAGCCCGTGGACTAGCTAGGCCAAATCGACCTTCACATGGGCTCTCGAGCTACCTTTGTATAGGCTGTTCGACCTTGAATCCTTGCACATGCTAGGCTTTAGTGGCCTTTGCAACAAAAAACTACCTCCTTTGCATACAAAGTGACCTCCCCTACAACCAAATCAGCCTCTACAAAACCTGCAAATCAGCCGCCCACAAAGACAAAACAACATAACAAATTTGATTTCCAATCTTAATTCAAGATTGTTTTGATGAACTGCACTAGATAATTGAGAGGGGGGGTGAATCAGTTGTTCTAAAACTTTTAACTAAATGTGTTCATCAACTTATCAAGTACTTATAATTAGATTTAACCATGAAAGCATCAAATGAGAAGCTCAACACAACAACATAAATAACATAGGAGACACCAAATTTTTTATGTGGAAAACCCTAAAAGGAAAAAACCACGGTGGGTGTTAGCCCATAGAAATATATAAGTTATATCAATACCGAAAATCAGAGGCTCATTACCTACAGTGCTCACTGCCCAAATTGCTCACTACAAAGAAAGGCTCACTGCCTATGGGTGGCTCACTACCAAAGGGAGGCTCACTGCCAAAAGGTTGAACTGAGATAACAACATCTATTCCATGCTAGGATTTAGTTCCATTGAAGCACAAACACCTATGCTCTACTCTGCAACTTTTCTTCACTCTATCTTCGTATATTCACACTTGGATACATTTTCACGACTCAATTACAAGTATTTATATGCTACATCAACCTTGGAATGATCCTCAAGGTCGGCATTACAATCATCAACCGTTGGAACAATCTCTAAGGTCGGCATAACAAACACACATAAAATAGGTCTGGACCTAATACAAATTTAGCTAAGGAAAAGATGTAAGAATGTATGCGGATCATGCCATGCCTTAGCTGGGACTCAAACGCAATTTTCCATGCTATAACACGCTATCACAATCTTCGATGCATCTTCGCAAGTGATGAATTTAACCAGGTCGGCCAAGACTGATGTTAACACACGTATCCTGAAGAACACACTTCATGCACGATCTAAATTACACATTGCGGACCAATCCAAATGTAGGAGCATGATCAAGAGACATCCACAAGCACATTATAATCACCAGGAACAACCGCACGATCTCTAACAACTCTATCAACAAGATTCTTCAAACTGGAGCATAAGAACAACACTGCCAGCCACTGTCATGAGTAAAAGATAGCTTGCAGACCACCAAATCACAAACCATTACACTTGAAGACATTTTACAGCATCACAGACTTACTTCCAGAACTATAGATCCAAATACTTCAATGCGAAGGAATGCGGAGAAAAACACTTTCTCCCTATCACAACCAAACACACAGAAAAAGCTGTTTTCACTCTGGTGAACATATCTCACTCAATTCTTCATATCGGAGGCTCAAACTTAGAGTATAACATATTCAGCCAATCCGCAGGCAAAGATATTTATTCTACAGGAAATGTGGAGCATTCTTCTGGACCGTTCTTTTGCATGTAATGCACTGTTTCTACTGCAACACATTATTATCACCGGAGAGGCTAATTTTCTCAATTTCCTCAACAAAGTAAGAGCACAATTGACACTAATGACAAAAAAGATATGTTGACATCAATGATAACACTAATTACACACATACTTGCAACAATCTCCCCCTTTGTCATTGATGGCAACATATGATGTGAAAAACTAGAAAGACCACCAAGACAAGATTCTCCCCCTTTCTCTTTACACATCTGCATTCTTTCTCCCCCTGTGTTTTTCACATGATTTCTCTCCCCCTTTGACATCAATGGAAAAGGGCACATACTTGTACGCTACTTCTTTGATCCATTTACTTTACCAGAAATACTTAGCTACTCCCCCTGAGAGGTAGCCTTCAAAACATCAATCCAGATCAAGAAATGACACTTTGAGCTTCATTGGATTGATGCATTTCTATGCATCTTAGTTCAGGACAGGAGGGGTAATGACCCCTAACTTTTCTCTAAGATACTCAAAGGTATCTTTAGGCAGAGGTTTGGTGAAAATGTCTGCAATATGATCCTTTGTGGACACATATTCCAACTTTACTTCGTTCTCTATCACCTTCTCTCTCAAAAAGTGATACCTTATTGATATGTGCTTTGTTCTTAAGTGCATCATTGGATTCTTTGAGATATTTATGGTACTTGTATTGTCACAAAAGAATTCAATTGGATCTTCATACACAACTCTTATATCCTTCAAAGTTTACTTCTGCAGTTGACAAAGATATTGAATCTTGTTTCTTGCTCAGCGATGAGACAAATCTATTACCCAAGAAGAAGGCACCTCCACTTGTACTTTTTCTGTCATCAACATCTTCGGCCCAATCTGCATCTGTATAAGCACTGAGAGTGAAATCATTGTCCTTTGGATACCATAAAACATAATCTGGAGTGCCTTTCAAGTACCTCAAAATTCTCTTAACTGCCATCACATGTGATTCTCTTGGATCAACTTGAAACCTTGCAACAAGACAGACTGCATGCATAATATCAGGTCTAGTTTGAGTTAGATAAAGCAATCCTCCAATCATGGATCTATATTTTTTCTGATCAACCTTAGGTGATTCATCAGCTTTGCTCAATTTGGAACCAGTCACCATGGGAGTGCATACCGGTTTATAGTTTTCCATCCCAAACTTCTTCAACAAATATTTCACATACTTAGACTGAGATATGAAGATTCCTTTATCTGATTCATTAATTTGCAGACCCAAAAAGAAATTCATTTCTCCAAACATGGACATTTCAAATTCACTTTTCATCTCACCAGCAAACCTTATGCACATACCTTCATTTCCTCCAAAGATAATGTCATCAACAAAGGCCTCAACAATCAAGATCTGATCATCATTGATTTTGAAGTACAGATTGCTATCTTTTGTACCTTTACTAAATCCCGATTGCAATAAATACTTGTATAACCTTGCATACTAGGCTCTAGGAGCTTGTTTGAGTCCATACAATGCTTTCTTCAACCTGCATACCATATTACTTTGATTTGACAATTGGAATCCCTCCGGTTGCTCAATGTATACTTCCTCTTCTAACTCACCAATTAGGAAGGCGGATTTCACATCCATCTGATATACCTTAAAATCTTTGTGAGCTGCAAACACCAGAAACATTCTGATTGCTTCAATTTGAGCTACTGGGGAAAAGGTTTCTTCAAAATCTATCCCTTCAATTTGAGAATATCCTTTGCATACAAGTCTTGCCTTATTCCTTACAACTTCTTCATTTTCATTTAGCTTGTTTCTAAAGACCCATTTAGTTCCAATAACATTTTTGTCAGCAGGTCTAGGAATTAATTCCCAAGTTTCATTCTTCTCTATCTGTAGTAGTTCTTCCTCCATCACCTTTACCCAATTTTCATCATTGCATGCTTCATCCACATTTTTTGGTTCAATCTTTGAAAGAAAACAATAATTGACTTGTTCCTCTGCAACTCTTCTTCTTGTTAGCACATCTTTATTTTTGTCACCTATAATCTGATCTTTAGAATGATTGATCCTTACATACCTGGGAGTCTTGACAACACTTTCCGGAGCCTCTTCTTCATCCTGACTGTTTGCTTTCTCATTTTTCTCTTCAATTTCTATAGTCACAGGTTCATCTGGTTCATAACAACTCAGGTATGATATTCTTTCTTTGCCTTCATCTACCTTCACATTTGCACTTTCAACAATCTTTGTGAGCCTTTTGTTGTAGCACCGGTAAGCCTTACTCTTGGTAGAGTATCCAAGAAAGATTCCTTCATCACATCTTGCATCAAATTTTCCTAGATCCTCATCTTTCCTGATATAGCATTTGCTTTCAAAGACCTTGAAATATTTTACTATGGGAATTCTTTCATACCACAATTCATAGGGAGTTTTAGTACCATTACCTTTGACTTGAACCCAGTTTTGAATGTAGACAGCAGTGTGGATAACTTCTTTCCAAAAGACTTCTGGCAGACCTTCTTCCTTCATCATTGTTCTAGCATCCTCCCGAACTATCCTATTCATCCTTTCCACAACTCCATTCTACTGAGGAGTCCTAGGTGCAGACAACTGTCTCTTTATCCCATGTTCTTCATAGAAAATATTGAATTCGTTTGATGTGAACTCACCTCCTCTATTAGATCTCAAGCATTTGATCTTCAAATCTATTTCATTCTCAACCATTGCCTTGAAAGATTTGAACTTCTCTAGGGTTTTTGATTTATCTCTTAGAGAAGTAACCCAAGTGATTCTAGAATAATCATCAATAAGCAACATGAAGTACCTGTCACCTTGTAGACTTCTCACCCTTGTAGGACCACATAGATCTATATGCATTAGATCCAACAAACTGGTAGAAAATTGTTCTTTTCTCTTGAAACTTGTCCTTCTCTGCTTTCCTAGCTGACATTCCTTACAAATTGAGTTGGAGGGTTTCACAAGTTTTGGCAAATCTCTCACAGCCTAACTTGAGCTCATCTTTACCAAATTATCAAAGTTTATATGACACATCCTTCTATGCCATAGCCAACTTTCATCTACTTGAGCCAATAAACAATAATCATTATTTCCTCTCAATTGATAGATGTTACCTTTTGTCTTCTTACCGGTAGCAATCACTGTTCTGGAACTTTCCATGATCTTGCACCCAATATCTTTGAACCTTAGATCATATCCTTTATCACACATTTGACCAACACTCAAAAGATTATGCTTAGATCCCTTCACATATAGAACATTGTCAGTATTATGCTTTCCATCAAATGAAATAGATCCTTTTCCACAAATCTTACCAGTTGCATTATCTCCAAACCTAACCAGTCCTCCATCATACTTTTCCAAACTTACAAACTTACTTTTGTCACCAGTCATGTGATGTGAGCATCCTCTATCAATAATCCATTCATCCTTATCTTTCTCAACCTGAACAGGCAAGGCACTTTCTTCTACTAGTTTTTGATCCTTCACACAGCTAGCAGAATCAATAGACACAGGATATTCTTTAATAGCAATAAATAGGCATTCATTTGCACTAGTATTAGCATCATCAGATTCATCATAAGTTATCCCTTCATCATCAAAATATCTGATATAGTAGCATTTATTTGGAACTTTAGGCCTGCTCTCATATTTCTTCTTATTTCTTTCAATTCTTTTAGGACATCTGGAAGCATAATGACCTACTTTTCCACAAGAGAAGCATTTGAAGGGTAATTTACCTTTGAACTTACCAGATCCTCTTTGTAGCCTGTCAGTTCAAAGTTAGCTTCAATTTCATCAAAGTCATCATCCACTTTGTATTTCTTAGCTCTGGAGATCTCTGCTGAAGTACTGGCTTTAAAAGTTGATTCAACTTTGGGCAGGGCATCACTAAATTCTCTCATCTCAAAGGCTGTAAGATTTCCAAGTAATGGATCTCTGTCAATAGTTTTCACAGTCATGCATTCTTTAATTGCATCTACCTTGTGACTATATGACTTTGGTAGTGATATAAGAATTTTCATCACCACTTCCTTATCACCGAGAGTTCCTCCCATACCCTTTATTCCAGCGACAAGTTCATCAACTCTTTGCATAAAAGCTGTTATGTTTTCATCTTCAAACCCTTATACTTCACTTTCAAGCTTTGTAGCTTGGCTTCTTTTACAGAATCATCTCCTTCATATAGATTTTTCAACTTCTCCCATACTTCATTTGCAGTTTCAAAATCCACAACTTTTGTCAACACTGAGTCATGTAAGGAACTTAATAGAGCATCCTTTGCTTTCACATCTACCTCATATTCTTTGATTTCATCTTCAGTCGTCAAACCATTTGGAGGCATGGCATATTTTACTTCTACAGCTTTCCATACTCTATAACCAAGACAAAGAAGATGGCTTTTCATTCGTACCTTCTAGAGAGCATAATTTGTCCCATCAAAATGCAGAGCTTCCTTCTTATAAGACATACTGGATCTTCCTCAAGATGTTAGGCTTCCTTTAGAGGAACTTAGCTCTGATACCAATTGTTGAACTGTACTAGACAACTGAGAGGGGGGGTGAATTAGTTGTCCTAAAACTTTTAACCAAATGTGTTCATCAACTTATCAATTACTTATAATCATATTTAACCATGAACGCATCAAATGAGAAGCTCAACACAACAATATAAATAACATAGGAGACACCATATTTTTTACATGGAAATCCCTAAAAGGGAAAAACCACGGTGGGTGTTAGCCCACAGAAATATATAAGTTATATCAATACCAAAAATCAGAGGCTCACTACCTATAGGGCTCACTGCCCAAATTGCTCATTGCAAAGAAAGGCTCATTGCCTATGGGTGGCTCACTGCCAAAGGGAGGCTCACTACTAAGAGAAGGCTCACTACCAAGAGAAGGCTCACTACCAAAAGGTTGAAGTAAGATAACATCATCTACTCCATGCTAGGGTTTAGTTCCATTGAAGCACAAACACATCTGCTTTGCTCTGCAGCTTTTCTTCACTCTATCTTCGCATATTCACACTTGGATACATTTTCACGACTCAATTACAAGTATTTATACACTACATCAACCTTGGAATAATCCTCAAGGTCGGCATTAAAATCGTCAACCATTGGAACAATCTCCAAGGTCGTCATAACAAACATACATAAAATAGGTCTGGACCTAATACAAATTTAGCTAAGGAAAAGATGTAAGAATGTATGTGGATCATGCCATGCCTTAGCTATGACTCAAACACAATCTTCCATGCTACAACATGTTATTACAATCTTCGATGCATCTTTGCAAGTGACAAATTCAACCAGGTCGGCCAAGATTGATGTTAACACACGTATCTTGAAGAACACGCTTCATGCACGACCTGAATTACACCTTGTGGACCAATCAGAATGTAGGAGCATGATTAGGAGACATACACAAGTACATTATAATCACTAGGAACAACTACACGATCTCTAACAACTCTATCAACAAGATTCTTCAAACCGGAGCACAAGAACAACACTATCAGCCACTGTCATGAGTAAAAGATAGCTTGTGGACCACCAAATCATGAACCATTACACTTGAAGGCATTTTACATCATCACAGACTTACTTCTAGAACCGCAGACCAAAATACTTCAATGCGGAGGAATGCAGAGCAAAACACTTTCTCCCTATCACAACCAAACACACAAAAAAAGCTATTTTCACTCTGGTGAACATATCTCACTCAATTCTTCATACCGAAGGCTGAAACTCGAAGTATAAGATCTTCAGACAAGCTTCTAAATAACTTCCAATCCGCAGGAAAAGATATTTATTCTATAGGAAATGCAAATCATTCTTCTGGACTGTTCTTTTGCCTGTAATGCACTGTTTCTACTGCAACACATTGTTATCACCAGAGAGGCTAATTTTCTCAATATCCTCAACAAAGTAAGAGCACTGTTGACACTAATGACAACAAAGATATGTTGACAAATCAATAACAACACCGATTAGGCACATACTTGCAACACATTTACCTTCGCACAGAGTGCTGAACCAAACAATAAAAATTAGATTGGCTTTGATACCATGTTGGATTGATGAGATGTTCTAGTAGAATGCTGGTACCAGGTTGAGCCATGGTACCGGGTTGAGCCACAAGAGACAAGTTATTGCATGCTCCTGCAAGTTGCAAAATATAGAAAACAATACAAGAAAAAGAATTAACATAGAAATGAATCCAACCATAATGTATTTACCATGAAATGAGATGTACATATATAGGAGAGAGGAACGAAACCCCCATGTAGAATTAGTGGAGAAGACTAGGTAGTCAGCTCCCACTAACTAGAATTGGTGGCGAGTTAACTTCCTCAAGACTCGCAAGAGTTGGCAAGCTAACTCTCACTAACTAGAACACCTAAGTAGGCTTAATGCCACGTGGAATTATCCATGTGCATGTAAATAATGCATGAGATAATATATACACTATCAGAGTTTAGATCCATCCTAAGAAAAGTAAATTGAGAGAATCCATTTGATAGATTAAAGGCATGTAGAACAAATTTATGGTATTAATATTAATTATAAAGTTTTCTCTTGAATGCATTTATTAATTACCCTCCATACTTCTATGAGACAATAAGTTCTAATTATTATTTATATCAAGCAAAATTGTTAAAATATTAACTCATGTCATTTTTTTAATCTAACATTAATATCCATATTCATTATAGTAAAAAAAATGGTCAATGTGGTACACATAGTAAAATGATAGACTATCACTTTTGTTGGTAGGATAGAGTTGACTGTACAACAAGCTAGAACCACCACAAAGGGAATGTGGCATACTCAACCGAATAGAAAAATCATTCAAAAGACATACCAATTGTAAGAGACACAATCCTTTGTACAATCATGTGTAGATATAAGTAGGACTAGGAGATACAAGATGTAATATAGATAAAGAATAGATGGAACATGAGATGAAACTATGCAAAATGTGTTTGGTAGAAAATAGAGACCTAGATCAATAAATTAAACTAAGTCCAACTCTCTTCTATTAACATTGAGACACAAACTGAGCTTGGCTTCTACCCTTGAGGGGGAGCCAAACTACAGAGGTTTTGCCTCTTTGTTGTATAGATGAGTCTCAAACCAAATTCAACCAATCTAGCTAGGGCAAGTGATCAAACCCTAATTGAGAGAGATTGAGCTATAGAGGACTCTTAGGAATAGAAACAAATAAACTAAATGGATAGTAGAGATGAGAAAAAAATTCAAAATAGGAATGTGGAGTCAGAATGCAATAGGTACCAAGGTGCTTGGGTGCCCTAGGCCCTTTTTAGGGTTTTTTAGAAACTGAGACTTTCATCAGACCTGTAACTGCAATACCTTTCTTCTCCCAAACTGATATCTTCAGAAACCTATTTCTTCAACCTACACATGCAAAAGAAGGAAAATTATTTGTGGCTATATAGGAGCTTTCCGTAGTCAAGCCCCCGTTTCGGTATTCCTACCTCACAGATATCCAAGATTAGAAAAAGATGTGTGTTCTCAGAAGTTACCCTAAGTGTGAGCAGTAACATGCAAGATCCAATCAAAAAATATCAAAACCCTATCGCTATATGACTCAAGCAAATAGGAATAGGATGATCAAAGATATGCTTCACTCAAGGAAACATACAACTTTACCTTAAGGATGGGGAATCAATGAAGGTTTCCTAAATAAGAAGGCAATGCAACCATACCCTTGGAGGGTACTCAAGCCAATTCTCAAGTTGGTGGTTCCAACCCTTCTCCCAATCATGAAAAGTGCTTCAACCTAGGAATAATGAGATAGACTCAAGATCTCATATTCTAGCCTTCATATAAATCCTACCAAGAGAAAAGTTCTCCACTTGATCAATAGAAAAATGCAATAAACTCAATAGCATAGAGAGCATAACATTTTCTTAGAGAGATTGTATCAAGATCACACCTAACATCTAGTTTCAAATGAGATAAGTTAATTTTATATAAGGCTATAGAAAAGAGTAATTTGAATTAAAGAGTTGACATCACGTGCCAAAAAGAAATTTTGAGTTTAGGGTTAGCCTAACCAACACTAGAGCTGACTTGTAGACCTAAATTGCCTCCCTAAAATAGAGGAGGGACTAGGGCGCTCAGGCGCCCTAGACCCTTTGTGGGCAATTTAAGGCTCAATCTCACATTTAATGTGGGGCTAACTCCAAATCTTAAATAGAACCAAGATGGTCAACCTCAGCTTGAGAAATCCATGATGAATCTTCTTCTGGTCTACCTTTCCACTTCACAAGGTATTCTTTGTATTGTCTTCCTCTGGTGTTGCGTCCAACTCTGTTGTCCAAAATGTCTTCAATTTGCTTCGGTGCTTGTTGTGGTAACTGCTTCTTCAAGTCCTGTGCCATGCTGTCACTGAACTCTGCTTCATGATACTGGTATAGGTCTTCAATATTAAAAATAGGTGATATGCACAATGTTTTCGGTAACTCTACTTCATATGCATTGCCTGAATCAAATTTCCTGAGTATCTTACAAGGCCCAAACTTCTTCATCTTCAACTTGTTCTATGTCCCAACTGGAAATCTTTCTTTTCTCAAGTATATCATAACTTCCTCTCCAACTTCAAATTCCTTATGTCTTCTCTTCTCATCTGCTTGCTCCTTATATTTTCTATTCATATCTTCCAAATGCTTCTTAACCTGATTATGCACTATCTCCATGTGATCTGCAAATTCTTTTGCTTCTGCACTTCTCTTTTCTTCTGCACTGATATCTCTCAATTATGAGACTCCTCTAGGATTCACTCCAGTAACAATCTTAAAAGGTGTTCTTCCAGTACTCTGATTCATTGAATTATTGTATGCAAACTCTACTTGTGAAAGAATTAAATCCCAACTTCCTACTTTCTCTCCAACCAAACATCTCAACAAGTTTCCCAAACTCCTATTTACTACCTCTGTCTATCCATCAGTCTGTGGATGAAAAGATGAACTGAACTTCAAATTTGTCTTCAATTTCTTCCAAAGTGTCTTCCAAAAGTATCCAAGAAATCTGGTGTCTCTGTCTGAAATTATGCTCTTAAGTAATCCATGCAATCTCACAATCTCCTTGAAAAATAGGTCTGCTACATGTACCGCATCAATTGTCTTCTTACAAGGTATGAAATGTGCCATCTTTGAAAATCTATCTACCACTACAAATATAGAATCATGTCCTCTTTGTGTCTTAGGCAATGCCATCACAAAATCCATGCTTATGTCTTCCCAAGGTCTCTCCGGTATTGTCAAAGGTTTATACAATCCAGTATTTTGACTACTCCCTTTTGCAACTTGACAAACTCTACAACTCTACACAAACTTCCTAACATCCTTATGTATCTAAGGCCAAAATTAGTTTTCACGTACCAAAGCCACTGTTTTATCAATGCCAAAATGTTCTGTCAATCCACCATTATGTTTCTCCTTGATCAAATTATCTCTGATTGAACTTCTAGGTATGCATAACTGACTTTTTTTGAATAACATATCTTCCTGAATGAAATAGTCCAACCACTTACTCCTAACTGTCACAACAAGTTCCTTAGATGTTTTCCAAGGTTGTACAAAATTAGTGTCTCCCGCATACAAGTTTTTCAATTCATCAAAGCCTATCACTTCAACTCTCGTCTCTATCAGCAAGTTTCTTCCTCTACTCAATGCATCAACAACTTTGTTTGATTTTCCACTCCTATGCTTCAATACAAATGTATAACTCTGCATGAACTCTACCCATCTCATATGTCTCTGATTCAACTTTCCTTGACTATTCAAATATTGCAAAGCTTGATGATCTGTATACAACACAAATTCCTTAGACAACAAGTAATGTCTCTACTTCTTTAGGGCTTGAATTATGGCATAAAAATCTTGATCATAAACTGAATATCTTCTCCTTGCATCATTCAAATTTTCACTGAAATATGCTACAGGTCTACCTTCTTGACTTAATACTACTCCAATCACACTCCCACTTGCATCACAATCTACTTGAAATACCTTATTAAAATCTGGTAATGCTAAAAAATGTTGCTCTGTTACCTTCTGCTTCAACAGGTCAAAACTTTTATCTGCTCCTGCTGTCCACTTGAAATCTTTTCTGTCACCTCTCATTGTCTCTGTCATAGGGTTACAAATTGAACTGAAATTTCTCATGATCTTCCAGTAGAAACTAGATAATCCATGAAATGATCTAACCTCTCCAATGATCTCTGGTGTAGGCCATTCAACAATTTCTCTTACTTTCTCAGGGTCCATCTTCAATCCTTCTACAGAAAACACAAATCCCAAATACACTAGTTCTTCCTTCATGAAACTACACTTCTTGATGTTTATCAGCAATTTCTCTTCTCTCAGTCTCTACAAAAATTATCTAAGGTGCTGCAAATACTCCTCCTTTGTCTTACTGAAAATTAGAATGTCATCCAAATACACAATAACAAACTTACCCAAGAATTTCTTCAAGACTTCATTCATCAATCTCATGAAAGTACTCGGTGCATTTGTCAATCCAAAAGGCATCACAACCACTCATACAATCCTTCATTTTTCTTAAAAGCAATTTTCCATTCATCTCCTTCTCTGATTTTGATATGATGGTATCCACTTTTTAAATCTATCTTTGTGAAATATTTTGCTCTACTCAAACAATCCATGATATCATCCATCCTAGGTAAAGGAAATCTATACTTAAATATGATTTTATTTATTGCTCTAGAGTCAGTACACATTCTCCATTCTCCATCCTTCTTAGGTGCTAACACTGCAGGTACTGCATAAGGACTCAAACTTCTCTGATCAAACCTTTCCACAACAATTCCTGTATCTATCTATTCAATTCTTCATTCTCTGTCGGTGTCATTCTATGTGCTGCTTTATTAGGCAAACTAGCTCCCGTTATAAGATCCATGTGATGACTGATACTCTTGATTGGTGGAAATCCTTCAGGTACATTTTCTGATATGATGTCTTCATACTCTGTCAACAACTCTTTTATCTTCCCTGGTTGTGATTCTTTAGTCTCCTTCTTCAATGCTTCAAGCTTCTTAGGAATCAAAGCATAACACATACTCTCATGTCTCAAACCATCCAGAAATTTTCTTCCATCTACCAAAAAGATTCTAGCATTCCCACATACTTCACTCTTAGGATCATCTTCCAAAGGAATCAAGGTAATTCTCTACCCATTTGATGTTATAGTGTATGTATTCTGTCTCCCATCATGCATAGCTTTTCTATCATACTGCCAAGATCTACCCAACAAGACATGACATACATCCATAGGCATAATATCACACAAGACTTCATCATGATAAGTTCCAATATGAAATTTCACCAAACATTGTTCACTCACAAGTATGTTATGATCATCCTGAATCCATGCTATCTGATAGGGCTTAGAGTGTTTCAATCTTGCCAACTTCAGCTTAGTCACCATCTCCTCTAAAACTAGATTATTTGAACTACCACTATTAATTACAACTTTACAACATTTACCTCTTAATTTGCATCTGGTTCTAAACAAACTTTTCCTCTGCGGCGGTTCTTCATTTATCTTTGCTTGAAATAGTGCTCTCCTCAACACGAGTGATTCTCCTTTCTCTGGTTTACCAACTGAACTAGGGGATCCAATAGGTTCTTCTTCAACATAGGCTGCTCTTCCACTGTTCTCTATCCTCTTGCTTGTACTACCTTGATTACATTCAAATGCTCTATGTCCTTGACCTCCACACTTGAAACAGGTGCCTCTGAATGTTCTCTTATCAAATCCTCTTCCTTCTCTTTTGTATCCTTCATTCTGGTATGCACTAGGGTTTCCTCTCCAGTAAAAGTTTCTGTCATCTCTCCGATAAGCATTATTATCTCTGCCATCCTTCTTGAATGTGTTCTCTTGTCTGTTCTGCTCCACAAATGATCTCTCACCTTTAGAAAATGTTCTACCTTTCTGAAATTACCTCCTCTGCCTCTCTATCTCTGATCATGTCTCTTATTCAGCTTCTCTTCAACTTTCAGGGCAAAATGATATGCTTCTTCTAGAGATGCCATCCTTACCAAACTCAGTTCTTCTTGAATGTTCAATCTCAGTCCGTTGATGTATTAAGCCACTTTCTCCTTGCTTGCTTCACTATGTCCTGTCCTTATAACCATCTTATGAAATTCTTCAGTATACTCCATAGATTTCTCCTTTTGTCTTAGGTTCTGCAATCTCTTCAATAGCTCCAACTCATAGTCAGTAGGTATAAATTGATTCTTCAATTTTGTCACCATCCTATCCCACTTTATAATCTTTTCTTTTCCTCTTCTATTTCTATCCAACTAAACTTCCTTCCACCATATAGCAGCATGTTCTTTCAACTTTGTCTTTGCAAATTTTACCTTCTCTGGATCTTTAACTTCTTCATACTCAAAATATTCTTCCATGTCATTTATCCAGTCAATCAACTCTTCAGGGTTCAGATTACCAATCTAATTCAGTACATCAACTCTAGGTCTCTTTCCAATCTTTGAAATAGCTCACAAAATCTTGACTTGATCTAATTCTTCTTCTTCATCACCTCCTAGGGTTTGACCAATTTGTTCAACAGATTGAAATTCTTCTTCATCATCACTCTCAACATTAGGTCTCGGTGTCAATCCTCTTCACCTATTCTCCTAAACAACATCCAATCGAATTCGCATTGTTTTCATCATTTGCATCATCTCATCCATCGTTCCAACAACAAGTATTCTCCTTGGCGGCATTGTTACTAGGATCAAGTGCAAACTGTCTCAAGTTTAGTGATCGGGCTATAAGGTGACAACTGCCTCACAATCGGTGATCGGTTGTGACACAAGTAACCTACCTCAATTTGACGATCTTTCGACAACAAGATCTTATGGAATTCCCTCACCAACGTTTCTTAATTCGCTCCAAAGATTCAAACTTTCACTTTGATACCACTTGGTGTAGTCACGGTAGGAGGGTTCACAGAAAGAACTGTCAAGACCATGTAGCAAGAGTAAACACAATGGAAACAACGTAAAGATAGGAAAGAAATGCAGATTCAGTCATTCAGTATATCATAGAATTCAAATACAGATCGACCAGCAACATACGGGCTTACAATTAGGGCTCACAGGCATGATTATAGAAAATTAGAATATGCACTAGATATAGCTTTGAAGCTCCTTCGCGCAGAATCCAACTATGAAACTATGGATCAATTTCTAACTATCCTAAAATCTACTTTCCTAAGGATCTATTACATCAATATATATCATCTCCAGATCACAAGATTCCTCTGCGTCGGCCAAGGAAGATCACAACTCCAATGAAGAGTTGTAATGTGTGTACATGGATAGGTCAGACCTAATCATGAAGAATTCCTCCATAAATGTATGGAATGATGTGTGAATCTCGGGGAAGGTCAGCAATGAACCAAACAACATTAAATGATGTGCAATTAGGTTCCACAAGTCGAGGAATGCTCCACAAGTCTTCTCCTATAGCTGATTGTCTGAGACTATTACGATGCTCTTTTATGAGAAAACAGTCAATCTTCTAATAGCGAAAACTTTCTGGTAACTGATCCAAATGCTTTGAGATTCAGATACGATGTAGATGTATGAATCAAGATGCTAAGTCTAGCTCTGCAAGATCTTAAATGCAACTACGGTAGAATGCGGACCAAAATACAGAAACTGCTACTGACTGAACTGTTTGAACTGAATTGGAAAATGAAAAGAAACAAACTGCATTGCAAATGTTTTTGGTTGATGCAAGATTTCTCTTGAACCAGGGATGCTCCTGCATCACTTTCTTGCCTTTGTGCGATGGGGTTTTAGGGACAGGTGGAATTTTTTTTTGTCCTTCATGTCATGACCACATGGATAATGTGGGCATGACATGTGGTTTCTTCATGTCATGACCACATGGTAAATGTGGGCATGACATTTGGTATCAAAGCCCATGTTTCAACATTGGGAGCTCTGGGGTATTGCGTGTTTGATTCGACCGACATGGAGTGGATTGAGGGTGGTTTGGCCCTCGTCCTACTCCATGTAGTTGCGAGAGAGTGAGGTTGTGGACTGACAACCAACCTTCATCTTGGAGGAATATCCATCCTCTTATTTTTTCATCGTGGTGTCTTTGTCACACGATTCTCGAAGTCTTCTACTTGTGTTTTGTGGTGGTTGTGTTCCTCCTTGTCAATTCTCCTCTTGAGTAGGCTGGTCTAGATCGTGAAGGTTGTGTTGGGTCCTTTCTCGCCCTTGTGTATTTTGTGGAGTGTGGTGTTTTTCCCTAGTATGCACTCTATGTGGTTGGGATTAGAGGTTAGCATCATGGGAATAGTTAGGCTTGTGTTGCACCTTGTTGTGTGTTATGCTTTTGGTTGTGAATGTGATGATGTTTTGTTCCTTGGAAGAATAATATAGTCTTAATTTTTGTTTGATTAATTCATGTCTTGTGTACTTTGCGTGCGCATATCATACTGTAAGAATTGCATACCTTCTTGAATTCCTAACCCTGGTTATCAATTGGAAATTGACATTGTCTTCTTTGGGTTGGGTAAATAGAAATACTTGCATGAGATGTATCTTGCTTTGAATTTTATGAGTGCAAGTTATTGGTATATGTTTACATTGCTTTTGATTGTAAAAAGGTTAAGAAAGAAAGAGGTGTAATTGAGTAGTATAAGTGGTCTTGTTAAGAAATAATGTATGTTTTCAAGATGTTCCAATGGTGCATTGTGTGCTTGGTGACTATTTTTGTAAAGTACTTCCATAGTGTGAATTTTACATTTATGATTTTGACCTTGTGTGAATTTGCTATCAAGTTGTACATACCTGGTGTGGAGAAAATGTTTGGCATCTTTTGGTAAAATACTAAATTAGGGACTTAAGCTTTTAATTGGATTATGCTTATGGTAAGACTCTATCTTATGAACTTTGTGTTAGATAGATTTCTTAGAAAACCTTTATGGTAATAATTATGTGACTTTGTGTATGAAAGTTGTTCTCCTTCACTAAGTAATGAATGGTAAAGGAAAATTGTGTTACGTGTTACCTTGTGGATGTGAATACCTATTATGAGCGTACTTGCTATGTGTTGTGAATATCCCATACATGATTTGTGTACTCATGAGCTTGTGATACTAGGTATCCATCCATGGGTTGAGTGTATAGCTACAAGTATGGTCGATTCATGCTTGTGTGGTTTCTTGTTTGTATACCTTGTAAGGTCCAACCTTGGAGTTGGAGACTTTCCATGTGTGGAGTTAAGTAGTGGAGAGGAAGAACTTAGGAAGCTATGGTGACATGTTGTGACATTGGTCTGGGGTTAACCCAACTAACCATACCTTCCTACGCAAGAGTACCCCCTACTTCTCCTTAGTGAATGGACCTTTGAGAGCTTCATAGGGCTATCCTATCATGCATTGTTCCTTATTGATACTATTGTTATCTGACTTGGGAATCTTGGTTATGGTTAGTGTGCACTTGCAAATTGTTCGAGGCCATGTTACTTGGTGCAGGTTTGCTCTTACCTTTGATATCTTATCTTGAGTTAGATGT
Organism: Cunninghamia lanceolata; assembly: GCA_027924645.1. NCBI lineage: Eukaryota > Viridiplantae > Streptophyta > Pinopsida > Cupressales > Cupressaceae > Cunninghamia > Cunninghamia lanceolata. The sequence goes on along the minus strand of BSBN01000474.1, from coordinate 269,573 downwards.
GTAGTATTTTGGAAACATTGGCATTTAGATAGAGTAGCATTTATACAAGAAGTATATGTTTAATTTTAGTCATATTAGAGTATTTATTGAGCTGCATTTGACTTATGCTATGGTATGGTATTTACATACATCGACACCTGCTGAACATGATGTGAATAGATGTGATGCCGCACCACACTGATGTTCCAATGTTGGTGATGATGACGTGTTACCCTTGAGAGGGCATGATTCCACATAGTAGTACGTGAAGGGACATTGATAATACTTACCTACATGATGTTATTGCATTGGTTGTGTTTGCATAGCACATGTAGTGACTGTGATTTCACTCATTCTTTATTGGTGACTTAATGTTAGTCACTTTGTGACGTAATGTACTATTTCATGGTTTGTGATCTTCTTTCAGTTATTGGTGACTTTATTTATCTTTCTTGTGATGACCAGCGATGCTATTTTATCTTGACTGTAAGTAGCTTAGCCGCAAATCTTTGAATCTTTCTTTTTCATGTGACTCTTGTGGTTACATTGCTTTATTGTTGAAATTGCACACATTTATTTATTTTATTGTTGATTTTAGAAACTCTTCTTTTAGTATTTTGGAAAATATGTGTTGGCTAAGCTAGGTTCTTTCTGTTTTCAAATGCTGGTCTTGTGTTGTGCTGTTCTTCTTGCCATGTTGATGGAGCAACCTTTGGTCAAGTGTATATAAGGAAGTAGACGTGGGAAACTTTTGAGGATGGGCAATGGACAATGGACAAGCAGGCTGCGATTGGGGTTCAAACTCCCCCACTGTCCACCATAACCTCCTCTCTCCTACGCTGGCTGTAGATCGGCCAACACAGGATGCACTCACTTTTAAAAAAAAAAACTGTAAGCTGTGTAAAAGGAAATACAACAGTCTCTCAGAACTGCATATGCCCAATATATAATATATATTTCTGTGGGATATACTAAGTTTACTCAACTTTATTATATTTTTCTAGTAACATTAAAAATAATACAAAATATGATATGTATGAAATATATATATATATATATATATATATATATATATATATATATATATATATATATATATATATATATATATATATATAAGGCATTAATCCAGTATCAACAGTTAGATTACACAATTTTCTTAGCAACCTGAAATGTATATAGATATATAAAATATATATGTATTTATATATATTCATATATATATATATATATATATATATATATATATATATAAAAATAAGTATACACATATATTTATATAGGTATAAACATAAGAAAATATGTACTCCCAATGACAAAGAAGGTTCATTTTCTGTTAAAATAATGAATAGGCTAAATAATAGCATGGAATAGATTTTTTGTTTTAAAATACATGAATATACATATTCTATTTTTTTGAAAAGAAAGCAACAACATTATGTTTTAAAATTTTTTCTGTTGAAACAAAAATCAGCAACTAACTATTTTCTTTTACTTGAAACATATGAAATGAAGAACCAAATTTAAGCATCTTTTGGCAACAATTAAAATAGAACATTACATGCATTATTTTCTTTCATTGCAAAATTTCCAAAATCTCGTAAAATAAATCAGCCACTAAATTTTGTTTGCAACTTCAAAATACAATACATATCACCCTAAATATAATCATGTAACTTTACATAGTAAGAGAGGGAAAATTCTTCTCTTTTTTTTTTTGAAACAAAATTCACAAAGGCCAAACATGGCCATGGCTCACAATGGCCAAGATAACAATGAACAAGACTTAAAATGCTCTTCCTCCAAGCTTCCAAGAAAACAACAATACCTACAAGAAATATACAAGGGAGGGGAAACAAGCCACAAAGTACCACTCTCCTTCCTACCATAGACTCACTCATAAGTCACCCCCGAGCTTGTAAGTCATCCACACACAAGGAACCTTCACTCCACAACACAACAAAACACAAAAACAAATAAACATGAAGAACACCCATGGCTTGCACAGAATAAAACTCATAGAAATGAGTTTAAAGGGGTAGGGGAGTGGACATCACTTAACTCAAGAGTGCCACTCCAAAGATCCCAAAACAACATACTAACAAGGCCTCAAGCCTAAATATAAATACCAAATCACACATATTTCTCTATGGCTCTCAAGCCATTCAAAAATGCTCATTTTCAAAACTTGCCCTCAAGGCTAAAAACCAAAAACTAGGAGGTGACCTCGTGGAGGTTCACTCCTCTCCCACCCCACACATGTTGAGCATTTTCTCCAAGTGGAGAGGCTCTTACAACACCCTCAAAACCCACAACAACAACACAAAACACATACAAAGCAACACACAAGAAAGTAAATTGCATAAGGAAAGGCATCAAGTCTTGAATCCTACCTTAAATAGCCCAACAAGGAAGATAGTTGAAGAAGAGCCCATCCAACTCCACCTCCAAGTCCTTCTCCAAATGTGTCTCCAAAAATCCCTCTAACTCTTCCCAAATTCAAAATAAAAAATAAAAATTGAAATCAAATCAACAAACCTCTCCCTCTCTTCAAGAGGGATTAAAATAGGCTCTCCTCATGAGCCTTGAGGAATGACAAGGTGACACATGTCACCTTCTCCTTCCTCACATCCACTTGCAAGCTTCATGGAATGTGGGGGTGACAAATGTCACCCTCCCATTCCACCAAGTCTTGCCCACTCCACTGGTGCTCTCTCACACATGTGGGAGAAAAAGGTGGAACCCAGAAAGGATGTGGGTACAACAAGTGCCCCAATCCTATCCTCCCATGAAAGCCGACAAAACCCCAAGGTACTCTCACCAATGTGAGAGAGCCTTGGAGTTGGGTCCTCCACAATTAGGGGTCTTGAAGACTCCCCAAGCCTTGGAAAGAGGTGCGGATAAGGTTGAGTGTTTGACCCAACCTTCCACTCCTCCCCAAATTTCTATTTTCGTCACTTTACTTTAGGGTGAAGTTTAAGTGACCAAAAGGGACTTATCCTAGGGTTAGACAAGCTCAAATGGTCCCTAGACCCTAGGGGTACAACCTAGGGTCACTTTTAACCCATTTTGAGCACCATAGGGTGAGTAAAATCACATGAAAAGGGGTCACAAAAATAAAAACTAAAAAAAAAATTAATTAACATTACACCTTTACAACACCAATATAAAGTCACTGAAAATAGGTGGACCTAGCCCAAAAGACACCAAACACAACATTACGAAAATTCATCAAGCATTTACACATTTGATCTTGGTTCCTCTTGGAACTAGATCAAATTAACACGTGAATTCACAAAATGTGTGGGATGATCTCCGATTATCCGTGGCTTGGTTAGAACACTTGCACACTTAAACAAAATATTAATCCAACATGTATATCATAGCCAAAGCAAGGTAAACATACACTCACACCATTACATAATCATATAAAACAATCATTAAATCACATCATAATTAGATTCATAATTTTGCATTTCTATAATCCATCTCAAGATAAAATCGCATAATAAATCCATAACATAATCTCACAACTAATATCTCAAATAATATCATAATGCAAATCACATGTCAAATCATCATTAGTGAATCAAAATCGGATCTAGTCTCATCACAACATACTAAACAATGCTAATCGAAATAAAAGCATATAGTCTAATAATCCTGCATATCAGGATCAACAGTCCCCAAAAGTCTAAAAGGTGTCTCCAACAATAATATGAAACGATCAAAATAAGGGAGTGAAAAGGTAGTTCTCACATCCTTCCCTCCTAAGACTAAACTTCCTCCTGGAAGTCATCAAAGAGGTGAGGATAAAGTGTCCTGAATCTAGCTGCATCCTCCCATGTCGCCGTGACCTCATCATACCTGTCCCACTGAACCCTAACGTGGTCCAGCTCTCGACCTCGAAGGACCAACATCCAATGAGCCAATATGCGAATTAGCTCCCAAGCCAGCTGTCCATCTGCCGCTACCTATAGTCTCAAAAATAGAGGCCTAAAAATCAGCCTGGCGGTTATCAACCGCTGCAAACATGCGGTGGGACCTACCCACATCTCCAACTGTCTGCTCAGATCCTTCGGCACGAGGCTGTCCTCTAGTTGTAAATCCCTGAGGGAACTCTCTGGCTAGGTGACCCTCATCACCACATACATAACACGGTCCCCGAGCCTGAATCTATCTTGTCTGTGTCCTGCTAGACTGTTGTTGTCTAGGTTGACCCGTGGAACCCTATGACCCTCTAAAGGATTGCTACGACTATGCAGGTCCTACAATAGGAGCCTGCTGTCGCTGGTCTTTGCATGGACCCTGCTGATGCTGCTGTGGAGGCTTAGGAGGTAAAGGTGCAGAACTAAACCCTCCTCTCTGTGGTGGTGGTGGTGGTGGTCGGCAGAAATTTTGTTGTTGTTGCTGGCTACAATCTTGAAACTAGGGACGTGAACTCTGACCTCGTCCCTGAATCTCCTCTGTGATATATGCCTTCTCGGTAGCCTCACTCAAGGTTTGGGGATCTGCTATGCACACTGGTTCTGATATCCCCTGATTTAAACCTCTGATGAATTTGTGAACCAGAAGTTTTTCATCATGGAGATACTCTGCATAACGTGACAACTCAGTGAACTGGCTCTCATACTATGCTATAGTAGAACCTTGCTACTACAAGTTGTGGAATTCGTCAAAATGCTGCATGTAGTGGTCAGACAGATAACGTGCATTAAAGTGCTCTATGAAAGTGTCCCATGAAAGAGTATCCAAAGATAAGCGGCGCTTGCACTCCTTAGTGCACCACCAAGTCGCTGCTGTGCCTCTCAATAGTTGAACCATCACGCATTCCTTCGTGTTGCCCTCGTAAGGACGTAATGCAAAGTACCTGTCTAAACTAATAAGCCAAGCCTTAGCCTCATCTCCCTCTGTGGTCCCTACGAACGTGGGTGGATTTAGCCTAAGTAAATCTTTGATGGGGTCCCCACGGTCTCTGTGTCCTCTAATAAGCTCATCCACACCATAACCATAAGGCCCATGATAAACCTACTCTACCCTCACAGCCTCCTCTCACCTCGCATGATGCGGAGGGCTCCTGCTACGAGTTTTGTAAGCTGAACCAACCTCCTCTGCTGTGGTGTTAGGTATCTCAACATAAGGCTCTACACGTGGTGCCACTCGCGGCTTGACGCAGGGCTCTACACATGGCTCCACATGCGACTTGGCATGTGGCTCCTCATGTGGCTCCTCTCAAAGATCAACGTAGGGATCAACATGTGGCTTGATACGCAGCTCTAATGCGGCCGGTGGTAACCTATCTAACACTGCCTATAATGCCTGTAAGATTTGTGGTCCGAAATCAAGTGCCGGTGGTGCCTGTGGTGCCAGTGGTCCTTGACTCTCAGCTAAAGACTCATTTTGTATCTCTATGGATGCAGTGTTGGGAATTAAGGTGTCTCAACCTTGGTAATTCCTTGCATTACTTATGTTTGTATTTATTAATTCATTGCCTATGTTGTAAATAAATTGTAAATTCCATATTGTCATATTGTGGGATGTGGCATGGTGATGTGTCATCCTACATGGAATATGACAACTTGTAATTTTGTCCTCACATGAGGAGGTAGGCATCCCACTTTGTGGTAGGAGCATTTTTCCATGTGTCATCATCTTTCATGTTGTGTAAGGGAATGTTTGACTGAAACAGTTATGACGGATTCCTATGACGGAATTATGACATGTAAGAGTCAGAAATGGAAGCTTGTAAGACAGGTGAAGACATGTGTCATGAAGCATCTTTGAAAAAGGCATATTTGAGTGCCCTAAGGTGGACTATGACATGTTGTAAGAGAATATGCTATTTATAGCATGTGTATGACAGATTCTCTTACAACTGTAAGTTGTAACCGCTATGACAGATTCTATGACAGTCGTAAGTGTCGTAAGAGCATCTGTCATAGCCCATTTTGGAAATAGGTGACCTCTTTGGGATGGGAGCTATGGACAAGAGTCAAGCACATTCTACAATGTTGACCAAGTGTCCTTAGGTGTGGGTTTTGGGCCATGAGGCCAAGTTGGACGTCCATCCCAAGATAGGTCCAATATTGCCTTGTATATTCTATATAAACAAGTGCTTGGAGAGGGAGTTGTATCACAGGTTTGCAGGTACTATTATGCTACCAGATTGACTCCAGACATGAGTGTCTAAGACTATTGAAGCTTGCATTGCAAGTGTATTGTAAATAACTTTCAGATTTGTTAATACATTGTGCAGGTTTCTGAGTGTGGGGTTTTTCACCCGATAAGGGTTTTCCCCACAGTAAATCTTTGTCTCTCTTCTTCTATCTTCTTTCTGGTTCATGTGTATTGCTGCAATATCTCTTTTAGATGTTCTATGTGGTTGTAGTTGTAAGGATTAATTTGAATTTGCATAGCCCTCTCCTCATTAGATTAGTGTAGGAAGCAATTTTCGCACATTTAGCTTCCTTTCAGTTGGTATCAGAGCCTGGCCAGTTTTGGTCTTAGCTGTTGGGTAGGGGTTTTTTTGAGATGATCTTAAGTTGAGTGTGGGTCTATGCAAAGTATTATGAATTCTATTGTAGCAAGGAGATGGCAAGCACATCCGGAAGATTTGAAGTGGAGAAATTCAATGGCACTAATTTCGAGCTGTGGAAGCTCAAGATGGAAGACATGCTTGTTGACCGAGCCCTTTGGTAAAGTGTTCATGGAACTAAACCAGCTGCAATGTCACAAGATGATTGGGATCTCAAGGATCAGAAGGCTAAGGGTCTCATAAGACTTAGTCTTGCTAATTCTGTCTTGTTAAATGTCCATGAGGAGAAAACTGCAACCTTGCTTTGGAAGAAGTTGGGAGATGTGTATCAAGCCAAATCCCTAGTTAATAAACTTTTTCTAAGAAATAAGTTATATTCTCTTTGAATGGAGGACGGAGGATCCGTTGCTGAACATATGAATGCCTTTAACATGCTGGTTGCACAATTGACATATATTGGTGTGAAAATGGAGGAGGATCGGTGTATAACCCTGCTTTGTTCTTTGCCGGACTCATGGGATCACCTTGTCATGGCTATTGGAAGCACCACATCCACATTCAAAATGGATGAAGTGGTTTCTTTGTTGTTATTTGAAGAGATGCGGAGAAAGTCTTCTGATGCAGCCAAAGAGGCTCTTGCAGTTCATGGAAGACCCAAGGAGAAAGGGAAAAAGAAGGACAAGAAACTTGAGAAGGGTAGATCCAAATCCCATGGGAGATCCAAATCTCCTGGAAAGTCCAAGGCTATCTGTTGGAACTATGGTAAATCTAGACATTTTTGAAATGAATGCAAAGAAGAAAAGAAAAAGATGAAGAAGACCCCAGATTCAGATTCTAACAAATCACAAGATGATGGTGATTCTTTCATCGCATCCTTGGCAATTGATGCATCTGATGATGTGTGGCTAATTTACTCTGGTGCATCATTCCACATGACCTTGCATCAAGATTGGTTTACTAAGTATGAGGAGTTTGATGGTGGAAATGTGTAAATGGGTGATGACTCTCATATGAAGATTGTTGGTCATGGAAAAGTCTCTATCTGATTCCTTGATGGTCAAGTGAAGGGGATCTTTGGGGTTATGCATATCCTAGTCTTAGCACGGAACCTGCTCTCTATAAGTAGTTTGAATGATGTAGGTGTGTAGGTTGTCTTTTCAAAAGAAGGATGCTAGATGACTAGAGGAGCTATGGTGCTTGCTAAGGGTACTAGGAGAGGTACTCTATTTTAGCTGGAAGCATGCATTTCACAATGCAATAGTTCTTCTGATTCAAGGAAGAGGGCAGTAGTCACTTCATCCCCACCATCTGAATGAGCAGTGAAGAAATATGTTGTTTCTAGTCCTGATGGTTGTAATCATGCCTTGAAAGTTAAACTTCCTGCTGAAAAGACAATGTTATGTCATAAGAGATTTGGCCACATTGGTGAGAAGGGTCTGCATACCCTGAAAAATAAAAACCTCGTTGAGGGGTTAGATGATTGTAATCTTGAGTTCGACTTTTGTGAACATTGCATATATGGCAAACAAAACCATGTTCAATTTTATTCAAGTTCTCATAAGTCTTCTGGTGTGTTGGACCTTGTTCATTCTAATGTATTTGGTCCTGTTAATGTTCCTTCGTTATCAAAATCTATATATTTTGTCTCTTTCATAGATGATTATAGTAGAAGGACATGGATTTATTTTCTCAAAAGAAAATATGAAGTCTATAGCAAGTTTAAGGAGTTTAAGGCCTTTGCTAAAAATCAGACTGGTAAAAAGATTAAGTGTTTGAGAACTGACAATGGTGGTGAGTTCTGTTCTACAGTATTTGATAAATATTGCAAAGAACTTGGGATTGAAAGACGTAAGACAACTCCATACACCTCGCAGCAAAATGGAGTTGCAGAGAGGATGAACAGGACACTGATGGAGAAGGCTAGGAGTATGCTTAGTGGAGCTGTCCTAGAACAAAAGTTTTGGGCTAAAGCTATTCCATTGCTTGCTATCTTGTAAATAGATCTCCTACATCAGCTCTTCTTGGAAAGAAACCCATGGAGGTGTGGTCTGGTAGAAATCCTTCAATAAGGCATCTTCGTGTTTTTGGTTGTGAGGCATATGCACATATGCCTAGGGAGAAGTGGTCAAAATTGGAGAACAAGGCTGTTAAGTGTATCTTCATTGGCTATGGTGTCGGTGAGAAAGGATACAAGCTTTGGGACCCTGTAGCTGAAAAAGTGTTGTATAGCAGAAGTGTCATCTTCAGAGAGCTTACACCTTCTTCCACTATTTTACAGCCAGAAGAAAAAGAAAAGAAAGAGGATATTGTTTAGTTTTCGCCTACCCCTGAGAAGACTGAACATAAAGACAATGTTGGACCTGATGATGAGGAGAGCTCTAGTAGCTCTGAAAGCTCAGATGAAGAAGATAAACCTCAACCTTAGCTCTTGAGGAGGTCTACATGGATAAGAAAGCAACCTGAAAGGTTTGGTTTTACATTGCTTGATTCTAGTTGTGCTTTTGCTTTTCTTAGTAACAGTGATGAACCTAGAACTGTATCAGAGGCTATGGACATGAAAGATGTAGGTTCCTGGAAGGAGGCCATGGAGGATGAAATGGCTTCTTTGGAAAAGAATCAAACTTGGGACTTTGTGCCTTTGCCTCCTGGACGGAAACCCGTTGGATGTAAATGGGTGTTCAAGAAGAAATTTGGTGTAGATGGAAGTGTTGAGAAGTATAAGGCCAGATTGGTTGCAAAGGGGTATTCACAAGTGGAGGGTATAGATTATGGTGAGATCTTCTCTCCCGTTGCAAAGTTGACATCCATTCGATTCCTGTTGTCTCTTGCAACAACTTATGACTTGGAGGTAGAACAGATGGATGTGAAGACAACTTTCCTTCATGGTGATTTGGAGGAAGAAATCTACATGTCACAACCAGAGCGCTACATGGTGAAAGGTAAAGAAAATTTGGTTTGCAAACTTAAGAAGTCTTTGTATGGTTTGAAGCAATCCCCTAGGAGATGGTACTTGAAGTTTGATGCCTTTGTGTTGTCAATTAGATTTGTGAGATCAAAATCAGATCACTGTGTGTATTATAAGTTTGATGGTGATCGTATTCTCATTGTTGCACTGTATGTTGATGTTATGTTGCTCATTGGGAAGGGTAAGAATATGATTTCTGATTTTAAATCTCAATTGTCAGCACAGTTTGAAATGAAAGATTTAGGGGTAGCTAGGTACATTCTAGGAATGGAAATCAAAAGAGATAGAACCGATAGGAAAATTTGGTTAAGCCAGAGTAAGTATGTGAAGACCGTGTTGGATAGGTTCATCATGGTAGATTGTAGACCATTGTGTGTTCCCATTTCTTTGGGGAAAATGTTGTTTGTTGAGGATTGTCCAAAATCTCCTAGTGAGGTGGAGGATATGAGCAGAGTACCTTATGCTAGTGGTGTTGGTAGTTTGATGTATGCTATGGTTTGCACAAGACCAGACATTGCCCAAGCAGTGGGAGTCCTTAGTCGATTTATGGCTAATCCTGGACGGGTTCATTGGGATGCAGTTAAGTGAGTGTTCATATATTTGAGAGGTACTTACGAGTATTCCATATGCTATCATGGTAATGTTATAGGACCTCAGCATTCTGTTGATATTCATGGATTTGTGGATTCAGATTGGGAAGGTGACATTGACAGCTGGAAATGAGAATCATAATGTGGAATATTATCTTATTATCATAACAGGATTACAACATTCTCATATTACAATGCTCACTAGAAATACACTGGACAAACTACAAAGCTTTCAGGACTTCTGAGTTTTTGATTTCTGCATCTGCAGAAAGAGCATACTACTCTGATCTATTAAGACTTTCCTAAGACTCAAACATACTTTCACAATTCATAAGACTCTTCTAGACTTGATGGAGAACTTACTCACTCAAGACTCGATGATCAAATGAGGCGGCCTTACGTCATTTATATAGGAATGCAAGGCGGATCTTTAACCTCTTGGTCTTAAGTCCAAGTTTGAAATCCGACCATACAAAGTCGACACGTAGCAACTCTTTTCCACGAGGTTATCCATTGAGGGATAAGATTCCTCAAGTGGATCCCAATAACCCATAAATAGGAAAAAGAGGGACAAGACAAGAACCCCTAAGCATCTACTTTTATACAAAGCATCTTTTTGGTCACAGGAAGGATAACCTGTGCATACTGTATGGCACATATGCTTTCCCCTTTTACCATGGTGTGGACCACATCTGTCTGTTAACACGAAAGGACAGATTCCTTCGGTGGATGACAAGCCCATCCAATAACTAGAACTAGGACCCATACTTTCATATTAAACTCAAGGATCATCATTTGGGTCATATTCACAGTTGGCACATGTCATGTAAGAAGCATGAGGAATACAACCAACAGCTCTTGGATGGTAAAGCCAGGAATCAAGAGATTGATCTTCACTTGGATCAGGTTCTCTCCAGATGGTACTCATTGTTTTTAATTTGTAAGGACCATAGATTCCTTGTTCCCTAGCATGTTGTTTTGTGACCTCAATTTGATAGGTCTTGGTATGGATCCAGATGGGAGTCTGGTCTCTATGAAGCATGCGCAATCTACTGGGAATATTCCAATATTCATATTGAGATCCATGTCCTTGAGGGCCATAAGTCTGACACATATGGCGACTGATAGGATTTTCTTCAGCTGAATCAAATGTGAGTTTGAAAATGCATCCTATATAGGAGCTGGTCCCAGTGAAATCCAAGTCACTTGCTGGTGGATAAGGCCCTTGGAATAAGTCTTTGATTAATTCTTTGCCCTTTTCTTCATTAAGCCATCGCTCAGGACGCTGAACAAATGGATTTACGAACTTGACTGGTAAGACGAAATCTCCACACCAATTCTTGAGAACATGTCCTACTACGGGATCAATAGGTTCAACTTCAGCAGAAAATTCAAAGAATGGACGTTCAGTCCAAAAACCTTCTTGTGTGAGCTGTAATTTTGCAGTTTTCATCTTGAACCTATCAAACAAAAAATCATTGACCATCTGGAAATTGTGGTGATATCTTCGAGTGAATGGGTTGGTACTCCATTCTGGGAAACTTTGCTCATACCATCGTTGTTCACGGACTATGATGACACAAACTTTTTCAGTGTCAACTTTTGGCATTGTAACCAGCACATCTTGTTTAACCTTGGGTGCAATATGTCCTTCTTGAGATAGAAAATATGCAAACAAGTATTCAACACCAGGAAGATGAACAATGTCAAACTCAAAAGTATTCAAGAATCGAGCCCATCGTAACAACCTTCCTCTGATCAGTTTATCTTTGGATTCCTTTTTAAAGAAACCCCTCAAATTCTGCAAGGTTGACATCTACTCCAGTATCCCATAAAAATGCAAGAGGATATATTTTTACTCCTGGAAAGTGAATGGTGAAGATTACACCAAGATAGTTGGTAGTCTTCTTATTTCTTTGGTAAGCTTTTACCTGATGGTGGCTACTGCTTCCTTCTTCAATTGTTGGATTTGGAGTAAAGGAACGATCTAATTGAGAACCCAGAACATATGGTGCCATTTTTCCTAGAAGAGCCAACAAAGGCTCAGCTACAACTTCTTCTCGAAGAGGACTATATGGTTTTTCTTCACAATAAAGCTGTTCTTCTCTTGGATTGACTGCATGAGGAAGATGAAAAGAACTTGAAGCATTAAACTTATTAACATATTTATCAAGCTCCTGAGAGCGTTCCATTTCATCAATTAGCTAAACATTTTCTTCCTCATCAATTTCAGCTATTTCTATCTCAATAACCTTCTCTAGGAAGATCTTTCTTTGTCTTCGCTAGAGTCTTCTGGCCATACTGCCTGCAACAGGTGCTTCCTCAAAAGTTCTTTGTGCTATTGGTGAGGGCAAATATGAAACTACAGGTTGACCATAGTGACAGATTGGTGTTCTTCTTCCAAAGGAACTGGAAGGTTTCTAATTCTCTTTTAGGAGAAACAATTTCTTTGCATTAAGCTGCTCTAGCTTGCCTAGAAGCTTTTTCCAGGTTTCTTGACCAAAATCCATTTTTTGAAGGCGAGCTTCGATTTGGATAATTTCTTCAACTGTCTTATCCAATTCAACTCTAGTGTCTTGCCTCAACATTCTGCAAAAGAATGAGTTTTTTGAGTCATATGAAGATTCAGATGAGGCTTCCTATTGAACTGGTGCTTGATCATGAGCAGACTCATAGTTTTCTTCCTCTTCAGATTCTTCTTCTGATTCTAAAAGAATGATGTCCTTTGAATCTGAGGGGTATTCGTCAATGAATTCAAATTCATTGTTATCATCAAGTCCTACAGCTCTTGCAGCTCGGACCTTACCTTTGTTCTTTTTCTTGTTTCTTTCAAGGCATTTGTTAGCATAATGCTTACCCTTAGAGATATAGCAAGTGGGTTCCCATTTCTTTGAACCCAAACCTTTCTTATCCTTTTTCCTAAAATATCCTTTCTTTTTTGAGAACTTATTGTATTTCTTCTTCTTCTTTTTATAAGAGGACTTATCAGATTTCTCACAAGAATAACACTTAGAAGAAGATTTACCCTTTTCAGGAAAATGATTAGATGGCATGATTTGGTAATAGGCTGATGAAGACAACAAAGGCTTCATCTTTTTCATTTCTTTCCTTTTCTAAGATTCCTGACAAACTTCTTCATTTATTTCAGTTAGGAATTGAACCAATTGAGGGAAGGTGAGTTCCTTCATCTCAATGTTATCAGTTACCAAATTCTTGAGAACTCTTTTATGATAGAATTCTCCTATAACATCACCAAAACATTTCAGAAAAGTTGTGAACATAAACTCATGGTTTTTCTCATGGCCAGACTGATAGAAGTTCTTATATTGCTCTTCGCAATATTCTTTGAAATACTTCAAGTCTGTACACTTGCCTCTAATGAACTTATTGTAGGCAAGTTTTTCCCTTGTGTCTGTTCTACCAACAAACAGACGTGTTAGTTGTGAACAAACTTGATCTGTACCTCTTGCTATTAGGTTTTCTCTAAAGGTGTCTTCAAGTCTATCCCATACACTTCGTGCTACTCCAGTCATAGAATTAAGTGCTTGCTTTATGACCTGGGCTTTTTCAACTCCAGTATTAGTGGCCATATAATTTGTGATCCATGCATGCATGGCATCTATTGGTTATTTTTCCTGGATCCGTAGAGGGTTTGCTAGTTCCTATGCACGAGCAGATCCGGCCAACAGAAATGGGAGGTTGCGTGAGCTGCCTCCCCTTCACTTTTGGTTTTGCCACACCAAGGAGGGTGTCCCTATTTGATAAAGATTTAACATTTACTCTCCAAATGACAAAAAGATTTAGCTTTCTGATGACAGGCAGAATACTCTCATTTTGGGACCAAGATTTGTGTGACAAATCACAAGGTTGGCAATGTTCTTGGACATATGTGTCTGGTTAGGTATGAGAGCATGCAGGGGTCCTAATCCTACTCCTACAACTAACAGGTGGAAGTTATGAAAAGGTGGATATGATGATTTGGATGCAAGACAGGGGTTTTGGATCATAACTACTTCACAAGATCAAACATGTGCCTATCTAAGGGCAAGGAGTTAAATAGACATATACATAAGAATGGCTTGCAACTAGCATTCAAGTTTCAAGGGGTTAGGACTGATGCTTGCCTTACAAACATCACCCAAGGATAAGTATTTGACTGTCCATAATTAAAGATATCCCAGCTGACATACACTCTTCTCCATACCTTAACCTAAAACAGTTTAATCCACTCCTTAAATGGAAGTTAGAGATCAAGTATGCAATACATAAATCTATATTCTAGAATTTGAGAAACCCTTAGCAACCAAATTCAGAAGAAGAGATGCATACAACAAGTGGAGACAGATAGCAAAACACATGCAAGAAGCATTTTTCATATCAAATTGACATTGAAACTGAACATATGTGCAAGATACAACTCAGATGCAACACATAAACTCCACAGAGATAAAAACAGACGGGAAATGCTCTGTATTTCATTATTCACACAAAAAATGCCCAGGTCTCCAACAACTAAAAATGAGTAACACAGTCCTCCTTATACAACAAGGAAGTGTACTCAACACATTAATTACAAGGGAAATCAAAAATTCACCAGATACAATGCGTGATCAAATTGGCGCTCAAAATAGTTAATGCAGCAAAGGGACAAGGAGAAAGGAGTAGATGGAATCAGGATCTGAGCTGCCACTCAGAGACATTCATCTTCAATCGGGTGGTTGACCTGTCATTTTCGTCACCCATCCTTTGCAAATCTGCCATCAATGCTTCATCTACCCGCGGGATGCAACAACAGATACATTTGGGGATTTTCCCACTCAAAAATGGCCGCACTCGCCCAGAAAAAACCATCGTTGAATGTTCAAAACCTGACCGTTGATCTGAAAACCCATCGCTAAGATCAACGGTCCCAAAATATGTATGAAGAGCCACTAGCCAACAAAATCGTGCCACGTGGGCACCCCATGATTCTATTGCTGGCCTTTCGCACCTTTATTTTGCCCTTTTCGCCTTGTATATGCATGCTGAAATGCATATACAAACACCTGATATACAAGTCAGACCTCAAATTTTATTAGAACAATTTGAGAATCAGTTCAAGTCCATCTTGTATCCCTTTTACTGCACATCGGCTTGTATATCAGCATATACAAGTGCTTTATACAACCCATGGATGCCAAATTTCATTCACTGCACCTTATTCCTCCATCGCGTCCAGATTGCATGTCTCTCCTTTTGCATATCTTCGAATGTATAACTGTGTATACATTCGCCTCATACATACAAGGCGGATTTCAAATTTTAATGAGGCACTCAAAGTTATTTTGGAATCCGGCTTGTATCTAGCCTTTGTACCTTCGCAATGTATATCGACACATACAAGTGCCCAATATACATGCAGCGGACCCGAAATATTATTAACTTCATCTGATTTATCCCTCAGGTCCGAAATGTATGTCTCTCCTTTTGTATGTCAGCTTGTATATGCAAACATACAAATCCCCTAACATACAAGCAAGGAATCTTTTAGGATATGTGATATAGATTCCCTCTTGTATGTCACCAATGTATGTCAAACATACATTCAACCTTGTATCTGCCTCTCTTGTATGCTGAATATACAAACCTGTTTGTATATGCCCGCGGGCCCTACCACATGTATCTCCTGTTGCCACTGTAGCAAATGTATATTTGCACCTTCTTGTATATATTGCTTTGTATATGACCCGATATACAAAGCGAGAATATTCCCTAGAATCTACGAAAGATTCCCCCTTTGTATATGCACCTTTTAGAGCCTGATATACAATCAGAAATGCACCTAACTCAATTTTTCAAAGGGCAATAGAGATTTTTGACCCACCAATGCACATTTTGACCTGTATGTATATACAAACACCTTTGTATATACAAAGACACATGCATATGACTGATTTTTTGCATTTTTTAGCACTGCAGATGTCAAAAGAGATAGAACCTTTTAGATTTTTGGGAAGGTGCCTGCATATTTAAATGCTTAAAACCTGATTGCTTATGTAGGCACCACCAGTGGCTTTGGCCTAAAACCCTAAACATAAATGATTACCAACAACATCAATTCCTCTCATGTTTGCCACATCTTCAAAATTATCAAAGTTCACTAATGGTGGAGTATCTGCCTTATAGGATTGGATATTTTTAAAGGGATCTACTGGGTTGGATCCATTTGGATTATGACCTTGACCATGAGCCATTTGAAACTTTCCTAAGGCTCTTTCTTTATTAGTGGTTTCTCTTAGGCTACCAATAGAGGGATCATAGACTTTTTCTATAACAGGCTCTTTAACTGTTGTTGAAAGCTTTGGGCCTTCATATTGTGCTTGTAAGTAACCTTTGGCATTTGAAGGGAAATTCAACACTTTCATTTGTTGAGACTGTGACTGTTTAAGAGTCAAAACAATTGACTATATATCTGCTGACTCCTAGGTAATAGAATCTTTTAAAAACATATGATTTTCAGACACACGTTGAACTTCTTGTTGGACAATGTCCATTTTATCTTCAATGTGTTTGATTTGTATTCTACAATTTGACAACTGAGAACTTATGACATCACAATCTAATTTATTCTCAGCTCTAACTTTTTGTAACATTTCTCTATGTTGTTCAGCAGTTTTGTGTTGCGCGACACACTACGCTTCTGTATGTGATTTAAACTGCTCATATGACTATTTGAGTGCCTGAAGCTCAGCTTAAAGTTACTTGGTTAGATCTTTTTCAAGCTGGTCAAGTGATGCAACAATAGTATGCAGATTCTCTTGAACAGATAGCAACTATTTTTCAGTTCTGAGGGCTTGAATTTCCTCCCAAGTTTTCCTATCATGAAGGAGGAGATTTTTCCTTAGACAAAGATTTGTCTAATTGAGCAACTTTCTTTGACTGGAGGCATGAGGTTCACCGGCAGGTGATACATGCAATGGCCAGAAATCCACTTGGTATTTACCAGTAAGATCATACATCATGAAATCCTTGAACGTGGGGAGTGTACCAGGAATGATGACATGACCTGTAGGGCTATCTATAGTTTTCTCACTGGATTCTTTAATATCCTGTTCTAGGATATTAGCAGGTTTGGTGGATATCATATTGACTCGGTTAACAGGCGGATGGAAGACAAAAGAACAATTTTCACACTTTAAAAGTCCATTGTCCAATGCAGAATATTGATTATGCGGACAAGATGGAACTTGGTTGGAAGATCTAGGATTAGAAGAACTAGATCCTAAAGTGCTGGAGGATCTATTTGCAATAGGTAATTTGAACAAATTTTCAAAACCCTTGGAGGGTTGTAACCAAACACTTTGAGATCTAAAAATAGAAGGACCAGAGTTCACAGATGGGTGTGAGGCCTACCTTTTTCACTACTATTCATGAGACTATTTATAGTACTATTGCTATTACTTTAATGATTGGGGGACTGTTGATCCCAGAATCTTGGTTATTAAACCTAATTGATTGTGCAATGATAGTTAGATGTTGCTTTTAAGTGAATGATGAATGGATAATATTAGAAATAGAATTTTAATGTGATTTCAGTGTGTTTGTATGGTAGAATGTTTAGGTATGCATGTATTTAAATTGCTTCGGCTATGATATCTCTATGTGTTATTGACTTCGAGTTTGAGTGTGCAGGTATTGCTAACAAAACCACAAATACAGGAGATCATTCAACACCCTATGTTGTATCCCCTATAAGCCGATCTAGTTCCATGAAGAACTAAGATCAACCTCGTGTTTGGTGAATTGTGGTAATGTTGTAATGTTGTAATGATGCATGAGGTCAAGGGAATTAGGTTTATCTTTTGATTTAATTATATTGTGATATGTGTTGTAAGAGATGTTGTTTCAAATCTTGTTTTAACTTTATTTCTTTTAGACCCTCTTCTTGTGTTTTTACTTGACTCTAGGAGTCCTAACTAGGTTTAAATCAACCCTAGGTTATACCCCATGGGTCTAGGGACCCTTTTGACTAGGATAACCTCCATATGGTCACTTCAACTTCATGGTGAAGTTAAGTGACGAATTTGGAAGCATGGGGATAATGGGATGAGTGGAATCCACACTTAGACCCACTTCCAAGTCATGGAAGGACTCCATGATCCACCAATAATGGAGTGCTTGTCTCTTTGTGCCTCTCTTTTGGTGGGAGACCCCATAAAAAGGGTGGTGTGTCATCCACTTCCCTTTTATTTCTATTTTTCTTATTATATTTTAATTCACCCATGTGTTGTAAAAGGGCTATAGTGGGGAACCTCTTGAGTGGGGTTAATTGTTTTAAGTCCATTAGGGATAATGGATAATGAGTGGGTTTAGTTTTTTAATGCCACTTGGAATAAGGGATAAGGGAGAGAATTTGTTTTAAAGAGGAGAAGAGGGAGAGGGTAAGGGGGTTGGATTATTGTGAAAAGAAGGAGAACTTGGAGAAGGAGACTAAGGGTGGAGCTCTTCTTCAACTATCATTCCATAATTGGGCTTGTAGAGGTTAGTGAGCCAGTTACTCACCTATGTATGTTTTGTTCTTGTTGATGAATGTGGATTTGCAATGATTGTCAATGTGTTATTTTTGCTATTTTGGGGTTGTGTTGGGTGTATGAAAGAGCTTCTTCTAGTTGGAAGACAATGCTCATCTTGTATGGGGAAGGGAAGGTGTGAACCTCCTCGGGTGTGTTCTTATTTCTTGTTATATGGAAGCCTTGAGGGCATGTTGGTAAATTTGAGCCTAGAGGGCTATAAGGCTTTGAGAGCCTATTTGGGATATCCCTGTGATTTTATTATTTGGATGGCTTGAGGCCATGAGAAAGAATAATTTTGTTGGCTTGAGGCCATGAGATAAGCTAAGATAATTATTTGAGAAGAATGACACCTTGGAGTAGAGAGAGTCTACTTCCCTACCCCCTTTGAATGTTGTTTGCTATGATTGTTGTTATTCAATGTTGTGAAGTGTACTGGTCTATTCTATCCTGGGTATGTGGATGATCTCCCTAGCTCGGGGGTGACCCTCTGGCGGGTCTATGGTAGGGAGGAGAGCTTGTTGTGTGGTGTATTCTTTCCTTGGTTGTTATACAGGTTTATCTTGGAGCAGGTTGAGAGGATTGGAGGAGTTTTGCCTTGTTAGAGAAAATATTCTATCTTCCTATTTGTAATGAGAGCTTGTTCTCTTTAAATTTCTTCCTGGATAAGTTTCTTTTGAAGAGGGGAGATTGCTCCCTCTGAAAGTTGTAGAAAAATTGTATTGGGAGAGGAAAGTAATTCCTCCCTTAGGATGTTTGTGAGTTGAGGGATCTTTCAGTTGTGATTATTGTTTATCAAATTTGTAAAGTTGTGAGATTAGTTGTTGATTTAGACCAGTTGATAAAATCTATCTCTTGTACTACCTAGTGAAAAAGTTACATATACAGTATTATGAAAGTTGTAAATTTGCCCTTGAAAACAAAATTAAAACTAGAGTTAAGTATGCAATGGAAAAAAATCTAAATCGATTTACTTGTCTGTTTGTTGGGATATTGAAGCGAAAGATCTATTAGTTCCTGTATTTATTCTTAATCTTTAATTTTATTTGAAATGGAATGCATACTTGATAGATTTAAATTTAGTTGAAAATTACAGATTTAAATGGATATTTACTTTCCGTTTCACTCAAAAAAATTTGTGGAAAATTATAAATTAAAATGTTGAAGAATTTGTGAAATAAATTGGTTAATTTGTGAACTAAATTGTTGTAGGAATTATGAAATCCCGTTATTAAATAAATAAATAAATATATATTTCTTATTATTAAATGAAGTTGTGAATATTTGGTATACTTGTATATATATGTATATATATATATTTAAATAGTTTAAATTATATGAAATTGTGAAAATGAGCTATATATACATATTTTTATTAAAAAAAATATGAAATAGCAATACATTGAAGATAGAAGTTTGCAGATTTCATTTTATTCATAGCCAAAACATATGAAATGGTGGGGGTTTGAAATTCCCCCCACTGAACCTTATTACATTGGGTGTGGGGAGGGGCGGAGCCCCACCCATACCCCATGAAGTGGGATGTGGGTGGGGCTCCGCCCCTCCCCACACCCCCGCCGAGCCAAAACCCCTGCGGCTACCTCCACTTCGTGCTGCCGCCTATGTCTCCGCTCGCCGCTGTATGCGCGGCCTCCCAAACCTCCACTGCGATCTCCAAACCTCCACTGCGGTCTCCAAACCGCCACCCCTGCCTTCCTCTACAGCTGCCTTCTGCAGCCTCCTTGGCTTCGCCCTCCTCTGCCGGCCTGTGACCCCATCACCACCGCCGGACTTCCCTTGTGACCAACACCGCCGCTCCACCATGCTCTGCAGCATAACACAAGCATAAATAAAATTCAGTGTTAGGGTTATTTCAATCCTTTGTTATGAGTTGGATCTCATATTAAAATTGTATTAAAACATGAGTGGAGATTATGATTAAATAATAATAAAGCCATTATATATATATGTATGTAGGTATATATATAAGTTTTTATATATATATATATAAGTTTATATATATATATATATATGTATATGTATATATATGTATATGTATATATGTGTGTGTGTGTGTGTGTGTGTGTGTGTGTGTGTGTGTGTGTGTGTGTGTGTGTGTGTGTGTGTGTGTGTGTGTTTTGTAATAGTGGTGTTACTTGTGGTATCCACTTAAGGGAAAATTAATTAATTTAAAAATATATATACATGTGTATATATATATACATATGTGTATATATATACATATGTGTGTGTGTATATATATATATACTTAGATGTGATAGTTGTATTAGTGGTGGAATCCATTACAAAAGAGAGATTGAATTATATATATATATATATATATATATATAAATATAGATGTAATAGATGTAAATAGTTGTAAATTCCACTTTCAAAAGAAAAGAATTAAATTTGATATAATATATATTTACCTCTATTAAGACATATTTATGGAAATGTTTAATCGGAGTTATTAAATGCCTAACGAAATATTCAAAGTATTGAGCACAAATTATCTTAGTAAATTAATTTAAGATAATAAATAAATAAGTAAACAATTGAACGTGAAATTAATCAAATCAACTTGAAAGAGGAGGTAATAAATAATGCAAGGAGAAAACCCATTAGGGCCAACCTGTTGTCCCGTAATTTAAACGCTGAATTTTAAAGCCAACGTTAAAATGTAGTGAACATCAACAAGCAACTAGTGAGTCCAACATAGTGAAGGAGCACGTAAAGTTATTATTCTGTTAACAACATTATCGATGACGATATAAACATATGCAACCGAGCACGCTTGTGGGTGTGAGGGGGGGCTTTGAGAGTAGTAAGGGGAAATTTTTTGATAGTTTGTATCATGACCACATGACGCATGTGGACATGACACGCATGTTAGTGTGTTGTGACCGCATGTGAAATGTGGGCATGACAATGGACCAGGGTTGTTATAATTAAAAGTTCGTTCTGACCTCATAGAGGGTACATGAATCATGGAAGGAGTACGACCTGAGGAGAACCTTATCACTACCTGATCATCTATTTCTTCAAGAGTGACTCCACAAACTTGAGGAGTTTTTGGTGGTGGAGGCTGACAATCTTTATCCCAAAGATCTAATGCCCATTCTTCAGGGAGTTGAATATCCTTATGTCTAACAATTTTGGGAGCTGTAAGTTGGGTGTGCTCACTAGTAGATTTACACAGTTGAAAGACCTTCAAGTCCTTGGGCTCGTCTTGGATTCATCATCAGAGGTATTACTCTGTTATAGAGCCAATAATGGACAAGGAAGACTAAGGAATGATCAATTGACTATTCTTTCATATATAGATGCATTGTTCTAAATTGATAAGTAAGAACATCACTCAAATTTGCATCCTTTAGACTAATTGTGAAATCTAACAAGCAATCAATATAAAGCGATCCTTCAGTCATGGAATCAGAGACACATCCTAATAGGGCATGAGATAACTTATAGAATCTTACATCTTTGAGCATCATGAAAATTATAATAGGCAAACCTTTCCTATAATGGCCTGTTATACTAATGCAAACATAGGACAGATGCATATACTGTGGATTGTCAGGATTGGCTATGGCTTGGCTTCTGAACTTACTAATTTCAGCATCATTAAACAAATTAAGCTTTCCTTTAGATCCACCTATTACAGTATGCTGTAATGTGGCTACATGACACTTTTGCCAAGACTTATAACCAAAAAAATTCTTTAGACCTTTAGATTTTGCAAACATCTCGGTCAAACCTCTAGGAACATCCTTATAGATTTCAGAAGGCTTAATTTTAGGAACTTTAAACTCTTCATTTAGAAACCTATTTTGTGATATGTCTTCTAAAACATTACTAGTTTCTTCTGGCATAGAAAAAGTATTTTCATGATTAGCAAAGAAGTTGGTGAAACTAACCTCTGCATTACAATCTCTAGTGTGATCTTCGGGAACCATACCCGATCTAGAAGTAGAAGCTTTATCCATTTCTGCGCTCAGATCTGTGCTCGAACCCACGCTCAAATTACTAGATTATTACCTTTAAACGGCCCTAGATGCCTAACAATGGAAAAGACGGGACTTACAGTTAAGGACTTACAACATAAGAATGACGGTAAGAGAAATACGAGGAGCAGTACAGAGAGCAATACAGATGAACACTACTTCATGCTTCATAGAGAGATATAGTCAAATGAAGACTGTAACTAGAAATGTAAGCAAAGATTGATCTAGCTTCTTCCGGGAGGGGAGAATGGAGGCCCAAACACATATTTTAAGCCGCATCCAAAATCTTTAGGTAACAAATGTGAAGGAACTTCAAAGATTTTTGGGTTTAGTCAATTATATTGCTGGTTTCTATCATAAATTGGCTGAAGATAGGCTTGAGCTCAATGCCTTATTGGGTAAGAACCCACCTCCATGGACCAAGGAACACAATGCTATTATTGCCAGAATAAAATCTAAATGTGCTAATCTTCCACCTTTAAGATTACAAGGTGATGGCCTTAAAATTATTGAGACAGATGCCAGTGAAGGTGCATGGGTAGGAATTCTAAAGGAGAAGACGCTGCAAGGGCATGAAGAAATTGTCAGATATATTTCTAGTAGCTTTAAGAATAGTGAATTAAATTATCACAACACTCATAAAGAGATTCTTGCTGTCATTAATACTCTTAAAGCTTTTCAAATGTTTGTGGGTGATAAAAGATTTTTGATCCGTAGTGACTTGCAGAATTTGAGGGGTTTCTTTAAAAAGGAATCCAAAGATAAAGTGATCAGAGGAAGGTTTTTACGATGGGCTCAATTCTTGAATACTTTTGATTTTGACATTGTTCATCTTCCTGGTGCTAAAAACTTGTTTGCAGATTTTCTATCTCAAGAAGGACATATTGCACCCAAGGTTGAACAAGATGTGCTAGTTACAATGCCAAAAGTTGACACTAGAAAAGTTCATGTCATCAGAGTCCATGAACAAAAATGGTATGAGCCAAGTTGCCCAGAATGGAGTACCAACCCATTCGCTCGAAGATATCGCCACAATTTCCAGATGGCCAATGATTTTCTATTTGATAGGTTCAAGATAATAACTACAAAATTAGAGCTCACACAAGAAGGTCTTTGGACTAAACGTCCATTCTTTGAATTTTCTGCTGAAGCTTAACCTATTGATCCCGAAGTAGGACATTTTCTCCAGAATTGGTGTGGAGATTTCATCTTACCAGTCAAGTTCGTAAATCCATCTATTCAGTGTCCTGAGCGATGGTTTAATGAATAAAAGGGCAAAGAATTAATCAAAGACTTATTCCAAGGACCTTATCCACCAGCAAGTGACTTGGATTTCACTGGGACCAGCTCCTATATAGGATGCATCTTCAAACTCACATTTGATTTAGCTGAAGAAAATCCTATCAGTTGCCATATGTGTCAGACTTATGGCCCTCAAGGACATGGACCTCAATATGAATATTAGAATATTCCTAGTAGATTACACCTGCTTCACAGAGACCAGACTCCCATTTGGATCCATACCAAGACCTATCGAATGGAGGTCACAGATCGGTGTGCCAGGGATCGAGGAATCTATGGTCCTTACAAATTAAAAACAATGAGTACCATTTGGAGAGAACCTGATCCAAGTGAACATCAATCTCTTGATTCATAGCTTGACCATCCAAAAGTTGTTGACTGTATTCCTCATGCTTCTCACATGACATGTGCTAACTGTGAATACGACCCAAATGATGATCCTCGAGTTGAATATGACAGTATGGGTCCTAGTTCTAGTTAGTGGATGGGCTTGTCATCCACCTAAGGAATCTGTCCCTTCGTGTCAACAGACAGACATGGTCCACACCATGGTAAAAAGGGAAAGCATATGTGCCATACTGTATGCACGGGTTATCCTTCCCATGACCAAAAAGATGCTTTGTATAAAAGTAGATGCTTAGGGGGTCTTGTTTTGTCCCTCTTTTTCCTATTTACGGGTTATTGGGATCCACTTGAGGAATCTTATCCCTCAATGGATAACCCCGCAGAAAAAAGTTGCTACGTGTCGACTTTGTATGGTCGGATTTCAAACTCAGACTTAATAACAATAGGTTAAAGATCCACCTTGCCTTCCTATATAAAGGATGTAAGGCCACCTCATTTGATCATCGAGTCTTGAGTGAGTAAGTTCTCCATCAAGTCTAGAAGAGTCTTAGGAAGTGTGAAAGTCTGTTTGAGTCTTAGGAAAGGCTTAACGGATCAGAGTAGTATGCTCTTTCTGCAGATGCAGAAATCAAAAACTTAGAAGTATTGAAAGCTTTGTAGTTTGTCCAGTGTATTTCTAGTGAGCATTTTAATATGAGAATGTTGTAATCCTGTTATGATAATAAGATAATATTCTGCATTATGATTCTCATTTGTAGTTGTGTCAAAATATAGTATCAGAGCTAGATCAATCTTTGCTTACATTTCTAGTTACAGTCTTCATTTGACTATATCTCTCTATGAAGCACAAAGTAATGTTCATCTGTATTACTCTCTGTAGTGCTCCTCATATTTCTCTTACCGTCATTCTTATGTTGTAAGTCCTTAACTGTAAGTCCCATCTTTGCCATTGTTAGGCGTGTAGGGCCATTTAAAGGCAATAATCTGGTAATTTGAGCGTGGGTTCAAGCACAAATCTAAGCGTAGAAATGGATAAAGATTCTACTTCTGGATCGGATAAAGATCATATTCAACTCGAGGATCATCATTTGGGTCGTATTCACAGTTGGCACATGTCATGTGAGAAGCATGAGGAATACAACCAACAACTCTTGGACGGTCAAGCCAGGAATCAAGAGATTGATGTTCACTTGGATTATGTTCTCTCCAGATGGTACTCATTGTTTTTAATTTGTAAGGACCGTAGATTCCTTGTTCCCTAGGAATCCGTTCTGTGACCTCCATTCGATAGGTCTTGGTATGGATCTAGATAGGAGTCTGGTCTCTGTGAAGCATGCACAATCTACTGGGAATATTCCAATATTCATATTGAGATCCATGTCCTTGAGGGCCATAAGTCTGACACATATGGTGATTGATAGGATTTTCTTCAGCTGAATCAAATGTGAGTTTGAAGATGCATCCTGTATAGGAGCTGGTCCCAGTGAAATCCAAGTCACTTGTTAGTGGATAAGGCCCTTGGAATAAGTCTTTGATTATTTCTTTGCCCTTTTCTTCATTAAGCCATCACTCAGGACGCTGAACAAATGGATTTACGAACTTGACTGGCAAGACGAAATCTCCACACCAATTCTGGAGAACATGTCCTACTTTGGGATCAATAGGTTCAGCTTCAGTAGAAAATTCAAAGAATGGACATTCAGTCCAAAGACCTTCTTGTGTGAGCTGTAATTTTGCAGTTATCATCTTGAACCTATCAAATAGAAAATCATTGGCCATCTGGAAATTGCGGCAATATCTTCGAGCGAATGGGTTGTTACTCCATTCTGGGTAACTTGGCTCATACCATCTTTGTTCATGAACTTTGATGACACGAACTTTTCTAGTGTCAACTTTTGGCATTGTAACCAGCACATCTTGTTCAACCTTGGGTGCAATATGTCCTTGAGATAGAAAATCTGCAAACAAGTTTTCAGCACTAGGAAGATGAACAATGTCAAACTCAAAAGTATTCAAGAATTGAGCCCATCATAACAACCTTCCTTTGATCACTTTATCTTTGGATTCCATTTTAAAGAAACCCCTCAAATTTTGCAAGTCACTACGGATCAAAAATCTTTTATCACCTGCAAACATTTGAAAAGATTTAAGAGCATTAATGATAGCAAGAATGTCTTTATGAGTGTTGTGATAATTTAATTAACTATTCTTAAAGCTACTAGAAATATATCTGACAATTTCTTCACGCCCTTGTGGCATCTTCTCCTTCAGAATTCCTGGCCACACACCTTCACTGGCATCTATCTCAATAATTTTACGACCATCACCTGGTAATCTTAAAATTGGAAGATTAGCACATTTAGATTTTATTCTGGCAATAATAGCATTGTGTTCCTTGGTCCATGGAGGTGGGTTCTTACCCAATAAGGCATTGAGCTCAAGCCTATCTTTAGCCAATTTATGATAGAAACCAGCAATATAATTGACTAAACCCAAAAATCTTTGAAGTTCCTTCACATTTGTTACCTGAAGATTTTGGATGCGGCTTAAAATACGTGTTTGGGCCTCCATTCTTCCCCCCAGAAGAAGCTTGATGCCGATAAACACAATCTGTTCTTGGGCAGAATGACACTTGGAGGGATTGACTGCTAATCCATGTTGTTGACAGACAATAAGCAACTGTCGAAGATGATGAAGATGTTGCTGCATATCTTGACTAAAGACAAGAATGTCATCAATATAAGGCAGAATAAATTTGGAATAAGGGTGAAAAATAATGTCCATTTTTTGTTGAAAAATGGAAGGAGCAGTCTTGATGCCAAAAGGAAGAACCTTCCACTCATAGAGCCCTTGTGGAACAGAGAAAGCTGTTTTGTAGAAGTCTTATGTTTTAAGACTAATATGCCAAAAACCTTTAGTCAGATCAAATTTAGAATAAATATGGCTGCCTTGTATAGTTTGCCAGATATAATCCTTGCTGGGCAAAGGATGTTGATTATCGAACAAACATTCATTCAATGGCTTATAATTTACACCCAATCTTTTCTCTGGTAACTTGGAACCATGTTCAGTATACTTTAGCACATACATGGCATGCCAAGAAAATGGAGAGTCTAAATTTTTTATCAGATCTAAGGCATACAATTTACTAATTTCTTTACGACACATTTCTGTTTCTGTACGGCCCATAAATAAATAATTAGCCTTGGATTTGGGGTAAATTTCATTACCTAAAGAATCTCATTTAAGCTGTAGACTGTAGACTGAATCTTACTTGTGCTTCTTAAGATCCTTTGTGAGAATAGTAGATGTAAATTCAGCTTTTAATGCTTGCAATGGTTCTTCAGTTGCTACTAGTTGCCTAGCAATCTAGATAGTATTTACTTCCTTTGTCTTTGGCATTTCTTTCTTTGTTGTGAATGCCAAATCTTGATGGAGTCGAGGCACTTGGAAATGTCCTTGCAGAGTGAGGAAGGTGGAATCGATTGTGACCGGTTCCCACTGCTGCATTGCTCTGCTTCCAATCACACCATCATAATCATCCACTTCATAGTGGACAAATGTTAGCTCATCAATGAATCCATTACTTAACTAAATAGGTACTTTACAGATCAACTTGGATTCATGTTTACCATTACCAAAGATTAAATCAGTGGAACCTTCTATCTAGGCATCAACAAGAAAACAATTATACCTTGCAAGGTTGACATTTGCTCCGGTATCCCATAAAAATGCAAGAGGATACATTTTTATTCCTGAAAAGTGAATGGTGAAGATTACATCAGGACAGGTGGTAGTCTTCTTATTTCTTTGGTAAGCTTTTACCTGATGGTGGCTACTGCTTCCTTCTTCAATTGTTGGATCTAGAGTAAAGGAAGGATCTAATTGAGAACCCAGAACATAGGGTGCCATTTTCCCTGGAAGAGCCAACAAAGGCTCAGCTACAGCTTCTTCTCGAAGAGGACTATATGGTTTTTCTTCACAATAAAGTTGTTCTTCTCTTGGAGTGACTACATGAGGAAGCTAAAAAGAACTAGAAGCTTTAAACTTATTAACATATTTATCAAGCTCCTAAGAGAATTCCATTTCATCAATTAGCTGAACATTTTCTTCGTCATCAATTTTAGCTATTTTTGCCCGAGCTTGCTCAATAACCTTCTCTAGGAAGATCTTTCTTTGTCTTCGCCAGAGTCTTCTAGCCATACTACCTGCAGCAGGTGCTTCCTCAAAAGTTCTTTGTGCTATTGGTGAGGGCAGAGATGAAACTACAGGTTGACCATAGTGATGGATCGGTGTCCTTCTTCCAAAGGAATTGGAAGGTTTCTCATTCTCTTTTAGGAGAAACAATTTCTTTGCATTAAGTTGCTCTAGCTTGCCTAGAAGCTTTTTCCAGGTTTCTTGACCAAAATCCATTTTTTGAAGGCGAGCTTCGATATGGATAATTTCTTCAATTGTCTTATCCAATTTAGCTCTAGTGTCTTGCCTCAACATTCTGCAAAAGAATGAGTTTTCTGAGTCATATCAAGATTCAGATGAGGCTTCTTGTTGAACTGGTGCTTGATCATGAGTAGACTCATAGTTTTCTTCCTCTTTAGATTCTTCTTCTGATTCTGAAAGAATGATGTCCTTTGAATTTGAGGGGTATTTGTTGATGAATTCAAATTCATCATTATCATCAAGTCATGCGGCTCTTGCAACTCGGACCTTGCCTTTGTTCTTTTTCTTGTTTCTTTCAGGGCATTTGTTAGCATAATGCTTACCCTTACAAATATAGAAAGTGGGTTCTCATTTCTTTGAACCCGAACCTTTCTTATCCTTTTTCCTGAAATATCCTTTCTTTTTTGAGAACTTATTATATTTCTTCTTCTTCTTTTTATAAGAGGACTTATCAGATTTCTCACAAGAATAACATTTAGAAGAAGATTTACCCTTTTCAGGAAAATGATTAGATGGCATGATTTGGTAACAGGCTGATGAAGACAACAAAGGCTTCACCTTTTTCATTTCTTTCCTTTTTTGAGATTCCTGGCAAACTTCTTCATTTATTTTGGTCAGGAATTGAACCAATTGAGTGAAGGTGAGTTCCTTCATCTCAATGTTATCAGTTACCAAATTCTTGAGAACTCTTTTATGATAGAATTCTCCTATAACATCACCAAAACATTTCAAAAAAGTTGTGAACATAAACTCATGGTTTTTCTCATGGCCAGACTGATAGAAGTTCTTATATTGCTCTTCGCAATATTCTTTGAAATACTTCAAGTCTTTACACTTGCCTCAAATGAACTTATTGTAGGCAAGTTTTTCCCTTGTGTCTGTTCTACCAACAAACAGGCGTGTTAGTTGTGCACAAACCTGATCTGTACCTCTTGCTATCAGGTTGTCTCTAAAGGTGTCTTCAAGTCTATCCCATACACCACGTGCTACTCCAGTCATAGAATTAAATACTTGCTTTATGACCTGGGTTTCTTCAACTCCAGTATTAGTGGCGATATAATTTTTGATCCATGCACTCATGGCATCAATTCCTGTCATGTTTGCTGCATCTTCAAAATTATCAAAGTTCACTAATGGTGGAGTATCTGCCTTATAGGATTGGATATTTTTAAAGGGGTCTACTGGGTTGGATCCATTTGGATTATGACCTTGACCACGAGCCATTTGAAACTTTCCTAAGGCTCCTTCTTTATCAGTGGTTTCTCTGAGGCTACCAGTAGAGTGAACATAGAGTTTTTCGATAACAGGCTCTTTAACTGTTGTTGAAAGCTTTGGGCCTTCATATTGTGCCTGTAAATAATCTTTAACATTTGAAGGGAAATTCAACACTTTCATCTGTTGAGACTGTGACTGTTTAAGAGTCAAAATAATTGACTGTATAGCTGATAACTCCTAGGTAATATAATCTTTTAAAAACATATGATTTTCAGACACACGTTGAACTTCTTGTTGGACAATGTCCACTTTATCTTCAGTGTGTTTGATTTGTATTCTATAATTTGACAACTGAGAACTTATGACATCACAATCTAATTTATTCTTAGCTCTAACTTTTTGTAACATTTCTCTATGTTGTTTAGCAGTTTTGTGTTGCGCAACCCACCACGCTTCTCTATGTGATTTAAACTACTCATATGCCTGTTTGAGTGTCTGAAGCTCAGCTTGAAGTTGCTTGATCAGATATTTTCAAGACGATCAAGTGATACAACAATAGTATGCAGATTCTCTTGAACAGATATCAACTATTTTTCAGTTCTAAGGGCTTGAATTTCCTCCCAGGCTTTCCTATCATGAAGAAGGAGGAGATTTTTCCTTAGACAAAGATTTGTCCAATTGAGCAACTTGCTTTGCCTGGAGGCCTGAGGTTCACGGGCAGGTGATACATGCAATGGCTAGAAATCCACTTGGTATTTATCAGTAAGATCATACATCATGAAATCCTTGAACATAGGGAGTGTACCGGGAACGATGACATGACCCGCAGGGGTATCTATCATTTTCTCACTGGATTCTTTAATATCCTATTCTTGGATATTAGCAAGTTTGGTGGATATCATATTGACTCAGCCAACAGGCAGATGGAAGACAAAAGAATAATTTTCACACTTTAAAAGTCCATTGTCCAATGTAGAATATTGATTATGAGGACAAGATGGAACTTGGATGGAAGATCCAGGATTAGAAGAACTAGATCCTAAAGAGCTGGAGGATCTATTTGCAACAGTTAATTTGAACAAATTTTCAAAACCCTTGGTGGGTTGTAACCAAACACTTTGAGATCTAAAAATAGAAGGACCAGAGTTCACAGATGGACCAGGGTTGTTATAATTAAAAGTTTGTTCTGACCTCATAGAGGGTACATGACTCATGGAAGGAGTATGACTTGAGGAGAACCTTATCACTGCTTGATCATCTATTTTTTCAATAGTGACTCCATGAACCTGAGGAGGTTTTGGTGGTGGAGGCTGACAATCTTTATCCCAAAGATCTAATGCCCATTCTTCAAGGAGTTGAATATCCTTATGTCTAACAATTTTGGGAGCTGTAAGTTGGGTGTGCTCACTAGTAGATTTCCTCACAGTTGAAAGATTTCTACACAGTGGAGCTGTAAGTTGAAATCTACTTAAAGAATTGAAGTATTTCAAAGAATATTTTGAAGAACAATATAAGAACTTCTATCAGTCTGGCCGTGAGCAAAACCATGAGTTTATGTTCACAACTTTTCTTAAAAGTTTTGGTTATGTTATAGGAGAATTCTATAATAAAAGAGTTCTCATGCGCTATTAGGATGTGCCTGCGATTCCATGACTGAAGGATCACTTTATATTGATTGCTTGTTAGATTTCACAGTCAGTCTAAAGGATGCCAATTTGAGTGATGTTCTTACTTATCAATTCAAAACAATGAATCTATATATGAAAGAACAGTCAATTGATCATTCCTTAGTCTTCCTTGTCCATTATTGGCTCTATAATAGAGTAATGCCTTTGATGATGAATCCAAGATGAGCCTAAGGACTTGAAGGTCTTTCAACTGTGTGGAAATCTACTAGTGAGCACACCCAACTTACAGCTCCCAAAATTGTTAGACATAAGGATATTCAACTCCCTGAAGAATGGGCATTAGATCTTTGGTTTAAAGATTGTCAACCTCCACCACCAAAACCTCCTCAGGTTCATGGAGTCACTCTTGAAGAAATAGATGATCAGGTAGTGATAAGGTTCTCCTCAGGTCATACTCCTTCCATGAGTCATGTACCCTCTATGAGGTCAGAACAAACTTTTAATTATAACAACCCTGGTCCATCTGTGAACTCTGGTCCTTCTGTTTTTAGATCTCAAAGTTTTTGGTTACAACCCTCCAAGGGTTTTGAAAATTTGTTCAAATTACCTGTTGCCAATAGATCCTCCATCTCTTTAGGATCTAGTTCTTCTAATCCTAGATCTTCTAGCCAAGTTCCATCTTGTCCTCATAATCAATATTCTGCATTGGACAATGGACTTTTAAAGTGTGAAAATTGTTCTTTTGTCTTCCATTCACCTGTTGGCTAAGTCAATATGATATCCACAAAATCTACTAATATCCCAGAACAGGATATTAAAGAATCCAGTGAGAAAATGATAGATACCCTTGCAAGTCATGTCATCATTCCTGGTACACTCCCTGCGTTCAAGGATTTCATGATGTATGATCTTACTGGTAAATACCAAGTGGATTTCTGGCCATTACATGTATCACCTATCGGTGGACCTCAGGCCTCCAGTCAAAGCAAGTTGCTCAATTGGACAAATCTTTGTCTAAGGAAAAATTCCCTCCTCCTTCATGATAGGAAAACCTGGGAGGAAATTCAAGCCCTTAGAACTGAAAAATAGTTATTATCTGTTCAAGGGAATTTGCATACTATTGTTGCATCACTTGACTGGCTTGAAAAAAATCTGATCAAGCAACTTCAAGCTAAGCTTCAGACACTCAAACAATCATATGAGCAGTTTAAATCACATACAGAAGCGTGGTGGGTCACGCAATACAAAACTACTGAACAACATAGAGAAATGTTGCCAAAAGTTAGAGCTGAGAATAAATTAGATTGTGATGTCATAAGTTCTCAGTTGTCAAATTGTAGAATACAAATCACACACACTGAAGATAAAGTTGACATTGTCCAACAAGAAGTTCAACGTGTGTCAGAAAATCATATGTTTTTAAAAGATTCTATTACCCAGGAGTCAGCAGATATACAGTCAATTGTTCTGACTCTTAAATAGTCACAGTCTCAACAGATGAAAGTGTTGAATTTCCCTTCAAATGCTAAAGGTTATTTACAGGCACAATATGAAGGCCCAAAGCTTTCAACAATAGTTAAAGAGCCTGTTATAGAAAAAGTCTATGATCCCTCTACTGGTAGCCTCAGAGAAACCACTGATAAAGAAAGAGCCCCAGGAAAGTTTCAAATGGCTTGTGGTCAAGGTCATAATCCAAATGGATCCAACCTAGTAGATCCCTTTAGAAATATCCAATCCTATAAGGCAGATACTCCACCATTAGTGAACTTTGATAATTTTGAAGATGTGGCAAACATGAGAGGAATTGATGCCATGCATGCATGGATCACAAATGATATGGTCATTAATACTAGAGTTGAAAAAGCCCAGGTCATAAAGCAAGCACTTAATTCTATGACTGGAGTAGCACGTAGTGTATGGGATAGACTTGAAGACACCTTTGTAAAGAAATGATAGCATCTCAGAACGTATTTCTAAGAATAGTGGTGTCTTCGACAGATTTAAAATCTTTTCAATCTCTTCCAAAACACACACACAACTATGTCACAAAGTGGAAACAGACATAGAACATTTCCAACATTGACCCTTAGAGGAAAGTACAAGTGAAATTAACCAGTTTCAACAATAGAAATATTAATCATGAAAGACAGAACAAGAACACAGATTTACGTGGGGAAAACCCTTACGGGTAAAAAACCCCACACTCCAAAACACCGAGCCATTGTATTATTCAGCAACCAAATAGTTACAATACATTTACAGGCTCATAGCCTTTACAGGAGATTAACATCTTGTTCCTTCTGAAGAATAGCTGACAGTATAACCTTGCACAAAGTTCTCCAGCACTCGGGTCAGCATACTATTATGGTGCTATAAATAGTACATAGTACAGAACTTCACCTTCTCAGCCAGAATCCCCTTCACTCGAACTCTATTCTTTTTCATCTCTCCTTAGTCCCTTCACATACTGTTAACATGCTGCATACAACATACAACATAGGACTTCACTGAAGAAGAAAAATAGAGCTCATCGGATTGAACTCTCCCACGTTACTCTATCGATTCCAAATTGCTTTTAGCAATCTAATCGAATCAACCGTCTGAGCAACCAACCGTTTTAGTTATGCTCACCAACCATCCAAAATACCATTTCTGACTATTCACATTCATGAGATTAGTCCCACATGCATCCGTCGACAAACACATCAACTGCATATATGCACGAACACACGGTAAGTTTATCGTCGACACTTTTGCTGACAAGACCAAGTAGCTCACCGAACATCGGAAAGACCTTGGCCAACGTCTTCATCGGAGTGACTTCAGCTATCAGAGTGATATCACCAAACAACGTCGATGGTTCTTTTCTTGTCGATGTCCAACCTTCATCGGAGTAACCAATGCATATCGGTTGAACCAGTTGAACCATTGAACCGGACGAACCATTGAACCTGATGAACCATTGAACCCGACGGATGAAGTTCAAACCTTCATCAATGTAACCAATGCATATCGGTTGAACCATTGAACCAGATGAACCATTGAACCTGATGAACCATTGAACCCGACGGATGAAGTTCAAACCTTTATCAATGTAACCAATGCATATCGGTTGAACCATTGACCCGACGGATGAAGTTCAAACCTTCATCAAAGTAACCAATGCATATCGGTTGAACCATTAAACCCAATGAACCATTAAAGCCGACGGACGAAGTTCAAACCTTCATCAAAGTAAGCAATGCATATTGGTTGAACCATTGAACCTGATGAACCATTGAACCTATGCTATTGAACCAAGGAACCAATGAACCAATTGAACCAATGAGCCATTGAACCTGTAATCTAAGTCACAAGTACTCAACATTCTCCCACTTGACGAAGGAATTACAAGAAACCATCAATGCTCCAAGTCACAGAACCAAAGTTGATACTACCTCCACTCCACTGTGCTCACAAGCTACACATAAGCTCCAACTTCAAAACTTCTAGAACACAGCCATGAAACCATCCTTCAGAAACAAGACAGAACATCAACTAGATCAACAATCAAAAAACTGATTGCACCCATCCAACTGAACAAAACCTGTGTGATTGAAAGTAGCACACACAACCAGTGCTAAAACATCCAATCACTCATACCTTGAAGGTATAAGCATCAGTAGACTCATGCCACCTACATATACACCCATCAGCTGCAAATACAAGCTCCATGTGTCAGCCAGTTGAAAAAGACCAACCACATCCAAGAACTCCCACTGCATGGATAATGCAGATCAAAGATTATGGCATACAAAGTCCACCAATGGCATCACATAGAAAGTGTAAACTTAATGTAGTAACAAGGAAACATCCACTATGATATGCAAAAAACTATAAACAATTTTCCTGCAACAAATCTCCCCACAATCCAGAACTCTCCCAAATTCTCCACATCCAACAAAAGGAAGAGATAACAAAACTTCCATGTCATCACCTAAGAACATAAGTGAAAACACATGACTACAGGCTAGTGATCACAATAAGCTCCAACAAAATCTCAAACCAATATAGTGTGAAATAGAACATCCAGGAAGACAACCAGAACAAAGAGAGAAACAATGCACATCATATACCTGTAGAAAATCCTTCTGCATACACCACTAAGTGCTAACTGTGTCAAGTATGATCTCCTCTTCAAAAACCCAAAGAGAACAACATAACAACATCCAAACAAATGTTCAATCTCCAAGATCAAACAATTTAACATGGATGTAAGTCTCTCAAGCCAAAGAAGATCAAACTAATCCATTTCCCATTTCAGGAAATCAGCCCATAAAACCGTCTCCTAACAATTCTCATCAATGTATGATATCTTTAAAATCAAATGCAAAAGGAGATAAACATGCTATCCATCTCTCACAATGAATCCTCCAGAACCATCTATGAGCAGTTCAAGATTCGTATCTATGAAAGAAAGCATAAAACACCTAAGAGAAACAATGGGCAATACCTCTCAAGTAATAAACTGCCGAGTAGACCAGGAGTAGGGAATGAGAATGTTCTTCCAAGATATCCAAGTCCTAAAGACTTTCTCCAAGAACAACCTCCTCTAGATCTCTGTTGAACTCACGTCCAACTAAGGCAAAGATTCCTTGGACTTCCTGCTACAAATTTTGATCAGGCATAACATATATAGTCTCACCTTATTCTCCATGTATCCATGAGTACCTATGAACAATCACCTCATGCTGAACTCCAACTACATCACTACAACACTATGAAGTAATCAAGCAAATGATAAATATACCCAAACATAGAGAAGTTACCAGACCATTGTCAAAGTTCCAATCATTTGAATTAGGAACTTATCATGACATCATGATCTTACCATCTCCCTTAGGAGATTCCATGCTTCAGGTGAACTTAACCAAAGTCTCAAGAGTAAACATATCATGCCAAAACTCAAATTCTTAAACAAGAGTATATCATGACAAGAAACAAACTGAACTCTTAAACTAACATCACCTGTCAAGCACCACCTACACCTCAGCCAAGGATTTCATGAATCCTCCATGACTCCAAGATGTTACTCATCCTCAAATAGTGCCCTTGCAAATGTGAAAGAACCCTTCTGCAACAACATGATCAAATAGCTCCTCCTAGTAACATCTGCAACACTAAAGAAGATCATTCACCACTAAGTGATGAATCTGCAGTCATTGCTAAAGCTCCCACTGAACTATGGCAACTGAGCTTTCCAAACAACATGACCAAACATCTTCTAATCTAAAAATCCACCAGGTCCACACATTAACGTGTCCATGTGACAATAAAACCAAGTGGCACCAAGATCTCCAAACCAAGGAAATAAACTATCACTGTCATTACACAAACCTGTGAATCCAAGCTATTTTGACATCATGATACACATACTACAGGTCTCCATAACCAACTATTCAGATACTCTACAACATCTATCCTCTTTTTCCAAAATAGTCACACTAATGCACAAGTGACCACAGACAAAGCTAGCTAACAAATCTACACAATCAAATAATCAATCTTGTGGATATAGACAATCCACTTCCAAGTTATCCCGCTGCAATCAATAGGCTGTACACACCTAAAAAACTGCATAACTCGTAGATCCAACTATACTGAAACATACAAACTCACTATTGTACTAAAAACTACAAAACTGAGGTCTCAAGGAATAGATAACAATGTAGACAACATGACTCCAACACTAGATTACTTACAAATCTGATTTGCCAAACATGTCCACAATGAGCACATAGTATAGAAAACCATCAAGCATTACCATAGAAATACTGAGTGACATATCACTTACCAGCACTCCCATGCAAAGAAAGCATTTCACCTCCTCACACCATGCACAGAGCATGTATGCAAAACTGCAACTA
This sequence comes from Cunninghamia lanceolata, assembly GCA_027924645.1. Taxonomy (NCBI): domain Eukaryota; kingdom Viridiplantae; phylum Streptophyta; class Pinopsida; order Cupressales; family Cupressaceae; genus Cunninghamia; species Cunninghamia lanceolata. The sequence goes on along the minus strand of BSBN01000474.1, from coordinate 232,115 downwards.
TATCATCCAGCAACACCTCAAAAGCCAGGGTCTAGAAATAGCTTAACTGCAGCTTCACAAAACCACAAGTTTTTCTCTTGACCGTGTAAAACTTGCAAAACCACTGTGTTTGAAAAAACACCCATGCATATCCATATCTTCTTCACAACTGGAAGACCCAAAAGTCTGCAACATAAACTCCATAACAATTAAACCAGAATAATGAATCATCATGAAATATGCATAACCATAGATTTTAAGGAAAAACTATAAAACCCCTCAAATCCAATAAACATGAATATGAGTCATGCAAGTACAAAATATCCATTTAAGGAAACAATAGTTCAAGAGCTTCAGGCCCACTTGTAGGCCAATCCCTCAACCACCAACATGCACATGCATCTGATCAAGCACCAGTTCAATAGGAAGCCTCATCTAAATCTTGATATGACTCAGAAAACTCATTCTTTTGTAGAATGTTGAGGCGAGACACTAGAGCTGAATTAGATAAGACAGTTGAAGAAATTATCCAAATCAAAGCTCGCCTTCAAAAAATGGATTTTGGTCAAGAAACCTGGAAAAAGCTTCTAGGCAAGCTAGAGCAACTTAATGCAAAGAAATTGTTTCTCCTAAAAGAGAATGAGAAACCTTCCAATTCCTTTGGAAGAAGGACACCGATCCGTCACTATGGTCAACCTGTAGTTTCATCTCTGCCCTCACCAATAGCACAAAGAACTTTTGAGGAAGAACCTACTGCAGGCAGTATGGCCAGAAGACTCTGGTGAAGACAAAGAAAGATCTTCCTAGAGAAGGTTATCGAGCAAGCTCAGGCAGAAATAGCTGAAATTGATGATGAAGAAAATGTTCAGCTAATTGATGAAATGGAATGCTCTTAGGAGCTTGATAAATATGTTAATAAGTTTAATGCTTCTAGTTCTTCATAGCTTCCTCATGCAGTCACTCCAAGAGAAGAACAACTTTATTATGAAGAAAAACCATATAGCCTCTTCGAGAAGAAACTGTAGCTGAGGCTTTGTTGGCTCTTCCAGGAAAAATGGCACCCTATGTTCTGGGTTCTCAATTAGATCCTTCCTTTACTCCAGATCCAACAATTGAAGAAGGAAGCAATAGCCACCATCAGGTAAAAGCTTACCAAAGAAATAAGAAGACTACCACCTGTCCTAGTGTAATCTTCACCATTCACTTTCTAGGAATAAAAATGTATCCTCTTGCATTTTTATGGGATACTGGAGCAGATGTCAACCTTGCAAGGTATAATTGTTTTCCTGCTGATGCCTGGATAGAAGGTTCCACTGATTTAATCTTTGGTAATGGTAAACATGAATCCAAGTTGATCTATAAAGTACCTATTCAGTTAAGTAATGGATTCCTTGATGAGCTAACATTTGTCCACTATGAAGTGGATGATTATGACGGTGTGATTGGAAGTAGAGAAATGCAACATTGGGAACCGATCACAATCGATTCTACCTTCCTCACTCTGCAAGGACATTTCCAAGTGCCTCGACTCCATCAAGATTTGGCATTCATGACAAATAAAGAAATGCCAAAGAAAAAGGAAGTAAGTACTGTTTGGATTGCCAGGCAACTAGCAACAGCTGAAGAACCACTACAAGCATTAAAAGCTGAATTTATAGCTATTGTTCTCACAAAGGATCTTAAGAAGCACAAGCGATATTTAGTCTGCAGTCTACCACTTAAACAAGATTCTTCAGGTAATGAAATTCACCCCAAATCCAAGGATAATTATTTGTTTATGGGTCGTGCAGAAACATAAATGTGCCGTAAAGAAATAATGAATTGTATGCCTTAGATCTAATAAAAAATTGAGACTCTCCATTTTCTTGGCATGCCATGTATGTGCCGAAGTATACTGAAGATGGTTCCGAGTTACCAGAGAAAAGATTGGTTGTAAATTATAAGCCATTGAATGAATGTTTTCTTGATAATCAACATCCTTTTCCCAGCAAGGATTATATTTGGCAAACTATACAAGGCAGCCATATTTATTCTAAATTTGATCTGACTAAAGGTTTTTGGTAGATTAGTCTTAAAACAGAAGACTTCTACAAAACATCTTTCTCTGTTCCACAAGGTCTCTATGAGTGGAAGGTTCTTTCTTTTGGCATCAAGACTGCTCCTTCCATTTTTCAACAAAAAATGGACATTATTTTTCGCCCTTATTCCAAATTTATTCTGCCTTATATTGATGACATTCTTGTCTTTAGTCAGGATATGCAGGAACATCTTCATCATCTTCGACAGTTTCTTATGTCTTTCAACAACATGGATTAGCAGTCAATCCCTCCAAGTGTCATTTTGCCCAAGAACAAATTGTGTTTATTGGCATCAAGCTTCTTCCGGGGGGAGAATGGAGGTCCAAACACATATTTTAAGTTGTGTTTGGGGGGAAGGCTATTTTCGATTGTTGGCCTTCTATGGTGGACTTAATTGAGAAGGTCCAATAGACAGTGGTTGACCCTGTGGCAAATGTCAGTGGTTTGAGTCCGCTTATCTCCATCCCACGAGAAAACTAAATAGTTTTAGTTTTAGAATTTGATTATGGGGTCAGATCAGTCAGAATCAGCAGTTTTATCTATGATTTAATTTATCGTTCATGGACATTGATAAGATGCTTTCATGTCTTTAGTATAGTAGCTCCTTAAGACGGCCTTGAGCAGCAAGGTTCAAAAATGAAAGGGCGTACGGTGGATACCTAGGCACCCAGAGACGAAGAAGGGTGTGGTAAGTGACGAAATGCTTCAGGGAGTGGAAATTGAGCATAGATCTAGAGATTCCTGAATAGGTTAACCTTTTTAACTATTTGTCTAATCCATAGGTAGACAAGGGACAACCTAGCGAACTGAAACATCTAAGTAGCTAGAGGAAAATAAAGAAAAAGTGATTCTCGTAGTAGCGGCGAGTGAAATGGGATAAGCCTAAACTGGTAAAACAAGGTTATGGGAGAGCAATCTAAGCATCATGCTGCTAGGCGAAGTAGTGGGTGGAATACTGTACCCTAGATGGTGAGAGTCCATTAGCCGAAAGCATCGTGAAAGCTTACGCTCTAACTTGAGTAGCATGGGACACGTGGAATCCCTTATGAATTAGTAAGGACCACCTTGCAAGGATAAATACTCATGGGTGACCGATAGCGAAATAGTACCATGAGGGAAAGGTGAAAAGAACCCCTGGTGGGGATTGAAATAGAATATGAAACTGTATAGCTCTCAAGAAGTGGGAGGAGGACACCTTCTTTAGGAGTGGATCTCTAACCGCATGCCTGTTGAAGAATGAGCCGGCGACTTAAGAGGATCGTCTTTATTTTATGAAGACAACATACCAGTTTTCTGTACTAGAATAGAGATCAATTTAACAAGTCGCACACCCATAATTCCAAAAATCCTTAGATAAAAAAGTAATTACATGATCAAACTACTAGAACGTAATAACCTAAAAATGAAAGCTATTCAAAATATTTCCTTCCTTAGTTCTTTTTCTTTTGGATGAACTTGGGATCCGGGTGGATTTTCTATTTTTTCTAGACCCAACTAATTGGAATTCTGTCTAATAAAATGGAAGAATTATAAATTTCCAAGATAATAGATAAGAATACTGCAAATAGAGCCATTGCAACACCCATAAAAGGAGTAGTTCCCCATCCAGGAGCAACTTTACCAGATTCTGTATTAAGTGGTTTTAAATAATTTCCTACACTAGTTCGTATTGGTCCGGTTCTTGAAGTATCATCAATGGTCTGTGTAGCCATAAAAACAATAGTATTGGTTGAGATCTAATTAACTTTGTATACTATTATGTATATATACATACATAGGATTACCTACCAATGGAAATTGCAACCTTAGTCTCTATCTCCATATCTTGTTTGCTTGTTAGCTTTACTGGTTACTCTTTCCACCACTGTGCTAATATGAGATTGGTTCAAAGGCATAGTTGGAGGTTGATCTGATATATAACATTCATATCAATGGAATTATTCAACCTATCTACTGAAAAATAGTCCTAATCTCCCATCCAATTTTTTTGGTTTAAATGCAGAACCGACGACCTACACAGAAAGAAATTTATTCAAGAAAAAGTGAAGAGGAAATAAATACGAATAAAAAGAAAAAAAGAAGAGAAAAAAGAAGACAAAAGAACAACAACTTTGTTGATAATAAAAAATCCCTTTTGGCAAAAGAGCCCTTCGTAGATTTCGGTCTTTGATAGATTGATCTTATTTTTACATAATATGAACAAAAAGGGTAAGCTTGGTAAAAAAAAGATTTATAATGTTGTAAAAAAAAAGCCGAGCGGGAGAGCCGAATGAATCAAAAGGTTCGTGTTCGGTTTGGGAAGAGATTAGAAATTTGTTCAACTTATGAATAGATAATCTACTTTCATTAAGTAATCTATTAGATAACCGTAAACAAAAAAATATTGAGTACTATTCTGAATTCTGAAGAACTATGTAAAGGAGCTGCTAATCAGCTTGAGCAAGCCCGGGCTCGCTTACGGGAAGTAGAAAGGTGAGCACACGAAATTCGGGTAAATGGATACTCTCAATTAGAACAAGAAAAAGAGGAACTTATCAATGTTGCTTTTGTTAATTTGAAACAATTAGAGAATTTAAAGAATGAGACTGTTCACTTTGAACAACAAAGAGTAATTGAACAGGTTCAACAAAAAATTTCTCGCCAAGCTGTCCAAAGAGCTCTAGGAACTCTGAATAGTCATTTGAATAGCGAGTTACATTTATGTATGATCGATCATAATATTGACCTGCTTATAGCCATGAAAAACATAACTAATTAACATTACATATATATATATTAATATTATTCAAAAAAATATATAGAGTAGGTCTTATTTTTAAAAAGAGAATTAACTAGTGTTAATGGTAACTATTCGACCTGATGAAATCAGTAGTATGATATCTAAACAAATTGAACAATATAATAACGAGGTAAAAGTTGTTAATATTGGCACTGTACTTCAAGTAGGAGATGGCATTGCTTGTATTCATGGTCTTGATAAAGTAATGGTAGGGGAACTAGTAGAATTTGTAGATGGTATAGTAGGCATTGCCCTAAATCTAGAATCAGATAATGTTGGAGCTATATTAATGGGTGATGGTGATGCAGAGCGCACAAAGGAAGTAGACACTTAGCAAATTTTATGTGAAAATGAACCTTTGAACTCACTATCGGCAAGACTTAGATCATCAGCAGGATCTTCTACTCTTCTTCCGATGCGCCGATAGGCTTCAACCGTCGGTGTGACTTCCTTTGTCGGTGAACTCCTTGTTTATTCTCCTGATATGCCGATGGCATTATCTTCGGGGAGACTCTTCTCATCGGTGAATGCTTACAAACTCTGGCCGATGTGCCGATCAACACTTGACGTCAAATTTGACTTTCATTTATCGGCAAGACGATTACTATCGGCCACGGTAGGATTAGATTCACTGATACGCCGATGACTACCTCTGTAACTCTACAACTACTCAAACACCAAACAACTTATACAGAAACAACACAATCTCAATAGAAAATAAAATGATCTACTCCTAAGGAAGCCATTCCCCTTATTTCGATAGAAATCTCAACCAGTGGAATGCTTCCGATCTACATTTTGTGCAACAGAACCTTATTCAGATATACATGATAGAACATAATTTCTTATTCCTCAGAAAATACACATACAAATCGATTCTCCGTCTGTGTCTATTCTCTTCCCACTCATTTCTTAACGAACACAGACTGACTATATAGACTCATATCGGTAGTTACATAAGACAGAAGGCAAATCGCCCTACAACCACCTCTGCCATTCGGTTACATCCATTCAAATTGATTACCATCTTTAATGACACGTATACAGACTCAATGTTATGCTGTTACTCGGCCAACTATGATTCAATATGGCGCTAAGGCCTTACAAACATGACAATTTGGATAGAACAGAGCATGCATGGAATCCTCCTGATTATTACGTCTCGAGGTGCTCTTGCACCATACAACCAACCAACAAAAATTTCCAAGTCCCTTCGAAATGTACCTGCAAAACAAAACTACCTTTTCCTACATCTTTGTCTGGCTTCATCTTTCACTCTGTCTCGTCAGCTTCAAGCTTCAAATCTCCACATAAATGGCAAAGTGACCAACCAACCAATAATGGCAAACTACCATCAACATTTCAGAGCATCTTTAGGCTCCTTCTACTCCTAGTAATGGAGTACTCTCAGACTGATCAAATCCTCAATGACTATAACACAATGCTCAATTAGATGTCCATCCTACACTCTACTACAAACCCATTCCTCTCATCCAACAAAATATCCTAGAGATGCACTACCACTCTCTCTCTCGCAGTGGCCTCACTCTGCACCCTCTTCCAACCAAATCTCTATTGGTGAATGGTCTTGACAGACCTCATCATCGTCTACCCACACACTACAGGAATCCTATTCCTTTTCACAACTAGATGGCACGAACATCTGCAACAGTCTAGCAACTACTGTCAGCCTTCAAAATACTTCTTATGATCTCTATTTTCAAAATGGTCACCAATCAAACATTTTGCTTTAACTCCTCAGTTTTCCTTCAACTCTTCACCTACCTTCTCAGTGACAGAAATCAAATACACAACACCTCCACCCAGACCTTTCGCTAGCTCTGATACCAATTTGATGTGGAGTGCACAGAGGAAGCAGACACTTAGCAAATTTTATGTGAAAATGAACCTTTGAACTCACTATCGACAAGACTTAGATCATCGGCAGGATCTTCTACTCTTCTTCCGATGCGCCGATAGGCTTCAACCGTCGGTGTGACTTCCTTCGTCGGTGAACTCCTTGTTTATTCTCCTGATATGTCAATGGCATTATCTTCGGGGAGACTCTTCTCATCAGTGAATGCTTACAAACTCTAGCCGATGTGCTGATCAACACTTGATGTCAACTTTGACTTTCATTTATTCACAAGATGATTACTATCGGCCATGGTATGATTAGATTCGTCGATACGCTGATGACTACCTCTGTAACTCTGCAACTACTCAAACACTGAACAACTTATACAGAAACAACAAAATCTCAACAGAATGGAAAACAATCTACTCCTAAGGAAGCCATTCCACTGATTTCGACAAAAATCTCAACTAGTGGAATGCTTCCGATCTACATTTTGTGCAACAAAACCTTATTTAGATATACAAGATACAAGAGGGCAGTTCCGTGAGAGCAATAGGAAAAATTGCTCAGATACCAGTAAGTGATGCTTTTTTGGGTCGAGTTGTAAATGTGCTAGCTCGACCTATTGATGGTAAGGGTAAGATTTCATCTTCTGAATCTCGATTGATCGAATCTCCCACCCTAAGTATTATTTCAAGACATTCTGTATATGAACCTCTTCAAACGGGTCTTATTGCTATTGATTCTATGATCCCTATAGGACGCGGTCAGCGAGAATTGATTATTGGTGACAGATAGACCGGTAAGACGGCAGCAGCTACAGATATGAATATAAATCAAAAAAATCAGAATATAATATGTGTTATGTCGCTATTGGTCAAAAAGCTTCTTCCGTAGCTCAGGTAGTTAATACGTTCCAAAAATGTGGCAGAAACTGCGGATTCTCTTGCTACATTACAATATCTTGCTCCTTATACAGGAGCAACTTTAGCCGAATACTTTATGTATAAATAACAACATACATCAATCATTTATGATGATCTTTCCAAACAAGCACAAGCTTATCGCCAAATGTCTCTTCTATTAAGAAGACCACCTAGTTGGGAAGCTTATCCAGGAGATGTTTTCTATTTACATTCTCGTTTATTGGAAAGAGTAGCTAAATTAAATTCTCAGTTAGGTGGAGGGAGTTTGACTACTTTACCAATAGTGGAGAATCAAGCTGGAGATGTCTCAGCTTATATTCCCACTAATGTAATTTCCATTACCGACAGACAAATCTTCTTATCAACTGATTATTCAATGCAAGAATTCATGCCATTAATGTTGGTCTTTCTGTATCTAGAGTAGGATCTGCAGCTCAGATGAAAGCTATGAAACAAATAGCTGGAAAATTAAAATTAGAGTTAGCCCAACTTGCAGAGTTAGAAGCTTTTGCACAATTTGCTTTTGATCTTGATAAAACTACTCAAGATCAATTGGCAAGAGGTCAACAATTATGTGAGTTTCTCAAACAATCTCAATCAGATCCTTTGACAGTGGAAGAACAAATAGCTATGATTTATACTGGAACGAATGGATATCTAGATGTATTAGAGATTGTACAAGTGAAAAAAATTATCCTTAAGCTTCGCGATTATTTAGTAAATAAGAAACCCCAGTTTGGAGAAATTATACGTTCTACTGGGACATTCACGGAACAAGCAGAAGATCTTTTAAAAGAAGCTCTTCAAGAAAATACCAAACTTTTTCTTCTTGGAGAACAAACTCTATTTAATAAATTGCTCGGAACAGGATAGAAGAGCTTAATAACCACTTTGCAACATTTACAAGCACAATGGATTATTGTGTCCAATAGGATTTGAACCTATACCTAAGGTTTAGAAGACCTCTGTCCTATCCATTAGATGATGGATGCTTTATTTTCATTATTCCTTGAAATACTTTATCGTTCAAAAAAATCCAATTTTTTCTCCATCCATGATGAGATTCGGGAAAGAAAGAGAAAGAATAGAGATGTAACATGGATATAAAAAATTCATGTGAATGAGAAAGAAGTTGACATTCAAAAAATATTTTGAATAAGGAATATGAATGAGCAGGTAGCGGGAATCAAATCCGCATCATTAGCTTGGAAGGCTAGGGGTTATAGTCGACGTTGATTAACGACTCTAATTAAGAACCGAACATGAAAAGTTCATTTCATTCAGCTGCTTCATGGCAGAGAGATAGAAATGGAGGTAAATGAAAAATAATTTTTCATATAAAATAAAATCTTTGTGAATAAAAAAGGAAAATTCAATTTTCTTTTTTCTTTTTGTCATCAAAAATCTATTTTTGCTCTACTCCATAACATCTATGTTAGTTTATTTGTAGTTTTTTCTTTCCTTTTTACTCTAGGTGAACAACCTTAAATAGGGAATACCTATTCACTTGATAGATGATCCCTATAGAAAGATAAGATTGAAATAACTAAAGAATCTTTCTAATTACTTCATTCCCTATTTCTACTTATTGCGATCCTAGAGGAAATCAAATTCCACCGAGCTCAAACAAAATCAAGGTGACTCAAGTAAACCAAAGTCACCGTTACCTAGCTATTTAACTCCAACTTTTGCTATTGAACATTTAGTTACGATATCTTTTGATATCCATGAATCTTTGATTGATCCGATTAGATCAATTGGTCTAATCCTTGAAAACATTCTACATTCTGTTTCTCCATCTTGGATAGAATGGAAAATATAGTCTAGCAGTGCTTATGTGTTTACACTTTTTGGTGGTGCTATTAGTTGGATGAGTAAGCGATAACCTATGATTTCTTTGTCCATGACAGAAGCTGAATATATGGCAACAACTCATGCTTGTAAGGTGTTGGTGCCTAAATTCACTGTCAGTTTTTAAGCATTTTTCGTGCAGGCACCTTCCCTAAAATCCAAAAAATTTTAAGTATTGGGACCCCTCAGTGTTTTTCAGCGTCTACATCATCTTTCTTGAGGAAGGGGTCATCATGTTTTGCCCATCGGCATAAGTTTACATGTATCTTGGCGATCATGATTGGTACCAATGGCGTGTTATCTTCTATTGTTGAGACTTTACCTATCGGCGTAGGTGTTTTGTGGCTTGCCGACAGACTAGGTCTCGCCGATGAGGGTTTTGGAGTGCTATCGCCAAGACTTTGGCTATCGGATGAACGGACAAGTGTTGGGCTGACAGTCGGGGGTTTGGCTGATGGTGGTATTTGAGTTTGGTTTCGGTGTGACATGGGCTATCGGGCTAGCCGTTGGAGGGTCCACCGATGGGGTAGTGTCAGGCCGATGAGGGATATTCAAGATGGTCGTCGGCAGGGCTTGTGCTATCGGCCAAGGTTTTTTTTGTTGCTCCGAGGGAGGATGGTCTCGCTGAAGACCTAGGGTGTGGTATGCCATCGGAGTGAGATTGAGTATCGGCATAGGCATTTTGAGGTTTGCCGATAGCTTTGGTCATACCGACGGAGATGGGAGGCTGATGTCTATCGGCGAGACTATTGCTATCGGCAGAGGGGTTTTGACCTCTGCCGATATCGTTTCTTTGGCCGATGAGGATTTGGACATTATATCTATCGGCATGAGCGGCATTATCGGCCAGGGAGTTACTTGTTGCCTCGATGGATGGCAGTCTCGCCGAAGACTTTGGGGAGTGTAGTTTGCGGTCGGGAAGACTTTTGAGATTGGCAGGAGAATTATGGGGTGAGCCGATGGCATATGTCTTAGCGATGGGCTTTTGGTGAGGGCTTGTGTGTCGAGCGTGGCAAAAGCACTCGACACTTGATATGTATGCGACCAGGCTTATAAGGTAATAGAAGGCTCTCCGCACCGTGCATGTGGGATTAATCTCCTTGCATTATTTTTGAACCTGTGGTAAACGCATTTTGGCGGGAACTTCATTTTGACCACAGCGACAATTTTCAAGCGGCCGCAGGTGGTTGAGCCATCAATGGTGACTGTGCTGAGGCATAAGCAATGGTACAAGCGATCAGGTTGCCCGATTTTTGAGTGAAGACTTCCAGATGGTGGCACAGGGCTCGAGACCATTGTCTTTCTTCTGTCTCTGCAGCAATAAATTTTGAGCACCATTCCTTTGAAGGATCTGTATCTGGTGGATTTTTTGTAATAACCATGTAATTAATTGCTGTGGTACACTTTCTGGCTGTTATAAGCAGGAAGTGTTACTCATTTTCAGGTTGTTGAAAGTTGAACATTTTGGTTCTGTAACACAATACAGTTCGTTTTGGTTGCTCTGTACAGCTATACCTGTGAGTTTATGTATCTCTTGTTGTATGTCTTGGCATGAATCCACTGATTTCATGGTTAATCTTATATGAATAATGCTATGTTTGCATGTGTTATGCTAATTCTGTCTCCAGTCTTGCATGTATCTTTCTTCTGAGTCCAGGTATTCAAGGAATGTTTGAGATTCTAGAACATAGAATTCCTGTGTTGAATGTTTAATCTTTTAACTTCTACTCAAGGGGTAGATTAAACTGTTTTCAGATTGAATATTGGGAAGGGTATATTGCAATAGGGATGCCATAAGTAGAGATAGCTTAACACTCTGTATTGGGAGATATCTGTAAGGCAGATATCATGTATATCCCCCTGAAATCCAGTTTTAGTTGTTCATGCTGATCATTCACAGGTGTATGTCTACTGACTCCAGGCCCTGGATAGGCACCAATCTTGCTTTATGTTTGTGTTACAACCATGTCCAGCTTTGCATCCAAAAATCAAATCAAACCATTTCATCCTTCCATCTGTTAGTTGTAGGATTAGGAGTAGGAAACCCCTGCATGCTCTCATCCCCAACTAGACACATATGTCCAAGAATGTTGCCAATCTTGTGATTTGTCACACAAATCTTGGTCCTTACATGAGAGTATTCTGCCTGTTGCTGTCAAGTTATATCTTCCTGTCATTGAGCTAGTCAAGGTCATACTTTTATCAAATAGGGATACCCCCTTGGTGCGGCAGAACCAGAAGTGAAGGGGAGGAGCTCACGCAACCTCCTATATTCAGTTGGCTAAATCTACCTGTGCATTAGAACTGGCAAACCCTAATGCTGATTTAGAAGAAAAACCAACAAAATGGCGACTCTGCTGGGGACAGAGAGAGTCAAGTAACCTGAGGGCTGGAAAATCTAGTTTCCAGTGAAGTTATTGCAGCAAAAAGGAACCATGTGGTGCTCTGGTGGGGTGATGGATCCAGAAAACAAAAGTGCCTTGCTAACATTCTGTCCTCTCTCTGAGAGGTGGCCACTCTGTTGAAAGAACCTATCAATGCTGCAACATATATCTAGGTATTTATCTTTGATTCAAAATGTTGAGTTTAGAACAACAAGCCTAGTCGTGCTCTCAGAGAAGACCATTCTTTATTGAAAGATATAAAGCCCTAAATTTCACAGGGATATATGGTTACCCAAATGTTATTCCCAATAAAATTAGAAGATGTTTGCCAAAATATAGTGGATCAGATTCTGAATCAGCAAACAAACATCTGCAAAAATTTTGTAACTTGATAGAAGATTATGAGATAGAGGATGAAGATGTTGTAATGAGACTCTTTGTTCAGTCATTGGAAGATGATGCTAGGATATGGTTTTCAGACCTGCCTGTTTGTTCAATTTCTTCATGGATAGATTTAGAAGTTGCATTCCTAGGGCAGTTTGGTGAAAGGTTTGATGTGGCCTCATTGATCATACATTTTATGAATATCCAAAGGGAAGATGAGGAGCTGGTTCCAGCCTTTAATCTTAGGTTTATTAAATTGCTCAGGCAAATCCCTGAATATATGAGACCTAATAATGCATTGTGCTTGATAATTTATTTGGCTGCATTTGATGAAGAAATGAGTTATCTGTTGAGAGATAAAGAACCAGCCACACTTCACCAGGCTTTCCAATTTGCTATGGACATAGAAAACAATGAGAAATATGGAATGCCAGTAGGTTTCATGGCTGCAAGTTGTCAAAGCAGTTATCAAAGTGAATATATTTCAGCTCTCCCAGTATGTGCATTGAGAGATGATTGTATAGAGGGAAATATATTTCAGAATAATGTGTGCAGCCATGATGTGATGCATGAAGAAAATGTTGTAGAAAATGTAAGCACATCTTGTAATAATGAAAACAAAGATTGTTATCAGCCTTTAGAAGACAAGCCTGCAGACACAAGGTGCCCTCCAATTGATCAAATGAGAGACATACATGAAGTTGTGTCTTGCAGCAGTGTGCATATCCCAGTTATGCCTGATTATTTATATGAAGTGGATATGCAGAGCTTCACTCTAAATATAGAAAACATTAATTCAAGGGATGGCAGTGAATGTGCTAGTGATTGCCAGCATTCAGATGCATATGTGAGCCTTTCAGATGATGAAATATATTTGGATGCTGATTATGAGTGTTTCCTTGAAGATTTTGGCCACCTTCATAGTGCAGAGGTTGAAAACTTTGCTCTTGATTATCAGGGCACTGGTCAAGATAAAAAACAAGGTCACTATTCAGAGGTGGATGGGAAAATTGCAGATGTGTATGCTCATACAGTTGGGAATAGTGTTGATTGCAGGGGTGACTATGAAGCTTTCAGTGTAGGGCTGCATTCTGAGTTATTTCTACCTTCTCTTGAGACATTTCAAGTGGACATTAATGACAAAACTACCGTGCATGATGATGATAGATATCTATATGTTCATCAAGATAAATTTGATTATGAGATGTTGCTTGTGCCTGAATATTGCATGTTTGATGCAGAGGAGCTCTTATTTTTTGAGGAAGGGCAAAATTCTGATATAGATTCATTTGTTTCATGTGAGTCTGTTATTTTTCCAAGCAACATCAGTGACTCATATGATGATGACATTCTACAACTGATAATTATATATGCTGATGAAGCTAGTTGTAGATTTGTTGAAGAAAAAGAAATGAGCAGCAGCACAAATAATTGCCAAGGGGCTTGCTGCAGACAGTTAAATGCTTTTAGGCTTCATTTGAAGAAATCAAAAGAAAATCAGGTGTTTGACAAAGGAAAAGTCTAGTTTTTCCTTTTTGGTGTCCCTGGGCCACCATGTTTATTTTAAAATAATGTGTTTGGTGATGCAGATCATGGTAACTTCACGACTCTGTTGCCCAATGGATAAGGCACTGGTCTGCATCCCAGAGATCTGGGGTTCTCGCTGCAGTCTTGCACCTGCACGTCCCCAATCAGAGCCAAAATTCACTGTCAGTTTTTAAGCATTTTTCATGCAGGCACCTTCCCTAAAATCCAAAAAATTTTAAGTATTGGGACCCCTCAGTGTTTTTCAGCGTCTACATCATCTTTCTTGAGGAAGGGGTCATCATGTTTTGCCCATCGGCATAAGTTTACATGTGTCTTGGCGATCATGATTGGTACCAATGGCGTGTTATCTTCTATCGCTGAGACTTTACCTATCGGCGTAGGTGTTTGTGGCTTGCCGACAGACTAGGTCTCGCCGATGAGGGTTTTGGAGTGCTATCGCCAAGACTTTGGCTATCGGATGAATGGGCAAGTGTTGGGCTGACAGTCGGGGGTTTGGCTGATGGTGGTATTTGAGTTTGGTTTCGGTGTGACATGGGCTATCGGGCTAGCCGTTGGAGGGTCCACCGATGGGGTAGTGTCAGGCTGATGAGGGATGTTCAAGGTGGTCGTCGGCAGGGCTTGTGCTATCGGCCAAGGTTTTTCTTGTTGCTCCGAGGGAGGATGGTCTCGCTGAAGACCTAGGGTGTGGTATGCCATCGGAGTGAGATTGAGTATCGGCATAGGCATTTTGAGGTTTGCCGATAGCTTTGGTCATACCGACGGAGATGGGAGGCCGATGTCTATCAGCGAGACTATTGCTATCGGCAGAGGGGTTTTGACCTCTGCCGATATCGTTTCTTTGGCCGATGAGGATTTGGACGTTGTATCTATCGGCGTGAGCGGCATTATTGGCCAGGGAGTTACTTGTTGCCCCGATGGATGGCAGTCTCGCCGAAGACTTTGGGGAGTGTAGTTTGCGGTCGGGAAGACTTTTGAGATCGGCAGGAGAATTATGGGGTGAGCCGATGGCATATGTCTTAGCGATGGGCTTTTGGTGAGGGCTTGTGTGTCAAGCGTGGCAAAAGCACTCGACACTTGATATGTATGCGACCAGGCTTATAAGGTAATAGAAGGCTCTCCGCACCGTGCATGTGGGATTAATCCCCTTGCATTATTTTTGAACCTGTGGTAAACGCATTTTGGCGGGAACTTCATTTTGACCATAGCGACAGTTTTCAAGTGGCCGCGAGTGGTTGAGCCATCAATGGCGACTGTGCTAAGGCATAAGCAATGGTACAAGCGATCAGGTTGCCCGATTTTTGAGTGAAGACTTCCAGATGGTGGCACAGGGCTCGAGACCACCATTGTCTTTCTTCTGTCTCTGCAGCAATAAATTTTGAGCACCATTCCTTTGAAGGATCTATATCTGGTAGATTTTTTGTAATAACCATGTAATTAATTGCTGTGGTACACTTTCTGGCTGTTATAAGCAGGAAGTGTTACTCATTTTCAGGTTGTTGAAAGTTGAACATTTTGGCTCTGTAACACAATACAGTTCGTTTTGGTTGCTCTGTACAGCTATACCTGTGAGTTTATGTATCTCTTGTTGTACGTCTTGGCATGAATCCACTGATTTCATGGTTAATCTTATATGAATAATGCTATGTTTGCATGTGTTATGCTAATTCTGTCTCCAGTCTTGCATGTATCTTTCTTCTGAGTCCAGGTATTCAAGGAATGTCTGAGATTCTAGAACATAGAATTCCTGTGTTGAATGTTTAATCTTTTAACTTCTGCTCAAGGGGTAGATTAAATTGTTTTCAAATTGAATATTGGGAAGGGTATATTGCAATAGGGATGCCATAAGTAGAGATAGCTTAACACTCTGTATTGGGAGATATCTGTAAGGCAGATATCATGTATATCCCCCTGAAATCCAGTTTTAGCTGTTCATGTTGATCATTCATAGGTGTATGTCTACTGACTCCAGGCCCTGGATAGGCACCAATCTTGCTTTGTGTTTGTGTTACAACCATGTCCAGCTTTGCATCCAAAAATCAAATCAAACCATTTCATCCTTCCATCTGTTAGTTGTAGGATTAGGAGTAGGAAACCCCTGCATGCTCTCATCCCCAACTAGACACATATGTCCAAGAATGTTGCCAATCTTGTGATTTGTCACACAAATCTTGGTCCTTACATGAGAGTATTCTGCCTGTTGCTGTCAAGTTATATCTTCCTGTCATTGAGCTAGTCAAGGTCATACTTTTATCAAATAGGGATACCCCCTTGGTGCGGCAGAACCAGAAGTGAAGGAGAGGAGCTCACGCAACCTCCTATATTCAGTTGGGTGAATCTGCCTGTACATTAGAACTGGCAAACCCTAATGCTGATTCAGAAGAAAAACCAACATAAGGAAGCCATTTAGCTTAAGAGATTGTGTTCAAATATTGGTGTTGATGCAGGTCAGATCACGATCAGTTGTGACAGTCAGAGTGCAATTTGCCTTATGAAGAATCCAACTTTCCATGCTAGAACAAAGCACATTGATGTTCAGTTTCACTTCGTGTGAGACATGGTTGAGGATGGAAAGGTAAATTTGGAGAAGGTAGATACTTTGAAGAATGTTGCAGATGCATTGATGAAACTAGTGGGCACAGAGAAGTTCAGATGGTGTTCAAAGTCTATGGGCCTCTCGGCCTATAGAAGTTAAATCCTGTTATTCTATTGGCTCTTACAAGGTGTTCAACAAGTAGGAGAATGTTGGGAATTAAGGTGTCTCAACCTTGGTAATTCCTTGCATTATTTATGTTTGTATTTATTAATCATTTCCTATGTTGTAAATAAATTGTAAATTCCATATTGTCATATTGTGGGATGTGGCATGGTGATGTGTCATCCTACATGGATTATGACAACTTGTAATTTTTTCCTCACATGAGGAGATAGGCATCCCACTTTGTGGTAGGAGCATTTTGCCATGTGTCAGCATCTTTCATGTTGTGTAAGGGAATGTTTGACCGAAATGGTTATGACGGATTCCTATGACAGAATTATGACATGTAAGAGTCAAAAGTAGAAGCTTGTAAGACAGGTGAAGACATGTGTCATGAAGCATCTTTGAAAAAGGCATATTTGGGCACCCCAAGGTGGACTATGACATGTTGTAAGAGAATATGCTATTTATAGCTTGTGTATGATAGAATCTCTTAGAGCTGTAAGTTGTAACCGCTATGACAGATTCTATGACGGTTGTAAGCGTCGTAAGAGCATCTTTCATGGCCTATTTTAGAAATAGGTGACCTCTTTGGGATGGGAGTTGTGGACAAGTGTCAGGCACATTCTACAATGTTGACCAAGTTTCCTTAGGCATGGGTTTTGGGCCATGAGGCCAAGTTGGATGCCCATCCCAAGATAGGTCCAATATTGCCTTGTATATTCTATATAAATAGGTGCTTGGAGAGGGATTTGTATCATAGGTTTACAAGTACTGTTATGCTGCTGGATTGACTCCAGACATGAGTGTCGAATACCATTGAATCTTGCATTGCAAGTGTATTGTAAACAACTTTCAGATTTGTTAATACATTGTGCAAGTTTCTGAGTGTGGGGTTTTTCACCCGTAAGGGTTTTCCCCACTATAAATCTTTGTCTCTCTTCTTCTGTCTTCTTTCTAGTTCATGTGTATTTCTGCAATATCTCTTTTAGATGTTCTATGTGGCTGTAGTTGTAAGGATTAATTTTAATTTGCATAGCCCTCTCCTCATTAGATTAGTGTAGGAAGCGATTTCCACACACCTAGCTTCCTTTCACGCAGTATTGTGCGAACGTGCTCGTCTAGTTTAGGGAGGCATCCTACAAGAACAAGGTAATCATGAATCAATAAAAAATACAGAATAAGTAATGTGCCAAAACAAGTCCAGTGTTTAAACTTGGGCTCTGATACCAAATGTCATGCCCACATTTCCCATGCGGTCACGACACACAACACACGTGTCATGTCCACATTTGTCATGTGGTCATGACACGAAATATAAAAAATTTTCCATGCATCCCTAGAAACCCCTTCGTATGCGTTAGCATGCTCAATGGCAATACGCATAGGGCATAAACATGTCAATCAAATTTGTGGTAATGCGATCACAAGCGCAATCTCCTGTGTGATGATAGCCGACTAAGGGGGTCAATGCGATATGAGGAGCATCACCATTAGGGTTAGGATCGATTGATCAAAATCCTAAGTTTTCCTAGATGAGTGAGAGGATTCTGACACAAGAAGAAATTAAACCATAATTCTATAGCATTAAAATATTTAAATCACCACTTGATCAATCAACTAGTTACGGAAACATTAAAATTTTACTCTATGCAAGGTATAAATCGCTAAGGAAATCTAACCCTAAATCCTAGAAAAATTCGGTAGCATAATGCCTCTTGGGTGTGTATGGGAATTATTCTAATTAAATAAATTTGCACAAAGGTTCACCAACCTACTAACGTTGGTTAATTTAAATAGTTGCACTAGGGAAAAATTTAGCTGCCACTCTAGGTTTTCTAGTCGATTATCTTGATCGAAAATTAAATTAATTATATACCTCATTGATTAAATTCCTACATAAGATTAAATAAAATAAACGGCTTAAAAATAAAAGTTCTATTAAAATTTAAGGGATAGCATATAAGAAAGTTAAATCCCAAAAATAATTAAATTAAATCAACATTTTCCACTAGCTCAATTAATTAAACTCTAAAGAGCTAATACAATTAATTAAAAGAATCTAATTTCCATCCCTTAACAAATAGAATAACAATTAGTAAAAATAACATTACTAAAGAAAACAAACCCACCCATAATTGAATTTTCCCCTATCTCCCCAAATTAAATAAAAATAATAAAAAGTGTCTAAGTCAAAAAGGAGAGGGAAAAGAATAAAATCTAATTTTAAAATCCCACTAGCCCTAAAAGTTTCCCTAATTAAAAATTAATATCCTTATGCACTAGAAACAAAAACCCTAACCCTATTGGCATTTTCCCTATCATTATATTCTTTCTATTTCCTCTATTTTTCTCTTCTCAACTTCTTTCTCCTCATTTTCTCTTCAATTTTGTTTGCAGGTTATAAGACTATGGCAGCCATGGATTTCTCTTAGACACGGAGGTATATTCATAAGATATATACTTATCTATTAAAAAGCCCTCTTTCTTTTTTTTATAAGCATATTTATATACTGGTAACACCAACAATAACTACTTTAATGGCAGCAAGTTATATGCACAGAATATATATATATATATATATATGTGCCCTAAATAAAAACAATTAAAGGATTTGTAGGTAGTATGGTGGCCGAATGACCAAGAAGGAGGACGTCGGGTCGGAGAAGGGATGCCGCCATAGTGCCACCGCCGCTAAGGAAAATCCCCCCCGCTGTTGACAGTAGAGGCGAATGCGGGTTTAAGGGGTGTGGGGGGGTTTGTATCCCCCACACCCCACACACTATTGTGATAAGGCAATGGACAGGTAGGCTACGATGGGGGTTTGAACTCCCCCACTGTCCACCGTAACCTCCTCTCTCCTACGCTAGCCATAGATCGGCCAACATAGGATGCACTCACTTTAAAAAAAAAACTGTAAGTTGTGTAAAAGGAAATACAACGGTCTCTCAGAACTGCATATGCCTAGTATATAATAATAATATATATATATTATTTAACCCAGTCCGAACTACTATATATATATATTTCTATGGAATATACTTAGTTTACTCAGCTTTATTATATTTTTCCAGTAACATTAAAAATAATACAAAATATGATATGTATGAAATATATATATATATATATATATATATATATATATATATATATATATATATATATATATATATATATATATATATATATATATATATATATATATACAAGGGATTAATCTAGTATCAACAGTTAGATTACACAATTTTCTTAGCAAGCTGAAATGTATATAGATATATAAAATATATATCTATTTATATATATTCATATAGAGATGATTCTATATATATATAAGTATACACATATATTTATATAGGTATAAACATAAGAAAATATATACTCCCAATGATAAAGAAGGTTCATTTTCTGTTAAAATAATGAATAGGCTAAATAATAGCATGGAATAGATTTTTTTTTTTAAATACATGAATATACATATTTTATTTTTTTGAAAAGAAAGCAACAACATTATGTTTTAAATATTTTTCTTTTGAAACAAAAATCAGCAACTAACTATTTTCTTTTATTTGAAACATATGGAATGAAGAACCAAATTTAAGCATATTTTGGCAACAATTAAAACAAAACATTACATGCATTATTTTCTTTCATTGCAACATTTCCAAAATCTTGTAAAATAAATCAGCCACTAAATTTTGTTTGCAACTTCAAAATAAAATACATATCACCCAAAATATAATCATGTAACTTTACGTAGTAAGAGAGGGAATTTTTTTTTTTGGAAACAAACTTCACAAAGGCCAAACATGGCCATGGCTCACAATGGCCAAGATAATAATGAACAAGACTTAAAATGCTCTTCCTCCAAGCTTCCAAGACAACAACAATACTTGTAAGAAATATACAACAAGGGAGGGGAAACAAGCCACAAAATACCACTCTCCTCCCTACCATAGACTCACTCATGAGTCACCCTTGAGCTTGGAGGTCATCCACACACAAAGAACTTTCACTCCACAACACAACTAAACACAAAAAGAAATAAACATGAAGAACACCCATGGCTTGCACAAAACAAAACTCATAGAAATGAGTTTAAAGGGGTAGGAGAGTGGACATCACTCAACTTAAGAGTGCCACTCCAAAAATCCTAAAACTCCATACTAACAAGGCCTCAAGCCTAAATATATATACCAAATCACACATATTTCTCCATGGCTCTCAAGCCATTCAAAAATGCTCATATTCACAACTTGCCCTCAAGGCTAAAATACCAAAAACTAGGAGGTGATCTCGAGGAGGTTCACTCCCCCACCCCACACATGTTGAGCATTTTCTCCAAGTGGAGAGGCTCTTACAACACCCTCAAAACCCACAACAACAACACAAAACACATACAAAGCAACACACAGAAAAATAAATTGCATAAGGAAAGGCATCAAGCCTTGAATCCTAACTTAAATAGCCCAACAAGGAAGATAGTTGAAGAAGAGCCCTTCCAACTCCACCTCCAAGTCCTCCAAATGTGCCTTCAAAAATCCCTCTAACTCTCTTCCCAAATTCAAAATAAAAAATGAAAATTGAAATCAAATCAAGAACCCTCTCCCTCTCTTCAAGAGGGATTAAAATAGGCTCTCCCAATGAGCCTTGAGGAATGAGAAGGTGACACATGTCACCTTCTCCTTCCTCCTTACATCCACTTGCAAGCTTCATGGAATGTGGGGGTGACACATGTCACCCTCCCATTCCACCAAGTCTTGCCCCCTCCACTTGTGCTCTCTCACACATGTGGGAGAAAAAGGTGGAGCCCAAAAAGGATGTGGGTACAACAAGTGCCCCAATCCTATCCTCCCATGAAAGCCCACAAAAGCCCAAGGTACTCTCACCAATGTGAGAGAGCCTTGGAGTTGGGTCCTCCACAATTAGGGGTCTTGAAGACTCCCCAATCCTTGGAAAGAGGTGTGGATAATGTTGAGTGTTTGACCCAACCTTCCACTCCTTCCCAAACTTCTATTTTCGTCACTTTACTTCAGGGTGAAGTTTAAGTGACCAAATGAGATTTATCCTAGGGTTAGACAAGCTCAAATGGTCTCTAGACCCTAGGGGTACAACCCAGGGTCACTTTTAACTCATTTTAAGCACTATAGGGTGAGTAAAATCACATGAAAAGGGGTCACAAAAATAAAAACTCAAAAAAAAAATCAATTAACATTACACCTTTACAACACCAATATAAAGTCACTGAGAATAGGTGGACCTAGCCCAAAAGACACCAAACACAACATTACGAAAATTCATCAAGCATTTACACATTTGATCTTCGTTCCTCTTGGAACTAGATCAGCTTAACATGAGAATTCATAAAATGTGCGGGATCATCTCCGATTATCTGTGGCTTGGTTAGAACACCTACGCACTTAAACAAAAGATTAATCCAAGATGTATATCATAGCCAAAGCAAGGTAAACATACACTCACATAATCATATAAAACAATCATAAAATCACATCATAATTAGATTCATAATTTTGCATTTCTATAATCCATCTCAAGATAAAATCGCATAATAAATCCATAACATAATCTCACAACTAATATCTCAAATAATATCATAATGCAAATCACATGTCAAATCATCATCAGTGAATCAAAATCAGATCTAGTCTCATCATAACATACTAAACAATGCTAACCAAAATAAAAGTATATAGCCTAATAATCCTGCATATTGGGATCAACAGTCCCCAAAAGTCTAAAATGTGTCTCCAACAGTAATATGAAATGATCAAAATAAGGGAGTGAAAAGGTAGGCCTCACAAAGTCTTTCAAAAAAATCCAAATTGTGCAGTCTTGAAATTAGTGCATTTCATGAGATAACATTCATGTGAGGCATTCGGTCAAATAGTTTGCGTGCCTCTCTATGCTTCCACTTTGGCACAGGCAGACAGGCTGCGACAAAGGTTGAGTTATCTGGCCTTATACTCACCATTGGATTTGCATGAAAGTTTCTAACTCCTATCAACTAATCCAATTCGTGCTTATCCTATAATCATTGCAGTCCATGAGAAGTGACCTTGAGGCAGTATGTTAAATAGTTAATGTGCCTCGCCTATACTTTCCCTTTTTACATAAAAGTCTAGTAGAGCATTCCTAGCTATAATATCTATCAGAAACTTCCCCTCCACCATGCCTTGATGAATTGAGCCTCCTTTATTACGGGAGATTTGACACTGCACATCTCTTAGTGTAAGCATATTTTTCAGATTTCTTTTAGCATCACCAATTATCCCAAAAGGAAATTGTCCCTGTTTAAAATTATGGAAACGGTTCGCATCTCTCACAACAATTCCTCTTGCAATAATCTTGGAAATAAGTTTGTTGCAGGGTAACAATCAGCACATACTCGAAGGTTCATAACAAATCTTGTAGTTGCTCCATGGGGGCATGTTTAACAAACCAAATACCACTGTCAACTTTTCACAATGATGGCAAAGAATTAATTCTTTTTTTTCCTCCTCTGCCAAAACATTAAGTAAATATTTTGAATCTAGAAAATTACCCTACTGCCTTCACCTTCCAAACCAATTACTTTGATTTTTCATGAATCTCCCTTGTCTAAGGATTGAATCAACATTATTATCATCTATGGTATGTGAATTGGAGTATTTGTTCAGATCTGAATTGTCGTATTTTATTATCCAGTCTCTAATGTGGTTTCTGAGTAGTACCTGTGGTGTGGATAGTGCACTCTTGTGTTTTTGTACTTATGAGCTTGGTTACCATCTTTGTACCATGTCTTGTGTCTGTGTAAGCCTTCCTCTTCCTCATGTGATTGGTGTTGTTGGCCTTGTGACTACGTCCTTTGCATGGGGGAGTGGACGTTTTTGGATCCATGTGGTTGGGTGGTGTTGCCAACCGCCATTGGGGACTTGTGATCCATGATTGGTATGACTTTGTAGTAGTTGTCCTTCATCTTCAGCTCATGAGCATTGTGTATTCTTCAATCATCTAATTTTATCAATGATGTAAAACATTCTTGTAGCATTGTAAATTGGTAAATTGTAAATTATGAGACACTCCAACCTAGAGAATGATGTGATTACCTTATGAAATATCATTTTAATGGTTGTGTAATTTATTCAATCTTATATGTTGTTCATTAATTGTTGTTAGCCCATATCTCCTTTGGTGTTTAAAAAAAAGTATACAATGCTGGTTTGAAACTGGATCTTAGGCATTCTCATAATGTTCTTGCATGTTAGAATGAACAATATTGTATCTCATCTTCTTATGAATATTTTATCCTATCTAGAGTTGAAAGTATGTTTAAAATTATTCTTCCTGTATTGTTGATTTGATTTCGATGTTTTATGTTTGTGTCCCTTGGATGGTTCACTTGACAAGGTGTCGTAGATGTCTTATCCCGCACCTTGTTTGCCTTCCCCGCCTTTGTGTGATGGGGTTTTAGGGACAGGTGGAAAATTATTTTGTCCTTCATGTCATGACCACATGGCTAATGTGGGCATGACATGTGGTTTCTTCGTGTCATGACCACATTGCAATTGTGAGAATGACATTTGGTATCAGAGCCCATGTTTACACATTGGGAGCTCTGGGGTATTGTGTGTTTGATTGGGCTGACATGGATTGGATTGAGGGTGGTTTG
Source organism: Cunninghamia lanceolata (assembly GCA_027924645.1). Classification (NCBI taxonomy): domain Eukaryota; kingdom Viridiplantae; phylum Streptophyta; class Pinopsida; order Cupressales; family Cupressaceae; genus Cunninghamia; species Cunninghamia lanceolata. The sequence continues at coordinate 207,967 of BSBN01000474.1, read as the reverse complement.
ACCCTCGTCCTACTCCTTGTAGTTGCGAGAGAGTGAGGTTGTGGACTGATAACCAACCTTTATCTTGGAGGAATATCCATCCTCTTGTTTTGTCATCATGGTGGCTTTGTCACACGATTATCAAAGTCTTGTGCTTGTGTTTTGTGATGGTTGTGTTCCTCCTTGTCAATTCTCCTCTTGAGTAGGCCGGTCTAGATCATGAAGGTTGTGTTGGGCCCTTTCTCACCCTTGTGTATTTTGTGGAGTGCGGTGTTGTTCCCTAGTATGCACTCTATGTGGTTGGGATTAGAGGTTAGCATCGTGGGAATAGTTAGGCTTGTGTTGCACCTTGTTGTGTGTTACACTTTTGGTTGTGAATGTGATGATGTTTTGTTCCTTGGAAGAATAATGTGGTCTTAATGCTTGTTTGATTAATTCATGTCTTGTGTACTTTGTGTTTGTATATCATACTGTAAGAATTGCATACCTTCTTGAATTCCTAACCCTGGTTATCAATTGGAAATTGACATTGTCTTCTTTGGGTTGGGTAACTAGAAATGTTTGCATGAGATGTATCTTGCTTTGAATTTTATGAATGCAAGTTATTGGTGTATGTTTACATTGCTTTTGATTGTAAAAAGGTTAAGAAAGAAAGAGGTGTAATTGAGTAGTATACGTGGTATTGTTAAGAAATAATTTATGTTTTCGAGATGTTCCAATGGTACATTGTGTGCTTGGTGACTACTTTTGTAAAGTACTTCCATAGTATGAATTTTGCATTTATGATTTTGACCTTGTGTGAATTTGCTATCAAGTTGTGCATATCTGGTGTGGAGAAAATGTTTGGCATCTTTTGGTAAAATACTAAATTAGGGACTTAAGCTTTTAATTGGATTATGCTTATGGTAAGACTCTATCTTTTGAATTTTGTGTTAGATAGATTTCTTAGAAAACCTTTATGGTAATAATTATGTGACTTTGTGTATGAAAGTTGTTCTCCTTCACTAAGTAATGAACGATAAAGGAAAATTGTGTTATGTGTTACCTTGTGGATGTGAATACCTGTTCTGAGCGTACTTGCTATGTGTTGTGAATATCTTGTACATGATTTGTGTACTCATGAGCTTGTGATACTAGGTATCTATCCATGGGTTGAATGTATAGCTACAAGTATGGTGGAGTCGTGCTTGTGTGGTTGCTTGTTTGTATACCTTGGAAGGTCCAACCTTGGAGTTGGAGACCTTCCATGTGTTGAGTTAAGTAGTGGAGAGGAAGAACTTAGGAAGCTATGGCAACATATTGTGACATTGGTTTGGGGTTAACCCAACTAACCATACCTTCTTATGCAAGAGTACCCCCTACTTGTACTTAGTGAATGGACCTTTGAGAGGTTCATAGTGCTATCCTATCATGCATTGTTCCTTATTGATACTATTGGTATCTGACTTAGGAATCTTGGTTATGGTTAGTGTGCACTTGCAAATTGTTCGAGGCCATGTTACTTAGCACAAGTTTTCTCTTACCTTTGATATCTTATTTTGAGTTGGATGTGTAGTATTTTGGAAACATTAGCATTTAGATAGAGTAGCATTTATACAAGAAGTATATGTTTAATTTTAGTCATATTAGAGTATTTATTGAGTTGCATTTGACTTATGCTATGGTATGGTATTTACGTGCGTCGACACCTGTTAAACATGATGCGAATAGATGTTATGCCACACCAGACTGATGTTCCAACATAGTGTTGGTGATGATGATGTGTTACCCTTGAGAGGGCATGATTCCCCGTAATAGTATGTGAAGGTGCATTGATAATACTTACCTACATGATGTTATTGCATTGGTTGTGTTTGCATAGCACATGTAGTGACCATGATTTCCCTCCTTCCTTATTGGTGACTTAATGTTAGTCACATTGTGATGTAATGTGCTATTTCATGGTTTGTGATCTTCTTTTGATTATTGGTGACTTTATTTATCTTTCTTGTGATGACCACTGACGTTATTTTATTTTGACTGTAAGTAGCTTAGCCACAAATCTTTGAATCTTCCTTTTTCATGTGACTCTTGTGGTTACATTGCTTTATTGTTGAAATTGCACGCATTTATTTATTTTATTTCTAATTTTGGAAACTCTTCTTTTGGTATTTTGGAAAATGTGTGTTGGCTAAGCTAGGTTCTTTTTGTTTTCAAATGTTGGTCTTGTATTGTGCTATTCTTCTCGCCATGTCAATGGAGCGACCTCTGGTCGAGTGTATATAAGGAAGCAGATGTGGGAAACTTTTGAGGATGGGGGTAAGTGTGGGCTAGTACGGGCTAGTCATCATCCACATACCTTCCTAGTGATTTATGTTCTTATGTTGACTATCTCTTGGAGGCTAACCCCCTTATACAAACAAGAGGTAGGTCATTTGTGGAAATGTATGGAGGGTCCCCCAGGTGCGTTGCCTCGAGACCATCATTCCACTTGTTTTTGAGATCTTGGGTTTCTTGACATTTGGTTACTTGACACTAGTTATTGGATTACGTAGTGCTATGATGAGACTGTTGTGTCCCTGTGGACCTTTATGTGAACCTTGTGTTCTTATCCATGTGATGTGGATGAATGAAAATGGTTGCTTAGTTGTAAGATCTACATTTGATGTGTCTGCATATGAGCTGATGTTTTCTTTGTAAACATGTTGTACAATGTGTGTTTGTTTGCTCTATTCTTGAGATGGTTGCTTATGAAAGTTAGAGAACTGAAAACTTTGTGTATTGAAAAGTGCAATTTGCTGCAATTTATGAGAAATTATGTGGTTATGCTACTATGAATGTGTAAATTGATGGTTGCAAGCAACGAATTGGCTGTTGAGACAATAATTCTATGAGAAAATTGAATGTTATGGCATCATTCTTTATTTTGATTAGAAAAAAAAATTGTTATATGCTAACGTATATTTTAAACAAAATTGAGTGCCTTGCCTCTTATTCACCTGGGTACTGGAACATATTACACGTAATTGAGTATATCGAAAGGAATGTGATATCCTAAATTTTATATTTATATTGAATATCATGGACTAATGTGTGCTATGGTCACTTCTTAGCATTTGTGACTTTCAGGAGTAAGTCAAGCTCTTGGGGGGGAGTGTGTAGTGCCTCCCTAGTCCTAGCCTAGTCGAGGCGACATCGAGGTATGAGATTCAGGTTCCATGTGATGTTGAGATACTAACGTTTCATTTATGTTGATATCTCTAATGATGGTTGTATGATGATTAGTCAATGTCGGTTGGCTAGAGCTAGGCTAATGTAATTATGGTGTACTAACTGAGGTGTTATGTTGGATTTTATATTGTGATTGGGTGTACATGTGGAGAGGATGACACCATGACATTGGCACACTAGGTGAATGATCATGGATGTTGAAATCCTCTGATGTGGACTATTCTTTCTTTGGCTCTTATATGATATGTATATGCATATGTTATAATGTGTTTTGAGTAATGCAGGTATAGGGCTTCGAATCCACCTGGCTTCATAGGTATGAGCAAGCCTAATTATGTCCCAATGGTGGTTACTTGGAGGTAGTCATACAGGCCATATACCCTAACCCTAGTCATCATCTCTATGTTGGGATGAGTATCTGATTCTCTTGTTATTACCCTCGGATGCCACCTAGGTATCATCTGATTGCCTTGTCCATATGGAGTCTGTATCGACTGAGTATAGCTTTGTATACAGTTTCTTGTGGTTTTTTGGGTGTATAATCATGTATTTCCTATTTCACTGTGATGTGTGTTTGTGATGTGGTCATACTGTTGTTTCCTCATGATCTCCGGTGATGGGTCAATTTTAGTCTTATGTTATTTGGCCTCATAAACTCCAATTTTTGAGTGAGTTTCATGTCTTTTCCTCGTTGCCTTGGGGGTAGAATAAATGTTAAGTGAGATAAATTAGAAGTGGTATGAAATAAATTACTAAGTTTGTGGGAAAGCAAGTAAAAAAAAGGGAGTTATATGTGGTTCTGATTCATGATTTGGGGGCACACACATACAATTGCTAAGCAAAAAAGATTGGGGAAAAAAAGAAGCGGAGCTAGGGTTCAAGGAGAAGGGGGGAAAAAAGAGGAGGGAGCCAAGAAGAATAGGGAGGCAGCTGTAGATGGGTTCACCCTCTGCCATTCTACATTTGCATGTAAGTTTCTAAAGCCCTTTTTGGCTAATCCATTTCGTGTAGATCCTAGAATCATTGCATGTCATGAGATAACATCTCTTTGTGGCTCAATGTCAACAAATACGTGCCTTGTTTATGTTTAAACATTTCACATCCTTGGTTACTAGTTCATGTGCCATATCTTGGCCTCCACCCTGTGCATACATGTCGACATGAGCATTTCCAACTATAATAATTGGCAGGTATCCACTTCTAGTATGCATTAAGGGATGTCTATACCTTGTTCTATGCTGCCTTTTAGCATAGGTAGGGAGAATGTGGGCATCGGGTGTGGAACCTGACCTTACATCTACCATCGCATTTGCTTGATAGTTTTTAAATATTTTTTGACAAATCCAGTGTGTACATATCCTGCTATCATTACATTCCATGAGACTACATCACTTTGAGGCATTCTATCAAACAGTTCACATGCCTTGTGGTGCTTCCATTTTTGCATGCATGTATACCAGGGCACTTGCAACTATAACATTTGACAAATATTTTCCCCTTCCGTTTTATTTACTGGATGACCATACCCTGTTCCTAGTTCTCATTTTGGCATAGGCAGGGAGGATGCTGGCAAAGGTTTGAGAATTCAGTTTTACACCTGCTAATAGCAATTGCTTAAAAGTTTCTTAAGCCTTTTTAGCAGATCCATTTTGTGCATATCTTGCGACCATTGCAGTCCATAAGACCGCATTTCTTTTAGGCAGTGTGTGAAATAGTTCACATGCCGTGTCTATGCTTCCACTTTTGCATACATGTTTACCAAGGCAACTGTAGTTACATTATCTGATAGGAATATCCCTTCCATTATGCATAGATGGATGTCAATACCCTATTCCAAAAGCTCCATTTTTGTCACAACTTTCTCATGAAGAAAACATAAATGGATATTGCACTTTTGCTTTTGACTTTCAGAATGCTTCAATTTGGCCAAGTAACTTGTATGCAATTCTCTGATACTGGAAGAGTTGATTTCTGTCTGAGCATATAGTTTGTTGAAGCCTAGTAATATGTTGCCTTGTGTTGGTGTTGTTTGGGGCATTTCAATTTTAAGTAGTTTATTTTAAGGGAAGTTAATTACGTTAGACTATCTAAGGTCAGACTCTTTGACTGTCTTTTAGAGAGCATCTCATCCAACATTCTGTAGTGTGGCTCTGAGTTGTTTGATTGCTTATGGCTTATGGAACTCTTTCAAAAAATAATCCAAATTGTGCAGTCCTAAAATCAGGGCATTTCATGAGCTAGCATTCATGTGAGGCATTCGGTCAAACAGTTCGCATGCCTCTCTATGCTTCCACTTTGACATAGGCAGACAGGCAGCGGCAAAGGTTTAGTTATCTGGCCTTATACCCGCCAATGGCTTTGCATGAAAGTTTCTAAGTCCTATCAACTAATCTAATTCATGCTTATCTTGCAATCATTGCAGTCCATGAGAAGTGACCTTGAGGCAGTATGTTAAATAGTTAATGTGCCTCGCCTATACTTTCCCTTTTTACATACAAGTCCAGTAGAGCATTTCTAGCTGTAATATCTGTCAGAAACTTCCCCTCCACCATGCCTTGAGGAATTGAGCCTCCTTCATTATGGGAGATCTGACACTGCATAGCTCTTCGTGTAAGCATATTTTTCAGATTTCTTCTTTTAGAATCACCAATTATCCCACAAGGAAAATGTCCCTATTTAAAATGATGGAAATGGTTCGCATCTCTCACAACATTTCCTCTTGCAATAATCTTGGAAATAAGTTTGTTGCAGGGTGGCAATCAACACATACTCGAAGGTTCATAATAGCTCTTATAGCTAATCCATGGGGGCATGTTTAACAAACCAAATACCATTGTAAACTTTTCACAATGATGGCAGAGAATTAATTCTTTTTTCTCCTTTGCCATAGCATTAAGTAAATATTTTAAATCTAGATAATTACCCTACTGCCTTCACCTTCCAAACTAATTACTTTGATTTGTCATGAATCTCCCTTGTCCAAGGATTGAATCAGCATTATTATTGTCTATGGTCTATGAATTAGAGTGTTTGTTCGGATCTGAGTTGTTGTATTTTATTATCTAGTCTCTAATGTGGTTTTTGAGTAGTACCCGTGGTGTGGATAGTGCACTCTTGTGTTTTTGTACTTATGAGCTTGGTTGCCATCTTTGCACCATGTTTTGTGTGTGTGTGTAATCCTTCCTCTTCCTCATGTGATTGGTGTTGTAAGCCTTGTGACTACCTCCTTTGCATGGGGGAGTGGACCTTTTTGGATCCATGTGGTTGGGTGGTGATGCCAACTGCCTTTGGGGACTTGTGATCCGTGATTGGTATGACTTCGTAGCGGTTGTGCTTCATCTTCAACTCATGAGCATTGTGTATTCTTTAATCATCTAATTGTATCAATGATGTAAAACATTCTTGTAGCATTATAAATTGGTAAATTGTAAATTATGAGACACTCCATCCTAGAGAATGATGTGATTACCTTATGAAATGTCATTTTAATGGCTGTGTAATTTATTCAATCTTATATGTTCATTAATTGTTGTTAACCCATATCTCCATTGGTGTTTAAAAGAAAGTATACAATGCTGGTTTAAAACTGGATCTTAGGCATTCTCATAATGTTCTTGCATGTTAGAATGAACAAGATTGTAACTCATCTTCTTATGAATATTTTATCCTATCTAGAGTTGAAAGTATGTTTAAAATACTTCTTCCTATATTGTTGATTTGATTTCAACGTTTTATGTTTGTGTCCCTTGGTTGGTTCACCTGACAAGGTGTCATGGATGTCTTATCCCGCACCTTGTTTTCCTTCCCCACCTTTGTGCGACGGTGTTTTAGGGACAGGTGGAATTTTTTTGTGTGCTTCATGTCATGACCACATGGCAAATGTGGGCATGACATTTTCATATTATGTGTTGTCTGGCTGACTTGTAAATATATTTTTCATGTTGTATCTGGCTGACAAGCAATGCAATCAATGTAATAGATCATTTTTAAATAGGGAATCAAATCGAGTGAGGTGAGGTGTGATTGTAACTTGATTGAAAATCTCGCAAGTAGATAAAAGGCAAAATGAATGCACAGTTGATGAGCAACTAAAGGAGAAAGAGCAGAAGTTGTTGATGATGTCCTTATTCATCTTGAAGACATGTTTGTGACAGTGATCAAGTGTAGAGTTTGCTTGACTGATCAGTGTTGGATCTAGGGCATACAACTGAGAGGGGGGGGTGAATCAGTTGTATAAAACTTCTTCTCATTCAAACACTTAACTCACTATTGTTAGTTAGCAGCATATCAAATAATCATCCATGGAAGCATAATACATAAACACAAGAGCAGATAAGCATCAACACATTGAACACCAAGATTTTGACGTGGAAAACCCGGTTAAGGGAAAAACCACGGGGTGATTAACCCAAGAATTATTCTCTGTTAGAAGAATAAAGAAAAATGAATGGCACATGCCAATAAGGGCTCACTGCCCGAGCACACTGCTCACAAAGAGGCCCACTGCCTACAAGGAGACACACTGTCTACAAAGTGATGAAAATCACAGTCTTGAACTGGAGAATGACATCTCTACCATGTCCGGATCAGTTCCAATTAAGCCCAACATCTCTGCTCTGCCCTTCGCACGTTTCTTCGCTATGCCACACTCATCCACACCTCTCACAACTAAATGAACTTACAAACCGTTATTTATACAAGACATCGACTCAGGAACAAGCATCTAAGTCGGCAAACAACCATAGGAGTATCCGCAAGATGAATAACACATCCGGTCGGCCATCACAAGAACATTCGCAGGATGAACAACTCATCCGGAAGAATAACTTCAATTCCGGGCTCTACCATCAATGCGGACCAACAACACAACCTAAACATGATCCAAGAACCTTCACAAGCCTGTCTGAATGTCCGGATACATCCGCACTTCCTCTGCTTACTGGGATCTCTTGTCTTCCTCATCCGGAACTTTAAGAACACAGTCTGTCGCCACTGTCATAATGCAAGAGGTACTTCCGGACCTCCAAATCATACACAAATCAGGATGATACATCACAAGGACATCCCAAACACTCCTTCCAATCCGCAGATTAGGATAATACAATTCCGGACCTCACCGGACCTTTTTGTGATCCTCTGTCACCTCCGGATACTTGCCGGACCCGGTTCTATACCGGCAGCCACAACTCCTTCAGATCTTCATGCGGACCTCTGAAATCTTAACTGTAGCATCTCAAGACTCATATCTACTAACCCTTTAATCCGCATCCTCCGGTTCTCATCCTATACAGTACATTTACCTTCTTCTCATCACTGTTCTTCACTGTTCCTGACTGAGACTAATTTTCTCAATATCCTCAGCACACAGCTCATCAAATCCTTCTTGTCAATGCAATATGAGTATGTTGACATCAATGACAACACTGGATAACCTCATACTTGCAACAATCTCCCCCTTTGTCATTGATGGCAACATATGATGTGAAAAACCATTAAGACAAGAACTTCAACTTTTCATATGTCTTCTCTTCCTTTACTGCTCCCCCTTTGATCATCAATCACTTGTTTTTCACATGTTTTCTCTCCCCCTTTGACATCAATGGCAAAGGGCTCATACTTTCAATTCTCATACATCAGAATCATACCAGCTGCTCCCCCCTAGTTGCAGCTCCCCATTAGTCCGGATCACAAGATATGACTGTGATAGCCACCGGACTGATGCACATCAGTGCATCTTAGTTCATCACCGGAGGGGCCATGACCCCTAACTTCTCCCGGAGATATTCAAAAGAGTCCTTGGGAAGAGGTTTTGTAAAGATATCTGCAATCTGATCCTTGGAGGGAACATACTCCAATCTGACTTCTTCCTTGTTTACTTGTTCTCTCAAAAAGTGAAATTTGATAGATATGTGCTTAGTCTTAGAATGCAATACCGGATTCTTGGAAATATTAATTGCACTTGAATTATCACAGAAAATTATGATAGGCTCCTCATATTCAACTTTGATGTCTCTTAGCATCTGCTTCATCCATAAGATTTGAGTGCAACTACCTGCTGCTGCAATGTATTCTGCTTCAGTTGTAGACAGAGATATTGCATCTTGTTTCTTGCTTAGCCAAGAAACCAATCTCTTCCCCAAAAAGAATGCTCCACCACTAGTGCTCTTCCGGTCATCCACATCTCCTGCCCAATCTGCATCTGTGTAAGCATGAAGAGAGAAATCCGGATCTCTAGGATACCATAGACCATACTCAACTGTTCCTTTCAAGTATCTAAAAATTCTTTTGATTGCCATAACATGAGATTCTCTAGGATCAGCCTGGAATCTTGCCACAAGACCAACAGCCTGCATTATATCTGGTCTAGTTTGAGTGAGATACAACAATCCACCAATCATTGATCTATACTTTGTCTGATCTGCTTTTGGAGAATCATCATCTTTGCTTAGCTTACATCCAGTTGCCATAGGAGTGTTCATAGGCTTTGAGTCTTCCATACCAAATTTCTTTAACAATTCTTTCACATATTTGGTCTGAGAAATGAAGATCCCTTCTTTTGTTTGAGTAATTTGTAGACCCAAGAAGAAATTCATTTCACCAAGCATAGACATTTCAAACTCACTTTTCATCTGATTTGCAAAAGTTTTGCACATACTATCTCTTCCTCCAAAAATGATATCATCCACAAACACTTCAACAATCAGAATGTTTTCATGATCAATTTTGAAATATAAGTTACTGTCAGCAGTACCTTTGTTGAATCCAATCTGCACAAGATGCTTATCCAACCTTTCATACCATGCTCTTGGGGCTTGCTTCAATCCATACAAAGCTTTCTTCAACTTGCAGACCATATCATTATTATCAGACAATTGAAATCCATCCGGTTGTTCAATGTAGACTTCTTCTTCCAGATCACCATTTAGGAAGGCAGACTTGACATCCATCTGATATACCTTGAAGTCTTTGAAGGCAGCAAATGCAAGAAGTAATCTGACTGCTTCAATTCTTGCTACCGGAGCAAAAGTCTCTTCAAAGTCAATTCCTTCTATTTGAGAGTAGCCTTTGCAGACCAATCTAGCTTTGTTTCTGATTACTTCACCAGCTTCATTTAGTTTGTTCCGGAAGACCCACTTGGTTCCAATTACATTCCTGTCTCTAGGTCTGGGAACAAGATCCCAAGTATGATTTTTCTCAATTTGCATCAGTTCATCTTCCATTGCTTTGGTCCAATTTTCATCATTGCAGGCTTCATTTATTGTTTTAGGTTCAATCTTTGAAATCAGACAACATTCATTCTGATCTTGAGCAATATTCCTTCTAGTTTGTACACCTTTGCTTCTGTCACCTATGATCTGATCTTCAGAGTGATTCAGTCTTACATACCTTGGAATTTTGGGAGTATCCAGCACTGCTGTTTCTTGATCAGGCTCATTCAAACCTATCTCTTCTTCCTGATTTACCGGATCAGGCTGACTCTGTCTCACCGGAGAGGATTGAGGTCCTTGAACACTGTCTTGGTCATCTTCATCAAACTCATAAAATCTTGAAGGCTTCTCAATTCCTTCATCAACCTTTACATTGGTGCTTTCTATCATCTTCCTCAATCTCTTATTGTAACACCGGTATGCTTTGCTTTGAGTGGAGTAGCCCAAGAAAATTCCTTCATCACTTCTAGCATCAAACTTTCCTAGATCTTCATCTCTTTTAATATAACACTTGCTACCAAATACTCTGAAATATTTCACAGTAGGAGTGATGCCAAACCAGAGTTCATAGGGGGTCTTACCGGTGTTGTTTCTGATTTGAACTCGATTGAGAGTGTAGACTGCAGTGCTGATAGCTTCTTTCCAAAACATTTGAGGAACATTTGCTTCCAACATCATTGTCCTAGCAGCTTCCTGGATGGTCCGGTTCTTTCTCTCAACTACTCCATTCTGCTGTGGAGTCTTAGGAGCAGACAACTGTCTCCTTATACCCTGTTTCTCACAAAAGTCAATGAATTCACCAGATGTAAATTCACCACCTCTATCAGACCTTAGACACTTTAGTTTCAATCCGGTTTGATTCTCCACCATAGCTTTGAAGATTTTGAATTTCTCAAAAGCTTCTGATTTTTCTTTTAGAAAGGTAACCCACATCATCCGGGAATGATCATCTATTAACACCATGAAATATCTATCACCTTGCAGACTCTTGATTCTTGTCGGACCACATAGATCAGTATGTACTAATTCCAACAATCCGGTAGAAGACTGATCTTTGCTTTTAAAAGAGACTCTGCTTTGTTTGCCTAACTGACATTCTTTACACACACTATTTGTAGGTTTTATCAACTTTGGAAGATCTCTCACAGCCTGAGTATTGCTTATTTTGATGATGTTATCAAAATTTACATGACACATTCTTCTATGCCATAACCAACTCTGATCAATTTGAACAAACAAACAACTTTTATTTGAACCAACCAGATGAAAGATGTTACCTCTTGTCTGAGTACCAGATGCAATTTCAGTTCCGGAGCTTGTAAAGATTCTGCATTTTCCATTCTTGAACCGGAGATCATAGCCTTTGTCCACCAACTGACCAACACTGAGAAGATTGTGCTTCAATCCTTCAACATACAGTACATTTCCTGTTTTGCTCTTACCATCAAAGGAAATAGTTCCCCTACCTCTGATTCTGCCAGCAGAATTGTCACCAAACTTTACCATTCCTCCTTCATATCTTTCCAAATCTAAGAACTTATTCTTGTCACCAGTCATATGGTGAGAACATCCACTGTCAATAACCCAATCATCCTTTTCTTCCACTTGAGCAGCCAAGGCTTTTTCAACAACTTTGTGATTGACAGATTCAGAGAGTATTGAATCTTCTTCCTTGATGGCTATAAACACCCACTCATTTCCGGATTTGCTTCCTAGTTCTGATTCATCATCTGTTACTCCTTCATTGTCATCTTCTTCATGAACATAATAGCAATTCTTTTGAAACCTTTGTCTGTGAGTATTAGATCTTGCAGATCTCTCCAGACATCTTGAGGCAAAATGACCAATCTTATTGCAGTTGAAACACTTAAAGGGTAGTTTTCCTTCATACTTACCGGATCCTCTTGGCAGTCTCTTTGCAATGAGGGCTTCAAGTTGAGCTGTTTCTGCTTCTTCTTCTTCCATGTCTCTTCTTGCTTGATCATACCATGACATTTTCCTTGATGAGTTTTCACCCGGATCAAATCTCTGTTTGCCTTTCACATAGGCACTGGCTTTGAAAGCAGATTCAGTCTTGGGAGGATCATCTCCAAACTTGGTCATTTCAAATGCAGCTAGTTTGCCAGCCAGTTGTTCTCTTGTGACAGTTGTGTGGGCTCTGAATTCATCAATGGCAGCAACTTTGATTTTGTAGGCAGCAGGAAGGGATCTTAGGATTTTGCAGACAATCTCATTTTCATCTAAAGTTCCACCAGCATTTCTGATTCCACATACCAGCTCATTTACTCTTGGCATAAAGGTAGTGATGTTTTCATCATCTCTCATTTTCAATCTTTCAAATTTCCCTTTCAGACTTTGCAACCTTGCACTTTTGACAAACTCATCTCCTTCATACAGAAGTTCCAGTTTAGTTAGGATCTCATATGCAGTGGGTAGGTCAATGACATTCAAGAGATCTGAGTCATTCAATGCGCTTAGAAGAGCTTCCTTGGTCCGCAGATTGTTTTCAGCTTCTGTGATTTCATTCAGAGTTGTCGGACCACCTTGTGGAGGTACATATGGTTTTGAAATCATACCCAGGTATGCTTTTCCCATGCATTCCAAGTGACACTTCATGCGAACTTTCCAGAGAGTGAAGTTGGTTCCATCGAACTTCGGACTATCCTTCTTGTATGACGACATCCTGGATCTCCTCAAGCGGTTAAGCTCTTGTCAGAGGAACTTGGCTCTGATACCAATTGTTGGATCTAGGGCATACAACTGAGAGGGGGGGTGAATCAGTTGTATAAAACTTCTTCTCATTCAAACACTTAACTCACTATTGTTAGTTAGCAGCATATCAAATAATCATCCATGGAAGCATAATACATAAACACAAGAGCAGATAAGCATCAACACATTGAACACCAAGATTTTGACGTGGAAAACCCGGTTAAGGGAAAAACCACGGGGTGATTAACCCAAGAATTATTCTCTGTTAGAAGAATAAAGAAAAATGAATGGCACATGCCAATAAGGGCTCACTGCCCGAGCACACTGCTCACAAAGAGGCCCACTGCCTACAAGGAGACACACTGTCTACAAAGTGATGAAAATCACAGTCTTGAACTGGAGAATGACATCTCTACCATGTCTGGATCAGTTCCAATTAAGCCCAACATCTCTGCTCTGCCCTTCGCACGTTTCTTCTCTATGCCACACTCATCCACACCTCTCACAACTAAATGAACTTACAAACCGTTATTTATACAAGACATCGACTCAGGAACAAGCATCTAAGTCGGCAAACAACCATAGGAGTATCCGCAAGATGAATAACACATCCGGTCGGCCATCACAAGAACATTCGCAGGATGAACAACTCATCCGGAAGAATAACTTCAATTCCGGGCTCTACCATCAATGCGGACCAACAACACAACCTAAACATGATCCAAGAACCTTCACAAGCCTGTCTGAATGTCCGGATACATCCGCACTTCCTCTGCTTACTGGGATCTCTTGTCTTCCTCATCCGGAACTTTAAGAACACAGTCTGTCGCCACTGTCATAATGCAAGAGGTACTTCCGGACCTCCAAATCATACACAAATCAGGATGATACATCACAAGGACATCCCAAACACTCCTTCCAATCCGCAGATTAGGATAATACAATTCCGGACCTCACCGGACCTTTTTGTGATCCTCTGTCACCTCCGGATACTTGCCGGACCCGGTTCTATACCGGCAGCCACAACTCCTTTAGATCTTCATGCGAACCTCTGAAATCTTAACTGTAGCATCTCAAGACTCATATCTACTAACCCTTTAATCTGCATCCTCCGGTTCTCATCCTATACAGTACATTTACCTTCTTCTCATCACTGTTCTTCACTGTTCCTGACTGAGACTAATTTTCTCAATATCCTCAGCACACAGCTCATCAAATCCTTCTTGTCAATGCAATATGAGTATGTTGACATCAATGACAACACTGGATAACCTCATACTTGCAACAATCAGATCATTAGAAGAAAGTATAAAGAGGTAGAAGTGTAATCACTAAAGGTGTGAGCTTCAATGTCAATTTTTAGACAGTAGAAGGACTGTCATACTGTAATATTTTGTAAGTGTGTACTCAATTTAGGGAGTAGATGCTTCCTTGGGAGTGACCCTAAATCAAAGTTACTCAGGGAGTAGTAGATTCCTTGGGTTGTAACCCTAAAACAAAGTTGTTATTTGAGCTTCATATATTGTGAGTTAATCCTCACCGTGGTTTTTCCCTTCTAGGGTTTTCCATGTATATCTGGTGTTATGTGTTGATGTGCATTATGTTAATCTTTCATGTTCATGTTAATGCTATGATGCTTAAGTTTTAATCTTCTCCGGATAAGTTGAAGTTGTTAAAATTGAAAATTGTTTAGATATCGATTCACCCCCCTCAGTATCTTGGTGTGTTCAATATTTCTTCCTTGGACTTTAAATTGTTCAGCTAGATGATGGTATCTTCATTTCTCAAGCTAAGTATTTCAAAGAGATGTTGAGGAAATTTGGTATGGAGGACTCTAAACTAGTGACTACTCCCATGGTCATTAGATGTCACTTGAGCAAGGATGACGAGTCTCCAGAGGTTGATCAAACTTCCTATAGATCTATGATTGGAGGATTGTTGTACTTGATTGCTTCTAGACCTGATAGCATGCATGCAGTATGTGTGGTTGCTAGATATCAAGCTAACTCCAAGAAAACACATGAGAAGGTAGTGAAAAGAATATTTAGATACTTGAAGGGAACTCTGGATTACGTCTTATGGTATCCAAGAGGTAATGAATTTGATCTGAGTGCCTACACTAATGCTGATTGGGCTGGTTGTGTTCATGATAGAAGAAGTACAAGTTGTGGTGCTTTTTTTTTAGGAAGCAGATTGGTTTCATGGCAGAGTAAGAAGCAAGATTCAGTGTCATTATCAATTGTAGAGGTAGATTATATTGCTGCAGCATCATGTTGTACACAAGTATTGTGGATGAAACAAACCCTGAAGGATATCAAGGTACTATATGATGAGCCTATTCCTATTTTGTGTGATAATACAAGTTCTATCAATATTTCAAAGAATCTAGTGATGCATTCTAGAACCAAGCATATAGCAATCAGGTATCACTTTTTGAAAGAGAAGGTTGTAGATAAAGAAGTAAGGTTGGACTATGTTCCAACAAAGGATCAAATTGCAGATATTTTCACAAAGGCTCTTGGAAAGGACACTTTTGAGGATCTCTGGTAGAGGTTAGGGGTAATTTCCCCTCCTTGCTAGATGCATAGTGGTGCATCTGTCTAGGGGGAGTTCATGCTATATTATTTTTCCTAGACTGATGGTGACTACCTCTCAGGGGGAGTAGGTAGTTGCAGTTGCTGTCAGAGGGAGCCTTGAAGAAGGGGGAGAGAAAGTGAAAATGTGCACCCTAGGAGGAGAGTTTGTGTCTTAAGGAGAAGAAGTAATTATCCTTTGTCCTTGATGTCAAAGGGGGAGAATGTGTAGGTATGTGTTTCCATCAATGCCAAAGGGGGAGATTGTTGCACATATCATACCTAAGGTTGTGATGTGGTTGTCATTGATGTCAACACTCATTTTGGACTGTCTGATACATTGCTGATGTTGGATGTCATGTTCAATGTAATATGGTTGTTGAAGTTCATGGTTGGATGTCATGTGGTTACTAAAGTTCATGGTTGGATGTCATGTTGAATGTAATATGGTTGCTGAAGCTCATGGTTGGATGTAATGCCTCGGTCAATACAGAGTTGAGTATGAAGTCATATTAATATGGGAATTAGAAGCATTAAGAAGACACATTAAATGTGAATTAGAAGCATCAAGAAGACATATTAAGATGGGAATTAGAAGCATCAAGATGACATATTAATATGGGAATTAGAAGCTCTAAAATGTATGTTTCTATGTCTGCATGAGCTATCATAAGAACACAAGTAGGTTTTGATCTCTAGAAAGTGATGAAGACTTCTACCATAGAAAGTTGTCAGGGAGACTACTTGGAAAAATGCTCTACATTCCTCCACATTTGCAAATATGATCATGCGGTTCAGGATCTAAGTTTAGTATGTTGTAAAGATGTTATATCCAAGAGATAAAGTTTGTATACCCTCAGCAATGAATGATATGAATGACAGAGTTCTGGTCTATGCTTTAATAGAGTAAAATGGTGATGAAGACTTGTTGGAATGCTCTACACTCTTCCGAATGTGAAGATTTGTCAATAGAATTTTGAGAACATGTTTAGAGAGGTTCAATGTATGCTTTTGTAAAGTATTTAGTGATTTGGTGTACCACAAGTAGTGGTTAATCTTCTAGGTGTACCGCCAAGGTGAAATGACTGTTATGCTACAAGCTTCATGTGCTCTTACCTAAGGGTGACCTATTTCAGATAGGTGTGACATGCAGGTGTTATTCTTTAAAGGATGATGCTATGAAGAATGTTTAGGACCAATCTAAGCATGTGTTGGGATCTGCAAGGTGTGTGTTTCCTTCTCAAGTGGCATGTAGTTCATGATAGGGCTTGCCCTATGCATGTTGTAAAATCTCTTTCTGAATTGTAAAAAGTAATATTCTTGTTGTATTGGCTGACTTGTAATGAAATCAATGTAATATCATGTATATATTGTGAACCTAGTTGATCTAGGTGAGGTATGATTGCAAAGATGAAAATATGAAAGTGTGAAGAGCAGAATATGAAGATCATATGCATTGTGATGTGCGACTGAAGGAGAAAGAGAAGAAGTATTAGAGGTTGTCCTGATTCATCTTGAAGACATTTTTGTGATAGGAAGGAAGTGAAGAGTGTGCCTAATTGATACAATCTTTAGAAGAAGTAGAAGTGCAATCATCAAAGGTGTGAGCTTCAATGTCAGTTTTCAGGCAGTAGGACTATCATACTATAATCATTTCTGTGTTTGTTCTTAGTTCAGGGAGTAGTTTATTCCTTGGGTTGTAGCCCTAAAACAAAGTAAGAAGGGAGTAGTAGATTCCTTGGGTTGTAGCCCTAAAACAAAGTCAGTAGGGAGTAGTAGCTTCCTTGGGTTGTAGCCCTAAAACAAAGTTAGTAGGGAGTAGTATCTTCCTTGGGTTAATGTAGCCTTAAAACAAAATTATAATTTTGAGCTTCATATATAGTGAGTTAATCATCACTGTGTTTTTTCCCTTCTTGGGGTTTCCACGTATATTTGGTGTCATGTGTTGATGTGTATTGTGTTGATCTTTCATGTTTATATTAATATTGTGATACTTCAGTTTTAATCTGCTCTGGAGAACTTGAAGTTGTTTAGATACTATTTCACCCCCATCTCAGTATCTTGGTGTGTTCAATAGAATGGTGATGTGGCTCACATTGTGTGACATACTCCACAGTGTGTGGAACATCCTGCTTAGTTTGTGGAGCATCCTTCTTAGCCTATATAGTAGCCTCATAAGCATTTACATGATGTGCTTTGTGCCTCATCATAGAATCCTCTGGCTCATGACTACATACAACCCTGCAAGCATGGAAAATGTGTAGTGATACCTTATGCTTCAAAGGCTCACCCTCATCACCATGGGATAGATGCATGCTATGTTCAAGAAAGGACTGTGTTAGTAAAATAATAGATTGGAGTGTCTGGGCCTTTGCACTCTCCTTCATAATTGAAGGGACTATGACATGGTGAATGGATGGAAAACTAGGGGGTCTCACTTTCTAGTCTTGTGCATAATGTGCCCCTATTTATCCTACATAGAGCCTTTGCCTCTTCCCTAGAAACCTCAAATATCAAAATAATTTTGGATCTCATTGAGGAAAAAGTCACAATAGACTTTCCTCAAGAAATACTAAGGTACTTCATGGTTATTACATAGGAGCTATTAAAAAACCATCCACCACCTATCCCAAAGATTGTTCTTTATCTACTCATGGTTGCACCAATGGATTGAAAACCTTTTGCAACTTGATTCTAACTGTGCATTATTTTTTGGGTTGGTGAATTATGTACATAATTTGTCTTTGATATTTTTTTGTCATTGACCATATCATAAGATAATTTTATGAAATAAAACTGATGATAATTTTCTCTATGGTTACATGTGTTCATTTTTTTAGTGACATAATCAATGTGAGATATTAAAGATTGCAATGATGTTGCAAGAGCTTGGTGGTGCATGTTTGAGGCATTAGAATTTTTAATGTGTCTATCAATGTTTTAATCTCAATTTTATTGGGTGATCCCACAATAGTGTGTTCCACATTTTGGCCTAAGTGGGATGCTCAAAATCATATTTTTTAGCAATTTTTAATTTGGGTCAATTATAGAGAACAAAATATAAAGAATTTAAGGATGATGTAAATTAATGAGTTGTGGCATTTTATATGTAGATTTAAGTTGTAATTTTTTTAAAAATTTAAAGAATTATTTCTATCATTTTTTTTTTGAGTGACATTATTTCATATCACATACCTTTCACTACAAATAAAAACTTTCCAAGATTTCATGGAATTGAATCATTAACTCCAATGTCTAGTGCACAGATATTTTGTGGAACAAAAATTTCAAACCTATATTATTCCATAACAGATTTCTTTTAGCATATCTATCAAAATTATTTTTTTCCTTTTTCATTGAAAGAAGGACATCTATGTGGAGTGTAGTGCATTTTTTGATATTTTTCTAACAATGTTATTTTTTCTAATGTCTTGAATAGAGGTCATTATTTTTTATAGTGGACCTACATTCATTATAAAATTTTAAAAAAATATAGTATTAAAGAAAACATAATATATATAATATTTTAGAAAGCTAATACTTAGAGATATATACTTACAAAATGGTATTCCAAAGGACTTCATTTGATCCCTCAAAAGATGAAGTAAAATTGTTTTCTTTTTAGCATTTTGATAGGTGCAGAGGAGACTTCATCAGTGGTTTGATTTAAGCCTAAGGAGGTTCTATCCGATGGGTTTGATTTGACCCCCTTCTATCAAACCTCCTTAGACAGAACCCCTCTAGGCTTAAATCATTGATTTTTCTAAAAAAATATGCGATTTAGGAAAAAATTAGGATGTTCTACAACTGGGACACACTATTGTGGGATTAGCCTATTATTTTCAACTTTCTCTAAAATATTTTGTTGTGTTTCAAGAGGATGTATGGGAATTATAGGAGAAGTTTGAGGGTGTTTGGTGCAGGAGCACCTTGCTAGCTTTAAGCCTCCATGAGGCAAATTTTGGTTTTAATCTAATTTTGGTGTTTTAATGATGTAATAAGGTCATGAATTAACCATTGGTAATGTATTAGAGGCATTTGATTAGGTTCTAGTGGGATTTGGAGTTATTTTTTTAAAGGATTGCAAAAAATCGTAATATTGTTAATATTGCAAAAAATGCAAAAAAAGGGCAAACAAAAGATGAATATGAAGGGTCATAGGGAGTTTAAAAGGTAGTTTCTCATATTGGAGGAGTTTTATTTTATTATTCTTGTAATAAAGGTCTATGTAAGACCACTCTTCATGTTTTAGAGGTCACTTGTAGTGGACTCTTAAGATTTGGTTAAGTTTAGTACTTTCTAAGTTGAGTAGTGTTAGTGGTTTGGCTATTTTTAGCCTCTTCTTTTTGCATGTAAAAGAGAGTGGATTGATGGAACAATGAAGATGGATGTAAAGACAATATTTATGCCTTGAAATTTCATGCAAGAGGTAGAGATGAAGGAGAGATGAAGGAAAGATGGAGGAGAAATGAAGTTTAGAGAAGAGAAATGAAATAAAAGTCTAGTTTTCTGCAATTTTTTGACTATTTTTTTACTGTTCCTGAGGCTGGTACGGCCTTGTACAAAATCCAAATGGTATAAAATTAGCTTTTATGGAAATATCTTGGAGTCTTATTTCTTTTGGCATTGGTTGCATCAATTTTTATTATGTTTTTTGAAATCTATGATGAATTTAGTGATTGATACTTCCAGTTCTATTTACTGTAATAGTCATCTTGTTTGGAATGGTATGGATTGTACAGATCAAGTAAAGGTTTGAAACTAATGGGAAAAGATGAGGATATGAGTCTAGTTTCATATTATTTTGGTTTGAGAAATTTTTATTAAGAATTAAGTGAGTTATGCCATTTTTGGTGAGGGTAGGTCTGCAATCTACTAGGGTCTCCATCTCTATAATAGTCCATTTTTGAAGAAACCTTTCAAAAACAACCTATGTTGCATGTGAGATATGTTGTGTAAGAGGATAATGGGTATCCAAATCAGTTTTTAGATCATGGGTTGGAGTTGTATTCTAAAAATTATGTCAAATTAACCTTATTTGCTGCTCTCATCAAAGCATAGTGGAAGTTTGTGAGTTATGGGTGAATCCTCCATGCCTCTGCATCTTGTGAGTTTTGGGTGAATCCTCCATGTCTCTGCATCAAATTTGTATCAGAGCTTAGAAGGTCTGGGCAAAGAAAGAGTTTGGCTTTGTGTTTGTGTGTTTGTGCAGGTTGAAGAGAGAACCTAGTTGCCAAAAGACAAGGTAGAGAAAAGAAGAAGAGACCTAGGTGAGGCAAAGACAAGAGGAAGCAAGGTGAAAGAGACTTACTTGAGGAAAGATGGATTTGTTTAGAAGGTACTTTCATGTTGGAGGTTCACAAAAGAAGAAGCAAGAAGAAAAAGAGATGAAGAGGAAAGAAGAAAAGATGAGGCAAATAGAGGTTGAGAAAGAGATAAGAGAACTAAGGCAAGCTATGGAAGAGATGAGCAGAAGGATGGAACATGAGATGGAGCAGTTGCTCAAAAGAGCACTTAGTTGGCACTTGACAATAAAAAAAAAAGTATCATGGCCTATTAAGAAGATAGTTCACAGAAGAAAACAAAGAATAGTTATTGAAGAGTGTTGGTCATGATGTTAGTCATAAACAAGCATAGAATAAAAGTACACATTAACCTTTATTCATCTTGAAAGATACGATGAATTCAGAGAATTCATGATCCCAAGTCTCCGGTGATTAGGTCTTAATCTTCTAACGTTACTCAGAGGTTGATGTGCGTTGCTGTTTCCATTTTGGGGCCTTACATAAAGTTCATCATCATGGCGTTATTTCTGCAAAGATTCTTCACAGAGAGGTCATTTTACACAGTTATTTGATTCAATGATATAGTTATACTCAAATATTTGCATGATATTTATTAGTAATGCATGCTTTAGCTTCAAATATGCTAAATATTTCCACTTATCTATGGGATATCCACATATTTGTATTGTTTGCTTGAGATGTTTAGTTATTTCCAATTATGATAGTGAAATGTTCTAAAATTTAAAGAAATTGAAAAGAAATGCTTCAAATGAAAGATGAATCTTCAGCTATTGAACCACATGTATATCAGATACAGTCATGAAGAGAAGAAAACAAAACCATATGTTCACCAGGACATTCCACAGCTAAATACAGTAGGTGCTAACTTCAAAGGAATTGTGTGAAAACAATGTAAGTAGACATGCACTCCAAAGGACGTAGCAAATCACCACATAAATCCAGAATTCACACATTGATTACTCAAGATTTACTATTAATTGTAACCAAAACAGTCTTCTCATTCACTCAGTATGAAAAGATATAAATGTATACAAAAAGATTTGAAAATGAGCCCTGAATATTTCAGAAGACAAATTTCAATTAAGTTTTGAATATTTCAAATGAAGCATTCCTACACCTTTTATAGAATAAGGTGAGGAATCCGTTACAAAAAGATCAGCGATCATGATTCATCTATGCATATCTACGGTCAATATTTCCTTTGACTACATCAACCTTTACAAAATGGCACAAGTTGCCAGCTGGCAACTATCTAAAAAAACCTATTTTCACTAAGTATCTGATGCTGATATTCAATCTATGATGCATCATCACTTACTTTATCAGAGTCATGCTCTTCATCACCAGGTGCATCACTTCCTAAACTTTCATCATCATGATGATAATGACTACGCATATGAGGTTGAATGATGCTCGGGACCTGCTCATATAATTGCACAATTTTATCTATTTCCCCGCCATCTTGAGTCTTTGCTTTGATCATGGCGTGCTTGTGTGCCTCGTATTTGTGCCTGCTACTGTCCAGCTTGCTCTTCCTGTCTTGCAGCGTCTCATTGTACTTCTCCATCTTGACTTTGATTCTCATTATTTTATCTATGACTTCTTCTGTCAAGTGAACAAGTGGATCATCTGCTATTGATCATCTTGATTTTCAACTTTCCCTTCCACTTTTCCTTCTAATGTTTCCAATATTTCTACCTCAACAGACATTAAATCATGCAACTTCATGCTGATATCTCTCAGTTTATTATTGCATCTTCTGAGTACTCCACATTCAAATTGAATGTCCTTATACCATATGTCAATCAACAAGGTAGTATTATTGTTTAGTACCTATTTATTGATGAGTAGCTGAGGATTTATCCTCCTTATTTCTCCCAGGATATTTAATACTTTTTTCAGTTGGTATGACCTTTTTCCTGTCTGCATCTGCAATTTGTCTACCTTGGTCCTAGAGTCATTGAGAGTATTCCACCTCTTCAAAGAGGCCTTTACTACTTCCTCTGCATCACCCAATGTGGATGACATCCATCTCCTTAGTACAGATGCCTCATTTTTCATGAGGTCTAATTTATTCACCTCCTCTTGAGAAATAACAGTCAATGGGACTGCATGTTCAGTTGAAGTATCTTCAGTCTTGGTTAGCCTTCCTATGTAGGCATGCAACTGAGCAATGTGCTCTTTGTGTTGCTTATTTTTCTCCTTCTCTCTTTTCACCTTTTGAATTAAAGAATCAATAATATCCTTGCCCTCTTGACCCTCTTGGTCTTCATTGGCAAATCCTAAGTCTACTGTGCTGATCTGGAATTCATCTAAGGTAATTTTACCTTTTTCTTTCTCCACAGTAGGTACTGCAATCTATTCGGTCCTCCTCCCAGTTGTTGGATCTCTTTTGATGGGTGAAGTCATTCTGGCCTTCCTCTTAGGTTTTATTATATTTTTAGAGAATAGGGTGGAGACATCAAATTCTTGAATTTCAAATTCTTCTTCTACATTTACCTCTTTCTCCAACCACGGAGGTACCTGATCATGTTTCTCTGCATCATCATGATGTTCACTTGTGTCTCCTGTTTCTGTCAGTAGATGTGGTGGAGAAGGTGATTTCCTTAATTCTTCTTCATGATGCTCACTTTGACGTTGATCCTATGGCACATCCTCCTATTGAGGAACTTCTTTCTCCAGAGGAGCATCTTCTTGAGGTGGAGGATCTTGTGCAACGTCCACATGCTGATCATGATGATCATGATCCTTTTCTGTCATTACCTCATCCTCCTTTGGCTTTTCCTCCTGCTGAGGAACATTCTCAATTGTGGATAATTGAGAAGTCTCCTTAAGTGCTGGTGCTGGTTCTATAATCACAATTTGTTTTGCACCTGTGCTTATTTCTTGAACCTTGGCAGTAGGATCTTCTACCACATCTTTTTCATCAGCTCTCTTTTCCTGAACCTCTACTATAGCAGGTTTTGCTGATGCATCTTGTGCACTTGGTTGGCTTATTTCTGAAGCATGGCCTTCTGCTTGTGCCATCTTCACTTCTTCTGTAGGTTGCCCTTTGTCAGGTGATCCTGTTGGATGTTCAGGACTTACATCCTGTTTATCTGTTATGTCTATCACCGCAGGATTTGTCACCTTTGCAATCAGTGTATCTAGCCCCATTTCTTGGGCTATCTGCTCTGGGCTCTTTTCCTTTTCAGCTTCCACTTGCTTCATCTCCTCCAGTATTGTTTGAACTGTTGGAGTCTTATGAGGGGTCATTTGCGTACCTGCAACAAGGGTTTCCATCTTTTGTGAAGATACCTCCTTCACAACCTCATCATCAGACAAATTTATTGTCTCGTCTAGCGAGATGTGACCTTCTTCTAGTGTTTGAGAGGTTTCTTTCATCTGTTCTTTTGCAAGTTTAGTTTTGAACTTGACGATGGTAGGAAGTGGAACATTATGTTGAAGTTCCCTATGCACTTCACTACCTGCCCCTTGTAACAATGTAGGGGATTGTTTTATTTCACCCCTCATGGAGGTTCTCAGTTTCTTAGGTGGGGTAGACACCACCACCTATGGAGCTCTTCTTTTTCTTTTTATTATCAAAGGAGCCTCTTCTTCTTCAGGCTCTTCCTCCATGAGGATATCCTCTTCATCATGTTTCCTTGAGGATTGACCCTCTTCTAGGGTCTTAGTAATTCCAGCCTCTACTGTCTTACTCTTCTTGGACTTTCCTTTCCTTGTCCTTGGAGGGGATGCTGATCCTGATCCAGATCCTGATCCTGATGCTGCTGCCTCCTCAGCTACAAATACTGCCCTTTCAATAATAACCCCTTTGGGTTCCTTATCTACTTTCTTGCCCCTTGGGGGTCTTTTGCTCTATTGTTGTGGTGGAGGGTGTCTATCTCCCTTAGACTTTCTCTTCTCATTCAGGAAGTCATCATACTCTCCATCGATAATATCTTGTCCCTTCTTCTTGTTGTCCACCGTAATGACAACACCCTTCTTCTTCAATGCCCCTATCTATTCATCAACCTAGGCTTGGGTTAGTTGTATGATCCTGGCAATTAAGGGTCCAAGGATATATCCTCCTGGATGGTGAGATCAGGTGCAGAGATGGTATCATTATATATTTTCTTCTGTTCATATTCATCTACAATTATCCTACCATCATCTTTCTTCAATTGTTGGGGGATGGGGATGCAATCAAAGGTTCTGATTTGATTCAAAGTTAGCCTTTGATATCTTCTTCTTCTTGCCTCTGCTTCATCTTCACAGTCAGCCCAGAAGTCTTCTAGGTACCTCTGATGAATAGGCTTTCCTATAATTTTCTGCATCCTGCCGTAAGGATCATATGGTCTTGTCAGTGGAAAAGGCTGCAGTTTTATTTTATTCAAGGTGACCATCACCTTCTTTATGTTCTCATAATCGGGGCACATATACCAGCCAATGGTGACTGGAAACAAAATTGGTGGTAGCTTCTTTGCATCCTTGTATGTTTTTATCATTGTGGAGCTCTGCCTGATGAACTCCATCAGTATCATTGCATCAGTGGGATACCTTGGCAGCATGAGGGGATTTCCTTCAAAACCCTCAATCCTTATGTAGAAAAAGGTGGCAAACTGAATATACTAGGCTCCATGCCTGTAAATTATCTCTTGAGCCTCCATGCTCAATCTCTTTGTTCTGTCCTCCTCCATGGTCCTCACCAAATGCATAGAGAATGCATCATTGACCATTTTGTAGTCTTAGAGGTAATTGGCGCTTTGCAGCTAGGGATGATGATCCCAGATATGCACAACATTAACTGTTCCTGTGACTTTCCCATCTGTAACCAGTGCATCAAATGTGCCTTTATAAGCACAGGAGTAGACGATGTATGAGGTCATATAGAAAGCACAATTTGAACCTCCTAGGTTCATCAACTACTCATGTAGAGCATCACTTATTAACTGGCCCCACAGTGGCTTGATATCTGAATACAAGCACATCATTATTATACCATACATCCAGTCTCTAAAACTACCAGCATCAGGCTGGCCTGTTACTCTGTTCAATAGTGCAATCATGTATTGATATTCATCAGCAAAATCATATTTGAATAGATGCACAAGAAGTTTGGCTCCTGCAGGATATGTACTATTTTTAGCCCTTCATTGATACATATTCTTCCTGGCTTGTTTCTTGTTGTTTTCATATTCTTTCTTTGACTTCTTTAGGTCCACACTTTTAACCTTGCTACCCAATGGCAATCCAAATGTCCTGGAAAGACCCTTGATGGATAGGTCATCATATATCCTCTCGTGCTTCATTACCTGCCTGGTCTCTGGATTGTAGTTCCTGGCACATTCGATAACTAGTTCCGGAGATTCCATGGAGTATGGAAAACTGGTGGCATTCCACATCTCGGATACAAAAACTGCATCCAGCACTGGACTCTTGTTATTCTCATCATTCAACCTAGCTGACCATGCTTCCAAATTGGTACTTCCCTGATGGGTATCTGTAATTGCACCATATTTAAACAGGACGCCCCTCTGGGAGGAGAACATAGGCCTATCAAATTCTGCTTGACACTTTACTAACCTCTTGTCAGCCATGGGTGCCTGCAATTAACCAAATCTTGTCTTACAATGGGTATACACATGCATGCATATTACAATTAACTTTACTAATCACCATGCCTACTGTATATGTTCAACATTACTTAATCATATGGATGCATAAACTAGAACTTCAGATTAACCATCCATACCTGACTATTACAGAAATGACAGGATGAGGGTTTCATTTACTTACCTGGATATGCAAACTTCCTCTTATACCAGTGGACTTTTTGACAGTGCTCTTAATTCAGCTGATGATCATGCACTTCCTTCTGTCTGTGAACTCAATTCATGCAACTATCGCCTGTATGAGGATATGGAGGCTAGTGCTCTGTAAAAATAATTTTATCGCAAGGTAAATTTGAAATGATGATGAATTTACCCTTTTAACGATGTACTTAGGGTAAAATTAGGGCAAACCTGACAGATTGGATTTTACTCGTTGATTATCGGCGCGAAAACGCAGGATCGCTAGGTGTTTCATCGAGTTTTGTGGTCGGCAGGAACCACCTACCATGTCTGTGCGCATTAAATGTTAATGGCAGAAAAGGGAGCGGGGTGATATTCATAGGATAGGATGATATTCAAAAATATTGGGTCAAATTTAATATGATCATCCTCCTTGAGAGGAAAAAACTTTCGCGATAATATCAGGTGACGAACGCACCTTTTGGTTATGTTTAGCACATCAGGAGGATATCTAGATATATCGGGTGATGTTTCAAAAGTGATGATGATGACCAGACAAAACTATACTGTCTCGCTTTTGAAATATCAGGATGACGTCATCCTGATTTGCTCAATGTATCGGCAAGGCATCATGATGTCATCGTCATGATATATAAGTAGGATCATGTTTATGAAATATCCTGCCGAGAGGTAAATGTGATGATGATGTCATCATCATGTTTGTTTTTTCATTTATCAGACTTGGATGACGTCTTCAGGATATTGGCTTAGGGGGATATTTCACAGTAGGAGGATATTATGAAATATCGGGTTACTTTGAAAAATATGATCCTCGCGAAATGCATAAGGCTATTGACGGGTAAAGGTTACTATCACTTAAAATTGATGTCTGGATATTCAGACCGCATGATTTTATCAGGTGATATACTATATCGAGGTGACCTTTTATAATATGACTGATGTTTATGAAATATGATCCTCCCCCTGGGAATATTAGGTTTGACTCAAAATTTGACCACTCATAACTTTCACATCCTGATGAATATCAGGGTGATGTAAAAGACAAACCTGCATGGAATTTAATGCTCTTTCTAAATATGAGGTTTAGGAATAAAATATGAAATTTGACGAACTGACCTCATGAGGATCACTTACCCATCCTTTTCAATGCATGATGATCTGCATGACTTACTTTTACCAGACTGCCAGAAAGCACAAAACACAAGCCAAAAAGTTGGGTCCCTGTTTTGTCAAGTCAAAATGGACTGTGTTGTGTAACCACACAACAAAGAGGAAGTTGCAGCAATAGGACAAATTGAATGTAGCCCGAAAGTGCAGCAGCAAGAGATTGATCAAATCCTTTGGAAGGAGATGACAAGTTTGGACAAAGAGGAATACTACTTTGTATATGAAAGTCTTAAGCAATTAATAACTATGATGGAGGAATTAGAAGATGTTGTTCATCAAAGGAAACCCTTGGAGGACAAGTTTGAAGTAGAGTGCATAGTGCAAGGAAGCAAGGAGGAGACCTCAAGGTCTCAATATTTTATTTCTAATATTTCATTGGATTATGTATGTGCAGGTTATAAAGAGCAAGAAGAAGTGCCTACAATGTATGAAGATGATGGTGAAGAAGATGTTGCCAAAACACTTAAGGAAATGATTTCTTTTTCAGATGAATATGCTGCCAGTGAAGACATAGAAGATATTACTAAGGTATATACACAAGAAATGGAATTTTGGAGCCTAGAAGCTGAGAGAATGTTGAATAAGAGATGGCATAAGAAAAAGAAGAAGGACTCAGGGATAGTTGCAAAGATGAAGGACATGTTGCAGAAGAACTAGAGAAGTAGGAAGAAAGAGTTGATTTGCATTCAAGAGGACTTGAATTTTGTTTTCTTCGGGAGTATGGTGCAGGAGCACCTTGCTAGCTTTAAGCCTCCATGAGGCAAATTTTGGTTTTAATCTAATTTTGGTGTTTTAATAATGTAATAAGGTCATGAATTAACCATTGGCAATGTATTAGGGGCATTTGATTAGGTTCTAGTGGGATTTGGAGTTATTTTTTTAAAGGATTGCAAAAAATCGTAAAATTGTCAATATTGCAAAAAATGCAAAAAAAGGGCAAACAAAAGATGAATATGAAGGGTCATAGGGAGTTTAAAAGGTAGTTTCTCATATTGGAGGAGTTTTATTTTATTATTCTTGTAATAAAGGTCTATGTAAGACCACTCTTCATGTTTTAGAGGTCACTTGTAGTGGACTCTTAAGATTTGGTTAAGTTTAGTACTTTCTAAGTTGAGTAGTGTTAGTGGTTTGGCTATTTTTAGCCTCTTCTTTTTGCATGTAAAAGAGAGTGGACTGATGGAACAATGAAGATGGATGTAAAGGCAATATTTATGCCTTAAAATTTTGTGCAAGAGGTAGAGATGAAGGAGAGATGAAGGAAAGATGGAGGAGAAATGAAGTTTAGAGAAGAGAAATGAAATAAAAGTCTAGTTTTCTGTAATTTTTTTGACTATTTTTTGCTGTTCCCAAGGATGGTACGGCCTTGTACAGAATCCAAATGGCATAAAATTAGATTTTATGGAAAGATCTCAGAGTTTTCTTTCTTTTGGCGTTGGTTGCATCAATTTTTATTATGTTTTTTGAATCTATGATGAATTTAGTGATTGATACTTCTAGTTCTGTTTACTATAATAGTCATCTTGTTTGGAATGGTACGGATTGTATGGATCAAATACAGGTTTGAAACCAATGGGAAAAGATGGGGATATGAGTCTAGTTTCATATTATTTTGGTTTGGGCAATTTTTATTAAGAATTAAGTGAGCTATGCCATTTTTGGTGAGGGCAGGTCTGCAATCTACTAGGGTCTCCATCTCTATAATAGTCCATTTTTGAAGAAACCTTTCAAAAACAACCTATGTTGCATGTGAGATATGATGTGTAAGAGGATAACAGGTATCCAAATTAGTTTTTAGATCATGGGTTTGAGTTGTATTTCTAAAAAGTATGTCAAATTTACCTTATTTGTTGCTCTCATCAAAGCATAGTGGAAGTTTGTGAGTTATGGGTGAATCCTCCATGCCTCTACATCTTGTGAGTTTTGGGTGAATCCTCCATGTCTCTACATCAGTGTTTTTAGGTCATGTTCTTCTACCTCATTTTCTTCGTGGATTTGATCAAGTGAATGACAGTTTTGAGGTCCAGAGGAGGGTTTGAATTGAGTAAAAATAAAAATTCAACAAACCAAAACCAATGCAAGAAAAAATAATTTAATCTTAACTAAAATTATGAAAAAAATGATATAAATTACCTCAACACATTAGGCATTGTTGATGAGGTGGAGATGGCTTGGATTCAACTTAGAAAAGTGGTTGTAATTTTCCTTACTCATGTTTTGCTACCAATTAAGAAAATAAAATGAGAAAAGGCATCTCTCACCTACTATTTATTTTTTGTTTTATGATAGTTATAATGTGAGGATGCTGACAAGTTATTGTTAAGTCCTAACACTTTAGTTGAAAGATGTATTAGTTTGTCAACCAAGAAGTGTCCAAGGTTGTAAGCAATAGGGGATTGGTTTGGACATCTCAAATCAGTAATAGTTTTCTAGATTTTTAAGCAAGCTTTTAACAGAATAAACCTAAACTAGAAAGCATACAGCTTAATCTACAAAGCATTTGAACTTAACCTATAAAGCATATGAAATCTAAACTAGGAATCAACACATAAACTCCTTAACTAAGAATTTGAAAGAAACAAGCTAATCTAAGAAAGCAAGAAATTCTTTAAATCAAACTTGCATTATCAACTGGTCTCAAACTTCTGCATCTAAGCAAGAGCTCTAGAAATTACATAATAACACACAAAACTTAAAAAACTTACAACTTAAGAAAAATAACTGAACACAATATCCTGCAGGGTTACAACACTATCCTACCATACCACCATTAAACAAAAGGTTATACTAACCTAAAACAAAACATTCACATAACATAATATAAACAACACAATCATACAATCATAAATCCTTTGAGTGGATAGCTCTCTGAAGATCTTCTACTGATTCAAATCACATTCACCATTTGATAGCTCAAAAATTTCATTCACATGCACATTACTCAAAATAATATTACTCAGAACAGAACTTGATTGTCTTCCTTCATAGCATAACATAACATAAATGAACATAACATCCCATAACATCCCTGTTTTGAGGAATAATAAGATAATCTATACTACCAAAATCCTAGATACTTGGGCGGCTTATTAATGCCACTGAAAAAATCTTTAACAAGATAAACAGATTTTAACTAAACTAATTGTCTTTCAAATACAACATATTAAAGGCTCAGTTTCCATTTGATCATGTTTTTCATTTTCTATATCTGTTGAAAGAGGTGAGCCAAGCATATCTATATTTTGGTCAAATACATATTCTTCATTATTTCCCCCTATAGGGTCTTGCTCTATTTCATCTATACCATCTAGTGGAGGTGGCTATTCATTTGGTAGGATTGTTTCAGGCTCATTTCTATCCAGTGGCTATTTGGACATTGAAATTATTTCCACAGAATCTTGTTCTTGTGCTTCAGTTTCTTCAATATTCATATGGGCTAGATTTTGTCCATCTACCTTCTCTTGTTCTTTCTTAGGTGGGGGAGTTTCTTTTTTAGACTCATAAGTGTCATTTTTTTCTAGGGTTTCATTTTCACTTTGTTGTCTATCCCGCCTCTTCCTTTCTGGGATAGGTTGCTCACAAGCAACAGAACAACTGAAGTCCATAGCTAGTCTTTTGCTTCTTCTTAGAGGATGGGGTATTTGCAATTTTTCTTTAGGCCTCTGTTTTCTTGTCCTAGGCAGGCTTTCTGGTTCTTGTCTGGAATCAACGAATTCCACATTCTCCCATTTTTTTGGAGTCTCTGAAATATTATGTGTCCCAGGGGGTTCATCAGTTTCTGAAGGGATTAGCACATGTTCAGGTGCCTCACCTTCGGGAGCCCCTCTATGAAGTTGGGGTCTTGGAGAAGGCTCCCTAGGGTGTTCTGTGGCTATTCTAGATGATTCTCCCCTATCAAAGTGCCCTGTGGGTGCTGGGGTTTCAAAATTTCTAAGAAATCTTTGCCACGTTTCATCTATTTTCCTCTTTTTCAACAGTTGGTATTTACAAATTAATGAGATGAGACCATGGTGTTTCAATGGTCTAGACCCAATTTTATATCTAATGAGGGAATTATACAAGAAAGTGGGAAGGTTGATTCTTAATTTAGGGTTTTCAGCGCCGTGGTGCAAATGAGTGAGTAGGCAAAAGGGGGGACCTACAATAGTAGCACATTGGTCGTCACATGTAAAGTATTTGATAATCCATGTGACTATCATTCTCCATGGTTCTACTATTAACATTCTTTGAAAAACCTTGTTTTGCCCCCTAGGACTTATGACTAGCAATGGCTAGGGTTACCCTTCCCTCAAGAAAATTTCTAACATTTTTTGACAATAAATATTGGTTGATTTTGCTAAATTTACTCCATTTTTAACACCAGACAATTCAGAAATGATTCAGGCACTTACCTTGAACTTTCTCCCTCATACAACCCTCATACAATGGAGTGCCCGTCTGAGAAATTCTCAACAAATTTATTAACTAGATCCACATTGTGTCCCTCAAATTTCTTAATAAAGTCCAGCGACCCTGCTTTTTGAAATAGCTCTAAAATGTTTTGTACGGCCAACAACTTCTCTGCAGAATTAGATTCTAATTTCCACTTCACCCCCATACTAGTTTCTCTGATAATCCCAGCTGAATTCTTTACTAAACTGCTATGACAACAAAGGTGACTAATTGTTTAAGTTGATTGAATTAAAGGATCGAATGAAAACCAATTTCACGGCTAAATGTATTTGTATTAAAAAATAAAAGAGTGAGCTAGCGGTGATGTGATATATGTCAACTCAACATGTTAACATGGACCTCGTTCTCATTATTATAATACATGGAGTAGATTTAATGTACCATCATATCCTTCAGTTGAAGTATAGTTCCCATGGATTTCTAATTTTGGGAAAAAGGGTAAAAGTGTGCCAATCTATTAAATCTTATTTACAATATATTGCTTAATTAAGAAAGAATGTGTACATACCTTATGCCCTGAAAATGATTTGGAATTCACTTCACCTTTGTTGATGTAATGGCCGCATTTATGGTTTTTGAAATCATCAATGCAAAGATTGGATGGGATGGCAAATAGGTTCGGTGGATTTATTAATGATGATGATGATGTGGATGGAAGTGTTTAAGTACTATGATATTAAGTGATCATAATAATTCTCACTTATTATGATAGGGAGTGGCAACATAAGGAATTAGTTTTAATGAATGTCTTGGTATGAAAGAGTTGGGTGGCCAAAATGGTATGAATGGGTATGCTCTGAAAGTTTCAGAGTATTTTCAAGGGGTTAGAAGTTCTAGAGCGTCGAAATTAGATGCTCATGGAATGACCATAACAGAAGCAAGGGAACAAAATTCTAGAGTACTGGAATGGGATACTACCAGAGAGAAGATACAAAGTTCTGGAGCATCGCTAAAAGATGCCACTGGAACGCAGGAACGAAGCATCACTGAAAGATGCCACTGGAACGCAGGAACAAATTTATGGAGCATCACTGAAAGATGCCGCCGGAGCGTAGGAATAAAGTTCCAGAGCATCGCAAAAAGATGCCACCAGAACGTAGGAACAAAGTTTCGAAGCATCACTAAATGATGTCGTTAGAACATAGGAACAAAGTTCTAGAGCATTGGTGAAACATGCCGCTGGAACACAGGAACAAAGTTCCAGAGCATTGCTGAAAGATGTTGTTGGAACACAGGAACAAATTTTTGGAGCATCACTGAAAGATGCCGCCAGAACGAAGGAACAAAGTTCCAGAGCATTGCTGAAAGATGTCGTCAGAACGTAGGAACAAAGTTCTAGAGCATCGTTAAAAGATGCTACCGAAACACAGGAACAAAGTTTCGGAGCATCGGTGAAGATGCTAACGAAACTTAACATGGGTAGGAATGAAGTTTTGGAGCATCGGTGAAGATGCTAATGAAACTTAACATGGGTAGGAATGAAGTTCTGAAGCATTGGTGAAGATGCTAATGAAACTTAACATAGGCAGGAACAAAGTTCTAGAGCACTGGTGAAGATGCTAATGAAACTTTGCACTATCCGGAGGTAAATTCCTGCAAAACAATAACAAAATCTAAATAAGTAACTAAGATAAATACACAATAACTTAAAGAAATTCTTAGAATTGAACACACATACACACACACATTTTTTTATGGTTATACCTCCTCTGCCAAGGCAGGGTTGATACATTGGTTCTCTCCTTGCATCTCTACTATTTTTATAAATTCCTCTTTGTTTAAAGGTTTGTGGTAAATCTGCAATCGATGACCGTTGACTAGGAGTGTTCGAGTGTCACCATCTATGGGTTTAAGTTGCACTGCTCTATTTGGAAATACTTTAGAAATCTTGTATGGACCCAGCCAATGAGTCTTCATTTTACCATTTTGATCTTTATATCTGGAGTCAAACAACAATGCCTAATCACCATTGTGGAACTCCCTTCCTTTTATATGCTTGTTGTGCCAAGCTTTTTGTTGTTGTTGAACCAACTTAGCTTGGTGAATGGATTCCAAGTAGAGTTCACCTAGTTCACTAAGTTGTAGGACTCGTTCAACCTAGGCTCGATCAAGGTCGAAGCCTACTTCTATTACGGTTCTGAGCATTTGTAATTCAAATTCAATGGGTAGAAGAGGTTTCTTTCCAAAGACCAATTCATAGGGAGTGAGACCAGTGGTTGATTTCCATGTTGTGTTATAGGCCCAGACTGCCTCATGCAGTTTCCTAGCCCAGTCCTTCCTTCCCGATGAAACCATTTTTGTTAGGATGTTTTCAAGCTCTCTATTAGTGACTTCCACTTGACCATTTTCTTGTGGGTGGTAAGGGGATGATTTGTTATGATTTGGAAATGGTCAATGAATGCCAATAGAACTTTAGACATAAATTGTGGTCCCTGATCTGTGACAATTGATTTGGGGGCTCCAAATTTGAGGAAGATTTTGTTATAAAGGAAATCTATGACTTGTTCTTCCTTAGAAACTTTCAGTCCTTGAGCTTCTGCCCATTTGGTTAGGTAGTCAGTACAGACCAGGATGTATTCTTTACCCTATGAAGGAGGATCTATGGGTCCTATGAAATCTAGTTCCCATTTTTCAAAAGGTTCAGAAACTACCTGTGGCTGCACAGGCATTTTGCTAGATGTGGTAGGTCTCCCTACTCGTTGACATTCATCACAATGGTGAACATATTTTTTACATCTTTATGCATGGAGGGCCAATAGTAGCCTACGCCTAAGATTTTGTGGGAGGTTCTTTTTGCTGAATAATGACCTCCAGAGAGATCATCATGGCATGCTCTTAGTATACTATATGTTTCATCTGATTTGATGCAGCAGCGTAAAACCAGATCAGGTCCACTCTTAGATAGCATACCGTTGACCCATTTGAAATAGGCACTTTCTTTGATGAGGCGTTTCTTTTGTTTTGATGTAAAATCTGGTGGAAACTCAGAG
Source organism: Cunninghamia lanceolata (assembly GCA_027924645.1). Lineage (NCBI taxonomy): Eukaryota > Viridiplantae > Streptophyta > Pinopsida > Cupressales > Cupressaceae > Cunninghamia > Cunninghamia lanceolata. The sequence continues at coordinate 172,578 of BSBN01000474.1, read as the reverse complement.
GTGGCTAGATAGTTGGCTATGTCTGCAAACCAGGGTGTTTTAATAGAGATGGTGAATATATTTTCATCTAGAAATTTATCTTGAATAGCTCGGCATAGTGTCCATTGTCTTGTTTGATTCAGGATAAAAATATTGCGACCACGTTAAACTTCCTGGGCTTATCAATGATGGTTACATTAAATTCTTGGAGAAGTAATAACCATCTGATTATCCTTCCATTCACTGTAGGTTTGTTCATTAGGTACTTAATGGATGAATGGTCTATGAACACAGTTACGTTATACCCTGTAATGTAATGTCAAAATTTATTGATTGCATGAACCACAACTAAGAATTATTTCTCCATAGTAGTGTAGTTTCGTTCAGTGGGAGTCAGATTCTTACTTATGAAATATATAGCATACTTCCCTCCGTTCTAATCTTCCTAGCCTAAAACTACTCCAATCGCATCATTGGAAGCATCTACACAAATATGGAAGGGAAGGTTCCAATTAGGTCCTCGTAAAACTGGAGTAGAAATGCTTTTTTCTTTAATGATGTCAAATGATATTTGACATTCTGTTGTCCAGGCAAATTCTACATCCTTTTGAGGAAGGGAGAACATAGGAGATGTGATTTTACTAAAGTTTTCTATGAACCTTCGGTAGTATCCATCATGACCCAAAATGATTCTGACATCAGTTTGGTTTTTTGAAGTCTCAAGTTGTTGTATCACTTCATTTTTTTAGGATCTACCTTTATCCCGTTGGCTGACATGTGGTTTCCCAGCACTATCCCTTGTTCTACCATTATTAGACATTTTTCATGACTCAGGGATAATTGATGGTCTTCACATCGTTGCAATACTTTGTCTAAGTTTTTAAGGGCTTCATCAAAAGTGGAACCATATACCATGAATTCATCCATATAAACTTCCACACAATCATTTAAAAGTTCAATAAAGATGGCCAGAACAACCCTCTAAAATGTTGTAGGGGCATTACATAGTCCAAAAGGAAGAACTCGATATGACAAACATCCCCCAAGGATAGGTAAAAGTTGTTTTGTCCTCGTCCTCTGCTGCTACTTGTATCTAGATATATCTGTTGAATCTGTCCAAGAATGAGAAATACTTTCTCCCTGCTAAGTTATCCAAGACTTGGTCTATGAAGGGCAGTGGAAAGTAGTCTCTATAGGTTTCTTTATTGATTTCTCTATAATCTGCGTACAGTCTCCATTTCCCATTTTTATTGGCACCACTACCAAAGGCGAGACCCATTTGCTGTCAAATATGGGATAGATGAACCCCACTTGTAGTAGTTTTTCAATTTCTATTTTGATGATATCTTTGAGAGCAGGGTTAAGTCTACGTTGTGGTTGACAAACAGGTCTAACATCTTCAATATAGATGTGATGGGTACAAATGGATGTATTCCTCTCATGTCTATGCAGTCCCAAGCAAAGATTTGGATCTGTTCACCAATACATCAAATAGCTTGAGCTCATCCATTTCTATTAACTAGCTATTGATTATTAAGGTTTTCCTTGGTAATAACATAATAGTTTTGGTTCCTGGGTAGTTGGAGGTGACTGTGTGACTCTTTTTAATGTGTTTAGTAGACAACTATGTGGTATGATTTTATGGAATCTAGCTATATCTTCAAAGAAGTGATCAGCTTTTGGAATGATGATTGCCAGAGGACATGGTAATGTTGTGAAGGAGGTGTGGTTGTTGTCATAAATGTGCTTGATATCATCGGTGTGGATTGGTTGTCCTAAAATTTTCTCAACTTCCAAGATTTCTTCATCACTTGAATCTATGGTAATATTTTGCATATTGTTTTCCAATTCATCTTCTAGTTCTTCACCATGTTGTTTAATGACTACCATAGCAAGTGAGGCCAAATTTTCCTACTTGTCAAAGCAATTTGATTCATCAATCCAAACTTGCTTGTTCACTGTAGGTTGGATAGGGGGATATAGGGACAAGTGTTTTCTATTAAGGCCATTTGAAATGGTCATTCCTCCTACTTTGCAGTCAATCTTGGTTGCAACAGTTGCCAACCAAGGTTTGCATAATATCAATGGATAATTGTCCTTAGGCATGTGGGACTGGATCACTTGGAAGTCCATTGGATACTCCCAATTGTCAACCTAATTGACAGGGACATTTTCTAGGACACCTTTGGGAACATCTATAGACTGGTTTGCCATTTGCAATATGGTGGTTGTGGGGCATAAGTTGGTTGGCCCCAATTTTTCCATAATGTCCATAGTCATGACATTAATCACTACCCCTAAGTCCATGAGTGCATTGGGTATTGCTACATCATTAATTATCACCGTTATCATTGAGTGGGCTACCTAGATCACCATATTTTGGGGTAGAGATTTCTCCAGTCGGAAGGTTGGCCAAATATCTAGTGATTTGTAATGTGTTAATTTGTTTCTTTTTCCTCCCTGGAGTTTTTATGCACAATTATTTGACTAACTAGTTGAGTTCAAGATTTTCTTTGATTGCTTGTAATAGTGGAATCTCAATATGGAGTCATTTAATTTCCTGTATTAAAGTAGTTTCAGTTGGAAGGGTCATTCCGGAGGGTTTTTCAGGAGAGTCTCCTAAAGGCACTCCAGGAAAGGTTCTTGAGTTCTCCTTTTCAAGTTGGAGTCCTCTAGGAGACTTGATGAATGTTTGAAAATTTATTCTTGAGGTAAATTTGAAGAATCAGGTGGAGGTTGTTGAGGAGATGACAAGAGTGCTTTAGATTTAGTAGGCTTCTCATGGTTACCTCCTACAGTTTGCTCTAAAGGTGTGGGAGTCGCCTTTGTTCCTTTAGTGAGTTTCTCATTTTGTTCATCTAGGATCTCAACAATGGTAGTTGCTAGAGCATTTTTCCTGACCTTAACTGTAAGTTTCCACAATAGATAATGTTAACCCCAGCCATGTTTTCTTGCTTAGTGGAATACACTAGTGCAGTTTGACGAGTATTCTTTGGATTAGTAATAGGTTGTGCTGGTAGTTGGGCTCGATTGACCTGCTCATTTTGTTGAGTGTTTTGGGGAGCTGGCAGGAGGTTCTATTGTGGATTTGGCATCCGCCATGGACCATGATAGAATTGCTTTGAAGGATGATTCCATTGAGGTGTAGGATTTTGAGGGTACCATTGTTGTTGATTCTGATTTGACCATTGAGGATTTCCCCAGGACTGGTTTTCCCACTTGGGTGGTCCCCAAGGATAAGGTCCATAGTTAGGTGGTGTTGGAGGCTAAGGTGTCGCCCATTGATTATTGTTCCCATTATTCAGAGGGCACCAAGATGAGTTTGAGTTTTGTCCATAGGAGAAATTCTCTCTTGGTCTTTGTCCTACATAGTTGATCTCTTCCTCAGTGTGAGATGATTTTTTCTTTGAGTTTTTAATTGCACTGAGTATCTCACACTGCTTGGTGGCATGATTCTTCTTGCAAATCTGAAAATTGTCAGCCTTGTCTAGAGGACACTCCCTTAGCAGATGTTTGTTTCGACATTTGGGACAATAAATGGATAAGGTTTCAGTATTGCATGTCTTGGCCTATATTTCATCTAGGGTGGTGTTTAACTAAACAAGGATATCAGTTTTCAAATTCACTATTTCCTCTCACAATTTGCCAATTTCATTTGAGCCTTTCAATAGGCTAGACTTACGGATTCCTCCATGAGTCCGAGAGAAATTCCTGCATAACTCAACAATATCTCCGAGTTCAAGTTGGGACACATCTCCTTTTCCCATCAAGTCTAAGATTCTCTTAGTGTCCTCATCAAAGCCTTTGAGGAATATGGTCTTCAGGATTTCTAGACTCATTGTTTCTTCTCCACATCATTTTGTTAGAAGGATAAACCTATCCAAGAAGTCTTCTAGGATTTCATCTAATTTTTGCCTCAACTTGAATAATTCTTTCCTATCGCTAACCCTATAGTAACTCTGATGTTTGTCCAGAAAGACTATTTCCATGTCATCCCAAGTGGTTATCGATCTTGAGACCAGCCCCATGAACCATCGCATTGCAGAGTCTCTCAAAGTAGAGGGAAAAAGTTTTAGTTTCTAATTATCTATTTTGTAATCACATGTCTAGCACATAACTTTAAACTTGAAAAGGAACTAGTCTGGGTCTTCAGTGGACAATCCTCTAAAGTTTGGTAGGATGGAAGGTGAAATGTTTTTCATAGTTGAGTCCTCATCTAGATTGAGAGTAATAGGATAAGTGAATGTTCGGGCTACTCTTCGAAGATTTGGATTATCACCATCATAATTGTTTACTCTCCTTCCTTTGAAAGGGTCATTATTATTATCAGCCATGATGTTGAAAGGAATGTTTTCCTCCTCAAAGGTTAGGTATGATGGTTGAGTATCTGAGGTACGTTGGGTTGATCCTGATTGATAAATTCATAACAAAGTTCTTCAACTAAGACTTCTACCTCTCTGGATTTGGTTGGGACTACTATTGGGGGGTTCTTGCTACAAATCTTTTGTGTGGACCTCATTTTCTGACCATGCAGAAAAAGAGGTTTGACAACTATTTTTTTGTTTTTACTCACCAAAGGTATCCAAATGTTCTCCTACTGATAGTAGAAAGGAAGTCCCTAGCAACGGCACCAAAAAGTGATAGGTTGTCATTAAGTCCTAACACTTTAGTTGAAAGATGTATTAGTTTGTCGACTGGGCAGTGTCCAAGGATGTATGCAATAGGGGATTGGTTTGGACCTCTCAAATTAGTAATGCTTTTCAAGATTTTAGGGAAGCTTTTAACAGAATAAACCTAAACTAGAAAGCATACAACTTAATATACAAAGAATTTGAACTTAACCTATAAAGCATATGAACTCTAAACAAGGAATCAACACATAAACTCTTTAACTAATAATTTGAAAGAAGCAAGCTAGTCTAAGAAAGAAGGAAATTCTTTAAATCAAACTTGCACTATCAACTGGTCTCAAACTTCTGCACCTAAGCAGGAGCTCCAAAAATTACAGAATAACACACATAACTTCAAAGATTTACAACTTAAGAAAAATAACCAAACACAATATCCTGCAGGGTTACAACAACACTATCCTACCATAACACCATTAAACAGAAGGTTATACGAACTTGAAACAAAAGTCACAGAACATAATATAAACAACACAATCATACAACATTGAGATACTTATCTATTCCTAAATCCTTCGAGTGGCCATCTCTCTGGAGATTGTCTTCCTTCATAGAATAACATAACATAACATCCCGTAACATCCCTATTTTGAGGAATAATAAGAAAATCTATACTACCAAAATCCTAGATACTCAGGCGGCTTTTTAATGCCACTGAAAAAGTCTTTAACAAGATGAAAAGATTTTAACTAAACTAGAGGTCTTTCAAATACAACATATTAATGGCTCCGAGTGGAGCTATAAAATGTCTTAAGTGCTTTTAACAATAGAAAATAATAGAAACTGTCAGGTGGTCAGATGTAACAATAGACTGAAGTTCATGATCATGTATCTCCTAAATTTTTGGTGCCCTAGTATTCTGGCACTGCTGACTCCATTTGGCATTCATGTCTATTCCTCCCACTAAGCCATACTCAAAAACCTGCATAAATACATAGATCTTTTCCACAAAATTCCATCAACATTAGTGAAAAACTCTAATCAATTCGAAAACAAAGATTGTACATCATTCTTTCAAAAATAACCAAATATTGCATATAAGGCTAATAAATTGGCATGGTTTAGGTAGTTTAGTGGCATAGAAAGGGTCATATGGTTAATGATAAAAATGAGGTTATTTATACCTCATTAGATGCTATAGCACAAGCATATTTGTAATGCAACCAAAGCCTTAATGTACTCACATTATAATGTAAGAATATTATATTTTTTTTATTTGAGCGTGTTGTCTTTTGTTACCTCCAAAAAATTTTTTGGCCACATTTGGACCCCATCTTTGTGCACATACCCAACTATTGGAGCCAACAAATTGGTGTTGTTTCTAGGGAGAAATAAAAGTTATCATCATTTTAGTGTGCTTGTCACATTCATATCAATACCCTACTAAACTACTAATTATTAGAAATATCATAGTCTCTTCCCAAGTGAAGAGTGGCCTATTTGACTGAACCAAACTAAAGACAAGAGTGAAAGATGGAAGAAAGAAGTCATTCAAGATACTTTCAAGTCATTGAAGATCCAACTATACCTACAAGTAGAAAACTGATGTAGGAGCATCTTTGGGGGAACAAAGCAATCCTACATCACTTTTGTTCACTTATTTACAGTTTTTATTCATCAGTCAGTTGTAGAAGAAGTCATCGCATTTTGTAGTTAAGTCTTGAAGTTTTTGTATAACATTCTTAAGGAGTATTTGAAGGTCATATACATATTTTAGGAGAATTTGATTCATATAATGACTTGTTTGGGTTGATGAACTGATGTCTGAATTGGTAGAATGTAATAGTTGCAAAATTATTGTTGGCACCGAAGAATTTAGACTTTGTGATAATCAAAGAAGATATGTGAAGAATTATTGGACTTTTGGAGGCTAGGTTTTTCCTTCTTTAAGGGTTTTCCTAGGATATATCTTATGTTTGTTTATTGTGAGTTTCTATTTTATGAGCTTGTGTTTATGAGTGTTGGTTGCATGACTAGATACTCCTTCATTAGTCCCTCCTACTATGACCACATCAAGTGGTGTTATAGTGTAAGGTTTGAATCTTGAGGAGGGTAAGAAGTTGTTCTATGGGTTTTGTTTGCAAAGAGACTGCTGAACTGAGGTGACCTATAAAAAACATGTCAACAGATCACCGATTGAGAGGTAGTTGAAAGCGGTGACTATAGGTGGACTATCAACTAGAGGCATTTTGAAAAAAATCTAGAAAGATATTGCTGCAAAGTGGTCAAGGGGTTACCAAAATTGCTTGAAAGTTGGAGAAAGTCTTAAAAGAGGTAAGGGAGAATAGAATTTGGTTGAAATCCTTAGAGGAAGATTGAAAAATGGGTTGAAGCCCAACATATGATGATGAGAGTGATGTGATAGAGGATGCTAGAGATGATGTACAAGACTTGGAAGATCAAGATGAAGAGTCAGAGTAGGTGAAGGTGTTAAGGGCCATTTCTAAGATTGACAGGAGACCTAGAATGGAAGTTCCAAACTATTATAGTGACTTGAATTTGAAAGAATTGATTTACTAGATAAATGAGTTGGATGAGTATTTTGAGTATGAGGAGATTGAAGATCTTGAGAGGGTTAAGTTTTCAAAGACCAAGCTAAAGAGGCATGTTTTTGTTTTGTGGAAGGAAGTGCAATTGAAAAGAAATAGGAATGGAAATGAGAGGATAACAAAATAGGAGAGAATTATTTTGAAATTGGAAGGCAATTCATACCAATGGACTATGAGTTGGAACTACTAAAGAAATTGTGAATTTTGAGGTAAAGAGATGGGAGTGTGAAAGAATACACTAAATAATTTCACAAATTGATTATCAGGACTAGACATAGTGAGTCAAGAAAAGAAAAAGGTTGCAAGATATATCAATGGGTTGAGAGAAAGTATCTAAGAAGAGTTGAGTTTGGTCAGGCTAGCCACCATAGAAGAAGCATACCAATTTGTGATCCAGGTAGATGATAAGTTAAATAAGAGGTTTGAGAATTGGAAAAACTAATAGAGTAGAAAAGAGGAGAGACCCCAAAGGGAGAGATCATGGTGTGGAAATGGAAGATGTTACTAGGAAGGCAAGAGAGAAAACTATTTCTACCATATAGGCAATAATGCATACCATAGTGAAGAAAGAAGTCATGATCCTTACTACAAATCCTAGGAAGATAGTAACTACTACCATAGAGACAAAGGAGAAGGAGATGCATATCATAGAGATGGGTACTAGAGAGAAAGAGAAGGATATAGAAAAATGAGAAGAGGGCTTTCAAGGGAACATGCTTCAAGTGCAGGGAAGAAGGACACATAACTTTTGAAGGTTTTCAATACCAAGGAAAGTGGCCTGGAAGCAATGCTAGATCCGTGTTTAGGGAAGAAACATAGAGATACTATGAATCAGATGATGATGTTGAACATGGAGAATCACTAATTATCAGGAGGGATCTTATAGAGTAGCTCAAGAGGAAAGAATGATACAAAGAAAGAACATATTCAAAATTAGATGCAAAAGAGGGAAGTAATGCAAAGTGATTATTTATAGTAGAAGTACAGACAACTTGGTCTCTAAAAAATGGTTGAAAAATTAAACTTAAAGAGGTAGAAGCACCCAAACCCTTACTCAATTGCTTGCTTATAGAGAGAACATAAAGTAATGGTTAATGAACAATGCTGGGTAAGATTCAAAATAGAGGGTTACCATGATAAAATCTTGTGCAATATAATGCCAATGGATGTGTGTCACGTATTGTTGATGAGGCCATGGTAGTTTGACCAATAGACTATACATGATGGGAGATAAAATACTTACACTATAACTAGGAATGGATGATGGCATAGGTCAATGTCACTAAAAGATAGGGAAGATCAAGCTTGTAGCAATACTAGGATATGTTTGGTAGATGGAAGGAAGTTTTTGGATGGACTAAGGTATGATAATGTTTTTTTTTTGCATTGATTCTTAAGACATACAATATCATAGATGAAAGCAACACCACTGTAAGTGATGAGGAAACACCACAAGAAATCTTAGAATTGTTGGAAGAATACAAGGATGCCATATCCAACAATATGCTAGAAGGGTTGCCACTAGTAATAAGTATTAGTCATCATATGGATTGGATTCTAGGAGCTATTTTTATAAATAAAGCACCACATAGAATGACATTAATAGAGAATGAGGAGCTAAACAAGAAAGCACAAGAGTTGTTAAGGAAATGTTTGATGCTATGTGCAAATGCTTGCAGTACTAGCACTCAAGAAGGACATTGAGTGGAGAATGTGTACTAATTCTAGAGAAATCAATAAGATCACTGTAAGGTATAGGCTTCCATTTCCAAGGATGGATGATATCATGGATTGTCTAAGTGGAGAAAAGTACCTCATCAAGATTGATTTAATGAGAAGTTATCACTAGATCAAGATAAGAGAAGGGGATGATTATAAAATAACTTTCAAGACTAATGAGGGATTGTATGAGTGGATTGTTATTCCCTTTAGGTTCATCAATGAACCAAGCATGTTTATGTAGTTGATGAATGAGGTACTAAGAAAATTCATGGGTAAGTTTGTAATAGTTTATTTGGATGATATTTTTATGTTTAGTAAGACCAAAGAAGAATACCTAGAGAATATCAGATTAGTACTACAAAGGTTGAGAGAAGAAAAGTTGTTGATCAATTTGAAAATGTGTAGTTACATGAGAGAAGAACTAGTATATAATTGGGGTTTGTGATCTAAGCTAAAGGTAAATGAAGATGGATCAAGAGAAATTCAAAGCCATTATGGAGTGGCCTACACTAGAAAATGTAGGGGAAGTAAGATCTTTCCATAGATTTTCTAGTTTTTATAGAAAGTTCGTCTAAATATTTAGTAGTATTTGTGTGCCACTAACTAAGACAATGAGAGGGGAAAAGAAGGAATTCAAGTGGACTACAAGGGATGATAGGAGGTTTGAGTTGTTGAAGAAGAAATTAATAGAACTAATATTGGCCTTACTTGATTTCAACAAGATATTCCAATTAGATTGTGATGCAAGTGGAAATGCAATTGGGGTAGTATTTAGCCACAAGGAAGACTAGTAGCTTATTTCAGTGAGAATTTGAATGATGCCAAGAAGTAGTATTTAATCTATGATCAAGAATTTTATGCCATTATACAAATGTTGAAGAAATGAAGACATTACCTATTGCCCAAGGACTTTGTGTTCTACATTGATCATCAGGCACTACATTACTTGAACAATCAAAGTAAACTTAACTAGAGACATACATGGTAGGTATAATTCATGCAAAGTTACACTTTTGTGCTGAAACATAGGAATAGTAAGTCAAACATGGTCACTAATGGTTGAAGTAGAAGACAAAACTTTCTAACAAAAATGAGGGTGGAGGCAATTGGTTTTCTGAAGTTGAAAATATTTATGAGGTTGACCCTAATTTTGTGGAGGCATGGAAGGCATGTAAAGAACTAGTAAGCATGGACAAAGGTAAGTGGTTGGATTACTTGATTCAAAATTAGATGTTGTTCAAAGGAATCCAATTATATATACCTAGAAGCTTTGTGAGAGAGAATCTGAGTAGAGAGAAGCATTGCAGATGATTGGCTAGACATTTTGGGATAGACAAGACAATCACCTTGATTAATGAGAATTATTTTTGGCCATACATTCACAAGGATGTGAGAAATTAATTCAAGGTTGTAGGACTTGCCAATTTTCCAAGGTAAGTAGTCATAGTTTTGGGCTATACCAACCGCTATCGATGCCATAAAAGCCATGGGAGGACATAAGTATGGATTTTGTATTGGGACTACCAAGGACGCAAAGCATAAATGATTCAATCATGGTAATAGTAGATAGGTTTTCCAATACGGTGCATTTCATTCCATGTAAGAAAAGAAATGATGTGGTACATATAGTGGACTTATTTCTTAGAGAGGTAGTAAGATTGTATCGTTTGTCGAAGAGCATAGTTTCAAATAGAGACACTAAGTTTGTAGGATACTTTTGGATCACTTTATGGAGGAACATAAACATAGACTTTAAATTCAACTCAACATACCATCTATAGACTAATGGAAAAACTAAAGTAGTGAGATGGAGCTTAGGTGACTTATTGAGATGCTTGGTTGGAGAAAAGGTAGGGAATTGGGTCATGGTCTTATCATAGGCAAAATTTGCATACAATAATTTAGTGAATAGGAGTACTGGAAAGACACCATTTGAAATTATGAATGACATCAATCCAAAGAATGTATTAGAACTAAGAGACATCAGTAAGGCACATGTAGAGTTCAAGGATAACTTGGAGAAGATGAATAATAAGTACAAGCAAGAGATTGACAAAACTAGAAGACATAGAGATTTTGCGGTAGGAGATGAAGTGATGGTATACCTCTGAAAAAAGAGATTTCAAATTGGAACATATAACAAGATAAAAATGAGTATGTTTAGTCCTTGTAGGATCATAAGAAGATTGGAATCAGTAAATGTATACAAGGTTGAGTTACCAAAAGGACTAGGTATATACCTAGTATTCAACATTGTAGACTTGTACTAGTATTGTTGGTTATTTCCCAGACTGGATGCTTACTCCCAGATTTCCCTACAAGGTAGCCATCATTGATCAACAGGATTCCCAGGCCAGGGGCCAACAGTATAGAAGATAGACTCTATAAATATCTCCTCTTCTTCTTTAGGCTCTGCAGTACCAAGGGGGGTATTCCCTACTCAACATCTATGAAATGCATCTTTGTATTAGCTGGGATGTTGACATAAAGTAGATAAATCCTCTCTTATGCAGACCAAAACTGTGAGATAAGTGCAAAGGGGCTAGCTTTGGGCCTATATTTAGTTGTAGACAGAGGATTTCAGTCCTCAACTACATCTAAATTCCTAATGGTTGTTTTGGAGTTTGAATTTGATGTTGTGTTTGGATGCAGAGCTGGACCTGGTGTATAACCTCAACACAGAGCTAGATTGGTGCCTATCCAGGGCTTGGAGTCAGTAGACATACACATGCAAATGTTTAGCATAAACATAACAAGACTAGATTTCAAGGGGATTTCATCATATTTGCCTTACAAATATATCCTAGAATAGAGTGTTTATACATCTCTACTTATGATATCCTTACTGCAATATACTTTCCTCAATACTTAACCTGAAAATAGTTTAATCTATCCCTTGAACAGAAGTTAAGAGATCAAGCATTCAATATAGTAAACCTATATCCTAGAACCCAAGACACCCCTTAGATATCCAGATTGAAAAGGAAAGCATATTCAATACAGGAGACAGACAACAAAACACAAGCAATATAGCATTACTCATCTAAATCAGCATGAAACCAATGAATTTATGCACAAAACATAAGACATGAGACTCATAAACTCACAAAATCCACTACACAGAGCAACCAGGTCAGTTGTATTGTATTACAAAGCCAGAAAAATGTCCAACTTTCAACAACCTTGAAATGGGTCACACAGTTTGCTTAAATAGCCAGAAAATGTACCCAGCAAATTAATTACATGGCCAGACAAAAATCCACCAGATGCAATGCATGATCAGATTGGTGCTCAAAAATGAATGCAACAGCTAGAAATAGAGGACAGAGTAGGTGAGATCGGGATCAGGGCTGCCGCCAAGGGACTTTCTTCATAAATTGGGTGGTTGACCTGTCAACTCGACCCATACTGCCACCACAATCTGCCATTAATGTTTCATCTACCTGCAGCCTCTGGAAATGTAGCCGCGGCAAGTCCCTGGAGTTTTCCTGCCCAAAAATAGTCATAGATACATGGGAAAAAACCCATGCTGCAGGTTCAAAATGTGGCCGTCGATCAAAAACCCAGCGTAGAAATCTACGGCCCCAAAAAATGTTGAAAAGTCGCCCACCAACTAAATCGTGCCACGTAAACACTTGGAGTTTCCATCGCTGGGTCCTTTTTCCTTTATCTTCCCCACCAAGAGCTTACTGCTGGAACCACACGCAGAAGCCACCATGTGGCAAGCTCCGTGGCACCCTTGAAATGCCAGAGACTTTCTAGCGGAAACACATGCGAAAGCTGACAAGTGGCACTTTTCACCTCATTCTTGAGAAACACAAAAGGGGCATTTGAAAACTCTGCGGACTGCGACACATGGCATCGTCCGTGTCAACCTTGAGACACAATGAAACTTAAGAGAAACAATCATAAAGTTCTGGATCCTCCGCCACGCATTACATTCTGCCTCACTTAAAAATTTATGCTAGGGCCCACCTCCATGTTTCGCCAAACTTAGAAACTTTAAAGCCCCTTTTTGAAACTCCTGTGGGAGTTGACACCTGGCGGGCTCTGCATCCATTACAGAAGAAACATGGCACCTTCCGCAGACACAAAGAAACTTTTCAATAGGGTCCCACAAGTGACATGCGGCGCCCTCCGCGTGAAGAAAAATAGAAATTGTGTTGGAGACATGTATTACACGCGGCATGATCCGTAGCATCAGAGGCACTTCACTGGGACCCACCCCATCTTCACTTAGTGCTGAAACAAGAAACGAAACATTATGCAGAGGATGACATTTGTCAAACTCCGCAGCTACCATTAGGGACACATGGTACGCTCCGCCCCTGCTTGGAAACTTTTTAGAAACTTCGCGGAGAGCAACACGTGGCATCATTTGCGGGGCATTGAGAAACATTAAGGGTCTTTTAGAAACACTGGCGGAAGTTGCCACTTGGCACTATCCACGGGCCTTTAGTTACTTTCTTTGTGTCCCTCGGGTGCCTCCACGTGGTGCCTTCTGCGCCACTCTTAGAAACTTAAAGGAAACTCTATTGAAACTTTGGCTTCCGAAACATAAAAGAAACTTTATCTAAACTTCAGCGGAAGCTGTGGCGCCTTCCATGCATAGTTGGAACATTTAAGTGGTTGCATCTGCTGCTGACACGTGGCACTTTCTGCACACTTGCAACACTTGAGACCTGCGCCACTTGAAACTCACTGGGGCCCACCTCCGCGGGGATTTTTGAAACACAAAGGAATCACTTAAAGGGTCTTTAAAGCACAAGCGGATATTGACACATGTCAAGTTCTGGGCCCTCTCATGAAACATAAAAGAAATAGCCTCTGCCACGTGGCACCTTCTGTGTTGAAGTTACTTGTTAGAAACAAAAGCGTGGCATGAATAGGGGCTCGACACTTGGCAGGCCCGTGGCACTTAGAACATAAGACCCTCATAGCCACTCTCGGAAACACTCAGACATAGTAACTGTAGCCCGATAAGCATCTGGAATGCATTCGACCCATATTTTCATTGTTTTTCAGGGGCTGATAGTCTCTTTTGACCCGCAGATGCAAACTTTCAATTGCAGATGCCGAAAGTGTTGGAACTTTTTGGATTTTTAGGTAAGAGACCTAACTCAAAACCCCAGACATAAATTATTACTAACATAGGCTCCAATTGGGGACATGTAGGCGCAAGACTGCAGCGACAACCTCAGATCTCTGGGATGCAGACCAGTCCACTATCCATTGGGCATAGAATCATGAAGATATATTGATCTGCATCATCAAACACATTATTTTTAAACATTATTTTGGTGGCCCAGGGCAGCCAAAAAGGAAGAACCATAATTTTTTCTTGTCAAATGCCTGATTCCACACTGAAAGACCCCAACCATAGCTGAAAACATTAAAACAATATGCCCACAAGGTCATCTGCTCAATTAGATATTCCACCATTTTTGACAACTTGCCACTTGTAGTATTGCCTCTGTCACTCTACATTTCAAAGTCAAACATGCAGCCATGCATACCATAAAATCCTCCAGCACTGGGTGACATATGCATGTTATACTCCTTAATCAGTACATCCTCATATTGCATTTGGCAATACTCATCATCTACCTGACTATTGCACATTGTTAGGCACTCATCCAGCTGATCCAAAAACTCAAAATACTCAGAAAATATGAGACCCCCATCATCATCTATATCATTTATGGATAATGGTAACAAAACCTGATCTGCACATCCATAATTGCACATGTCTAAACCAACTGATGATGAACATACATTATCCACAGTTTGCAAATCAGTATCATCATCTTCAAACAAAGGGTTAATCCTACACCAATGAAGGTCATGACTCACAACAATAAATGTATCCAGAGGCTCATCATAAAGGGGATTTATGCTCATTGTAAAGGTCTCTACTTCTTCATGACAATCCAATTCTTCTTCATTACTATCAGATCCAGAGTCATAAGAAGAACAAACTTGATCCATGCACTGGTCATGGATATCATTTTTATCATTTGATTGCCCCACATACAAGATTTCTGCTATTTCAATGCACTCTGAAGTTGAACAATCTGCATCATTTTCCAGCCCTCTGATACTTCCTGATGAAACTGATATTGATTGTTGATCCATATGATCACAACTTTGCACAACTGGATCATTTAAACATGAATGCTCTTTGATAAGGGCTAGCATGTAAATATTACTTGAAAAATCATTATTTTCAAATTCATTTTCTGGGCAAAATGCGACATCTTCCTCTACAATAGAAACATCATCAACTTGGGATGATGCAAAAATTGGGACAACAGGGGTGTGACCACTTTGACATTCATTGTCAACCCCTGAATTAAATCTTTCATTAACATTAGGGGCTGCAGGACAACAAATTTTTTTAGAAAAGTAACCCTTTTGAATTCCATATCTCCAATTGTTTTCAATGTCCATTGCAAACTGATGTGCTTGATGCAATGTGGTGGGCTCCTTATCTCTCAATCTATAACTCATTTTTTTACCAAATGCTCCCAAATAGACAACTGGGCACAATGCATCATTAGGTCTCATGCATTCTAGAATTCTATTCAATGCCCACATAAATCTGAGGTTAAAAGCTGGGATCAACTCATCCTCTTCAATATGGATGTACATGAAGTCACTAATAACTGCATATTCAGAAATTCTTTCACCATATTGTACTAGAAATGTAGATTTAAAACCATGCCAAGTGCTGACAGAGTAAGCTGGAAGGTAGGCGAACCAATCCCTTGCATCCTCATCTAGAGATTGAACAAATAATCTCATAACTACATCTTCATGGTCAATCTCAAAGTCATCTATAACATTTATAAACTGCTGCAAGTGTCTCTCAGCTGATTCATCCTTTGCACCATTGAATTTGGGCAAAAATTTTCTGATTTTAGGTGGAAGAGCATTTGGATAACCACAAATGCCACTAAAATTTATGGGCTTATATCTATCCATGTTGAAACTCCTTTTATTACATGGTTGGGACTGACTACTATACATTCTTGCATTTGACACCTCACAAGGGTACATGGGCTGATAATACATCTTTTTATGCTTTTGCAACCCTCTTCTCTTCTCAGATTTTCAATCACAATATGACCTTATGCCCTTGAAATACAAACTGCTATTTCAACCTGCCTAAAGTCATCTATATGAGTCTTTTGAACAACATTGCATGCCCTTTTGAAATACAGAGTAGGTTCTAACAAAAGCATGCAAGCTCTGCTTTCACCAATGTTTCCCTTTTAACTAGTGCCATTTCACCAAATAGGGAATCTTTCAAAAACTTGTACAAATACCTAGATATGTTGCAGCTACTGATAGGTTCATTCAACAGAGTCGCCACCTCCGTGGCAGAGGAATGAGCTTCAAATAGGCTGAAGCTGAAAATGCATTTGTTCCTTTCTGGGTCTCCCAACAGCAGAGCCACACATAAAACTTTTTCTTTTGCTACAACAAAGCACCTCTAGGTCTGATTTTGTAATCTTTTAGACTCAAACTTTATGGATATGACATTGTCTCCCTAGCAGAGTTGCCATTTTCTGTTGGTTATTTCCTAGATTGGATGCTTACTCCTAGATTTCCCTACAAGGTAGCCATCATTGATCAATAGGATTCTTGGGCCAGGGGCCAACAGTATAGGAGATAGACTCTATAAATATCTCCTCTTCTTCTTTAGGCTCTGCAGAACCAAGGGGGGTATTCCATACTCAACATCTATGAAATGCATCTTTGTATTATCTGGGATGTTGACATAAAGCAGATAAATCCTCTCTTATGTAGACCAAAACTGTGAGATAAGTACAAAGGGGCTAGCTTTGGGCCTATATTCAGTTGTAGACAGAGGATTTCAGTCCTAAACTACTTCTAAAGTCCTAATGGTTGTTTTGGAGTTTGAATTTGATGTTGTGTTTGGATGCAGAGCTGGACCTGCTATATAACCTCAACACAGAGCTAGATTGGTGCCTATCTAGGGCTTGGAGTCAGTAGACATACACATACAAATGTTCAGCATAAACATAACAAGATTGGATTTCAAGGGGATTTCATCATATTTGCCTTACAAATATATCCCAGAACAGAGTGTTTATACATCTCTACTTATGATATCCTTACTGCAATATACTTTCCTCAATACTTAACCTGAAAACAGTTTAATCTATCCCTTGAACAGAAGTTAAGAGATCAAGCATTAAATATAGTAAACCTATATCCTAGAACCCAAGACACCTCTTAGATATCTAGATTCAAAAGGAAAGCATATTCAATACAGGAGACAGACAACAAAACACATGCAATATAGCATTACTCATCTAAATCAACATGAAACCAATGAATTTATGCACAAAACATAAGATATGAGACTCATAAACTCACAAAATCCACTGCACAGAGCAACCAGGTCAGTTGTATTGTATTACAGAGCTAGAAGATGTCCAACTTTCAACAACCTTGAAATGGGTCACACAGTTTGCTTAAATAGCCAGAAAATGTACCCAGCAAATTAATTACATGGCCAGACAAAAATCCACCAGATGCAATGCATGGTTAGATTGGTGCTCAAAAATGAATGCAATAGCCAGAAACAGAGGACAGAGTAGGTGAGATCGGGATCAGGGTCGCCACCAAGGGACTTTCTTCATAAATTGGGTGGTTAACCTATCAACTCGACCCATACCGCCACCACAATCTGCCATTAATGTTTCATCTACCTGCAGCCTCTGGAAATGTAGCCGCGGCAAGTCCCTGGAGTTTTCCTGCCCAAAAACAGTCACAAATACACGGGAAAAAACCCATGCTGCAGGTTCAAAATGTGGCCGTCGATCAAAAACCCAGCATAGAGATCTACGGCCCCAAAAAATGTTGAAAAGTCACCCACCAACTAAATCGTGCCACGTAGACACTTGGAGTTTCCATCGCTGGGTCCTTTTTCCTTTATCTTCCCCGCCGAGAGCTTACTACCAGAACCACACACAGAAGCCACCACGTGGCAAGCTCCGTGGCACCCTTGAAATGCCAGACTTTCTAGCAGAAACACATGTAGAAGCTGACAAGTGGCACTTTCCGCCTCATTCTTGAGAAACACAAAAGGGGCATTTGAAAACTCTACGGACTGCGACACATGGCATCGTCCGCGTCAACCTTGAGACACAATGAAACTTAAGAGAAACAATCATAAAGTTCTGGACCCTTTGCCACATGTTACATTTTGCCTCACTTAAAAATTTATGCTGGGGCCCACCTCCATGTTTCGCCACATTTAGAAACTTTAAAGCCCCTTTCTGAAACTCCTGCGGGAGCTGACACCTGGCGGGCTCCGCGTCCATTATAGAAGAAATGTGGCACCTTCCGCAGACACAAAGAAACTTTTCAACAGGGTCCTCGCAAGTGACACGCGATGCCCTCCACGTGAAGAAAAATAGAAACTGTGTTGGAGACATGTATTACACATGGCATGATCCGCAACATCAGAGGCACTTCACTGGGACCCACCCCGTCTTCACTTAGCACTGAAACAAGAAATGAAACATTATGCGGAGGCTGACATTTGTCAAGCTCCGCAGCTACCATTAGGGACACATGGCATGCTTTGGCCCTGCTTGGAAACTTTTTAGAAACTTCGCGGAGAGCGACACGTGGCATCGTCCGTGGGGCATTGAGAAACATTAAGAGTCTTTTAGAAACACTGGCGGAAGCTGCCACTTGGCACTGTCCGCGGGCCTTTAGTTACTTTCTTTGTGTCCCTCGAGTGCCTCCACGTGGTGCCTTCCGCGCCACTCTTAGAAACTTAAAGGGAACTCTATTGAAACTTCGGCTTCTGAAACATAAAAGAAACTTTATCGAAACTTTGGCGAAAGCTGACATGTGGCACCTTCCGCGCATAGTTGGAACTTTTAAGGTGCTACATCCACTACTGACACGTGGCACTTTCCACGCACTTGCAACACTTGAGACCTGTGCCACTTGAAACTCACTGGGGCCCACCTCCACGGGGATTTTTGAAACACAAAGGAAACACTTAAAGGGTCTTTGAAACACAAGCAGATATTGACACATGTCAAGTTCCATGGCCCTCTCATGAAACATAAAAGAAACAGCCTCCGTCACGTGGCGCCTTCCGCGTTGAAGTTACCTATTAGAAACAAAAGCAAGCATGAACAGGGGCTCGACACTTGGTAGACCCATGGCACTTAGAACATAAGACCCTCGTAGCCACTCTCGGAAACACTCAGACACAGTAACTGTAGCCCGATAAGCATCTGGAATGCATTCGTCCCATATTTTCATCATTTTTCAGGGGCCGATAGTCTCTTCTGACCTGCAAATGCAAACTTTCAATTGCAGAGGCCGAAAGTGTTGGACATTTTTGGATTTTTAGGTAAGAGACCTGACTCAAAACCCCAGACATAAATTATTACTAACAAGTATCATGAGAGGACTCAAAGGGAAGCAATGTAGAGGACCAAGGACAAAAATCTATACCACCACAACCAAAGGAATAAATTGAAGAAATATTAGATAGTAGAATTTGTTAGAATAGTAGGAATAGGTAATTCATGAGGAGTATTTGGTGAAATGGAGAGGAAGGCCAAAATAAGATCCAATCTAGATTTCCAAGGTTGAGCACCTGGACCATTTAGGTTTTCCTCTAGTCTGTATAAAGTGAGGGACTCACTTTTTAGTTACCTAAGGTGTCTGATGCAAGAGCATCCTTGGGGGAATAGAGAAATTCTCCATTGCTTGTGTTCACTTATTTGCAATTTTAATTCATCAGTCAGTTGTAGAAGTCACCACATTTTTCTACATTTTGTAGTTGAGTCTTAAATTTTGGTATAACATTCTTAAGGAGTATTTGAAGGTCATATACATGTTTTAGGAGAATTGGATTCATGTAACAACTTGTTTGGGTTGATGAACTTGTGCCTGAACTGGTAGAATGTAACAATTGTAGAATTACTATTAGTGCTAGAGAATTTGGAGCTTGCAATAATCAAGGAAGAAATGTGAAGATTTATTGGAGTTATGGGAGAAAACATTGGGTACTGTACAAATTTCTTTTCCATTATTTGTGTTTCATTCAATAAATTAGCTTGCACTAGCAGACTACACATTTTAGGGAGTATAGAACTTTATGCCACCTCACAACTGATGTAGACCATTAAGAAGGATATAGATTGATATATATTAGTTGTCTACAATCATTTGAAATCAAGAAGGAAGGTAGAAAGTGTTTTAGCAAGAGTTGGTGGTCCAGGTTGATGGGCTGAATTATTGACCTCTTTTTATGTTATTTTATATACTTTTAATAACTTTTCTATATGATCCTCTAGACACTTTACCAACATCACCATCATTATATGTTGTCTTTTTATATACTTTGCAAGAATTTGAACCTATAATATTAATATGGAATATGGTGATGATGTTATCAATTGAATGATTTAAATATGAGTATGCATGCAATATAAATGGAATCCTATGGTTTAGTCATGAAGGTTATTTGTGTGCATATGTTTTGTGAGTTAACCCCTATGCAACAAGAACATGTCATCAAGGAAATGAGCATTTGCAGTGAAGCTGAAGATAGGAGAATTAAAGGAAGTGAAGTTGGACGCCAAATGTACAGGTAGCTGGAGGACAAATGTGAACCATCATGGATAGAAATAAATGCAGAAGAAGAAGACTTGTTTCAAATGTAGCTTATGTGTGTTCTTCATGAGATTCGTTGCATAAGAATTCTTGTTTGGATAGGATTTCGCTTCCTCTATTTAGTTAGATTAATAAATTGATCTCAAACCTGTATCCTAGTATCTAGGAATGGATTGATGGCTAAAGTCAGTTAGTAGTTGCATAAAACTCTCCTATTTTTGTATAAGTTAGAAGGGATGAGTTAGATATCAAGTTAGTTACTTTTATTTCCAGTTACTTAGTTGGTACTCTATTGTTACTCTATTTTCTAGATTGGAAGATGCATACATGTTTTATTAAGGAATGTCATTATTGAATACAATCTGAAAGAGATTTTGTTTTATGATATGAAGTGAATAAACTATGTTATGAAGATGTGTAGAAATATGAACTAAATTTGATTCTCAGTTAAGTGAGTCAGTCCCCTAAGCTGGCCACTCAAGGTACCGATCCTCACTTCATTTATTTACTTGTTCTTTTATGCATTCATTGTTAAATCTATTTTTCATTTGCATATAGATACATCACGAGTCACTTAGATTTCTTTGGTTGTCGAATTACAAGTAGTATGGTTAATGAACAAGTGCATGCTTTATCCACTTTAAGTCCTCCGAAGGTTAGTATTAGTTCTTTTATCATTTTGGATGTTTTGAGTTAATTCTGTAATTTCCTATTGATAACAGTCATCTATAGCTTATGCTGTAGGTACCCGTAGCCACTAGATTTTGTAGCTATTTTTACTATTCTTGCATTTCTATGAATTCTGGAAGAATAGAATAGTGTGAATAGGTTTGGACAAGATAGTTTAGGAGGAATATGAGCCCTGAAGGCACATACAGTGTATTGCCATCATAAGATTACACTCCTTGGTTGATAATTTAATGTAGGAATGCAATGATAGAGTGGACTATTTAGATAGGTTTACCCTTGAATTATGTTAAGTTACAATGCATTAGTTTTGCTCTACATTTTTGGTACCATTGCCGGGGATGGTGCTACCTTCATAGGCTCATTTTTTTTACATGCTTCATAGTTTAAATTTTGATTCGAGCATTAGGATTAATAAATTCACTTTTTAGGAAACACTAGAAAGTATACTAACATTGTGCAGGACCACTGGAATATAAAGCCAAATTCACTGTATGCAGAGGCAGAGAGATAATCGAGGTAGATTCCTCCCTTCAAATTTTTAGAATAGTGATGAAACAACTGACTTTATCAATTATACAGTAGAAAGTGCTGAAGAAGAATTTCCTCTTACATCTTCATCAACACCTTCTACATCTTCATCAGCTTCTTCCACAACTACAGAAGGGACCTTTAGAACCATGGTAGATGCTGCGGTGGAGGATCCACCAGAGCAAGCAATGTTTGAGTTTGCTATCACTGAGTAGGAGAGGGCTACAGTGTTGAAAAATATTCCACCATCAGCATTACCAGTCTTGTATGGCCTAGTGACAGAGGACCCAGATATGTTCCTATTTGAGTTTTATATCTTGTGTAGGAGCTATGACTACACCTCAGACACTCACAGGATGAAACTCTTTCCTTCTACCCTCAAGGATGTAGCTTTGAGATGGTTTATGGGGCTGGGAAAAGATGTCATTCCAGACTGGGATACTATGAAGGAGAAATTCTTGGAGAAATACCAAGATTACTATTGAGGACATGATAGGAGGAGAGACGACATCTTCAAGATGTCACAAAAGGAGGAGGAGTCACTTGAAGATTATGTTGAAAGATTCCAGTTTGCTTTGAAGAAGAACCCCCAAAATAGATTATCTGAAGAATCATTAAAACTGGTTTTCTTGAGAGGGGTTAAGGATGATTGCATGGACACTTTGAATCTCATTGGGCAAGGTGATATTTATCAGCTACCTTTTGAGTCCATTTGTAAAGTTTGCCAAAATTATTCAAGAACTTTCACTAGACGACCAAGGGGACAAAGGACATCACTTACAAACAAGGCAACCAATGGAGTTTTAAGAGTGGAAATCAGTAATTTGCTATCCAACATGAAGGAGGACATAATTAGCCATATGGCTACACAGCTGGACACTCTTAACATCAAGAATAAACAAGAAAAAGTTGATGCAATGCTTACTGAGTACTGTACCAGTTGTAGGCAAAGGAAGGCTAGTTGTAAATGCAAGAGGGTGACAAGCATCCAACAAGAGAAGGTTGAAAGGCCAGAATTTTACCCATTTGAAGGAGAGGATGGACAACTATCCTTCATAGCTCAAAGGAGACCTTGGCAGCAAAGACTATTAAGAAAAGTGTTTCAACCTTGTGTTGTACCTTGCACACACGCCGCATTCAAAAATGAAGACCCCCTCTTTTGATTTGGCTAGAGAGTCATTTGATCTTCTGATCTCCTAAGTGATTGTGTGGTTAAAAATGCATTTTGACCTTGATGGAAGGATGATATCCAAAAATCACTTCAAAATCTGATAGGATGAATCCTTGTTTTCCCTTTGAGGGCCTTGAAATGACCTTTTGCGCTAAATTGCCCTTCAATTGACATTTGTGCTGAAAACTGCCTTGTCTGACCTTTGCGTTGAAAACTGTCTTGTCTAACCTAGCGCTAAAAATGAGTGAATTGGACTTCTATGTTGAAGGCAGCCTCTCCCAACTTGTGCCAAAACCAGTGACCACTGACTAAGTCAGACAACCCCGAAAGGCCTACAAGTCAGATGAGACTGATTCCTCCACTAATTTGTGCAGACTGAACTCCCAAGATTGGTGCTGAATGTGATCCCGTCTGACCAGGTCCGACACACCAAATTTCTCCACTAGGTCTGAGCTGAGGGAAATCTACACAAAATCTAAACTGATAGGTTGTATGTCTGTGCATTCATGGCAGATTTTGCAGGGTTTAAATAGGAAATTAATCAAATTTTAAGTCATTTTGAACACATTTTTTGGAAATTCCAGAGCTCCATTCACACTCCACAGACTTGCTCGAGCTTGAACCCGTGACCTACCTGTGCAGACCTCCAAAATCCCCGCCATCGCTCTTACAAGGTAGGGTTTCAACCCTCGTTTTCAAGCTTTTATTTCCAATGAAGTTAGGGTTTAGTCTAAATGGTGAAATTTGTTAAGTAATGAACGTTAAATCTACGTTTTAGGTTAGGGTTTCCATACCAAACTATGAAATTTCCATTTGCAAAACCCTAGCTTTAGCTCACTAAGGAAATGAATGAGTCATCATGCGTTAAATCTAAAATTTAGGGAATTTTTGCCCTATGAAACCCCCCAGTTTCATTTTGCGCTAAAATCGACTCTGATTGACCTGTACAATGAACTATCAGAGGCCAGAGACCTCTAAATCTCGCACTGGTCACTTGGTTTCATTTAGCACCAAAATTGACCTCGTCCAACCAACATGCCCAAAACACTTTTTTTCGACTTGATCGGAAGGTCCCTTAAGCCCCGCAAATCATAAAGTGACCCTTTGCGCTAAAAAGTCTTCACTCCGACTTTGCACTAAAAGACCATGTCCCCAACTTGGTTGGATGAAACGGATTCTCCCGCTAGGTCAGTAGCCCCCTGAAACTCTGCCGGGAAATAGTGCCTCCTTTTTGTGCTAAAATTGACTTCGTCCGACCTGCGCTAAGACACCCTCCTACCGACTTAGTCAGACACCGCCTAAACCTGCGTAGGTCAGCCCAAGCTGATTCTCGCGCAAGTGCAATGAACAGTTCACATGAATAGGACTTTGCACTGAAAACTCAACCGACCAACTTGACAACTATCAGAGGTCGGAGAGCTCTAAATTCCACGCAAGTCAGACCTTGCCAAAAACTGCGTAAAACTCTCAAAGCATAGAAGGAAGTAAAACTTGTGGTCGGACCAGCCTGATTTCCCCACCGAGGTCGGATGACCTCAAATCCAGCACTTTTTCTTCTAAGGGTCGGACAACCCTCAAATTAGCGTAAAACAGTGTAAATGACCGAATTCCTTGAAATTTTCAAAGGGAAGGGGGTTCAAAATGATGAAATTAATGTTGTAAGGCATTGTTAATGGTAATTTTCAAAAAATTTCTTGCAACATTAGATATTTGATTGCATGCAGTGTTATTATAGTTAGACTTAAATTTCCTTCAGAAGCATGTTAGTAGTATATCAAATTCATAAGGTCCGGTCATGTAGACTAAATGACTGCTCGGGCCTAGGCAATGAAGTACGAATTCAAAGGAGTTCCTCCAGAGACCAAGGTCCACTCCGGGTGGAGTAATGTAGGGGACACAGACTTAGGTCACATCAACCTAGACGACTTCAGACTCAGAGTCTTTGGTCTAGCTCTAACTCCCAGAGCTAGAACACTCAGAGATAGTGGTCTTGCACAAGCGGCTACCTTTCCTACTTCAGTGCAGTGTGCAGAACTGATGGCCACCTGTGGAGACAGATACGACATCATGACCCGGACAATTCAGACAGTAAATGGGGATACCTTGGTTGACCTGACCCCACCTTCTCTAGCAGAAATGTTGGACATCCCCTGGCACAAGTTGTGACAATGCCAGATAAACAAGGATCAAAGGCAACTTACAATAAAGATGTAGAAGGATGCAGGAAGTACATAAATGACCATTGGGTTAAGAGCAAGAAGTCTTCTCTCATCAAGCTCCCTAGAGTACTGTACAGGAGTGACTTCCATGATGAGATTGGGGACATAGTAACCTTTTTGAGAAGAATCTATGTGTTACCAACAACCTCTACCTTTGAGGATTGGATGTTTGTTATAATTACTAAGATATTGAAGGGAACTAAGTTCCACTGGACTCAGATCCTTAGTGACAACATCCATGAAGCCTTCAACAATTTCAAAGAAAACACATACTTCAAATGGATGTCCTATGTTGTCTATCCACTGGCAAGAATGAATCACTACAATGGACTATCCAAGATTGGTGAGGTTGGAAATGATGATAAGACTCAGGTTAAAGTTTATGAATGCTACCCAAAGCTAACTTTATCTCAATCACTAATACACTTCAAGAGGGTTAATGAAGCGTTCACAATGTACATAGCCAGAAAGTTGCAGGGTAATATAGCGTTGAGGATTTCTACCGAGGCCATGAATGAAATAGCTAGATATGGTAGATGGTATATCCAGTTTGAAAAGTTTACATACATAAGAGTGTAAGGTTTCACTGGAATGGCCTATAGACTCCCTCGATATCTAGATGATAAGATAGTGCTTCTAGAACTGTCTAGGCAACTGATACCATGTGCAGAGAAACTTAAACACTTGCATAGAACTAATGTCCAATTTCCTATCAAGTTCAGCAAGGGACTTTATGCATGCCCTTCTCTTGCATCAGTAGAACATTCAGACAAAGAGTTGCAGCTCCTGAATTTGCACTACTATAATGCAAGGAGTCATTTTGATCCAAACAGAGTGATGGAAAGGTTTGTAAGTAAAAAGCTCCAATGACTACAAGATTATGAAGAAGGCACATGAAGGGCTACCCCTGGATTTTATTAAGAGATTTCATGTAATAGCAGTGCCAGATCAATTGCAAGATGATGAAAATGTTATGGTTAGGGGACCATGGGAGGCACAATACCATCAGCCTATCCCATTGCCAAATTGGGCTAATGCAGAGGAGATTTCCCTAGATGTGGTTATGAGGGAACCAATTAACTTGACAAAGGCCTGGGTCAGGGCTCAAGTAGCCATTCTGAATGGACAAAGAGTCCAACTTACCTACACGGCAATGGAATCAGACAAAGACTCTGGGGGAGAAGAAGATGAACCCATTCAGATCACAGATGAGGTAGAGCCAGCTGCAAAATAGAAATCAGATAGTGAAGAGTATACATCTAAGGCAGAGAAGGCAAAGAAGATGAAGAGGCCGTCTGTAAAGTCTCCTCAGAAGAAAGATCAACCTCCTTTAGCTAGGACTAGGACTTCTAAGAAAAGAGATATGCCAAGTGGTTCTGGAGAAAGCTCGAAAGTGAAAAAGGTAAAAGTAAAATAAGTTAGCAACGAGGCTACCACAACTAAGAATGATTCCAATCTCCCAACTACCCAACCTCCTACCCAAAGTATTGATACTGCTGTCTTAAACTTTGTTGTTTCCACTACCACTTCTCCTTCTAATTCTCCTCCCTCTGCTGCATCCACTTCACCCATAACCTCCACTTCCATCACCCAAGACACATCTCTTGCCACCTCTCCTACCTCTATGATCACCACCACTTCTTGCTCACTGGCAATTTCTTCCAGTGACTCTAGCAGCCATGTTTCCTCCACTCTTACCATCTCATACCCTTCTGTTGTGATGTTCACAACACGCCCCATTATGCTCCTTAGCAAAATGGGGACCCCTGCTGTTGCTTTGCTTTTTGCTTCTGCTTGTGTTGTTTTGCTTGGTGGTAAAGGGAAAAAAAGAGTCAAATTTGCAAACCTTGTTAAAAATATAGAAAAATACATTTTCAGTACCCTTGCATGATATGGTTGGGCTCCTTGTGAAAAATGAGCCAGGGTTGCTTTTTGAACCATCTTAAAATTCGCCATATTTTGCAAGTTATGATCATTTTAGTAAAATGTACATTTAGGTTTGTCTATCGCTTTGCATATACAAAGTCCTTTGTATATACAAAGTCATTTTTTTATACTTGGTCGCTTTTGCTTTCGGGTTCATATAGAAGGTTGGTTGTATGTATATTCGAGCTTGTATATTGGGAGATACAATGCAAAATATACATGGTCGGGCCCGAAATTATTATCAAAAACTCAAAAATCGTTGTATATTCGGGCTTGTATATTTTCATATACAAGCGGAATATGCAAGCAAAATATGTAGGGCACTGTTCAACATACATGGCACTATTCACATGCAGAGTGTGAAGTATACAGGTGAAAACATGCAATGCTGGACCCGAAAATATTATCAAATGGAGAAAATTTCTTGTATATTCGCGTTTGTATATCGCGATACACAAGGCTATATATACAAGCACAATATACATTAGGAAATATACAAGGGCAGAACTCAAGGGCAATTGGAATTTGATTAATTGCATGTATATTTGTGATATACATAGGTTTTAAATGGAAAAGACTTAGCCGAAGGAGGAAAAGGATATCGGCGAGTCTCTTGCCGATGAAATGAACATCGGCATAATGATGGTCATCGGCACAGAAGGTTTGGAGTTCACCGATAGTATAAACTCTCGCCAATGAAGGGGAAAAATAAGCCGACAGAGGAGAAAACAAAGAAAAAAAACAAAGAGAGAAAAGGGCCATCGGCCAAACAGTGAATATCGGCCAATATGTTTTTTGGCCTGTCGATGATGATTCTCACGCCGATAGGCGGGAAATGCATAGCGATGGAAATTTTAAACTATATTTTTGGCGCCCGTGGCATTTTCCTGGTCAACGATAGTTGACCTGATGGTTTTGAGCAGTCTGTATGCATTTTTGAACGCGTTTTGGAGGTTTTTTGGACCCGATTTCCATATTTTTTTGCACTGTCACCTGGATTTAAACATTATTTTAATCTCCTGCTGTTTATTTGATTTGATACTTATTGCTTGTCTTGTCTTGCAGGCTTGCAGTTGAGGAAGCAGCTGGAACTTCAACACAGTGACATCATGGAGGAAGGAAATCTGATCTCAGGAGCAGGAGGCTAAGGATGAAGTGCGAGGAAGTCAAGGCCATTCAAGTGAAGGACAAAGTTACAGCTGAGAGCATTATTGCAACAGACAAACAGAAGTTATTGCCAAGCTGCCGGAACTTCTCAGAAGGGGCAATATTTTGCCCAGATTTGATACTGCTCAGAGATATTTTGGAGGACTGGTTCATCTGTATTTATTGCTATAACCAGGGGTTTGAACCAGAGGTAGTTAGGTTTTTTTACTGTAGTGAGGACAACCAGAAAGTCTATATATTGTGCCTCTCTACACTGTAAATACTCTACAATAGGGGCTACAACAGGGATTTTAGGAAAACACAGCAAGTTAGCTTAGTTTAGATTAGAAGTAGAAGAAGGAGGTCGCCTGTTTGTCTGCAGTAAGGTGCGCGTGGAATGTCTGGCTGCCTTACTATATCTGTAAAGCTTGTAAGTTCTCTGTAGTATGATCAATGAAACTAAGAGTCATTCCTACATTGTAAATCATGTATGACTATTCGTTTCTAATACAATAGAATCTGGAGTTCTGCATCTATCTTCTGAGTGTTCTCCTGCTCTTCTTTGTGTTTTGAAATATTTTCTTTGAGAGCTTGCAATTTTAAATGTATGTTTGTGAAAATGCTTAGAACTTGCATTTAAGGTTTTTACTGTGGATTTGATCAAATTATTGTAGTATTTACATAGTGCATAACAGAAACAATTAGATCCTTCGGTAGATTAAATGAGGTGTAGATTAGATCTTTTTAACTTTTCCCAACCCATCTGAAATATTTAGCTGAAAACGTAGAAATCTAAAGGAAATTGTCTCAAATTTGAAGAAGCATGCATAACAGAGTTAAAAGTAGACAGTTTTCATAAATGTATAAAGGAGAAGGCTGCAATAATTCAAGAAAATCATCTGAACTTGCAGCACAGTAACACTTGTATGCAAATGAACAAAATACTTGTTGAAATCTATGATTTTTTTTGCATATTCTTAGTCCATTAAACCACCAAACAACCCTAAACTACGTAAGGCCCCTTGAACATTACAGCTTCACATTGACCAACTGAACTTGACCAATCGAACCATTGTAGACTTGGGATTAGTTGAATCTCAAATGATTCCTTCTTATCTTTCAAGTATAGTTTCAGTTCATTATATGTGAATTTTAACTTATTGTTATGATTGCATCAAAATAATCATCAACAGTTTTCTGACGCTAGGAAGAAGGCTGTATATTGCAATCACCAACAGTTTTTTTGGGTGCTAGAAGGAGGGCCTTCCTGAGTTAGGGTTCATTTCAAACTGGCTAATGACAGTAATAGAGTGACTAGGTCTAGATCTGGTTCAGGAGATATATTTGTGCAACTACCTGATACAAGGCGAAGTAAAAACCCTTTAATTTGGAATCCAAAGATATCGCAAGCAGGAAGTTCATCTGGAACACCTCCTGGGTCACCTTTTAACATCCATAGTATTGTGAGTCCTGACAGATCACTGTTCAGATCTTTAAATCTTGGTTCAGGTACTCCTGGAGGTCTCAATCCTCCTATAAATCCTAATCCACCAATCAATCCAGGTATTCATGCAAGTTCAAGTCAAGCTCAAACACCTGCAATGGCTTATTTCGATGTCAATTCTCCCATACTCTTCAATGATTATCATGAGATGCCCAAAAATCCAAAAAAGATATGTCCCAAATACTAGTTGCATCAGGACCCAAAAGATCATATTAGGATATTTAAGGAAGCATGTTTTAGGGCTATGTTAGAGCACGAGGATGTTGTGTGTAGATTGTTTCCTTACACCTTTAATAAGCAGGCCTCTAGCTGGTATGTAAACTTACCCAATGGTTACATTTCTTCCTGGGCACTTATGGAAGAAGCATTTCTGTCAAGATTTAGAGGACCCATTGACCCTTGCGCTTTGTATCATAAATTGGCTGCTATAAAACGAGGTGAGGGAGAGCTAATTGATAATTTCAATGACAGATTTCAAAAGGCCTATTCTAGGCTGGTAGCCCCTTATACCATAGATGATGCTCCCTTGTTGGCTATGTACTATGCTGCCTTGGATCCTTTAACTGCCATGTTTGTCAAAAGAAAACCTGACATAGATTCAATATCCAAAGCCTATAAAGAGGCAGCCTCAGTGAACCAAGAGATGAGGCATACAACTTATAGTCCATTTGTCAATGGAGGAAATTTTGGGGTGCAGAATCAGGCACACCCATGGAATGGAGTCCCTGTGCAGCACACTCCACTAGTAAATCCGGTTCCTTCTTACACACCTGTGTATAATCCTACCCCAATCCAAGCTATAACTCCTTACACGGCTAGTACTTCCAATAATAGTCAAAATAATGGTTAGCCTTTCTTCCAACTTCCTAGGGATGTAACTGTGGCAAAAGCACAAGAAGATAGGGAAGAAATCAAAGAGATTACTGCACATTTGAAAAGGTTAACAACCGAAGTGACACAGCTAAGAAATGAGAACCTCTATGGAAGAGGCAACCAAAACTACAATCAACATCAAAATCACAACCAAGGCCAAAATCAGAATTATAGTCTCAATCAAAATCAGCAGTACAATCAGAACCAAAACTATAATCAGCATCAAGGCCCCAGTCAGGGGCAACCAATGCAAAATAGAGGGCCAGTGATAGATAATAGGACCTGGGGCAATAATAACAGAAATCAGAATCAACCTAGGCCACCCAAGACATGGAACACTGGGCCCAACAACGGTACTCTGGCTTCTCCTTTTGAGAATACAAATAATCATGATGCAAAACAAACGACTAGCATACAAATGGCCAGTACAGCACCCAAAAATTGGTGCAGATTTCACAATACCAATGCCCATGCTGAGCACGACTGTCCACAGTTCCACTTGGCAGCTAGTATTTTCAACATAGATGTACAGCCTCCTACCTCTGAATTTCTCATTCCTAAGGGTAATGAGGTAGTACCCTCAGGATATGACACAGCATTAGTCTTAGAAATGTTTACCTTTGCAACTGCAGAAGAGAAAGAGGATGAATTGCTAGAGGATGAACCATATTGTTGTGAAAGTCTTTATCCTGAATTAGCCTTTGTGTTAAATGCTTTTCAGTTTCCTTTTGAATCTGAAAATGAGATATTAAATGAAACAGAAGAGGTGCAGGCCTTTCAACAGACAAATAAAAGCCACACCTACAATTTGAGGAACAACCCTAGGCCGGGAGGACCTTTCACCACTTCCACTCCTCTGAATAACATCAATACACCCCCAGATCAGAATGCTAGCAACAATCCTGCCATACTTAAAGCTAGTCGGTACACAAATAATGGAACAACAGTGCAAAAGGATCAAATAAGTAAGACAGAAGCAATAGAGACAACAAGGTTAATGAATTACTTGTCAGAGGAAATAAAGAAAATTAAGGTCAGTATACCTCTAAATGAATTATTGAAGACCCCAGGGATCAGAAATGCTTTTATAAAATCCTTGGATACATCCATAACAAATGAGGTGTCTGCTGATATAACTGTTCCTAATAGTGATTCACCACCTAAGGAGAAAGGTAAGAAAGTTGAGCAGCCTTCCAATACAAATGTAGTAATACATGCGGATAGGAGGGATACTCACCCTTTCTTGTTAACTGTTAGGTTGTGTGGGAAGAATATACACAATTGCATGGTAGATTCTGGTGCTTCAGCCAACGTAATGCCCTTAGGAATATGTAAAACTCTCGGGCTGACTCCCACCAAATCTGCCAAGGTTGTCATGCAATTAGATAAGACCGAGGTTAGCGTGATAGGAGAACTCATGAACATTCAAATGCAATTAGCTTCAGACCCTAGGGTAAGCCAAATCATTGACATTCAAGTAGTGGATATACTCGTAAATTATGGAATGTTGCTAAGTAGGGATTGGTCCAAGACATTAAACGGATATATGGCTATTGACTTTTCACACATGTGGTTACCTTGGAGAGGCATCCCAAACCAGATCAGAATAGAGGCAGAGCCCAGAATGAAACATATGATAACAGAGTATAATTGAACTAATGAAATATTATATGCTACTGTTGAACCAGGTGTCTATAGAATTACCAACAATGGGGTGCAGATTGAAGAGATTATGATGTTAAACATTAGAAAAAAGTGTGTCAGCAATAGAACAACACTATTCATTGAGTCTGACGGAAATTCTTCAGATGAAGAAAACAATGCAATAGACAAATTTGGTCATGCCATTAGACAAGAGGTGGAAGAGTGCGTTAAACACAATCTCCCAGTCCAATGTAAGTTATATAAAAATAGGTGTAGAGTCCATGATAGGCAACATTCTGAGGAGAATTGTGAAATATGCAAAGACATCATTGAATATGAATACAAAAAGTGCATAGGGAGGGTAGAGTCACAAGAGGAAAATGAGAATCCTGATCCAACACAGAGATATGTTTAGGATAATATAGATGCCTTGATTCCAGATTTAGGAAAAGAAATAGAGGACAAGGGTAGTTATCTTTCTGAGTTGCAAACTAAAAACACACATATGCAAGATAACGAAACAAAAAAACCCACGAATAAACAAGACAACACCCCACAGGCAATAAAAGGGACGAAGTATGCCAAGGTAAAAGATCAGAAAAGTAAAGATGGCATGTGGACGTTAAAATGTGATGGGTCCAAATCAAAACAGGGTGCAGGTGCGGGTATTGAACTCATAGATCCTCAAGGTAAATCACATTTGGCAGCATATAGATTACAATTTTCCTGCACTAACAATACTGCTGAATATGAGGCCCTAATTTTAGGACTTGTCATGGCCATCAAGAAAGGGGTAAAAACCATCAGAGTATTTTCAGACCCTGAATTAGTAGTCAGACAAGTGAGGAAACTATATGCCTGCAATTACAAGAAAATGATTAGTTACAGACATAGAGTATGGGGTTTAATGGATTCATTTGATGCTTTTAACATAGAGCACATCCCTAGAGAGCTGAACCACAGGCCAGATGCGTTAGCAGTTGCTGCTAGTACATTAGAACCATTGACATTGTCAGGATTAAGACGATTTGCTGTTGAGCTAGTTAACGTGCCCAGTATACCAGACAACGTTACACACTTTCAAGTATTTGGAGGGGATCAGCAAATTATTGATTTTCTGACTTGTAATGAGGCATTTGAGGCCCAAATCATTGATGAACAAGAAAGGCCTGAAGTAACATGGGACGAAGAAGATATGATCAACTTAAAGAGCAACTTCTTACCAAAAGGAGTAATTGAATTAGAACACATCTTTGACTTCGACGGAGTAATAAGACAAAAAGACTTACCCAAAACAGAAGGGGGTAGGTGTGATTTACATAACTTAGGGACTGAGCTAAATCCACAAAATGTACTAATTGGGAAAGCTTGCTCTGAGAAAATTAGAAAAGAGGTTCTGGATGTTCTGAAAGAATATAAACATGTCATAGCATGGACTTATGAAGACTTGAAAACATTTGATGAGTCCATCATAACTCACGTAATACCTTTAAGAAAAGAAGTCAAACCATTTAGGCAGAAATAGAGGCCTGTAAATGCCATTCTAGAGCCTTTAATCTTTGAGGAAGTTAAAAAATTACTGTCTGCTGGAATAATTTTCCTAGTCAGACATTCTGTCTGGGTAGCTAACTTAGTACCAGTGAGGAAGAAAAACGGAGACATCAGGTTGTGCGTAGACTTTAGAAATTTAAACAAGGCATCTGAAAAGGATAATTATCCTTTGCCCCTAATAAACGAAGTACTGCAAGCAGTAAATGGTGCAAAGATGATGTCTTTTTTAGATGTTTTTTTAGGTTATAACCAGGTCTTAATTGATAGAGAAGATAGACTAAAAACCACCTTCACTTGCAAATGGGGAAATTATGCGTATAGAAGAATGCCTTTTGGTCTGATCAATGCAGGTGCCACTTTTCAGAGGGCCATGGACGTTGCATTCCGTGGATTATCAGGTAAATGCATTGTTGTGTATATGGATGATTTAACTATGTATTCCAAGGATGCATCCACCCACGCTGAAGACCTCAGAAAAGTACTCAAGCGATGTGAAAGGTATGGGATTTCCCTTAATCCTAAGAAATGTATATTTGGCGTAACTGAAGGTAAATTATTAGGCCATGTCATTTCTAAAAATGGAATTTCAATTGATCCGGATAGAATAGAATCCATAAAAAATTTGTAAATACCAAACAGTAGGAAAGAGTTGAAATCATTTTTTGGTAAAATTAACTTTGTTCGGAAGTTTATAATAGATTTTGCAGAGATCGTGCAGCTGTTGAATGCCATGTTGAAGAAAGATGCATAGATGGAATGGACACCAGTGGCCAAAGCCACATTTGAAAATATCAAGGAGGCAATTTCTGATGCCCCTGTATTGGCGAGTCCAGACTACACAAGCTCATTTTACATCTACTCCTTTGCATCTTCTCATTCTGTCGCGGCTGCCTTGACACAGAAAGGTGAAAATAATGAAGAGAGGCCCATAGTATTTATGAGTGCGCCTCTGAAGGATGCATAGCTGAGATATCTAGATATCGAAAGACAGGCATTCGCATTAGTAAAGGCTGTGAAAAAATTTAGACACTACATTCTGCGCAGCCAGATCAAAGCCATAGTACCAGACGCAGCAGTAAAAATGTTGCTGATGCAAAATGAGCCTGGAGAAAAAAGAGCCAAGTGGATCACCATGCTGCAAGAATTTGACATGGAAATCATTCCCGTGAAGTTGGTCAGAGGGCAGGTGTTGGTACAGACAATAGCAAACATGGATCCAAATCTGATAAAACAACAATATGTATTGAATTCCCAAGACGCATCAGGCTGGTACGATGATTTAAGTACCTTCCTGATAGCTGGAAAGTACCCAAGCAGGATGAAGGCTTCTCAGAGGAGAGCTTTGAAGATTAAGGCACAAAATTATATGGTGCAAGGAGGTCTTCTATTCAGAAGAACCATGATGGAATTTATCTGAGATGCATAAACAGAACTGAAGCTGATAGAGTGTTGACAAAACTACATGACAAGTACGGAACCGGCCATGGTTCCCATTTAGCTACAACACACAAAATACTGAGGGCGGGCTATTACTGGCCCACTATGTTCAAAGATACTAAGAGTCACATCAGAAGTTGCCACACCTGTCAGACTGCAGCAGACAAAGGGAGAAATCCGGCCAATCCACTACAACCTGTGATCGAATCCAGACCGTTTGCACAGTGGGGCTTGGATTTTATCGGAGTCATCAATCCCCCATCTTCTGCAGGACACAAATTTATATTGACGGTAACAGACTATTGTACAAGGTGGACTGAGGCCACCTGCTGCAAATTTTCCACAACTGAGGTAGTTATCAAGTTCCTTGAAGAAAACATTATCACCAGGTTTGGAACGCCCTATTCATTGGTATGTGATAATGGCCCTGCTTTCTCTTCTTTAAAGTTTTCTAAATGGGCATTTGAATATGGGATTATTCTAAGGTTTTCTTCAAATTATTACCCTCAAGGTAATGGACTGGCTGAATCAACAAACAAAATTTTATTAGACATAATCAAGAGGTTAATTGCCAAAAGTCCTAGAGAGTGGAATACCCTATTAAGATATGCATTATGGGTAGACAGGACCAAGTTTAAAATAGCTTTAGGTAGCACACCTTATCATTTAGTTTATGGGAATGATCCCATACTTCCAGTAAATCTGAGAATACCAACTTGGAAGTTTGCCAATGAATATCTAGGCTTTGATAACCATAGGGAAGCCAGAATAGTGCAAATGTTACAACTAGAGGAGAAAAGAGGTCAAGCCCTCGAGAAGTTTGCCAAACACCAAGTGGTTGTTAAGAGGTGGTTTGACAAAAGGGCAAGAGTCAAAACATTTAGGATATCAGACTTAGTGTTGTGCTGGGACAAAGCACATGAAAAGAAAGGAAGCCATGGAAAATTTGATAAATTATGGCTAGGTCCATTACAAGTCTCAGAAATAATAGGAGATAACACTTTTAGACTTAAGACCTTGACTGGAGAAGATGTGCCATTACCAGTTAATGGCCAGCATTTGAAACACTACTTCCAGGCTTGAGGTAAAAGGGGGCAGTCCTTTTTTCTTAATGTAAAGTGCTGTAAGTAATGTACAGTTCTTTTTTTGATGTTTTCTTTTGGGTTGGCTGTTTGTATAGTTTGTCTTCTATTTGTTTCTACTTTTTGTTTCTTTCTGTTTGTACAGTTTTTCTTTTGTTGTGTTGTTTGTATAGCCTGTTTGTTTGGTTTGTTTGTTGTCTCTTCAGCAGGGATCTTTATTTTACTTTAGAGTATTAAGGAGCAAAACTAGCAACCATTCAAAACAGTATAAAATTTAGGGTATTCAAGTTAATCATTTACAATTTACACATAACTTGTTACTGTCATGAATGTAGAGAGTTGTTCATCTTTTGAAGTTTTGTATTCAATAAATGTGATTGAGAATTCGAAGCAAGTTTCTCATGATGACACACCTAAAATCCTTGGGTTTGTTGAACTTACCAGTGTAGATATTAGGTGAAAAATCAGAGGTTACCCTTGCTACCATTACAATTCTTAGCTTAATTTCAGCAAGTGTCCACTCCTTGCATCATGAAGTTACAAATTGTTATATCTTATGAAGTCTTTCAAAATGAGAAAATAAAAAAATAAATAAATAAATAAAGCGGATTATACTGAAAATCCAGATTAAGCCATCTAAGTAACTCTACCGGGGCTATGGACGCTCGCTGGCAGTGGGGCTCTACTTAGGAGAATTGTAACGATAACCTTGCCGGGGCTATGGACGCTCGCTGACAGCAAGGCTCTATCCGGTCGGCTATGAGGGAATATCCTCACCTACGTAGGCTAATGTCAGTCACTGGTTTGTTCAACCGATCTTCAAGATGAGGATAATTAATCACGTGCACACAACTAAACTGAAAATGGAAATTCATGCATCTTTATTGAATACTTTGAGTCTCAAGCTGAATAGTAATTTGCAGGAAAGATAGTCGGAAGTTATGGATTCATTTCATCTAGTTTTCTTGAACACTTTGAATTTAATTGTCTTGTTTTGGTTGCTAGTTGTTGTGATGTTCACAACACGCCCCATTATGCTCCTTAGCAAAATGGGGACCCCTGCTGTTGCTTTGCTTTTTGCTTCTGCTTGTGTTGTTTTGCTTGGTGGTAAAGGGAAAAAAAGAGTCAAATTTACAAACCTTGTTAAAAATATAGAAAAATACATTTTCAGTACCCTTGCATGATATGGTTGGGTTCCTTGTGAAAAATGAGCTAGGGTTGCTTTTTGAACCATCTTAAAATTCGCCATATTTTGCAAGTTATGATCATTTTAGTAAAATGTACATTTAGGTTTGTCTATCGCTTTGCATATACAAAGTCCTTTGTATATACAAAGTCATTTTTTTATACTTGGTCACTTTTGCTTTCGGGTTCATATACAAGGCCGGTTGTATGTATATTCGAGCTTGTATATTGGGAGATACAATGCAAAATATACATGGTCGGACCCGAAATTATTATCAAAAACTCAAAAATCGTTGTATATTCGGGCTTGTATATTTTCATATACAAGCGGAATATGCAAGCAAAATATGCAGGGCACTGTTCAACATACATGGCACTATTCACATGCAGAGTGTGAAGTATACAGGTGAAAACATGCAATGCTGGACCCGAAAAGATTATCAAATGGAGAAAATTCCTTGTATATTCGTGTTTGTATATCGCGATATACAAGGCTATATATACAAGCCCAATATACATTAGGAAATATACAAGGGCGGAACTCAAGGGCAATTGGAATCCGATTAATTGCATGTATATTTGTGATATATATAGGTTTTAAATGGAAAAGACTTAGCTGAAGGAGGAAAAGGATATCGGCGAGTCTCTTGCCGATGAAATGAACATCGGCATAACGATGGTCATCGGCACAGAAGGTTTGGAGTTCGCCGATAGTATAAACTCTCGCCAATGAAGGGGAAAAACAAGCCGACAGAGGAGAAAACAAAGAAAAAAAACAAAGAGAGAAAAGGGCCATCGGCCAAACAGTGAATATCGGCCAATATGTTTTTTGGCCTGCCGATGATGATTCTCACGCCGATAGGCGGGAAATGCATAGCGATGGAAATTTTAAACTATATTTTTGGCACCCGTGGCATTTTCCTGGTCAACAATAGTTGACCCGATGGTTTTGAGTAGTCTGTATGCGTTTTTGAACACGTTTTGGAGGTTTTTTGGACCCGATTTCCATATTTTTTTGCACAGTCACCTGGATTTAAACATTATTTTAATCTCCTGCTGTTTATTTGATAAATTGATACTTATTGCTTGTCTTGTCTTGCAGGCTTGCAGTTGAGGAA
The DNA here is from genome assembly GCA_027924645.1 of Cunninghamia lanceolata. Taxonomy (NCBI): domain Eukaryota; kingdom Viridiplantae; phylum Streptophyta; class Pinopsida; order Cupressales; family Cupressaceae; genus Cunninghamia; species Cunninghamia lanceolata. The sequence goes on along the minus strand of BSBN01000474.1, from coordinate 133,887 downwards.
GCAGCTGGAACTTCAACACAGTGACATCATGGAGGAAGGAAATCTGATCTCAGGAGCAGGAGGCTAAGGATGAAGTGCGAGGAAGTCAAGGCCATTCAAGTGAAGGACAAAGTTGCAGCTGAGAGCATTATTGTAACAGACAAACAGAAGTTATTGCCAAGTTGCCGAAACTTCTCAGAAGGGGCAATATTTTGCCCAGATTTGACACTGCTCAGAGATATTTTGGAGGACTGGTTCATCTGTATTTATTGCTATAACCAGGGGTTTGAACCAGAGGTAGTTAGGTTTTTTTGCTGTAGTGAGGACAACCAGAAAGTCTATATATTGTGCCTCTCTACACTATAAATACTCTACAACAGGGGCTACAACAGGGATTTTAGGAAAACACAGCAAGTTAGCTTAGTTTAGATTAGAAGTAGAAGAAGGAGGTCGCCTGTTTGTCTGCAGTAAGGTGCGCATGGAATGTCTGGCTGCCTTACTATATCTGTAAAGCTTGTAAGTTCTCTGTAGTATGATCAATGAAACTAAGAGTCATTCCTACATTGTAAATCATGTATGACTATTCGTTTCTAATACAATAGAATCTGGAGTTCTGCATCTATCTTCTGAGTGTTCTCCTGCTCTTCTTTGTGTTTTGAAATATTTTCTTTGAGAGCTTGCAATTTTAAATGTATGTTTGTGAAAATGCTTAGAACTTGCATTTAAGGTTTTTACTGTGGATTTGATCAAATTATTGTAGTATTTACATAGTGCATAACAGAAACAATTAGATCCTTCGGTAGATTAAATGAGGTGTAGATTAGATCTTTCTAACTTTTCCCAACCCATCTGAAATATTTAGCTGAAAACGTAGAAATCTAAAGGAAATTGTCTCAAATTTGAAGAAGCATGCATAACAGAGTTAAAAGTAGACAGTTTTCATAAATGTATAAAGGAGAAGGCTGCAATAATTCAAGAAAATCATCTGAACTTGCAGCACAGTAACACTTGTATGCAAATGAACAAAATACTTGTTGAAATCTATGATTTTTTTTGCATATTCTTAGTCCATTAAACCAACAAACAACCCTAAACTACGTAAGGCCCCTTGAACATTACAGCTTCACATTGACCAACTGAACTTGACCAACCGAACCATTGTAGACTTGGGATTAGTTGAATCTCAAATGATTCCTTCTTATCTTTCAAGTATAGTTTCAGTTCATTATATGTGAATTTTAACTTATTGTTATGATTGCATCAAAACAATCATCAACAGTTTTCTGACGCTAGGAAGAAGGCTGTATATTGCAATCACCAACACCTTCCACTGCCATTGCACCCACAACTTCTTCTTCTTTATCATTGCCTCCCATTTCCACCATAATTTCACCCCCTCTTCCTCTACCTTTGCTTCCCTTTTCTTCACCTCTTGTCATTTATTCTTCCCTATCACCAATCTTGACTAACCTGACACAGGTCAGTGCACCTTCCTTTACCATCTCTTCTGCTGTCCCTATTTTACAGATGCCAGCTGATTCATTGACAGTGCCCCTATTTCCTGGGATTGAGAAAGTGTGTATAGAATTAGGATTACAGGAGACTGAAACAACAGTTGAGGAGGAAAAGGAGGTATTGATTGAGGTAAATAATGATGACTCCCAGGAACCTTCAGCCAACATAGAAGTTATTGATATATCTGATAGTCCTCAGGACAAAGATCAAACAAAAGAAGTTTTCAAAATTGCACAGGAGGATGTAATGACAAATTTGGAGGATTTGGTCCCCGACGAAGAGAAGGAAGAGGAGAGAGGTCCGAAAAAGAGTGAAGAACGAGAAGAAGAACAATCCAAAGAGTTGGCTGTATCTAATAAGGATGGAGCTTCTGAATTGAACAAATCTTCTACTCCTGAATCGCTGCAAGGTAGAATGGCATACCCTGAGCCACAAGTGGAAGTAATGCAGCTTGACTTATGCACCATCCTGTCACAGGCTTAGAAGCCTAAGAAGTAGAAAAGCGCCAAGATTCAATCAAGGATCTATAAGAATGAATCAGGGTCGAGAATAACAGAAATAGCGGTCTCGCCAGCTGATACAGCAAGAGAACAAGTCAGGGCAGAGGATTATATCATATCTACTGTTGATCTAGGTCCAGCCACTCGTGCTCAGAGAGTGGATGATTTCAAAGGTTCAGTTACATCAATATTGGAACAGTTAGATAAAGACGAGATGTCAGAGCAGCAAAATGAAGAACTACGAGCATGTCTTCAATTTTTGATAAAGCCAGTAGATGCAGGAGGAGACATAAGGATGATACCTACTTTCCTGTCTACTGATGAAATGAATAAGTTAAGCAAGGTAAGATCAAAGTCCCAGTGTACTAAAAATTGGTTACAAAAGGTTTTTGAGATGGGATGCAAAGCCATAAGTGCCTCTGCCCAAGTGCATAAAAGACTCATAGAGTTGCATAATAGATGGAAGGACTTGCGTGAAGAATGCGATTCCTTTGATGAATATTATTCACATATGTATCCCTAGATTAAAGGTATCAGAGAGTTGCTAGCTCAGACTCTGGTTGTAGAAAATATTTTGACTAGGACTCAGCTGCCAAAGGCTATTGAATGGTATCAGCAACTACTTTTGAGAAAAGAAACCTTTGAGCACATAAAAGAAGCATATAAGCCAGCTGATGAGGAGTTGAGATCAGTCATATACGACATCAATGACTCTTTGAGGGACTGCAGGGAAGCATCTTATGATGATTATGCCCCTTTTGATGTCGAGAAGTGCAAAGATAAGTTAAATAAGGTAATGTTTGAAGACACTGCACTCAGTATGGAAGAAAGACTGGATAAGGCAAGTGACCTCAAAGCTGAGTTCAAGGCATTTCAGAAGGCAGGGGTAGAAATAGAAAGAATACATGGCAAATTCTGTCGGGAGCTAGAGGTGTTTGATTACCGGATACATCATTTGAAGGATCAAGAGCCATCTGACATTAATCCTGCACTCGATGCCTAGTTGACTTATCGCAACAAGCTGGCCAGTGAAGACAAAATTGACTTGGACAAGGAGTCTTAGCATTATTTTAAATATTCTAGTGATACAATCTCGTCACAATTGTAAATTGTTGTATTTAGGGTAGCATGTGACTCTATTTTGTCTTTTTCTTGCTTCCAAAATGCTCTTTTCTACTCATATACTGAGTTGGCTAGTCAAAATGACTAGATTTAATGTATGTGGGACTATTTTTCATCTTTTTCATAAAGGACAAACTATAATCCGGGAATTGATGTGGGCTGTTATAATTGTATAATCTGGACCGTTGGGGTTGAGTTAATCTCCACCATTCATTTGAAGGCTAGGGTATGCTGCTTTCTATATAAAAGGCTGCCATTTCCACTATTTGTAAGAGAGATTTTGATACCGAATTGTTGACTCTATGCCATTTGAGCTAATACAAAGCAAGTTTCTGCAGTAAATATGAGAATTTGTATCTTGTGTTGATTCATCTTTTGGTTTTCATGGTTCGCATCTTGCTCTCCGATAGTTAGATTAGTTGTGCTTTCATAATATTCATGGTTTGCTCAAGTATTTGATGAACATTCTAAGTCCATACTTTTAGTTGTTTGCTGATGGTAAATAGCTGTGTAAAGTTAATCTGGGCTGATTATTAGTGCTAAAGTTCAATTGCATTTCACAAGTTAAGTTACTCCGTTCATTTGGTATTTAACAAATGAATTCGATCTAAAAATTTGTTGACCTCCATTGAAGATAGCACCGTTTTCTGCAGCATTGTAACACCCATTTCAGTTTGGTAACTCAGGAAGCTGGTTCAAAGTTTTGGAATGTTTGTGTACTAAAGATAACCTTGGCATTGTGAATGTCACTTAGGATCCCTCTAAAACCCTAACCTTTTGCATTTTCTTTTAAATCATTGTTAGTTGTTAGATTAAGAATCTCAGCAGCATTTTATCTTGTTTATCAGCTGAAAATCGTAATAGGGTTTATGTGTATTTTCTGCCCCAAACCTGAAGATTTGCAGATTGCATGTAAGACCCCTTATAGGAACAACTAGAATATACCAACTGAGAAATTCCAAGCAAGCTAAGACCTAGCTGTATTATCCTTGGAGTAGTCTTACTTAGGGTAAGATACTTTTCAAGAGAGGTGTGAAACCAACAATCACACTTGCGTTGTTGTGTACTAAAACCACCATCAACAGAATTGGCACTAGAAGGAGGGCCCCTATTTTCCCTCTGCTAAATATCAGCAAGTCTGGGGACTAGACAGAGACACTAGATCCAGCTCAGCTGGAGAAGAGCTTTTGTCCCTTATAGAATTCAAACGAACAAGAATGGATCAAGGAATACCCAGAGCCCCTCAAGCTCAGTCAACCACTAGGAATACTACTACAACTCCCATTAATCCTCCCACCATGGCTTTCTTTGCAAGAAATAACCAGTCTCCTTTTCTCTTCAATGATTACCATGACATGCCAAAGAACCCGGATAAGTTCTGCTCGAAGTTTAGAACACATGACCCTGATAGGACTGTAGATGAGCACATTAAGATTTTTGAAGCTAACATGTTCATGTTGCAAGTGCAGTATAAGGATGTGATATGCCGACTGTTCCCTTATTCTTTGCAGGAAGAAGCTTATTACTAGTTTGCCAACCTCCTAGCGGCATCCATAAATTCATGGTTGAATCTGAAGACTACTTTTCTAGATAGGTTTCATATGCCTACTACCCCAGCTGATCTCTATCGGCCTTTTGTGGAGATTCATCAGGACGAAGGTGAGATGATAAGTTCTTTCAACCATAGATTCTAGAAAGCTTACAGCCATTTGCAGGCTCCTTACGCTATAGCTCAGGCTGCTGCCCTGCCTATCTACTATGCTGCCCTAGATAAGCTTACCTCCATGTTTGCAAGGAGAGCTAACCCAATCCCTGCCACTTTAGCTCAAGCGTATTCTGCTGCTGTCAATGTAAGTACCCAGATGGGGCAAACAACCTCTAGTCCACTAAATCATATGGGACCTGTTGCCATGCCAAATCAAATACCCATGATAAATCATGCATTGGCCAATCATACCCCTGTAATGAACCCAATTCCAAACCCAGCTGCAACACAAGCCTTAGTAATCCACTTGGGTAATCCAGTAGCTGAAATGCCTCCACCACAAATGCCTTTCCTGCAATCTGCAGAAGCAGTCAAGACCAAAGAAGACAGAGATGATATCAAAGAACTGGTTGAACAAATGAAGAAGCTCACTGCTGAAGTCACTCACCCCAAGAACCATAATGCTTACCTACAGCATAGGGGACATAATCAACAACATTCCCAAAATCAACAATACTCCCAGAACCAAGGTCAGAACCATTTCCCAAATCAGAATCAATACCAAAATTAGAACTTTCAGTAGCGATCAAATCGATCTTGGAACACCAAACTGAACAATGGAGGGGTGCCTTCGCCCTTGGAAAATCAAAACAACGATACCAGGTCCCAGGACGTGTGATGTTAGTTGAAGCTACTTTATCTACTTGGTGCAGACTACACAACACAAATGCTCATTCTGAACTAGACTGCTCAGAATTCTAGATTGCGTCCAGTATCTTCCAGATGGATACCCAAAATGCTGAAAATTAGGAGACTCCACCAACCGGGTATGATACTGCCCTAGTTCTTGATAGTTATACATTTCCATTCCAAGATGATAATCATCCTAAGGAAGAAGAGTCTGAAGAAGTTAATGCATATCAGCAATACAATAAGACTCCTTACAACCTAAGAAGTAGCAATCCCAAAGGTCCTCTCATCACTTCCATTCCACCAAATAGCTATCAGATTCCACTTGACCCGAAAGCTACCAATAATCCTGAACCACCAAATGTTCCCCATCAATCAGTATACTAGGGTACTGCTGCAGAAAATTCCCAATGGTCTGACATAGCAAAAATGGGGCAGTATGTGGCTGAGGAACTTAAGAAAATGAAGGTCAGTCTTTCTATGTATGAATTGCTTAAGATACCTGAGGTTAGGACATCTTTCTTTCAAGACCTAGGTGCTGGAACCAAGACTGATTATATACCAAAGGAGAATGTCGCCAAAGATAGCATTGATAAGGGGAAGGAAAGGATACATGTCATTGATGTAGAACAGAAGATGACATTGTATAAGGATAAGAGGGAAAGCCCCCCTTTCCTCTTAACACTCCAAATATTCAATAAAAACCTTCATAACTGTTTAGTAGATTCTGGTGCTTCCACGAATGTAATGCCACTGTTAGTTTGTAAGGCACTTGGGCTCACTCCAGCCAAATCATCCTAGAAAGAGACACAATTGGATAAGACTAAAGTCAATGTAGTAGGAGAATTGAACAGGATACACATGCAACTGACTTCTGACCCTAGGATATAGCAATATATAGATATTCAAGTAGTGGACATTCCCAATCAATATGGCATGCTTCTGAGTAGAGATTGGTCTAGAACTTTGAACAGTTATATGGCAACTGACTTTTCTCATATATGGTTACCATGGAAGGGGTTGGCCAATCAAATATGTATTGAAAGAGAACCCAAGATGAAGCATATGATCACAAAATTCAATCAACCCAATGAGATTCTTTTCTTAGAAGTTGATTTGGGGGTCTACCTTCCACACAACAGTCAGTCAGACAAAGTTCTCATGCTGAGCTGCTTAAGACCCTCCAAACTGCTCATAGAAAGACTGTAAAGTACAGCAGTGTACATTCAATTAGATGCAAAGGACTCTTCAGAAGAAGATGAACCCGGGGTATTTGAGGGATTTCATGATTTCGTAGCTAGATTTGTGCAAGATTAGATTGCTGTTGGAAAGCAAGTTCAAATGGAAGAGCTACTATTGCCCAATTGGTGTTGTATACATGATGCATCTCATTCTGAATTTACTTGCCAGTTGTGTCAAGAGGCGGTCAAACAAGTGCAAAGACAACTGAAGACTCCCATAATTCCAAAGGAAGAACCAAGTGTTGAAAAGAAGGAAGAACTTGAAACCCCGCTTGAGAGAAAGAAGTTTGCAAAACAGGCTGATGACAACAAAGACTTTTGCTTATGGACCTTAGGATTTGATGGTTCAAGATGCAGACAAGTTTTTGGTGCAGGGGTCGAATTGATCAGCCCCACTGGGAGTTCATTTTTAGCATCACAAAGATTGCAGTTTCCATGCACGAACAACGTCATTGAATATGAAGCATTAGTGCAAGGATTGCTACTAGCGTTTCAGAAAAAAGTCAGAATTATCCAGGTGTTTGGTGATTTTGAGTTAGTGGTGAAACAAGTGAGAAAACAATACTCATGTAATGATAAGAGATTGAATAGGTACAAGAACAAAGTCTGGGATTTGATTGAGTGCTTTGACGGTTTTAACATCCAAGTCATCCCTAGAAGACAAAATCATGTTGCAAATGCTCTACCTCAAACAACAAGTACATTAGAGCCAACATCCATGGTAGGACTGAAGAAGTTCTCTGTTAAGTTTGATGCTACTCCATCCGTACTTGATAATGTTACCAATTTCCAAGTTTTTGAGGACGATCAACACATAATTAATTTCCTTACTTCATCAGATGTGTTCACTGCCCAAATAATAGATGAAGACGAGATGGAACATGCTGAGATGGATTTAGAAGGTGTACTAAACTTGAAAACCAACATGATCCCACGCATAATGGTAGAATTGGAAAGATTGTTTGATGCAAATAATTTGGGGACTCAAAGAAAAGGAGAATCCCTAGGAGGAAAGTGTGAACCATTTAATTTAGGGATAGAAGAAAATGTGAAGAACGTGTTCATTGAGAAAGCCAGTACTGAAGAAGAAAGGATAGGAATCATACATGCATTAAGAGATTATCATGAAGTTATAGCTTGTAGTTATGAAGATCTAAAGACTTACGATACCTCGATTATCACCCACACCATCCTGCTGAAGCCAGGAGCGAAGCCTTTCAGACAAAGGTAGAGACCAATGAATGCTTTGCTAGAACCACTAATTTTTAAAGAAGTTCAGAAGCTGCTGTCAGCTAGAATAATATTTCTGGTCAGACACTCTGTATGGGTAGCAAACTTAGTTCCAGCCCAATAGAAAAATAGAGAAATCAGACTTTGTGTGGATTTCTGTAATCTAAACAGAGCATCTGAAAAGGACAATTACCCGCTGCCCTCATTAGATGAAGTATTGCAGATTGTTAATGGGTCCTAGATGATGTCATTCTTGGACGGATATTTTGGTTACAACTAGGTGATGGTAGAATATGAAGACAGATTGAAAACATCCTTCACCTGTACATGGGGCATCTATGCCTACTACCGTATGCCATTTGGTTTAATTAATGCTGATGTGACTTTTCAGCGTGCGATGGATGTTGCTTTTAAAGGGTTGGTTGGAAAATGTATAATCATCTACATGGATGACCTAGCAGTGTTCTCAAAAAGGTGAGAGGATCATGTAGCAGATCTGAGAAAAGTGTTGCAGTGATGCAAGGATTATGGTATATCACTCAACCCCAAGAAGTGCATCTTTGGAGTAACTGAGGGAAAGTTGCTGGGGCATGTAATATCTGAGCAAGGAATATCTATTGACCCAGACTGGATCCAAGCAATACTCAAGATACCCCCCGGCCATCAAGAAAGAACTCAAGTCATACTTTGGTAAGATCAACTTTGTACGTAAATTCATTACAGGGTTTGCTGAGATAGTTCAACCTCTCAATGCCATGCTGAAGAAAGATGCTAAAATGGACTAGATTCCAGAAGCCAAGGCCACCTTTGCAGAAATTAAACAAGCTATATCTAATGCACCTATCTTGGTGAGTCCTGATTACACTTTGTCGTTTCATATATATTCATTTGCTTCAAAACATACTTGTGCTGCAATGTTGACATAGAAGAGCTCAGTTGAAGATGAAAGGCCCATTACTTTCATGAGCACTCCATTGAAAGACGCAAAGTGAAGATATCCAAATGTAGAAAAACAAGCATACGCTCTGGTAAAAGCAGTTAAGAAATTCCATCATTACATCCTAAGGAGTCAAGTAATTGCCATAGTCCCAGACACAACAGTTAAAGCATTATTGATGCAAAGTGAATTAAGAGAAAGAAGAGGGAAGTGGGTAACCATATTGCAAGAATTTGACATAGATATTCAACCCATGAAATTGGTAAGAGGTCAGGCCTTGACTAGAACAATGGCTGAAGTGGGGCGAGACTTGGTTTCTCAAAAATACCTGTTAGAAGATGTTTCAAAAGATGGGTGGTATGGAGATATCATATTTTATTTACTCAATCAGCGCTGCCCACCGCAGCTAAATTCAATGCAAAGGAGAGCTCTCAAGATTAAAAGCAGTAGTTACATGTTAAAATGATCAGTCCTTTACAAGAAGAATCATGAAGGTATCTATCTGAGGTGTTTGGACAAATTAGAGGTTGATTAGGTGCTAACTAGTTTTCACGAGAAGTTCAGGATAGGTCATGGGTCGGCGCACTCAACAACTAATCAGGTTCTTCATGCCAGGTATTACTGGCCAACTTTGTTCAAAGGTGCACATTCACATGTGAGAACCTATCATATATGCCAGACCGCTACACACAAAGAATGCCACGCAACCATGCCTTTATAACCAGTGGTGGAGGTATGACCATTTGCTTAATGGGGCCTCGACTTTATCGGTATGATCAATTCGCCTTCCTCTGTAGGCCACATGTATATTCTGACTGCTACTGATTACTACACTCAATGGTCTGAGGCAATAGCTTGTAAGCAATGCACCACAGAGGTAGTTATTGAATTTGTTGAAAGGCATATTATCACTAGATTTGGTTGTCTGTTTGCTTTAGTGTGTGATAATGGCTCTGCCTTTTCATCATTGTGTTTTTCTAACTGTGCATTCAATTATGGGATTACACTCAAGTTCTCATCCAATTACTATCCATAAGGGAATGGGGTAGCTGAATCAACAAACAAAAACTTGCTTGAGGTCATTAAGAAACTATAGGACAAAAACCCCAGAGAATGGCATACTCAGCTTAGGTTCACTTTATCGGCTGATAGAATCTGACACAAAGCAGCTCTAAACACATCTCCTTATCATTTGGTCTATGGGATTGAACCCATCTTCCTCATCCATTTGAGAATCTTGGTACTTCAATTTATGCAAGATTACCTTGAAACTAATGATCAATTGTCCTCAAGGTTGGCTCAATTATTACACCTTGAAGAGAAACGTGACGCTGCCATAGAAAACTTTGCCAAACATCAAGTAGTCATAAAATGATGGTTCGATAAAAGAGCCAAGGTCAAAGCCTTCCGCATTTATGATTTGGTCCTATATTGGGACAAAGCACATGAGAAGAAGGGAGAACATGGTAAGTTTGACAAACTTTGGTTGGGTCCCTATCAGATCTATGAGATCCTTGGAGATAGTACATATTGACTCAAGAGCCTTACTGGTGAGGAGCTACCACTGCTTGTCAATGGCCAGTTCCTAAAGCACTACTTTTAGGCCTGAGAGGTAGTCATGCCTCATTTTAGTGTACATAGTTAGGGGTTTGTTTCCTTTGGTTAGTTTAGGTTGCCGTTAGTTTAGTTTGCTTTCTTTCCTTTTGCTTTCCTTAGGTGTTAGTTGCTTTGCTTAGTTTAATTGTCCTTTTGTTTTTGTTTGCTGTGCTTGCTTTTCTGCAGGGTCTTTGTTTCTGACATGGCGGTAATTGTGTAGACCTGCAAATGCTTCTTTGATGGGTGAATAATCGTAGGTCTTCCTTCGAGAAGCCAAGGTTTTCACCTAGTCTTTGCTATGGGTTCTGCTGTTATACCAAGGGGTATGGTGTCTGTTCATTGAAAATAAGTTATTAGTCGGTGCACCTGAAGTTTTTTCTAACCATATATATTTTAGACTTTAAATAATCCTGAAGTAGCTAGGCAAGTCTAGGTGATCTTGTGTCAAGTGAAATGGGCTAATTTCCTCTCCTACCACACGCACTATCAATCATGACAAAGGTAGGTGACACTAAGTGTTACTAGCCTAACATTGGGTAAAAATAAAAGGTGTTTCTCAACACCAGGCCCATAACAGTGCCAATAAAAGGGACTACCAAATTGCAAAATACTTACAAGAGACACTCCCAGAAATGATTGACATCAAATATCATTGTATTAGCAAACTTGATTGGTCATCAATCTATTTCAAAGCTTAGCAATATTTCAAATTCGAGCATTTCCTGGTGGAGGAATGATCTCAACCTTCTAGCTTGTCTCAGGGGATCCCAGGTGAACTTAGTTCCAGAAGGATGGGAATGAATACAACTGCACACACTTAGGTTTTTAGGATGTGGATGGTTGTATTGGTCAATAATCTTAGGTTCTTTGATAAGATACCTAGCTTTTTCATTAAATATGTCGGGAACATAGAGATTCTGGGTTTAAACTAAATGTTTATCATCGAAATACTCGGGAGCATTTCCCAGCAGAGTCGTCATTTGTTGTGTCTTGCACACATGCCCCATTCAAAAATGGAGACCCCCTCTTTTGATTTGGCTAGAGAGTCATTTGATCTTTTTATTGCCTAAGTGATTGTGTGGTCAAAAGTACATTTTGACCTTGATGGAAGGATGATATCCAAAAATCACTTCAAAATTTGCTAGGATGAATCCTTGTTTTCCCTTTGAGGGCCTTGAAATGACTTTTTGCGCTAAATTTCCCTTCAACTGACCTTTGTGCTAAAAATTGCCTTGTCTGACCTTTGCGCTAAAAACTACCTTGTCTGACCTGGTGCTAAAAACGAGTGAATCAGACTTCTGCCCTGAAGGCAGCCTCTCCCAACTTGCACCAAAACCAGCGACCACCGATAAGTCAGACAACCCCAAAAGGCCCGCAAGTCGGATGAGCCTGATTCCTCTGCTAATTTGTGCAAACTGAACTCCCAAGATTGGTGTTGAATGTGATCCCGTCTGACCAGGTCCAACACACCAAATTTCTCTGCTAGGTCTGAACTGAGGGAAATCCACACAAAATCTAAATTGACAAGTCGTACACCTATGCATTAATGGTAGATTTTGTAGGGCTTAAATAGGAAATTAATCAAATTTTAAGTCATTTTGATTACATTTTTTGGAAATTCCAGAGCTTCGTTCACACTCCACGGACTTGCCCAAGCTTGAACCTGCAACCTACCTGTGCAGACCTCCAAAATCTGTGACATCGCTCTTACTAGGTAGGGTTTCAACCCTTGTTTTCAAGCTTTTATTTCCAATGAAGTTAGGGTTTAGTCTAAATGGCAAAATTTATTAAGAAATGAACGTTAAATTAGCATTTTAGGTTAGGGTTTCTATACCAAATTGTGAAATTTCCATTCGCAAAACCCTAGCTTTATCTCACTAAGGAAATGAATGAGTCGCCATGCATTAAATCCAAAATTTAGGGAATTTTTGCCCTATGAAACCCCCCAGTTTCATTTTGCGCTAAAATCAACTTCGACCGACCTGCACAACGAACTATCAGAGGTCGGAGACCTCCAAATCTTGCGCCGAGCACTTAGTTTCATTAGTGCCAAAATTGACCTCGTCTGACCAACGTGCCCAAAACACTTTTTTTGACTTGGTCGGAAGGTCCCTTAAGCCCCGCAAATCATAAAGTGACCCTTTGTGCTAAAAAGTCTTCACTCTGACTTTGCACTAAAAGACCATGTCCCTGACTTGGTCAGATGACATGGATTCTCCCGCCAGGTCGGTAGCCCCCTGAAACTCTGCCAGAAATAGTGCCTCCTTTTTGCGCTAAAATTGACTTCGTCTGACCTGTGCTAAGACACCCTCCTACCGACTTAGTTGGACACCACCTAAACCCGCGCAGGTCAGCCCAAGCCGATTCTCGCGCAAGTGTAATGAACAGTTCACATCAATAGGACTTTGCGCCGAAAACTCAACTGACCAACTTGACGACTATCAGAGGTTGGAGACCTTTAAATTCTGTGCAAGTCAGACCCTGCCAAAAACCACGCAAAACTCTCAAAACATAGAAGGAAGTAAAACTTGTGGTCAGACCAGCCTGATTTCCCCGCCGAGGTTGGATGACCTCAAATCCAATGCTTTTTCTTCTGAGGGTTGGACAACCCTCAAATTAGCGCAAAACAATGTAAATGACCAAATTCCTTGAAATTTTTAAAGGGAAGGGGGTTCAAAAAGATGAAATTAATGTTGTAAGGCATTATTAATGGTAATTTTCATAAATTTTCTTGCAACATGTTGATGTGTAAAATTGCGCAGGTTCCAACACCAACATGGGAAGTTTCAGGAATGTGGGACTTGCAACCTGAAACAACCTCCAGATTTTAAAGAAAGCTGGCTCTTCTCTATCTTAAATGGGTTTGAAGAAAAAGATAGAAACTAACAAAATTACAGATATAATTAAAGTAAATCTATCTATGGTGATACGCCTGAATAAAGTGTTTCTCTCAACTAAGCATTGTGAAACTATCCTCAAGATTTAGTCACATTAAAGAGCAGATACTGCATGATTAACATAAATAGATGAAATGAATAAACTCAAAGGCTCACAATCAGACAATTTACAATGACACAAGAAATATCAACCAAGGCATAGAACTCAGTCTTTCTAATTAATTTTTCCAGCAATATAAGAGGCACAGATACATGCACAGTTACATTCACTTTCTGAATCATGAATAAAAAAATAAAGGCAAATGATATTCATTGGTCACAGCAAAAGTCTCAAACTTCTCTCTTAAATCTCTGATAGAAAACTCTAGCAAAACTAGAACTCTAACTTCAAAAGTAACCTCAAAAGTCCCTCTCGATCATTACAAATGTTACATATTTATAGCACAAGATCAACTCTAGATTGTCTGCAACAATCAAATCCCAACAGCCCAACCAAACTAGAGGTAACTGGAAGTCTCTGACAGTTATAGATCTTTTGAATCTGCGGCAGTTACTCCTTCCTACAAGCCCATTGGTTGTGACAAAACATATGTAGCATTCTTTAAACAATAACCTCAGAGATAGATGGCAACGTCCGCGTGCATAATCTTGAAACTCCATCTCTCGGGCAGAAACAGGAAACTGACACTTGGTGGATTCCGTAGCAACTAGAAACATATACGCGTCTTTCTCTGTAGCTTTGATACTTAACTGTGTCTTTGTATTCGGGAGGACTCCACCTATGACAACTATCGTGATCCACTACTCTGAAGCTTAAAGACACATTAGAAATGGGACCCACAACCCTCCGCTCACTAGCTTTCAAACAAGGATAGGTGACAACTTCCGCAGCCACTACTAACTGGTACGTGGCAGCTTCTGCTACACTTGAAACATTATAAGATACTCCTTGAAACTTAAATGAAGGTTAACACATGTCAGGCTCCACATCATTTGGGAAACATATATTATCGTCAGAAAAAAGGTTAGAAAGCTTTTACTTTGGCATTGCATCCACCACGTGGCACATTCCGCAGCAACTGATACTCTACACTGGGGCCCACCTCTATCCTTAATTAGCATCAAAACATATAGAAACCATAACGCGGAAGTTGACACTTGGTGAGCTCCCCAACTACTGCAAAAGACACATGGCTTTGTCCGCGCTCACGCAGAAACATTTAGGGAGTGCCTCCGCTTATGACATGTGGCACCTTCCACAGGATTGTAACTTAAAACTTCATTAGAAACAAAACCGCTACGTGGAACGCTCCGCATTAAGGTTATAACTTAGAAACAAGAGTGCAGCTTGAACTGGGGCTCGACACTTGGTGGCTTCCACAGTTCTGGCAATTAGAAACCCTGACAACCACACTTAGAAATATTTACAGACACAAAACTGTAACCTGTAGATGCGCTACGACTGAAAAAAAATGTAGTCTTATACTCTATAGTTCTTGGCGACCCCTAGGACTTTTGAGCCTGCTAAAAAAAGAACCTGAAAACTGGGCAAAAATATATGTATTTTAAAATACATCACAGGGTCACAAATTCTACAAATCTGTCTGGTAAATAGACCATTCCGAGTCAGAGGGTCCATGGCTTCAATGAGGAACCAATGCTGCTACCTAAAATTTTGACCCCTAGGGAAGTGTTTCTAGAAGTAACCCGACAAGTA
Source organism: Cunninghamia lanceolata (assembly GCA_027924645.1). NCBI lineage: Eukaryota > Viridiplantae > Streptophyta > Pinopsida > Cupressales > Cupressaceae > Cunninghamia > Cunninghamia lanceolata. The sequence goes on along the minus strand of BSBN01000474.1, from coordinate 118,758 downwards.
TCCGTGGTTGACAATGAGTTTGGTAGCATGAAGAAGAAGAAGAAAATGTATGATATCCCATGGGTCAGAAAGAACATGGCCTTAGAAGTCACTCTCCAACAAGGTTGCCACTATTGGTCTTCTCTCGAGCTAAGTCATTTTCAACTTTCTGCAACTTCCTAGAGACTTTCAGGTAGTCAGTGGCAACAGAAGATGTGGTTTCATTGAGTAGCTTGACCCTATCTTGTGGTCTGAATAGAGACATGTCCATAGCTACTGCATTCATTGCAATGTCCTGAGGCTGCATTTGCTCATTTGGCTTCACCACATTCGGGGACAAATGTGTGAGAGTCAACTATTGTTGAATAGGGTCAAAACAACATTAGATATTTGATTGCATGCAGTGTTATTACAATTAGACTTAAATTTCCTTTAGAAGCATGTTAGTAGTATATCAAACTTATAAGGTCCGGTCATGAAGACTAAATGATTGCTTGGGCCTAGGCAATGAAGTACGAATTCAAAGCAGTTCCTCCAGAGACCAAGGTCCACTCCGGGTGGAGTAATGTAGGGGACACAGACTTAGGTCACATCAACCTAGACAACTTCAGACTCAGAGTCTTTGGTCCAGCTCCAACTCCCAGAGCTAGAACACTTAGAGATAGTAGTCTTGCAAAAGCGGCTACCTTTCCTACTTCAGTGCAGTGTGTAGAACTGATGCCCACCTGTGCAAACAGATATGACATCATGACCCGGACAATTTAGACAGCAAATGGGGATACCTTGGCTGACCTGACCCCATCTTCTCTGGCAGAAATGTTGGACATCCCCTGGCACAAAGTTGTGATAATGCCAGATAAACAAGGATCAAAGGAAACTTACAATAAAGATGTAGAAGGATGCAGGAAGTACATAAATGACCATTGGGTTAAGAGTAGGAAGTCTGCTCTCATCAAGCTCCCTAGAGTACTATACAAGAGTGACTTCCATGATGAGATCGGGGACATAGTAACCTTTTTGAGTAGAATCTATGGGTTACCAACAGCCTCTACCTTTGAGGATTGGATGTTTGTTATAATTACTGAGATATTGAAGGGAACTAAGTTCCACTGGGCTCAGATCCTCAGTGACAACAACCATGAAGCCTTCAACAATTTTAGAGAAAACACATACTTTAGATGGATGTCCTATGTTGTCTATGCACTGGCAAGAATGAATCACTATGATGGACCGTCCAAGATTGGTGAGGTTGGAAATGATGAGAAGACTCAAGTTAAAGTGTATGAATGCTACCCACAGCTAACTTTATCTCAATCACTAATACACTTCAAGAGGGTTAATGATGCATTCACAATGTACATAGCCAGAAAGTTGCAGGGTAATACAGCCTTGAGGATTTCTACCGAGGCCATGAATGAAATAGCTAGATATGGTAGATGGTATATCCAGTTTGAAAAGTTTACATACATAAGAGTGTAAGGTTTCATTGGAATCGCCTATAGACTCCCTCGATATCGAGATGATAAGAGAGTGCTTCTAGAATTGTCTAGGCAACTGATACCATGTGCAAAGAAACTTAAACACTTGCATAGAACTAATGTCCAATTTCCTATCAAGTTCAGCAAGGGACTTTATGCATGCCCTTCTCTAGAATTAGTAGAACATTCAGACAAAGAGCTGCAGCTCCTGAATTTGCACTACTATAATGCAAGTAGTCATTTTGATCCAAATAGAGTGATGGAAAGGTTTGTAAGTAAAAATCTCTTCAACAAAGTGCATATTAAAGACTTTTGAGCCAATTGCCCCGATGACTACGAGATTATGAAGAAGGCACATGCAAGGCTGCCCCTGGATTTTATTAAGAGATTTCATGTAATGGCAGTGCCAGATCATTTGCTAGATGATGAAAATGTTATGGTCAAGGGACCATGGGAGGCACAATACCATCAGCTGATCCCATTACCAAATTGGACTAATGCAGAGGAGAGTTCCCTAGATGTGGTTATGAGGGAACCAATTAAGTTGAGCAAGGCTTGGGTTAGGGCTCAAGTAGCCATTCTGAATGGACAAGGAGTCCAACTTACCTACAAGGCAATGGAATCAGACAAAGACTATGGGGGAGAAGAAGATGAACCCATTCAGATCACAGATGAGGCAGAGCCAGCTGTAAAACAAAAATAAGATAGTGAAGAGCATACATCTCTAGCAGAGAAGGCAAAGAAGATGAAGAAGCCATCTGTAAAGTCTCCTCAGAAGAAAGATCAACCTCCTTCAACCAAGACCAGGACTTCTAAGAAAAGAGATATGCCAAGTGGTTTAGGAGAAAGCTGAAAAGCAAAAAAGGTAAAAGTAAAAGAAGTTAGCAAAGAGGCTACCAGAACTAAGAATGATTCCAATCTCCCAACTGCCCAACCTCCTACCCAAAGTATTGATACTACTGTCTTAAACCCTGCTGTTTCCACTAACACTTCTCCTTCCAATTCTCCTCCCTCTACTGCATCCACTTCACCCATAACCTCCGCTTCCATCACCCAAGAAACATCTCTTGCCACCTCTCCTGCCTCTATCATCATCACCACTTCTTGCTCACTGGCAATTTCTTCCAGTGACTCTAGCAGCCCTGTTTCCTCCACTTTTGCCATCTCATACTCTTCCACTATCATTGCACCCACAACTTCTTCTTCTTTATCATTGCCTCCCATTTCCACCATCCTTTCACCCCCTCTTCCTCTACCTTTGCTTTCCTTTTATTCACCTCTTGTCATTTCTTCTTCCCTATCACTAGTCTTGACTAACCTGACATAGGTCAGTGCACCTTCCTTTACCATCTCTTTTGTTGTCCCTATTTCGCAGAAGGCAACTAATTCATTGACAGTGCCCCTACTGCCTGGGATTGAGAAAGTGTGTGTAGAATTAGGATTACAGGAGCTTGAAACAATAGTTGAAGAGGAAAAGGAGGTATTGACAAATTTGGAGGATTTGGTCCCCGAGGAAGAGAAGGAAGAGGAGAGAGGTCCAGAAAAGAGTGAAGAATGAGAAGAAGAACAATCCAAAGAGTTGACTGTATCTAATAAGGATGGAGCTTCTAAATTGAACAAATCTTCTGCTCCTGAATGGTTACAAGGTAGAATGACATACCCTGAGCCACAAGTGGAAGTAATGCAGCTTGACTTAAGCACCATCTTGTCACAGGCTCAGAAGCCTAAGAAGCATAAAAGGGCCAAGATTCAATCAAGGATCTATAAGAATGAATCAGGGTCGAGAATAGTAGAAATAGCGGTCTCGCCAGCTGATACAACAAGAAAACAAGTCAGGACGGAGGATTATATCATATCTATCATTGATCTAGGTCCAGCCACTCATGCTCAAAGAGTGGATGATTTCAAAGGTTCAGTTACATCAATTTTGGAATAGTTAGATAAAGACAAGATGTCAAAGAAAGACTTGAAGTAGCAAAATGAAGAACTACGAGCATGTCTTCAATTTCTGATAAAGCCAGTAGATGTAGGAGGAGACATAAGGATGATACCTACTTTCCTATCTACTGATGAAATGAATAAGTTGAGTGAGGTAAGATCAAAGTCTCAAGGTATAGAAAATTGGTTACAAAAGCTTTTTGAGATGGGATGCGAAGCCATAAGTGCTTTGCCCAAGCGCATAAAAGACTCATAGAGTTGCATAACAGATGGAAGGACTTGCATGAAGAATGCGATTCCTTTGATGAATATTATTCACATATGTATCCCCAGATTAAAGGTATTAGAGAGTTACCAGCTCGGACTCTGGTTGTAGAAAATATTTTGACTGGGACTCAGCTGCCAAAGGCTATTGAATGGTATCAGCAATTACTTTTGAGAAAAGAAACCTTTGAGCACATAAAAGAAGCATATAAGCCAGCTGATGAGGAGTTGAGATCAGTCATATACGACATCAATGGCTCTTTAAGGGACTACAAGGAAGCATCTTATGATGATTATGCCCCTTTTGATGTCGAGAAGTGCAAAGATAAGTTGCATAAGGTAATGTTTGAAGACACTGCACTCAGTATGGAAGATAAACTAGATAAGGCAAGTGACCTCAAAGCTGAGTTCAAGGCATTTCAGAAGGCAGGGCGGAAATAGAAGCAATACATGGCAAATTCAATCGGGAGCTGGAGGTGTTTGATTACTGGATACATCATTTGAAGGATCCAAACCCATCTGACATTAATCCTACACTTGATGCTTGGTTGACTTATCGCAACAAGCTGGCCAGTGAAGACAAAATTGACTTGGACAAGGAGTCTTAGCATTATTTTGAATATTCTAGTGATACAATCCCATCACAATTGTAAATTGCTGTATTCGGGGTAGCATGTGACTCTATTTTGTCTTTTTCTTTCTTCCAAAATGCTCTTTTCTACTATACTGAGTTGGCTAGTCAAAATGACTAGATTCAATGTATTTAGGACTGTTTTTCATCTTTTTCAGAAAGGACAAGGTATAATCTGGGAATTCATGTGGGCTATTATAATTGTATAATTTGGACCGTCGGGGTTGAGTTAATCTCCACCATTCATTTGAAGGATAGGGTATGTTGCTTTCTATATAAAGGGCTGTCATTTCCACTATTTGTAAGAGAGATTTTGATACTGAATTGTTGACTCTATGCCATTTGAGCTAATACAAAGAAAGTTTCTACAGTAAATCTATGAATTTGTATTTAGTGTTGATTCATCTTTTGGTTTTCATGGTTCGCATCTTGCTCTCCCATAGTTAGATTAGTTGTGCTTACATAATATTCATGGTTTGCTCAAGTATTTGATGAACATTTTAAGTCCATACTTTTAGTTGTTTGCTGATGGTAAATAGCTGTGCAAAGTTAATTTGGGCTGATTATTGGTGCTAAAGTTTAATTGCATTTCACAAGTTAAGTTGCTCTGCTCATTGGGTATTTAACAAATGAATGCGATCTGAAAATCTGTTGACCTCCATTGAAGATAGAACCATTTTCTGCAGCACTGTAACACCCATTTCAGTTTGGTAACTCAGGAAGTTGGTTCAAAGTTTTGGAATGTTTGTCTACTGAAGATAACCTTGGCATTGTGAATGTCACTTAGGATCCCTCTAAAACCCTAACCTTTTGCCTTTTCTTTTAAATCATTGTTAGTTGTTAGATTAAGAATCTTAGTAGCATTTTATCTTGTTTATCAGCTGAAAATTGTAATAGGGTTTATGTGTATTTGCTACCCCAAACCTGAAGATTTGTAGATTGCATGTAAGACCCCTTGTAGGAACAGCTAGAATATAACTACTGAGAAATTCCAAGCAAGCTAAGACCTAGCTGTATTATCCTTGGAGTAGTCTTACTTAGGGTAAGATACTTTTCAAGAGAGGTGTGAAACCAGCAATCACACCTATGTTGTTACGTGCTAAAACCACCATCAACACCTTGCAACTTTGAATAACTACTATTCTTCCTAGTTTTGGTCTTTTTGAATACCATTTATCTTGGATAATGGTCTGGAACTTTCAAAGTTTCCAAGAGAGCTAAAAATAGAGAGACTTACTATTTTTAGTAAGTTCTTTGATTGAGCTTAGATTGACCTAAAAATTTTTCCAGAAGGTGCAGAATAGCTAAGTGAACATCTCGAGTGCGTTTCATCTCAAGATCATATTTGGATTGCAAGATATTAAAGTTTCTATTTTTTGAAACTACCAGAAAAAGTATTTGAACTGAATTACTAGAATTGAAACTTCTCTAAATATCCTAAAAATTGGGATAACCGGCATAGCGGATTATAGGGTGATAGATCTCTTCATGAGCTTTCCAATGCATTAAATGGTTCGTCAATCGGACACCCAGATCAAATGTTATGGCCTCCAGAAGTTGGACCTTCTATTTTGGGAAATGTAAAAATGTGTTGGACACATAAAAGAGTTTTAAAGGGGAGAGTTACACGTGTTGGTGTGTGGTTTGGCACATCACAAGACATCTTTGATTGGAGATAATTTGGGTGCGACTTTTGGGGTGATTTTAGCTCATGGTTTTGTAATTACCGTTGGCGGTGTATTGTATTGTATCTCCTATATATTAGGAACTTGAGATGGAGGTTGTATGTAAGAATCTTATAGATGTCGAATTACCTCCTAGATCTCTGGTTGGATATACTTTTGTAAAAGGTTGCTCTGCAAGTATATTGCAATCTTTGAGATTTCTGAATAATATATTGGGTGGCTTTGGAGTGTGGGGTTTTTTACATGAAAGGGTTTTCCCCACATATATCTTGTGTTGTGAGTTTCGTGTTTGCATTTGGAAGTTGTTATTATCTTTATGTTAATATGCATCTTAATCTATAACTGTAAAAGTAAAAATTTGCATAAGTCTTTCCTCATTAGATTAGTGTAGGAAGTGTTTTCCACATACCTTGCTTCCTTTCAGTTGGTATCAGAGCCCGATCACCTTTGGTTCTAGTTGTTGGGTAGAGGGTTTTTTGAGCTAATCTTCATTTGAGTGGGAGCTTGTGTAGAGGATTTTGAAATCTTTGTTGCATGTAAGATATGGTGAGCACATCTAGGAGGTTTGAGATAGAGAAGTTTAACAACAGTAATTTCAAGTTGTGGAAACTCAAAATGGAGGACATGCTTGTAGATCAGGATTTATGGGAAGCTGTATCTGGTACAAAACCAATGGCAATGTCTCAAGAAGACTAGGATCTCAAAGATCAAAAAGCTAAGGGTTTGATAAGACTATGTTTGGCTGATTCAGTGCTCCTAAATATCCATGAAGAGAAGACTGCAAAGGAACTTTGGAAAAAGCTTGGAGATGTTTATCAGGCTAAATCCCTGGTGAATAAGTTATTCCTGTGAAAGAAATTGTATTCTCTAAGGATGGAAGATGGAGGATCTATCACTGATCACCTGAATACATTCAATATGCTTGTTGCCCAGTTGACTTCTGTTGGTGTGAAGATGGAGGAGGAGGATTGATGTATGACATTACTATGTTCCTTACCAGATTCATGGAACCACCTTGTTATGGCCATTGGGAGTACCACTACCACCTTCAAGATGGATGAAGTGGTTTCTTCATTGTTGTCTGAAGAGATGCGGAGAAAGTATTCCAAACTAGCTAAGGAGGCTCTTGTGGTTCATGGTAGATCTAAAGAGAAGGGAACGAAAAAGGATAAGAAGAAGGAAGATCCAAATCCCGTGCGAGATTTAAGTCTCCCAGAAAGTCCAAGGCCCTGTGTTAGAACTGTGGCAAACTTGGTCACTTCCGCAAGGAGTGCAAGGAGGAGAAAAATAAAAAGAAGAAGAATTATGATTCAGATTCTGACAAGTCCTCTTAGAATGAAGGAGAAGCATTTGTCGCTACCTTGGCAACGTATGCATCTGAGGATGTGTGGCTTATTGACTCTAGGGCATCTTTTCACATGACCTCACATCGGGATTGGTTTTTGAAGTGTTGGGTCTTTCTCTCTGAATCAACAAAGGGTTTGTCAGTTCCAATGCACAGGCAGATTCAACCAACAAATACAAGAGGTTGCGTGAGCTGCCTCCCCTTCACTTCTGGTTCTGCCACACCAAGGGGGGTATCCCTATAGCTAAAGATTTAACTTTGACTCACCTAATAGAAAGATTTAGCTATACAACAACAAGCAGAATACTCTCATGTTTGGACCAAGATTTGCAGGATAAATCACAAGGTTGGTAGTGTTCTTGGACATATCTAACTAGTTAGGAATGAGAGTATGCAGGGATCCTATTTCTACTCCTACAACTAACAAGTTAAAGATTTGAAAGGATTTGTTTCAAAGATTTGGATGCAAGACAGGGGGTTTTGGATCATAACTACTACACAAGGGCAGACCGGTGCCTATCTCAGGGCAAGAAGTCAACTAGTGTATACAAGAGAATGATTTACACTGGCATTCAAGTTTCAAGGGGTCAGATTGGTGCTTGCCTTACAAACACCACCCAAGAATGAGTATTTAGCTATCTCTACTTACAAACATGCCTCCTGCCATACAATCTTCTTCATACTTAACCTAAAATAGTTTAATCCACTCCTTGAATGGAAGTCATAGATTAAGCATGTGATACAAAAAATCTATATCCTAGAATCTAAGTAACCCTTAGCAACCAGATTCAAAAGAAGAGATGTATACAACAAATGGAGATAAACAGCTAAACACATGCAATAAAGCATTTTTCATATAAAAATGACATGAAACTGAACATGTATGCAGCGTGCATTCAAATGCAACTCATAAACTCATAAAAGAGATAGAACAACCAAGAAATGCTCTATTCTTCGTTATTTTCTCCAAGAAATGCCCAAGTCTTCAATAACCAGAAAAATGAGTGACACAGTCCTCATATACAGAAAGGATGTGTACTTAACATTAATTACATGGTCTTTTCAAAACTCTGCCAGATACAATGCACCATCTGAATGGCACTGAAAATATTCAATGTAGTAGGGAGAAGAAGAGGGAAGGAGCAGGTGAGATTGGGATGCAAGCTGCCGATTGAAGATTTTCTTCTTTAATCAGGTATTTAGCCTGTCAATCAAGACCATGCCTCTGCAAATTTGCCATTAATGGTCAACCTACCAATTTCAGGATGTTGCAACGGTTTGCGTATTCATGAGGTTTCTTCCCACCTGGAATGTAGCTGCGAACATAGGAAATCCTTTGCTTTCTAAAAATTTGAAATTGGCCGTCGATTTCCTTCTTCCTGCTGAGATCTGCGGCATCAAATCATGCTGACTAGTCCTTGACCAATGAAAACGTGCCACGCAGATGATTTTTTTATCGCTGACTTTTCCCAGCATAAATAAACATTTCTGCCTTTTCACCCATTTTGCCTTCTCTATCTTCAAATCTTTGTATATGCAGTTGTATATACATACAACTGACTTGGACACGTGGCATCCTCTCTTTGGATCTCCATGGCTGAAAATTTGCATCTTTATCACCGATCCAATGCATCTTCTTTTGCATATGTGGTTGTATGTGCAATTGTATATACATACAATCACAAACATACAAGGGTGAACCCCAAATTTTTATGGAACAAACTGTAATCGCATTCGGGTCCGACTTGTATCTTCCCTTTTGTATCATCGCTTTGTATATTGCATATACAAATGCAATATACAACCCGCGGACCCCAAATCATTATGAAACACTTTGCAATTGCTGTCAGGTCTGGGCCTTGTATCTAACTCCTTGTATATCACACATACAATGTGCAATATACAACCCGCGGACCCCAGCTACTTATCCACCACAACACATTCTTCACTCATGTCTGGATTGTATATGTGCTTTGTATCTTGCATTGTATATGCACACATACAATCTTTTACATACAAGTACAAAATATTCTAGGAATATGTCATATACAACCCGATATGCATACAAACTTGCATACAACTATTTTATACCATTTTCAAAGGCCGATTGGAATTTCTTTTCAGGTCTAGCCTTGTATATCTGCACTTGTATATACAAAGACACATACATACAATGGATTTCACCGCCACATAAAGGGATTTTGGACTTAGCATTTTTTCTTTCATTTCTTTTTTAGCGCGATGGGAGAAAGCGATAATGCATTGCAAAGGGGTCGATCAACCTATGAGTGCTAAGGCATGAGAATGCAACTTAAGTGATTGATGACCTGCTATAGGAGGTCAACGACAAACTAGAAGATGCAAGGTAGGAGGCCGAGGGGAAATAAAACCTAAGGCATTAAGAGTTTGAGGGAATAAAAATATAAGCTTGCAGACTCTACTCAAAACCCTATCCCTAGGTGGGCACCAAAACGAAGTATGAAGAATACGATGGTGGAAAGATATACTTGGGTGATGATTCTCACCTAGATATTGTTGGCTATGGAAGAGTCTTGATTCGATTCCCTAATGGACGAGTAAAGGGAATCAATGGTGTTCTACATATCCCTGGTTTGACACAGAACCTTCTTTTTGTAAGTAAATTGAATGATGTGGGTGTGCAGGTTGTTTTCTCAAATGGAGGATGCAAGATGACTAGAGGATCTATGGTGTTAGCTAAGGGTGTTTAGATTGGCACTCTGTTTCAACATGATACATGTGTAGTTCAGTGCAATAGTTCCTCTATTTTGAAGAAGAGAGCTTCAGAGTCTTCATCCTCACCATTGGAACTGGCAACAAAAAAGACTGTTGTATCTACTTTCGATGGTCGTGCTTTTTGGGTACCTAAGGGTGCTCATTCTACGGAGATGAAACTTCCAGCTAAGAAGATAATGTTATGGCACCAAAGGCTTGGTCACATTGGTGAAAAGGGTTTGAGGACCCTAAAGAATAAAATTCTTGTTGAAGGCATGAATGATTCTAACCTTGAGTTCAATTTTTGTGAACATTTCATTGATGGAAAACAAAACCGTGTTTAGTTTTATTCTAGTTCTCACAAATCTTCTGACGTGTTGGACTTGATTCATTCTGATGTGTTTGGTCCTGTTAATGTTCCTTCAATTTCAAAATCTATTTACTTTGTTTCTTTCATTGATGACTATAGTAGAAGGACATGGGTGTATTTCCTTAGAAGTAAATCTAAAGTCTTTAATAGATTCAAAGAGTTAAAATCTCTTGTAGAGAATCAAAAGGATATAAAGATTAAGTGTTTGAGGAATAAAAATGGTGGTGATTTCTGTTTAGCAGATTTCAACAAGTTCTATAAAGAACAGGGGCTTGAGAGGCACGAGACAACTCTGTATACCCCTCAGCAGAATGGAGTTGTAGAGAGGATGAATAGAATGTTGATGGAGAGGGCAAGGAGTATTCTAAGTGGAGCTGGTCTTGAACAAAAGTTTTGGGCTGAAGCTATTGGTATTGCTTGTTACTTGGTTAATAGGTCTCCTACATCAGTGCTCATTGATAAGACACCTATGGAGGTATGGTCTGGTAAAAATCCTTCATTAAGACACATTTGAGTATTTGGTTGTGAGGCATATGCACATGTGCCTAAGGAGAAGAGGTCTAAGTTGGAGAACAAGGTTGTAAAGTGTATCTTCATCAATTATGGCATCGGTGTGAAAGGGTACAAGCTTTGGGATCTAGTAGCTGAGAGAGTTCTGTACAACAGAAGCATGATTTTCAGAGAGCTCAATCCTTCTTCTATTGTCTTGCAGCCAGAGAAAGAAAATAAGAAAGATGATGTGGTTTGGCTTCCTTCCACCCCTGAGAAAGTTGAACCAAAAACATCTATTGGACCTGATAATGAGGAGAGCTCTAGTAGCTCTAAAAGTTCAAAAGAAGATGAAGAACCTCAACCTCAACCTTTGAGGAGGTCCACATGGATAAGGTACCAACCTGATAGGTTTGGTTATTCATTGCATGATTCTAGTTGTATTTTTTCTTTGATTTCTAACACTGATGAGCCTAGAACTGTGAAAGAGGCTATGGGTATGAAAGATGCAGGTTCCTGGAAGGAGGCCATGGAAGAGGAGATGGCTTCTTTGGAAAAGAATAATTCTTGGGACTTGGTGCCTTTGCCTGAAGGACAAAAACCTGTTGGATAGAAATGGGTGTTCAAAAAGAAATTTGGTGTAGATGGCAGTGTTAAGAAATATAAGGCTAAATTAGTTGCGAAGTGGTACTCTCAGGTGGAGAGAATTGACTATGGTGAGATTTTCTCTCCCATTGCAAAGCTGACATCTATTCAGTTCATGTTATCTCTTGTAGCAGCGTATGATCTAGAAGTGGAACAGATGGATGTGAAGACAACATTTCTTCATGGTGACTTGGAGGAGGAAATCTATATGTCACAGCCAAAGCACTACGTGGTGAAAGGTAAAGAAAATATAGTTTGCAAGTTAAAAAAGTCTTTGTATGGTTTGAAATAGTCTCCTAGGATGTGGTACTAGAAGTTTTATGCCTTTGTGTTGAGTATTGGATTTCAGAGATTGAAATCAGATCATTGTGTTTACTACAAGTTTGACAATGATCGCATTCTCATTATTGCATTGTATGTTGATGATATGTTGCTCACTGGGAATGGTAAAAGTTTAATTTTTGATTTGAAGTCTCAGTTGTTAGCACAGTTTGAGATGAAAAATCTAGGGGTAGCTCAGTACATTCTGGGAATGGAAATCAGAAGAGACAGAGCAAACATAAAACTTTGGTTAGGCTAGAGTAAGTATGTTAACAGTGTGTTGGAGAGATTCAACATGATGGATTGTAGACCTTTGACTATTCCTGTTACAATGGGGATAAAGTTATCTGTTGAAGATTGTCCAAAGTCTCCTTCTGAGATAGAGGATATGAGTAGAGTTCTTGATGCTAGTGCAGTTGGCAGTTTGATGTATGCGATGGTCTGCACAAGACCAGACATTGCCCAAGTAGTGGGAGTCCTTAGTCAATTTATGGCTAATCCTGGATGGGTACATTGGGATGCAGTGAAGAGAGTGTTCAGATATTTGTGGGGTACTTCTAAGCATTCCTTATGTTATCATGGTTATCCTATAGGACCTTGGCATTCACTTTGTATTTGTGGATTTGTGGATTCAGATTGGGCAGGTGACATTGACAGTAGGAGATCCACCAGTGCTTATGTGTTCACTATGTTTGGTGGTGCTATTAGTTGGATGAGTAAGCGGCAACTTATGGTCACTTTGTCCACTACTGAAGCTGAGTACATGGTAGCAACTCATGGTTGTAAAGAAGCCATATGGCTTAAGAGATTGTGTTCTGATGTTGGGTTTGATGCAGGGAAGCTTACTATTTGTTGTGATAGTCAGAGTGCCATATGTTTGGTGAAGAATCCTACTTTCCATGCAAGGACTAAGCATATTGATGTCCAGTACCATTTTGTTTGTGACATGGTAGAGGATGGAAAGGTAAACTTGGAAAAAGTTGAAACTTTGATGAATGTTGCAGATTCCTTATAAAACCTGTGAGCACAGAGAATTTTAGATGGTGTTCTAAGTCTATGGGCCTTACGGCCCCTAGCAATTAAATCATGGTGTTGATACTCCCTTTTCTCTTGCAAGGTGTTCAACAAGTGGGAGAATGTTAAGAAAAGTGTCTCAACCTTGCAATTTCAAAAGATTACTATTCTTCCTAGTTTTGGTCTTTTTGAATACCCTTTATCTTGGATAATGGTCTGGAACTTTCAAAGTTTCCAAGAGAGCTAAAAATAGAAAGACTTACTATTTTTAGTAAGTTCTTCGATTGAGCTTAGATTGACCTGAAATTTTTCCTAGAAGGTGTGAAACAGCGAAGTAAACATCTTAGGTGAGTTTTGTCTCAAGATCATATCTGGATTGCGAGATATTAAAGTTTCTATTTTTTGAAACTGTCATAAAAAGTCTTTGAACTCAATTCCCAGAATCAAAACTTCTCTAAAGATCCCAAAAGTTGGGATAAATGGCGTAGCAGGTTATAGGGTGATAGATCTCTTCACGAGCTTTCTGACGCATTAAATGGTTCATCGATTAGACACCCGGATCAAAAGTCATGGCCTCCGGAAGTTAGACCTTCTATTTTGGGAAATGTAAAAACATGTTGGACACATAAAAGAGTTGTAAAGGGGAGAGTTACACATGTTGGTGTGTGGTTTGGCACATCACAAGGCATCTTTAATTGGAGATAATTTGGGTACCACTTTTTGGGTGGTTTTAGCTCATGGTTTTGTAATTACCATTGGTGGAGTACTATATTGTATCTCCTATATATCAAGAACTTGAGATGGAGGTTGTATGTAAGAATCTTATAGATGTCGAATTACCTCCTGGATCTCTAGTTGGATATACTCTTATAAAAGCTTGCTCTGCAAGTATATTGTAATCTTTGTGATTTCTGAATAATATATTGGGCGGCTTTAGAGTGTGGGGTTTTTTTACCTGAAAGGGTTTTCCCCACGTATATCTTGTGTTGTGAGTTTTGTGTTTGCATTTGGAAGTTGTTATTATCTTTCTGTTAGTGTGCATCTTAATCTATAACTATAAAAGTAAAAATTTACATAAGTCTTTCCTCATTAGATCAGTGTAGGAAGCATTTTCCGCATACCTTGCTTCCTTTCAAAGACAAGGTATGCCCTCTGATCCACTAAATTTTAGTTCACCCTTTCCTGTTGGAAACCAAAATTTCTCTACTTGGAACACTCAGCCATGGCCTAGTAATCAATATCTCTGGGAGAACCCACAATGGCCTACTCCACAACCTAGTTAGAAACAACATCAGCCAAACCCATGGCCCCAACAAGGTTTTCAAGGTTCCAACTATAATCTCTAGTGGCCTACACAACAACCTCAATGGCAGCCTCAATGGAACAAGGACCAACAATGGCAACAAAATGCAAATTACCAGCAACCTATGATTCCATCTCAACCACAACAGCCAACCACAATGATGATTTCAACACCTCAAAATCCACCTTCTAGACCTACCCAAATCCCTGCCCAACCTGTACCTAACCCTAACAACAAGCCTGTTCAGTAGGCTTATACTAATGAGTTGATACAATACCCCACCTATGGGGTAGAAGTGAGTAACATTCATCTCATATCAGGGAAGCAACTTGCAGGTCCTTCATCTCCCCAAATTACAGAACTTGAAGATGAAGAACCCACAGAGGAAGCCTTAGATAAACCACCTTTGGAACCTAAATCAACTCAGGAACCTCAAACCATTTCACATCCTAAGCCTCCTTTCCCCAAACGCTTGGCTATCCAGAAATAACCAGCATAGTCTGAAAATGACCTCATAGGCCAGTTGCAAGACATAAGCATAAAGATTCCCTTAATCCAAGCCATCAAAGATATTCCTATCTACACTAAGACTATTCGAGATCTCTGCATAAATAAACTAAGAAGGAAGAGAATAGACCCAAAGTTAGTTCATGTTTTGGGCAACCTAGCTGACATAATGTTAGGGAACATAACTGTTCCCAAATATACAGATCAGGGTAGTCTAGTGTTGGATGTCAAAATTTATGGGACTTTGATTAAGAATACTTTGATAGATTTAGGTGCTATAATTAATGTAATGACTAAAGAGACAATGCAGACGCTCTAGTTGAACAACCTTAGGCCTACTCAGACAGTCTTGCAATTAGCTTATAGGTCTACAGTCAAACCTGAAGGAGTCATTGAGGATTTGGTCATTGCATTAGATTCTTGGGAATACCCTACTGATTTCATAGTCCTATAGCCAAAGGTTAATCTTGTTGGTTATCCTCTTATACTAGATAGACCATGGCTTGCCACAATAGATGCATTTATAGGTTGCAGGTCTGGTAAAATGATCATATCCAATGGGACTGTGACCAAGAACTTGGTTCTATACCCACCAACCCAACCATACCATGAGCTTGAGCAGACCATTTGGCCTACCTTGGAAGATGAGGACATCTATTCCTTGCAAACCTTGATGACTATTGAATGCAGCCCCTTACTCGACATTCAAGATGAATATGAGTTGATTGCTCCTATTGTACAAAATGACTATGGAAGCCATCCGCAGCATCAAGACTGTTTATCTTGCTTACAAGATCCCTTAGGAAGCATAATACCTACCAGTTTCTCAGAGGAAGTATCTCAAATATTTCATACTTTGTTACCACAACAATGCTTACCAGTAATACCTAGCCTTGATTTGTCCTGTATATAAGAAATGTCTAAACCATTAGAAATCAAGCCAGGAAAAGTGTTGATTGTTAATAATGCATTGATTGATGAGCAGCAACAATCCCTGCATGTAGTATTACAAACACACTCAGTAGTGTTTGCATGGGATTATAGTGACATGAAGGGCATAAATCTTGCTTTGTGTATGCATAAAATATACATTGATGATGGCCACATGCCTATAAGATAGCAATAGAGACATATGAATCCTGCTCTTAGAGAGATAGTGAAAGTAGAACTTCAAAAGCGTTTAGATGCAGGGTTCATATACCCCATTTCAGATAGTGAATGGGTTTCACCATTGGTCATAGTTCCTAAGAAAGGTGGCAAATGGAGAGTTTGTGTTGATTACAGAGAACTAAATGCTGCCACCAAGAAAGATCACTTTCCATTGCCCTTCATTGATCAAGTTCTTGACTCTTTAGTAGGTAAGAAAAATTTCTCATTTATTGATGGTTTTAGTTGCTATAACCAAATCAAGATTGCACTAGAGGATCAATATAAGACAACATTTACATGCCCTTGGGGGACCTATGCATACTCTGTCTTGCCTTTTGGTCTGTACAATGCTCCAGCCACTTTTCAAAGAGCAGTCCTTAGTATTTTCTCTGATTTTGCCCATGACAGTATGGAGATTTATATGGATGATTTCACCACATATGGTGAAACATATGATGAAGTTTTACAAAATTTGGAGAAATTTTTGAAGAGATGCACAGAGCACAACCTATCTTTGAGCAATGAAAAGTGTTTTATGATGATGACACAAGGAATAGTTTTGGGACATTTTATCTCAAGTGCATGCATACAAGTTGACCCAAAGAAGATTAAAATTATCTCTACCCTGCCTATTCCACAGAAACAAAAGGATGTAAGGAGCTTCCTGGGACATGCAGGTTATTATAGGAGGTTCATTAAGGATTTCAACAAAATTGCTGCACCTCTGTTTACTCTATTGACAAAGGACAGTGAATTTGAATGGTCACTAGATTGTCAGACTTCCTTTGAAAAGCTAAAATCATCCTTGACATAGGCTCTAGTTCTTAGAGGACCAAATTGGACACTATCTTTTCACATCCACACAGATGCATCAAACTTTGCCATTGGAGTAGTTCTAGGCCAGCAAGAAGGAACTAAGGAGTATGCAATATACTATTTAAGTAAAAATCTACAGGGAGCTGAGTTGAACTACACTGTGACAGAAAAAGAGATGTTGGCAGTTATTTATGCCATTAACAAATTTAGACACTACATTACTAGTTATAAAGTGTTCATACACATAGATCATGTAGCAATTAGATATTTGATGAATAAGCTAATAGTGGGTGGTAGGCTTGTCAGATGGTTGTTGTTACTACAAGAATTTGACATAACAATTGTTGACAAACCAGGGAAAGCTAATGTAGTTGCTGATTTTATGTCTAGACCGCCCACACAATCATCAGAAGGAGTGGTTGATGACTCTTTTCCTGATGAACATCTATTTTCTCTAACTATAAACACTCCATGGTATGCAAACATAGCCAACTATTTGGTTTCTAGGTAGATTCCAGGTTACTTTTCTCCAAGGGAGAAGAGAGCTAGTTCACAAATGTTTTCCTTATTCTTGGATTTCTGGATTCCTATTTTACACTGGCCCAGATAACATTATGAGAAGATGTATCAGAGAGGATGAGGTGTTTGATATACTTAAGGCCTATCATGATGAACCTTGTGGTGGCCACTTTGTAGCCAAAAGGACAGCCTTCAAAATATTGACAATAGGATATTACTGGCCATCAGTTCATAAAGATGCTGTCAAGTATACTAGAAGCTGTGATTGGTGTCAAAGGATGGGGAGACCTGCTAGAAGTGATGAAATGCCTTTGCAGCCACAAATATCATTAGCTCCTTTTGATAAGTGGGGACTAGATTTTGTTGGTCCTATCTCTCCTACTTCAAACAACAAGGAATATATCCTGGTATGTACTGATTACTTAACCAAATGGGTGGAAGTTAGAGCCTTGCAGTTTGCTAGAGATGGCAATGTGGCAAAATTTTTATGAGGACATCTTCACTAGATATGGTCTACCAAGGGAGATAGTGACTGATCAAGGCCCACAATTCACCTCAGATTTAATCACTAAATTGCTAGAGGAATATCAGATTAGACACAAGAAGTCCACTCCCTACCACCCTCAGGCTAATGGTTAGGTAGAAGTCACAAATAGAGAAATTGAGAACATTTTGACAAAGATAGTATAGCTTCACATAAGAGATTGGGTTTCTAGGTTACCAGAAGTTGTTTGGGCATATAGAACTACTTGGAAGACAACGATAGGGTTTACACCTTATGAATTGGTCTATGGCAAGACAACAATCCTGCCTATAGAATTTGAATACAAAACCCTAAGGACATCAGTGGAATTAGGGATGGATTTGATAGTAGCTCAATAGGACATACTATAACATTTGAATGCTTTGGATGAAACATGATTAGAAGCCATCCACCACATAGAGGTCATACAGAAACAAACAGTCAAATGGCATGACAAGTATATCAAGACTAAAGAATTCACTGCTGGTGATTGGCAACTCCTCTATGATTCAAGATACAAGGACTTCAAGGGCAAGCTTCAGTCTCATTGGTTGAGACCCTATGAGATTAAACATGTCTTCCTTAATGGTACAGTCCAATTACAAACCATTGATGAGGTTTAGTTTTCACTACTAGTAAATGGACATAGGCTGAAACTATATAAGAAGCCACTTTAGAAGGATGACTTTCTTGTTTCTCTAGCTACTTAGTATGGTACTCCTAGCACTCCTGATGAAGGTTCTATGACACCAGATGATACACCATTAGAAGATGATCCACCAATCCTGTCTAGTGATGTAGAGGTTGAGTTGTAATACTCAACCCCTATCGCTGAGACCTAATTTTTCATGCTTTATAACTCACATGCACACACAACACATTATCCGTGATGACCACAGTCAACTCCAGAGGGACCTATTTTTCACTTTCAGTTGGGACCTGTTCCAGTTGGGACTTGACATATTGCTTAGGTAACTATTCAGTCGGGACCTATGCTAGAGGCACCCGTAGCAACTTCTGTCTACAAATATCTTCACTACTTTGGCATGTAGTACACCATTTTTCTCTCTCATTTCAAATCATCTACACATTGCTTCATTCATCATGCAATAACTCTAGCGCCACTGCAAATGTGTAAACTCAAGCTAGTGAGTTGTTCATTTCCGCATGGCGAGCTGTTGCATCAATCAACTCCGTAGTACTCGCCACATTGTACCATTCATCCGCATGCATGTCATCCTTCTTGTATCAAATAAACTACCGAGTACGTGTTCTCAAATTCTGAGGTGAGATGATCATTTATTCCATAACATGTGTACATATGGTAATTTTTAATGATTATACTTAGCTTTCCTTTTATATTCATTATTACTTCTTAGTTATTTCATGCATCCAAAAAATTTTATCATCATTCCAATTAATAATTCCTCTTCCTTGCATTTCAATTGCCACATGAAGTGAGGTCACATCACAGTTTAGTTGGGGGGAGGGGTTTAATTTTTTTATTTTCGCCAATTTTGCTATCTTTAATTTTTTTTTAGAACATCCTATGCCATTTTCTAAAACAGTAAACCTTCCCTGTTTCACCAAAATATGAATTTGTTACGCTGAGAAAGTTGCAGTGGGAGGAATAGAAAAGGGGCAGTAAACTGTAGGTTGGTTCTCTTCAAGGTGGTAGAATTGGAGTTTAGCAGAAATTGAAGAAACTGAGACTTCAAGAAATTGTAGAATACATGCATAATGGGGGGTGATGCAGTACGGTGAGAGCCATCTGCACATAAAGAAATATTAGAGGATGTGTTAGTGCTACCACTCTTTACCAGAGTAGGATGGTTGGACTAATTTTTGAAGTTGACAGAGTATGATAGAGAAATGGCAAAGGAATTTGCATCTACACTATAGTATGATGAGCCAATGGTCAGGGGATTGATAGTAGATGCTTCAGAGATGACCATTGCCCAAGTCACAGGATTGCTGCACACAGGGTCTAAGTATCTAGCTCATGTTGATGCAATCGCAACGAGGGAAGAATTTTGTGAGAAAGGAAAGCATTTGGACTTGACGACACAAGGTACAAAAAGATTATCCCTTCCATTTTTTGGGGAAAATGTGCTTCATACATCATTAAATACATTACTTGTGATGGCCGGCATAATTTTCTATATACTGTACATTTTAAATTGCTTAATCATCTTCACCATGATAACCTGGTCAATGTCCCCAATTTCATGTATAATATATTGAAAAGGATGGCATCTGAATACCAGAAGAAACAAGTGGACACCACATTGTCCCATCATTATTTAATAGCCTTATTGATAAATAGAAGCCTAAGAATTCAACACCCTCGGGTTGATTGGGAAGCTTTTAAACAATGTGTAGATATCACAACACTATTAGAGGAACCTGAAGCAAAGAATGAACCCTCGTATGACTCAGGACCTAAAATTGAGCCTGTGCAAGAGGATAACACTCCAGAGGATAGGCTTGTAACAACAGAGGAACCCTCATCTTCTAAAACTAAACCTATGAGAGGCACTGATTCAACACCTATTAAGAAAAAGAGAAATAAGAGAAGTGTTGAGAAGCCTAAGAGCACTTAGAAGGGAGAAGATGCAAGGGAAAAGAAGAGGAAGAGGAGTAAAATGAAAAGGAAAGATGAAACCAAACAGGTGACCTCTACTCCCAGGCGCTCAGGAAGGATAAGGAGGCAGAGTGTGAAGGAAAGAACTATTAAAGAATAGGGGTAGGAAGAAGGTGAAGGATAGCAGCATTATGATCTAACACCAGTGAATTTAGATTTAGATAAAGGAGGAATTGCCCTTGATGATGTGCCCACTGATGTTGCTGAGGATGCCTTTGTTGATGCCTATGAAAATGTTAATGTATCTGCCAAAAAGAGAAGGTGTGTTTCTTCAACTTCTGATTTTGATTTAGAGGATCCATTTATTGCAAAGAAAATGGGAAAGTCAGTTCCTAGCAATTCTGCTAAGGAAGTTTTTGATAAAGCTAGGAATGATAGCGATGAAGGTCTGAATTTTGAGAAAGAAAAAGAATTGTTGGAGGATAGAGACATAAGAAAAGACATGCGAGAAGCTCTTGATAGAATAAAACACTTGGAAGAGCAAGTGAAAGGATATGAAGAGAAGGACAAAGAAAAGGAGAAAAGAATACAAGAGTTGGAGGAGAGGATTCAAACCTATGGCCATGGAACTAATTTAGATTTATTAACATAGATGGGTGTAAGTAAAATAAATGCTGAAGAAAATGAGGTAATCACTCCACAACCTCCTATAACAAGAACTCCAGTATACCACACTGCTTTGTCTTTAGGTTTTGAGTTAATGAAACTCACTCATGAGTTCAATCAAGAAAAGGAAAAATGGGAAAAGGAAAAATAGAATCTCAATGCATCAATAGAAGAAAAGAATTTGGTGATAAAAGGTTGGAGGATAAGTTGACAGAGGTAATTGATAGGGCTATATAGATCATTGGGTGTAGACCTCCACCAAGGCTGTATGCATTGTTTTTGAAAGAAAAGTTCCTTAGTTTTTAGTTTAATACATTCATTAATGATCAGCCTACTTTACATTCAAGGCATATTTTCTACAGCCATTTTAAAGAAGTCAGTTTAGAGGAGCAAGACCAATTGTGTGAATATTGTTTGCATAACTACTTAATGGAAGAGGACACATAATGGAACCCTTCAATGTATGTTGGGGATTTGCAGGTTAGGGCACTGTTATCACACCTCAAGAATGAAAAGCTCAAAGGAGAGTTGATGGATAAGTATGAGGAACAAGAAAAAATAGTGACACTACAGGTCAGAAGGGAAGCACTAAATCTTGATGTAATCCTCACCTAATGGATAACACTCCTCTCACACAAAGGCCCAGGTAAAACAATTATGGATTTAAGACTATCAGATCATAGGAGGATACAACAGTTAGCAGGGCCTATGCTTCAAAATTGTCTTAGGTATGTGTAAGATAGATGGAATAGTCTGACTCCAGCATTGCAGAGGAAGGAGCCCCATTCTTTTCATAATTTTATGAATATGTTTGAGAGACTGCACAAGTATATCTAGATTTCAGAGAAAATAGGAGTAGGATGGCTGCCACTCACATTTCATCCTCATATTCTCCTTTATCTAGTACCACATTGGATAGGGGAAAAGGGTGATGAGTGTAGGAATGCAGAGTCAGTCAGATTGGATAGGCTTGTTTGTTACAATAGTTTTTATCTTAAGGAGGGTTCAGGAGTCAAAGAAATAATGGACTTGAGGTAGATTACTTTGCAGTACAATCTTCTTCCCTAGGTGTTCAATTCAATGATTTTGCTTGAGGGAAAGCAAAAGGCTAAGTTGGGGGAAATGATAGGCTGAATTATTGACCTCTTTTTATGTTGTTTTATATGTTTTTAAGAACTTTTCTATATGATCCCCCAGACACTTTACCAACATCACCATCATTATATGTTGTCTTTTTATATACTTTGCAAGACTTTGAACCTATGATATTAAATGGAATATGGTGATGATGTTATCAATTGAATGATTTAAATATGAGTATGCATGCAATATAAATGGAATCCTATGGTTTAGTCATGAAGGTTATTTTTGTGCATATGTTTTGTGAATTAACCCCTATGCAACAAGAACATGTCATCAAGGAAATGACCATTTGCAGCGAAGCTGAAGATAGGAGAATTAAAGGAAGTGAAGTTGGATGCCAAATGTGCAGGCAGTTGGAGGATGAATGTGAACCATCATGGACAGAAATAAATGTGTAGAAGAAGACGAAGACTCATTTCAAATGTAGCTTATGTGTGTTCTTCATGAGATCCAATTGCATAAGAATTCTTGTTTGGATAGGACTCTACTTCCTTTTTTCAGTTAGATTAATAAATTGATCTCAAACTTGTATCCTAGTATCTAGGAATGGATTGATGGTTGAAGTCAGTTAGTAGTTGCATAAAACTCTCTCGTTTTTGTATAAGTTAGAAGGGATGAGTTAGTTATTGAGTTAGTTACTTTTATTTCTAGTTACTTAGTTGTTACTCTATTGTTACTCTATTTTCTATATTGGAAGATGCAGACATGTTTTATTAAGGAATGCCATTATTGAATACAATTTGAAAGAGATTTTGTTTTATGATGTGAAGTGAATGAACTATGTGTTATGAAGATACATAGAAATCTAAACTAAATTTGATTCTTATAAGTGAGTCAGTCCCCTGAGCTGGCCACTGAAGGTACTGATCCTCACTTCATTTATTTACTTGTTCTTTTATGCATTCATTGTTAAATCTATTTTTCATTTGCATATAAATACATCACAAGTCACTTAGATTTCTTTGGTTGTCAAATTACAAGTAGTATGGTTCATGAACAAGTGCATGCTTTATCCACTTTAAGTCCTGCAAAGGTTAGCATTAGTTCTTTTATCATTTTGGATGTTTTGAGTTAATTCTGTAATTTCTTGTTGATAACAGTCATCTACAGCTTACGCTGTAGGTACCTGTAGCCACTAGATTTTGTAGTTGTTTTTATTGTTCTTGCATTTCTGTGAATTCCAGCAGAATAGAATAGCCTGAATAGGTTTGGATAAGATAGTTTAGGAGGAATATGAGCCCTGGAGGCACATACAGTGCAGTGCCATCATAAGCTTACACTACTTTGTTGATAATTTAATGTAGGAATGCAATGATAGAGTGAACTATTCAGATAGGTTTACCCCTGAATTATGTTAAGTCTACAACGCATTAGTTTTTCTCTACACAAGTGTAGGCACGAATATGAGGGTTCAGAATGGAGTCTGGGTGTTTGGATATTATTTATTTGAGTTGTTATTTGGCTACAACCTAGTAAGTATGCCCTTGCAGTAGATTGTAACTTGTTTGAGGATTAAATAAAATAATGAAAAATCTTTTGGAGGTTAGATTTTTTTCCTTTTTGAGGGTTATCCTAGGATATATCTCATGTTTTTTATTGTGAGTTTTTGTTTTATGTTTGTGTTTGCAAGTGCTGGCTACATGGTTGGATAGTCCTTCATTGGGCCCTCCTAGCATGAAAGCACCAACAAAAAGCAACATGGAGGCTAAATAAACCAATAAGTCATCTCAGACTTTCTCACATGAACATGATGAACTGGTACATCTAGAAGAAACAAGATAGTAGTATATTTAAGTGATCAATACATCTCAAATGATTCCTCTAATAACATGGATAGGAATACTAGAAGGTCTCAAAGATTTGATTATAATATTCCAAGACAAATTCCTTAGAGAAAAATAAAGAGCAAATTCATAGTGAAAAAATGCAAAATGTAGGTATGCATGGTTTTAATGAAAGAGATTCACTTATTGGCTTACATCCCACCTCCCTTATTCTCTCACATGAAGAAATGGAGCTTGATGTTTTTTTTCTTGATGCACAAGAACCCAATCAACCTAAGGTAGAAGGTCTTGAGAGATCCATAGATGAAAGATTAACTTTATGAAATTGAAATTAGACATGAAGAACTCAAAGGCCGAATAGCAAAACAATAGGCCAAACTTTCCCATTAACCTATTCAAAATCAAAGAATACATGTTCCTGATTGACCTTTGCATAATCAATGGTAAGGACATTAGATTAACCCTCCACACAATGTAGGAGCTTAGTTTAGGAGGAACACACAAAGGTTTTGCCCTATTACCTGTAGACTTTGGGATTAGAAAGATATAGACAACTTTAATTTTATGGAATCCCAAACTACCGTAACCTTGTGACCAATGATATTAAAGGAAAAATTCCAAAGTTCCAAGGCAATAATGCAGTGTCTAGTGAAGAGCACCTTAGGTGCTTTATAAATGTTATAGATGATTATGAAATAGATGATTAATGGGATGATTATGAAATAGAATTTGTTTGTACAATTCTTAGAAGAAAGTGCTATATAATGGTACAAAAGTTTTCCTAACAATAGTATCAAGATTCATGGGAGGAATTCATGAATTTTTAGATTATAGTGTGGAGATAGGATTGACCTAAAAGTTGTAACCCATGAACTCATTGCTATAAGGAAGGGCATAAATGAGTTAGTGGTAGATTTTAATAGTAGATTGATCATGACAATGATAAAGTTCCTCTTCACCTAAGACTTAGTGAGTCTATGTGTTTAGTGATGTATTGTGGTGCATTTTATTCAAAGCTAGGATATTGTGTCAAAGATAAAGACCCTTAAACATTAAGGGAAGCATATACAAAGGCTATACATATTGAGAGCAATATGAGATCTTTAAGAAAACATGTAAAAAGGGTTAATGTCAACTTATCCTAACTGATAAAGGAAATTTAAGTAAGCCTCTCACAACTGATAATAAGTTAGATAAGCCCAAGAGTGCTCTTAAGGACCTATCTTATAGGGTGGCTATAAATGAGAAAGGCTTGCCACCATATAATGTTGGACCACATCATAATAAAAGGCCTAAGCTATGATAGAGCATATAATGTTGATTGGTCCAAGAAACCACACCATAATGATAAACATGCATCTCATAGGCATTACAATCAAATATCCCATGAGAAAAAAACTCCTGGCCCATTGAGAAAGGAGGAAGTGAATGTAGGAAGCTCTTATGTGGTGTGAGGCATGTTGCATGCTACATTAGCTTGCCAAATGTGTTGTTGAAACCATATCAATAAATGAAGAAGAATATCAAGATGAGAACTATGAAGACGATCATGGACTAGAACAAGAGGATGATCAAGTGTTCACATGTGACTATGTGGATGTGTTTGATTAATTTGAGTATGAGAATTACTTTTCTAATCATGAGACTCATTAATATGACTATATCAATGTATCAAATAGTATAAGGTGTTATCTCATGATTTAGTGCATCATAAAGAGATAATGCAATAAAGGTGGGTAAGTGCATGGAAATGGGGGATAAAAGGGGGGTTGAAAGCGGCCAAATTTATCTTGAAATCAGCTAAACCTAAACTTGGATGCATAATTCAATATGCTTACACTAAAAATTTGAAGATGTAATTAGAACAAAAATAGTAGTACTTTGAATCTAGTTTCTAAACTACTAAGGTGTTTGAAAATGGTTAAGATTGAGAGGGTCAAACATTGAATAGACATAGAGGTATTCCTATTTTTATCACTAAAATATAACATAACATTTGGTGTGTGCCCCCCTATTTTTTGGTAGTAAGTAATTTTCAAAACCAATTGTTGGAAAGATAGCTAAGAAATAGTACTAAAAGTTTTATATTTTTTCATAGATTTTTTTTGTGATTTTTGTGGATGCATCTTGAAAATTGCATCATTAAGCATGCATGTCACATAAATTCCACTAAAATAATTTTGAAAAGGCATACTTTTTAAAAAAAAATGTATAGAATGAAGGATAGAACAATCTTTAAGTGGATTAGAAAATCTAAAGAAAGAAGAATACACATGTATTCAAGGAATATAAAGACATTAGTACAAGTAAATAAAAAGAAATATATAAATTTATTCAAAATATAGAAAAAATATATAGTTAGAAAGCTAAGAAGTAGATCAACATTCTGGTGGTGCTTTTGTCAAATTTCACTGTAAAATGAGTATAGTTGATGATAATGAAGTTAAAAAATGCTACTTAATGTGCAAAATATAGTTTTAGGAGCCAAAATGGGGTCCAACCCTTGGGATTGGATAACCAAGCCTATTCCAAACCAAATAGGCAGGAATGAAAATACAATGTCTAAAGCTTAAACACATAAAAAAATTATGTTCTCATAATGCGCATGTGTTATAACATAATTGTGTTATGGATCTAGCTTAAAATGTGAGTGCATCGTGACATGATAACATTATAATGTGCTCACATTATGGTCAAGCCTAAAATGTGAGTGCATTATGATGCACTTGTGTTATGGCTCGAGCTTATAGAGCCATAATATGAGCATGTTAGAATACACTCGTGTTATGTTTTTTAGAACGTGAGCATGTTATGTTAAATTTGCCTAAAAAATGCTTTTTGGCCACTTTTCTATCCCTCAACTTGGTGCACTCACCTAGGTACAAGAAGGATAGACCTTCTCATGATGATATCAAAACTCTAACTAAGGTTGCAATTATGCAAGTACAAAGTGGCTATTGACTAAGAAATATGCAAGTTGGTGTCAAGGTTGATTCTAATGCTATAGTCAAACCAAACATTGTTGTCCCAAATGCATACATGGGTAAACAAATGGTAAATATTGAGAACAAAAATATGGGTATAGTAGCAAAAGTGGTTGAGAAGAAAAGAGTTCCCACATAAAATCTGGTGGTACAAAATAATATTGTTCCTAAAGTCAAGAAAAGTGAAGTACCTACAACCAATGTTGAACTTCTCAAAGAGAAGAGTGCACCTACCATAAATCAAATTAAGTGAAGAAGCCACTTTAGCAAGGGAAAATCGATTAAATATAATGGTGTTTATGCAAACAACAAAGACAATCAAGTTGGTAATCAAACTATGTATTTTATCCTTGATATACATGCCATTACAATGCCTAAATCTATTCCTTTTCCCAACTATATTCCTATTGACATGGCCTTAGCTTTAAATCATATAAAGGTCTAGGTTCCTATGACTAAACCCTTAATAATACTAAACATAATAATAGGATGTTATCACGTATACTTGCTCCTATTACTATCTCCTCCAGCCATCCATAAGTACCAATACCTAAGAAATTACTAAGATATATTTAGGTATAGCATTGGTGGAGAGTTAGATAAATGTGGATCCTCTTTACACCTCTTTCCTAATCAATGGTTGGATAGTGCATAATTGCATGTTGGATTCTAGGGCTTTTAGTAATTTTATGTCTTTAGAGGTGATGAATGAGTTGCATCTTAAGAGATTTAAGTCATGAGAAATTTTTTGCAATGGACTCTAGATAAGTTCATGTCATTGGTGTTGTTAATAGTATTTAAGTTTAATTGGATGCTTATCCATATAAATTCCTTCTAATGGATATCATCATAGAAGACTACCCCACTAAGTGGGTCTACTTGTGTTTAGTGGAAAAGAGTGATCTAGCCTAAAGAGTTAAACTAGGTCAAACCCTCTTCTACAAACATTGGGGCACAAACCGAGCTTGGCTACTACCCATGAAGGAGAGCCAAACTACAGGGGTTCTACCCTTTTGTTGTATAGATAAGAGTCAACCAAATTTAGCCAAGACCAAGAAAGCAAACTAGGGAAAATGACCAAACCCTAAATGACAAAGATCCGCTAATAACTAACTATCGGAAATAGATTTTGGAAAACCAAAAGTAAGACAGGGATCAGGAAGTAGAACAAAACTTGGATCTAGGTGAAGAAATACCAAACACCAGGGCACTTAGGTTCCCTAGACCATACTTAGGATTTAGCAGAATCTCATGGTATCACTGGACTTGTACCTACAAGTTCTATCTTCTTCCTAGATTATATCTTCAAAAACTTGTATCTCCAACTTGTACACAAGGAAAGAGAAGAAGGTTGTGCTATATATAAGGGCTTGCCTCAGTCAAACCCTGTGTTGGTGTTTCCACCTCCACTACAACAATGATTAGATTCAAGAGTGTGTGTCCTAGGAGGGAAAAGGCAAGATCAATCAATATATAATAAGAGTATGAATGATAATGATGAAGATTTACCACAAGATGTAAAGCCTTAGTTGGAGTAGATACTCAAGATCATGCACCAACCAAGAGAGTGATGGAGAAGGCTTGAAACTTCCTTCAAGACCTACAAACAAACTTCACAACATCCATGAGTAGATAGAAGTCCAAGCATGAAGAATACTTTAGAATAGAAGATCAAAATGTGTGAGCAAGCTTGCAATATTCCTCTAGCATTCGTCTAGTGTCTAAAATGATTTGTAAAACTCCTTTATATATGCATTCCCGCCCACAAACAATGAATAAAACTAAATGGAGTAGACAAGTATAAACTAAGGAAGTATCCCAGGCTAACACCACAAGAGAGGGGCTAAAGATACCATCTGGGCCCAGGGTGCTCGAGCGCCCTAGTCCTTTAGCCCCACAAACTCTAGGGAGTGTCAAATGTTGTGGGCTTAGGCCAGTCCTAAGTTTATTCTATTGGGTTTATTCATCAGGATCAAGATTTTATCATTTAATGTTCAAAAAAGGTGTTAAAATAGGTCTTGATTAACAAAGGTAACATTTTAGGTCCAACCAGGTGCTAAACAAGGTGTACAATGCTAGTGTACACATTTTACTCTATAACATTTAACCCCCACTTTAGCATGGGTATATACTTATGTCCGAATGCACACTAAAGGAAGGAGAAGACACATTTCAAACACACAAACATAGAAGACAAAGAATTTCACCAAGTTTTGGACTATAAGTAGCTCCCAAGATTAGGATTCTAAGGTTGTAAACACATAAGCAAAGCGAGTTTCAAACATGCAAGACATCTATAACATAATTCACACATATGTGGAGTACTAAAAGCACACATAAGAATACACATGAAAGACGCAATACATAAGGAACATACATGCCATACACAATGCATACAAGCTTGACATGGAGCATACACATAAACATAAAGCATACATTAGAAAACACATGGAAAACATTTTGAAGGTACACAAAACACAAGGAATCATTAAGGAATACAAGTTAAAACAATACATTAAATAGTATAACAAACAAACAAACACACATAGGAACAAACACACAAGGCACATGACTTTGATGCTAGCTCGCTCTATCACTAGGGGTCATGTGAATAGAAATGCCACCATGGATCATGCACTAGTAAGGATTGTCAAATTACTAGGTGAGCACAATAAGTCACATGAAGCACACGGGCTAGCCAACTTCATTGCACTAGGTGGCTCATGGACCAAAGAGGAATCATCACAGGCTAGTAAGGACTGCCAAATCACTAGGTGAGTTCCATGCCAACTATAATAAACAAGTACATAATCACAAAGAGATCATAGCACAATGTATGCCCCCACCTTAAAGTGATTACTAACTCCTATTAGGGAGCAATTGCTTTAAGGTAGAATAAAGCATGAGATAGGCATGTGAGCTTTCTGGAAGCACATGCCCATAATATATGCATTCCCAAAAACTACATTGCAACAAGGGGTTACCCCCACAAAAGGAGGACCAAGGTGATCCTATGGGCATGATACACAATGGCTTGTGTAGTCATGGTATAATGTCAAGTATAACAACAAGGTGCCACATAAAATCAAAACATTAAAGAAGCAATAAATTATACTAAGTAATAACACAAATGGATCTACTTAATTGGTGTCAGTATATGAATGGTTATAAAATAGGAGACATCTCAAGACTATAGATATATATTAGAACTATCATCATCTGCCAGTTGGTAGAACTACAGAGACAAAGGAAGAAGTATCACATGAAATTAAAAAAAAATCCTTTGGGTCAATAATAGAGAATGTTGAAGCATCCTACGCCTTGTGTCGTCCCCAAATGGAACAATGGATTTCGATCCCTTTGTATCCTTGCACCTACAAGGGTGTCAAGGGTCATCCAAAGAGAGATTAACAACAACAACATAAATAAATAAATAAAATATCAAGAAACACATCATGGGGGAAAACAATCACATACACTCATAACATAATAAAAAATAAGAGACCTCACTTGTGAGTCAACCTAAAGCAAAAAATTCTCCCCCCAATATGCAAGAGGAACTATAGAAAGTGAGGTATAAGGAATAAGAGCCATACCTGTAACATTGTTATCTTCAGATTCTCTACGTAATATAGTATAATAGGTTCCATAGCGGCTTGCGAAGCTTTATCCTTCTCTATAGAAGACAAAACACTAGTAGATGTCTCTTTCACATTCGTCAGTGATAAACTCTTGTGAGGAGGAAGATTATCCTCTCCTACAACAAGGAAAGCCATAGCATTACAAAGCTTCTTTCTTTCTCTCACAATTTTATTTTGCTTAGATTTATTTGTGATGTTTGTGAGGGCAACCATAGTATCTTCATGTTGAATGCACAAGACAACTAAGAGGGGGGGTGAATCAATTGTATCAAAATTTCAAACCCTCACAAACATTCAGATCCACATTAACCTTTAAAATTTTATGATTATTAAGCATGAATCACAAATAACAGAAACTGAAACATAACAACACCAAACACAAGACAACACCAAATTTTACTTGGAAAACCCAAGAAGGGAAAAACCATGGTGAGGATTAGCTCACAATATAAAGTAGTAACAATATCGAATTACAAAAGGCTCACTACCCAAAAGAGAGAATGCTCACTGTAGGTGGACTCACTGCCCACTGAGAAAGAAAGAGAGAAGAGAAGAATGGCTCACTGCCAGGGTTTGAACTGATATAATTGCATCTAACCTATGCATAGAGTTTAGTTCCAATGAATCTCAATATCCATCACAACACAAACAACACCTTCATAGCAACACTGAAAATAGTAGACACCTTCTGCTCATTGCATCCAGTAGCCTAACACATGAAAGTGTTGCAAGTATGAGCCTAATCAGTTTTGTCATTGATGTCGACATATCCTTATTGTAATTGGTGTCAACTATATCTTATTCTACTACTTGTTTAGAAGACTTGTATGTTGAGGATATTGAGAAAATTAGCCTCTTCGGAAGGAACAAGTGAGTTACAAAGAAGTGTAGTACAGACAGTGAGTTGTATGCTGAAGAATAGTCTAGTAAACTGCTCCACATTTACTTCTGCTTGAAGATCGTGGTCTGTGGATTGGAAGCAAGTTAGATGTATGACTAAGGATGCTACATTCTAGGCTTGAGCCCTCCACATGAAGATCTGAGTGAGTTGTGTTCACCAGAGTAAAACCTACTTTTTCTGTAAGTTTAGTTGGGATAGGAAGAAAGTATTCTTCTCTACAATCCTTCGCAATAAAGTATTTTGCTCTGCGGTTCTAGAAGGAAGTCTGGGATGATGATAAGTGCCTACAGTTGCAATGGTTCATGGTTTGATGGTTCGCAAGCTATCTTTCTTTTATGACAGTTGAAGATAGTGAAGTTCATGTGTTCCGGTGAGAAGATTCCTATGGATAAAGTGGTTAAGGTTCATGCGATGACTATAACATGCTTGTGGATATCTCCTAATCATGTTCCTATTTGGAATTTGGTCTGCGTTAAGAAATTGAGAGTGTGTTTGAAAATTGTTCCTAGATAATGTAGTGTGTAACCAGTCTTGGCTGACCTAGTTAATCCCAGTGATCGCGGAGATTTTTGGAAGATTTTAGAAGTGTGTTGTGGCATGGAAGATCATGTTTGAGTCCCAGCTAACGCATGGTGTGATCTGCATTTCATTTCCTTTGCACAATGTTGTAATAGGTCAAGACCTATTTTGTAAATATTTGTAATACCGACCTTGGAGATTGTTCTAATGGTTGATGATTGTGATGCTGACCTTGATGATCATTCCAAGGTTTATGTAGTGTATAAATACTTGTAGTTGAGTCATGGAAAAAGTGTCCTTGAGCAAAAATGGAAAGATAATAAGAAAGGTCCAAAAGGCAGAGCAAAGAAGAGGTAGAGGAAAGAAGAGGAAGAGTAGAATAGAGGCAAAGTAGAGCAGAGGAATTATTGTACTTCAATCACAGACATAAGAAGGTGTTGATCGTGGTAGAGAGCTTGGCAGTGAGATGCCAGTAGGGTTTAACAGCCCTTATTGTAATCTTGCTAGGTTTAGGGTTGAGGTAGTGATCCTGTTAGACCTAGTCGTTCTTCATGGCAGTAAGCTAGTATGTTTAGGCCCGTGGATTGACCAAGCCTGAACATCATTATTTCAAGATTACAATATATATATTGAGAGCTAATCCTCTCTATGGTTTTTCCCCACCTTGGGGTTTTCCATGTAAAATCTGGTGTCTCTTGTGTTTGATGTTGTATCTATGGTTAAGTTTATGATTTCATGCACTCATTGTTAAATCATAATAATTGTGGATAAGTGATGGATGTTTAATTACAGAAAGTGTTTAAGTTTTTGGGACAACTGACTCACCCCCCTCTCAATTGTCTAGCGCATTTCAACAATTGGTATCAAAGACAAGTTCCTCTGAAGAAGGTTTAACATCTTGAGGAAGATTCAAAATGTCTTACAAGAAGGAAGCACCACATTTTGATGGAATGAATTAAGTTCTCTGGAAGGCTTGGATGAAAAACCATCTTCTTTCTCTTGGTTACAAAGTATGGAAAGCTATAGAAACAGAATACACCATACCTCAAAATGTTTTGACAACTAAAGATGAAATCAAAGAATATGAGATAGATATCAAGGCAAAGGATGCTCTGCTAAGCTCATTAACCGACTCAATATTGATGAAAGTTGTGGATCTTGAAACAACAAATAAGGTATGGGAAAAGTTGAAAATTTTGTATGAAGGAGATGATTCTGTGAAGGAAGCCAAGTTACAAAGTCTAAAAGTGAAATATGAAAGTTTGAAGATGAATGATGAGAAAAACATATCAGCCTTTATGCAAAGAGTTGATGAACTTGTTACAGGGATAAAAGCCATAAGCGAAACTCTCGACAAAAGGAAGTTGTTATGAAAATTCTCAGATCTCTGCCCAAGTCCTGCTGTCACAAGGTAGCCGCAATTGAAGAATTCATGCAATTAAAAATGGTTGACAGGGATCATCTGCTTGGTAAGCTTACTTCCTTTGAAATGAGGGAGTTTGTTGATGCTCTGTCGAAAGTTGAGATGGCCTTCAAAGCCAGTACTCCTGGAAGTACTTCCAGATCAGAAAAGTACAAGGTAGAATTTGATGATGAGTTTGATGAAGTTGAAGCCAACTTTGTGGATAGATTGCAAAGAGGATCTAGTAAGTATAAAGGAAAATTACCTTTCAAATGTTTTTCCTATGGTAAAGTAGGTCATTTTGCTTCCAAATGTCTCAAAAGAATTGAAAGAAATAGAAGAAGATATGAGAACAAGCCTAGGACCCAAAAGAAGTGTTATTATGTTGAAGATTTTGATGATGAAGGAGTATCAGATAATGGTGAACTAGATAATGCTAGTTCCTCTATAAATGAATGCTTGTTCATTGCTATTAAGGAAGATCCCATGTCTACTAATTCTACTAACTATGTGAAGGAAGAAAAACTAGTGGAAAGTGCTTTGGCTACTCAGGTCATTAAGGACAAGGATGAATGGGTTATTGATAGTGGCTACTCTCACCACATGACTGGTGACAAAAGTAAGTTTGTGATTTTGGAAAGATATGATGGTGGACTGGTTAGTTTTGGATATGATACAATTGGTAAGATTTGTGGGAAAGGTTCTATTTATTTTGATGGCAAGCATAATACTAAAGATGTCTTGTATGTGAAAGGATTAAAGAACAATCTTTTGAGTGTGGGTCAGATGTGTGACAAGGGATATGATTTAAGCTTCAAGTACAATGGATGCAAGATCAGGGAAAGCTCTGGAATAGTCATTGCAACTGGTAAGAAGACTAGAGGTAATATCTATCACTTAAAAGGAACTAAGAACTATTGCTTGTTGACTCAGATTGATGAGAGTTGGTTATGGCATAGAAGGTTGTGTCACATAAATTTTGATAATATTATGAAGATACGTACTACATAGATTGTTAGATATTTTCCTAAGCTTGTGAAGTTTGCTAATCCTATTTGCAAGGAGTGTCAATTTAGGAAACAGACAAGAACAAGTTTCAAAAGCAAGGACCAATCGGTTGGAGGACTACTTGAGCTAGTACATACAGATTTGTGTCCAGACCTACCAAAGTAAGAAGTTTGCAAGGAGATAGGTATTTCATGTTGGTCATTGATGATTATTCTAGAATGACTTGGGTCACCTTTTTGAAAGAGAAAGCTGAAGCTCTAGAAAAATTCAAGGCATTTAAGGCAATGGTTGAAAATGAGATGGATTTGAAAATCAAATGCTTAAGGTCTGATGGAGGAGGAGAGTTCACATCAAATGAATTCAATTTCTTTTGTGAAGAACATGGAATAAAGAGACAACTATCTGCATCCAGAACTCCACAACAAAATGGAGTCGTTGAAAGGAAAAATATAATAGTTCAAGAAGCTGCTAGAACCATGATGAAGGAAGCTCATCTTCTGGAAGCATATTGGAGAGAGGTAATTCACACCGTTGTATATATCCTAAATAGAGTTCAAGTAAAAGGTAATAGTTCAAAGACTCCTTATGAATTGTGGCATGGTAGAGTTCCTACTATGAAATATTTCAAAGTTTTTGGTAGCAAATGTTATATCAAAAGAGAAGAAGATTTAGGCAATTTTGATGCTAGATGTGATAAAGGAATCTTCCTTGGTTACTCCACCAAGAGCAAAGCCTACCAATGCTATAATAAGAGGCTGAATAAGATCATTGAAAGTGCAAATGTTAAAGTTGATGAATGTAAGGAAAGGTCTTCAGAATCAAGTGAATATGAGTTAGATGGTCCAGATGTTTCAGAAGTGGTGCAACATGAAGACAACCAAGATGAAGAAGAACAAGCTCCAGTAAGTGCCACCAAAACTCTAAGATATGTAAGAATTAGTCATTCTGAAGATCAAGTCATAAGAGATAAGAGCAAAGGGATCTTAACCAGAAGAAAAGCTGCAGAGGAACAAGTAAATTTCTGTCTGATTTCCAAGATTGAACCTAAAACTGTGGACGAGGCTTGCAAAGATGAGAATTTGATAAAGGCTATGGAAGAGGAATTAATGCAGATAGAGAAGAATCAAACTTGGGATCTTGTTCCCAGACCAACGGACAAGAATGTAATTGGTATAAAGTGGGTCTTTAGAAATAAGATGAATGAGACTGGTGAAGTGGTAAGAAACAAAGCAAGGTTGGTATGCAAAGGATACACTCAAGTTGAAGGAATAGAATTTGAAGAAACTTTTTCTCTAGTGACAAGGATTGAAGCAATAAGGATGTTTTTGGCTTTTGCAGCATACAAAGATTTCAAGGTTTATCAAATGGATGTGAAGTCTGGTTTTTTAAATGGAGAGTTGGAAGAGGAAGTCTATATAGAACAACCGGAAGGATTTCATTCATCAAATTAGGGTGACATGGTATGCAGATTGAAGAAAGCTTTGTATGGATTAAAACAAGATCCCATGGCATGGTATGCACGGTTGGACAGGTATCTGATATAGATAGGGTTTAGTAAAGGTACTACATCTATAGCATTCTCTACTTCAAGATCAATGATGAACAAACCCTGATTGTTGCAATTTTTGTTGATGATATTATTTTTGGAGGCAATGAAGGTATGTGCTCAGTTTTTGCTGGAGAAATGCAAAGTGAATTTGAAATGTCTATGTTTGGAGAGATGAACTTCTTTTTAGGTCTACAAATAAGTCAATCAGATAAAGGTATCTTCATTTCTCAG
Source organism: Cunninghamia lanceolata (assembly GCA_027924645.1). Classification (NCBI taxonomy): domain Eukaryota; kingdom Viridiplantae; phylum Streptophyta; class Pinopsida; order Cupressales; family Cupressaceae; genus Cunninghamia; species Cunninghamia lanceolata. The sequence continues at coordinate 82,637 of BSBN01000474.1, read as the reverse complement.
TCTAAGTATGTGAAAGAGTTAAAGAAATTTGGGATGGAAGACTCTAAACCAGTATGCACACCTATGATAACTAGTTGTAAGTTAAGCAAAGATGATAACTCACCCATGGCAGACCAGAAAAGGTATAGATCTATGATTGGAGGATTACTTTATCTGACTCAAACCAGACCTAAAATAATGCATGCAGTATGTCTTGTGGCAAGATTTCAGGCAGAACCCAAGGAATCATATGTGATGGCAGTCAAAAGAATTTTGAGATATTTAAAAGGCACAATAGATTATGGTTTGTGGTACCCTAAGGATTGTGACTTTACTCTCAGTGTATATACTGATGCAGATTGGGCCAGAGATGTGGATGATAGAAAAAGTACAAGTGGAGGTGCATTCTTCTTGGTAAAAAGATTAGTATCTTGGTTGAGCAAGAAACATGATTAAATATCCCTGTCTACTGCAGAAGCAGAATACATTGCAGCAGCATGCAGTTGCACTCAAGTGTTATAGATGAAGCAGACTTTGAATGACATCAAAATTGTGTATGAAGATCCCATTGCAATCTTTTGTGACAAAAGAAGTGTCATAAACATATCAAAGAATCTAGTGATGCATTCAAGGACAAAGTACATATCCATCAGGTATCATTTTCTGAGAGAGAAGGTGATAGAGAATGAAGTCAAGTTGGAGTATTTTTCTACCAAGGATTAGATTACAGGGATTTTTACCAAGCCTCTACCCAAGGATACTTTTGAGTATCTTAGAGAAAAGTTAGGGGTTATCACCCCTCCTACTGTAAACTAAGATGCACAATAGTGCATCAATCTGGAGGTGTTCAGAGGTCTAGATTGATGCTTTTCAGGGCTACTTCTCAGGAGAGTAGTTAGAGAGTTTAGAAGAGAGATTAGATTAGAGTAGAAGAGTGCAAGTATGTGCCCTTTGCCATTGATGTCAAAGGGGGAGAGAAGTCATGTGAAAAACTTAGAGTACAAATGTGTAAGAGAAATGGGGAGAATTGTGGAGAAAGAAAGAGTGCAAGTGTGTAAGGAGAAAGGGGAAGAATCTTGTCTTGATGGTTGTTGCATTTTTTCACATCATATGTTGCCATTAATGACAAAGGGAGAGATTGTTGCAAGTATGTGCATAATCGGTGTTGTCATTGATGTCAACATATCCTTGTTGTCATTGGTGTCAACTATATCTTAGTCTATTACATGTTTAGAAGACTTGTATGTTGAGGATATTGAGAAAATTAGCCTCTCCGGAAGGAACAAGTGAGTTACAGAGAAGTGCAGTATAGATAGTGAGTTGTATGTTGAAGAATAGTCTGATAAACTACTCTGCATTTACTTCTTTTTGAATATCATGGTCTGCGGATTGGAAGCAAGTTAGAGGTATGACTAAGGATGATACATTCTGGTTTTGAGCCCTCTGCATGAAGATTTGAGTGAGTTGTGTTCACCAGAGTAAAACTTGCTTTTTTTCTGTAAGTTCAGTTGGGACAGGAAGAAAGTATTCTGCTCTGCATTCCTTCATAATAAAGTATTTTGCTCTGCAGTTCTAGAAGGAAGTCTAGGATGATGATAAGTGCCTACAATTGCAATGGTTCGTCATTTTTTGGTCCACAAGCTATCTTTCTTTTATGACAGTTGAAGACAATGAAGTTCATGTGTTCTAGTGAGAAGATTCCTATGGATAAAGTGGTTAAGGTTTGTACGATGATTATAATGTGCTTGTGGATGTCTCCTAATCATGTTCTTATCTAGACTTTGGTCTACGTTAAGAAATTGAGAGTGTGTTTGAAGATTGTTCCCAGATAATATAGCGTGTAACCAGTCTTGGCTGACTTGGTTAATCCTAGTGATTGCAGAGATCTCTAGAAGATTGTGGAAGCATGTTGTGGCATGGAAGATCATGTTTGAGTCCCAACTAAGGCATGGCATGATTTGCATTTTAGTTCCTTTGCACAATGTTGTAATAGATCAGGACCTATTTTGTAAATGTTTGTAATACCAACCTTGGAGATTGTTCTAATGGTTGATGATTATGATGCTAACCTTGATGATCATTCCAAGGTTGATGTAGTGTATAAATACTTGTAGTTGAGTCATGGAAAAAGTTTCCTTGAGTGAAAATGGAAAGATAATAAGAAAGGTCCAAAAGGCAGAGCAGAGAAGAGGCAGAGGAAAGAAGAGGAAGAGCAAAATAGAGGCAGAGCAGAGCAGAGGAATTATTGTACTTCAATCACAAACATAAGAAGGTGTTGATCATGGCAGAGAGCCTGGAAGTGAGATGCCAGTAGGGTTTAACAGCCCTTAGGGTTTAACAACCCTTATTGTAATCTTGCTAGCTTTAGGGTTGAGGCAGTGAGCCTGTTAGACCTAGTTGTTCTTCATGGTAGTAAGCCAGTATTTTTAGGCTCGTGGAGTGACTAAGCCTGAACATCATTATTTCAAGATTGCAATATATTGAGAGCTAATCCTCTCCATAGTTTTTTTCCACCTTGGGGTTTTCCACATAAAATATGGTGTCTCTTGTGTTTGATGTTGTATCTATGGTTAAGTTTATGATTTCATGCACTCATTGTTAAATCATAATAATTGTGGATAAGTGATGAATGTTTAATTGTAGAAAGTGTTTAAGTTTTTGGGACAACTGATTCACCCCCCTTTTAGTTGTCGGGCGCATTTCAACAGAAATCTCTTACTGTACTGATTAAATTCGCATCATAAACATCATATCCCTCATGCATACCTATATCCATGACTCCTTGACACTTATTTATACCATCATCAATCATGAGAACATTCTCCAAGGTCAGTAATACAACTTAACCCATAAAATTCAAATTAGGTCTAGACCTAAACATTCCCATGGAGGAAAGGAATGAATGCAGACCACATCTCGCCTTAGCATGGACCTAAATCCACTCTTACATGCTTCAACACGCTTTCACAATCAACAAAGCACAACCACAATTAGTGTAAACAACCAAATTAGCCAAACTTGTGTTAACACTATGAACTTTTGAGTGCATGCTTCCTCAAGACCAAAAGACGACATGTAGACCATGCACCAAGCTAAAAAATGATCTAGAAACATCCACAAGCAACCGAAAACCAACAAATTCCTTTGCAACATCTTTCACCTGAAGAAACTTCACATCGGAGTACTTGACCAGCTATATCATGCTCTGTCATCATCTACAAATTAAGAAATGTACTTGTGGAGCACCAAACCATGAACCACTTGAGCTGAAGGAAGATATAGACTTTGTAAGCACACATCTAGAATTGCAACACCTGAAACCATTCTATGGAGAAATGTAGAGAAAAATATTTTCTCCTAGACACACTGCAAACACTTTCAAACACTGTTCTCAAACTGGTGAACACAAATTTTACTGCACAACTATCCGAAGCACCAAATTCTGGATATAACATCTTCAAACACTTCTAAAAAACATATCCAAGCTGCACACTTAGATCTTCAACACAAAATAAATGCAGAGAAAAAACTCAAACATCGCTCTGTAAGCCAGAAGACTTCTTCAACACACTGTTTCCAATATTAATCAAATTTTCTCAAAAGCACTTGGAAACCCAACAACAAAAGCATATCCTCAACATCTTCAACACCTCTACAAAGCAACCAAATCACTTTTAGCAAGACAACATAATACAACAACAACCTCATCAGAAGACACAGTTGACACCAATGACAACACAAGCTTGTTGACATCAATGTCAACACTGATTAGCACATACTTGCAACACTTCCAACATGGGTTCCTTTTCTTCCTTTGCTACGAGAACATTAGAAGAAATAGGAGGAACCTCCAAAGGCTAAAAGACTATGGGGGAAGGGTTCCTCAATGTGGGTTGCTCTTCCTTCTCTACCTATGTAGCAAGTGGAAGTACTTGAGCCTCCTCAAGTGGTTGAGAAACCTCAAGAAATAGCACAAGTACAACTGATTGATTTCCACTAGTCTCTGCAAAGGCAGGTGGTACAAATGTTATATTGCGATTATAGGGAGGTTTTTTTTGTGCTTAGAGGTTGCCTTGTTTTTCTTGAAGGGATGGCAGAAGCGTAACCTCAACATATCTACCAGATGCTCATGGCAGGGAAGAACCTTCGATTCAAGCTTGTTTAGGAGTAAAAGGAGGGTTTTTAATTTCAACGGTAAATCCTCCTTTCACACCAACATTCAAGGACATAAATTGAGTGAGGCCACAATCTCTTTCAAGAGGGCTCTACTACAAATTAATGTCCCTTAGAATGAAGAGGAAACTTGGAATTTGCTAATTTATTTAACAATTAAAGTCCAATTATGCTCAAAACCCTAATTTCATAAAATCGTAAACAAATGGACAAATCTCAACAAATGCTCGCACACAGAGATATCAAATGACAATTAAATACATACCAGATTTGAAGATTCAGTATCCGAAAAAGTTGAAGACTAATGAGCGGGATAATTAATCCAATGTACCAGTTTCTATCGGGATCTCTGAAGATTGTATGCAACTTATTTATGGTATTCTGGGGATTTCTATGTTTTAGGATCCAAAGGACTAATGAGTGGGTGCCCTAGTCTAGGTCCTACTTTTTTTCTTTCCTCTGCTCTTCCAACACTCTATTTTGCTTCCCTGCAACTCCACATCTTTTGCTTCTGCAACCTATATCCTGCAATCAAAGAAAAAGGGGTTCGGGGGTTGTGGTGTTTAGAGGCTTGCCTTGGTCAAGCCCCGGAGAGACATTCAAGTCTTTCGAACACCATTGTTAGATAAAGAGTGCATATCCCTGCAGGATAGAGGAAAAAAATAAATGATAAATGATTGAAATCACAAATAAATGTCACCTTGGAGGTGTAGCTCGCATGTAGATGAAAATCCTTCAACACATGAGAAGATGAAGCCAAATATGTATAGGGTAAATGCACAAAGATGAGTCCACTTAAGGTGGAAGTTTCAAACTTAGAAAAAAACCTGAAATCGGGTAAACCAAAATGGGATCCCGCTTTTTATGAAACAGGATCCCGTTATGCTTCGGGATCCTGAGCCAAAAGTGGGATCTTGTTTTCTAGAAATGTGACCCTATTTTAAAATGGGATCCCACTTTTTATGAAACGAGATCCCGTTATGCTTCGGGATCCCGAACCAAAAGCGGGATCTTGTTTTCTAGAAATGGGATCCTATTTTGAAACGGGGTCCCGTTAATAAAAAGGTTAATAAAAAGGTTAAAATATTAACCTTCTATGAAACAGGATCCCGTTTTTTAGAAATGGGATCTCGTTTCTAGAACAGGATTCCATTTCATAAAATTTGAATTTCTGACCCAATTTTTGCTATGGGTTTCGGGTCAGAAAAAAGGCTTGGGAACCCGACCCTTGGCTTTACCCCTGGTTTGACCTGCAAGTTGAAGGTCATGACAATGTCACAACAAAATAGTGACTTTGAGCATATGTATGAAGGCCTTTTTTGCATAATTTTTTGACGAAATTAAAACCCATTATAGATGAGACAGTTTAGATTCCAAATATGTAATTTTTTTTACAATTGGATTATTTTTCTATTTTTCAATTAATTTCTGATGAAATAGGTCCATAAACTTGAATTATCAAGGTTTTTTAACATTTTAATAACTTTTTATCAAAATAATTTTTTGTAAATAAAATTGTACGAAAACGTACTTCAAACAATTCTTTTCAATTTGAATTTTTTTTTCAAAAATTATAAGTTTAGCTCATCTTATGCATGACGTACATGACGATTGTTTAAAACACCAAAAATGGCCAATAAAAAATTAACAAAAAATATATATTCAATAAAAAATTACAAAACAAATATGGAAAACGTGCTTCCGTGAGTTAAAAATCTTTTCCCAAAAGGATTTAGAAAAATATGATTATTTAGGTAAAAACATGGATGACGTACACGTAAATGGTATAGTAAAAAAAGTGACTTTTAAACAGTGGTTTTTAGAAACACCTATTAAAAGTCAATTTGTATCATCTGAGTATTAAAAAAAATTACATATTTCGAAACTAGACTCTGAGTACTACATTTCATATTTACTGACTTTTTCCAATATTCCACCTTTAAGTGCTTCAAATATTTAGGTCAAATGTGACAAATTCTTAAAATCAGGGAGAACACTGTTGGATCTAGGGCATACAACTGAGAGGGGGGGGGTGAATCAGTTGTATAGAACTTGTTCTCTTTCAAACACTTAATTCTCTGTTGTTAGTTAGCAGCATATCAAATAATCATTCATGGAAGCACAATACATAAACACAAGAGCAGATAAGCATCAACACATTGAACACCAAGATTTTGACGTGGAAAACCCGGTTAAGGGAAAAACCACGGGGTGATTAACCCAAGAATTATTCTCTGTTAGAAGAATAAGGAAAAATGAATGGCACATGCCAATAAGGGCTCACTGCCCGAGCACACTGCTCACAAAGAGGCCCACTGCCTACAAGGAGACACACTGTCTACAGAGTGATAAAAATCACAGTCTTGAACTGGAGAATGACATCTCTACCATGTCCGGATCAGTTCCAATTAAGCCCAACAATCTCTGCTCTGCCTTTCACACCTTTCTTCGCTACACCATTCTCATCCACATGCTGCTTCCCTGAAATGAATTCACAAATCATTATTTATACAAGACATCGACTTAGGAACAAGCATCTAAGTCGGCAAACAACCATAGGAGTATCCGCAAGATGAATAACACATCCGGTCGGCTATCACAAGAACATTCGCAGGATGAACAACTCATCCGGTCGGCTAAACAGAGCAATAACTTCATCCGGAAGAATAACTTCAATTCCGGGCTCTACCATCAATGCGGACCAACAACACAACTTAAACATGATTCAAGAACCTTCACAAGTCTGTCTGAATGTCCGGATACATCCGCACTTTCTCTGCTTACTGGGATCTCTCGTCTTCCTCATCCGGAACTTCAAGAACACAGTCTGTCGCCACTGTCATAATGCAGGAGGTACATCCGGACCTCCAAATTACACACAAATCAGGATGAAACATCACAAGGACATATAAAACACTCCTTCCAATCCGCAGATTATGATAATACAATTCCGGACCTCACCGGACCTTTTTGTGATCCTCTGTCACCTCCGGATACTTGCCGGACCCGGTTCTATACCGGCAGCCATAACTCCTTCAGATCTTCATGCGGACCTCTGAAATCTTAACTGTAGCATCTTAAGACTCATATCTACTAACCCGTTAATCCGCATCCTCCGGTTCTCATCCTATACAGTATATTTACCTTCTTCTCATCACTGTTCTTCACTGTTCCTGACTGAGGCTAATTTTCTCAATATCCTCAGCACAAAGCTCATCAAATCCTTCTTGTCAATGCAGTGTGAGTATGTTGACATCAATGACAACAATGGCTCACCTCATACTTGCAACAATCTCCCCCTTTGTCATTGATGGCAACATATGATGCGAAAAACCATCAAGACAAGAACTTCTCTTTTCTGTCACAGCTCCCCCTATCAACAACAACTCCTCACATGTCTTCCTTTGCTGCTCCCCCTTTGATCATCAACCACTTGTTTTTCACATGTCTTCTCTCCCCCTTTGACATCAATGGCAAAGGGCTCATACTTGCAACTCTCATGCATCAGAATAATACCAGCTGCTCCCCCTTAGTTGCAGCTCCCCATTAGTCCGGATCACAAGATATGACTGTGATAGCCACCGGACTGATGCACATCAGTGCATCTTAGTTCATCACCGGAGGGGCCATGACCCCTAACTTCTCCCGGAGATATTCAAAAGAGTCCTTGGGAAGAGGTTTTGTAAAGATATCTGCAATCTGATCCTTGGAGGGAACATACTCCAATCTGACTTCTTCCTTGTTTACTTGTTCTCTCAAAAAGTGAAATTTGATAGATATGTGCTTAGTCTTAGAATGCAATACCGGATTCTTGGAAATATTAATTGCACTTGAATTATCACAGAAAATTGTGATAGGCTCCTCATATTCAACTTTGATGTCTCTTAGCATCTGCTTCATCCACAAGATTTGAGTGCAACTACCTGCTGCTGCAATGTATTCTGCTTCAGTTGTAGACAGAGATATTGCATCTTGTTTCTTGCTTAGCCAAGAAACCAATCTCTTCCCCAAAAAGAATGCTCCACCACTAGTGCTCTTCCGGTCATCCACATCTCCTGCCCAATCTGCATCTGTGTAAGCATGAAGAGAAAAATCCGGATCTCTAGGATACCATAGACCATACTCAACTGTCCCTTTCAAGTATCTAAAAATTCTTTTGATTGCCATAACATGAGATTCTCTAGGATCAGCCTGGAATCTTGCCACAAGACCAACAGCTTGCATTATATCTGGTCTAGTTTGAGTGAGATACAACAATCCACCAATCATTGATCTATACTTTGTCTGATCTGCCTTTGGAGAATCATCATCTTTGCTTAACTTACATCCGGTTGCCATAGGAGTGTTCATAGGCTTTGAGTCTTCCATACCAAATTTCTTTAACAATTCTTTCACATATTTGGTCTGAGAAATGAAGATCCCTTCTTTTGTTTGAGTAATTTGCAGACCCAAGAAGAAATTCATTTCACCAAGCATAGACATTTCAAACTCACTTTTCATCTGATTTGCAAAAGTTTTACACATACTATCTCTTCCTCCAAAAATGATATCATCCACAAACACTTCAACAATCAGAATGTTTTCATGATCAATTTTGAAATATAAGTTGCTGTCAGCAGTACCTTTGTTGAATCCAATCTGCACAAGATGCTTATCCAACCTTTCATACCATGCTCTTGGGGCTTGCTTCAATCCATACAAAGCTTTCTTCAACTTGCAGACCATATCATTATTATCAGACAATTGAAATCCATCCGGTTGTTCAATGTAGACTTCTTCTTCCAGATCACCATTTAGGAAGGCAGACTTGACATCCATCTGATATACCTTGAAATCTTTGAAGGCAGCAAATGCAAGAAGTAATCTGACTGCTTCAATTCTTGCTACCGGAGCAAAAGTCTCTTCAAAGTCAATTCCTTCTATTTGAGAGTAGCCTTTGCAGACCAATCTAGCTTTGTTTCTGATTACTTCACCAGCTTCATTTAGTTTGTTCCGGAAGACCCATTTGGTTCCAATTACATTCCTGTCTCTAGGTCTGGGAACAAGATCCCAAGTATGATTTTTCTCAATTTGCATCAGTTCATCTTCCATTGCTTTGGTCCAATTTTCATCATTGCAGGCTTCATTTATTGTTTTAGGTTCAATCCTTGAAATCAGACAACATTCATTCTGATCTTGAGCAATATTCCTTCTAGTTTGTACACCTTTGCTTCTGTCACCTATGATCTGATCTTCAGAGTGATTCAGTTTTACATACCTTGGAATTTTGGGAGTATCCAGTACTGCTGTTTCTTGATCAGGCTCATTTAAACCTAACTCTTCTTCCTGATTTACCGGATCAGGCTGACTCTGTTTCACCGGAGAGGATTGAGTTCCTTGAACACTATCTTGGTCATCTTCATCAAATTCATAAAATCTTGAAGGCTTCTCAATTCCTTCATCAACCTTTACATTGGTACTTTCTATCATCTTCCTCAATCTCTTATTGTAACACCGATATGCTTTGCTTTGAGTGGAGTAGCCCAAGAAAATTCCTTCATCACTTCTAGCATCAAACTTTCCTAGATCTTCATCTCTTTTAATATAACACTTGCTACCAAATACCCTGAAATATTTCACAGTAGGAGTGATGCCAAACCAAAGTTCATAGGGGGTCTTACCGGTGTTGTTTCTGATTTGAACTCGATTGAGAGTGTAGACTGCAGTGCTGATAGCTTCTTTCCAAAACATTTGAGGAACATTTGCTTCCAACATCATTGTCCTAGCAGCTTCCTGGATGGTCCGGTTCTTTCTCTCAACTACTCCATTCTGCTGTGGAGTCCTAGGAGCAGACAATTGTCTCCTTATACCCTGTTTCTCACAAAAGTCAATGAATTCACCAGATGTAAATTCACCACCTCTATCAGACCTTAGACACTTTAGTTTCAATCCGGTTTGATTCTCCACCATAGCTTTGAAGATTTTGAACTTCTCAAAAGCTTCTGATTTTTCTTTCAGAAAGGTAACCCACATCATCCGGGAATGATCATCAATTAACAACATGAAATATCTATCACCTTGCAGACTCTTGATTCTTGTCGGACCACATAGATCAGTATGTACTAATTCCAACAATCCGGTAGAAGACTGATCTTTGCTTTTAAAAGAGACTCTGCTTTGTTTGCCTAACTGACATTCTTTACACACACTGTTTGTAGGTTTTATCAACTTTGGAAGATCTCTCACAGCCTGAGTATTGCTAATTTTGATGATGTTATCAAAATTTACATGACACATTCTTCTATGCCATAACCAACTCTGATCAATTTGAACAAACAAACAACTTTTATTTGAACCAACCAGATGAAAGATGTTACCTCTTGTCTGAGTACCGGATGCAATTTCAGTTCCGGAGCTTGTAAAGATTCTGCATTTTCCATTCTTGAACCGGAGATCATAGCCTTTGTCCACTAACTGACCAACACTGAGAAGATTGTGCTTCAATCCTTCAACATATAGTACATTACCTGTTTTGCTCTTACCATCAAAGGAAATAGTTCCCCTACCTCTGATTCTGCCAGCAGAATTGTCACCAAACTTTACCATTCCTCCTTCATATCTTTCCAAATCTAAGAACTTATTCTTGTCACCAGTCATATGGTGAGAGCATCCACTGTCAATAACCCAATCATCCTTTTCTTCCACTTGAGCAGCCAAGGCTTTTTCAACAACTTTGTGATTGACAGATTCAGAGAGCAAGGAATCTTCTTCCTTGATGGCTATAAACACCCACTCATTTCCGGATTTGCTTCCTGGATCTGATTCATCATCTGTTACTCCTTCATTGTCATCTTCTTCATGAACATAATAGCAATTCTTTTGAAACCTTTGTCTGTGAGTATTAGATCTCGCAGATCTCTCCGGACATCTTGAGGCAAAATGACCAATCTTATTGCAGTTAAAACACTTAAAGGGTAGTTTTCCTTCATACTTACCGGATCCTCTTGGCAGTCTCTTTGCAATGAGGGCTTCAAGTTGAGCTGTTTCTGCTTCTTCTTCTTCCATGTCTCTTCTTGCTTGATCATACCATGACATTTTCCTTGATGAGTTTTCACCCGGATCAAATCTCTGTTTGCCTTTCACATAGGCACTGGCTTTAAAAGCAGACTCAGTCTTGGGTGGATCATCTCCAAACTCGGTCATTTCAAATGCAGCTAGTTTGCCAGCCAATTGTTCTCTTGTGACAGTTGTGTGGGCTCTGAATTCATCAATGGCAGCAACTTTGATTTTGTAGACAGCAGGAAGGGATCTTAGGATTTTGCAGACAATCTCATTTTCATCTAGAGTTCCACCAGCATTTCTGATTCCACATACCAGCTCATTTACTCTTGGCATAAAGGTAGTAATGTTTTCATCATCTCTCATTTTCAATCTTTCAAATTTCCCTTTCAGACTTTGCAACCTTGCACTTTTGACAAACTCATCTCCTTCATACAGAAGTTCCAGTTTAGTTAGGATCTCATATGCAGTTGGTAGGTCAATGACATTCGAGAGATCTGAGTCATTCAATGCGCTTAGAAGAGCTTCCTTGGTCCGCAGATTGTTTTCAGCTTCTGTGGTTTCATCAGGAGTTGTCGGACCACCTTGTGGGGGTATATATGGTTTTGAAATCATAGCCAAGTATGCTTTTCCCATACATTCCAAATGACACTTCATGCGACCTTTCCAGAGAGTGAAGTTGGTTCCATCGAACTTCGGACTATCCTTCTTGTATGACGACATCCTGGATCACCTCAAGCGGTTAAGCTCCTATCAGAGGAACTCAGCTCTGATACCAATTGTTGGATCTAGGGCATACAACTGAGAGGGGGGGGGTGAATCAGTTGTATAGAACTTGTTCTCTTTCAAACACTTAATTCTCTGTTGTTAGTTAGCAGCATATCAAATAATCATTCATGGAAGCACAATACATAAACACAAGAGCAGATAAGCATCAACACATTGAACACCAAGATTTTGACGTGGAAAACCCGGTTAAGGGAAAAACCACGGGGTGATTAACCCAAGAATTATTCTCTGTTAGAAGAATAAGGAAAAATGAATGGCACATGCCAATAAGGGCTCACTGCCCGAGCACACTGCTCACAAAGAGGCCCACTGCCTACAAGGAGACACACTGTCTACAGAGTGATAAAAATCACAGTCTTGAACTGGAGAATGACATCTCTACCATGTCCGGATCAGTTCCAATTAAGCCCAACAATCTCTGCTCTGCCTTTCACACCTTTCTTCGCTACACCATTCTCATCCACATGCTGCTTCCCTGAAATGAATTCACAAATCATTATTTATACAAGACATCGACTTAGGAACAAGCATCTAAGTCGGCAAACAACCATAGGAGTATCCGCAAGATGAATAACACATCCGGTCGGCTATCACAAGAACATTCGCAGGATGAACAACTCATCCGGTCGGCTAAACAGAGCAATAACTTCATCCGGAAGAATAACTTCAATTCCGGGCTCTACCATCAATGCGGACCAACAACACAACTTAAACATGATTCAAGAACCTTCACAAGTCTGTCTGAATGTCCGGATACATCCGCACTTTCTCTGCTTACTGGGATCTCTCGTCTTCCTCATCCGGAACTTCAAGAACACAGTCTGTCGCCACTGTCATAATGCAGGAGGTACATCCGGACCTCCAAATTACACACAAATCAGGATGAAACATCACAAGGACATATAAAACACTCCTTCCAATCCGCAGATTATGATAATACAATTCCGGACCTCACCGGACCTTTTTGTGATCCTCTGTCACCTCCGGATACTTGCCGGACCCGGTTCTATACCGGCAGCCATAACTCCTTCAGATCTTCATGCGGACCTCTGAAATCTTAACTGTAGCATCTTAAGACTCATATCTACTAACCCGTTAATCCGCATCCTCCGGTTCTCATCCTATACAGTATATTTACCTTCTTCTCATCACTGTTCTTCACTGTTCCTGACTGAGGCTAATTTTCTCAATATCCTCAGCACAAAGCTCATCAAATCCTTCTTGTCAATGCAGTGTGAGTATGTTGACATCAATGACAACAATGGCTCACCTCATACTTGCAACAAACACTTCCACTTTTTGGCCAAAAAGTGGACTCAACTTCTTGCACACACCCTATAACAAACACAATAACAAGACAAGTCTGCTCTGCAACAATGAATATCTTGAATGCTCTAGAATCACAAGTTTGCCAAAAGTTCATAATCATCTTCTAGTTTACAAATGAATCCCTAAGCATGCTTATATATGCAACTAAACACATTCCAGCTAAGAATTTTGTAATTCAAACTAAAGGTGTCAGCATAGGACCTAATTAACGGTCACATAACCGACACTTAAATTTAGGTCTTGCCTAAAATAGGGCAGGACTAGGGCGTGAGTACCCAAGTCCTCCTTCCCTATTTCAGTCAAGATTCATTACAATAGCACCCCCTAGGTCCTATTTGCCATAAAACTTAGGGGTTTTCTCATCAGGAGTCAACATGAATATGCAAGATGATAAAAATACTTTCTAAAGGACTTGGGAGTTAAACATAGGAGGGAAAAGGTCCTATGGAGACATTTTCTGAGTAAAAGGAGGGGTTTTAATTTCAAGGGTAAATCCTCCTTTCACACCAACATTCAAGGACATAAATTGAGTGAGGCCACAATCTCTTTCAAGAGGGCTCTACTACAAATTTAGTGTCCCTTAGAACGAAGAGGAAACTTGGAATTTGCTAATTTATTTAACAATTAAAGTCCAATTATGCTCAAAACCCTAATTTCATAAAATCGTAAACAAATGGACAAATCTCGACAAATGCTCACACACAGAGATATCAAATGACAATTAAATACATACCAGATTTGAAGATTCGGTATCCGAAAAAGTTGGGGACTAATGAGCGGGAGAATTAATCCAATGTACCAGTTTCTGTCAGGATCTCTGAAGATTGTATGCAACTTGTTTCTACTATTCTGGGGATTTCTGTGTTTCAGGATCCAAAGGACTAATGAGTGGGTGCCCTAGTCCAAGTCCTACTTTTTTTCTTTCCTCTGCTCTTCCGACACTCTGTTTTGCTTCCCTACAACTCCACATCTTTTGCTTTTGCAACCTGTAACCTGCAATCATAGAAAAAGGGGTTTGGGGGTTGTGGTGTTTAGAGGCTTGCCTCGGTCAAGCCCCGGAGAGACATTCAAGTCTTTCGAACACCATTGTTAGATAAAGAGTGCATATCCATGTAGGATAGAGGAAAAAAATAAATGATAAATGATTGAAATCACAAATAAATGTCACCTTGGAGGTGTAGCTCGCATGTAGATGAAAATCCTTCAACACATGAGAAGATGAAGCCAAATATGTATAGGGTAAATGCACAAAGATGAGTCCACTTAAGGTGGAAGTTTCAAACTTAGAAAAAAACCCGAAATCGGGTAAACCAAAATGGGATCTCACTTTTTATGAAATGGGATCCTGTTATGCTTCGGGATCCTGAGCCAAAAGCGGGATCTTGTTTTCTAGAAACTTGACCCTATTTTAAAACAGGATCCCGCTTTTTATGAAACGAGATCCTGTTATGCTTCGGGATCCCGAACCAAAAGCGAGATCTTGTTTTCTAGAAATGGGATCTTGTTTTGAAACGGGGTCCCATTTTAAAATAGGGTTGCATTTCAAAATGGGATCCCATTTCATAAAAGGTTAATAAAAAGGTTAAAATATTAACCTTCTATGAAACAGGATCCCATTTTTTAGAAATGGGAGCTCGTTTCTAGAACAAGATCCCATTTCATAAAATTTGAATTTCTGACCCAATTTTTGCTATGGGTTTCGGGTCAGAAAAAAGGCTTGGGAACCCAACCCTTGGCTTTACCCCTGGTTTGACCTGCAAGTTGAAGGTCATGTCAATGTCACAACAAAATAGTGACTTTGGGCATATGTCTGAAGGCTTTTTTTGCAAAATTTTTTGACGAAATTAAAACCCATTATAGATGAGACAGTTTAGATTCCAAATATGTAATTTTTTTTACAATTGGATTATTTTTCTATTTTTCAATTAATTTCTGATGAAATAGGTCCATAAACTTGAATTATCAAGGTTTTTTAACATTTTAATAACTTTTTATCAAAATAATTTTTTGTAAATAAAATTGTACGAAAACGTACTTCGAACAATTCTTTTCAATTTGAATTTTTTTTTCAAAAAATTATAAGTTTAGCTCATCTTATGCGTGACGTACATGACAATTGTTTAAAACACCAAAAAGGCCAATAAAAAATTAATAAAAATATATATTCAATAAAAAATTACAAAACAAATATGGAAAACGTGCTTCCGTGAGTTAAAAATCTTTTCCCAAAAGGATTTAGAAAAATATGATTATTTAGGTAAAAACATGGATGACGTAAACGTAAATGGTATAGTAAAAAAAGTGACTTTTAAACAGTGGTTTTTAGAAACACCTATTAAAAGTCAATTTGTATCATCTGAGTATTAAAAAAAATTACATATTTGGAAACTAGACTCTGAGTACTACATTTCATATTTACTGACCTTTTCCAATATTCCACCTTTAAGTGCTTCAAATTTTTAGGTCAAATGTGACAAATTCTTAAAATTAGGGAGAACACTTCCACTTTTTGGCCAAAAAGTGGACTCAACTTCTTGCACACACCCTATAACAAACACAATAACAAGACAAGTCTGCTCTGCAACAATGAATATCTTGAATGCTCTAGAATCACAAGTTTGCCAAAAGTTCATAATCATCTTCTAGTTTACAAATGAATCCCTAAACATGCTTATATATGCAACTAAACACATTCCAGCTAAGAATTTTGTAATTCAAACTAAAGGTGTCAGCATAGGACCTAATTAACAGTCACATAACTGACACTTGAATTTAGGTCCTGCCTAAAATAGGGCAGGACTAGGGCGTGAGTACCCAAGTCCTCCTTCCCTATTTCAGTCAAGATTCATTACAATAGCACCCCCTAGGTCCTATTTGCCATAAAACTTAGGGGTTTTCTCATCAGGAGTCAACATGGATATGCAAGATGATAAAAATACTTTCTAAAGGACCTGGGAGTTAAACATAGGAGGGAAAAGGTCCTATGGAGACATTTTTCTGATGTAACATTTAGCCCCCACTTTAATGTATGCATGAATGCAAGGCCTATATATGCATTAAAGTATGGTCAACAAACACAACAAACACGCCAGGCACTTAGAGCTAATGCATACACGAAGATTGAGAACTATTTCTATCCCCCAGTCTTAGGTAGACATTAGAGAAAACATGCCTCAAACACACCAAACACAATGAAGACAGTAACAGGAATGCAAAACATGGAGAAGACAATAACAGTCATGCAAAACATGGAGAAGACAACATTGAAGACACAAAACACAGCAAATACAATGAATGCAATGATTATTTCTTTTTCATTTTCATATATATGAATACAAATGCAAGTACATGGAAAGTAAAAATGCAACACACCACCCAAAATGTAGGAGGGACTCATCACCACATGTCTTTAGATTGCATATGGGGCAACAGACATGCAATACAAATCTTAGAGTGTAGGAGGGACTTATCACCACACGTCTTTAGACTATGCCTGAGAACAAACATGCCATACAAGAGGAAAACACACGGAAGACACATGGAAAACATGAGCGTCGTATAGCATGCCAAAGACATACTATACATATAAAACATGACAAACAAGCGATGGAAGGAGCCTATTGCTAGGTTCACCACCATCTCAGGCACATGACAACTGCACCTGATGGTTGCGCTTTGCCACAACAACCGCCAAAGCCACACTTAAGGGAGGATACACCAACCCCACCTGCTTGAAGGACTTTTAGAATAAAAAGGATGTGCACTAGCTCAAGAGATACACCATCCCTGCCTCCACAGAGGGATTAAAATAAAAGGATTTGCATGATATACCACCTCTATAGAGGGCTTAATGATTGCAATATGGAATAAAGGTGTGCACTCGCACAAAGATACAACATCCCGCCTCTATAGAGGGATTCCAAACACACTTTATCAATATCAAAATCATCAGATAGCTTACCTTTTATATGCCCCCACCTTAAGGTGGTTGATATCATGTACCGATATCAAGCACGTTAAGGTAGGAAGAAAACACACAAGAGAACACAAGCTCTCACAAAGCCCATGCCCCCATAGGTGATATGTACTTTACGATCGCCAAATGTTCCCACAAACACACAATTTTCTACAAGAAAAGATGTTAGAAACCACATAATCATGATAAGCAACAATGCATGTAATCATCCACATAAAGAGACGAGGGTATACTATGGGTCCAAGATATGAGTATAACTGTGGGGCTATACTGCAGAAATCTCAAAACTGAGTGTAACCAAGGAGAGATTCAAAGGTAAAAAAGTGCACATAGTAGATGTATTGTTATGGTTTGTTAGTACGATAAGACAACATCAAAATATCACATGGAGTGATTCTACTAGCCAAGTGTTGGATAATATATATCAACCCCATCGTCATATATGGACTAGGTCCATTTTTGCTTACTCACTAAAGGGACATGTGGTCCGTATCAGTATTATTTGTTTTTCATCATCCGCCAGCTAGATAGAACCACTAGAGAAAGGTAAATAGTAAATCAAGAGAGGAGAAACAAGTGCCCTAGGCTCGTCACATAGGAAGGTGCCCCCAAGTCACCGACTGCAACGCTATGCCCCTAGGACACAACACACAACAATGAAAATAGAGGAGAAGCAAGATAGAAGAATGATGATACAAATAGAAGAAGGGTCACAACAGAGGTGGTCTTCTGGTATCCTTGACCTTACAAGAGTATCAAGGGTCATCCTAGGAGGCCTAAACAACACATAAAATTGATCACGGGGGAAACACAACACAGAGGTAAAGGGTTAGAAATACTTATAGGTGTAGGCACAACCGAACTAATAGTTGTCAACAAGCAAATCGTCATCTTCCCACTCCTGAATGTTAGAAGAAAGTGGGACATAAGGTACCATAGCCCAAATTTTGTTTTTCTCTTCAAGTTGTTCATTCTTAAGCTCTTCTTGGTTTGTTTCAATCTTAGATGGAATGTTTTCTTGTTGGTGTGCATTTTGTTGGGCAAAAGCTTGTCTTCTTCTCCTTCTTTCTTTTGCTTGTCTATTTCTTCTTTTCTTGTTGCTTATATCTTCAAAAGTATTATCATGTTTTTCTATAGGTTTTTGTATGTTAGAGGAGGAAACACCATGTTCAAATCTCATTTGTCTTGATGAATTATTTTGTTCTCAATGACTCACTCCCGATCCTTGTAAGGATGACAGAGGAGGAACCTTAGCATAGGGTCCTTTTCCTTTTGCTCTAGGAATTTCTTCTAATGTGGGTTGTTCGTCTCTTAATATTTCTTGCATAGAAGGACCGGCCACTCGATGTAATAATTTTTCTTTATATTTTCTATATCCCAAGAAGTTAAAATTTGTTGATGGTTCCGGTTCCTCATCAGATCATGGACAAAAGTAATCAAGGTTGAAGTTTTTTGTCTTGTAAACAAGGGTTTATATCTATTGCAATGAATAGTATGCACTTATCTATTCAAAGGAAATTTTACAAAGTTATGAATCATTGAAGGGACAAATTTCATAGCCTTTAACCATGGGTGTCCTAATTTTATGCGAAATAGGTCAGATAGAGGAACAACATCAAATAGTTGTTCTATAGATTTATCAAATACTGTGACCAATAAAGATATCTTCTCAGAAGAGTTTATAAAGGTTCCCTTATGTGTCATAATCATCATATTAGAGGGATCATAGAAATCTTGTACCAAACCATGTGAATAAAGGAATTCCTCTGATGCCACATTAGTCATGAAACTAGGGTCTATAAGTGTTCCATCCACCATATTTTCCATTATCTTCACAACGATATAAAGAGGTCCTTCACTTTCTCCAATTGTTCTATCATGAGGTGTAAAGTGACACAATTTTGGGTTCAGGGACCTTTCTCTTCATATAAGGCCTAGGAGGGAACCCAGTGTTATTGTTGTGATTAGTAGCCATGTGTATATGTTTTCAAATCAATGTAAAATCAGATTTTGAAAGGTCTTCAAAACTTATGCAAGGAAAAAGTGGAAGATTGTGTAAGTTTGTGACCTAAAATGCTTGGTTTTTCACCTTTTTTCACAATTTTTCAATGCAAATGGCTAAACGAAGAGGTGTTGTGAAGAATTTTATGAGGGGTAGAAAATAATAAGCTATATATTAGTCTAATAATGCAATAATATCCTTCACAACATGCCTATAATGTAATTCTAGATAGATGACAAAGCAAAATCTAATGAAAATGCAAGGTTTTCAAACCCTAGACATGAAATTTTGCAAGAAAGACACTATGATGAAACACTACAGTTAGAGATCAATCCTAAATGAGTGTTTAAAATAGTAGTAAAATCTGAAACAAGATTTTAACTACAAACCCTAGCTAATGTAAAACTCGGTTTTTATGAAAAATGCACAATTTCAAGCAATTTTTAACAAATTAAGCATAAAAATGCAATACAAATGAATAATAAATGATGAATTTCTATAATTTAAATTAGATCTAATGAAAATAGTAGAAATTAAATGTAAATTAATTCAAATTATTTGAAAATGCAAGCCTAAAATGCCAATTTTTTCAAAATTTTCAATTTTTTTGCAAATTTTCAAATGCAATAAGAATATGATGAATGAAATGAATGCAAATCTGAAGTACAACACTAAACAAGGTGCAAAATTCATTAAAAATATGGGTTCATCAAAATGTTTAGGAGTAAAAAGAGGGGTTTCAATTTCAAGGGTAAATCCTCCTTTCACACCAACAATCAAGGACATAAATCGAGTGAGGCTACAATCTCTTGCAAGAGGGCTCTGCTACAAATTTAGCCTCCCTTAGAGTGAAGAGGAAACTTGGAATTTTCTAATTTATTTATCAATTAAAGTCCAAGTATGCTCAAAACCCTACTTTCGTAAAATCATAAACAAACAGACAAATCTCGACAAATGCTCACATAGAGATATCAAATGACAATTAAATAAATACTAGATTTCACGATTTAGTATTTGAAAAAGTCAGGGACTAATGAGCGGGTGAATTAGTCCAATGTACCAGTTTTTGTCAGGATCTCTGAAGATTTTTGTAACTTGTTTCTATTGTTCAGGGGATTTCTGTGTTTCAGGATTCAGAGGACTAATGAGCGGGCACCCTAGTCCAGGGCTTGCTTTTCCGCTTTCCTTTGCACTTCTGACACTCTATTCTGCTTCCCTACAACTCCACTTCTTCCACTTCCACAACCTGTAACCTTCAATCATAGAAAAAGGGGTTGGGGGTTGTGTTTAGAGGCTTGCCTTGGTCAAGCCCTAGAGAGACATTCAAGTCTTCTAAACATTGTTGTCAAATAAAGAGTGTGTATCCCTATGGGATAGAGGAAAAAACCAAATGATAAATGATTGAATTAAAAAATAAATCTCACCTCAGAGGTGTAGCTTGCATGTAGATGAAAATCCCTCAACACATGAGAAGATGAAGCCAAATCTGCATAATAAACTATTTTGGAGTGAAAAGGGGGGAATGGGGTTTTAATGGTTTATGCAAAATCTTCCTTTCACTACAAACATTCCAAGAGCATATCAACCGAGTTAAATCTCCACTAAGCGAGAGCAATCACCTATCAGGTTGGGCTGCCACTTGGGAAGTTGTGGATTCTTGGATGTGTCAAACAGCATCTCAAATTAATGCTCAAATGTACTTAAAACCCTAAATATTCAAAACGGTAAGCAAATTATCGAATCACAGCAAATCCTTTCAGACTGAGATAAGGGACAGAGATATTTAACTCACTATTTTTCAAAGTTCAGAAGGTGGAGAAGTTTGGGACATGAGGACTAGCACCCAAGTCCAAGGTACCTATTTCTTTGTAGAATCCTGATCTCCTTCCGACACAAATCTACACTGCAACTTCCATTTCTAGGAATTCAATTGCAGAGGACATGGGGACTAGAGCCCTAGTCCTAGAAAAGCTCCAGTGTCCTGCTTCTTTCCAGATCCTGAATACTTGATGTCTGCCACTCCTTTTTGCAACTCCACTCCACGAAACTCGACACTTGTTGTAGACACTGAAAAATGTCCTCATTGTTGGCAAGACACTGTGTGGCTTCATTGGTGTTGTCGTTGATGGAAACAAAGACCATTCCACACATCCGCAGGACATGGTGTATCTTTACCGGAAGTCAGATTGAAGAATACTTTGTTCTGGTAAGCAAGAATAGAGCATGCATTAAGGTCCGACAGTCAAGTACGGATCTCTTAGAGGAAGTATCTTTGTAAAGTGCAGACTTGAGGAAGTCAAGAGGAATACCTTGACTAATAGATTCCAGGGATTGAGCCTCCGGTGATGAAAGAGTGAAAAGATATGAGCATCTAAGTATTGGGGTCCGGTTTGGCAGAGTAGACAGAGGAAGAACTGACCAACAGAGCATCACAATTATTTCGGATGAGATATTGATGGTGATCAAGGTTCTTAAGGTATCATCCATGATTTTTTGACATGTTAGATGACTTCTATAAGTATCTCCTTGATTCGCATCACTTGGTAAGCAAGGATTCAACCGACAGACTAGAGTTTGAGAAAATATTGACTATTCCAGATGCTAACTAGAAAGAGGATGAAATCCTTTGTGCGGATATATATACCAGATAGATTTGAATGTGAAATAGTGTGTGAGGTGTATTGTGGTGTGAAGAAAAGTAGAAGAGCAGTGTGAAGGTAGTAAGACAGGTCTAGAATTAACAAAACAACAACACCTAAGAGAATAAGAATGAAGTGCAATAGATCAGTATATTGGGCTTAACTAGAATTGAACCTCAGCATATGTGGATGCTTCTCATCTAGTTCAAGTGTCTAGTTTCCTTGTATAAACTATTGTAGGCAGTGAGCCTCTTGTGAGCAGTGTGCTCGGGCAGTGAGCCCTAATTGGCAAGTGCCTTTTTGTACTATCTTATTCTTCTAACAGAGAATACAATCTTGGGTTAATCACCTCATGGTTTTTCCCCTAATAGGGTTTTCCACGTCAAAATCATAGTGTCATGTGTATTAATGTTATTTCCATTTCATGGTTATGTTTGCTTATTTAATTTAATGCTGCACTAATTGATAAAGAAATATAGAAAGCTGAGATAATTAAGATAACTGATTCATCCCCCCTCTCAGTTATCAACAATTAGTATCATAGCCAAGTTCCTCCAAAAAGAGCCTAACAGCTTGAGGAAGATCTAGGAACTCAAATGGATGTGTATGGTATGAGGGAACAACTTCAATCTGCCCTAGATGATCTTGAGCAATCAAACTCTGAAGTCAATGAATTGAAAGAAAGACTCAAACAGGCTGATGATTTCATAAATGAACTAAAAGGGAAACTGAGAATCTCTATGAAAAAGAGAAAAGATCTACTTCAGTAATTGGCAAGTCAAAGTGAAGACAATGGTACAAATGAAGATCTGAAGGAGAAAACCAAGTTATGTGAAAAGTTATCAAAAGAAGTCATTATGGTAAGACATGAAATGGAATTAGGAGTTATGAAATTCACCCAAGAAATTGAAGAGAAAAGAAAAACTAAAGATGATTTAAGAAAATCTCTCAAGGAGAAGTTAGAAGACTACCACAAAATGGATAGAATAATGAGGCATCTAAAATCTTATCTTGAAGATGCTAGAGATAATAAAGAAAAACTTGAGGATCAAATTGACACTCTTAAAAAGGATCTTAAAACAACAAATGAATACAAAGAGAAATTCAAGATAAGTTATGCTCAACTTGAAGTTCTTCTTGAAAGCCAAAAGAGGGTAGATGACAAGCGTGGCTTGGGATATGAGAAAGGTGAAAGCTCTGGATCTGGTTAGAAGAATTTTGGATCAGGAAATCCAAGGAATAGGCCTAGAAGACCTCCAGTAAGGCAACTAATGCTCAAAGATATCCATCCTTCAATGGATACTGCCACAACTGCAATAACTTTGGTCATAAAGCTAATCAGTACAGAAAGAGAATAAATCAGACTAATACATCCTTCTCCAGACATTGTTTCAACTGCAAAAGGTATGGTCACAAATCTCATGAATGCAGAAATATGCAAATGAACAATTCATTAAATGGTAGATGCTTTGCATGCAATAGAATGGGACATATGGCTAATCAATGCAGATTAAGAGGATATCATTCAAATATGCAAAGAAATGTTGTTTGCCACAATTGTAATAGATCTGGTCATATTGCCAAGTTCTATAGAAGCAAGAATCAAGACAAAAGGGGTCCGGTGCATCATAATCAGAATCAAGACAAAGGAAAAGGAAAAGTGAATGTGGATGAAGTTAAAAGCAAGATGAACAAAATTTGGGTGAAGAGAAGTATAGAAAATATAGGGGATGGATCTGCACCAGAATCTGGTGCTGATATTCCTTCCAGAAATTAAAAAGTGAGCTCTAGCTCAGAGGGAGACACAAGGAAAAACATTTTCCCCCAGCCAGTTAATTGGTGCCTGAAATTGGCACATGAGAAGTTGCAGAATAAAAGGATTCTCAGAGAAACATCTAAAGAAAGCTTGGTAAAGATATGGAAGATCCGTAGGAAGATTTGAAGAGTCTAATCTTCCAAGATTGTTCCAGTTTAACAGTCATCCAGTAAAACAAGATTATCACAGTTAAATCTGGTATGATTCAAATTCAAGGCATCTTGTTCTATGGATAGATCAAGTGTTTGGGGAAAGTAAGATAATTTGTTATTAATCACCAAGGATAACTCTAAGTATATCTCAATGATCTGGAAAAAATATCTTTCTCAAAATAAGAAGAACCAGGCAACTAGAATGACTTGAGTTGCACATTTATTGCAATATGAAATTAGGGTTTTCCCATAAATAAAAGGGTTCATTCACTCATCATTTACACATTTGCATTCAAGAAGAAGAGAAAAGAAGCTCTGCAACAAATTATCTCAAATTCTCAAAAGATCAATCATTGAAGTCGATTCATCCAACAAACTAATCCGGCTCATTCAGTGAACCCTAGAAGTGCAAAAGGTATTTTCTGTTGTTGAATATTTCTCTGTAAAATCTTCTAAAGATGACTACACCGAATGTTGTAAAGATCACTGATAGGCCGTGTCCTAAATTCAAGAAACATCTATATAAATCTCTAGAAGTTGATCCCCTAGGCGCCTTTTCAAGCATTTCGCATGGGGTTATGCATGTAGAAGATGTTAGGGCATATATTCATGCAAATATTGAAGAATTTGGGGAATCTAAGCTGGTTGATATCTATCACAAGCATTTGATAGATGACTCATTTGAACTCAAAACTCAGTATAAAGCCATCCGGGACAAGCATTTTGCACAATGCATTCATTTTCCTTATTTTGCAGAAGATGAATGGGTCCGGTATGTTCTAAGTAGAATGCATGATAACTTTATATGGTTGATGAGGCCATTTAAGATAACCAAGGATGCCATTAGGGCAGTAACCATATTACACTCATCCGGTGGGATTCCTGTTCTCAAATCCGTCAAGAATCAAATTGTGAGTGAAGCTACTAGATCAAAATTTGACAAAAGAGCAATGACAACAGAAGACATCACTGATCTGGATGTCAAGTTTGCCTCCATGATCATCGGTTATAAGATATATCACTCTAGTAGGGAAAATTCAGTACCCAGAACTGCAATTTACACTGCTTATGAAATGTTGTGGAAAAATGCAGATTATGATCTTTGTGAACTCCTTCTAAGCCAACTTATGGAAAACCTACAAAAGATCAAGAAGGACAAGAAGAACTCCTTCAAGTATGGTGGGTTGATACTGTGCTTGTTCTTCTACTTCATGAATGAGCTTCCTGGATCCAGTGGTTGGGTATGGCAGAATGATAGACTAGTAGCCATCCAAATCAGAGATTATATACATGGGCTTGGTGATGCCAAGGCATAGAATACAACACTTTGGGGCTGTTTCAAGAATTTTCAGAGCATGATGCAAGCAAGAGAGAGAATCCCCCAATCCTTAGTTGAAAAGTATAAAGATACAGTATGCTTTATGGTAGAAACTGATCAATGTCTAATGGAGGTTGTAGAGCCAAGAATAGTTTGGATCATGCCAATGGGGTATGAAATAGATGAGAAAATTGTTGAGCTACATGTTCAACACATGCTCAATCAATCCAAGGATCCTAAAGTAGAAAGGTTTGGAAGAATTAAGTGTGAAGATCCATGTGGAGCTAAGACAACCGGAAATAAAAAGAAAAGTGAGGAGGGAAGTAGAAGAGTTTGCCAAGAGGCATGGAATTTCAAAAGAGGCACTTGATGCAAATAGAGAGAAGACTAAAAGGGCAGAGAAAGAAAAGGAAGAAGCAGAAAAAGAAAGTGCTCCGATAAGAGCCCCCTCCTGGACCAGATCTTCTAAGAGCTCTGCACTTGCAACTGCTAAAAGCTCAAAGGCATCTAAACTGGAAGCAAAATCATCCGGTAAAGCAGAGAAAAGAACTAAAATAAAGGCCATAAGGTCTTACATCAGTCAGAGGGATGATGAAGAGAAAAAATCAGATGAGGAAGTAAAGAAAATGAAAAAGAAAAGGAAAACATTCAGTGAACCCTCTACTGAAGAAGTAAAAGAAGAATTTGTTGAAAGGCCCACTCTATCCTTAGATGATGTAGTTAAAGTAGTTACTATGGATGGGAACTTGTAACCAATAACAGAATTCTATGATGCATATAGTGATGCAGATAGAAAGATCTTGGAGGAAGCCACAGTTAAGTACTTGAACATATATAATAAGGCTTTTATTGAAATCATATCTCTCATTCCCAAAATCCTAGAGAAGGAATTAGAGATAAGAAAGAATAATGCTAGGGCAAAGGATCTTGAGATCCAAGAATAGATAGCCATTTAGCTCTTTCCTTCAATCACTCTGAAGCAAATGACTATGATCTTCAAAGATTGCAAGGATGAGTTCCGGAGAAAAGCTAGAATGAATCAGCTTATGCTCGGTGAAACTGACAAAATAGGAAAAGAGACAGAAGAGATTCTCTAGAATGCATACAAAAGATTCAACATTCCCATTGTAGAGGACTTAGGTGATGATCCCTCAGCTACAGATGTTGAAGAAGAATCTACTAAGACAGTGGCAGAAGAGGTAAAGGAGACAGGTGAAGAAAAAGGTAAGGACTTAGATTCCTCTGCTCTGGAAGAAGAGGTCCATGATCAAGCAAACATCTCTCCTCCGGTTTCCACTGCTAACTCTGGATCTAAAGAAGAAGAAAGAGTAGAAGAAAAGATCAGTCAAGAAGTAGAGGACAAGGAAAAAGAAGATGGTAGTAATAAGGGTGCAGAAGAAGAGAAAACTCCAATAGAAAAAACCATAGATGATAGTGGTAAGGCTGCAAAAGGGGACAAAACCCTGTCACCGGCAAGAGACACAACAGAAGCAGTTGAGGAATTCTTAGCCAAGGAGATGATAGAATTTGATGAATCAAAACTTCTTCAACGACCATTCAATTTTGACTCCCTTTCCCCGGTTCAAACCATGAAGCTAGCATCCTTTACTTCAGCAAAGGCAAAAGAAAAACTTTTGAAGTCTCACATGGAAGATTGCAAGCTCATAGAAACTGCATCAGGTGTATTAGAGAAGATCATGCCATCTTTTCAGAAGGATCCCTCAGTCTCTTCATCCGGTAATCTCAAATCTCTAGTAAATAATGTTAGCACTCATTTTGAATCTTTAGAGAAATCAATTGAGGTAAAGGTCCAGAAAGAGTTTTTGGATAAGAGATTCTCTAAGTTACAAGGCCTTATAACCAATGATAGGAGAAATATGGATATTGGGGTAAAGAGCTTAGAAAATCATCTTAAGGATGGAGGAGAAGTGTATAAATTTTGTATATCCTGGACTAAAGTAACAAAGGATATTGAGAAGAAAGTGAAAGAACAGGAGGATAAACTATCAAGCCTCTCTCAGAATTTTGATCCTCTCACTGTATCCATAATAAACCAGTAATGTCAAACTATTGTAGTCATGAATGAGATTAAGAAACTTGAGAAGGAGAGGAAGAACATATTAAGCAGAATGGGTGAACTTAGAGGGATGATTATCCCTAAGTTAGAGGCCACGCATGATGCCCTAACTAATGCTTAGGCCGCAACCCGGACCAGTGATCCGACAGATCTCAAGAGGACAGAGGCTTTTACATTCCTGTTGAGTGGTCACATCTCAATTTTGGACAGGATGAAGCAGAGTTGGGCAATAGAATTTGCCCAGTTGAAGACATCTTTTGCAGATATACTTCAGTATATGTAAGTATAGCATGTATATATACTTATGCGGCTAAGTATAGATTGTTTTTAGAAATTTGGTATGCGAACCCTACCCTTTGCCATTGATGTCAAAGGGGGAGTGAGGAGCAGTGAAAAATGTGGAATCCAGATAAGGGGGAGCTCCGATAAAGTGTACAATAGAACAGAGCATCAACCAAGGGGGAGTGTAGGATAACACTTAGTCATTTTTCAGTAAGTGTTGCCATCAATGCCAAAGGGGGAGATTGTTAGCAAGAGACACTGTGTGGCTTCATTAGTGTTGTCATTGATGGCAACAAAGACCATTCCACACATCCGTAGGACATGGTGTATCTTTATCGGAAGTCATATTGAAGAATACTTTGGTCCGATAAGCAAGAACAGAGCATGCAACAAGGTCTGACCATCAAGTCCGGATCTCTTAGAGGAAGTATCTTTGTAAAGTGCAGATTTGAGGAAGTCAAGAGGAATACCTTGACTAACAGATTCCAGGGATTGAGCCTCCGGTGATGAAAGAGTGAAAAGATATGAGCATCTAAGTATTGGGGTCCAGTTTGGCAGAGTAGACAGAGGAAGAACTGACCGACAGAGCATCAAAATTATTCTGGATGAGCTATTGATGGTGATCAACGTTCTTAAGGTATCATCCATGATTAGCTGACATGTTAGATGACTTCTATAAGTATCTCCTTGATTCGCATCACTTGGTAAGCAAGGATTCAGCCAACAGACTAGCGTTTGAGAAAATATTGACTATTCTGGATGCTGACTAGAAAGAGGATGAAATCCTTTGTGTGGATATATATACCAGATAGATTTGAATGTAAAATAGTGTGTGAGGTGTATTGTGGTGCGAAGAAAAGAAGAAGAGTAGTGTGAAGGCAGTAAGATAGGTCCGGAATGTAATAGAACAACAACACCTAAGAGAATAAGAATGAAGTGCAGCAGATCAGTATATTGGGCTTAACTAGAACTGAACCTCAGCATATGTGGATGCTTCTCATTAGTTCAAGTATCTAGTTTCCTTGTATAAACTATTGTAGGCAGTGAGCCTCTTGTGAGCAGTGTGCTCGGGCAGTGAGCCCTAATTGGCAAGTGCCATTTTGTACTATATTATTCTTCTAATAGAGAATACAATCTTGGGTTAATCATCTCGTGGTTTTTCCCCTAATAGGGTTTTCCACATCAAAATCATTGTGTCATGTGTATTGATGTTATTTCCATTTCATGGTTATGTTTGCTTATTTAATTTAATGCTACACTAATTGATAAATAAATATAGAAAGCTAAGATAATTAAGATAACTGATTCACCCCCCCTCTCAGTTATCAACACTCATGTCGTAAGTGTGACATGACAAATTTCACCTTCGAATCCCATTATTCAACTAGTTCAATTTCTTCCATTCTAGTCATTTGTCCATATTTTGTCTATAATTAAATAATAAATTCTAATTGATTATTTAATTATTCACTATCCTAATGTCCCCTTCACTTGATTTATTCAAATAAATAAAGCAATCCCATCAAAAATCCCCTTTCACATGTCCCCTTCCTCAAATGAATTAAATAAACTAATCAAGTTTATTTAATCTAAACATCCTCCACCTCATCATATTTGTAAATTTTAAATTTCCTTTTGTCTTCTAGTGGTTAGGAAACCCTAACTCATCCTAGCCCTTGATTTGGCCTCCAATTCAACTTTCAATCTTGACCGTCCATTCAAATTCCCCCTTCTATAAAATCACTTATTCAGCCTCATTTTGCCCCCTAATGGCTCTTAGATGACATTTTTCATCTCTCTTAGCCTGCAACTTTCCAACATCTTGCTGCCCATATACTTGAGTTTCTCAAGATCTTTGCAACAACTTACAAATCTGAGAACAATAATGCAAGATAGAGGAAAACAATGGAGATATGACAATACTAGTTTAGATTTTTACTTGTTTTTCATGTTTGTTTGACTATTTTCTAGGCTAGATTGCTCTCCATTGGGAGCTAGGGTTAGCTATTATTTTGTTTTCTACATAATAGTTAGCTTTTTCCTTGCTTACATTGGTAAACCTGACGTGAAGGACCGTAAAATCTTTTTTTTTGTGATTTTTGACAATTAAATCTCGCAGGTGGCTTCTTGGGCTCAAACAGACCTCACCATTGAGTCTAGGAGGCCCTCTCAGTGAAAATTGACATAAAATTTGATATAATTTGGTTACTAAAAAAAATTGAATTTTTTAAGTTTTGGCCCCTGTGTAGAGTCATACCGTATGGATCCGTATGGCCTGCACAGGGACCTTCATTCAAATCTATGCTACTTGTCTGTTTCTAGGTGCTAACGCTTGTTTTTGGTTACAAATTTGTTTGTTTCTATTTTGTGTTGCTAGTTTCTATTGATTTTTTCCAGGTTTCAGAGCATTGAAGAAAACCCTAGTCACAGTCTATATGCCTATCTCTTTTTAAATCTTTGTCAACCCATCATTTGCTAACAGTTATCCCTTGTCAAAACCCTTGTCGAACTCTAACGGCACTGCCACTATCCAGAATCCATCCCACCACCATCAACCATTTGATATTTCCGTCAGCAATCCCCAGTCAGTGACAGTCCTTTCAAATTTGCTTACATTCTTTGTGAAATCAGGCCGTAGATCTTTTCTGATTGCCACCATTAATGCCCTATTGAAACTCTAGGCATAGTGAAATACACTATTGAAAATCTGGGTTCGAAGTTTGTTTTCAACCGCCATTCAAATCCCTCACCGCCGTTATGATTTTGATCTTCTCTGCTTACTCACAACCTCCATGCCGTTCTGCCAATAAACCCCCTGGTAGTTTAAATCTCTATAGTCTAAATCTCTATAGCTACGTTATCCACTATCACCATCGTCGGTCGACATCCACATTGACATTGAGACTAGTATTGACCTCCATCAACATTCCCCCATGTCTTATGTTCTCCACACAGACACAACGTTATTCATAGCAGACACAGTGTTGTCCACCAGCTCACTTCCAGGCTCAAATGCTATTTACATAGACCTCTGCCAAAAGAATAATCACCATTTGTGGTGATTTTTCATCCTTTTAGGCCAAATCTTGGAAGAAGGAGGTCGTTTTGTGCTCTTTCTCTGGGCTCTGTGGTGGCGCCTATTCTGTTATTTGGACACTTTTTTCTCAAGCTGAGGGTTTTGTTGCCTTCTAGTTTGTTTTGTGCTCTCGCAGAACCCCCCTCTGTATTGGTCAATATTGATTTCTATTGGGTTTTATATTGTGGGTATTGTCACCTCCCACATCCTAGGACCGCCTGCGAATGACTTTTCATATCCTCCAGTCACCACTCTCGTCTCAGTCGACATCCCTACTCTCCTCCTGTGGGCGGAGTTGACGAGAGGAATGCTCTTGTGCACTTAATCTCCTTTTCTTGCTCTGATCCACTCACATTGTCAGAAAACTTGAAAATTTCTGTAGGAATAATCTCTTCTTCAAAAATAGAGGAATTGTCCTTGGAAGAAGTAGAGCAATTGCCATCTGTGTCACTAAAAGAAGGATAAGAGCAATCCATGCCACTCTTGCAATCGAGTGATTCATTGCAAAGGTGAAGACTCTGAGCACTCAGCAAGCTTTTCCTTTTGGCCGGATGCACATATGGCTTGCAAGGCTCCCACTATGAAGAATCAACCTTGATTTCTTTGTTAATCGGCTCCATGAGAGAAAATAAATGAAGAATCTGAGTCTTCCTGCTACTGCTGGTTCATAGATTGATTCAAGCTCCACACCTGCCGTGCAATTGAGCCGCCTCGAGTGGGTCATCAAACTACAACTTCACTGACACCAAATCAAACCCAATCAACACCCAAGCCGCCACCAAACCGCAAACAATAGCCACCCATGGGTCAACATCGTGCAACTGAAAGTCACAAGTAATCCATTACACATGTCACCTATCAATGTTTTGGTTGCCTGTAGTCTAGTCTGTATTCTAATCATCCATTAGGGTTCTGTCACCTATCAATGTTTTTGTCACATGTATGATATTTTGCATAACACTTTGCACTTGCCCATATACATCTTTCATCGCTCTTAATATTTCTGTCGACTCTGCATCGTATGCAATCAAAACACATGCAGGGAAGGAGCTAAGACGAAGCCCCCATGTTCACATATTTGACCCGTGGTCACATCCATGACCGAGCGCGAAAGGGGGAGGGGGCAGCTGCCCCTTTATTTCCTTTTTTATTTTTTACATTATCTCGGCCCCTAGTCATATGAGTGACCAAGGATGCAACTACAGTGCTTAACTGCTAGCCTTTAACCTAACCACCAGTGAACCCTATTGTGCATGTGAATAGCACCTCCCAAATAGCTAGTGGTCAGTTGTGACAGACAACCAGACTATACCTTTGTCTTCTACATGCCCTAACTAGGCATTTTTTTTCTTTTGACCATAACTTTCGCATATGGGCTCAAAAATTTGCAAACGAGGGCTCGTTGGAGAGGAGATTCACCCAATTTCATAGTGGTAAAGTCAATTTCAGGTTATTGTACCATCTTATTAGGTAAATTTTCAGTCAAAGTCAACATTGTTTTATAACTTCAAATGCTCATAACTTTGGCAAAATTTATTAGATTTCGACAATTTGTTTTTTCAAACTGCTCAAAATTCCCTGAATTTTCTGATTTTACAGTTTATTTTGCTGAAACTAATCAATATTTTTAGATGTTTTTCAGATTCCTTTTTTTACCTTTTTTGACTTTGTGGCACACAAAATGAGGAAAATATTCGATGTTCATGTTTTTTCTGCATTGTTATGGGGTTTTTCTGTTACTAATGTCTGATTTACAGCATGTAGTATCACTGGTCAAAGAAATCAAACTAAAACTACTAACACATTTGATGTAGGGGTTTCATTTCTTTCATATGCATGTTTGTTGGTCATCATAGGTACATTTGGTTTTGGTGCACTAAAATGAACTTAATCTTTCTATTTTCATACATATCTTGGGGCCTAAAATGAACTAGTGTTTGCTATGCTTGGTGATTGTGTTTATGTTGTGAAGTGTGTATGCTCTTCCCTCGCACTCTATGTGATCTTGGGAATCAAAAACACTTCATAGCATTTGCATGAATCACACCACACATCTATTTTCTAAGGTCAATGAACCCCCATGCGAGTGTGAGCAAGTTCACATGTGTATGCTCTCCCCTTGCAACTTAGTGCGAGCCTGGGCATCAAAAACATGTTAACTTGTCTTGCTTTTGTTAGCCTTAGAGTGGGCTTGCTCTTGAGACACATCCGAAAGGAGAACTCATTTGCGACCCCAAGTGGGACTTTCATCTAGCTTGCTATATAAATTGAGGATAAGGCGAAAGCCAAGTCTAACCGGTATGAGTGCTCACCATACAGTGCTAGCTTGAAAGGAGGCGTACCTTTATGTATATTAAACTCATAGTAGGGTTAGTCAAAGCCTTAAGTGGCTTGTTGGATGCTCATGAGGTGCCGGTCCCCTAGATATTCACTAGAACCTTTTTGTATAGTGGCCAAAATCCCTTTGTTTGTTGACGCAGAAGGGTAACCTTTGAAGCTACCCTAATTCTTGCGGTTCTTAGCTGAGATAGCAGGGAAAATCCTAAGGTTTGGTGGGGGGATGAGCCTTGTGAAACCTAAAACTTGGTATGCGTGAGAAGTGAGTGCGTGGAGGGGAGCCAGTGCTACCAAGATCCTGGAGCTATCCGCTTTGAATAGGCGCAGCTAGGGGATTCAACAAATATAATCCTTGCGTAGCCCTAGGGTTGTGCTTGTTTTCTAAGTTCTTTCAAAACTTATAAAAAATGCCAAGTGTCTTCAATGTTTGATGTGTGTGCTTGCATAATCATCACCCTTGACATTCTTTTCACACATTCATTCCACATCATCATCATATCCAATCATTCAACCGCATCCCTAATCCCATTATCCTTACACATCATACCAATCCATTACATCCTAATCAATCATATCCTAGTCACAGTACCCTAATCATGATCCTGATCATTCCTAATCACATTCATGTCATATCTTCTTCTCTCCACCTCATCATAATTATACCCTAATCATTACATCCACTCCACATCATATCCTATTCATCATTCTAACTCATCCTATCCTAATCACATTCCTACCCATATCTTCCATCATTCAACCATCATACCTTAATCACATCCTAATCACATCATACCTAATCACCTATCTAATCACCCAATCACTCATTCCAAATCATTCCACATTACCATAATCATAGTCATCATATCCTACTTGTCATGTCCTAACCCATTCCCATCATATTCCTAATAATTCAACCACATCTTAACCATCCTATTCATCATGCCTCCATCATTCCACTTCATCCTAATCATGTCTTATTCATCATTCCTAGTCACACCCCCAAGCCAATCAATTTCATCCTAATCATTCCACTTCATAATAATCATATCCTAATCACATATCCTAATCATCATCCTTGCACCCCACATATCCTTATCACTATCCTAATCATTATCTTAATCCATCCAAATCACCTAACAACATCATTACACTTAGCTTTCCTCATTCCAAGTCACTTCCATCTCACCTTAGCTCATCCTAGTCATTATCCTTGTCTTTCCTCAAACATCCTAATCATCCCATTCCTCATCATTCAACCACATCCCTAATCCCATTATCCTTACATCATCCTATCATATCCAAACAACATCGATCCTAATAATTCCTATTCACATTCTTGTCACATCTTCTTCATGCCACCTCATCATAATTATACCCTAATCATTCCTAATCATTACATCCATCTCACATCATGTCATATTCACCATTCCAACTCATCCTATCCTAATCACATCTCCACTCATATCTTCATCATTCAACCTTCGTATCCTAATCACCCATCATATCCAAGTCATCCCTAATCATATCCTAATCACATTCTTATCATGCCTCATCATTACACTTCATCATAATCCTATTTTACCCTACCATTCCTAATCATTCTACCTCATCCCAATTATATCCTAACCATCATAATCATATCCAATTCATCATGCATTATCATTACACATCGTCATCCTAACCCAATCCATTTCACCCTAATCATTCTTCTAGTCATCATCTTAGTCATCCTTACCATATCCTAATTGCCTTGTTCATCTAATCCACACCATCCTAATCATCCTAGTCATCACCCTAATCAGTACACTTCATCCTAATCATACCTTAATCATATCCTAATCATCCCCTAACCATTTCCAAATCACTTCTTTCATCTAATTGACATCATCCATATCACCCCTAATCATTCCATATCATACCATAATCATACCCAAGTCATCATAATTCAAACCCTAATCATCCCTTGTCACCTTCATTCCTAATCGAATCCCCATCAAATCCTAATCATTACATTTCATCATCCTCGCCATTCGAATCCAATCAATTTCATATTATTATTTCACATCATATCACTATCACATATCCTAAACATATCCAAGTCATCATCATCATTCTCCTAATCATTCAACTTCATCCCAATCCATCCATGTCATCTACATCTTGTCACTATACAACATCATCATCATTCCAATCCAATCAAATTTGTCTTAGTCATTCCCAATCACATTACACCCTAACCATAAGGAAAACTTTGAGTATCTACTCTCTCTTTCAAATCCGATTGTAACCATGTCAAAACCTTATAGACCTATTGGTTCTATTCACCCACTGCATATTCAATTTCATTCCACTACATATTCAACATCATTTCACTACATATTCAATTTCATTTGTCCTTTGACATATATAAGAGGACCCTAAACATTAGTCTTCCTGATGTAGAGCGGACAGAGGAAACACTTCAAAATAGGTTTAGTACCCATCAAACCCACATTTCAGACAGATTAATACTTAATCATCTTTCAAAATCCTCCTCAAGGTCCAAACAACACCGAACCACATACATTCTTTTATGATCGGCAAGACCATGTATCATTGGTCAACTACAAAGCCCTTTCGCCGACACACACCTATCATACTGATGGAATGAATTCTGCCTCGTTAAGCATGTCCTCAACAACAAGACTCTTTTCATCACTAGAACTCGACTCTTTTCTCCCTGATGGAGATTCTCCCTTTCACGTTCATTGGTGTGACTTCTGCATCGATCAACACTTAAAGACATTCGCCAATGTACCGATACAACGGTCATGAACTTCAACTTTCACCTATCGGCGAGACTTTCACTATTGACCACCCAAAGATTTCCTTCGCCGATACGCCGATGAACTAACTCTTCTATATGCTTTGCATGACTTGCTGTTGCCGGTAATATAATGTATTTCCAGCCCGATGTCAATGATACGGCCGGTCATCCCTTGTATCAAACTCAATGTACAGTCAAAAGATGCATTCTCAATATACTTTTGTGACATACACACTCAACGAGCTTTTACGATATAAACATGAAATGTATATCCGACATGCATTTGTGATATACACATGAAATTTATATTCGGTGAACCAACACGAAAGTCACGCTAATATAAACCTTTGTATCTTGCAACCGAATAACTATTCACAGAAACAACTAAATCTATAGAACACAAAGCAATCTACTCCTAAGGAAGTCATTCCACTGATTTCAAAGAAATCTCCACCAGTGGAATGCTTCTGATCTACATCTCGTGGAATTATACCAAAACACAAAACTTCTTTATTTCTCCTTCTTAGAATAAATATACATACAAATCTCTGTCTGTCTGTTCTCCTTAATTAACACAGACTGACTATTTAAAGACTCTCATTGGCAGTTACATACGGTGGAAGGCAAACCACCCTACAACCACCTCTGCCATTTAGTTACACTCATCAGTTCGGTTACAATTATTTTATGACACATATACAATCTTTTAATATGGCACGAAGGTCTTACAATATGACTCTTTGGACACAACAGAAAATGCAAGGAATCTTCTAGATTCTTAGGTTTTGAGGTGGTCCTGCACCATACAACCAACCAACAAAGATTTCCAAGTCCCTTGGAAATGTATCTGCACAACAAAATTACCTTTTCCTGCATCTCTATCTGGCTTCATCTTCTATCTCTTCAACTTCAGGCTTCCAATCTGCACATTAATGGAATAGTGACCAACCAACCAACAAAACCAAACTACCATCTCATGTCAGAGCATCTTCAGGCTCCTACTCCCAACAATGGAGTACTCTCAGACTGATCAAATCCTTCAACGACTACAATACAATGCTCAATCAACTGTCCATCCTACACATTGTTTCACAGACCCATTCCTCTCGTCCAACAACAGATCCTAGAGATGCACTACCACTCTCTCTTGCAGTGGCCTCACTCTACACCCTATTCTAGCCAAATCTCTATTGGTGAATGGTCTTGACAAACCTCATCATCGTCTGCCCACTACAAGAATCCTATTCCTTCTCGCAACTAGATGGCACAAGCATTTGTAATAGTCTAGCAACTACTGTCAGCCTTCAAAATACCTTCTACAATCTTCGTCTTCAAAATGGTCACCAACCAAACATTTTGCTTCAACTCTTTAGTTTTTCTTCAATTCTTCACCTGCCTTCTCAGTGACAGAAATGAAATACATAACATCTCCGCCTAGAGCTTTCACTAGCTCTGATACCACTTCCTAAGTTTGAAACATAGGGAGAAACTGTCGAATCTTGATTGTATCACAAGTACAAATTTGGACCAAGAGACCTTGACATCTTTTTCACATCAATCAAAACTTGGGCTTAATACTCCATGGCCAGTTTAAGTCCATCCTTACAAGTGAATTTTAAAACTCATGGGTTCACTCTAATCAATCCTCTATTCCATACCTCGAGGTCTCGAGAAAACCAATTTATCCTTTGAAAGGTCATTAGTAGATGAGAGTACCCTCTTGGAGCTAGACTTTTCAAAGACTAATATCATTAGCCTCTATCATAGTCTTGGCCTCATCACCTTGCATTGACATTCACATAACATCCCACACTCCACAAATCCCATTTGGTAAAGACATAGTTGCAAAAAAACAAGACAAAGGGAGTCGATCCTCCTAGTTATCCCTATTCATCCTCATCATTCCACATCATCCTTGTCACCCAATCAACATCATTCTAATCATATCCTAATCAATTTTCATGCTAATCATTATTCTTGTCATTCGATGTCATCATAATCACATCCATCATCATATCCTCATCATTCAACCTTCACACCGTAATCACCCTTTCTAATCACATCATTTAATCAAAATCATCCTAATCACCTCACCCCTAATCTAATCATATCCTAATCACTTCCACATCATCGCCACCCTAACCATACCCTCATCATCCATAATCACCCATCTAATCATCCAATCAATCCTACACTCCATCACATTCCTTCCACATTATCATTCATCCTGGTTAAGCACAACATGGCCCTAATCCCACAAGAAGACATAAACAATATGAAGACATGCATCATTCCACGATAGTCCTAGAGAACAAGGTTCTAGCACCCCAAGCCTATCCAAGTCCACCTTGGTGACAAGACGAAGTGCCTTTAAATTTTCATTCAACCTTTGATAAGGGGAACATAAGTCTACCACATCCATCCTATAACTACAATCTATCATCACACTCCTAATGCTAATCACAAGTCCACATCATCTACCCTCATTGACCATCCACTATATTGTCCTTCCACTATATTGTCCTTCCCCCCCTCCACGTATAAAAGATGTGACCCAAGGACTACAAACAAGGAATCAAACATTGCTATGTCATCCAACACATATGCTTGAACATATAAAAGAGTCCCCAAACACCATGCCAAGTCCTTCAAACCAACCATGTCATCTGCAACCCATCAAACCTATCTAAGAGTCATCCACTTCCACTTCCATTTCCATTCCAAGTCAAGAGATATGTCAAGGGTATACTCCTAAGCATGAGGTAACATCTATCCCTCCAAATCAAGATCATACCCCTTCCACTACACCTCTTCATAGCACACTTAATCCTATCTATGATCAAGCTCCCATTTACGATCATGATCCCACTTATGATCAAGAAGGCCATGATGATCCACTTAGTCAACTTTATGCATTCCATGGTCTAGAGCTTGCCACCTCACCCATCCATGATGCACAAACATCCACCCCCCATGATGAGACATGTGCCTCCCAAGCAAACATAGAAGATCAAACCAATAACTTGGATCTACATGAACATAATAAAGATCCTAATGATCCCTCTTCATCCACCATCAATCCCATTCCAAATCCACTATCATATCCTATTGGCCTATCCACCTTTATCCATTGATGCTCCTCCATAGGAACACATCAACCGTTGTCTTCCACTTCACCTTCTCCATCCAATAAAAAACTCGCGTCTGGTTCCCAAATTACACATAGTCCCATTGTCAATCCCATGCTCTAAAACAAGGTATTATGGAGCTGATACATGTCAATATCCCCCACACTCATATGGCCTTGGATACACACCTCAAGGCCAACAATCTAATGATGTTGCTACTTCCTCCACACTTCCTACATCCACCACTTTCCATCGCAAACCATATCAAATTCCAAGAACATACGTTGCCATTCCACCTCCCTCATCCTACAGATGTCAAAAGCATGTGACCATACACCTTCCACCATCCACTTTGCCTCCACTCCTACCAACTCTGCATATCCCTTCATCCAGTTTGCCACCATTGCTTCCAACACCTAACATCCCTATCATCCATAAATCACCTCAATATCCTAATCATGACCAACAAATGCATGCATCATCCAAACATAAAGCCTCCACTCATTCCACCCACCACATGGGATTCAAAAATTAACATTCGGATGCCTCCTTTCATAAAGTCAAAAATCCTAAAGGTCCTAATGCCTTAGGAAACAAATTCAAAAATTCAAAGAAAGGTACATCCAAACCCATACCTCCAAAAGCAAAGTCAAAAACTAAAATGGTATGGGTCCCTAAAAATCAAGTCAAGTGAGGCATCCACCTCTCAAAGATCCCAACCCTCTTCCATCCAATCCACTCCAAAATATCAAATTCCTCCATCCCACATGAAAAACAAAAATCATAAAAATACTAAGTCTATGTGGGTCCCCGAATGCTTACATCACCCATCCACTAAGTGAACATCACCATTGCTTCCTACACCATCCAATCACAAGCTTCCATGTTTAACACGGTGTGTGCAGCCGTTCCTCATGATTCAACATTTCCACATCGCAACATTCCCACGTACCTCCATCACCCAATCATTCAACTATTATTTTACATATTTGCCTTATCATATCCTTATGGTCCATGCTTTGGCATAAAACATTTCATCCATCCTTACATAAATCCTACATAATCCACACCATAATCCACTTTCGATCCCTACATAATCCACTTTCATTCCCTACATAATCCACATCATAATCCACTTTCATCTCCTAGATAATCCACATCATAATCCACTATCGTTCCCTCCATAATCTGCTATCCACCTGATCCATCTCACTTCCATGCAATCTCCTTACCAACATCGATGAGCATAATGACATCCAAAAACACAAAAAAATCAAAATATCCTCAAAATCCAAAAAAAATCAAAATATCCTCAAAATCCAAAAAATCCAAAAAATCAAAATTTCCTCAAAATCCAAAAAAAATTAAAATATCCTCAAAATCCAAAAAAAGCAAAATATCCTCAAAATCCAAAAAATCAAAATATCCTGAAAATCCAAAAAAAATCAAAATATTTCCAAAATACCAAAAAAATCAAAACATGTCAAAAATCCAAAAACACCCAAATATTTCAAAAATACAAAAAAAATCAAAATATCCTCAAAATCCAAAAAAAATAAAAATATCCCCAAAATCCAAAAAAAACAAAACAATTCAAAAAGTCAAAAAGTCAAAACATCCTAAAAATCCAAAAAAAAAAATCAAATATCAACCAAAAATCCAAGCAATAAAATCATTCCATCCGCATCGATTCATCACATCATTCCAACCAAATCAATTCTTCCAATCATTCAATTCTTCAACTAAATCACTCAATCAAATCTCTCGAATGCTCCATTCAAACATCCTAATCAATCGCGTCCTCATATAATTCAAATCAGTTCTTCCACTCATCCATAGTCCACATGGTCGAACTACGTCGCCTCTGAGATTTCATGTAGGCAAGGCCATCTTTGATGTGCCCCCAAGGCATTAGGTTGGTCCATTAGAGTCCATCCTATCAACCATCATAATAAGTCGTCCCTTTCTTGAAATGTACACTTTGATGAGACCAAAGCAATCAATCTTCTGCACTTCAAACCAATCCCAAACTCAAACAAGACAAGCTATTCAAATCAGCCAAACCAATCAATCGCCTTGTGATAATCATATGTCACCATCCTTATCAACTATCACATACTCTACACAGAATGGGGCATCGTCGAAACCAGGACTCTATTCCTTATACAATGCGTGTCATTTATCAAACATCATCAATCAAACCCTGGTGTTGCTCGTATTACCAACAACACTAGTGTCACTCAATCAATCACTTGCCTTATACAAGATGTTGCATTGTCGAAACCAGACCAGGCGTCTTATACAACATGTTTCATTTCCTGAAACCAGGCTCCTTCTCCATTCACCATAATCAATCAATCAAACACATATCACTTGGTAAAAGGTCCAACTGGCTGTTGCTCTAGTTTGTCTTATCTTTCATTTGGATTGTTTTGCAGTCTCATTCTTATGCTTCTCAAGGCAATCCTTAAGTGATGAAGAGAAGCAAGGATAGAGCGAGACCTTTTTCTTTTATTGATGTTTGCAGTTTGTCATGGCAAAATGACTGGGACAACTTGGTGCCTTGCATGTGATCAGGATTCCATTGGGTTTGACTCAAAGACATCCTATGCATTGGAAAGAATAACTGCTTCCTTGCATCAGGACTTCCACACCTCATAGTTATCTCATCGCATGTTCTGAAAAGGTATCATAGTTCCTAGTATGAGTTACGACATTCCTTGTCTGTCACGTGCCTGTTTCACAAGGGACTACACTTTCCACCTTGGCATTTGACATGCCATGGTGATTGTCATCCTTTGACATAATAAGTTCTATGATGATAAGCATAAAAAATTGCAAGTGAGAAGCTCAAAATCTATCAAAGAAAGATACCATTCCCGTTCTCCTAGCCAATCTTTCATTCTTCCACCATCTCTCTCTCATATCATTCATTTCATCTATCCATTCCTCTATCTTTCTTCCTTCACCATTCCCTTTCATTTCGAGAGCCTACTTGCGTTTGTCCAACCCGCCTATCCTCTCGAGGGGGCATCATCGCCCTATATTTCTATCATCATCCTTTTCCTCTATCCCTTTCCTTGACTTCTTTGAAATGATGTTACTTGGTCGCAACATCATCTCAAAGAGGGGCAAAATGTAGACACTGAAAAATATCCTCATGTCGCAAGTGCGACAGGACAAATTTGCCCTTCAAATCCCATTATTCAACTAGTTCAATTTCGTCCATTCTAGTCATTTGTCCATATTTCATCTATAATTAAATAATTAATTCTAATTGATTATTTAATTATTCACTATCCTAATGTCCCCTTCACTTGATTTATTCAAATAAATAAATCAATCCCATCAAAAATCCCCTTTCACATGTCCCCTTCCTCAAATGAATTAAATAAACTAATCAAGTTTATTTAATCTAAACATCCTCCACCTCATCATATTTGTGAATTTTAAATTCACTTTTGTCTTCTAGTGGTTAGGAAACCCTAACTCATCCTAGCCCTTGATTTGGCCTCCAATTTAACTTTCAATCTTGACCATCCATTCAAATTCCCCCTTCTATAAAACCACTTATTCAGCCTCATTTTACCCCCTAATGGCTCTTAGAAGACATTTTTCATCTTTCTTAGCCTGCAACTTTCCAACATCTTGTTGCCCATATACTTGAGCTTCTCAAGATATTTGCAACGACTTGCAAATCTGAGAACAATAATGCAAGATAGAGGAAGACAATGGAGATAGGACAATACTAGTTTTGATTTTTACTTGTTTTTCATGTGTGTTTAACTATTTTCTAGGCTAGATTGCTTTCCATTGGGAGATAGGGTTAGTTGTTATTTTGTTTTCTGCATAATAGTTATCTTTTTCCTAGCCCACACCTGTAACCTACAATCACAAGGAGTGTTGGAGGGGGTTGTGGTGTTTAGAGGCTTTCCTCAGTCAAGCCCCAAAGAGACATTCAAGTCTTCCGAAGACTATTGTCAGATAAGAGTGCGTATCCCAACAGGACAGAGGCATCAATCCAAATGATGAATGATTGAAAACACAATAGATATCACCTTGTAGTAAATACCTCATGGAAGGAAGATGCTCTTCATGCCATGAGGAGATGGATGTCAAATCTGCAAATACAATAACAATAACAAGAAAGTACTACTCTGCAACACAATAAACACCTTGAATCACTTTCACAAAATCACAATGCTCATCTAA
Source organism: Cunninghamia lanceolata (assembly GCA_027924645.1). NCBI lineage: Eukaryota > Viridiplantae > Streptophyta > Pinopsida > Cupressales > Cupressaceae > Cunninghamia > Cunninghamia lanceolata. The sequence continues at coordinate 39,508 of BSBN01000474.1, read as the reverse complement.
TTTCCATCTAGTTTGCAAATGAAACCTAATCATGCTTATATATGCAACTACAAAGATTTCCACTAAGAATTTCATAATTCAAACTTTAGATGTCGACATAGGACCCAAATAACAGTCACTAAATCAACATATGAAATTAGGGCAGACCTAAAATAGACCTGGACTAGGGCACTAGCACCCAAGTCCACCCTACCATTTTTACTCAAGATTCATTAAAGTGTAGTCCCCTAGGTCCTATTTGTCACAAGACCCAAGGGTTTTCTCATCGGGAGTCAGAATAATATGCAAGATGCTCTAAATGCAATAATAGGACCCGAGAGCTAAATCTTAAGAGGGAAAAGCCCCCACTTTAATGTATGTATAAATGTGAGGCCAATACATGCATTAAAGTATGGTCAACAAACACAACAAACACGCTAAGCATGGAGAAGACACACCAAGCACATTGAAGACAATAACAGGCCCAGAAAACATGGAGAAGATAATTATAGTCACTCAAAACACAGAGAAGACAACATTGAAGACACGCAAAACACAGTGAATACAGCGAATGCAGTGATTATTTTCTTTTTCTTTTTCTCATTTATGAAATGTAGAATGCAAGTATAAGGAAAGTAAACACACAACCCATAGTGCAGGAGGGACTCATCGCCACCAGTCTTTAGACTGCACATGGGGCAACAAACACGCAATATAAATCTTAGAGTGTAGGAGGGACTCATCACCACCAGTCTTTAGACTGCACTTGAGAACAAACACGCCATACAAATCAAACACACCAAACAAATCCCAAAGCATAGGAGGGACTCATTGCCACCAGTCTTTAGACTATGCTTGGGAACAAACATGTCATACACACACAGAAGACACAAAGAAAACATGGCAAACAAGCAATGGAGTGTACCTATTTCTAGGTTCATCACCATCTTAGGCACATTACAAGCACACACCGATGATTGGGCTTCACCACAACAATCATCGAAGACATGCTTAAGGGTTAGGATAGTCTCGGATCCACTCCCCACCTGCTCGAAGGACCTTTTGAAAATGATAAGATTGTGCACTCTCTTTGAGAGATACACCATCCCAGCCTCGTACGGAGGGCTTAAGATAAAAAGGATATGCACAATATCCCACATCCATAGAGGGCTTAAGTGATTGCAATAGATTAAAGATTCACAAACACACATTGCTAGAATCTACAACAAACAACTTACCTTATATATACCCCCACCTTAAGGTGGTTGATATCATGTAATGATATCAAGCACATTAAGCTAGGAAGAAAACACAAAAGGGAACACAATCTCTCACAAAGCCCATGCCCCCCAGAGGTGATATGTATTTTACGATCGCCAAATGTTCCCACAAACATACAATTTCCTACAAGAAAAGGTGTTGGCATCCATATAATCATGATAAACAATAATGCATATGATCAATCACATAGAGAACTGAGGAATGCAATATTCAAGATAGACAAAGTGCACGGAGTAGTAGTATTGTTATGTTTTGTAAGTGCGATAAGACAACATCAAGATTACATAGAGTGATTCTACTAGCCAAGCGTTGGATAATATATAACAACCCCATCGTCATGTATGGACTAGGTCCATTTTTTGATTACTTGCTAAAGGGACACTAGGTCCGCATTAGTAGGAAGGGAAACATCAAATCAAGAGAGGAGAAACAAGTGCCTTATGGACAGTCACGTAGGAGGGTGCCCCCAAGTCACCAACCGCAACGATATGTCCATAAGACACAACACACAACAATGAAAAATAGAGGAGAAGCAATATGGAAGAATGATGATACAAATAGAAGAAGGGTCACAACAGAGGCGGTCTGCCAGTATCCCCGACCTTACGAGAGTATCAAGGGTCATCCTAGGAGGCCTAAACAACACATAACACATCATAGGGGAAACACATCATAGAGGTAAAGGGTTAGAAATAATTACCTGATTAATCCCAATGTTAAGAACATACATATGTAGGAAGAGGCCACCCTTGAGAGAAATTATAATTTTTGCTACAACGAGTGTGGCTCATCAGCTCAAGATATTTCATATGTTGATTTGGTCTTGTTGATATTGTATTAACATTAAGTTTAAGACAACGAGAAGCTTTGGTGGGTTTCAAAGAGTGGTATCCTATACTAGCTGTGTAGTTAATTCCAACAACTTGTAAAGATACTCTGATTCCTTGTTGATTTACACCACATCCATTGCCTACATAGTCATGATTTTTGTACAATATTTTAAATCTAGTTTTTGTTTTCAACCGAGGAAGCTTTGTTTTTATTAGATATTTCAAAAGATTGCTTGGATGAGATCAATGCAACTTTTGTTGTGTCAGGGCTATTAAGTTTATATTTCCCTACACTGCAAGGATTAAAATCCAATGAACCCCAATTGTCACCAAAAAGTGCATTTGATGGTTGAGGGTCTTGCATAACATTATCTGTGGCAAGAGATATTGTTGAGTGAACTTGTAAGTTGTTTAGTCTTTACTAATTTTTAACTTGTTTTTGCATTTCAATATGTGAACAAGTATTCGGTTCAAGATCATCTTTCCAAGTGTAGATCTTGTCTTGGTAAATAAACTTAAGTGATCGATGAAGGGTAGACGGGACTGCCCCCATGGCATGAATCCATGATCTACCTAGAATCATATTATATGAGAGAGAACCCAACATAACATGAAAAAGAGTATCTAATGTTATGGGTCCAACCATTACAGGTAAAGTTATTGTACCCACAGTTAGTTTTACAACATTATCAAAGCCATGAATGCTAGTCCTATTCGGTTTGATTAAAGATTGTCGATCTTGATTTTGTGTAGTAAGTCCATGCCACAAACATTAAGAGTCGATCCATTGTCAATCATAGCACATTTTATCAACTTTTTATTTATTGTGACAATGATCATAAGTGGATCATATTCATCTTTTGCTGATGGTTTTTCATGTGGTTGAAATAGAATATCCATTTTTGTTGCATTCATACAATCAAATAGAACTGCTACATCATTTGGCTTAGCCAAAGGTGGTACTATAACCTTTTGTAAAGCTTCTTGGCACATTCCAAGGTACGAAGGTGAAGTTTGTATTAAATCCCAAAGAGAGATCTTAGCCAGAGTAGCATGGAGCTGCTTGACAAGATCATATTCTTGACCACTTTTATGAATAAGACGAGGTGGCAAAGGGAGCATAGGTTGAGAACATGGAAGAGAGACAGGCACATGTGGTGCTTTCTTACTTTGCTTGTTATTACGGGTGTTGTATGTGTGAGAAATCACATTGTGGAGTGGTTGTTGTGACACACCTTGAACACCTTGATATCTTTGAGATATTTGTGTTACATAGTTGTAGATGTAATCAGGGTGTCTAGGTGGTTGTTGAGCACCTTGAACCGTAATCACCAGTTTGAAGCAAGAAGGTGCACTAAGTGTTAAAATTAGGGCAGACAACTGAGAGGGGGGGTGAATTAGTTGTCACAAAACTTTATCTTTTGCTGCATTTAATCTTATTTACCACTTATTAATAGATTAATAATATAACCATGAAAGCATGAATCAACAACACATGAGCAGAAACATAATCAACACACATAACACTTGGATTTTTACCTGGAAACCTGGTTAAGGGAAAAACCACGGTGGGGGTTAAGCCACAAGATTTATTCTCTGTTAAAAGAATAGAAAAATGGGAAGGCACTTGCCTTCGGGCATACTGCCTAGAGCTCACTACTCTAAGAGACTCACTATCTATAAAAACATTCACATGGTTAACACTGAAAGGTTGAACTGAGAAACAACATCTTCTCCATGCCAAGGTTCAGTTCCATTGAAGCTCACAACACCTCTACTCTACCCCCATACACTTCTTCGCTACCTCCACATCTTCACACACATGGGCACATTTACATGACTTCATTACACTTATTTATACATGACATCAACTTTGGAATGAACATCAAAGTCGGCCTTACAATCATCTATCTGGAACATTCTCCAAGATAGGCATTACAAGCAATTACAATCACAAGACTTGACTTAATACAAAATACTACATGTTGACCATGACATTGTTAGCCAAACATAGCTGGGACTCAAATCTTCCTCGAACAACACACCACACTCCATAAAACTTCTCTTAGATCATTCACAACACACACGAAGCATCTGGTTGGCCAAGGCTAGAAAGAACAACAACACCCAAGGAGAAATCTTCAACTACAAGATCAATCCTCGATGTGGACCACCAACACAATAGGCACACGATCTAGAGACCTCCACAAGCATAATAAAATCAACAAGAACAACCGCACCACCTCAATTCACCACAATCACTTGCATCTTCATACGAGAACTTAAGAACACTTACTGTCATGACTATTACACTAGAAAGATTGCTTGTGGACCTCCAAACCATGAACCACTTGAGTTGAGGATACACACCAACATCCCAAACATACCTTTAGAACCGCAGACCATAATATTCCAATGCAGAGTAATCCAGACCAAATTCCTATCACTCTATTACCTCTAAACAACTGCAAAACCCAGTTCTACTCAGATGGTCATAACTTCACCAATCCTCCATGCGGACCTCTCAAATCTTAACTGGAGCAACTTCATATAATCCTCTACAAGACCCTTAAATCCATAGACTCTGATCTTCATCTCACTAGGAATGTGGAGCAATCTACTTTACTAAACTACACTATCTTCACTATCTCTGACAAAGAGATATGTTGACATCAATGACAACACATCATAGACACATATTTGCAACAATCTCCCCCTTTGTCATTGATGGCAACATATGATGTAAAAAACTAATTCAACCATCAAGACAAGGACTTCTCCCCATTTCTCTTATCACACCTGCAACCACTTTCTTCACTGCTCCCCCTTTCACCAACAACTACTTACTTCTGAGTTTTTCACATGACTTCTCTCCCCCTTTGACATCAATGGCAAAGGGAACATATTTAAAATCATCTCTCCCCCTTTTTGTTTCTTAGATAAAACCAAACTAAACTCCAGAATTAACATAATAACTACTCTCCCTGAGTAACATCTCCTTAACACCAATCTGGATCACAAGATATGACTATGAGTTCCACTAGACTGATGCACACTAGTGCACCTTAGTTATGAACAAGAGGGGTAATAACCCCTAGCTTCACTCTGAGATACTCAAAAGTGTCCTTAGGTAGAGGCCTAGTGAAGATATCCGCAATCTGATCTTGTAAAGAAACAAACTCCAATCTGACTTCATTCTCATTTACCTTTTCTCTCAAAAAGTGAAACTTGATGGATATGTTCTTTGTCTTTGAATGTAACACCAGATTCTTTGAGATGTTTATTGCACTTGAATTATCACAGAAGATTGTAATAGGCTCTTCAAACATAATTATGATATCCTTCAACATTTGCTTCATCCACAAAACTTGAGTACAATTACTTGCTGCTACTATAGACTTTGCCTCTGTAGTAGACAGAGATATTGCCTCCTACTTTTTGCTCAACCAAGAAACCAATCTCTTTCCCAAGAAAAATGCACCACCACTAGTACTCTTCCTGTCATCCATATCTCCACCCAATCAGCATCTGTATATGCATGAAGAGTTAAATCATCATCCTTAGGATACCATAATCCATAATCAGATGTCCCCTTCAGATATCTAAAAATTCTTTTGACTGCTACAACATGAGATTCTCTAGGATCAACTTGAAATCTAGCAACAAGGCCAACTACATTCATAATATCAGGTCTGGTTTGAGTTAGATAAAGCAGTCCTCCAATCATTGATCTATGCCTTTTCTAATCTGCCTTAGGGGAATCATCATCTTTTCTCAACTTGCATTCAGTTATCATAGGAGTACTCACTGGTTTTGAATCCTCCATTCCAAACTTTTTTAACAACTCTTTCATATACTTAGACTGAGATATGAAGATGCCCTTATCTCACTGAATGATTTGTAGACCCAAGAAGAAATCCATTTCACCAAACATGGACATCTCAAATTCACTTTACATTTGATCAACAAATTTTTTACACATGCTCTCATTTCCACCAAAGATGATATCATTAACAAATACCTCAACAATCAAGATGTGTTCATGGTCAATTTTGAAATAAAGATTACTGTCAGCTATGCCTTTGCTAAAACCTAACTTTAGCAGATACTTATCTAATCTTGCATACTAGGCTCTTGGGGCTTGTTTAAGTCCATACAATGCTTTCCTCAATCTGCAGACCGTATCTCCTGTTAGACTTAGGGCATACAACTGAGAGGGGGGGTGAATCAGTTGTACAAAACTTTCTTCATTTAAACACTTGACTCTTCTTAGTGATTAGTATAATATTAATCATGAACCATAATGCATTTAAATCAAAAGCTGAAACTTATCAACACATAAGACACCAAGATTTTGACGTGGAAAACCCGGTTAAGGGAAAAACCACGGGGTGATTAACCCAAGAATGTATTCTTTGTTAGAAGAATAGAAAGAACAAAATGACACATGCCATTTAGGGCTCACTGCCTGAGCACACTACTCACAAGAGGCTCACTACCTACAAGAGACACACTGTCTACAAAAGAATAAGTATCACCTTTATGAACTAGAGAATAGCATCTTGAGCATGCTTGAATCAGTTCCATTTAAGCCCAAAACTTCTGCTTTACCTTTCACACTTCTCTTCGCTACCACACACTCATCACCACAAGACCATCTCCAAAATGACTTCACAATCCCTTATTTATACAAGGCATCGACTTAGGAACAATTATCTAAGTTGGCAAACACCTATAAGAACATCCGCAAGACATGTAATACATCTGGTCGGCCAGTCTCAAGAAGAACAACAATATTCATGGTTATTCTTCAAATGCAAACTCTAACTTCAATGCAGACCACCAACATGAACTAGACATGATCCAACAATCATAATAACCTTCCCTGAATCACCAAGAACATCCGCACTTCATCATCCTACTGCAATTCTTCTCTCCTTCATTTGGAGCTTCAAGAACACAGTCTGTCATCACTATCACAACTGAATAAGCTCTTCCAGACCTTCAACCCATGAACCAATCTAGTTGATACTTCATAGGAATGTCCTCAACACTCCCTCAAATCTGCAGAATGGGATAATGAAATTCCTGATCTCACCGGACTTATCTGTAGCACTTTATCACCTCTGAACACCTGCTGGAATAGGTTCTACTTGCGCGACCATAACTTCTTTAGATCTTCATGCAGACCTCTGAAAACTTGACTGGAGCATCTCAATACTTATATCTACAAACCCTTTAAACTGCATCCTCTAATCCTTAACCTATTGGGGACTTTTACCTTCTTGTCATCACTGTTCTTCATTGTTTCTGATTGAGACTAATTTTCTCAATATCCTCAACACACAGATCATCTAATCCTTCTCATTAATGCAACATGAGTATGTTGACATCAATGACAACACCGGTTAGGCCCATACTTGCAACAATCTCCCCCTTTGTCATTGATGGCAACATATGATGTGAAAAACCATCAAGACAAGAGCTTCTCCTTGTTGTCACAACTCCCCCTAACAGCAACAACTATTCACATGTCTTCTCTTCCTTTATTGCTCCCCCTTTGATTAGCAACCACTTGTTTTTCACATGTCTTCTCTCCCCCTTTGACATCAATGGAAAAGGGCTCATACTTGTAACTTCATTACTTCATAACATACCAGCTGCTCCCCCTGAGTAGCAGCTCCCTTATCATCAATCCGGATCACAAGATATGACTATGATATCCACCCGATTGATGCACATTAGTGCATCCTAGTTCATCACCAGAGGGGCAATAACCCCTAACTTCTCCCTGAGATACTCAAAAGAGTCCTTGGGAAGAGGTTTAGTAAAGATATCTACAATCTGATCCTTGGAGGGCACATACTCCAATATGACTTCATCCTTGTTCACTTGCTCTCTCAGAAAGTGAAACTTGATAGATATATGCTTAGTCTTAGAATGCAACACCGGATTCTTAGAAATATTTATTGCACTTGAATTATCAGAGAAAATTGTGATAGGCTCCTCATATTCTACTTTAATATCTCTTAGCATCTGCTTCATCCACAAAACTTGAGTACAACTACCTGCTGTTGCAATGTATTCTGCTTCAGTTGTAGACAGGGATATTGCCTCTTGTTTCTTGCATAGCCAAGAAACCAATCTTTTCCCTGAAAAGAATGCTCCTCCACTGGTACTCTTCCTATCATCCACATCTCCTGCCCAATCTACATCTGTATATGCATGAAGAGAAAAATTATGATCTCTAGGATACCACAGACCATACTCAACTATTCCTTTTAAGTACCTAAAAAATCTTTTGATTGCCATGACATGAGATTCTCTAGGATCAGCCTGGAATCTCACCACAAGACCAACAACCTGCATTATATCTGGTCTAGTTTGAGTGAGATACAATAATCCTCCAATCATTGATCTGTACTTTGTCTGATTTGCCTTAGGAGAGTCATCATCTTTGCTCAACTTACATCCGGTTGCCATGGGAGTATTCATTGGCTTTGAATCTTCCATTTCAAATTTCCTCAACAATTCTTTCACATATTTGGTCTGAGAAATAAAGATTCCTTTCTTGGTCTGAGTAATTTGCAGACCCAAGAAGAAATTCATTTCACCGAGCATTGACATCTCAAATTCACTTTTCATTTGATTTGCAAAGGTTTTACACATACTATCTCTTCCTCCAAAGATGATATCATCAACAAATACTTCAATAATCAAAATATTTTCATGATCAATTTTGAAATATAGGTTACTATCAGTAGTACCTTTGTTGAAACCAATCTTCAAAAGATGTTTATCCAGTCTTTCATACCAGGCTCTTGGGGCTTGCTTTAGTCCATACAGTGCCTTCTTCAATTTGCAGACCATATCACCATGCTCAGATAATTGAAAACCATCTGGTTGTTCAATATACACTTCTTCTTCTAAGTCACCATTCAAGAAGGCAGACTTGACATCCATCTGATACACCTTGAAATCCTTGAAGATAGCAAATGCAAGAAATAATCTGACTACTTCAATTCTTGCTACCAGAGAAAAGGTTTCTTCAAAATCAATCCCTTCTATTTGAGAGTAGCCTTTGTAGACTAATCTGGCTTTATTTTTGATTACTTTACCAACTTCATTTAGTTTGTTCCGGAAGACCCATTTGGTTCCAATCACGTTCTTGTTTCTAGGTCTGGGAACGAGATCCCAACTGTGATTTTTCTCAATTTGCATCAACTCTTCCTCCATTGCTTTGGTCTAGTTTTCATCATTGCAGGCTTCATTTATTGTCTTAGGTTCAATCTTTGAAATTAGACAATATTCATCTGAATTTTGAGCAATTTTCCTTCTAGTTTGCACACCTTTGCTCTTGTCACCTATGATCTGATCTTCAGACTGGTTCAATCTTACATACCTTGGAACTTTGGGAGTTTCTTGCACTTCTGCTTCTTGATCAGGCTCATTCAGACCTATCTCTTCTTCTAGATTTACTAGATCAATCTGAATCTGACTTTCAGAAGAGGATTGAGCTCTTTGAACCAGAAAACCATTCTGATCATCTTCATCATATTCATAAAACCTTGAGGGTTTCTCTATTCCCTCATCAACCTTCACATTTGTACTTTCTATCATCTTTCTTAGTCTCTTGTTATAACACCGGTATGCTTTGCTTTGAGTAGAGTAACCCAAGAATATTCCTTCATCACTTTTAGCATCAAACTTACCTAAATATTCATCTCTTTTGATGTAACATTTGCTACCAAAGACTCTGAAATATCTTACAGTAGGAGTAATGCCAAACTAGAGTTCATAAGGGGTCTTACCGGTATTGCTTCTGATTTAAACTCGATTAAGAGTATAGACTGCAGTGCTGACAACTTCTCTCCAATAGATCTGAGGAACATTTGCTTCCATCATCATAGTCCTAGATGCTTCCTGGATGGTCTGGTTCTTTCTCTCCACTAATCCATTCTGCTGTGGAGTCCTCGGAGCAGACAACTGTCTCTTAATTCCATGTTTCTCACAGAATTCTATGAACTCACCGGATGTGAATTCTCCACCTCTATCAGACCTCAGACATTTTAATTTTATTCCTGTTTCATTCTCTACCATAGCCTTGAATATTTTGAATTTCTCAAGAGCTTCTGATTTCTCCTTTAGAAAGGTTACCCACATCATCTAGGAATAGTCATCTATTAGCAGCATGAAGTATCTATCACCTTGAATACTTCTGGTTCTTGCCGGACCACAAAGATCAGTGTGAACTAAGTCCAATAATTTGGTAGAAGACAGTTCCTTGCTTTTGAATGCGATTCTTCTCAGCTTACCCAACTGACATTCCTTGCACAAGCTATTAGTAGGTTTCACCAATTTTGGAAGATCTCTTACAACCTGAGTATTGCTTATCTTGATGATATTGTCAAAATTCACATGACACATCCTTCTATGCCATAACCAACTCTGATCAATTTGAACAAATAAGCAGCTTTTACCAGTACCAACCTAGTGGAAGATATTACCTTTAGTTTGAGTACCGGATGCAATCTCTATTCTGGATCTTTCAAAGATTTTGCATTTTCCATCCTTGAATCAGAGATCATAGCCTTTGTCCACCAACTGTCCAACACTGAGAAGATTGTGCTTCAAACCTTCAACATACAGTACATTACCAGTTTTGTTTCTTCCATTAAAACAAATAGTTCCTCTTCCTCTGATTCTACCAGCAGAATTATCACCAAACTTCACCACTCCTCCTTCATACCTTTCCAAATCTATGAACTTATTCTTGTCACCTGTCACATGGTGAGAGCAACCACTGTCAATGACCCAATCATTCTTTTCTTCAACTTGGGCAGCCAGAGCTCTTTCTACAACTTTATGATTGATAGATACAGAGGATATTAGTTGTTCTTCCTTGATTGCAATAAACACCCATTCACTTCCAGTTTTGTTTCCTGTCTCTGATTCATCATCTGTTACTCCTTCATTATCATCGTCTTCATGAACATAGTAACAATTCTTTTGGAATTTTGATCTGTTAGGATTTGGCTTTGAAAATCTTTCCAGACATCTTGAGGCAAAATGACCAATCTCATTGTAGTTAAAACACTTAAAAGGCAATTTTCCTTCATACTTACCAGATCCTCTTGGCAGTCTCTTTGCAATGATGGCTTCAAGTTGAGCAGTTTCTACTTCTTCTTCTTCTAGGTCTTTTCTTGCTTTTGTAGGAGTTAGGGACAACACTGAGAGGGGGGTGAATCAGTGTTGTGTGAATTTTTTAATCTTTTTACAAACTTTAACTTGGAGAGCACAAGGAGAGAAAGTTATCATTGAATTGTCAAACACATATGCACATAACTTTGTCAAACACATAAATAAAACTCATGATTAAAACATACAACCACAGAGAGAAGATCAATATGAATCAAGACACAAGAATTGCATGAGTGGAAAACCCTCTAGGGGTAGAAAAACCACTCCAGAACTGCCTCACTGGCTACAATATGTGTCTCACTGACAAATACAGAGGTCTTCACTGACCACAAGCCTCACTGGCAACTATGCCTCACTGGAATACTGTGCCTCACTGGCAAACCATCACCAATAGAAGTTATAAACCAGATCAGAGGGATACTCTGTTTCCATTCAATTCTCAATTCCTTCACACCTGCATAACAATTCATCTGATTATCTCTGCATTACAAACCCAGTATCATCTTATTATTATTTTTTTCTCACAAGGATTTATTAGAAAATGCTTCATTTCTTTGTTCAATTCCACCCTTCTCAATTTACCTGAAAAACCATTATATGCAAAATGAATGTCTTTTCACCTTTTTTCTTTTGTATGTTTCATCTCTGTCAAATAAAATACAACTGCCCTTTCACATTCTTCTAATTCACAAAACCCTTCAATCTGCAAATTTCTTCAACCAAATTTTCATTATCCTCTTTGTACAAAACCCTTCAATCTCTACAAAAATAAAATCATATGTACATATATATATTTTCTTTTCTGCAACATGATTGGCAAGATCATTGAAATTCCTTCTCCCTTAAAACTTTTTTCAATATTCAACAACCTGCAAAATGACTCTTCATATCCTGCAAAGAAAAACTTTAATAATAATAATAAAATTCTTTTACTGCAACTAAAACAATCTTCACCAATTGATCTTCTTATTTTGCAAAATACCTCTCTCATTTATCTGGAAGAAAATATAAAAAGCCTCTCCAAAATCATTTGATCTTCTCACAAATAAAAATCATCTTTTTGTTCCAAAAAAAAAATTTCCTTATAAAAACTCCTCAAAAAGTTTCTTTCCTTAACAAAAGTTTTGTTTCCTTGCTTTTATAAAAGATTACAAAAGCAACTGCCTTGAAAATGGAAATAAATCTTCATTAAAAACACAAAAACTTCCTTTTTGAAAAACTTTCCATTTGGGCACAAAAAATGCTTTTGACTGTAGTTAGAATACATGACGTCCTAGCACCCATCAATATATGGATACGCAGTGAGGGGTCTAAATTTGAATTTGAGCTGCTGATCGGCCTTTGCATATTTAAACTCTACCCTTGATTTGTTTTTTCCACTCGATGACATAAAATGAAAACCGTAACAGCATGTTAGGTTTGGTGGAGGGGCCGGTCACTCAACGTTGTTTGACCCTTTGCAAGTTATAACTTAAGAACTGACTACCACTTCTCCCGGTCAACAATCAAATAGAACATAAAGAGATGACAGGTAGACAAAGGCTATGAAAGGATGACATAGGATTAAGTTTAGGTATTTTAAGAGATAAATCTTAATATTTAGGTTTTAGACAATGCACAACATTAGATTAGAAAATAGACTCAATCCACATTAATAATTGTAGAGACCTTAGACACTGTGTGTAATGATAAAAACATGAGAAAGACATAGACTTAGTGGAATTTGTCATTTGTATTAATAGATATCTCAAGAGTCAAGAACATGAAATATGACAATGAGAAAATCATGACTTTAAGACAAAGAAATGACCAAGACAAGAAGACACTATTGATGACACTAAAAAAAATATGGAGACATGAGAAACACAAAAACATGAAGACATGACTTGAAAGCCACTATATGTCTCTGCATATGTCATAATTAACAAATGAGGATCAACTGCAACTGATATCAAATGAAGTTCATTTCATACCACAAGAATGCATACCATGTCATCTGTATCAACTTGATCAAATAAGACCTCTGATGATAATGACCCACTTCAAACAAATATTACTTTATTGCACTATCTTGACAAGCATTCACACTGACCAACCTCCTAAAAGGTGACCTTTAGATGTTCACTAATATCAACCCAAGATCCTTAACAATGAAACATATGAAGTAATGACAAAAACAACTGACAAGTGTCTTGAATAACCAACCTTGCATCATGATCAACATATCAACTTCTAAGGCACCAAGAAGGCCAAACTTGTGAAGACCAAGAATATAAGTCCATTCTCTGCATCTACAAGACACACATGATATGGTCATCACAAGACATTAATGATTTCAAAGAAGAACCAAGCAATACATTGTCTCTGCATTAAATCACTGCCACTTGAAGACATCTTGAATTAAAAACTACACCATCCTTGAGGATTTATCCATGAAGTATTTGCACAAGATCAAACATAAATCTATCAACCATTCTGTATCCCTGAAACATTCTCTGCAAGACCACTCATCAACCAACCTTTTTGACATCAATGACAACCAGTCACCATCAGCTTTTTCATACCATGACAATTTCCTTGATGAGTTCTCTCCCGGATCAAATCCTTGTTTACCTTTCACAGAGGCATTGGCTTTCAATGCAGATTCAGTTTTGGGGGGATCATCTCCAAATTTGGTCATTTCAAAAGCAGCCAATTTGCCAGCCAATTGGTCTCTTGTGACAGTTGTATGGGATCTGAATTCATCAATGGCAGCAACCTTGATTTTGTAAGAGGTAGGAAGGGATCTGAGAATCTTACCAACAATCTCATTTTCATCCAAGACTCCACCAGAATTTCTAATTCCACAAACCAGCTCATTCACTCTTGGCATAAAAGTGGTAATATTTGCATCATCTCTCATCTTCATTTTTTCAAATTTCCCTTTTAGACTCTATAACCTTGCGCATTTAACATACTTGTGTCCTTCATGCAGAAGTTCTAGTTTAATCCAGATCTCATAGGCAGTTGGTAGGTCAATAACATTTGAGAGCTCTGAGTCAGTTAATGCACTTAGAAGAGTGTCTTTGGTCTGCAGATTGTTTTCAGCATCTGTGATTTCATTTAGGGTTGTCAGACCGCCCTGTGGAGGTACATACGCTTTTGTGACCATGGACCAGTACGCCATTCCCATACACTGCAAGTGACATTTCATGTGACCTTTCGAAAGAGAAAAGTTGGTTCCATCAAACTTTGGACTATCCTTCTTGTATGACGACATCCTGGATCTCCTCAAGCGGTTAAGCTCCTTTTAGAGGAACTTAGCTCTGATACCAATTGTTAGACTTAGGGCATACAATTAAGAGGGGGGGTGAATCAGTTGTATGAAACTTTCTTCATTTAAACACTTGAATCTTCTTAGTGATTAGTATAATATTAATCATGAACCATAATGCATTCAAATCAAAAGTTGAAACTTATCAACACATAAGACACCAAGATTTTGACATGGAAAACCCAGTTAAGGGAAAAACCACAGGGTGATTAACCCAAGAATGTATTCTCTATTAGAAGAATAGAAAGAATAAAATGGCACATGCCAATTAGGGCTCACTGCCCGAGCACATTGCTCACAAGAAGCTCACTACCTACAAGAGACACATTGTCTACAAAAGAATAAGTATCACCTTTATGAACTAGAGAATAGCATCTTGAGCATGCTTGAATCAGTTCTATTTAAGCCCAAAACTTCTGCTCTACCTTTCGCACTTCTCTTCGCTACCACACACTCATCACCACAAGACCATCTCCAAAATGACTTCACAATCCCTTCTTTATACAAGGCATCAACTTAGGAACAAACATCTAAGTCGGCAAACACCTATAAGAACATCCGCAAGACGTGTAATACATCCAGTCAGCCAATCTCAAGAAGAACACCAATATCCGTGGTTGTTCTTCAAATGCAAACTCTAACTTCAATGCGGACCACTAACATGAACTAGAAATGATCCAACAATCAGAATAACCTTCCCTGAATCACCAAGAACATCCACACTTCATCATCCTACTGGAATTCTTCTCTCCTTCATCTGGAACTTCAAGAACACAGTCTGTCATCACTATCACAACTGAATAGGCTCTTCCGGGCCTTCAACCCATGAACCAATCTAGTTGATACTTCATAGGAACATCCTCAACACTCCCTCAAATCTGTAGAACAGGATAATGAAATTCCTGATCTCACTTGACCTATCTGTAGCACTCTGTCACCTTTGAACACCTGCCAGAACCGGTTCTACTTGAGCGACCATAACTTCTTCAGATCTTCATGCGGACCTTTGAAAACTTGATTGGAGCATATCAAGACTTATATCTACAAACCCTTTGAACTGTATCCTCTGATCCTCAACCTATTGGGGACTTTTACCTTCTTGTCATCACTGTTCTTCACTCTTTCTGATTGAGACTAATTTTCTCAATATCCTCAACACATAGCTCATCTAATCCTTCACATTAATGCAACATGAGTATGTTGACATCAATGACAACACCGGTTAGGCCCATACTTGCAACATCTCCTTGATCAAATAATTGGAATCCTTCCTGTTGCTCAATGTAGACTTCTTCTTCCAACTCTCCTTTCAGGAATGCTGACTTGACATCCATTTGGTAAACTTTGAAATCTTTGTAAGCAACAAAGGCAAGAAATAATTTGACTACTTCAATCCTTGCCACCGGAGCAAAATTTTCTTCAAAATCAATTCCCTCTACTTGAGAATATCCTTTGCACACCAATCTTGCTTTGTTTCTCACAACTTCACCATCTTCATTCAATTTATTCCGGAAGACCCATTTAGTTCCAATTACATTTTTGTTTTCAGGTCTAGGAACAAGATCCCAAGTATGATTCTTTTCAATTTGCATTAATTCTTATTCCATTGCTTTTACCCAACTTTCATCATTACAAGCTTCATTCATTGATTTTGGTTTAATCTTTGAAATCAAACAATACTCCACTTGTTCTTCAACAATTTTTCTTCTAGTTTGAACACCTTTATTTTTATCTCCTATGATCTGATCTTCAAAATGATTCAACCTTACATACTTGGGAGTTTTGGGATTTTCTTGAACTTGTTCCTCAACATTTGCACTAGCTTCTTGAGTCACTAGATTCTTGAGAGCAATCTAAATCTGAGTTTGAGTTTGAACTTGCTTTCCTTTATTTGGACTTTCATTTTGATCATCTAATTCATATCCACAAGACTTGGAAGGTCTCTCCTTGCTTTCATCAGCCTTGACATTAGCACTTTCAACAATCCTTTTCAATCTCTTGTTAAAGTACCAGTATGCCTTGCTTTGGTTAGAATAACCTAAAAATATTCCTTCATCACATCTTGCATCAAACTTACCTAGATCTTCATCTCTCTTGATATAGAATTTACTACCGAAAAATTTGAAGTATTTCACAATAGGAGCATTACCAAACCACAGTTCATAAGGTGTTTTACCAGTTTACCTTTGATCTGCACCCGGTTAAGAGTGTAGACAACAGTACTCACAGCCTCTCTCCAATAGACATGTGGAACATTTGCCTCCATCATCATGGTTCTAGCAGCCTCTTGAATAGTCTAGTTCTTCCTTTCCACAACTCCATTCTGCTGAGGAGTCCTAGGAGCAGATAATTGTCTTCTTATTTCATGCTTTTCACAAAATACATTAAACTCACTAGAGGTAAACTCTCCACCTCTATCAGATCTCAGGCACTTTATTTTCATACCAATCTCATTCTCCACCATAGCCTTGAACACCTTGAATCTGTCAACAGCCTCTAATATCTCTCTCAAGAAAGTGACCCACATCATCCAGGAGTAATCATCAATCAGTAACATAAAGTATATGTCTCCTTGCAAACTCCAAACTCTGGCAGGACCACATAAATTAGTGTGCACAAGTTCCAAGAATCCATTTGAAAAATGTTCTTTACTTTTGAATGTATCTCTGTTCTATTTGCCCAACTGACATTCCTTACACATGCTATTAGCAGGTTTCACAAGCAAGGAGAGACCTTCCAAGCACAATGAAATCAATAAGAACAACCGCACCACCTCAAATCACCAGAATCACTTGCATCTTCATACGAGAACTTAAGAGCACTAACTGTCATGACTGTCACACTAGAAAGATTGCTTGTGGACCTCCAAACCACGAACCACTTGAGCTGAGGATACACACCAACATCCCAAACATGCCTCTAGAACCGTAGAACATAATATTCCAATGCGGAGCAATCCAGACCAAATTCCTGTCACTATGTTACCTCTGAACAACTACAAAACTTGGTTCTACTCAGATCGCCATAACTTCACCAATCCTCCATGCGGACCTCTCAAATATTAATTGGAGCAACTTCAGACAATCCTCTATAAAACCCATAAATCTGCATACTCCGATCTTCATCTCACTGGGAATACGGAGCAATCTACTTTACTGAACTACACTGTCTTCACTGTCTCTGACAAAGAGATATGTTGACATCAATGACAACACATCATAGGCACATATTTACAACACTAAGTGACCCCCGCACAACCATCTTAGGAATATTTCTACAAAGTCCAGTAGTGAATATTGAATTAACATTGTTTTCCTCTTGATTATACCTAACATCTATTCCTAAAGTATTTAATTTAAGGGATCGTTTCTCATCAACTAATGCTACATCTTGGCTAGGGAGAGCATTGGGATGAGAGGAGGGTAGGGTGTTGTTAGGAAGAATAGGGATATCCATAGTCTTCTCATCTAAGGTTCTTAAGTTTTCAATCAAGGGCGGAAGATCTAATGAATTATCCATAGAGGCCTCATGCACCATATGATCATTAGGCAAATAGTCTTTTCCTACCCATGAAAAGTCCTTTTTCAGAGGGAGCCCTTTATCCACTGATGTTTCATTTTCCAAAGAGGGTAGGGTAATGTTTAGGAATGTGTGAATGATTTCATCCTCTTGTGCTAATATATCCTCATAGGAGGAATCATTTTGTTATATCATCATCACATGTTTTAGCTATGAATTCCAAAGCGGTAGAAGGAGTTTCACACTCATCATTCTCAATGTGTTTTGATAAATCTTGTACTATCGAAGGGTAGGTATTCATTACAAATATGAAGTTATCAAAATTAGATACATAGTCAAGGATTTCAAATGAGGAGCATTTAAATATATCCTTGTGATACATAGCTTGTATATAAGTGAGAACATGAGGATTCATATTAAGGAATTTGTAGAACTTCTCAAAGCTTGTGACATATGCATGTAAAGATTACAAAGAGAATTGAGATACAATAATTAAATGTCTTGTAAGGTTGTAAATGAATGTCAAATCATTATTCACATATTTTCAAAAACTTATGTAAGAAACAAGTGCAAAAGTTATGTAAAAATGCTCTAAAATGCTTGATTTTTCAACTTTTTTCAATGCAAATGGTAGTAAAATCTAGATTATGTAGGGTTTGTAGTCCAATGATCCAAGAATATCTTTCACAACACACTTTTTATGCAACTCTAGATTATGTAATTTTTTGAATGCAATAGGATGAATGAATGCAAATCTATCAGAAAAAACTCATAAAGGTGCCAAAAAGTACAAAAATATGGGTTCACCAAAAATTTTTGGAGTGAAAAGGGGGGAAAATGGGGTTTTTAATGGTTTATGCAAAATCCTCCTTTCACTACAAACATTCCAAGGGCATATTAATCGAGTTGAATCTCCACTAAGCGAGAGCAATCACCTATCAGGTTGGGCTGCCACTTGGGAAGCTGTGGATTCTTGGATGTGTCAAACAATATCTCAATTTAATGCTCAAATGTACTTAAAACCCTAAATATGCAAAATAGTAAGCAAATTATTGAATCACGGCAAATCCTTTCAAACTGAGATAAGGGACAAAGATATTTAACTCACTATTTTTCAAAGTTTGGAAGGCAGAGAAGTCAGGGACATGGGGACTAGCACCCAAGTCCAAGGTACCTATTTCTTTGCATAATTCTAATCTCCTTCTGACACTGATCTGCACTGCAACTTCTATTTCTGGGAATTCAACTACGGAGGACATGGGGACTAGTGCCCTAGTCCTGAAAAAGCTCTAGTGTCCTGCTTCTTTTCAGATCCTGAATCCTTGATGTTTACCACTCCTTTCTGCAACTCCACTCCATGGAAATCGACACCTGTAACCTGTAATCACAAGGAGTGTGGGACAAGGTTGTGGAGTTTAGAGGCTTGCCTCGGTCAAGCCTCGGAGAGACATTCAAGTCTTCTGAAAACTGTTGTCAGATAAGAGTGTGTATCCCAGTGGGATAGAGGCAAAAATCCAAATGATAAATGATTGAAAACATAATAGATATCACCTTGTAGTCAAGATCTCATGGAAAGAAGATGCTCTTCATGCCATGAAGAGATTGATGTCAAATCTATAAATGCAAACACAATAACAACAAAGTACTGCTCTGCAACACAATGAACACCTTGAATAACTTTCACAAAATTATGATGCTCATCTAATTTCCATCTAGTTTACAAATGAAACCTAATCATGCTTATATATGCAACTACAAAGATTCCCACTAAGAATTTCATAATTCAAACTTTAGATGTCGGCATAAGACCCAAATAATAGTCACTAAACTGACATTTGAAACTAGGGCAGACCCAAAATAGGGCTCGACTAGGGTGCTAGTACTTAGGATTCATTAAAGTGCAGCCCCCTAGGTCCTATTTGTCACAAGACCCAAGGGTTTTCTCATCGAGAGTCAGAAATAATATGCAAGATGCTCTAAATGTAATAACAAGACCTGGGAACTAAACCTTAAGAGGGAAAATCCCCCAAGGGGACATTTTCTGACATAACACAAACACAATAACAAGACAAGTCTGCTCTGCAACAATGAATATCTTGAATGCTCTAGAATCACAAGTTTGCCAAAATTCATAATCATCTTCTAGTTTACAAATGAATCCCTAAACATGCTTATATATGCAACTAAACACATTCTCACTAAGAATTTAGTAATTCAAACCTAAGGTGTCAGCATAGGACCTAATTAACGGTCACATAACTGACACTTGAATTTAGGTCCTACCTAAAATAGGGTAGGACTAGGGTGTGGGTGCCCAAGTTCTCCCTCCCTATTTTAGTTAGGATTCATCACAATAGCACCCCCTAGGTCCTATTTGCCATAAAAATTAGGAGTTTTCTCATCGGGAGTCAACATTAATATGCAAGATGATAAAAATGCTTTCTAAAGGACCCGGGAGCTAAACATAGGAGGGAAAAAGTCCTAGGGAGACATTTTATGACGTAACAAGGCTTAGCTTCATTAACCAACTATGGGATAGGGGGAATTATTGTTGTAGCCTTAGAAGATCAAGGAGGTTCGGGGACATCACAAGGAGCTATATTACTAAGCGACAATTCTACAATTTTATTTGTTTCAAACTTTTGATATGACAAGAAGAATAAATCCTCTCTAGCTCGAGCAACTCCAATTGGTTGTGGCCATAAGTAGTCAAGTGTAAAATGTCCATGTCCAATGACAGACAACTACTGACTATGATGTACATCATGCACATGTCCCTCAAATAGAAACTTTAAGCACTTATGAACCATAGAGGGGACCGCCTTCATGGAGCAGATCCATGGGTGACCCAACTTCATATGAAATAAGTCTGATGTAGGAATGATGACAAAATTAATATCCAAGATTCTTGGTCCAACCTTGACATCAAGGGTCAAGGTACCAAGAGTTGGAAGGATAGACCCATCATGTGCTCTAATTGCCATCTCTGATATGCCATAGGTGTCTCAATGTAAACCATGCATGTAGAGAAACTCTTTAGTTACTACATTCACCATGCATATAGGATCGATCATAGCACCTCTAATAGGTTTATCATTGATTCAAATAGTAATGTAAAGAGGTCCATCATGATATTTAATAGTAGCATCATGTGGAGTGAAAGATATAGAAGGTTCTGATTCCACTCACTCTTTGTGAGGGTGAGCATCCACCATGCAAATATCGCCTTTATAATCTTATTCTTGAGATAGATCTAGAACATTAGATTTGTGATGAGGTAAAGGATCAGTATATATTTGAAGATTTTGATTAGGAGAAGCCACCGATTTATTCCCTTTGTCATTCACACTAGCAACCTGGGTAACATTGGAGTCGATGAGGTCTTGAACTTCATGTTTAAGATGCATACATCTTTCAGTGTCATGGCCAATAGAGTAGTGAAATTGACAAAAAGTCTTTGAATCAAAGTAAGATGATTGCATCTTACTTGGATCGAGAGGTGTAATAGGTGGAAGCTTGATGAGATTGTTGTTCAAAAGTTGTGTCATTATAGAATAGAGAGATTCTAACAATGGTGTGAAATGTCATGTTTTTGGTTTCATTTTGTAAGGGGTGGGAGTAGGAGATAACACTTTCACCACATGTTTTCTTATGTTATTAGCTGAAATCATATTTATCTTGATGAATTTTTTGTTTTGTCATTTGAATGAATGATTGTGAGAGGCTTCAAATTGACCAACTGGAGCCGATGAGGGACCATGCTCATACTAACTAACCAAAAGTTGGTAATCACGGAGAGCCATGCAAAGATGAGTAAAAGAATCATATCAAATCAATAATATCTTATCATAGATGTGAGGTTGTAAGTTTCCAGTAAAGATTCTTTGTACATCAACATCCGAAATAGAGTATTGAACTTGTGAGAAATAGGCTTGATAATGGCCCACAAAATCTATTATTTTTTCTTTCATTCCTTGTTTGCAATGAACCAAGTCTATCAAAGAGACTTGAGGCCCAATGTTCACTTGAAAATGCTCGAGGAACTTATTGACTAATTGTGAGAAATAAGTTATAGAATTAGGAGGTAAAGAGCAAAACCAATCCGAGGTTGTGTCCTTGAGTGACCTAGGAAAGAGTTTTGCCAAGATTGCATCCTCAAATAAGAAATAACTACACATAATGGTAAAGGCTACCACATGGTTGTTAGGGTCTCCCTTCCCATTATATTTCTCAAAGTGAGTGGTCTCAAACTTCTCAGGCATTTGACTTCTTAGGGTTGCATAGGACAAAGGGCTATGGATATAATGTGTTGTCATATTAGTTTTAGGTGGACTATTGCTTATGCTAGCCAATTGTTGGTTGATGGAGATCATATTTTTCAACAATTGGTTTATGACAGGGTTGGTAGATGAATCTGTTAGAACACAAGAAATCTACTAAGAGGGGGGTGAATCAGTAGATCAATAAAACTTAAAACTTCAAGCTGCTAGAATGCAAATCAAATTAACTTTTAGTGCATTAACATCAACAACAAGAAAGCATGCACACATGAACACGAGATATACATGTAAAACCCAATATGAGAAAAACTATGGTGAGAAAATGTTGCTAGGATCTACTGTCCTAATCCAACCTCACAAATGAAACCATTCATTACAATGTTTGAGAGCACCAACTCTAAGGAGACTACAATCCCCTGATCTGAGCACCAACTCAATCCACAGGAGGTACTGACCTCACTAATATGAAGCACCAACTTCACACAAACATAGAACTAAAATACATCAAATGTTACAGTATTGACTGCAACTTGCTCTACTCCCATTCTGAGTAATCAATTTTGATTCTGCAATGGCATTCTGATCGACTTAACTCACAACTTTGATTCGCATTCCACCACTTTACTCTCTACACTGAATTCTTCTCATGTATCTCACATCTGCATTCTATTTCAATTGATTTATATATATTCACTCATTTACATGTACAGAAAATAGCTCTATATATGCCAGAAAATCCACTTTGCATGTGGCTTTACACATGTAAAAAATCTTCTTTTATGTTGTTTATCCATCATTACAGTCATAGTTCTATATATATCTTTACGCATGCAAAAATTTACTTTTATGTGTTGTTTTCATCGCCATCACCATGCATCCACTGTTAGTCCTTAACAATTAATTAAACATCCTATTTACACACCAAAAATAGCTATTTAAACCTTTCAAATCTGATCCGTTGATCTTCCTTCTGTATTGGTGAAAACATCATTTTACGAATTCTACGAACTAAGCCTTCGTCTTCAACACCTCTCTTTATCGGTGAATATGTCTTTTGCAAACTTGTCCCTTGATGCCTTTGTCTTTAGCATCTTTTCCTTTATTGGCAAAAACACAAAACTACGACCCAACTTTTGAACTCTTTGTCGCCCAGTTGGTGAATCAGAGAAAAAGAAAACTTACAAACTAGTTCTCAAAGAAAAAGTTTTGCTGATAACTAAAGCTTTGTCATTCAAGCTTTCTTTTTCCACACCTTCTTCTTTGTCGGTGAATCACCAAATCGGCAAACCGGTGAACTCCGTAACTCATGAACTAAACTTTTTCTATCTTTGAAGCCTTCATCGAAATCACTTCCCCTTCTCTTCTGTTGGCGAATCGCCAAATCAGTGAATCAGAAAAACTTGAAACCAGCGAACTTGCAAGTTTGTGAACCAAAACTTTTGCTGACTAAAGGAAAAAATTATGCCTTAGAGTTTTTTTCTACCCTTCTTCCTTAGACACTTTTGCTTCTTTTCACTTCTCCTGTGCCTTAGACACATAAAAAATAACACTTAAAAAAAATCCTTTGACATCAATGATGATATTTCAACAATCTCCCCCTTTGTCATTAATGGAAACACTTATGCATAATCTATCCTTAGTGTTTCTCTATTTCTTCTACATATGCTCCCTTGCTCTATCTCTTCTTCATTTGCTCCCCCTTACTCTAATTTTTCCCCTTTGACATCAATGGCAAAGGGAGGTAATCTACCTCCTTTTTGACAGCAACCTGCTACTGCCAAGACAAGCTCCCCTATCTGTAATCATCTAAACTCCATCTATCTACCTACTCTCCTTGAGAGGTAGTCACTATCCTAAATAGGGATGAAATATAAGCCTTGAGCTTCTCTCCCTGGATAGATGTTATAGCTACACTTCTACTGGGGAGGAGCAATAACTCCATTCTTGTCTCCTATTATCTATTATTCAGGATGATCTTTTTGTACATACTTAGCAGGTGCCTTAACGGTTAACCTTTCAGGTTCTTCTTCAATAGGAGTATCTTCTTCTTCTATTAGAACTGATCCATGTCTAATAAGTTGTCCTTGTTATGTGTTAGATGTGGTTGGTCCTCATCTACCCTGACATTAGCACTTTCTACAATTCTATGCAACCTCTTATTGTAACACTTATATGCTTTGGATATGCTAGAATATTCAAGAAATATGCCTTCATCACATCTTGAATCAAATCTTCCTAAGCCATCTTCATCTCTTCTAATGTAGCATCTGCTATCAAACACCTTGAAATAATTGATAGAAGCAGGTCTTCCATACCATAATTCATAATGTGTCTTATTAGTGTTTACCCTTGACTACACTCTATTTAAGACATACATTGTTGTGTGTACTGCATCTCTCCAATAAACATCAGGTAATTTTGCCTCATTTAGCATAGTTCTTGCCATCTCTTTTATAGTTCTATTTTTCCTTTCCACAACTCCATTTTACTATGGAGTTCTAGGTGCAGAATATTGTCTTTTTATGCTATGTATTTCACAATATTCCACAAATTCATTGGAGGTGAATTCTCCACCTCTGTCTAATCTTAAGCATTTGACTATCAGACCACTCTCCTTCTCAACCATAGATCTAAAAGTCTTAAATCTCTCAAAGTCTTCTGACTTATCCTTAAAAAAGGTTACCCATGTCATTATTGAGAAATCATCAACTAATAACATGAAATATCTCTCACCTTTTAGTCCTTGTGTATTGGTTGGACCACTTAGGTCTGCATGAACTAACTCCAAGAGTCTGAAGTAGAGTATTCTTTTTTTTTTGAAACTAGACCTTGCCTATTTCCCATGCTGACATTCCTTACATATTGTATTTGCTGGCTTGGTGATCTTAGGCATGTGCCTAACTACATTTTTTGAACTTACCTTCACAAGGTTGTCAAAATTGATATGTCCCAATCTTTTGTGGCACAACCAACTTTCATCAACATGTCCCATCAAACAACTTCTTCCTTGAATCTCCTTGAGATTGTAAAGATTATTTTTTGTTCTGCTTGTCTCAGCAACTAGCTTACCAGAACTTGCCTTCCTAATCTCACAACCTTTTGCATTAAATGTTAGATTATATCCATTATCACACATCTAGCTTACACTAACAAAATTGTGCTCTAGTCCTTCAACATAATATACATTGTGAGTCTTCACTTTTCCATCAATACTCAGTGTTCCTTTACCATAGATCTTCGCACATGTGTTGTCACCAAACTTAACTAAGCCTCCATTCCATTCTTACAAACTTATAAACTTACTTTTATCTCTAGTCATGTGACTAGAGCAGCCATTGTCTATCACCCATGGATTCTGTCTCTTAGCATGAAATGTTGTCTATACTATCATAGATTCTTCTTTCTTCTAATCATCCTTCTTCTCCTTCCAAACTTTCTTAGTCTCCATCTTCTTATTCATAAGAGAGTCTAATACATTATCCTTCTTAGGAGGTACATTCTCCTTTCTTTCCTGTTTGTTAAATTTTATAAAATTTGTTCTATAGTATTTTGCAATATGACCAAAGTTATTGCAATTGTAACAAACTATTCTAAAATCCCCTAGAGGTGCAAAAGAGTTTTTTTGTAGTAAAATAAGTTCTTCTCTTAGGAACAATTCTACAACTAACAACCCTATGACCATATTGATTACATGAATAACAATAGCCATAAAAGGATTGAGGAAACCTGATCATAGAAGAGTATTTTGCAAGAGGGGGTCCTTTGTAGCTCTTCTCCTTTAGATCTCTAACTTTTGTGAAGCCATCATTTTACTTCTTATACTTCTTCTCTTCAGTCTTTTTAGGAGGATCACTGGATTTTGAATGCTGACCTTCAAATCCTAATCCAACCATGTTCTTTGGAAATCTTTGATTGCTAATCATTTCATCAAGCATGTCACTGCTCTTTTCAAACTTCATACTTAGGTTAATCTAATTCTTATACTTTTATAACTCTTTTCTCAGAGACACAACTTCAGATTCCAACTTTAGACATTCTTTAGATTTTGCTTTCAATTCAGATTTTGTAACTTCTTTTATTCTCTTGGCTTCTTCCACTTGTGTCTTCAAATCAACAACCAACTCTTATGATTCTACAAGCTTCTTAGACACCATATCTTCTTGAAGTTGCATCTTTAGTTTGGATTTTTTCTTCCTAAGTTTCTCAATCTCTTGTAAAGCACATACTATCTCTCCTTCCAAGTCTACTTCTCCTTCTTCTTCATTCTTAGGGTCTTTCAAATCAGTTTTGTTCTAATCTTTATCAGTAGTCTCCACTATCATAAACATGATTTTATTTTCTTCAGCCTTAGAAACACCTTCATTGTTGTCTTCTAAAATGGGGCTTTCTTCAGGGGAGTTATTGTCACCTTTTATGTATAGACTCTTCTTGTTCTTCTGAAAATTCTTCTTCTTTAGATAGAACTACTTGTTACTTTTCTGACTATCGAATTCATCACTTTTATCTTTTCCTTCAAAAGGACATTTAGCAGCAAAGTGAGCAACCTTTCCACAATTAAAACACTTAAAGGGTAACTTACCTTTATACTTCCTAGATCCTCTCTTCAATCTTCTTACAAATTTGGCCTCTTCCTCGTCTATCTCAGATTCAAGCTCTACATTCTTTTCCTTCTTTAATGCCATAAATGCATCTTCTCTCTTGGAAATCTCAGTACCACTAGTCCTCATTTCATAGGCAATAAAATACCATGTAGCTTATCAATAGTTATCTTATCAAGATCTTTTGCTTCTTCTATAGCAGAGACTTTAGAATCATACCTGGAAGGTAAGGATCTAAGTACCTTTTTGACAATAATTGGCTCTTTTAATTCTTCATCTAGTCCTCTCATATCATTCACAACTTCATCAACTCTGAGTAGGTAATCAACAATCTTTTCTTCCTCTCATTTTAAGGCTTTCAAATATTCCTTTAAAGTTTTGTAGCTTGGCTTGTTTCACCTTTGTATCTCCTTTATAGATGCTCTAAAGCTTATCCCAAATTTATTTGGTAGACTTGCATTGCATCACTTTCACAAATTTAGAGTTAGTTAAACCACATAGAATTGCATTCTTAGCCTTAACATTATTCTCACATTCCTTCTTACCCGCCTGGTCTGTTGGACAGGTTACAGGAAGAGTATAACCATCCTTAAAAGATTGTCATACATCAGACTCTATTGAAGTAGGTTTCCATCCTTATACTCTAAAAGGCATAATTTGTTCCATCAAATAATGGTGCTTTGTTTGAGTGAGATCCTTCTTGACCGGCCATGTGTTCAATCTTCAAGATCAACCTTAGCTGTTATGCTTCTCCAAGGAACTTGGCTCTAACACCAAGTGTTAGAACACAAGCAATCTACTGAGAGGGGGTGAATCAATAGATCAATAAAACTTAAAACTTCAAGCTGCTAGAATGCAGATCAAATTAACTATCAGTGCATTAACATCAAAAACAAGAAAGCATGCACATATGAACACCAGATATACATGGAAAACCCAATATAGGAAAAACCATGGTGAGAAAATGCTGCTATGATCTAACATCCTAATCTAGCCTCACAAATGAAACCATTGATTACAACGTTTAAGAGCACCAACTCTAAGGAGTCACCAAACCCCTAATTTAAGAGCACCAACTCTAAGGAGACTACAATCCCCTAATCTGAGCACCAACTTAGTCCACAAGAGGCACCGACCTTATTGATAAGAAGCACCAACTTCACACAAACATAGAAATGAAATACATCAAACATTATAGTATTGACTACAACTCGCTCTACTCCCGTTCTGAGTAATCAATTCTAATTTTGCATTGACATTCTGATCAACTCAGCTCACAACTTTGATTCGCATTACACCACTTTACTCTCTGCACTGAATTCTTCTCACACATCTCACATCTACATTCTATTTCAATTGCTTTTATATATATTCACTCATTTTCATGTACATGAAAATAACTTTGCATGTGCTAGAAAATCCACTTTTCTTGTGGCTTTACGCATGTAACAAATCTGCTTTTATGCTATTTATCTATCGTTATAGTCATAGTTCTATATATCTTTACGCATGCAAAAAATCTATTTTTATGCATTGTTTTCACTATCATCGCCATGCATCCACTGCTAGTCCTTAATAGTTAATTAAACATCCAATTTTTGCGCCAAAAATAGCCATTTAATCCTTTCAAATCTAATCCGTCGATCTTCCTTCTCTATTGGTGAAAACATCATTTTACAAACTTTACAACATCCCCTTCTTTATTGGTGAATTCTTGTTTCTATGAACTAAGCCTTTGTCTTCAACACCTTTCTCTTTATTGGTGAATTATGTCTTTTGCAAACTTGTCCCTTGATGCCTTTGTCTTTAGCACCTTTTCCTTTATCAGAAAAAACACAAAACTATGAACCAACTTTTGAGTCCTTTGTCGCTGAGTCGGCAAATCAGAGAAAAAGCGAACTTACAAACTAGTTCTCAAAACAAAATTTTTGTCGATAACTAAATCTTTTTCATTCAAGCTTTCTTTTTCCATGCCTTCTTTATTGACTTTGTTGGCGAATCGCCAAATCAACGAACTGGCAAACTTTGTAACTCATGAACTAAACTTCTGCCAAGACTTTAAAATTTTTCTATCTTTGAAGTCTTCATTGAAATCACTTCCCCTTTCTCTTCTATCGGCGAATTGCCAAATTAGTGGACCGGTGAAACTTGAAACTGATGAACTTGCAAGTTTGCAAACCAAACTTTGCCAACTAAAGGCAAAACTTATGCCTTAGAGTTTTTTTCTATGGTCCTTTTGCCTTAGACACTTTTTCTTCTTTTCACTTCTTATGTGCCTTAGACACATCAAAAATAAGACTTCAACAAATTCCTTTGACATTAATGACAATACTTCAACAAAATCATGTAGAAATTAGAATGAATTGGAAGGACTAGGTGACAATGAATGAATAGACTTTTGGAAAGTAATAGGAGATCCAAATGTAGGTGGAGTAACATTAGGTGTGGAATTTATGTAATTATATGGAATGGTACTATAATGACAAACAAGATTCTCAATCGATAACCCAACACATGTGGTAGTACTATTACTTGGTTGCGTAGTAGTGGTGAGAATAGTAGGAGTATATGTAGGAAAAGGGGATGTCGATATGGGGGCTGACATTTGAGTCCCTATTTGTTTAGAAGAAGTGACATTAGTGACAATTTTAGTGCAAGTAGATTCAGATAGAATGTTGTTATGCACTATATGAGCAAGGCCACATAAGACTTCCAATCCTTCTCAACCTTCGAGCAAAAGACTTCTTATTCTCTCAACAACAAGGATGGCCTCTTCAACTATGTGTTACGAGCATACAAATTGCTGGAAATTAGCCAACTCTATGTCTAATCTCTGAATTTGAGCTTCAAAAACATGAGCCATAAGGTCATCAATGTTGATGGAGTTATGGAAATTTGATGCTTTAGGAAGATATGAAGTAGGGATATCATAAAGAAGTGTTTGACCTTATAGTGTGATAAGACTAGGAATTTGGGGTTCTGATGTAATGGTATAATTGTTATACAAATCATTAGAACCCATAATTTGAAGACTTCTTCATACAAGAGTGTTAGAATTGGTGCACCGGGTCACAAAGTTCATAAAGTGTCTACAAGCTTTAGTAACACACAAGATGCACACATAGAAGAAATCAATGATGTAGAAAAAGAAGGGTTTGTGCTTTTTTTTAAGCGAAGCAATTTTTTATTCAAATGTAACCAAACATAATGACATAATATATCTTATCAAATTCAACTCTACTCAAATCCACTTAGATATCGATAATGCAAATGCTCAAATCAAATCCAAATTTCAATGCTTTTTTCAAAATGCAACAATTCAAAATTGTTCTTAGGTTCAATATTCAATGAAAGATGACATTTTATGATGTATGATAGAAATGTAAAATCAGATTTAAAATGTAAATGAAAGCAGTAAAATCTGAAACTAAATGCCAATCAATCACAAGCCCTAGATTTCCACATTAACTAGGATTTCACAAAATGTGACTTTTTTGACAAATTCTAGCAATGAAAAAGGTTCAAATGCACAATGCAACACTATGCAAATATTATTTACTGTAATACCAATCATATCTGATGAAAACATCAGAAATTTAATTCATGTTATGATGATCTATCCTTATGAGACGCAAACAAAGTGACAAATATGCTTTTTTCCAAGTCTAGAATGAAGTTTTTCTTTTCTAAATTTCTAATTTGCAAGGATGCAAGAATGTTTTAAGCACCAAGAATGACAAGGTAAAAAAATTCAAGTATTTTAAACAAGCTAACAATGTAATAAGATCTGAAAGTACTCAAATCTATAAACCCTAGGCTCAAAACTAGCTAGATTTTCTAGAAATACAAGGTTTTTAGAAACCCTAGTTTTGAAACTATGCAAAATTTGACTATGTATGTATGCAAAGATTAATGAAATCAATTCCAATAAGATCTAGGGTAGTAAACAACTCAGATTTGAAAGAGGAAAGATGCAAAAGTGCAAGACAAGTCAGGTTCACCAAAATGTTTAGTGGAAAAGAGTGATCTAACGCAAAGAGTTAAACTAGGTCAAACCCTCTTCTACAAACATTGGGACATAAACTAAGCTTGGCTACTACCCTTGAAGGAGAACCAAATTACAGGGGTTCTTCCATTTTTTGTATAGATAAGAGTCAACCAAATTCAACCAAGACCAATAAAGAAAACTAGGGCAAATGACCAAACCCTAAATAACAAAGATCTGCTAATAACTAACTATCAGAAACAGATTTTAGAAAACCAAAAGTACAACAGGGATTAGGAAGTAGAACAAAACCTAGATCTAGGAGTAGAAATGCCAAAGACAAAGGTGCTTGGGTTCCCTAGACCCTAATTAGGGTTTAGCGAAATCTCAGGGTATCACCGGACTTGTACTTACAAGTTTTGTCTTCTTCCTAGATTTTATCTTCAGAACATATATCTCCAACCTACACACAAGGAAAGAGAAGAAGGTTGTGTTGTATATAAGGGCTTGCCTCTGCCAAACCCTGTGTTGGTGTTTCCACCTCCACTACAATGATGATTATATCCAAGAGTGTGTGCCCTAGGAGGGTAGAGGCAAGATCAATTGATATATGATAAGAGTATGAATGATAATGATGAAGATTTACCACAAGATGTGAAGTCTTAGTTGGAGTAGATGCTCAAGATCATGCATCAACCAAGAGAGTGATGGAGAAGGCTTTCAAAAACTTCCTTCAAGACCTACAAACAAACTTCACAATGTCCACGAGTAGATAGTAGTCCAAGCATGAAGAATACTTTAGCATAGAGGATCAAAACATCTGAGTAAACTTGTAATATCCCTCTGTGCACATTCATATAGTGTCTAAAATGATTTGTAAAATTCCTTTATATATGTATTCCTACTCACAAACGATGAATAAAACTAAATGGGGCCGACAAGTATGAACTAAGAAGTGTCTGAAGCTGACACCACAAGAGAGGAGCTAAAGATCCCATCTGGGCCTAGTGCACTTGGGTGTCCTAGTCCTTTAGCCCCACAAACTCTAGGGAGTGTCAAATGTCATGGGCTTAGACCAGTCCTAAGTTTATTTTGTTGGTTTTATTCATTGGGATCAATCTTTTATCATTTAACGTTAAAAAAAGGTGTTAAAATAGGTCCTGATTAACAAAGGTAACATTTTAGGTCCAACCAAGTGCTAAACAAGGTGTAAAATGCTAGTGTACACATTTTACTCTATAACAGTTTGTATCA
This sequence comes from Cunninghamia lanceolata, assembly GCA_027924645.1. Taxonomy (NCBI): domain Eukaryota; kingdom Viridiplantae; phylum Streptophyta; class Pinopsida; order Cupressales; family Cupressaceae; genus Cunninghamia; species Cunninghamia lanceolata. The sequence goes on along the minus strand of BSBN01000474.1, from coordinate 7,268 downwards.
AGAAAATGAGTTGCTTCTATTGGGGTAGTATATAAATGAAACTCTCAAGTATGCCACCATCTATTTCATAGAGAGACTATAAATTTATGTAGAGAAAAGAAAATGTTACACATAATTAAGGACCTAGAGAAAGAAACCAATGATTTATACTTTATGTAGATGAGGTCCTAGACCTTTTGATTGGATATTATGAAGACAATGCAAGTAGACTTGTTGATCCCATTTATTTCCCTCATCCCTTTTGTTCCAAGCCTAATGACTTGTGGACTATGCTCTCTAATGGGGCTTGTTCTAAGGATGTGTTAGGTGTAGGGGTTGTTCTCATCTTCCCTAATGAAAAACATTTCATATTTTTTCAAGTTGACCTTTTAGTTCACAAATAGCGTTGTTAAATATGAAACATTGACTATAGGCCTGAACATTTAATATTTTCTTACAAGCCTTGAGTTATCCAATAATAGTGGTATCTATATTTAATCATATGTAAATAGGGAATTCTCATCCAGATTCACATTAGAGGAGAAATTAGGTTGTGAGGAGATTTTTTACTATGAGAACATTTTGGACCTAATATTTTATTAAACCTACTTAAATCCCAAAATAATAACCTTGATGTTCAAAATCTTGAGTTTGATTAAGGACTTGGTGAGAATGCCCGACATGTCTCATGGTGGATCCCACTGACACAATACCACTATAAGATCATTGATCATGGATGAGCCCACAATAGTGTGTGACACTTGTGGGACAAGGCAAAAAAATGAGTCCAAGGTGCCAAAAATTGCAAAGCACCTTTGAATGAAGTACCTTCTGTTGAAGGTGGACATCATCACATGACCTTCAAATGAAGAGGGTTTTGAATGAAGATGCACAAGTTTAAATGAAATCCCTTTTTATTCATTAAATTTAAATGTTTCGCATTCAAAATCCCTTTTGGAATGCACCTTCAAGTAAATGTACCTTCATTCAAAAGTCTTTAAGATGTCATCCTCCTTTTTGAAATATTTTTTAAGCAAGGGTTGGACGATCAAATAGAGTTACCATGACATGAGATTTTGCAGGATCATAGCCCTTAGAGTAAGATTTCCAAAAAATATAATTTATAATATATTTTATTTAATTATTATATTTATTTTCTATGTTATAGTGATTTTTTTTATCAAACATAAAGGTCTCTATTTGACGCACATGGAAAAATATAAAAATGTAGAAAATTTTCATTAAAATATATGCACACTATATGTTGATGTCCATGTTTCAACAAACAAAAAATGGATATATACAAAAATGGTTATGTGATATGGAATAATATTACTTTAAATTATAAATAATCGAAATTAAAAAATTAATAATAAATAAAATATGGAATAAAAAATTATGAAAAAATATGCATGCACTGGATATTAGTGTTAATGATTTATATTCAAGAAATTATGAATTTATCTTATTTCTAAAAAAATATGTGCTATGGAATAATATCACTCATTAAAAAATCACAAGGTATAAAAACAAGTTATTAAGAAATGTTCAAAAAATGAGACAAATTATTTTTTAAAATCTAAAAATATATTTATAATCTACACAAGAAATCTCAAAAATCACTTGTTCACTTTATCTTCAAATTCTTAATGGTTTGCTTGTTATAAACTTGATAGAAAGTGAAAATTGGTTAAAAATATTGATTTCAATGTCCCACTTAGACCAAAAAGTGGGACACACTATTGCGAGATCACCTTGATTCAAGGAAATTGTAAGCACTAGATGGTGTTGTGTGTCGTAGGCCTAGATTTCTTATGAAAAGCTTTGGAATTAGATTTGAATTGACTATATCCACCAAATTTAATAAGTTAGAGGATGTGAACCACATATTGACCCAAGTTTTGGAAACATTTTTTTTTAGGTGTGATATGAGAATTAGATATGATGGGATTTGAAATCTAATTTAATATAGATTTAGTTCCACATCTTTAGGGACACAATAGTTAAACTGATGAGAATATCTAACCCAAGAACTAGAGGATTAATAAATTTTATTTAAACTCAATGTATTGACTTAATTAAGGTAACTAGGTGAACTAACGTGGTAATTGTAAGTAATTAAAAGAAAAAAATAGTTCAAAATTTCATGGAGTTATAGGTAGTAGCTAAGGGTACTACACTAGTCATCCTTAGAATACACAATATTTTTAGATGAAGAGAGCATTCTTGTTGTGATGAAGTTTGTGTGATCAATCTACTTGGAGGAGCCAAAGTATCTTGTGTTTTTGAAAACTAATGAAGCTTATGGATTATCAATATGCACATATTATTTACTTCTTATTCTTATGAATGAACTTTAAAGATCGGTGAAGTGTGCAAAGTGCCACATCCATATCATGTATCCAAGGATGCCCCAGATAATATTATATTATAACTACTTATGCATTAAATGCAATTATATATAAATAGTTAGTGATCCAAATGAGAGGGGAAAAACTAATAATACTAAGTGATTCTAGCCCCACATTATCAAATCCCTTAATAACAACCTCTATTTTTTATAAATTTGTTGTTTTAACATTTGTTCCTTCTCTAAAAATGCTTTGCCTCCATATATTCAAACCTAATCAATTATCTACCAAGACTCTTTAAAGCTTTTATTTCCCAAATTTAACAATAATAAATAATAATAAGTGCTCTTGAATAATTGTGGGGCTAGGTAATTCATGGGACGAATGAAATTTTATAGCTATGATTATAAATAAGCTCTAGAATTGTGGCCACCTATGGTATAATGACTTTTACTAAAGCAATTTTTGAAACATCTATATATAAGGTTCTAATGTATGCATTGGATCTCAAAGAGAAATTTTTTGAAGTGTTTTTAAATTGATCAATCAAGAATCAAATCATATCTTTCATGTGTTTTTTTTTTCAACTTAGGTGGAGGCGGACAAAATTAGATCATTGGATGGAAATTTTAATTGATTTGATATAGGTTTTTATTTCCTAGCCATTTTTTGATAAGTATGCCCAAATAAATTATAATCTTATGAAGTAGATCTGCCAGGGGGAAAGTTTAAAATTGTCACCCCTTTATTAAGGAAATAGCCAACACAATCCAAATTTTTAACATTTAATTTTTCAAATGGTATAAACTAATGTAATGTAGAATTTTTAATGTAGTTTATGTTTGTAATTTTTTATTTAAAAAATTATTTGATATAATTTTTTATAAATTGATACTATAATTTAATTGCTAAAAAATAGTTTAGAAAATGAGTTCAATGGGTTGCCGACAAGGGCGTGGTGTGGTGGTCAAGTCACAAGGTTGTTGTGGTGGCCACCAAGGGTCAAACCCCCATTTGGCTAAAGAGCTCATAGGCCTTGTGCCTTCGCTAGGTTGACGTACTCGCAGGATGTGTGCCTTTGTTGGGTTGTTGCGCTCACAGGGTTATGGCCTTCACTAGGCCAATGAGCTCATAGGTTTGAACAAGGTGATAATACCTATTAAGAGCCCCTAATAGTGATCTCGGCGATAAATCCATGGAAGAGATCCTCGTAAGGATCTCTCCGGGCTCAGACTAGGCTAAAAAACCAAGTAACCCTCATCAAAAAAATGAGGTCAATGGTCCTACACTTTTAATATTATTAAATTTATTTTTTCCCATTTAGTTAACTTGAATCTTTACTACTATGAAAAAAAGTAAACTTAATTTAGATAAAATTTTAATAGATATTTGAAGTTAGGTTTACTCAAAATGTAATAGTTTTGAAGTCCTCCATTTTGTGTCTTAATTGTTTATCATAAATAAAAATAAATTATAAGTAAAAATAAATTATATACTTTAACAAGGTTTCTCTCCTCTAGTGTATAATATTTTAAAAAAATAAAAACAAAATTTACCATTTCAAAAAAATAAAATTTGTCATTTTTAAATATTTTCAATCATCTCTATATTCAACTTTAATGACCTACTTGTAGTTAAATTTTTAAAAATTATTAAAAAATAATTATAATATTAAAAAGTTTTATATTCAAAATTGACACTCTTGGATCTACCAAAAGGTATTGTTAGATTTTTAGAAAATGTATGCAATGTGAGAAATTTGGTAGGAAGATATGGTAAAGTGCACCAAGATAGTATACAAAAAGCAACCAAATCAATAATTTTGGCAATAACATGTTCGCGTTATGTTTAAATGGCCATAACGCGATTGTGTTTAGGCTTGGTGAATACCAAGCCATAATGCGATTGTGTTTTGTGTTCTATAAAATGTGCTCATGTTTTGTAAAACATAAATCATGATTTAGTTTATTAGAACATAAAATACTTATGTAAAACATGATTTTTTAGAATTAGAAAGTTTGACTTAGATATTTCGTTGGACTTTTAACTTTAGTCACACTCAATTGATATTATTGTTTTCACTAAATTGTAAATATTTTTTTAAAATTAGAAAGTTTGATGTATTTCTTTATTATTATTACTTATAAATGTTTAAAAATTGTATATTATTTCATTATATAGTCAACAAAGTGTTCAAAAATAAAGCAATAGATATAGGAGAGGGAGAGATAAATAGATAGAGAGATAGAGAGGGCGATAAAGACAAGGGAGAGAGAGAGAGAGAGAGAGAGAGAGAGAGAGAGAGAGAGAGAGAGAGAGAGAGAGAGAGAGAGAGAGAGAGAGAGAGAGAGAGAGAGAGAGAGAGAGAGAGAGAGAGAGAGAGAGAGAGAGAGAGAGAGGAGAGAGAGAGAGAGAGAGAGGAGAGAGAAGAGAGAGAGAGAGAGAGAGAGAGAGAGAGAGAGAGAGAGAGAGAGAGAGAGAGAGAGAGAGAGAGAGAGAGATTAGGAGATATAAATAAAGAGAGGGAGGAGAGAGAGAGGGATGGAGGGAAAGAGAGATGGAGGGAGAGAGGGATGGAAGATAGAGACATTGAGAGATAGAGGGAGAGTAGATCGAGATATAGTGAGGGGGGAGAGGAGGGGGGGAGATTGAGTGATATATATATTATAACGCCCCTACCAAGGAACCCCATAGGACAACACTAAACTAGGTCAAATTAATGGAACAATAATTTTTTTTAAAGAAAATAATGTAATAGAATGCATAACATAACATAATAATCTAAACCTAGGTCCTCTAAGGTTCCTTGACTGCGCTACTCACAAATCAAGATTAGAAGAAACAAAGGTTACATAATTGATCTAACAAACAAGGTTCACTTAAAGGCACCAAATTAAATGATCCTATATTACTTATTTCCATAACATGTCAACTAATAAACAAACATTAAAGATCATTTCTAGCTAACATAGGAATGATGCATTACTTTATAGTACTCTTTACAAGAAGAGATCATCAATAATTGTTACATCTTACAATACTTACAACAATGCTTCCCTTAGTACGCGTGGGAAGATCACATCCTATTACATCAAGAGATACAAAATGAGGTACAATCCAATATACAAATACATGAAAGGATGGCTTCACAACCGGAATAGGAACTGGGGTCCCTCAGTGCAATGAACAATCTCCACACACACGAACATGCAGCAAGAATACCCAATGGACAAAAGCACCAACCTCCCAACCATGTGGAACCCTGAGGTCCACCCCCATGCTAGGAGATAACACAAGGTCCCACATCCAGCAGGTAGCCAAGAAAACAACGGGCTGACATACTTACAGGTTATACATGACTCTAACACAACACTTCTAACAACACATACAACACTCTCTTCACTTCTAGAGGCACTCATACATCAAGAGGAAATGCAACAAGGGACTGCTAGGACTGCAATAGGGAGGAGTGTCATCACATGGTCCTAGCATGGGTTTTCCTGGCAGTCTCTCACTAGACCCCGGCCCCCATCTATGGTTGTCCTAGTAACCTCTCACTAGGTCCCTGGCCCATAGGGTGACACACGCGGAATCAACATACTAAACACATCTCCCAAAGACACAGAGCCTTACAAAACTTTACACAGATGACAACCAACTTTCAACAATTACATAGGCACTTAACCCAATAATCAAGACACATTGTTTAATACAACAATTAATCATTACAACCATGCTATAATGATACACATCTTCCTTACCATACTTACAATTTAACATTATATCCTTTTACATTATTATAGATTGCATTCAGGCCATCCATAAACAATATTACAATTACAGTAAACTAGAAAGTATGAAGAACAATAAACATATCAAACTAGATGGCCAATGACTCAAATGGAGTCACTTCATCAAATTACAAAATGCCTATTGTAGTGTTAAAAGAGGTTATGTTCTCCTTTACAATTATAAGTTGTACTCAAGCCATCCAATACCACTAGTACAAACTTCATAAATCAGAGTCTTGGAAAACAATACAAATCACATAAACAATGACTTAAAAGGAACTAATATTATCATATCTCACAAAGCCCATTAAGATATTCATATTATCAAATCATTATAGGCATCTTCACCATCATACTAATATTCTTCTGTGTTGTTATTATAGATTGTATTCAAGCTATCCCTAATAGACACCATGTTCTCTAATGCTATTTTAGTTGGTGTTCAAGCCAAAGGGAAAGGCATATCAAACTAGATAAATAATGGTCTAGATAAAACAATCTTATGAAATGAGCCAAACCCTCATTGTTATGATAATTAACTTCCTTTATGTGTGAATAAGACACAGTGTTGTCCCTACAATGTCAGACTTTATATTCAAGCCATCGAAAGACAGTGAACCACAAACACATGTAAAGCAATAACCATATCAAGCAAAAAAAAATAATGAATTAAGTAAGCTAAATTTTTAAGCACACCCTAAAACAAAAAAAAAATAGTAAGTTTAGTTATAACAAAGCACCCAGTTAAAATATCCTTAAATTACTTAAAACAAAATCATAATATCAAGTAACAAAAAAGGTCATTGATGTTCGTAGAACTTACTGCATACATCAAATGTTTAAAAAAACACCCACATCTAAAAAAAATACTTAAATGAAGCAATTTCATCAAACAACAAAAACTTTACTGATGTACCAATTTTTTTTTATAATTTTTTTTTTAAAATTGATTGTAAAATGATGATTGAATAAATCTTAAAAGGATTAAGATACCAACCTCTGCTGCAAGATATTCCATGACAGCAGCCAGGTAAACTGGGGCTCCAATCTAATTCTTCTTGCATATCTACCATTCTTGAGGTATCTCACAAGCCTCCCAACAGGGAACTGCAAGCCTGCCTTTGTAGAAAAGGCTTTAGAAACTTTT